>OW028584.1:32311968-33671359 GCA_932294295.1 Alitta virens
GACATGCAGCACATATTCAACGGAAAATTCGGCTACAAAAGAAGAATATTGCACCCTTGTTTGTTTAATCACGTGATCACAGGGCATTACGTAACGCCACCGGAAATGATAAAACTTTGGTGGAAGATGAAAAACGTTGAGTACCCGTGTGAACGGACTAGACTGAGCCATGGCAACATGGATGGTTCTTAGAACTTTGTTTATTATTTTAAGTGAATTTTATTGAACTGCTACATGTGGAAAGCCTCACAAAATGTGCCGGCATAGACTATGTGTATATTTATTGCTTATTATCGTCCTATTTGGATATTATATCCATTGTAAACATGCCTTTTTTTAATTTTTTTTTTTTTAAGGTTGAAATTTTTGTAAAAATGTTTTTGCAATAAATTATGATCATAAATTTATGTAAATCATGCAGCGCTGTAACTTCACATATTATTTCATATTTTGCATGGCTTAAGAAAAGCTACTGCTTCTTCAGTATAGAGTCTTCTATAGCTTATATATTCTATTAATAGAATTTTGTCTCAAGTCATTGTTTTGTTTGTAACAAATATAGGCTACCTATGTAATTCACTTTTTATCATAGTGCTAATTTATTTGTACATACTCAACTCAAACGAAAGTCGAACTTTTGTTTTCGTAGCAATGTGCATATAAGCTTTGATACCATTAATTTGCAATAATGAAGATATTTATCTGTTACTTACGTACTTAATTATTTAACATATACTTAACATGACATATACAGTTATGTTGAATATATTTGTATCTACAATAAATGACATTGAAATATCACTTGTTCCTGCTGGTGTTTTCTATGAACAAATATTCAGATAATTACTTTTTTTTTTAAATATGTAACAACATATATACATCATTATAATGACAGAAATGATCTGCACTTGCCAAGAGTGAGACATCAGTTTGCTAAATACAGTATTCAGTACATTCCTGTGACTTACAATAACACACCCTCACAGATAAAAGGAAAAAAATGTACACATAGTTAGTTACCAAGGTTTTTCTTCATATTAAAAAATTTGTTTATTTCACAATATTCAACAACATGCAATATCAAAGACTGTTATGTGTGTCAAAATTCCAAAAATTCCAAAATATTTTTTTTTACCACAAAAATTCATAATAACATTCCACATTTAACCTACTTTTTACCACAACAATTCATCTTCAATTAATTACAATATGATATCTTTCAGTCATCATTTAAGGCATTTTTAACTTGAAGTTGCAATATTGAATAATTCGTGTAAAATGTCATCAAGGGGGAGCCCTCGACAGCGACTTCTAATTAGTCTTAAGACTTGTGTCATCAAATGAAAAATTCAGAGTTCTGAGTTCTGAGGAAGTATGCAGAGAATTCTATTGGCTTGTTTACTGCATATATGAAGTAGCTGTCAGTGTTTAGGCCAAGATATACAGCATCATATCAAATACTAGACATTACCATGCAGCATTCCTATATACTGGGTAGACACATGCCATGATACTGGCCTGAACATCGTATCAGCTGCACCAATAATAGGCCTGGCTCCAGGTATATCTGATATGCAGGCCTATTACTGCAATACATTATTCGGGATGTGTGGTATAAAGGAGATGCTGCAGGGTGTGCTTGTGACTCCTATGTATAAAATAATACAGGGTAGTAATAAAAAATAAATAAAAAAGTAGGAGACAGGAGAGGGGCTATTTAATATATAATATACGCCAAGGATAGATAGATAGATAGATATGGGAAGTGCAGCCCTCTAAGGCAAGTTCTTGTCGCTATCGAGGGTTTATTGATGTGGTGAGAGAGAGAGAGTAGGAGTCCACCCATGTTACACATTTACCCCATGGGTGGGATCTTTTACTTGCCTCAGCATAGACACTGAGTACAAGAAACTGCCAATTCAACGTTTCATCCAAATGAAATCCAGCTGGGATGAGGATGGTAACAGGATGAGATTTCATGAACGAAAACTGAGATGAAATGTCCACCCTACTGAAATTAAAAAATAAAAGAAAGAATAAAAGAAAGAAATAAAGAAAGAAAGAAGAAAGAAAGAAAGAAGGAAGAAGGAAAGAAAGAAATTAAGAAATGTATTTTAAATTAATTGTTTTCAAAAGTCATAATTAGAGCTTGGCTAACATATTTGGAATACTTTACAAATTCAATTTGGAAAGTAAATTTTTTTCAGTAAGCAATACGTCATCCAGGCTTAGTTGCTTGTTCAAGTACACGTCATAGATCACAATGAAAGGATGGAGTTGCCAAAACATAATAATCTTCAGAGAAGAGTTATTTCTTTTTTTAGAACTTGTCAGTTATTTTCTGCGGATTCTATGCCTTCCAAGCAATGAAAAACGCAGTGGGCCCACAGCTCAAGAATGAGAAGACTGTTGTAAATCCATTGGTTTTTGACATCCCAAGAACTTCTACACAAATCTTATGCTTTTTGTTGTTCTCTAAGAGTTTGTCTGGAGTCTTTTTATCAGTACCCAGTAACATACTACACAGAAAACTTGCATAACTTAAGATCTTATAGCCTGTGTTTTAAGTGCCACTGACTGCATGCCCCCCATTGGCAGAATTCACCAATTTGAAAGTACGTACATTAATTAACTAAGGTTAATTGCCTCACTAATCATGATAATATAGAACTTATGGAAATGCTAAATTGAGTTTTTACTTAGCTGGTATATTTAGACTGTCACAAGAAAGATATAATATCTAAAACAAAATGGGATATATGCTAGTATATGCTTATTTGTCATAATTATGTAAACCAGACAACTTGAATACTTATCAAGAAACCAGTATTAATTTGAAACAGATGTTGATTCCAAGACAAAATGCTTGTCTTTATCATTTTTAGATTACTGGACATCATCTTGGACATTATGAATATGATAGTCTGTCAAAGTCATCATAAAATGACTGGTACACTGATATAGTTGTGGTCGCATGTCATACTAAAATTTCAATTGTCTGTATCTCGTCCTAACCAAATATTTTTTAGCGTGTGACTCAACTGTAACTCGAATCTTAAGATATAAAGTATCTATAGTTGCAGCAATACACTTCATTCCTTCAAGTAGCTCTAAATATAATTTGTCACTATAGAGTCTTTTCACTGAGCAGCCCTGAATGCAGCAGAACATATGTCTTTCATCTCTTCTCATTACTCGTTTTGCTTTTCAGACATGCTAGATCATCTTATTGATTCCATAAATATAATTTTCTCAGGGAAAAAGCAAGAATTATTGAATGATAAAATGTCAAATATACATTAAAATGCACTAAAAATACTGCGGCTAGGATTCACTTTGTTTCAGCCAATCACAATCAAGGGCGGGAACTTTTTCCGCCTAGTTTCTTTTTTTTAGAATTGCAGTATTCTGTCACAGCCACCTGGTGGAAATATAGCGAACCTTCCGTGAAAATCCACTGTTTTCGTCAAACTTCTTCATAACTTGTCTGGCTTTATGAAAGCAGTCAAAAAGTTATTATTCGCTTCTCATGTTTCAATCATGAACTATATCATAATGCCAAAATCACGTTGAAGCAAATTGATTTTTATGGTTTGTTATGCAATGTAACATATCTGACTGTTTACAAATCTTGAATATGCCAATCGTATTTCACTTAAGTTCTTTTGAATAGCTAGACTATATTGTGAGGATATGACAAAATTTCAATTGAATATTGAGTCGTATATTCGCAGCAAAAATGTTTACGGGCAAATGTCATACTAAGCAGATGTATTTTAGTCCTACAAACCAACAGCTGTGGACAGCAACTCAGGTAATTTTTAATATAAATGATTTGTATTTAGAATAAGAACCTCAGCCATATTATATCAAATTCGGTTTTAATCACCGTGATTACAGCTTGAATTAATATTACTATAAAAATCTGAATATAAAGCTGTATACATTGTAAACATTTGATGATAATATTATTTGACCCCATGTTGTTTTATAATTTGTTATTATTCAAAACAAGTGGCATTATGGACATTTCTTTCTTCATGCTTTCTAAATAGCATCCAAGCAATGCCACCTTGTTTAAGTGACTGCCTTAAAAGGGGGCTAGTTAGCCTTTAGTTTAGTCCCATGCAGAGTCTTAAATGTTACTGTTCCGGTTAAGTACATGTTGTCTATCTCCACTAGATTCTTTTCTTTATTTCTGTCAAAGGTCATGTAAATGTTTATGTAATACCTATTTTTATGTAAGTAACATTATGTCTGATGTTTTAAACAGTTATATATGTTCTTTATATGATGATGTTTTTTTACCAATTATGTCTATTTTGTGTATTATAGTTTCCTGCTCCATACCTGGTCTTTGTGTGATACATTTAATTGACATAATAAAATGTGAACATTAATTCTAATCGGACTGTGGCAGGTATCACAAGGTGGTGGGTGGATTATTAGGCTTTCTGCACGTGATGGGCTAATTAGGACAGGCAGGAACCATGACAATGAGGTGAAGGATGAAACAGCCATCCAACTTAGGCTCGACCGAGAATCGACCTGGGACCCAGTGGATGGAAGCCCAGTGCGCTACCACTGAGCTAGGCCCTCACCCTGCAACTTACATTATGTAAGAATATTATCAAATACCATAAAAAATTTATTTTAATTATGAGAATTAAAAATCTACAACAACTAGGGCTATACACCTATATTAATACGATACAATACGTATCACGATACAGTAAAACAAATACGATACATATCATGATACATATCAGTAAGCTATATCAATAACGAAATATAATGAAAAAAAATCTTTATTGAATAATTCCGATGTCTTTGCAAAATCACTGGAACATCTGGGTAGCGGGTGTCCTATTAGCTAAAAAACGCCGATCTGCATATCGTTTAATTGTATCGTTATTCATGTTATTATGAATTACGGTTATCAATACCCGTATCGTTATCGTTGTACCGGTACCAACGGTATATCATGAACCGGTGTAAAGCCCTAACAACCGTTTCTAGTTGATAACCTTTTTGATTTTTTAGAAATTAATGATAGCATAAGCCTTCCACATTATCAGCCAAACCTTAGAGAATAATATTTCAGGTAAATATCAAGTCAACTTTTGAGTTTCCAAGGGGAAGTTCTCATTCTAGTTATACTTCTAATTATCTTACTTTCGCAAGTTTTCTTTCTCTATTTCTTGAGACTTATACAGCAAATGCTTGAAGATTATGTGAATAGAGATACTCCTATTTTGTAAGTCTGAACAAAACAATGTTCTCAAATTTCACTGACACAAGTTTTAAGACGTGCGCTGCATCCAGAAGTGCTTACGGCAAATAAACTAATATCACAATTTTATTATCACGGTCAGTTATATTGCCTGGCAAATACTACAGAATACAAAAACTAGTCACAGAAGAATCACATGAATGACAATAGCCTCATCGCTTCGGGATACATTTTATTACACAGCTCCTTCAATTTTCAACCGCATTGCAGAATTCAAAGTTAATTATGTACAAAATGTGTAGGAGTTTCACTTGTAGCATGAATTTAAACCTTTCTAACCTAAATTTTTCATAAAACGAATCTGAAATCTCGTATCGGCGCTGATTATAACATTATAATGTCAGTAAGGTCATTTGACATGCACACAAATTTGCTTACCAAGCAACAATATCTCATACGGCTTGTTGAAAAATACCAGTAAGTGTTCTGGGTATGGTAAACATGAATGGTTTTTGCCAAATAAACCAATATAACCTGCCAGGTCAGCTAATTTGGCAGTAGGTGCCATTGGTTGTAACGTGTTCCGATTGATTCACAATAGTGCAATCTTCTCATGTATGTTTAAATCTCAGACTGGCTGGAGCCACAATTTCTCTTCTAGATGCCCATTCATTTTAAAAGTTGTTGCAACTATGCAGTTGAATTTCGAGGTAGGCTACTTAAGATATATATGCAAACATTTTAGTTTCATTAAACATACAAACAATTTCTATGAACTAAAACAAATAAATACAGAGATTTTATTTTCATTTTGATCAGGCTGTTAATGAGACAATCTTGGCAAATCAGAGTGTTTTCTGGCTGGATATTTTCTGACATAACATTATATTTCTTTAAAAAAAAAATCATTTAAAATCAAAATGAAAAATTGGAAACCATAGGCTTGAAAATTGAATGGGCATCTAGAAGAGAAATTATGGCTCCAGTAAGTCTGAGATTTAAAGAGAATGTTGACACCGTGAACGATGAAGTGTAGTTATCGGAGCTGCTATCTATGAGGAGATCTTCTTTAGTGTGGTCTTGTCTGTTTTGCTCAACTGCTCTTTACTAAAAATGCTGTCAGTTCCCAAAAAAAACAGAAGAAAAATTCCCCCGGGGTCTCGAGGCATCTGGTGTGCTGTCATCAACTTCTGAGGAGGAGTTTATCACATCTGTTGTGATGCAACACAGGTAATTCCACACCTTTGATTTTTCTTTCTTTCTTTCATTCTTTTTTTTATTCATAAATTCTTTCTTTCTTTCTCAATATTGCCAATGTTGGATCTGAGTAAAAAAAAAACACTTAATTATAGTGAGTATTATAACTTCAAAACTTTTTATGTATTTAGCTGTTGATTATTCAGATGATAGTGGATTTTCCATAAAGCTTCTTGATATTTCCTCTAGGTGGCTACTGGCAGAATGCTGCAATCCTATTGGTTGCTCAGCTACCGTCCCTAGATTCTGATTGTTTAAAACAAACAGACCCCAAGCAGCAGTTTTTCTAGTGCACTTTACTGGTGATAAATGCAAACCGATTATTACCCATAGAAGTGGACATAAGCAGCTGGCTTTAGCTTGTTTAGACCACAGTCAGGTACAGGTCGCTACAGACAGCTAGAGTCGACCGTATTTTATGAAACTAACTGTATGCATAATTCATAATTCATAATTCATTTATCGTGTGAATAAAAACATACAATAAAAGCACACATCATGAGTAAAAAAATTAACAATTTTATGCCTCAAATGAAATAAAACAATTTTACAAATTGTAGGCATCAAATAAAACTGTAGTAGTGGTTATCATGATTAATTTTAAAACTGGTAACATCAGGAGATGACACCACATGGTTTGGAAGGCTATCCCAAAGAGTTATAACCTATTTTGTAAAATTGTATTTACGCAGGTTGTTTCTGCATCTATCAACTTCTAACATACAACATTTTCAAAACCATATAAAATTGTATACACTTCAATGAGATTCTTTTATTCTCATGAATAGTAAGATTAAGTTGTCTAAGCCTTTCTTCGTAAGGTAAATTTGCCAACTCCGGTACAATTTTTGTGGCCCTTCTTTGTACTTTCTCTAATACACACTTGTCCCTTTGAAGGTAGGGGGACCATACCTGAACACAATACTCTAAGTGTGGTCTTACATAACTTTTATAAAATATTAAAAAAGACTCCTTGGCAATATGTGTCACGGTTTTTCTGATCATACCTAGTACTCTATTAGCTTTTGCTGCTGGGCTACATATGTATTTGGAAAAATTTAAGGTATCAGTTACCAATATCCCTAAGTCTTTTTCCTCCTTTGATTCAATTACATTTCCTTTCATTGAATACGCATGACTTTACACTTTCTGCTATTGAAACCTAATAACCATTCCTCAGACCATTGTAATACATTTTCTATGTTTTGCTGCACACGATTATAATCAATTAATGACAATATAGGATGGATAATGTTCGTGCGGTCAGCAAATATTATACATCTAGTCATTTTGGCAGCAGGTAAATCATTAACAGTGTCACAGTTTGAGGTGTTCTTATGGAAATAACACTTATACAGTTGACCAAATTCTCATTGTGATTTGTACATTTCTTTTCTAATTATGTCAACTATAAGTCACATTCTGGAATTCCTGTTCTTATAGGAACAGGTACAGGTGAAAAATAATGATGGCCAGGTTGCCAGCCAATATTCAAGCAAAGATATCACAGCAGCAAGACCAAAGATACGGTGATGAGGAGTCCTCCTCTAGCTTCTTATACATTACACCTCAGAGCTTTTATTTTTAGACCTCTCCAAGCTGCCAAACCTAATAATTGGCCCCTCAGCAGCGATGCCATGATCATCTTAGAGGAGTCACCCTGCTCAATATTTTATTAAATGAAAATCTCTGTATTTTTAACATGTTTTTGTAATAGTGGGCAAAATAAATGAATCTGAATCTAATAGAGTTTTTTTTATTACCTAATATATTAATTGTCATTTGCCTGTGAAAATATTGGCTGGGTTCCGCCTAACTGAAGTAATACTTGTGCTTGACGCGGAACCAGTGAAGTCTAAGTATAACATTTCTTCCACACATTGACTCATTTGCAACTAATTTGTAATGTGAGATCGCGATTTGCAAGCACAATGACAGGGTTTTATTTTAAATTTATTTTTATTTATTTGAACTCCCTTGCTAGGGAAAAGTAATTAAAAAATGTAAACAATAAAATCCAAAATACAGTATAATAAAAACAATGATAACAAACTGTAAATACCTAGCAGTAGCAGATGATAATCTCAGAAATTTAAAGCGCACTACTTCGTCATAGTAACTGACAATTGCAATTCAAAGTTTGCAGTTGACATTGATTGAGGTATTTGAAGGTGACATTCATTGAGGTATAAAGTTTGAGAAATTTGCTAAATATTAAACATATCAATATAAGCCATACATTCTTTGGAATTCACTTGTTCACAGTTGAGTTTAGTATGAATTCCGCTAGATGGCACCATTATATATTTACATATTTGTCCCTCTGGTGCCTTTGAGATGAATTAAAATTGCACGATGCAATATAGTGTATAACATAACATTTTATTTCACAGTTGTGCTATATCTAAAGCAAGTGAATTAAAAACAAGCTAACATAATCTTTGAAAGTTCCTGCATTACAAAAATGTCCTGAGAAATGCATGAATATTATTACCCTATATATATACTGCTATAAACTCTCTATCATCAACTTTTGTGTTCCTTGATCAGTTCATCCAAGCATTTGTGCACAAAAATATACTGGTCCTGAAAAAAAAAAAAAAAATGGAATACTGACCGACCAATAAATGATTTTGAGTAGTTTTTGTTTTTTCAAGATTATCTAATTCGTGATTCATGCAAATTTTAACAACTCTCTTGGACCTAAGACTATCAATATAAAAACAACTTACTTGGAGCCAATCCCAATTACTTTCAACTTTTTTTCTTCCTTTTTTTGGGTTAATTAAATTTTTTTAGTTAATTTGTTAGGATTTTAGATCTTACCAGAGTTTCTATCATCTCCATTCTACAGTTTCTCAATTGACACACAGTTCCAAACACATCAATGCAGTTTTCATTTTCCAGCTGCTGTTTTGTGATGTCTAATGTCAAGAAAGTCCCAGTCCTCCCCACTCCAGCACTGCAATGCACAACCAGGGGGGCTCCACCTCTATTGAAGTTGTCATGAACTAATTTCATGAACTTCAGCAAAGATTGTGGTTTGCTTGGAGTCCCAAAGTCAGACCATGCAGTGAATTGAACATGTATCACATTTCTTTGTTCATCACCCTGAAAATTAATGTTCATACATTTTTAATTAAGTAAGTTAAGTCCATTCCACAAGGAAATGCCTAACCAGATGTGAACAATCAGTTAAATTCAATTCAAATAATTTATTGATTATTGACCATTTGATGGATAATATCTCATTACATGACAGCACTATATATTACAATTCGCTTAACCACACTGTGTGTCGTCAGCCCAGCGACCTACTTAATAATTATGTACATGTTTTGCTCGATTACTCTTCTAAGTTAAATTAATCAATTTCTCTTATAGTCTGAAATTACAGGATAATGAGATGTTCTTGTGCTGAGTTTACGAAATTCTTGTTCTGACGAGCAGGCATTTCAGAAAAATTGGCCTAAACTCAAAAAGTATGTACTCAGCCTGTTGGCTACATAGTATAACCAATCATTTTGTTTAACTAGGTAAACTAGCAAAGAATTTCCATAATTAGGTCACTCGGCTTATAGTCTATGGATGCCATCAAAGTAGTTTAATTTTAATTATCAAAAAATGATATAACTGCAGCTTATTTAACCTGATAAGACACATTAATATGAAATGAATGGCAACAATGAGCGAAGAGGTGTTTGTTTATTTAAATTTTGAACAACATTAAACATCTACATACACACATACCCCTTTAAGAATTAGCTCAGAAACGTTCCACTCCTCCTCAACAGTTCTCTTGGTGACTTCCACCAGGATATCTCCGTACTTACAAGGAACTTGTACGTCCTCAGGCCAGTACTGGTTGCACTTCTCCTAAAATGATGAATACATAACATATATAAAACACTTTATTTCCAAATATGAAAAATAGTTGGAAGACAGATATTATCGCATGATTAGAAATAAACGTTTTGAAATACTTTAATCCATCCAATTAAATCTGGTTATGACAGAGGATAATAATGATTTCATGTGATTTTACACATCAATATAACAACACACATATCTGGAAATATGTGAACAGAAATATCTGCAGTCACCACCAAGTTTACATTTGATATTGTCTCATACAAATTTTATTTTCTAAAATTCATAATCTTCTTATTTCGTCTCCAGTTTTAGAATTGGCAAATTCAACAATCAACCAATTAACTAATTATAAATTAACAGTGAATCTCACAACAGCTTTGTGGAAACATCTAGTGAGCATAACGATGACCTGGATGTTCTGTTCCCAGATCATCCGCCAGAAGTCGCTCCTGGTTGACCTCAAGGGACCTTGGGTGGCAATGTATTCTTTTGGTGAACGGTATCCCTGAAATAAAAGTAAATATAGACAGATAGATAGATAGATAGATAGCTAGATAGGTAGGTAGGTAGGTAGATAGATAGATAGATAGGTAGGTACGGAGATAGATGGATACATAGATAGATAGATAGATAGATAGGTAGGTAGGTAGGTAGGTAGATAGGTAAATAGATAGATAGATAGACAGATAGGTAGATAGATAGATATATAGGTAGATAGATAGGTAGGTAGGTAGGTAGACAGATAGATAGAGAGATAGTTAGATAGAGATATAGAGATAGAGAGAGAGAAGATAGATAGATAGACAGATAGATTGATAAACATAGATAGACAGATAGATAGACAGATAGACAAATGGATAGATAGATAGATAGACTGATAGATAGATAGATGGATAAACAGACAGATAGATTGATAGGTAGACAGACTCACAGTCATGTAATTGGCACTAATGAAGTCAGAGCCTTCCCCTTCAGTTGGTTGAAGTTTCACTCTGCTATAGTCAAATGGTGGTAGATTGACATGTCTGACTTTCCTGATATTTATAGGATTCATTGCAACAGATGTAGGGTGATGCTTACAAACCTTTTTCAGAAGCTGTAAATCGAAAATTGAAATACTGTTAGGAGAAAAGTGGTCCAAAATATGCCTTGGTGAAACTTTTCCACATAGGTTATGACAGGATAATAGGCAACTTCATAAGTTAGAATTATGCCAATCATTTACGTCTCAGTTTTTAATACATGCATTTTTTTTTTATAGACTATAGTGTATACTGTATATTCGATTTTTTGTCCTTAGACATGCAAGGATTGCTTGGGCCAACTAGCATTATTGTTTGATTCAGGGGTATTGAAACGGGGGGTTGGGGGATATATACCTCTAAAATTTTGGGATTTGGGAAGGGGGGGGGGGGGGCGGATGATCAATGCCACCTAGAAATATTCCTAGATGCAACCATCCCCCTGAAATTCACAAATGAAAATTACCTTTTTTTCTACACACTTTGGTTTTGAAAGATTTGCTTTGTTAAACAGTTTTACATTTCACATCATATATCAGTATACATAGTATACAAGTTTATCTGTAAAATAACTTCTTGACAAGAGTCCGCGGCCCTGCAAGTTAAATGCCGCCACTTGAAAGTCACAATGTAACAAGCGAAGTAGTCTTTATGCCATCATTGTCTATGGCTAAAGTTTGCATAAAAAAGAGCTTTAAAAAAATTTGCGAAGCCCAAAACATTGTGAATATTAGATGAACTGTACAATAAATCTATTGAAGTTGGTCTAATTACATCAAACTCCTGGCCAAATAAGGCATTGTCATCTTGTGAGTATTTCTTCACATGCTCTGAGAAGGTAGACACTGCCACTGGTCGACTCTGTTCTGGGCTGCAAAAAAGGAAGAATAAATATTAAGTTATAAATTGAATATAAACCATTTATATTTATATTTGAAATATAATTCTAAATTAGTGTGATTTGATGATCTTGATACATGACAATGAAAATATAAAATACAGTTACGTTGTGCACTCTTAAAAATCTGGAGACAAATTAGGGTTGTTAAAAATAAAAGGAAAAAGGATTGTTTAAAAACAAAAATCCATTGGACACTTTTTCAAATAGCCAACACGTTTCAGTGTATATTTCTCAAAACTCAAGCACACTTTAATGAAGTAAATGATAGTGCATACTATTAATTATCATTACTACTGCCATTATTATTATTACTGTGTTACTTTCAATTGTGGATAGCCTTTATTGCACCTTGATGTCATCGTGCACGATATCCAGAAGGGACCACACTGGAAATAAGTTTTCAAACTTTAGTGTGCTATCCCAATGGCACTAAAACAGTGTACTTCTTGTAATTCAGTCTTGTATGTACACCCTTTTGATGTTATTGAATAAAGTCTATCTATCTATATGGTATACTGTAGTCAGAGTCTACCAGACCATCAAAATTGGCCCTTTTTAAAATATAATACTGAGGGTGATTTTCCACTTCAGGCAATTCAAACGAAAAACCCCGAACCCTCTTAGCATTATGGGGTTGTATGATATACCAAAAATGTAGGGTGGACCTGGGTGGTGTCTCACATTTCAGTTTTTTCTCTCTCATTTGGCTTTATATTAGCCTCTAGCCAAGATATAAATTGCATGGCGATCACACTTTTCTCTGTTCTTTTTATGAAACTGTATGGATAAATGCAATGGCACCTCATGATTACAATACCCACTTATAGTACATCGTTTATTGTATTACAATGCATGGCCTCAATTTTATGGCCCCTTGATGGATTTCAATGTCATTATGTCCAAAATGCCACAGTTTGGACCACATGCATATATGGTATAATTGTGGTTTAGACTGTAGGATGACAAATACAAATGAAATAAAACCATGTATCAGCATTTGAATTGTTTTGTGCCCAGACTAGGATATATATTTATATATATAATACATGTATATAGAGTAAAATACATTGTACTGAAACATCCAGAAATTATAGCGCTTGTGGAATAAATGTCACCTCACAGCCCAGCGACCTAATTATGTACATGTTTTGCTCGTTTACTCATCAAAAGTAAATTAATCAATTTATGTATTATAGTCTATATACTGGCTTATGGTATTAAAGGTCTAACAATAAAATTACAGAATAATTAGATGGCCATGCACTGAGTTTACACAATTCATGTTTTGACAAGCAATTCAGAAAAAATTGACTAAACTAAAAGGATATGAATCCATATCTCTTGTATCTTTAAGAACAGATTTCTTAAGTCTATACTCAGCTTATCGGCCACATAGTTTAACCAATTGTTTGGTAAACTAGCAAATAATGTCCCTAATTAGGTTGCTGGGCTGTTGGGTGTGGACACACAGTGTCAAATATAGAAAAAAAATAAAAATAAAATAAAATATCACGATCAGCTTAAACATGTTGTACATCTAAATGTAGGCCTATTGGGCGTGACCTGCCATTCAACATATAAATTGTAGTCCTCCTCAATTTGGGCCATATTTGCAGCAGGATGTCTCACATCAAACATCATTATATCCGTTTTAATATGCACTGTATATCAACAAACCTGGACATGTTGATTTGGCCAATCCAATTTCGGAAATTATCTCATTTCTGGAGATGGTTTCAAATTACTGTAATTCTGTCCAAATTATACGTAAATATATAAATATATGTGCATTTATCCTACATGAGTATATATATTTATGTAAATACACGTGTTTGCGATGACCACAAAGTGAATATATGATCTGTGGTAACATATATATACTATATATAGGACATGCATGACAAACCATGCGAAAGAAAATATATTTTGTGGAACCTCAAAATCAAGAGCACTTTGTTGCAAATTTTGTTGGTCATAATGGGTAGGGGTATAGTGCAGCATAGCCAAATTTATGCCCATATTTGGCGTCCATAGATCATAAAATATATCATTACTTTTGACCAACACTCACCAAGTTTTGAAGATCTAGTGCACTTTTTCTACCCAGGAACCTGCCACCAAACTGCATGACACCTGGATATTTTTACAAGAGCTTTTCATATTTATATATATATTTTTTTGAAGTTTCTTTCAAAAACTAACACATATATCAATAATGTAAAATATAATGATAGTGAGTATGCACTATGGCCATTTGCCATATTGTATAATATTATTACATAAGACATCGAGCTATTATCTTCAATCCACATAATTTACCCTCTGTTGCTTCAATGTCAATTGACTTGGCAACCCCCCAAACCTTATACTGGAAAAAATAGGCCTTTATCTTGCTATTATTACCTTCAATCTACATAATAGGTCTATGGCGGATGACAATCAAAGATCACTATCAAAAATATTTATTAGACAGTAAAGACCCGAGAACTATAATAAGACCCAATGGTTATGTGGTATATTTTTATATTCCTGACGAGTGGACAGATTGGCCAAGATTCACGAGTGGCGTTAGCCTCGAGTGAATTCTGAAGCCAATCTGTCCTTGAGTGAGGGAATATAAAAATATACCACATATCCACTTGGGTCTTATCTATATCCAACAATTTTCACTTTTAGTTGAGCTGCCTGGCTATGCATTCATGTAGTATAGAAAAAATTCATGAATATTAATTTTTGCCATTAACCAATCAGAGCATTGCATAACTGTCAGCAACGTCATCACCTCAAAACTTTCTGGGACATTTTCAGATTAATAAAGGAATTTACGAATGATATACGAGTGAAAGTAATATATATTATGCAACTAATTATTATGAAATTGCATATTATAAACAAAAAATGTTGAATGGGTTGAGCATGGCAATACTATGATCAAATATTTAATATTTGTACCACATGACTTATACAACATTTATGGCTGTCATTGCTAAGTATGGGATGCTAAGGAATATGAAGGAAGCAACACAATTTGTAGCATTTTTTTCCAGATTTTCCATTATTATAAAAATAAAAATAAAAAGGATGAAACAAAGGTCAAAATGAAGCTTAAAAAGTGAAAGTTCTATAATCTAGATACATCATTGGCAAAATGTTAAGTACTTATGTAATGATCATAGAGTGATTGATATGATGGTTTGAAAAAGTACCAAATTTTCATATTTTCCTTATTATATAAAATGTATCTGTCATTAATGGTCACGAAGCCCCAAAAATGTATCTCTACACTATTTAAGCATAGGTGTGTGAGTCCTTTTCTTCTTTTCTGAATATTTTAGAAAATTAGAACAATCACTTCAGTGTGGCTAAAAGCTAAAATTTACCGAGACCTCGTACGATAGCCAGACAGACCAGGCTAAATTTAGCCATGCCTGCCATTGTCTGCCAAAGCCGTCGGAGCAGCGGCTCAGCAGCCACAGTTTGGGGGCTACCTTAGGAGATACTAATTGATCAGCAAATATTTGACCGGCCAAGCTAAGGGAATATTATATTATATTATGCTCGTACTGCTAGTCTTCCACTAATAGCTGGTAATGCTGAAAGCTGCTCATTGGCGTAATTCAAGAGAAATCAAATTTGAGATGATAACAACATTTTGCTGATCACATATGGCACAGGCCCCAGTGGCGCAATGGATAGCGCGTCGGACTTCTAATCCGGAGGTTGTGGGTTCGAGTCCCACCTGGGGTGCTATTTTTTTTTTTTTTTCAATTTGCATTGTCTTTAGATACGGTTATAATTTGACATATATATTCATTAAAGAAGAAGTCCAATAAAAATGAGCATAAAAAAATGGCCTCAGCGGCTGAATTTACACTTGCATAAGGATTTTGGCTATAAATAGCTTTAATAAATAGATGTAACCAGGGGGCATGATTGAAATGACTTCTATCATGATTTTGCCTGTCCCAGTGGCGTAGCCAGGATTTTGTTGGGGGGGGGGGAGGGCAACCCACAAGGAAAATATATATTTCTCCAAAATGTAAAAAATTGTGTAGATTGTATGATGACTTATAATAAATATGTTAATGTAGGGTTATTCGTGCACACCACTGTTTATTCAAAAAATTTAAAACAATATAAACATAATAGTAAAGTTACAAGTTGTAGGGAATAAATAATGACAATTTTAGGACACATCAATGGATGTGCACATATATAATTAACTGCACTTATAATGAAAACACTTCTTTACATTTATAGCACGTCCTCAATAATCTGCAATACAATTCAGAGTTTTATCTTTCTTTTTTTCGCATGATAAGTTAACACATACATGTAAATTATTAATTAAGTGTGGAGGTTCCCTGTATATTATAATGGTATATATATATAATTATATTAAGATACTTAAGGCGTAGGAAAAACCATGCACTTTGATTAACAAAAACATAACGTTTTCAGAAACTTGATCTGCACGTCCTTGTGTCCATCCTGTTTCTTAGTAAATGTCTCAATAAAAAGTATGATGCTAAAAAAACACACAAAACACTCTGGACTCTGTCTGTTTGGTGTGGGCATGGTGACAAACAAAAATGTCTCTGAAGGAATGCCACGACAAGCTCTCTTTGCAACATGTGTTTGGAATATTCTTTGGCTTTTATTTCATTATACCTTTTTTGACAATACACAGAGTAAAAAAATGAGGAGAAATTTTGCTGAAAAACATACAATTTACACAATGGATAGAGCATTACCCCTATTTATTTTTAGCCTAGTCATTAAATTCATAATTATCAAAATATACCATTTACAAGTCTTTTAAAATCAGGCCTAGCTTCATAAAACTCTTAGATGGAAAGCTTGAGGTACATTTGATGAAGATCAAATGATGACAGTTGCTTGTAGGCCTATGCTAAGCTTTCACAATGTAAATTTATTAATTGCATTTATGTACAGTGTATATAACTGTCATAGAATATCCTATTTGGTCATCATATATGTCTGTATGACATGAAAACATGTTGTCTTGATCTATTATTGTGTCTGGGTGGATTTTGACCTGACCACACTAACAATTAAGGGGTCAACATTCCTAACAACAGGATGTAGTCCCCTATATTAATCCGCAGCAGTGAACAGGCGGCACAGAGCTGTGTAAATTTATACGCGCTGACAGTATAGTCGTGGAACTGAGTGAATTCTGAAAACTTAACAGTAAGTATTTTATTACATTATATAAACATTCTTACATTACATTTTTGGCTATATAATATTTGTTGCTTGAGTGTAATAATATCTTAGCTTAGGATTGCATTGTTTGTTGATTAGCTTGTTTATCCTTCTAAGGTAGGTTTGTCACATTTTCGAACTGATTCCTTATGTTACAACACAAGCTAATACAGGTTAAAAGAATTATTTTTAAAAGGTAATAGATGTCACTCATTTTAATACTCTTTCTGTGAATCTTGGAAGGATCCACTGGCTGTTATTAAAGCCCAACATGCAGACATGGAGAAACGTTCACTGATTTAATTATAATCTAACTAATCTATGCATGATCATGCCATGATGCAATATAATATCAAGCCTCAATGCAAATACAAAGAAAAAATATAATTACTCAAATAGCTTAATTATACAAATGCACTTGCATTACAAATTTATATAGATATATAAAAATTCCTATACGTTGTATAGGACATTTGATGTGAGCATCTTTGTCAATTATGAGCCCTACTGCACTTTTGAATTTGATCAAATTAATCCATGAGACATATATTGGGTTACATGACTGATTGCTATGGATAAACTGTGAAAACAAAGTCACCCAAAAGAAAAACAACTCTGTACATTGGTAACTCCAACGGTTTCATAGTTTGTATTTCATAGTAACTTGTAAAAGGACGTTTCAGTGCAATTTGGTTACATTGTGCAAATCAGTAATTCACAGTGCGTCACTACCGACTATTTACATAAAAAAAATCATATATTTGGCAGTAACCTTTTTAAAATTTAAAAAGTCATATTTTGTTCAAGATATTTATATAGTACTTTAAGGGAAAGAAACTCATAACTCAGAATCATTTATTTATCATAATAGGCCTAAATTAAGTGGGGATCTCACATAGCGGAACGTCGACTAAAGCACCGTATTGACCAACCGAGCCGACATGGGCCGGAAAGGTTATTACAAAATTAATACTTGGATCACACACTGCAGTCGGTGGATCATATGTGGCATATGCCAAAGCTTACGTGAGTCTTACGTCGCCCTCTGTCGGTTTCACGTGGCTTACGTCAGTCTACGTAAGACGTCGTCCGGAAGACTCTACGGCTGCAACGATCGAACAGCGACTACCACATATTGTACGTGGTGGCGGCCATATCATTTTTGGCGATTTTTTAAATTTTGCTTAGAACTTTGATTTTAATTTCCGTGGTTGATACGGCAGATTATATGACGTGTACCATGGACCATACGTTGCGTAGGCCTACGTCATAGTTGCTGGTTTGTACGTAATATATACGTCGTACCACCATTTCTCCTTGGCGTGCATGGCTTGCAGATCATGAAAATATATACCATGGAACCTCGCCAGTAAGACCACCTGTGTTGCAAATATTACTGGTCTTGATAGAGAGGTGTTCATAGAGTAAAACAGAATGACAAGAATGTGATTACGCCCGAAATACAGTAGCAGATTTAGGCGGGGGGGGGGGGGGGGGGTTAGGGGGTTTAAAACCTTCCCCCTTGGCCTAGTATGTACATTTTAAAAATATTAAAAAAATTCAGCGATCCTCGCAATGCATTTTAATTTGTCATTTCCCCATAAAATATTTCCTGGATCCGCCCCTGTGAATATTTGTGGTCTTAGTTGTGGGTGGTCTTAATAATGAAGTGGTCTTAAAGAGATTTCTGTATATTAATGATACCTTATCTTCATTTCATTGTTCTGAACAGACCGCCAAAATGCAGTCACGCTACCTGGTGTTTATTGCAATGCTGGTCGTTGCCCTGTGCTTCCACCAAGCGCAGTCTGCCACCTATGCCGTCTGTGCCGCCAAGTGCTGGGACAAGAAGATAGTGTGTGACGAAACATGTAAAAGGTAAGCGTAACATACACGTCTTAAAGATGGTGATAAGTGTAAAATAACAATTTTTGGTATTTTTTAAAGAACTCAACACTCGAATTTAATATCATACCTTCACAGTCTTACCAAACTCTCTGTTTTCATTTCTGGGCATATCCACATTGCGGGCCTAGCTTTCTTCTTTTTTTAAATTTATTTCCATAAATGGAACTTCTATTTACATTACTGTAGGACCACTTGTCCAATATGGCGACAATTCATCAATGCTTATATATAAGTAATTCATTTCCTCTCTGCCAACAGGTTGTGACACTCATTGTCAGCAACATCATGGGATATGCTGAATTGCCTGTGAGCTCAGCCTGTACCTGATATACAGTGTCTATGCTACGGCAAGTGAAACACCTGACAAATGGGACATGTCAATGTTTCACGTGACATGACTTGAACTCCACATTGACCTAATTTTGATTATGTCATATATTATGACATCATTACTTCTCCATTGTTCTTACATTCTGTGACCTCACCATGGTCATCCTGATGACGTCACTATACTTAAGCTGAGTGCAACGAGAGGTCAATGACTTAAAATGCCAACATGTCCGCTGTGTAAAAAGAGTGTCTTTTGAGTCATAACATGCTTTTATTGATTATTCTTGGTATTTCAGAGCTACAAGGTACGGTAACTGCAACAAGGACTGCCAGGACAAAGTCCTCCAGTGCACCAGGGTGTGTCGAAGGGGAAGAGCGGGCTTCGATTATGACGCCAACGAGAACTAAACACAACAACCATTCAGAACTCATTGCAAAATTAATAAATATGCATTGATTATGTAATTTATTTAATAATAAAATAATTCAAGCATAAGTGTAAGGATTATTTTGCTTTGCATAATATTTAACATGAGGAAGATGAAATGGCATATCATGGATTTGCAACAAACATACTAACAAATCAACCTCAATATATGGACATAATGGACCCTTGAAGTAATTCCAGCATTTTATCAACATTGGAAACATTACTATTGCCCAATATTCATAATTTATTTTTTGTTGTAATTAAATATAGATATGAGTTGTAAGACAGGATCTCCATTGAATAAATGAATGAATCATCGGAATGAATGAATGGATATGATAAATTCTCGAATGAACTAGCATTTTCAGTGAGGTAGAAAAAAAAAAACTTTTGGATGCAAGCTCATACTAAAATGACTTGCTGGGCTAATTATGTTCACCAAACTTAGAAGCAAACAGCATTTTGGCCATTAAATGTCCCTCCTCATACAATAAAAACAAATGACACTAGCTCTACATGGTCCATAATTGGAGTGGACATCTATGTTGGCCCGGCAACAGCCAATTTTGCATGCTATCTGGGTATTTGCCATACTGGCCAGGCCCGTAGACAGCTATTTGCGTTGGCTGGGTCTTTTTCGTTAAGAATTGTGGCCTTTCAATACATAAAAAATTTTGCAACATGAAAAAGATTTACAAAAAATAGCTATCTAATAACCAATAACTCGTTTCGTCATAAATAACAAGTGTCAATAGTAAACTGAGCACATTATGCCATTATGCAAAGAGAGAGAGAAGATTGTTTATTTATGGGACATGTGTACAACAAATAAACATAGGCTGCACTGCAGTTAAACCCCAATACGAGCCTTACTTTTTACTAAAATAAAATACGACTTTATCAGACTTTGTACTAACTGTATTATTTCACACTTAACATGATAAAATGAACAATGAAAAAATTCAAGCAATCCAAAAATAGGACCTTTTGGACTCGAATAAGCATTGCGTAACAATGTCTACAGCCGTGGGGTGAAAATACATAGAAATAAAATAATTTCAGAATTTTAAATGGAAACTGTCCAGGTTTTGTTAAGGCTTAAATACCATTTCTAAAAAGGTATCACACATGCCTGTATCCTTATTTTTGATCCCTCCCAAGACCGATTGAATGTTTAGTCAATTTGAAAGAATGTTTAGCATTTTTGCGATGTCGCGGTTGGTCATATTTCCTTTATTATGGAAAACAGAAAGTTGGTATGCACATGACAGTATTCAGTGAAAAATAAGCTTCACTTTGAATACCAACATTGCTGTATTTATCCGGTTAATTTTAAAGCTCTTTACCAGAGTAATCCAAATAACTAATAAAGCGATATAAGGAGATTACATCACTATCGCTGAACTTTTGAGTTGCGGAAATCGCTAAATTTCTTAGTAAAGGACCAAATTTTCAACGAGACTTGGGAGGGATCAAAAATAAAGGTACACCTATGTGTAATACATCATTAGAAATGGTTTTTGAACCTTAACAACGTTAGGATAGTTTCCTGTTAAAATTCTGACATTCATGATTATCACCCCCCTCTAATTTAGGCCAAGTGGCAATTGTTTCGGTTCATCGCACAAACCATATAAACACTCAAGATTAATATTTTTCCAATATTTGTAACACATAGCCAATATATGTCAGTGTGGCTATCACAAGGCACCACTAGGCCATGTAGAATGTTACTGTATACAATTTCATTAGGGTAAGTGCATTAGTGTTAGAGTTCTGCTCTGGAAATGAAAGTGTAACACACGCCCTCCTGCCTGTCGGATGAACACTTAACAATTTTAATGATGCCTGTGTGCTATGTGGGATTTGCTGAGGGTTTAATTAAAATGTACAAGCCTCTTAACTCCTCTCCCCCCTTAAATCTGCTACTAATCTTGAAAGTATTGCAACGTCATCTTATACATAACAACAGCCAAAAACAAAGCAGCAGACAATTAACTGGCTTCCTGCATAATTTAGGCTTATGGTATTCCAAATTACTTTTGCTCTGACAATTTTTGGCTCAGGGCTGCATGCAAAAGCATCAGCCATTGATTTCTAGTACTTGGCCAAAGTAAATACTTCTGTCATAGATATATGCCACGGGAAGTTTATTTATTTTATAAAGAATAGTGAATCTAGCATGCATTCAATCAGTATTTTAGAAGACAATGATATAAAATCAACAGATTTTTACCACTGTCATACACAATTTGCATTGGTCAATGAGAGTCTGGAACAGAGATCTGGCTAGAGCCTACCTTTCTCTCAGTGACATTTGAGGTGAATAATACAGTCCTTCATCACTGACTTTGTGCACAAGTGCAAAGTTTTTACTGTTATTCCTCTCAAATTATGGACATTTCACAGTTTAGAATGACCACTCATGGTCAAAATATTACAATCAATTAGTATAGTTCATATAAATTTATGTCTTTGTCTTGCCGAATGTGCTATAAAATGTACTTTTCGATAGATCCTCACTACTCTTGCCTATATATATGTATATATATTTCAAACTTTCTTGCATAGAATTTTTTTATAGTTCTTATTTTAATATACCTAAATACTTTTAGTATTCTGTAATTTGCAGCAAAAAAAACAGTCTTTCAGAAAAATGTGACATGTTTTGCAAATTTAATAGAATAATTCCATATATATATTTTGCTCGTTTTTGCAATCCACGCACGTTCGTGTATATGCAATTTCCCGCTCGTGGATATGTTTTTACTCGCACAACATTCGGGTATGTGCATTCCCTAACACTCGTGTATGTAACATAACTGGCACCTGTGTACGTATAAGTACGCACATTCGTTAGTGTGAGTGATATACCACCTGTAATTTTTTTGCCTGGTGTATGATTTCACTCATACACGCATCTGCGTTAAAGATGAACGTCTTTAGTTAAAGAAAGTCAGGTGAGAAGGCCAAGAGAAAAAATTAGCAGTTTCTGAATATAGGCCATGGCCAAAGGTCTAGGCAAAGGCAAAAAGTGTTTCTCACAGACGTGAGAAAATTTTAGCTTTGCCTAATATTTAATTGTGATTGTGTTTTGGATGGGGTGCAATATTCCCATACATGTAAATTATTTTGAAGATGAAAAAATACAGTAATCTAGCCATTGAAGTAAGACAATATGTTAGATATAAAATAAGTTAATGAACTTTTTATCAACAACACACGTAGGTCAAGATGTGATGACATAATATACTTAAATAGCTCCACTCGTGGCAAATAAGTAAACACGCACCATGCAGGAGATCTGCGCATTGGCGCGTTCATCCACTGTTATACTGTGCGTTGTTGTATAAACACAGGTGCGTGGTATGACATAAGTTGCATATACACGAATTGCGCCTGCGAGAAATACTACATTCACGCATGCGCGTATATGTCAGAAAGTACATTATACAGATAAATCATGAGATTAATGTGCGTGTTAAGCAAGCTATGGCAGTTGTGTACATGCTAAATATGACAAAATATATAGCTCAATAATTCAGATCCAAATTAAAAAAAATATAATCATAATGGACAGGTTCAGTGAGTGTAGCATTTTTGAACTGCATAACTGCTGTTTAAAACAGTTTTAGAAGTAATTTTATTTCAACATTGGCCTATTTGTAATTACTTGAAATTAATTACAGTGTACAGCTTCAAATGCAATCAGCTATCAGAAACATAAAGAGCAATTGACAAATCCAATTTGTCTGATTACACTGTTTCTCTTAAGAAAGAGTGAGAACAGAGTTTGTGTGGCCAGTTTCATTCATTTTATAGATCAGAGTGTGGGTGTGTCACTCAACTGGCCAATCATGGCCAGATGCCTGCAATGGAGTTTTCATAGGAATGAAATAATGTGAGTAGATATTAAGCTTTTGTAAGTTGCTAGGCATTTTACATGATGGGCCTCCGACAGATATTTGTTGAAAACCTTCACAAGCTTTCACCCCTAAGACCAAAATGAACCATGCCAATTTCTGGGAAATCAGACTAAAATGGACGAGTCCATTGATGTTTGAGGGGGAACTGTTAAGATTTAATAAATACTTTGGTACAATAAAACCAGGCACTTTTGACATATGGTCCTCCATTCAAAGTTGCTTCATTTTATTCAAGGAAGACAAATGTGCCATAGTTAGGTTATTTAAGCCATTTTCAAGGATGTGAATCTGGCCATAGCTTAAATGTACACAAACATCAGTGATGTCACTGGCAATCTTCACAAGGCTCAGAAGATATTTTGAAAAACCGATCTTATTAAGTATCTATATCTCTATGAGTTCTGCTATTATAGGATATGTTATGGATTGAGGTTCTGATACAAGAAGTTAGTATATGTATAATTTACTTATGTAAATTGATTTAACAACAGAAGCCATTTTATCGCAGTCTTCTCTGTTCTAAGATCCCGCCAAAACAGTCATGGGTGCTTTTTGATAGTCATATTGTTTTACAAAATTTGGAAAAAAGAGAAACTTTTCTTTTTTCTGTTCCGGAGCAGAGCTCTGACACTTCTGCACCTACCCCTTTTGGGGGTCTCATGCCGTAAATACTATAGAATTTTCAAAATAAGGGCAAAAGGGAAAATTCCTACTTTTTCAAAAACCTCCATACAAAAGACACTATTTACTCTACATGAATGAAATTGTATCAATAACATATTTAAATTATAGTACTTTCACTTTTCAAACTTCATTTGGATATTCATTTCATGCTGATTATATAACAATGGAAAATCAGACAAAAATGCTAAAAATTGTGTTAAATTGTTTTTCCAGAGAAGAAATCTGGCATTAAT
Organism: Alitta virens; assembly: GCA_932294295.1. Taxonomy (NCBI): domain Eukaryota; kingdom Metazoa; phylum Annelida; class Polychaeta; order Phyllodocida; family Nereididae; genus Alitta; species Alitta virens. The sequence continues at coordinate 32,336,995 of OW028584.1, forward strand.
GCACTTACCATAACAACAATTTATATGTTATTACATAGCTTAGTTGTGCATTTTGATAGTGACATCAACTGTGTTTTAAAATATCTAGCGAAAAAATGAAAAAAAAAACAAACATTTCTGTTTCCAGACCAGGACTCACACACTACTGCACCTACATGCATACAAAGCTTAATAAGAATATGTCAAAAATAGTAAAGAGATACATATTTGGGGTTTCTATGACCATTAATGACAGATAATTATGTATCATAAGGAAAATATGAAAATTTGCAAATCTCTTTCAAACCCTCATATCAATGACTCTATAATCAGTACATAATTAACATTTTGCCAATGATATATATAGATTATGGTATTTTCACTTTTAAGCTTCATTTAAATATTTGATCAACCCATTCAACAGTTTTTGTTTATAATTAGCAATTTCATAATAATTAGTTGTATAATGATCTATATTACTTTCACTTGACTCCAATACTTATTATTGTTTTCTTCATATACACCTGTAAAAGTGTTCATTTATAAATACTAATTTAAATGCCATAGATTTAATGCAAATCAGCAACCCAACAATTCTGTAACTGTTGAAGGGAATATGGCAATTGATAATATATAGTTCCTTCAGTTGCTAGCTAAATGTAAACAGCGAGCAAAAATTATTTTGACTTATAAAGGCATTAAAATGGGTGTGTTGAGTATCATTCCATACAAAATAAACCTTTAAGATATGTATTTATTTGTATTTAGATTTTATTTATTTAAATGCAAGTAAATACACCTTAAAGGTTAATTTTGTAATTATACCCAACATCTTTATGTGGCATAATATTGTTGCTGAATTTTATATATATTCCTTAGGATCATTGCCATAGCCCATTTATGAGTATTTTGAACATATAAATGATAATCTCAATTGTAGATTAGAAGGGAACATGCTAAGGTGTTGATAATTCTAGCGAACTGAATACTCCTTATTGTATTGCTGTTAATAAGTAAGATATTTGTAAGACATTTTAACCCAAGGGAACACTGTATTATTTCACACTTAACAGAATATAATGAACCATGAAAAAATTCAAGAGTTAAAAAGATAGGACATCTTGGACTTTAATTGGCATTGCGTTACAGGCTATGTAGGCCAAGTGGCAATTGTTTCGGTTCATTGCACACACTATATAAACACTTAAGAAATAATATTTTTCAAAAATTTTGTAAAACATAGCCAAGATATATGTGTTACTGTATACAATTTCATTAGGGTAAGTGCATGAATTAGTGTTAGAGTTCAGTCCTAGAAACAAAAGTGTGTGTTAGAGTTCTGCTCTAGAAATGAAAGTGCAACGCACGCCCTCCTGCCAGGCGGACGAACACTTAACAATTTTAATGATGCCTTTGTGCTATTTTGGATTCGCTGAGGGTTTAGCTGCAGTGCAGCCTATGTTTCTTCAAGATAGGTAATAATTTATGTTGCATAGGGGGGGGGGGGGATGACTGCAGTCAACAACTGTGTTCATCTTTAAATATCTATAGTTCTTTCATTTGCAGTTATTGTCAGTACGTTGTGGTGCCAATCACATTCCATTTGCTCATATCCATTGTGGTTCATCATAGTTAACATTGTATCAACATGGATGGGAATATGTTACTTGAAATAGTAACCATGCATTTATGTGCATGTTGCAATGCACAAGACCACCTGAAAGATACTCGTTACAGTAGACAAGATAACATAACTGCTTTGACACGACAGATGTTCAGTGGATCAAGAAGCAACATTAGATGTGCTGCAAACTGTAATGAACAGACCGACAAACTTTGCTTGGCCTTCAAGAAAACACAAGACATTTGCGAGATTTAAACGGTGTGTCCAAATTCATCAGCAGCTCATACCACGTTCAAGCCAACTGGAGGGGTCTTCTCTGCCATGGCGTCGAATTTCAAGGAAGAACTATTGGAAGGTAAATTCCTTTTTAAAGAATTAATTTTTGCCTTTTCATGAGAAGGGGGTACTGAGTGGCTCACGAACAGCTGGATTTAGTGGTATTAGTTCTGGGTGCATGGGTTTATTAACATGTTTGACATGAGCAATTTATATTTCGTGTTATTTGAGAAACATAATTTGCATCAACATTAATCGCTAACTAAAATACTGGAATGTCTAAAAATCGTCCAGTTTCTATTGGTAATGGTAAAGTTCCACTTTTAATTGGGCTACTATTGATCTATGACCACGCTTATGAATTAAACAGTCAAAAGTTCGATACAAAACCTTTTGTATGTTATGAGTAGCGATAGCTAATGTACATGGAAATACTAGATACAGAAAGAGCCAGCATAAGTAAGAGGGAATCGTCGAGTGCATGCTGTGAGGCATGAGTTATGCCAATTGACTTTCAGGACAAACTTTATACTCGCTCCATATATAGTTTTAAAATTTACCTTAAAAAAATAAGATTATTGATAATTATTTAAGCCAATGTAACATATCAGACTGTTTTGTGTGTCATAACTTGTAGTGTCTTATTGTATAATTATACTTAGTTAATTGAAGAAAGCTATATTTTTCTGAAACAACACTCTATACACTTCATTGTGAGAATGGACTCCAGATGCTGACATCATTGTAAGTTTCTACAGTTAGTGTAAGTTTGTGGGTGGCCCCTTGGCAGCGATGACATGATCATCTTAGAGGGGCCACCCTGCTCAATATTTTAATAAAATGAATCTGAATCTAATCTATGAATCATATGGAGTTTTCTCCATATTGTGGCAATCCTTAAAGCAACACAGTGCATGTTATGTAGGGCAAACATAGAGTGGACGATACTATGATTAAACTCACGAGTGACCAAGCCTGAAGTAAGGGTGGTCCAAAAAACGCAAATATTAAAAATTTTCTGTTCTGACCCCCTTAATAGATTCATAATGACCATAAATAAATTTGAGCAGTTGGTAGGTAAATATTTAGAGGGCCTTAATAAATATTCGTATTTTATTAAATTAAAACACTCTATTGGAAATTGCATTGTAAACTGCAATTAAATCTTCTCATTTTATTATATCCCCAAAATCATAACTCCGTGTGACAGCTTTATATATATTGACATCTCAGTATTTTCCATTCACTTTTTGCTATTTTTAAGGTCATCATCTCCATTCCAATACTTGGCAACAACATTAGAAAATGAGGCATTTTGCACAAATACAACCCAATTAGTAAGATTTTTTGGACAGTCTCAGATTGAATATGGTGACTTAAAATATATTAAAAATATGAGGAAAATTATTAGTAAAAAATGCAATGTTTTAACACTCAAGTTATGATCTCGGGGATAGACATAAGGTTTGAAGAATTATTGCAGTGTAAAATGTAAATTACAATGAAATTCAATAGGGTTTAATTAAAACAAGAAGTTTTTAAACAGACCCTTTGAGCAACCTCTAACTATTTACCTACAGACCTGAAATAATGCACAAATTAGTTTTTGGTCACTTAAGGGTGGTTCTCACATAGCCGGTTTTCCTGGTGAAGCCGTATTGCTCTCGTAGAATTATGTAATACCCCATTTTCACGACTTCACCACCGTTGTTGGACGCAAAAAGGGGCAGTGCCTAAGACGACGGGTGAGTTGGGGGCAGCAAGGTGTTAATCACGGACACCCGGCAGATCACACGTAGGATACGTACCAAACCCGATGGATGATGCCTTGTCTGATGCCGGCTGAGCCACAGGTAAATCATGTTTACCACGGGAGACTCCACGGCATCTACGTACCACCCGCAGGCTTGTATGTGTGAGGGGCGTGTCAAGCACGTGTCAATCATGACTGTGAAGGTTAATAGGAACGACCTGGCGAGTTAACTATGTGATTTATGTGTACTACGTTTGAAGGCCGGCTGTCACGGTGGAGGGGCCAGATGTGAATATATAAGTGGCTGCTTGTCTGTAGCCTTCATTCTGCTCCTTGTTACCACAGAGAAAGGACCATGGCACATGCAGTATACCAACCAACTGCCATTGTAAAATTGGCTCAGGCCAGCTTGGAATTAAATGTGCAACTAGCAACTATTGCACAGGCTATTGTACACTATGAAGAACAGTCCAGAAGAGCTACAGAAAGAAGACAAGCAGTCATTAAGAGAAGGAGAAGGAAGAGATTTAGGGTGAGGCCATAGCGGTTGCGAAGACCTCAGATGGGCCAATATGAACGCTTGATGAATGAATTATTGATGGAGGATGGAACCCAATACAACATTGTGAGAATGCAGCCAGCCATGTTCCAAGAGCTGCTTGCCAAAGTTGGGCTTTGAATTACCAAGCAAGACACCTTCTGGAGGAAAGCTTTGGAGCCAGGATTGCCATCACCCTGAGGTATTTCGCAACTGGCAACAGCTACAAGTCATTGATGTATGGCTTCAGAGTGGCCCACAACACCATCAGCAACATCATTCCTGAAGTGTGTGAACTCATAATTGCCGAGTATGCAGAAGATGTCATCTCCTGTCCAACAACACCAGAAGAGTGGAGAGAAGTTGCACAGGCAAGATGGAACTTTCCCCATTGTATTGGTCGAACTGGCAGGAAGGTTGTCACTGCCAGACAACAACGATCCCACTGAAGGAGGTTTCAAGGAAGAAAAACCAGGCACCACTGGAGAAGGTACAGCTGAGAAGACACCCAATGAAGATGAAGGCCCAGGTCCAGAAGACTGGTAGGTACCTGCAGGCTGGAACGTGGCAACTGAAGAAGCTCCTGCAGGCTGTAAAGAAGCTGAAGAAGACAGCTGTGTAGACATCGTCTGCAAGGTAGTCCATTGTTTCTCAGGAGTAGCCTGCTGGACTGGCTGATCGTCGGCTGAAACATCTGGGCCGGATGCTGCTGCTGATGGAGCTGCTGCTGCTGTTGCTGCTGCTGCTTGTTCCTCCTGACTTGCGCCTTCAGCTGCAGGAAGAACGACATCAGCTTGGCTTCGACGTCTACATACGTGTCCCATTCCAACTGAAGACACAGAATATATGTAGTCAGTCATCGAGCAGATTCTCTGGGTCTTTGACCTGCAGGAGGAGGAGGAGGAGGAGGCTGTGCGATGGCTTTTATGTGTGGGTCAATCCTTGCAGCTATCTGCTGAGCAGTCTGGACTATGTCAGCTAATTTGGAGCTTGATGCAGCAGAAGGATCACCAGTATTCTCTTCTTGAAGGGACCACCCTTGGTTGTCGCTGGGAAGACTGGACTTGGCTCGACGTCAACTTCTTCAACTTCTTCCAGTTCTTCGGGCCCAGAATCTGACTGCCCTCCACTGGAGCTGTCATCAAAGATTGGCAGTTGCTTATTGGTCTTCGCAATCTTCTTCTTTAGGTTGACGAGACTGCACCCTGGAGATGTGTGTGCTCAAGGGAACCCAAAGTTGGCGATAATCCACTTATCCTTCTCTGTCGGATTTCTCATGGCTGTACCGGAAGCTGCTTGATGAGCTTCCCAGCATGGGTTCTGATAGACTCAAGTCAGTCTTCAACTGAAGCCCAGTACAGAGGACACTGAGGGTCTGTGCCTTGTCATTGATGAGCCTCATCTTCCTCTGATGATCATTGTAGTCATGTCTGGTCCTGCCATAAAATATGTCATTCTCCCGGTACCAGTCAGCGATGCTTTGCTTATCATTGAGAGGTAGACAAAGCTTCTCAGTCTTTCTTCTTGGCTGAGATGCAGCAGGAGCAGAGGAGGCCTTGGTGGCAGGAAATTGACTGGCATCACTATCATCATCATCTTCTTCATCAAAGTCTGGATCTCTGTCGCTGTCATCCATGTCAACATCAGAAGATTTGGCAGAAGACTTGGCAGTGGACTTGGCAGAAGACTTGGCAGAAGACATGGCAGGAGACCTGGCATAATGTAAAATCCTCAGTGTAGTTAGTGACATACTAAGTGTCCTTCCAAATAATCATAGTCCAAATATTCAAGGATAACACAAGCAGTAAAATAGTGTCAAGTAGGTTCCTTCTGCAAGTTGGTCCAAACCAAAGATGCCAGAATTTCTCCCAGATTTATTTTATAATCATCCAAAACAATACAGGCCCCTCCTCATTTGGAGGGGCGAACAATCACACATCAATCACACACATTCATCAATACCCTCCTCAACTCCCCCTTGGCTGACTCTTCCGAGTTCATCAGATCAACCCCCCATTAACTCTGGCCAGTTGATCACCAAGCCAGGAGCACACAATGGCCAAATTCACTCAGGCGTGAACTTGCCCCACCCCAGCCCCCTGGACAGGTGGCTACTCATTAAATCTAGGCCCCCTTCTCCCCATCAATTCTCCCCCCCCCCTGGAGAGTCCAGCTCAGCAGAGCAGAATGGATCATAGATACATTGATCCCTTCACTGCCCTCTGGATCTGGATCCATACAAATACACCTCCCTGGCCAGCTGGACAGAGTCCAGTGATGAATCTCCTGTCCACTGAGATAGTGAACTAATCTCTCCCCCTCATTGTTCTTGGATCTCATTCTGAACTGGCCATCTGCAGTCCCCCACTGATGACTGAAACCTCATCACACTTTCAGGACATTAATACAGAGCACTTAAATAATCATTATCAATACAAAAAAAAGGGAGCAAAAGCCCTTTGACTTTTACACTGCTCACCATCATTTTGAGTGAGATGTATACAAAACCTACAATTTGTCTCCCATCATTACTTTGGGATAATCTATACAACACATTTCACTCACAATAAGATGATGATTATTCATTTAAATATACCACTTGACACCTTTTGTGTTTTTAATATAAAATTATACACCTCTACTTACTGCTTACAGTCACACTCCACTGAGTCCAGCGTATTCTGTCATAAAACCTTACATAAATTCCAATTTTTCCGATCTGTTGGAACCAGGTGTTGATCTTATGATCCTAACACTTAAACCACCCATAAATTTGCAAATAAGATCAAACAGCTTCCATACATCCCCAGATCACCACAACCTGGTCTGCACTCACCATAGTCTTTTCACTCGTCTCAACTAACATCATCATCTATACATATCAATAAATCATACATATTTTAAAGCACAATCATAAATCATACATAATTAAAGATCAATCATAAATCATACATAAATTGCTGAGCCAGAGAGAAAGGCACTTCAATTATCTCCTGTCCACTGTGCTCATTGGCTATCCCACTCCATCTGATCCCTAACTCTCTATCAGACTGGATCCTATCACTAGAGTGGATCAAGCCGCCGAGAGGACCTCACCAAGGTCTCAGCGCTTCTAGACCTCAGCGATTACCTGACTAGCACCGCCCACAGGTAGCCTGATGGAGGAGTGTTCCTCTGCTCGCGTATAGTGAGCTGTGCTCCTAGACAACATTGTCTCACCCTTTCTCCCTCTCACACAGCACCCTAACTTAACCACCAACCTCCTGATCCATTCTCTCCTGATAACTCCTAAATACCCCAGCCCTATCAGCGCTATGATCACCACTGAGAAAGATAGGATCAACACCGTGATGGGAGCATGTTTACGGAATTGTACCCACGGTCTCTGACTCACTTGGATAGCTTCCATCAGCATCTCCTGGCTGATGTCATTGACCTGAGCCATGGATACACTCCTCAATTGCGGAAAAGACCTCACCAGAGCCTCAAATCCCAGATTCTTGGTGAAATTAAATTGTCCCTCTACATGTATCAGAGGAAGCACTATATGTCTGGCCATGTGCAATTCAGGTATACAGTGCACCCTCCATCCGGTTCCTGCGATGTTACATGGAGCAGGGCAATGCATGGCATAAGTTCCTGGCCCCAGCTTAACCGGGGGGTAGACCCTCCCCTGGCATCTAGCAGAGACTGACTCTCCCCAGGTCATCACGACTATGGTTCTCAAGGAAACCCGCTTTACTGTGGTGATATTGGCCTGTTTCACAATATCGAACCTGCAGCTTTTGATCAGCTCTGATTGGTTGAAGATCAGGCCCCTAGCACATGGCATGTGCCTGGCATCAAACAATGGCCCAGCCCTGCACACCAGCGGCTCCCCTCCAATACATGCCTCGGGTTCAAACAGCAGTCCAGTGGCGGTGTCCACGCCATAGCTGCTCCCCACATCAATTTTGACAGTCATATTTGATCCCTTAATAGGCACCGGATAACTTTGTATATTATAAAGCAAATAACTGGCCTTATTGATAGTTGGGACATTAAACCTGAAGATCAGCCTCCTTTGATCAATCACTATAGGCTCTATGTGGATATGACGGTAGTACCAGGTTAACTCGGGTACCACGTCATTCCCTGCCTGAGCTATAGCGTTGATAGTATTCCTCAGTACATAGGGGCTCATGATGTCCTCAGTCAGGTCACCACGCTCCAGTGCCGCTCGCTGCTGTTGGTACAGTCGCTCTCTGTATTGTTCATATAAATGTTCACATTCTTCCACCGCCCTCTCAATCTCCATGCGAATCTCCAAGTTGTTGATGCGAGTATCCACCTGGGAGAGCCTCTTGGCCAAGCCCCCAACGTATTTATTCAGCTGCGTGACATGGTCATCTAATTGAGTCACCGCCACTGATATGTTCTTGATGTACAGTCTGTTCTGGTTCACGACTGTCAGCATCCTTTCAGTTAGGTGTAAAATGTCCTGCGTTCAAGCCTGCAGGATCTTCGTGGGGTCCTCATAATGGTTTACCTGGGAGTCTGTGGCGATTCCAAAGAGTACATGCAGCCCTGTACCTATAAAGTCGAATGCTCCCCTCTTGTGGCGTCCCTCAAGAGTGGGAGGATCGCTTCGGCTACGTCCAGCATAGCTACCATCCAGCGGCTGCAGTCTCCTCAGTCGCCACTCCCAGGAGTTTTGTACATAACCATGCACCTTGATATCTCGGCGGCTGTCCCTTACTACTTTTATCAGTCTTTTCAATTGTTCAGGAAAGCGAGGCGTCTCCAGTGTCACCAATACCACCCATGATGCCTCCAGTGTCCGAAGGGAGGCCCCTCCCCTCACTAATACTCCATCTGTCAAGTCCCTCGGAGGCGTTGGACGTTCTCTCCTCTCCTCCTCCATGATGGTTTTCTGAGGAGCTTCCTGGGCATCTCTCAACATGGTATCCCACCTTGCCAACCCCTGAGATCCTTCGTTGGCCCACGTGTTACCGAAGAATACAGTTACAATTATTAGCAAGGCAAGACCCACCTTACTGGTCCGCTGAGACTGGCTCAGCAGAAGAGGAGTCATTCCCCTTTTCATGTTTGACTTCGCGATTACTGCCTGAGGTTGAATAGCCACGCTTGATCAGGTCGAAGTCCTTGTCAGGATCTTTGTTTGCGCGTTGTTGCTCCTCCTCAAGATCACTGGGGCCGCTTCGATCCTTGCGCTTCCTTTGTTGGAAATCAACGTGGGTAGCTTTTCTGTGTCCTCCTCCTAATCCCTCCTGGAGGCCGTGTCTCTTGCGTGGAGTGCTGTCTATATGCTCAGTCTTCCTGTATTCTGGGGAGGGATGTCTGTTGCCCTTCCTCTTCCGATTCCTTTGTCTTGGTGGGGAGTCACTGTCACTATCATCCGCTTAGTACTGGCTGTGCTTGGTGTGTCTGGACAAGTCGGGACGATGCCGCTTACTGTTGTGCCCAGGCCGAGCCGGCCTACTATAGTCTTCCCCACTGACGTCAGAGTGGTCAGGTCGACGCTTCCTATTGGCCGATGGCTGCAGAGGCTGGTCATCTGATGCGCTCCACTCGCTATCAGGCAGAGGCTGAGCTGCTACTTGACCCCTCGTGGGGCGGAGTTTGGACCTGCCCCTTGCCCCGGGTCATCTGTATTAAGCCCCTCCCCCTGCCTCGGCCGCTCGGGCGTATTCTCTTCCTCAGGCAAGATGGGGGGCAGTTGCCATAGCCTTGGAGCATTCGGTCTATTCACCGCACTCCTGCAGGGTCTGGGGCGTATCGAATCCCATACCACCTCAGAATCCACCACTTTGACTTTTTCTCTATTCAAAATCTTTTGCTTTCCAGTGGGTTGATGAGTGATCCAAACGACTTTGCCACGAGTCTGCGTAACCAGCCATTCTGGATCCCACCTGCTGGTCAAGGTCACTGGCTCCTCAACTTTGATAACTACTGCATCCCCCACTCGTACGTCGCCAGCATTGGCCCTTTTTGCAAGTCGGTCACGGTTGTACTTTCTGGATTCTTCAGTGAGATGTCTGGCAGTCCTTAGAGCCTCATATAGCTCATGTAATCGCCCATACACCATGTCCCCTGAAGACAGAGCCCTGTGCAGAGGCAGGCGTGGTCGCCGCCCATAATGGAGAAAGTATGGGGAATGCTGTGTCACATCAGACACCGCACTATTGTAACAGAGCATGGCAGGGCCTAATTGTTCCTGCCATAGAGAGGCATTATTGTTCACCAATTTCTCCACTATCTCCTTCAGAGTGCGGTTAAATCTCTTAATCCTTCCATTTGCCTGTGGGTGATAGGGGGTGGTCCTCTTATGCCTCACTCCCACTGCAGCCAGGTATTCCGTAAACGCAGCAGCATTAAATTCACCTCCTTGGTCAGTCAACACCGTGTCCACATAACCATGTCTTGGGAAATATTCCTGATGCATTTTGGACCAAACACACTCACTGGTCTTCCTTGGAATTGGGTAGCACTCAGCATAGCCTGAGGCATGGTCGATAATAGTCAGCACATAGTTGTTGCCCTGGTTAGAAGTGACCAGAGGTCCTACCAAGTCTAGGGAGATGAACTGCCCTATGCTATCAGCCAGGGGCATTTCACCCATAGGTGTGTGCTCCTTCCTTTTGTTGTGCACCAGACAAGTGGGGCATTTCTTCACCCAGGCCTTCACCTCGGCCCTCATTCCTGGCCAGACATATGTTTCCTGCACCTTCCGCATGGTCTTTATATAGGCCATGTGGCCAACTTCCTTGTGGGCCTGCTCCATTAAAGACTTCCTATAGTCCTCGGGTACCACTAACCGGTGATATTCTGCTGCATATTGATATGGTCATTGCAGTGAATACAGCAGCCCATCAATCACCTCATATGGACTGTCAGGATCATTGCTCTCTTCCCACTGTTCCATTTTTCGCTGCTCTGCCTGCACCTGCTCAGGGATCAAACCGTCTCCCAATATTGGCAGGACCTCATCCGCAGGCAGACCAGGCGGTAATTTATCCCCTAGTCGCCATTCATCCACATCAAAGGTGTCCATTTGCTCAGGTCTTATCCGGGACAACATAACCGCCCTCACGTTCAACTTCCCCTTCCTATATTGCACTTTGCAGCCATATTCAGCCAGCAGCACTGCCCATCTCTGTATTTTAGTGTTCTGCATTTCTTTGGTGAATAGGGAGGTGAGGGGCTTGTGATCCGTGGAGGCATCAAATTTGGCTCCCCATAGATACGGCCTGAACACTTTTAATCCGGTGATCAGGGCATAGGCCTCTCTTTCAATCGCCGCCCAACGGCGTTGAGTTGGAGAGAGTAACCTGGACAGGTAACTTATTGGTCGCTCCACCCCAGTCTCTGGGTCCTTCTGGCACAGTATGGCCCCCAGAGCTATGTCACTCGCATCAGTATATAATAAATACGGATCTTTTGTTCTGGGGTGAGCCATCACATGTGCAATGACCAATAATCCTTTAAGTTTCTCAAAACTGGCTTGCTCCATTTCTCCCCAGTAAAAGCGGGCATGTTTCCTGGTTAGTGCTACCAGGGGTTCAGACACATCCGCGTAGTTGGGCATACAAGTCTGATAGTATCCTGTCATACCCAAAAATGACCGGATATCCTTGACTGTCTGGGGAGGACTCATGCGGTTGATGGCGGACACTTTATCTGGGTCAGCTTTCAGGCCACTGCCACTCACCATATATCCCAACAGTTTCACTTCCTTTTGACCAAAGGTGCATTTCTTTGGGTTAAAAGTCAAGTTGTACTGCATGAAGCGGTCTACCACCATCTGTAAGTCTTTGGAGTGTGTAACCATGTCTTGGCTGTAGACTACAATGTCGTCCACATAAATCATGCAGCACTGTCCTATCAATCCCCTCAGCACCTCATCCATGGCCCTTTGAAAGGAGCCGGTCGCGTTCGAGAGGCCCATAGGCATCGTGGTGAACTCGAATAGTCCTCTAAAACAGGTGAACGCCGTCTTCTCCTTGCTGGACTCCTCCAGAGGCAACTGGTAGAATCCGGACTTCAGATCCAGCGTGCTGTAAATGGTGGAGCCATGCAGCTGGTCGAATACGTCCTGAATTAGGGGCACAGGGTAACAGTTCTATTTTAGTCACCGTATTCAGCTTAGTAAAGTCAATACAGAACCTGGGACCCTCTGAGGAGTCCTTTTTTTCCACCAGCACCACCGGGGAGGCCCAAGGAGACATGGAGGGCACCACTACACCTTGCTCTAACAACTCATCCAGTTTCAGGCTGAGTGCCTCCCTTTTCATAAATGGCACTCGGTATGCCCTCTGCTTTATGGGCATGCCAGTGGTCTCGATCTTCACCTCGATCCCTTTATGGCGTCCCAATCTCTGCCCAGTGGCACTAAAGGCTTCTGGGTTTCGTTGCATGCACCCTGCAATTACCTCTGCCGCTCTCTCCTCCTCGGTCCTCCATCCCTCTTTTCCGCTCATCACCATTATCTCCTCTTCATCACAATGATCTGGGGCCGGGACCAAAGGAAGAGCTATGCCCCGCCATTTTAACACTCCATTTGCATAATCCACATGGGCTCCCTCTTTCCTCATGATGTCTCGTCCTAGTATGGCCTGGTGTGCTATATTGTCCACAATAATCACCTCTAATGCCCCCAGTGTATCCTCCATCATCTGGGTCACTCCACACACCATAAGCTCATGACCTGTCACTCCTAACAGCCCTCTAGCTGCTCTCACTATCGGAAGTCTCTTCCTACTCCGACATATTTCTTGAAATTCCCTGTGCCGCAGCACCGTGCGTGATGCACCGGTGTCCACCAAGGCCTATACATGGTGACTGTGGAGTCGTAACCCCACGAAGGCCCTGCAGTCAGCTGTGGCACTTAGCGCCCCCCTGGTGGGTGGTCGCCATATTCCCGGGATGCCTTGGTCTGCCCGCCTGGCACTCCTTGCGGAGATGCCCTGGCTTCCCACAAGATGCGCAAATCGGCCGGCCCTCCTCGGTGAACCTCAGTGGCGGCCTGTCTTGCCCACCTGGAGGCCCTCGAGAGTTACCATATCTGCGAGGTGTCACTGGGGCAGACTCCTTCTTGTCAGCTCCCCGGGGTCCTCTTGATGCCGCCACAAATTTGGTGAATTCCTTGGACAGCCCATTTATTCTCCTGGTTAATTCACTTAACTCTCATTTATCCTCTCGGGGCTTGCCATCAGAAGCCCTGTTCCCGATTGCTCCGATCTCCATGGGCTCCTCTTGTGAATCGTCTGGGGCACACCCATTGAGAGCTCGATAAAGTCGATACTCATCTCCCTCATACTGGGCTACCTGTTCCATGGCATCTACATAATCCTTGGGCCTTCCCTCTCTCACCACCCGCTCCACCACCTTCCGGTCCCGCATGCCCCTTAGATAGGCTCCCAGCATTGTGCGCTGCTGGTCCACATTCCTGTTGTCTTTAGGATATCCCAAGTCGACCGCCTCCCTAAATCTTCTGCCATAAGCTGCCGTGGTTTCACAGGCTCCCTGCTGCACCTTTTCTATCTCATCCCTCATTCTGTCTGCCTCATGTTTAGATAGAAATGTTGTGGTCAGATGGGCCTTCAATACATTCCACTCCACTGCCCTGCGATCCTCAGCAGTATCCAAAAATCTCTCCAATTCTACCTTCAGAGCACCCTCTGCTGTCTGAGCGGCCACAAACAATGTCCTTTTCGTGTAAGGTATGGTCAGTTCCACATCCCTGAACCATTGCCTCAGTCTCCTGGTGGTTGATCCATCACACCCAGCCACTCGTTTTGCCTGAGCCTGGGCCTCATGTTTCTCCCCATTTTCTTGTATATGTCTGGTCTGAGTCTCTATCATGGAGGCTGTGGACCCATTGCTTGCTTTCTGTACCCTCAGAAATTCCTGGAACTGGTCGAGATTCATGATGACAGCTTTTCACATGGGCATTCCTATATTGACAATTCCCTAGCTCATCTGCTAATTGCCTAATAGTTCAGCATCTGCCCATTCTTACTTGTGCCAAACACAACAGCATAAAAACAGCCTGAGGCACTCTAGAGTGATAAAGAGTGGGAATTTCCAAGCTTTGACTTTCCATTTCCAGGTCAATAAAGTTCATTAATTCTTCCAATTCATAAGCATTCATACCTTGTAGCCTTGATCGTATTTCACTCTGTAGTTCTTGAATTCTCAAAGTGATGTCCATTTTCTCATGATTTTGTTGTTCTCCTTTTGTGATTTCCAATTCCAAACAGATCACGTCGGGGTCACCAATGTAAAATCCTCAGTGTAGTTAGTGACATACTAAGTGTCCTTCCAAATAATCATAGTCCAAATATTCAAGGATAACACAAGCAGTAAAATAGTGTCAAGTAGGTTCCTTCTGCAAGTTGGTCCAAACCAAAGATGCCAGAATTTCTCCCAGATTTATTTTATAATCATCCAAAACAATACAGGCCCCTCCTCATTTGGAGGGGCGAACAATCACACATCAATCACACACATTCATCAATACCCTCCTCAACTCCCCCTTGGCTGACTCTTCCGAGTTCTTCAGATCAACCCCCCATTAACTCTGGCCAGTTGATCACCAAGCCAGGAGCACACAATGGCCAAATTCACTCAGGCGTGAACTTGCCCCACCCCAGCCCCCTGGACAGGTGGCTACTCATTAACTCTAGGCCCCCTTCTCCCCATCAATTCTCCCCCCCCCCTGGAGAGTCCAGCTCAGCAGAGCAGAATGGATCATAGATACATTGATCCCTTCACTGCCCTCTGGATCTGGATCCATACAAATACACCTCCCTGGCCAGCTGGACAGAGTCCAGTGATGGATCTCCTGTCCACTGAGATAGTGAACTAATATCTCCCCCTCATTGTTCTTGGATCTCATTCTGAACTGGCCATCTGCAGTCCCCCACTGATGACTGAAACCTCATCACACTTTCAGGACATTAATACAGAGCACTTAAATAATCATTATCAATACAAAAAGAAGGGAGCAAAAGCCCTGTGACTTTTACAATAAGACTTGGCAGGAGACATGGCAGGAGACTTAGTAGGAGCGTTATAAGTAGAACTGGCAGGACTAGCAAGAGCTGCAGGAACACTGGATTCTTCAGACTCAAATAATTCTTCCCCAGAGGCAAGTAGGCTCTGCTTCTGGGACTTTTTTCTTTCCAAGATTGCATCACTTCTTGGGTTCCATGGCAAATAGGTAAAGTTGAAACAGCAAACAGGAACAGCAACGAGGTCGATCAGTTTATATATATCAAAGGCTGAGGTGTGAATGAAGTTTGCCTCACTGCGAATGATTATATACTACTGGTCGGGGTCACGTAACGAGCCAACCGGCCCAGCAACCGTCCTGCACCCATCGTTAATGTAGCAGCCATTTAATCATCGCACACGTACCTCTCCCGTCAGGTTCTTGACACCCACGTGTGCGACGGTTAACCCGCCGACTTCTACGAGTGTCTCATGTGTGACTTGCCATATGCCATGAGTGCCTTTATGGCAAGTACAGCTTCACATGAACATGAGCAAAACATCCGTCGATTTTGGCAGTTGTTCGCGGTTTGGGACGACTGCAAAGAATCGAGTAAGTGTGTTCACAGTCTTCTACGACAACCTCCCGATAACCATGGTTGCAGTACGGATGCCCAATTTTGCGCAATATTACATCATTCTAGGAGAGCAATTCGGCTACACAGGAAAACCGGCTATTTGAGAACCCCCCCTTTAGAAACTCCTTAGAGGGTCAGAGCAAAAAATTCCAAACTTTGTGCTATTTGGATCACCCTACCCTGACATTACTGTTCATTGTTTGATTTTTAGGTT
This sequence comes from Alitta virens, assembly GCA_932294295.1. Classification (NCBI taxonomy): domain Eukaryota; kingdom Metazoa; phylum Annelida; class Polychaeta; order Phyllodocida; family Nereididae; genus Alitta; species Alitta virens. The sequence goes on from OW028584.1 coordinate 32,353,012, forward strand.
TATTCATTCACGTTCCAATGGATTCAATCAATGGCGGTACTACTCCAGCCCAGGGAATTACTGCATCTGTGCTAGGAAATCCAGGTACGAATATTTATTATCTCCATAATCTCGAACTGTCTTCTTTCAGCAAAATCAAAAAACCGACCTTTTTTTAGCATAGAATTACGGTATCGTTAAGTTATGAAATTTTACACTGTTAACTTACCATGGAATTAAAAAAAACACTGGCAACAATTAAATAAAAAAATTTCTGCTGACATTGAATTACAAGCAGTGGAATAAATGAAATTACATGAACAGTGTGTTTTTCACTCTCAAGCGGCGTTCACACGGTCACAGATAAGCCCTATGTAAATTTATGACCAAGGATGTTAAAATGGGCTATACCTGCTCACTTGTAGCTCTTTTAATCACATATAAATTCTTTCCATGAGCATACTTGAGGCAGTCGTAGATCGCTCGCCTCACCAGACGTCTGTCAAACGCTCCCCCTGAGGCATCCGTGAGGGACTCGTAGATTGCTCGTAGATTGCTCGTAGATTATTCATAGATCGCTCGTGCGAGTAGTTCAAGGATGGGCAAGGACAATGACGACGGGCGGGCGACAGACGTTTGCCGAATGATTTATGAGCGTTCTACGACTAAAGATATAAACAATTTTTGCCCTCTTCACGTATGATTTAGTGCTATCAGGACCATTAATGTGACTACACCATTGGTTTTGAATGATGGACTTGGTGCATCATGAAATTAAGGGAGAGGTGCCACTGGGTAGAGTGCGACATAAGGAACAGTGAGACAAACCCCTAATTTCAACACGGTGAAGGTTATAACACTGTTCTTTAGGGATTTGTGCCAACACTACATAACCACCTGGCAAAGTAATTTTTTTCACGCGTGATTTTTCAATCTTTTCCTCTAGTATTTAGAGATGATGGAGATCATAAACAGTGGTGTAGTCATGTGGACCACAGAAGGTCACGCTTTCATAGTACATACAGCATGGGAAAAGCGTGAATGTGGCAGAGTGAGACAGTTAATTTAATGTAATTTTTCCTTAGGGAAGTTACAGCTGGATGTCGGTTGCATGACATGTTGAACAGGGGGTACCTTGTACCCAGTGTCTATGCCAGGCCAAGTGAATGACCCCAGCTATGAGGTATATGCATGTCATCATGTGGACTTTAAGGCTTACAATCTCATCATTACATCTTACTCTGACTGCTGGTAAAATAACATGCTCAGCTATAAAAGGAACTTACCTAAAACAAGGGTATATTTGCAGACATTTTGAATTTTGTCGTACTATGAAGCCATGTCCTACGCTACCCCTTAACTTGTCTCACAGTATCCCACCAGTGGGGAACAATGAGACTACTGACTGGCATTGACATTGTGTTGAATAACTCCTATCTTACAAAAGTACGAACCTGGAACTGTTGGAAAGTATGCACAACTATATAACCTACATCTTAGGTAGGAAGCCAGTTATGCCCTGATCTTAGAATTTTTGTCATGCTTGAAAACGAAAAAAGTGTCTCATGGTTCCCCACTCTCCCTTATACTATTTTGACAACAGTCAGTCACATTTAGTTGTTTCATTAGGCATCAAGATTGGGAAGCATTCATTCTACAATAAATGGCTATATAGTCTTGCATTTTGTGTTGATATTAGTAGTCCTTGGATATGAAGGGCTAAATTTGCAATATTTCATCGTGGCAGCAAATTATATTAAATTTTGTACCAAGAGAAAACAATGCTGGAAACAGATAGTGAAGTCTTATTACTGTTTACTGTTCTGCTTTGGGTCATTGACTTGCCATACTATAATCTTCTTGTAGGATGTCTGATTTTATAGGTATTGGTAGATTTAAATATGCAACAACATTTTAAGGACGCAAATATTTATCTATTTTCCATCTACAAGCATTGATGGCATTACTTTTGAAATTTAGTTGGGGATTAATACAGTTTCAGTAAAAATATTTCCTATCTTACACAGGTCCAAATATTCAGCCAGGGAAATATGGGAATGCAATCTTCACACCAAACACATGCACTTATTATGACAACACAATCAACTTTGGTAACCATGAAAACCACTGTTTGGGAAATTTGGACCTTTGTGGGAATGGATTGACGCTTTCAGTCTGGTTCAAGGCACCAACCCAGAATCATAATTGGCCTCATCTGATCACTTCGAAGTCATTCCGTGCTTTCTTTCAAAGAAAAACTACTGGGTTGTATTGCTTTGTAAGTGTATATAATGCAACTCATGTCCACTATTATAGCATCCCTTTCAAAGTTTCCTTGGATGAATGGCACAATTTTGGCCTCACCTACAGTAAAACTTCGGCGACTGAAATCTACTATGATGGTTGCAAGCTGTACATAAAACCCATCATAGTCCTTACGACACGCAGTGTCTGTCCCTTTGAACTAGGATGCAGTATGGGAACGAATTGTGCAAGGATCTACTATGATGATTTGCGAGTCTGGAACATGAGGAAAAGCAAGTACTTCATGTGGCAGTTGTGGTTAATGTGAAGACAAAGTTTGTTCCTGACTAAAGTTGTAAAAGAGTTTGTCTGCAAACTGCAGTGACACTTAAAACTCATGAGGTCATCTGATGGGGTTCACTGAGGGTTTAATTAATTTTGTTTGTTCTTGCTATGATTGTATTCATAACTTGTACAATGTGGCTTTTGTCACATTCGATTGTGGTGTACTTTAATTTTAGTAATTACCAATGAATTACAATGGAAAATTGCAGTTATCCTTCACTGTTCATTTTATATATTGCAAGAATTAATTAATAGCGCAATATTAAGAAGTTACCCAACACAGAAGTACCACAGCAAGTTTCGTACATCACAAAGTTCACAAGAATATTCATAAAAGCAACAAAAATATGTTTCAGTTATTATTGTGCCCTGATCAACAGTATGAACAAACCATGCATATGTTTTAAGCACAAAGAATGTTTTTACTTATGAATAAGCTAAATAAATAACTTGAACACAACTCTGTAATGTAATAAAATGCCCGAGATAATTTCATACGTTATCATGTCAGCCATGAAGGCCTACAGACAATAATCTTGTCATGCAGAGAATCATTTTGTCACATACTACATTGATTCTAATAATTCATTAAATAAATCAGGCATAAAGTCTTTCACAAATGTATACATAAAAATAGCAGTGAAATACACTGACATTTCTGAGAGAAATTTGAGATCTTCAATGAGAATATCTGATGAAGAATTATAACCCCATACTTTTAGGCAAAGACAAAAGTAACTGGTTTTCCTGTTCTATATATATAGTCATGGTCAAGGAAGAATGAAATAATCAATATACTTTATTGATATATAGATGATATATACACGCATGTACTAACATTCATTCATAAATATTACATTAATAGCTACATAGAGAGGTAAATATTGAAGTAGATAATGCTAGCCATTGTACGTAAAACAACAACAACAGATAAAACAATTATAATCAAAAACCCATGAAGCGGCCAAGCAATTGCTGCTAGAACATCGCTGATGAAAATTTATGTTAATGTAGTAAATTTCATAGCAACAGGACCTCTTCTTTTAGAGATGTAATAATTGCCTTTTGAGTTCAAATGATGATGAGACCAACAGAATCCAGTTTTCTGAATGGTCGAAAGAATTTTGTAAAATTGCATAAATTCCAGTTTCTCAGTTTGTCGATGTCTAGATTCCGCAGTGTGTAAATTGTTTAACGTTTTGGAACATTTTTGAGCCTATCATTTCTCCAAGAGTTTTTCACTCCTCTAACCCGATGTCCATTTTCAGGTAGTCAATAGATCTGTTGGGTCACACATATCACTGTAACTCGTAAGGGTTAGGGTTCACGTCTATGCTTGGTATGGGATGCAAAATAGACAATAACTAGAGTGTCCAACTGTCCACTGTGCAGAGCCCTGTGTTGGCCACTGGAGTTGGTCTTCACCCAGTGTTACCGCCTCGCTATGAGGAGGCCCAGAAGTAATAGTAGCATCCCGAATAGGAGGGAGTTACAGTGATATGCATATGTAAGAGTGAAGAATATTCCTGCTTTAAGGAGTAAAATTTGTGCATGATGGGTCATCAGTGACACATATTTTTTATTGCAAATTTGTATGCTGTATGATGACTCATGATAGGCAGCAGGTCTGAAGATGTAAGCTGAGAGGTGTGCTGTTGCAAATTGAAGGCTTATCCGAGTACTTGATCAGCTGAATGAAAGTCCCAGATTCACTGATCCATATCATCAATGGACAGATCAGCCTGCCTCTTGGTGTAAAAAGCCAGACAGGCTATGTGACAGCGGTTCTGGCCCAGGTTGAGTCATCATCTTGACTATGACTTGATGGGATTACAGTTATGAGTCCCCAAGGTAACATGGGACATATAGGAACATGACTCATCATGCCCACTTTTCAGTTACCAAAAATCAAAAGTCTCTTAAACTTATCTGCATCTGTAGCGTCAGTTGGTCTATTTTCTCCTTGGATATCCTTAAGTCTTGTAACTAACATTTTTGTAACTAACATTTTTGTTGGTTATATATCGACGTTAGTTAACTCACGACTATGGGGGTATAACTAACTTATACTCCACCAGACAAATTTATTAATTTGTTTGATTGTTTGTTTTGTTTTACTGCCTTTCAGTCTAGGCCACTTATGATGGAACTCAGCTGGAACAAGGGCTTGATGTTTAGTGGAGCATTCACTTTAACACCTTTGATTTCTTTGCAAAATCAATCCTTTGCAGCATGACGTCTGCAAAGGTCACTTGATGAGGTCCATTATTACAATTGGCCCATCGGTGAAGCCATCAATTGTTGTGATACAGGCATGCTGCAAATCATACGTGACTTGCAGGACCTATAAACGTATGCAACTGCTCATACTATTTATCCAATGGGCATGGTCTTTATTTGCCCCAGGATAGACACTGAGTACAAAGCACATCCAAAAATGTCTCAGTTGACTGACATCTATATGTAGCGCACGAAGAGTGCCCAAATCTGCATTCGAACCCTGGACCTTTGGCAGAGCTAGCTACGGCATTAACCAATACTCAGCTACCCGAGTGGGATCTTGCCCCATCATCCAAAAACTTCAACGAGGAATCTCTATTTGCCTTGGAGTCAATACTTCTTGCTTAGGATCTTTCATTTGCCTCAGGATGAACAAATACTTTCTGACTCAACTGGATCGTGGCTCATCCATAGATTCTTGCTATCCATTTTTTCTGCATCTGTAGCGTCAGTTGGTCTATTTTCTCCTTGGATATCCTTAAGTCTATAAAAACAGTAACCATGGAGTAGTTGAAGTTAATGATAAGGTCAATAAGGTCTGACTATGGTATGGATGCACTCTATTTCATAAGAACGTCTCCCTTGTTTGTTTAATCGGACTGAACTAATTTCTAAACAAACATATTAGTCCCTCCCTTTGTTAGGGGGGAACCCCTGCTTGGTATAGATAGACCTCCTCAATCCTACATAGTCACTTGTATCACATAGCCAGGATCCCAACATGGAGGTGGGGAGGACCCAAGAATCAACTAGAGGACCCCGTGCCCTAACCAACTGGAATCTGTCGGGTCAAAATTTTTACCTTGGAGATGTGACATGCTAGAGAATACCGTGAAACCCCTTCCCCTAGGGGGGATAGGGGTTCTCTCTGTGAGTAAGACTCGCAGGACCTACACTGTAAAACAGTGAGTTTCACATATTCACCAATGTAGCCTTGTTTGCTCTTAATCAGACTGAACTAATTTCTAAACAAACAGATTAGTCCCTCCCTTTGTTAGGGAGAACCCTAGCCCGAGATATCTGATTTTCGCTTATCTCTTATTTATTATCTGATTATTTTGTGAGCGCCAGCGAAAAGTCAGAGACAATAACATAGGCTCAGTTGGCGCGAATCAGTCACTGCACTTCAAGGTGCTCATACACTCAAAGCGTGCCGTGACGAAAGCTAATTCCTGCACGTATTAACTCACAACACATCAGTTTATTATCATACCTCTTTCTTCCTTTTCAACATGTCAAAATGATAAAAAAAACTGCCGAAAACACAGCCCATGTACTTTCCCACTCAAACTCGTTCATTTTACGATCAACACGTGATGACGTCATTAGCCTACCAGCAGAAACAAATCAATTGATCACTACACTAAGCACAGTGTGGATCTTCAAACAGCTTTAGCACCCTTAATATTGGTCGGATTTTCTTCAAATAATGATTGAATGGTTTTTATTAATGTTTAAAATTTGTATCCGATTTAAAAAATTAAGTGGGCATATTTTTTGTCAACAGCCTGTGAAAATGGTTGATATAAACAGAAATCAGGAATAAATTGGATATTTTAGATTTCTAAGTGACCAATCCATTGCCTTTTTTTTTTAGTTTTAGAATATATTTCTTTTGTTTTATTTTGATACTAAAGGAGCAATGACTAGTCAATAAGTGCCTACACAAGTCTGGAGATAATTGTAGGAAATGGCTTATAAATGGCCTAGTGCAAAAATAATAAAGCCTTTGATATCACATAAAATACAGCTATACTACTAAATCTACAGTTGTTATTAATATTTATCTTATATTTGGTAGATGTTGTGAGTAATCTCTAAAAACTTGAGGCAAATCCAGTGAGCCTTTTCGATTTTATAACCAAATGAACGGCATTTTTTACCATTTTTATTGTGAAATTTTGAAGTTGGTTGAATGCCATTGATTAATTTCAATAATTTATGCTAATAATTTAATACAACTAACATTTTCTAATGTATAATAAGTCTAGTTTTCTAAACTTAGAGAATTTTTGTATCAATTATTTGTTCTGCCTGTTCACTATTCATCTTACAAAACTGACTCTCCATACTTAGTCTAAACATTAAAAAAAATTCTTTATCGAAAAAATTATGCAGCTAATCTAGCATATAGCTTCGCTGAACGTTAGAAATAATTGTCGAACCACTGGGTCCCGGGTTCAATTCCCAGTCAAGCCCAAGTTGGATGGCTGTTACATCTTTCATCTCATTTGTATGGTCCCTGTCTGTCCTAATTAGCCCAATGGGTGCAGAAATACAGGACATAAAGCCCTAATACCCCGCCCTCCACCACTCACTCTGATTAAGTGAAACTTAATTGGCATGTCTGATAAATTTGTGATTGACCAGACTTCACACAAGAATGGATTTTAATAACTTAGTCTGTATGGAGGTATTAAGGTTACATTTTTGTCTAGGCAATATTGGCAAGAATGTTGTTTAACTTGTGATTTATACAATGGCAAAATGTTGAAACTTTTCTGTTACAACATACTTCCAAGCCTTTTTCTTACTTTCGGCGGATCCTCTTCAACCACCGACCAATGCAGATCATTGATGCTTCTCGGCAATGCAGACTTCTGAGCTGACCTGGCTTTCTTGCTTTCTGCCATGATGTTGCTAGCATTTATTCACTGTTGGATGTGTGTGTATCAAAGAGGCGAGGAGACGTAAGATGAATTGTAAATGCCTTTTATTCACTGACGAAGGTTCTAATTATCGTTGAGTAATCGGTGAATCTGCCAATTTAACAAGAAATAAATAAATTAAATAAATATGAAAAGAAATAATTACAATCACACAAAGAATGTATAAACTACCAAAGTAATCAGTTTACTTAATAGCATACATAAATCAGTTTACATAACCAAATATTACAGAAGTCACAATTTATTTCCTAAGCCACAAAACACTTAAGTGAATCAATCAATATCAGTCAATCCAATCAAACTAGTAATCTAATCAAATGAACCAATAAAATTGTAAATAGATAGACTTACAAATGCATTGCATCTTCCAAAAACACTCAATCCAAAGTTGACTTAACCACTTGAGCTAGATTCCACATGGAACCATGTCTTTATTAATTCAGTGGTGAAATGACAATGAATAACTGGGACAAACAATTGCAATTGAGCATGTGCATTAGGTCAAGTGATGCATTACAACACCACTAGGGTGAATTTAAACTGTGGAGGGAACTTACCAAATAGGACACCTAGTGTAAATGTATAACAACACTGATAACACTGATAACAGCACTAAGTTGTTACAAATATGTCTAAAAAGTGTAGAGATACATATTCGGGGTTTCATGACCATTAATGACAGATAATTATATATAATAAGGAAAATATGAAAATTTGGTACTCTTTCAAACCCTCATATCAATGACTCTATGATCATTACATAAGCAACATTTTGCCAATGATATATCTAGATTATAGTACTTTCACTCTTAAGCTTCATTTTGACATTTGTTTCATCCTTCTTTTTTTATTTTTTTTATTTTAATAATAATGGAAAAACCCATTCAACAGTTTTTGTTTATAATTAGCAATTTCATAATAAGTTGCATAATGATCTATATTACTTTCACTTGACTCCAATACTTATTATTGTTTTCTTCATATACACCTGTAAAGTGTTCGGTTATAAATACTAATTTAAATGCCATAGATTTAATGCGAATCAGCAACCCAACAATTCAGTGACTGTTGAAGGGAATATGGCAATTGATGATATATAGTTCCTTCAGTTGGCAGCTGAATGTAAACAGTACAATACTTTTTATTCTCACTTGGCTTTAAACTGAACAGAATGGATTGCTGGTAATAAGTAAGATATTTGTAAGACATTATAACCCAAGGGAACACTGTATGATTTCACATTTAACAGAATATAATGAACAAAATTTTGGACTTTAATTAGCATTGCACATTAGGCTATGTAGGCCAAGTGGCAATTGTTCCGATTCATCGCACACACTATATAAAAACTCAAGAAATAATATTTTTCCATATTTTGTAAAACATAGCCAAGATATGTCAGTGTGGCTATCACAAGGCGCCACTAGGCCATCATATAAATTAATGCCAGCAGCCATCTTGGTACAGTTCTCCCATTCGAAATTTAAAACACTATCCCCTCCCTGGATAATCCTTCTATATCCTTCCCGCCAGGATGTTCTACGCGTATTTCTTAAGGGAGCTAAGATCTGGTTTCCTTCCTACAGTGCACAAACAGACTTATTCTTAGAAATTGAAACCGTCATTAATTAACATATTTTCATCGCTACAACTATCAACCACTATTTCACATTTATACAATTAAAAGGTAAAGTACTGTAAGCATAACTCTTTAACAAGTGTGGACAGCCTTTATTACATAACAATATATTATCTTTTGACATTTTCAGAATATATGTCATTTAGACATCAGCAAAGTCAATTGACCCTAGAACTGTTGCTCACATGTTGTGGTGCATGACGTAGTGGTTAGGGTGTTGGAATTGTACGAATATTGTAACAATATTCATACAATTCCAACACCCTAACAACATATGAGCAACAGTTCTATGGTCAATTGACTTTGCTGATTCAAAGTAGATATTAAATACGATCACATTTTTAAATGAAATGAAAAATAATAGGGTCGTATATGAGTGATTCTGTTATATTCCTGAGTCTTTATTTATAACAGTGTGCCATACGATCTAAATGACATATATTCTGAAATGACAATGTCACAGAGGAACGGAGCATACGATCAGAGTATTTGGCTATGAACAGTGATGACCAATACATGCTGTGAATCAATTTACTTCCCAAGCAGCTTCAATGACTGGAACAGCCCAAATAGCATTCCAAATCGTATCGATTTCAGCGCGATGTAAACGACGTCAAAATGAGTAGAAATGACGCTGGCCCGATTTGGAATGCTATCTGGGAGGCAGGCTTGTCAAGGGGTATAAATTGTGTTATCATATGGCTAACCCTACAATTTAAAAGTGTCAAAAAAAGATTTTTGGTCTAGATGCTCGACTGATTTACCTAAATCATATGTGTTAGAAGATTGTTTTAGTTGATCATATTGCCACAGTGTTTTAGTGGTAAGATCTGCACAAAACAGTTTGTTAATCTCATGGGAAGGGCTTGACCTAGCTTTCCTCCAATGCCACAATCCACAAAAAAAGGGGAATAAAGCTGGACCAATTTTCCTAGATGATTTTCAGTTAGCATTGGCTTGATATTAGATGATACCCACATTCGATAGTAATCGGTTGTTTATGGTATATATATCTTGGGATTTATTTAAGGCCAATATAATGAATGACCCATGATGATGGACAGCAACTACGATGCATATTCAGATGATACCTCTGACGAAGACTCCATTAGATTATTAAGCTACAGTTCAATATCGCTGGAAAATGAAGATGAAGAATGTGGAAATATAATTCAAAATCTGACATTAGTGGAAATGACCTTGTGTGTACAGGTAAATCTTTTATTCAGTTAATTAATTTTTTCATGTGTGTCAGTTTAAAAGATAAAATTATTATTATATTCTGTTGCAGAAAATAATAAGAATAATCGTTTTTTTTCAAAGAGAGAAATTGAGAAATCTCTCAGTCTGACATGTGGGTGCCAAAGGAAATGTTTGCAGCTGGTGTCATATCAGGACGTATTGGTTTGGAGAAAAAAGTACCATGTTCTGCCGAAAAGTAATACCCGGCAGGTTAAACTGATGCAACTCTACAAGGAAACTTTATTTTCAGATGGAAAGAATACAACTTTGCATCATGTAGAAGGGAAACTATTGTGCAGGTATGTACGTAGTTGTTGGCTGCCTGAAGATAAATTACCATACAAAGTTTGTTTTACTTCTGAGACAAACCCATGTCACTAACTGCAGCAACATTAATAACAATATTGTGAAAATTACAGAGAAGCCTGGACAATATTCATGAGAACGAGCAAAAGCACACACACAAGATGTAGAGGCTAGTAAAAAATGGAACTGCATCACTTTTTTCTTCTGCTTTCATTCCTCAGGGCCTGGGAGACACAGGTAATGCCGTTTTTTTTCTGTGTCACTATTGATCTATCTACTTCTTATTCTTTGGTGTCATGTTTGCAAGATGTTATATAATATATATATATATCCTTTACATGCACCCCAAGTGGTAGAACGATTTTTCCAGATTCAGGGTGGTGGTCACCCATCATAGACACATAGTGTTTCATCATGGATGTAAAAGCCCAGGACTGGAAGCCCGGCGACTTCAAACGTATGAGCTGCGCCTCGCTGGGTCTAGTGTTACTTGTTTCACAATGACCCTAAACCCCAGAAGCTATAAATTCAACCACAAGAATGTGATAAACCTGGCATAATATAACCCTCAGTAGCAGTGAATTCAACCCTCTTTGACCCAGTTGAGCTTAGTTGACATGCTACTTGGTCAATCTTATCATTGCACTTAATATAAACACCAATGATTATGAAGTCTATAATTAAAGAATATTAGATACAATATGTATATCCATAATGCACAAGTAGTCCCACATGATGAAATAGCAGAACCTGCATTTCCTGATGGTGTGACTGTAAAGCCACATCAATTGGCAATATGACTTTTAATTTTGTCTTATGGCTATAATTTGTCATAGTAAATTAAGCTGTCCCTCATGCAGGCTCCAAATATAGTTTATAGGGTAAAAGTTACTGGTATTTAAGTTTGCTTATTGTCATAAATTCCTAGAATTAGAACCATAAATTGTAATTGAGTTTGCATGGTAATTAACACCCCCCTTACTGATTTTCTGTGTTAATTACAGTAAAATATTTCATAGATCAGGTTATCCATCTAATAACAAGGTGAAAATTCAAAATTATACTGAAAATCAAACTTAAATTGTATAAAATGTCTACTAATGGAAGTTCATCAAAGCACAGACACTTAATTTTCAAACATAATTATCAACAGAATTACCAAGTATTACCCTGATGCCAGTATGACTATACCCAAGCACATGCTTCAGACAAACTAATGTTCTAAATGCAATCACCGGAGAGCACCGGAACATTGTATATACATGAGAAGTTAGGTAGTGGGCCTCCAATAAGAGGCTCTGCAAAGAGCGGCAGATTCAAAAACTTTAGGTCTGCTGCCAGTGCTGCATAGCGAGGCGCAGCTCTGCTTGAAAGGGGTGCCGCTTGTCACATTTAAATTGTTGAGGTCACCATGTGGTACTGTAACTTAACAAGATTAGCATGGTCCTAGACTGGGCTAAAAAGGGGTAAAAACGAGATTAATGGGGATGTTGACATGACTCAAATGAAAGCAGATTGACCAGATAAGAAGCTTCCAGTCCTGGGCTTTTACTTCCATGGTTTCATGAAGCCAATGGCAATCTGACCTAATGAAAAATATACATGACATATATATATAAGTCTAAGATGGGGGGTCAGCCCCAAATCGGGGGCCGATCCCTAATCAGGAGCCAGACCATTGTTCATGACGTCACTAAACAATCGTATAAACAATTCACCTAGATTTAAACCTTACTGGACGGGAAGGACGTTAGTGTCCATCAACTGCTAGCGGACGGGAGGGACTTTTTTGTACCTTCCTACTTTCCCTTAGCAACGCATCATTTGAGCAAAAATGACGCATTAACATGTAAAAACCCAACATTTACTTTCCTAACCTTACCTCAAAGCTCCATATGCACTATGAATGATCAGCAGTAGTTTAAAAGCATGCAGTCAGGCAATTTATGCGACGAAATCGACTCCTGACAGCTACGTCCGCCATTTTGGCTCCATGCCAAAATGCAAATGCTTCTTTTTACGACAAATTTCTAGGCTAATAAAATCGTTTAAAATATGCTGTGTCGTGTTTTTATTGTCTTTAAACTCCAATATTTGCATTTATAATTTTCAAGACTGAAAATACATCCTAAATTGATGACACAAAAGTGAAAGCAGGTCAGAGGTTACTAAGTGCTAAGTGCAGGTCTTGAACTCCATGATAGTGAAAGGTAAACACAAAAGTTGCAGGAGATTTAAATGGACAGCGAAAGTGACAACAGTAGTTTGGAGGGTGATGGGGGCCTTGACTTTTCATTCAGCGATGTGGAAAGTGAAATTGAGGCTGATAACCCAGGTCCTGGTGGGGATGGTCAGGGCCATGGTCCCTGGATCCGGCTCATGGATCCAGGAGATTTTCATCCAAGAGTGGATCGTGTTTTTGATGAGCCTACAGGCCCAATAGATCCACCCAGGTAATTTATATTTTTCAATTTAATTAAATAACTTTTAATATATTGTTTTCATGCTATACAATTTATTATTTCAGAATATTTCACTTTATTATATATATGCATACTACATGTAACATAGACACTGCATAAATATTATTTATTCATCAAAAATATATAAATTTATGATGGAGATATCATGTAAATGCTGTGTTCAACACAAGACCAGAGACAATGATAGTGAACCTGTCACATTTTTCAATTATATGTGTTCAGGTCAGGATTGCAACCTGTTCAACATTTTGGTTGTTGAAACAAACAGGTTTGCTCATCAGAGCAATGCTACAAGGTATGTTAAATTCATGTGCATCCGCAACATATGAGCAATATATTTTCTCGAATAAATTACATTAGGCCTAATTCTCAATTTTAGAATATCCCTCAGTACCAATTAGTGCATTTCATCATATGATGATTTACTTGAAGTGCATAAAATATATTGTGTTATGTGAATAAAAATATTCGCTGCATGTAATTATCAGTTTTAAAGAATGTCTTACAATCTTGCAGTTGGTCAGACACTGATGAGGCTGAAATGAAGGCTTTTTTAGGCCTAGTGTTAATGATGGGCGCTGTGAGGAAAAGGAACCTCAAAAGTTATTGGGAGACAGACTGGCTCCAGTCTACGCCATCATTTGGACAAGTAAGATTGCAGTGTAATTTCTCACATATATATCTCATCATAACATACTGCACTCCTATTACAAACTTTAATTTTGTCTGAAAATGTAATGACATGAGGTTGATTCAAAACATACAGATGTATATTGTACTCCGTATCACTATTTTAAACATAGGTCATGGTCAGGGACAGGTTTTTGGCATTGTGGAAATATCTCCATGTGTCGGATAATACCAGATATTTTTCTTCAGTCACGCTATGGTGCAATACCTTCGCTTTAAGAAAGCGCACCAGTGGGGGCCCAAATTTTGGGTTTTAGCGGAATCAGACACAGGTTATGTGTCACAAATTCAGCCGTACAAAGGCAAGCGCTTTGACCCCATCATGCGACATCCCCAGGGCCTAAGTTATGCTGTAGTGCACAGTTTGGTATCGAGGTATTTTGGAAAAGGCCATCATGTGACCACTGACAGGTACAGGCAATATGATTTTGTTGATTACAAAGTTTGGTAAAACTTCTGAATTCACAAGAACCACATCACAGTTGTTAATGGGCTGTTCTGATAACTTCTAATTTCAGCTTCTTCTCATCACCAGCCCTGGCAAACGCCTTGTTCGCGGAGGCCACCTACTTTACTGGAACAATCCGGGTCCACAGGCGAGGCATGTCCCACCTATTGAGGGACACCCGACTTCAGAGGAGAGAGGTCCTGGCCATGCAGCAGGGGCCACTTATGGCCCTAAAGATTCACGATAGGAGTGTTGTGACATTTTTGTCAACTTTTGCTAATGGCAGGTGAGACATGATTAATTTGAAAAATGACTATTTAAACTTGGGGAGGACAGACTCATTTGATGTATACAATATAAACCCTTCCTTTTGCAGCCAAGTGACAGGAGAAGAAGGGAAGCTGCAGGTCATCCACAAATACAATAACACAATGCAGGGAGTGGACTGCAATGACCAGTTGGTCCACTCACTCGAACCATCGACCAAGTGCATGAAGCTTTACAAGAGGATTGTAATCGGGGTCTAGTCAAGTGGTCCGCCCGACAACTGGTCCTCTGACCAACTCGCCCGCCTGTACAGCTGGTGCGCCGGTCAGGTCAACTGGCCCGCCAGAAAGTCAACTGGCCCGCCAGAAAAGTCATCTGGTCCGTCACAAAAATTTGGAAAAAAAGTGGATTTTTCGGCAATAACTAGGAACTTTAAATTTTGAAAATCGGAATATAAATGACCAAGTTATGCTTGATTAATGACACAGAAGGTTACTCCCTTCATCGTGGATGGGGAGGCCGTTTCGGTGACGTGTTAATGGCGGACTGCTTGCCCTGCTAGAGGGGACGGGGCGGGCAACGGCCGTACTTGCACCCCCGCGAAGCCACTCGCGCCGACGGGCTGCTTCCCGGCGGACGGATTGACTTTGAGTTGGTTGGGCGGCGGACGGGCCGTCGGACAACGAAAATGTCAGCGGGCGAGTAGGTTTCGACGGCGGGCCAGTCGTCCTCGGCATCGGCCCAGTCGGTCTCACGGCGGGCCAGTCGGTTGCGGACCAGTTGTCGGGCGGACCACTTGACTATACTCCTTGTAATCAACTGCTTAGTTGCTTGGTTGTTGGTAAATATCAATTTAGTGATGATATCAGCTATTAATGCATTTGAATTAAGTTCAAGTCATAACATATATCATTTAAATCTAAAGCAATACATTTTATGCTTTTTTAGTAAATGCCTACATCGTCTACTGTCAAGTGAGGTTTCATCGCCAAAAAATGAATCATCTGCATTTTCACTCAGCTGTAGCGAAGGGACTCATCGGAGACTACAGGGTGAGGAGGGAAGTGCCTCGGCAACTGCAGCCCTTTGCTCGTCTAGAGAAGCGACACTTTCCCAGCTGGCAGAATGGGAAGAGGAGGAGGAACTGCGCAGTTTGCGGCAAGAAGAGGAGAAGCTGGTGCAGTGGATGCAGAGTGGGCCTTTGTGTGGACCCCTGCTTCTGCAGGTATCATACTTTGGTGCACCCGTAAGTTGGGTTGTTGAGCAACACCCATAGAGCTCCATAGACCTATGTATATATTTTGTATTATTGTATATATATTTATATAAACATATAGTTATTTATTTATATTTACACTGTATATATATTATATTTCATCTAGTGTACATAACAAATATTGGTAACAAGTTGTAACAAGTGCACATAATCTTTTCCCTTTACCAAACTATGCCCCTGAGTTAATAAAGTATCATTGCATTGTGACTTGTCTTATTTTTATTCAATATAGGGAAGAGCATTTCAGGAATTGCATGTATTCAATATAGAGCTATGCTCTAAACTGTGCCTGACTCCCCATCAGTGGCAGCTCCAAGGGGGGGGGGAGGAAGGAGGAAGGGCTTCAGGCTCCCTCCAAAAATCCTACAAGCCCACCCCTCCCCCCCCCCCCAAACTTTACATTAAGGTCTGCCAAAGTGTTGCAAATGCCCTTGCACATTAATCTTATTTATTTAATTGAGCACTTCATTACATGTATGAAGTCTGGATATTCAGTTAAACAATGTCAGTCAATGCTACTGCAAGTAAGCTTTGCCAGCTCCTATGACTGGCTGCAATTAAAGAGGCAGATGCAATGATGAGATGATAATGTTAAATTTTAAGTCCACACCATGTTACACATTTATCCCATTGTCGGGTTTTTTACGTGCCTCAGCATTGAAGTTTGGAGTACTTGCTTGGATATTTTACTTTGGTCAATTCAGTCACTGGTACTTGAGTTGCATGCATGCTAATACAAATCCATATATGCAGGCCTTATTATTTAATATATAGGCCGGGCCTATATATTAAATAATATTAGGCATAATTTATTATTATAGGTGCCGTTATTATATGAAACAATATATAATTGATATGCACTGGTGCATGCATGTGCTGATGAATAACTCGTTCATTCATATATTAGCCTATAGATGCACAATGAACAACATTATCCAAAATGTTTTAGACTGGTTTCTTTCTGTGTCATAAATATTAAAATAATATATATATATATATAATACATATATATCTATATATATATATATATAAAATCATTTATATATATATAATACATGATAATATTTTCAAAAGCTGCCACATACTGAAAAAAATATAAAGGGTCCAGCTTGTAGCATTATGGCTTTAAAAAAATGACATTTGATTGATTTTGCATCACATAGAAAAATGTCATTTTCACACACAGCTCTTTTAATTCTGATAGATATAGATGGATACATTTTGACACGTAAAAAAACAGGACAATAACGGCTAACTAACCCTTTGAATGCATTAACTATGACTGACAGTGCGAGTTAATGGTCTCAGAACTGTAAGGTGCTGCCCTCTCTTGTAAAATGTGCATGCAAATTGCATTCCACAAGATGGCGCTTGCACATTTTTGTCACCCTGCATATTCATGAGACACTCCTCAGGTAAACATGTGCGAAGCAAGGATTTGCAGAAGTGATGCATTGCTCCAGAATAAAGTAATAAAGAGTAAGAAGTTAATGAAAACTTTCGGGATTCACGTCACATGAATCCAGAATGAGACTCCCGTCCCTGGCAACCGCAGGATTCGCATTGGCGTGTCCGGTAAGGGTTAAGCTACTTTTTGTTGATAACAAAACCTTTATAATGATCATTGTTCGTGACGTCACTAAACAATCATATAAACAATATGTTGATAACCCTGGTTGATAACGAAACCTTTATAATGATCAGAATGATCAAAAACACATTTTTATATTTTTAATTTTTCTCTTTTATTGTAATAGGCCCAATAGACCCTATAAACATGCAGTTACAATTTTATATTTCTTTTAATTGGTATCCCATTAATTTATGAATTTCTTTGGTTTGGCAGTCTTTAATATGAAAATTTGTCCCATTTTGTGTCTGTAGTTGCTGCAGACATGTTTCCTCCTTGGAAAAACTAGCACTGACACTGGCTATACCTTTACTTATTGGTGGATTCAGCTTGTACAGAACTAGCTGTCCATCGGAGGGCTGGAACATGGTTTGCCTTGCCGTCACACTGAACTTTTCTAAAGGGTATTGAGTATAAGCTGATGTCATATTCATCCCGGAAAAATGTAGATGTCACTTCTATAAAGTCAACGCACATTTTTAGTCTAACACAAGCTGGTAAACTTCTAAACAACACTACTATTAAGGCATGCTGAGTTGCCATCCACTGGGACCTTGGTTAGAATCCAACCAATGTTGGAAGGTTGCTTCATCTCACCTCATTGCCTTGGCCTGTCCTGATCACTGTATTTTAATGCTGGATCAATCTAAAAATCATCAGAAAATAAAAAAAATGTCCTCTGACTGTGTTGATTTACCAGAATGAAAGCTGCTTGGTATATTCTGACATTTTATAGTCCCATTTTTTCAATGCTCTTTGATGGGGATCTATTACATATAGTACATTTCAGCTGAGTTGTTTATGTGTTGGTTTATCACCTAATTTATAGGTCAGGAAACATGAGATTTGTGAAGGTTTATTTGCGAGTTGATTTAAGAAAATCATGTATGAACATAACACACTTTATTCATGTATAATATTCTGAATATGTAATATAGTTTTGTGTTGAAGAATGTTCATAATGTTTTATGATTATGTTAATTGTAACCCTTTTCGCTGATGCAATATTAATTGTTGCTCAGATGCATTTTCCGGAAATTGTGTGATTGAGTACACAATGATTTGTTGATATGCTACTTTAGACCAAATTAAAGAAGTGAAACATGGTATTCCTTCTCTGAATCTTATTTGAAGCATGATGCACTAAGTCAAAGATATTCTTGCACTTTGTGCAAATGAGTGTTCATTTTACTATAGTCAAACTGTCACTAATTTAACATTGTGCTGGAATCCAGAAGCTACCTATTTTCTTATCCTCACATATACATTTGTACATATGTGTGCATCTAAGTTATTTGTATAAATATGTACAGTGAACAAGGAGAACGAAACAACGTAAAATAGTTTAGCTAGCCTACGATACTTTCCATCACATGGCAGCATTTTGATTTGCTCTAGAAGCAATCAAGACGCCTATTTGAAATGTGTACCAACATTTATAGACCATATGATAGCAACCATAATGATTTATATAAATCGAAGTGAACACCTTTTTTGATGCCTAGTTCAATACGATACTAGCTACCATAATGATTTACATAAATCGAGAGCTATCGAGGTGAGCACCTTTTAAGATGCCTAATTTAACCATTTTTGATGGCACCCAAAAGCAACCTATTTTGTTATAAACAAATGTCTGCATCGAATTTATTAGTATAAGTATGTACAATGAACAAAGAAAACAAAACAATGTGACATATTTCAGGTAGCCTATGAGAATTTCCTCCAACTGGCATCTTTCAATTTGCGCTAGAAGCAGACTATAGACCTATTTGATATGTGTACCAACATTTATAACCATATGACAGCTACCATGATAATGATTTATATAAATCTAGGTGAACACCTTCGTAGAAGCCGGGAATCAATGGCAAGCACACATAAACTGTCTTAAAATACCAGATGAATAATAGATAATGTTATTTTGTATATTAATATAAATATAGATTTGTATCAGGCTTCTTTGCATTGGCCTTTTTAAGCCAATAGTTGAGATATACAAAAAATACCTTTTAAATATTTTACCTTGTCCTGTCTCAGTTGTTTGGATTGTATTTTGCACTAAATGCTGGCAGGAAGGATATCGATAATAAATAATTTAGATAAGCTGACATTAATTGTGAATCTGAACTCACATAAAAGTTGACACCAGCTACCAATGGCCCATGTATGTTCTAGCTTTGTTCAAACTAAGTATACATGTTGCCCCTCACTATTATTGAAGTTTTAGGCAGGAGGCACAGCAGGAAAACATATTTATCCATATATCATAGAGTATTTCAAATGAACAGTTAAATTTCTAATATTGGGATGAATATCAATTGTTTAAGATATTAACTATAAAAAAGCCTTCTATGCGACCATTTCAGGTTATGGTCACATCTAATAATACAGTGATAACCTAAATTTGTTATTTTATTTACCGTTATAAATTAAATTCAAAACCAGAAAGAGGCTGACCCCCCCCCCCTAACGACCATGCTTGCAAGTAGGATTAAGGCTCTTGAATTAAACTCAGAATGAGGCTGAATGGCAGGTCACATGACTCTGACTGAATAGTGGCAACATTTGGTTTATATATCACAAACTTTTAAATCCAATAAATTTTTATGAAGGCTGGGGAAGTTTGATAAAAGTTTAAATGCATGTACTGAAGGATCCCTCAAATCAAATTAAAAGGTACTGGACAAAGGGGGCAGAGCTTACTGGGTTGGATCCATGCATCGACTATTGGTCATTGAACCAGTTACCTCTCAGGCTAATCATTCTGATCCAGACGATCAAATCATTTATACTGTTTCCTGTCCACTAAGCAAGCATTGTCTCAGACCTGCTGGGGCACTCAGAGCTGGTACATTAACAATTTACCTTCATATTGTTGCACTTCTTAGTAAAATGCGAATTCACATAAGATTACTTGAGCCTTTTATAATTATTTTCATTTTTTATCCTATTTTCAAAATGTACTGTTTTTCCAGACCGCTATGGGCATTACATTGCTGCTCATTGCTCTGCCCAATAAGTTACCAAAATAAAATATATATAAATTAGGTCCAATTGTAGTGGTAGTATGCAAAATCATTCATTTGTGCAACAGTGTATTAAAGATTTTACCCTGGTGGCAGATTGCCCATAATATTTCAATAGCTTGGTCCTCTCTGGTTCCCTGAGTGAATGACACTCAGGTTGGGTCTGGCGAGTTCTGTGATCTGATTGGCTGATATCTAGCATCCAAACATTGTGATGTCACTTTCCGATTGACAGACCTGACCTGTCTCCTTAATTGAGATGGGAACGAGTCAGAGCTTGGTTAGTCCCCAATAACTGGAAAATTCAAAAGGAGAAGGAGGCTGAATGGATGTAGCAACTGCCTGTGGGTCACATAACCTCCCTAACAACAATAATTGCAAGTCAAAGCTCCTTAGCAACCATTCACACCATTGTTGCCAGGGCCTTTTAATAAAATTCAGAATGAGGCTGAATGGCAGGTTACATGACCTCACCAACCTTGGTTGCTAAGTAACGTCACCATTTTCCCTCTAGTTCCAGTTCCAGAAAGAAGCTGAATTGGTGGTTAATGAACTGAGGATGGCCAAAAATACATGCTTTGTTTTTTTAAATTGTGTAAGAGATAATAATTTTTCATTACATTTTTATAGTAGAACCTGTGGAGTTCGGAGATAAAAGACTAAAAAGTGACAAAAATCAGACATTGGTTCAGTTCCTGCTTGCCTGAATTGCACAAAATCTTAGAATCCCTGCAACCCCCCCCCCCCCCCCAAAATAAATATTAAAAAAATTATTGTTGTTTGACCGAAAGAAATTTTTTTGTTTATAAATTTTATTCAGAAAAGGACATTATCTAACGTCTTGTAGAAATCATGGTTCTTTGTCAATTATTTTGTTCAGATATGCTGGCAGAATCTCAAAGTTGGGGTGGCAGAAAACGTACAAATAAGTGACATAAAGTGACAAGAAAAAAAGATATAAATAGAAAAACCTTTGTGTGACATTTAACTGTGCTAACGAAATTTGCTCTTTTAAACTTATTGCGTAAATCCATTTTATGTAGACACTAATGGCTCATTTTCTTTACTTCAAGCAAGATGAGCTATACTGTATATGTTTATCTGATCAAACTGCATGTGAGGCATTTATTGTACATTGTTACGGTTTTTGCTAGTAGTGTTACTGTATAAAATTTCATTGGGGTAAGTGCATGCATTAGTGTAAGAGTTCAGCCCTAGAAACAGAGGTGTGTGTTAGAGTTCTGCCCTGGAAATGAAAGTGCAACACATGCCCTCCTGCCTGTCAGAAGGACACTTAACAATTTTAATGATGCATATGTGCCATGTGGGATTTGCTGATAGGTAATAATTTATGTTGCATGGGGGTAAATATTTAATGTTACATTGTAACTTTTTATACATCATTTATGTAGTATTACATTCAATCATGATCTGCCCACCAGTAAAGAGATGTTACATCTTTTATTTTATATCATATGTACTTTAATACATTTGTTTATATTAAAGCTTCATTATAAATGATCTTGTATATACATTCCTTTCATTTCACCCCAGACCATTCAACACTAACTTATCTGCTTAGTGCCATCATGGAGCCTTCTGATGGCTCCGTGGTCCCAATATCATGTACAATGACAGCTGTCTACTGCTAATATTGTTCACTTTGCCAGATATCTATTCTTTTTTTTTTAAAGAATTTTCTTGTTATAGATAGGTAATAATTTATGTTGCATAGGGGGGAAGTGACTGCAGTCAACAACTGTGTTCATCTTTAAATATCAATAGTTCTTTAATTTGCAGTTATTGTCAGTACGTTGTGGCGCCAATCACATTCCAGTTGCTCATATCCATTGTGGTTCATCATAGTTAACATTGTATCAACATGGATGGGAATATGTTACTTGTAATAGTAATCATGCATTTATATGCTTGTTGCAATGCACAAGACTACCTGAAAGATACTCGTTACAGTAGACAAGATAACATAACTGCTTTGACACGACAGATGTTCAGTGGATCAAGAAGCAATATAAGATGTGCTGCAAACTGCAATGAACAGACTGACAAACTTTGCTTGGCCTTCAAGAAAACACAAGACATTTGCGAGATGTACACTGTGTGTTCAAATTCATCAGGGGCTCACACCACGTTCAAGCCAACTGGAGGGGTCTTGTCTGCCATGGCATCGAATTTCACAGAAGAACTCCTGGAAGGTAAATTTGTTTTTACAGAACTAACATTTGCAACTTCCTGAGATGGGGGTACTGAGTGGCTCATGAACAGCTGGATTTAGTAGTATTAATTCTGGGTGCATTGGTTACCAGTTACAACCCTTTTTCGATATTATTTACGAGCCAAATATCTCCCATCATAGGGTATATATTCATTGCAGCTGATGTGTGATATTCCAGGAACTGAAAGTAACTGGCCTTGTATGATCAAGCTATCAGTGGAATTCAACCTTGTAAACTTGAGTAATTATTAGATTGTCATTTTTGTAGTTGCTTGCTTGGCTGCTGCATTCAAAATTCAGGGGTATGGGTAGCTGAAGTTACCAACTGTTGCACTAAAGCTATTGTTTAATTAAGTGGTTATTTGGCTTAGCAGTGAGGGTCAAGGATCTGAAGCCTTAAATGAAGATGGAGTCCAAAGTAAAGTTCAATGGTTTATTGCATAGTCATATTAAACTGTGTTTCCCACAAAGTCCAAAGAATTACACATTGAAATGTTCCATGTGAGATCAGCCTTCGGTCAAAAATACATGAATAAAAAGGCAGAACTCTCTGCTGCTGTCTTGCAGAAATTTCCTAGAATTGTTATACTTTTGTGTAATAGTTTTTATAAATGGTTAAGGGAGCATTAATGAATGAGTGAGCATCTTGTAGGGGAGCATGTATTATAGCCTTATGACACAACGTTTTAACCTGTAAGATCACACAAAAGACAAGATAATCCCACTTAAAACATAAATATATCAATATATGCAAAAAATAAAGTATTGATCAATATATAATTGCAATTATTAGAGTAGTTTCACATCTTTATCAGTTATTTACATAGGTTGGCATATTATGTTTTTCAAAAGCTTGATATAAATATTCTGCAGTGTCTCTTATTAGTATGTTTGACATGAGCAATTTAAATTTTGTGTTATTTGAGAAATTAACATAATTTGCATCCGTACTAAGCACTTTACTAACTAAAATATTTGAATACCATAAAATCGTCCAGTTTCTATAGGTAATGGTAAAATTCCATGTCTAAATTTGGCTACTATTGATCTACGACCACGTTTATGAATTAAACATTCAAAAGTTTGATATAAAACCTTTTGTATGTTTTAAGTAGGGATAGCTAATGAACATGCAAAATTTTAAATTTACCTTAAAAAAAAACAATTATTGATAATTTTTTATGCCAATTTAACATATCAGACTGTTTTGTGTGTCATAACTTGTAGTGTCTTATTGTATAATTATACTTGTTAGTTAATTGAAGAAAGCTATATTTTTCTGAAATAACACTCTATACACTTCATTGTGAGCATGGACTCCAGATGCTGACATCATTGTAATTTTCTACAGTTAGTGTTGGTTTGTGGAAACCCACGAGTCGGCTGTTGGCGGAAGAACTCACGAGTGGCCAAGCCTGACATAAGGGTGGTCCAAAAAATGCAAATATTTAAAAGTTCCTTTTCTAACCGACTAAATAGATTCATAATGACCATAAAATATTTGAGCAGTCATAGGTAAATATTTACAGGGTTAAATAAATTTTCATATTTTATTAAATAAAAGCGCTCTTTTGAAATTACATTGTAAACTGCAACTGCACTCAGCGACATTGCTTTTCGCCAAGACATCGAGATTTGCCACTTGGAATAAAGTGCAATAAACTCTTCTTAGATGGCTGGTGGAGTGATGGAATACTGTCAGTGTTACCAACTTGTGCAATGTGCATGATCATGTTTTAGGGGGGTGGCGAATATCGATGTCGTGGCGAATTCAATGTCTTCAAGTGTAATTCTTCTCATCTTATTATGTCCTCAAAATTATAATTCAGTGTGACAGCTTTCTATAACAACATTAGCAAATGGGGCGTTTTGCAAAAATACAACCCTATTAGTAGGATGTTTTGGCCTGTCTCGAATTGGATATGGTGACCTAAAATACATTAAAAATATGAGGAAAATTATTAGTAAGGTAACAAATGTAATGTTGTGACACTCAAGTCATGATCTCGGGGATAGACGTAAGGTTTGAAGAATTAATTACAGTGTACAATGTTAAAAACAATGAAATTCAATAGTGTTTTAATTAATACAAGAAGTATTTATACAGACCCTTTGAGCAACCTCTAAATATTTACCTACAGACTGAAATTTTGCACAAATTAGTTTTTGGTCACTTGGAAACTTCCTAGAGGGTCAGAGCAAATAATTCCAAAATGTGTGCTATTTGGATCACCCTACCCTGACATCACTGTTCATTGTTTGATTTTTAGGTTTATTCATTCACGTTCCAATGGATTTAATCACTGGCGGTATTACCCCAGCCAAGGGAATTACTGCATCTGTGCTAGGAAATCCAGGTACGAATATTTATTATCTCCATAATCTCGAAGTGTCTACTTTTAGCAAAATAAAAAAACCAACCTTGTTTAGCATAAAAGTACTGTATCGTTAAGTTAGGAAATTTCACATATTAAGTGATCATGGAATTGAAAAAAAGCACTGGCAACAATAAAAAAAAAATTCTGCTGACAGTGAATTACAAGCAGTGGAATTAATGAAACTACATGATCAGTGTGTTTTTTTTCACTCTTAAAATCCACTATACGTGCTCACTCGTAACTCTTTTAATCATGCATAAATTCTTTTCACAAGCATACTTGAGGTAATCCTAGATCGCTTGCAGGACATTTGTCAAACGCTCCCCGAATGTCCGTCAAATGCACCCTGAATGTCCGTCAAACGCTCGTTGATTGCCCATTGCCAAGCATCCGTGAGGCATCTGTGAGGCCCCCTTAGATTGCTCCGGATTGCTAGTAGATTGCACTTAGATCGCCCATGCGAGTGGTTCAAGGATTGCCAAGGACGGCGACGCCGGGTGGGCGACGGACGTTTGCAGAACGGTTTATGAGCATGCTACGCCTAATAGGTATAAACAATT
Organism: Alitta virens; assembly: GCA_932294295.1. Classification (NCBI taxonomy): domain Eukaryota; kingdom Metazoa; phylum Annelida; class Polychaeta; order Phyllodocida; family Nereididae; genus Alitta; species Alitta virens. The sequence goes on from OW028584.1 coordinate 32,378,710, forward strand.
TTTGCCCTCTCCACATATGGTCACGGAAAATTTAGTGCTATCAGAGCCATTCTACGGATTAGCAACAGTATCCTTGAAATGCTCAACGAGTGAATCACGTATAAACAAGGATGAGCAAGAGTAAAAATATTTTTTTATACATGGTCATACATAGGTCGTATACGTGACAGTGTGAACACCCCTTTAAAGCAAGTGCAAGAATAATATGACTACACGATTGGTATTGAATGATGGACTTTGGAGAGGTGCCACTGGGTAGAGTGTGACATGGGGAACAGTGAGACAAACCCCTAATTTCAACACAGTGAAGGTTATAACACTATCCTTTAGGGATTTATGCCATCACTACATAAACACCTGGAAAAGTAATTTTTTTCACTCATGATTTTTCAACCTTATTCTCCAGTATTTAGAGATAATGGAGATCATAAACAGTGCTGTAGCCATGTGGACCTCAGAAGGACACAAGTTCATAGTAAAGCATGGGAAAGCGTGAATGTGGCAGAGTGAGGGATGTTACAGCTGGTTGTCGGTTGCATGACATGTGAATAGGTGGTACCTTGTACCCAGTGTCTATGCCAGGCCAGGTGAATGACCTCAGCTATGGGTTATATGCATGTCATCATGTGGACTTTAAGGCTTACAATCTCATCATTAAATCTTACTCTAACTGCTGGTAAAGTAACATGCTCAGCTTCAATGGACAATAAAAGGAACTTACCTAAAACAAGGGTATATTCGGAGAAATTTTGGATTATTTTTTTTACCATATAGCTTTACCTCTCAGCTTGTCCCACAGTATCCCACCAGTGGGGAACAATGAAACTACTGACTGGCATTGATATTGTGTTGGAAAGTATTCACAACTATATAACCTACATCTAAGGTGGGAAGCCAGTTATGCCTTGATCTTAGAATTTTTGTCATGCTTGAAAATGAAAAAGTGTCTCATTGTTCCTCACTCTCCCCTATACTATTTTGACAACATGTTGTTTCATTAGGCATCAAGATTGGGAAGCAATCATTCTACAATAAATGGCTATATAGTCTTGCATTTTGTGTTGCTATTTAGTAATCCTTGGATATAACCTTATGAAGGGCTTAATTTTGCAATATTTCATCATGGCAGCAAATTATATTTAATATTGTACCAAGAGAAAACCGTGCTGGAAACAGATAGTGAAGTCTTATTTCCGTTACTGTTCTGCTTTGGGTCATTGACTTGCATACCATAGTCTTCTTGTAGGATATCTGATTTCATAGGTATTGGTAGATTTAAATATGGAACACAATTTTAAGGCCGCAAATATTCATCCATTTTCCATCTACTAGCAATGCTGGCATTACTTTTGAAATTTAGTTAGAGGTCTGACTGGACGGATAAAATTAAGCAAATGTTGAAAAAGAGTTTAATACAGTTTCACTAAGAATATTTCCTTTCTTACACAGGTCCAAATATTCAGCCAGGGAAATATGGGAATGCAATCTTCACACCAAACACAGGCACTTATGATGACAATGCAATCAACTTTGGTAACCAAGAAAACCAATGTTTGGGAAATTTGGACCTCTGTAGGAATGGATTGACACTTTCAGTCTGGTTCAAGGCACCAACCCAGAATCATGACTGGCCACATCTGATCACTTTGGCTCCATTTGATGCTTTCTTTGAAAGAAAAACTACTGGGTTGTATTGCACTGTAAGAGTATATTATGCAACTCACGTGCACTATTATAAAATCCCTTTCAAAATTTCCCTGGATGAATGGCACACTCTTGGCCTCACCTACAGTCAAACTTCAGAGACTGAAATCTACTATGATGGTTGTAAGCTGTACATAAAACCCATCTTAATCCTTACAACACGTAGTGTCTATCCCTTTGAACTAGGATGCAGCATTGGCAGTAATTGTGCAAGGATGTTCTATGATGATTTGCGAGTCTGGAACGTGAGAAAAAGCAATTACTTCATGTGGCAGTTGTGGTTAATGTGAAGACAAAGTTTGTTCCTGACTAAAGTTGTAAAAGAGTTTGTCTGCAAACTGCAATGACACTTAAAATTCAAGAGGTCATCTGACGGGGTTCACTGAGGGCTGAATTGTTTGTTTTTGCTATGATTGTATTCATAACTTGCACAATGTGGCTTTTGACACATTCATTTGTGGTGTACTTTAATTTTAGTAATTACCAATGAAATACAATGGAAAATTGCAGTTATCCTTCACTGTTCATTTTATATATTGCAATTAATTAAAAGCGCAATATTAAGAATTTACCTGACACAGAAGTACTACAGCAAGTTGCGTACATCACAAAGTTCACAAGAATATTCATAAAAGCAACAAAAATATTTTCTGTTTCATTTATTATTGTATCCTTCTGAACAACAGTAAGTACAAACCATGCATATGTTTTAAGCACAAAGAATGTTTTTACTTATATGAATAAGCTAAATAAATAACTTTAACACAACTCTGTAATGTAATAAAATGATGTCAGCCATGAAGGCCTACAGACAATAATCTTGTCATGCAGAAAATCATTTTGTGTCATACTACATTGAAAATTCATAAAATAAATCTGGCATAAAGTCTTTCACAAATGTATACATAAAAATAGCAGTGCAATACACTGACATTTCTGAGAGAAATTTGAGATCATCAATGAGAATATCTGATGAAGAATTATAACTTACAGATTTATGACCCCATACTTCTAGGTAAAGACAAAAGTAATTGGTTATCTGTGTTCTATATTATATAGTCACGGTCAATGAAGAATGAAATAATCAATTATACTTTATTGATATAGATGACAATATACATGAATGTACTAACATTCATTCATAAATATTACATTAATAGCTGACCAAAGAGGTTAATATTGAAGTAGATTATTCTAGCCAATATACATAAAAAAAAAAACAGGTAAAACATTAATTATTATCAAAAACCAATCAAGAGACCAATCAATTGCTGGTAGATAAAAGCTGATGAAAATTTATGTTAATATAGTGCATTTCATAGCAACAGAACCTCTGTTTTCCAGTTCTTTTAGAAAAGTAATAATTGCCTTTTGAGTTCAAATGATGATGCGACTGATGGAATCCAATTTTCTGAAAGGTCAAAAGAATTTTGTAAAATTGCATAAATTCCAGTTTCTCAGTTTGTCGATGTCTAGATTCCGCAGTGTGTAAATTTTTGAGCCGTAGTCGATAGTTCTGTTGGGTTACACATATCACTGTTACTAGTAAGGGTTAGGGTTCACATCTATGCTTGGTATGGGATGCGAAATAGACAATAACGAGTGTCCAACTGTCCATTGTGCAGAGCCCTGTGTTGGCCACTGGAGTTGGTCTTCACCCAGTGTTACCACCTCACCATGAGGAGGCCCAGAAGTAATAGTAGTATCCCGAATAGGAGGGAGTTACAGTGATATATGTAAGAGTGAAGAATATTCATGTTTTAAGGAGTAAAATTTGTGCATGATGAGTCATCAGTGACACATATCCCTATATTTTTTATTGCAAATTTGTATGCTGTATGATGACTCATGATAGGCAGCATGTCTGAAGATGTAAGCTGAGAGGTGTGCTGTTGCAAATCGAAGGCTCATCCCAGTACTTGATCAGCTGAGTGAAAGTCCCAGATTCACTGATCCATATCATCAATGGGCAGATCAGCCTGCCTTCTGGTGTAAAAAAGCCAGACAGGCCATATGACAGCGGTTCTGGCCCAGGATGAGTCATCATCTTGACTATGACTTGATGGGATAACAGTTATGAGTCCCCAAGGTAACATGGGACATACAGGAACATGACCCATCATGCCACTTTTCAGTTACCAAAAAAGCAAAAGTCTTCACTCTTAAACATATCACTGTAACTAACATTTTTGTTGGTTATATATCGACGTTAGTTATCTCACGACTATGAGGGTATAACTAACTTATACTCCACCAGACAAATTTACTAATTTGTTTGACTGTTTGTTTCGTTTTACTGCTTTTCAGTCCGGGCCACTTATGATGGACCTCAGCTGGAACAAGGGCTTGATGTTTAGTAGAGCATTCACTTTAACACCAAATCAATCCTTTGCAGCATGACGCCTTCAAAGGTCACTTGATGAGGTCCATTAGTACAATTGGCCCATTGGTCTTTATTGCCCCAGCATAGACACTGAGTACAAAGCACATTCAAAATGTCTCAGTTGACTGGCTGCGATATATGATGCACTCTATTTCATAAGAACATCTCCCTTGTTTGCTTAATCGGACTGAACTAATTTCTAAACTAACATATTAGTCCCTCCCTTTTTTAGGGGGGGGGGGAACCCCTGCTTGGTATAGATAGACCTCCTCAATCCTACATAGTCACTTGTATCACATAGCCAGAATCCCAACATGGAGGTGGGGAGGACCCAAGAATCAACTATCAACTAGAGAACCCCGGCCCTAACCAAATGGAATCTGTCAGGTCAAAATATTTACCTTGGAGGTGTGACAAGCTAGAGAATACAGTGAGACCCCTTCCCCTAGGGGGGATATGGGTTCTCTCTGAAGTAAGACTCGCAGGACCTACACTGTGTAAAACAGTGACTCATATAGTCACCAATGTAGCCTTGTTTGCTCTTAATCAGACTGAACTAATTTCTAAACAAACATAATTAGTCCCTCCCTTTGTTAGTGTTCAGGGAAAATATGATGCTTGAACACCAATTGCGTTGGCCAATTTTATTGTCGATAAAAACCCCTTTGAAGGGGCTTTTATATAAATTAACCAATGTGGTAACCATATGGCTAGGGTGACCAACCAAACTTCAACAGGCAAACAGGCCTAAATACCGAAGTGGTCAATTCTGTCAGCATTCCAAGTAGTTGCTTTGGAGTGCAACTGTGGAGTGTATGAAATTGCTCTCCAGCTAATTCAACTTGAATGGAGGGATTCAGCCCTCTGGTGGCAAAATGAATTACTCTGGTCAGCTTTGAGGTGCTGACCTCTGGTGGTATTATAAATGAATAGCCCTGAATAGCTGTGCTACACAGCCCCTGGTTAGGAAAAAACCCCGTCCTGGTTGCTATACACATGAAATAACAACAGCTTTACACAATTGACTCATGTGAAGTGCAGTTATATGCATGCAAAACAGACGGCAGATATTCTTTCCATTTGGATTTCTTATCTTCTGACAAGGTTCCTAACATTTTCAACAACGTCTGGTTAAATCTTTCACATGCTCCATTTCCCATTGCATGATAAGGGGTAGTCCTAGACTTGCTCATACCTGTCAGATGACATAGCTCTTTTATGACCTTACTCTCAAAATTTCTTCCTTGGTCACTGTGAATCCTTTTGGGGACACCATACACAGTGATAAAATTGTTGTACAATGCCCGGGCAGTGGTTACGGCACATTAATTTTTGGTTGGTACAGCACGAGCAAATTCAGTGAAATGGTCTGTGATTACCAACACGTGTTCATACCCTGCTGAAGGCTCAATCAGAAGGTAGTCCATACACACCAGTTCTAATGGCTGAGATGTTACGATAGGAGTGAGAGGTGCAGTAACATTCCTAGCCTTCCTGCATACACATCTGCAACATTTCCCGACCATTTCTTCCACATCTCTTGACATGGACGGCCAGTAGCATCTCTGTCTGTGAAGGTTTAAGGTTTTGTCACAGCCGGGATGCCCATTGCAATGTCATGATGCAAACACTCGAACACTCGCCTTCTGTAACTAAAAGGAATGACACATTGAAGCACTTCGTGATCATCATATTGAACCTTCCTGTACAAAACACCATCTCTGACACACAGCTTGTCCTTTTGCTGTAATAACTTCCTCACTTCTGCAGGTTCAGATTTTCGCCGTTGAATGGAAATTTTCACTGTACCCTCAATACAAGATTTGACTCTGCTTAACAAAGCATCATCATCTTGACAGGCACCTACATTTCCATTAAACACATTAGTTGACATTTTGCTTCCGGCCATATCGCTCTCAAAACCGGCTGCCAGAGGTAAGCTTTGGCACCAACCTTCCATGGTCAATGCTGCATCGCATATGGCATTGGTAACATCGTTGTCTAGCCTAGACAATGCGTCCGCATCTTTGTTTCGTACCCCGGGTTTGTGATGGAGTGAGAAATCATATGATGACAACTGAGCCAACCACTGGTGACCTGTGGCGTCGAGTTTAGCAGTGGTTAGAACATAGGTCAGTGGATTCGAGTCCGTATACACCTCGCACTTGTTCATGTAAAGGTAATCATGGAACTTGTCCACTATGGCCCACTTTAATGCTAAGAATACTTTTGTGGGCAGGGTAATTCTTTTCAGCTGCGTTCAGCCCTCTACTTGCGTATGCAATCACTCTGAGCTTATTGTCCTGCTTCTGACAGAGTACACCTCCTAAACCAGTACTGGATGCATCAATATGCAAAAGAAATGATTTACTGTAATCGGCATAGGCTAGCACAGGTGCTGTAGTTAACGTATCTTTAATGCTATGAAAGCTTCATCGACTGGTTTAGACCATATAATGTTGCCTTTCTTGTCTGCAGTTTTTAGAAGGTCTTGCAGTGGCTTCGCAATTGAGGTGAAACCTTTCACATACCTTCTGTAGAAGCTGGCAAAACCAAGAAACGATGACAAAGCTTTTGCATTGCACGGCACATTCCACTCTTTGACCTTTGCAATCTTCTCAGGATCCGTGCTGATACCCTCTGCACTGACTACATGACCCAAATACTGACAATGAGATTTCAAAAATTCGCATTTAGAAGGTTTCAGCTTCAATCCGCAATCCCTAAGCCTTTGGAAAACATTCTTTAGGCAATTGACATGGCTTTCAAAGGTTGGGGAGTACACCAAAATGTTGTCAAGAAATACGACACATTCTTTCAAGTGTGCATTACCAAGACATTGTTGCATTAGACACTAGAACGTTGCCGTGGCGTTCACGGTTCCCATAGGCATAGAATTCCATTCGAAGAAGCCAAGCAGACCTGCAGTGAAGGCTGTGCGCTTCTTATGGTCCCCACACATGGGAATCTGGTAGTACCCCGATCTCAGATCTAATTTGGAGAAATACTGTGCTCCTATGAGAGTGTCCATTGTTTCGTCCAACCTCGGCAAACTAACGTTCAAGGTCCAATAGTCTATGCACAGCCTAATGCTGGAATCCTTCTTACGCACCAGAACTAGCGGGAAACTCCATGGACTCTTAGATGGACGAATAATACCAGCCGCTATCAGTTTATCTAAATGCTGTCTGACTTCATCAACTATACTGGGTGAAATTCTGCGATGTCTCATCTTTATTGGCTTATCATCGGTCACATCGATCCTATGTTCTACCAAATCAGTTATGCCTGGCAGTGTAGAAATTTTCTAATAGCATTTCACTAGGCAAGATATTTCCAAAAACCACATTAAACTTTTGTACCACATTTTTTGAACACACATTGACACCCAAATTGAGCAATACAGCTGAAGAAGTTGCTCTCAAAGAATGTCTTATACATTGCATAACAATATTGTCATTGTAACCTTCCCTAGTCAAACAAGTTACTTCATGTTTCCATTGATCGTACGAAATGTCACCTTTCCCGAGAGGCTCATCCCCTGAGAATGTACGAAGTTTGGGCAACTGACCATGAGGCAACCGGTCTTTAGAATCATTCATGACTGCTTGACTATCTGGATCTACAGTACTTGCCTCTGCACCAGGTTCAGATTTTGGCTCATCACTGACAGGGGCTACGTTTGTTTTGATGAGGACGAACAATTTTGCTTATCACCATCATCAAGCTTATCTATGATCGCACTGAAATCCTCATCTCGCTCTAACAGTGCAATCTTATCTTCAAAATTAATGGCGGCCATTGCAACCACTAAACAGCTACTGATAAAACACACAGAGTAATTTAAAATGCATGAAAGTAACCATAAAATCGCTAAACTGATCACTAAAACAAAGAATTTGAAAGTGAGAATTCCAAAACTCAACTGGAACTCCAAGTGTTTAAACATACACAACTATTTACAAACAAATAATTTGATATATCATGAAGGATGAAATAAATTGGAAAGGCACCTTGAAACAACAGTGACAATATGTCACAAGTCGGTATAGTTGCCAAATGACAACAAATGTCAATCTGAAGTGAACCTAAACTGAAGGGACACTGCAGTTAAGTTATTAATTGCTAGACTTAGCAAATTTAAGCAAAGAAAAATACACTGATTAAATTCTTTTGAAAGTCTGAAATCAAAGTTGTACACTTCTAGTGCACTGAAATGAGTCCATGTACACTTAAGGTAATCTCCTTTGTGACAACTAACGGATTACCCTCTCAGACGAAACACTGAAGCTCACTGTTGCTGATCCGGCTTAGTTCCCAAGTTGTCTGGTGCACATGTCCTCACTGGGGGCTACATTGTTCAGGGAAAATATGATGCTTGAACACCAATTGCGTTGGCCAATTTTATTGTCGATAAAAACCCCTTTGAAGGGGCTTTTATATAAATTAACCAATGTGGTAACCAAATGGCTAGGGTGACCAACCAAACTTCAACAGGCAAACAGGCCTAAATACCGAAGTGGTCAATTCTGTCAGCATTCCAAGTAGTTGCTTTGGAGTGCAACTGTGGAGTGTATGAAATTGCTCTCCAGCTAATTCAACTTGAATGGAGGGATTAAGCCCTCTGGTGGCAAAGTGAATTACTCTGGTCAGCTTTGAGGTGCTGACCTCTGCTGGTATTATAAATGAATAGCCCTGAATAGCTCTGCTACATTAGGAAGAACATAGGGTCGTATTTGAGTGATGCTGTTATATTCCTGAGTCTTTATTTATAAGTGTGCCATACGATCTAAGTGACATATATTCTGAAATGACAGTCGAGGATTCCAATCCCAGTCGTTAATGTCACAGAGGAACGGAGCATACGATCAGAGTGTTTGGCTATTTACAGTGATGACCAATACATGCTGTGAATCAATATGCTTCCCAAGCAGCTTAAATGACTGGAACAGCCCAGATGGCATTCCAAATTGTATCGACGTCGGTGCGATGTCAGCGACGTCAAAACGATGTAGGAATGACGCTGGCCCGATTTGGAATGCTATCTGGGAGGCAGGCCTGTCAAGGGGTATAAATTGTGTAATCATATGGCTAACCCTACAATTTAAAAGTGTCAAAAAAAGATTTTTGGTCTAGTTGCTTGATCATATGGCCACAATAGTAGTGTTTTAGTGGTAAGATCTGCACCAAACAGTTTGTTTATCTCATAGCTTTCCTCCAATGCCACAAGCCATAAAAAAAGGTGAATAAAGCTGGACCAATTTTACTAAATGATTTTCAGTAACATTTAGCATTAGCTTGATATTAGATGATACCAACATTCGATAGTAATGGGTTGTTAATGGTATATATATATCTTGCGATTTATTTAAGGCCAATATAATGATGATGGAACTACGATGCATATTCAGACTTCATTAGATTATTAAGCTACAGTTCAATATCGCTGGAAAATGAAGATGAAGAAAGTGGAAATATAATTTAGAATGAATCTATGAAATGACCTTGTGTGTACAGGTAAATCTTTTATTCAGTTAATTAATTTTTTCATGTATGTCAGTTTAAAAGATAAACTTATATAAGAATAATCGTGTATTTTCAAAGAGAGAAATTGAGAAATCTCTCAGTCTGACATGTGGGTGCCAAGGGAAATGTTTGCAGCTAGTGTCATATCAGGACGTATTGCTTTGAAGAAAAAAGTACCATGTTCTGCCGAAAAGTAATACCCGGCAGGTTAAACTGATGCAGCTCTACAAGGAAACTTTATTTACAGATGGAAAGAATACAACTTTGCATCGTGTTGAAGGGAAACTATTGTGCAGGTATGTACGTAGTTGTTGGCTGCCTGAAGATAAATTACTATACAAAGTTTGTTTTACTTCTGAGAAAAATCCATGTCGCTAACTGCAGCAACATTAATAATTTTCTGCCAAAGCTATAGCCATTGTTAAATATAGCTGGCTGTGTGTAGCTAAGCAGATTGTAAGAAGGGCCATAACTTTGCAGTCCCAGGCTAAACTGTGGGGGATCAGTGCTAATGCCCCTTTGGTGTGTGGAGAATGAATTCCAGTCTTAGTGTTGAATTGAAGACAAGTCAGGAAGGTAGTGTGTAGTGAAGCTTTATTCTGCTTATGACCCAGACTAGTGGGTTGTCTAGGCTTTTATATTATTCACCAGACAAAGGCCAGAGTTGGGCCTGTTGTCATGGATCTTTGAGACAAAGCCTCATAAAATCAATATGGAGCTTCTGGTCCAGTGAGACTGGCCAGTTGGTCCATTGTCCTATTACCTAAGACCAGCAGATGCAACTGCTGTGGTCTTCTGCATAATTAATCTGAATGCACAGACAAAGCAATTCCTTTGTCTGTCTATAACATATAGAAGTACATATAGATATTTGACTATAGTATATTAAAGTTAAGATATTACTAACATGATAATAATAACATGATATGCCCTTGGTGGGTTGATTAAATTAATCTTATGAATTATATGCTAAATGAATATGATAAATAGATTAATTTAATAAATATGCATTGATGTTTATCATTCGCAGATGAAAATATCAGTTTAAAATTATATTGTAACATTTTGTTAATATTTTTGTGTACATAACTTTGTTATGCATTCTTTGTATTGTCACTGTTTATAGTTAACATTCATATATGTTTATCTGTGTGACTTTAACGTCAATGTTCATAATTAACATTTATAATTTTAATTTCTTCCGGTTTTCCTTCTGGTCTTTCGGTTGGTGTATTTCATCCGGTTTTCCCCTGGTCTTCCGGTTGGTGTTTTGCATTTCTTCCGGCTGGTCCTCTGGACTTCCGGTTGGTCGTTGTTGTTGTTCGTCTTGATGCCATTATGCGATGGGTTTTGCGTTTTGGATCTACGTTTTATGCGGTGCGATGATTGATCCGATACTCTTCTTCAGCGATGGGATGATGGATCTGTACGCTGGATGGCGATGGAGGTGCCCTGTGTCTGTGGGGCATAGCATCTGGCCTTGGATACATCAGTGTTTGGGCTACTAATGCTGAAAAACAATTCTTTAGGAACACATAGTAATGTTTACTACTATTTACAGTTTGACCAGTTTGTTGAAATATTAACTTGCTTTTGCAATGTTTTTGCAAAATTTTTTTAAGTCTATGAAATGATTATGTTTTACTTTATAGTTATGCTGAATGTTTTTGTGACATTGGTGATTTTAACATTGTATGCTTATAGTTATAAAAGTTTGTGAAAATTTTGTACGGTATCATTTGTTGTTTGGATGCTTCCAATAGTCTACACATTTTATCTAATCTAAGTTTGCTACTATAAAATGCTCTAAGAGGCTACATATAAAGTTAAACATATTAAATAAAAATGAGATGGAGGGAGGAATGTATGAATGAACATTGTTGCTTCGTCCTTACCAAGTAATTTTTGACAATTGCACTAATCATGGTTTAAAATTTATATATTTACTCTATATCTAAAAGTTTTACAGTGATGAGGTGTCATCTATCTAGCTAAGATGACAGTGGTGGTTTTGGGTCTGGTTGCGTCTTCGGCGGTTGCGCTAGCTGTGGCGTTTGCGGCAGCGGCTCCCGATTCCTCATTAAATGAGGGCCTTATCCAACGGACTCTGGTTGGGTCCATAGCATCTGTCCCTGGGGGTATCAGAGATGCTGTCATTGGGGACTGTTCTTCCGTGGTCCTCAATCTTGAGTAGGGAAGTGGCAGTCCGCTTCTTGGGCTCGAGAGTTTGGTCCATGAGCTTATAGCCCATGCCTGGTCTGCTTGCAAGAGTAGTACCCGGACCGTGTGAAAATCTGTTGTTAAATGGCGGCATCCGGTGTACGTATTCCAAGGCAGCTGGATTTCTGCAGGTGGGATGATCCTGTTTGTCTCCGTCGCCAATTCCAATGGAGACCAGTCCACGTATAAATATCCACACATACCTCTCCAGATTGTATAAAAGTTCTTGACTTCTGCGTTTGCGGCTGCAGTGATAGCTTGCAGGTCATATGGGAGTGTCGTGATTTTAAGGTGTAGATATTTTGAATTAGAGTATAAACATATGTATAATTCACTTTCTAATGATGATAGGCGTGCATTTGTCTCAACCAGGTTGTGACATGCTGGTTTCACCCTGTCGCACACGATTAGTATTGTATTTATGATGGACAAAATGAGGGCTGTATTGATGACGATTGTGCGCCATAGTGGCGTTACGTCTGTAGAGATGATCGCTGGAGCTGGTGTATTTGTTGGGGCGTACAATTCCAGGGCTTGAGTTGTGCCCACTAAAGCTGCAGTAGCCATAATGAGTTGTTGGGCTGCATGCAGGCGTCTCCAAATGTAATAGAGAGCTGCGGCGGTGGCGATCTGTGCTACTAACATTGTTATTATAGCAACAGTTGATAAGATGGTGCCTTGGTCGCTTCCCATCCATTCAACAATATTGAATTCTGTGAGTCCATTGTCTGTCGCAGTGAATGAGTCTAAGTCCGTCGCTAGTGCGTCGTCGTCGTCTAAATTAAGCGTCGTCATTTTAATTTTGTCATGCAGTGCCTTTGGCAGGTGAAAGTTGTATTGTTCTGTGGTGTATAGAGATGCAGTGAAATTGCGTGGCATTGTGTGGTTGTATAATTTTGTGAACACTAAGAAATTCACACTGTACTCAATGGTTGAGTTTGATGTGTGGCAATCAAGAGCGTCTGAGTGTATTTGTGTGTGGTGTGATTTGAGTGAGCATTGACACTGCAGTTTTACAACAAACAGGCCCTTGTGTGATATTGTTGTGTTAGGTTGGCAGGACTGAGTCCATACCCTGTTAGGAGTGTATAGTAAATAGCCCCCTGAAGGTTGGGAGTAGACAAATTCTTTAGTAAGAGGAGGAGAATTTAGTATAGTGTGGGTGCAAGCGTGCAGAATTCCCGAGGAAAAGCCAAAGTATAGAGCGAGAGTGCAAGAAAGTTGAGTTGTTGATTTAGGAATTATGTTCTTGATATTAATTTGGTCGTGCCGAGGAAGAGAATTCTCAGGCAACTCAAAGTATGAATCGTTATAGCGAGCTATAGCGAACCATGGCCTTGTGTTAGTGATTAGAGTATAAATATCAGTATGTTGTGCAGATGGCACTGGTAGGATATCGATTCGATAGAGTGAGAAGATAGAGGAAGGAGTAGCTATTGGTATGCGTATTTTGATGTATATGTGTGTTTCATCATAAGTGGCTGTAGTGAGGTGTGTATCCCTATAGTATGGCCTAATATCAGACTCTACATATAGGTTATGTTCTATCTTTTTGACTTTGTTATTGACATCATCAAGAATCTCACGCAAGTGATCCGGTGATAGGATGTTCGCTGTCAACCTACCTGCGATGAGTTCTGACATATCTTTAACACTAGTCAGTGTGTGCATGTGCAACTGTGTGAGTGTGTGAATGTGTAATTGGTATCGTTGCGCCCAAGCAATAAATTGTCTGGTTTTGTTGATTTGTAAAGTATTTTTGTAAATTTGTTTAGCCAAAGACTCTGCAAATTGTTCGTACTTACGTATGTCGTCGATGTTGTTGTGTATGTCAGTGATCACAGAATCCAAGGTCTGTAGGTTAGCCCGGAAGGTGTCCACTCTCTTGTTTATCCGGACCTCAAATGACTGGAGTTGCTGGACGTCATGGATCCTTTCCTTCTTTTCAGTGGCAATCATGATGGCTAATTGCTGGAGATGCGATTGCAAGATCTTTATGTCCTCCTCTGTGGCTACACCCATGATCTTCTTGGCTACAGTACCTAAAATGTTAAACCATGCACGTTTGGGGCGTGATGGCGTGGATCGGTGTGGTTTGGTATCCATCATGGACTTGATGGATCTCTGAGCTGAAGTGATTTCCGAGATTATCTGGGCTGTGAGGTCATAGAAGTGCTCTTCCATGTCAGTGATCAAGTCACATATGGTGTTGTTGTCCGATCCCTGTTCATCTTCGTTTGAGCATGACACTGCTGGATGAAGCAATGTAAAGTCCATGAAGTATGGCAACGCCAATGTATGGTGCCATACCATGGGCGAGACGTTGATGTCTCTCTCCTTGATGAAAACTGCTCCGACGTTGGGTCTAACGATGACTTCAGCTGGTGCTGCAGTCAAAGTTTTCAGTGATGCTAAGCAAAACACAAGTGTGATGTAAATCAGCATCTTGATTGTTTGACTGGTAGTCGAACTATCGAATGATGGTGCTGTCGGATGTTATATACTATTTTGTGGTGTAGGGGTGTGTCCAGTGCATGAGGGCGTGACTGTGCTTCTGACCTATGGGGTGTCAGTTGGGTGTTGGTCAGTTACAGTGCATGACCTAAGTCTTGGTCATTTTGCTGCTCTTGTGCCTGTTTTGTTACGTCATAACCCCTTAATTGGTTGGCTGTTTTGAAATACATATTATGCTTCTAAAGTGGCTGTGGACAAATGCAATTGACACTTTGAAGTCGGATTGCTGGTTGCATTCCTTAATTGAGGAGATACCTATTGTCTAGGCATTTGTAAGGGATGTAATCAAAGGGTAGGGTTGGAAGTCAACATAGTATGGATAATGAACGAATGGTGATGCGATGTAATTGGTGTGTAATTAGCTCTTGTGCACCAGCTGTGTTGACAGCTTGGTGGTATCACAAAGTGCCTCTTACACAAGAGAATTTAACTAGAATACAAGAGTCCCTTTTGAACTTCCATTGAAGAGCTGAAAGGATAAAGGAGATTACAGAAGGATGCATCTTCTGAAGCCCTGATGGGAAGTGGAGCCACTCGGCCTGGGGCTTAGTTAACAATAGACTGCACCATCCAGTGTCAAAGTGGCTAATTAAATTCGGCAGGTTGTTAGCCTACCCCGTAAATTACGGTGTATCTTCCAACAGGAAGGACTTGCCCTAATTGTAATATTTGCTGGCATTAGGGCTTTTGTGCCAGTGGTTCTTCTTTGAATTTAGCAATTAGTTATTGCATGGTGCGAGAACGCTACACCTTTGTCCTTATGTTTAAATTATAAACGATTGCGAGGAAACGCAATCATAACCCCAATTTTATAAAAGAAAGAAAACGCCTGGGAAAATGCGTCTTGTAATATATATCCCTAATATATATCCCTAATTTCTATGTTATGGGCGCAAGGATGTGCGCCAAAAGTAATAATTTACTTTTGTGGTAGCCCGACGTTTATTTGTGATAGCGCCCCGGCTCCCCGGGCCCTATAATTGTGAACATATTTATATTAATAATAGTGCCTGTTCATTTATGTGGCTCTATGAATAAACCCTTATTTTATATTGAGATAGCGCATGGGTGTTTGCGCTATAAAAAGTTGTGCACCAGAAAATACCATGAAGAATTCATAATTCATAATTACATAAATATATACAATGTAACTATCTATACATTTTAACTTACAATGTGCTGTTTTGGCATGTTATGGTGTCTTTCCGTAGACAGCCATAGGGCCTTGCAGTATACATTGCAAGATAATACATTTTTACACAGTGAATTGGCATGATATGTGGTCTTACCGTAGACCGCCATATGGCCTTTTTCACTGATCTAATCTAAAACAACATTGAAGTATGCAAGTTTGACATTGGGTAGTATAATTTATGCTTGGTTAGAAGTTTTATCCGGGTTATTAATGCAAGTTTTCAAGAAGAGCAGTTTGTGATCCTGCTAGTCTGAAGTATTTGTCTTGCAGTAATGTGTTGACATATTCTGAGCATTGTGGGTGGTTACCCATGTCTATCCATGTGTTGTCGGTATTTTGGGTGTCATGTGTATTTACCAATAGCTGTAGGTCTCCATTTTTTCAACCTTGCTTTGTGATTGGGTAACACATTCTTGTTGGCACTGGGGAGACTAATAGTCTTTGTAATTGGTCGCTTTGTACTGGACTTGGTGCTGCTATCAGAGAGTTGCACGCTGCATTTGAAATGCATGCTTGTAAAATATCAAAGTTAGGCTGTACTTCAGTTTGTATTTTACAATATTTGTGTGGTGCAGGAGGTGTCTTTCCATTTTCATCCGTAACTAAATCTTTCAAAGATTCTTGTTTGAGATGAGATACATTGTTTGTGCTTCCTGTATCAGTTCTGATCCAAGCTACCTTTAAGCGATTCACATGAAATATTCCAGAAAGTCTGTGGCCTTCTAGTGTTTCTAATATAGCATGTGATTTATCCAACATATGTTGAATAACCAATGGTCCTACAAAATCCAATCTTATTTTCTTTGAGTTAGTTTGCAGTGCACTAGCACTTGGAGCTAGTAAATACACAAGCATACCTTCAGAGAAAACTTGGTATTTTGTGGTTTTGTTTAATTGCCTGCGGGCCTGTTTTTGTTGTAGCTGGGCCTGTATTTCTAGCATTGACTTTCCTACCTTTTCTAATCTCTTTTTGAGTGTCTCAACATACTGTCTGTACGATGGCACAATATCTGTAATATTGCCACAGTCAAATGTAGTACGTGGGTGTCTCAAGTAGAGTAGGTAGTATGGTGACATATTGTCTAATGCTGGGCTGGCAAATGAATTGTAGGCATATGCTACAGAATTCACAAATATTGGCCAATCATGGCCGTTGTCAGTGAGACACGTTGTTATCAAGTTTGAAATAGTACCAATGAATCTTTCAGACTTGTTGGCCTTGTGGTTCCCTATAGAGACAAATTTATGTTCAATCTTCAGTGCTTTGAACACATATTGTAATACTTGGTTGTCCCATTCTTTACCTAGGTCACTCACAAATTGTTCACATGGTCCGTATTGCAGAACACATCGCTGTAATACAGCTTCTGCGACTGTGGCAGCATCTTTATTTTGTAATGGAACCAATGTAATGAACCTTGTGATGTTACATACTAAAACTAGTATATAGCGGTAACCGGCTGGTGTCTCAGGCATTTGTTTTAAATCAGCATAAATCGTGCCGTACGGTGCATATGAGACAGGGATGTTCATCTCAAAGGGTCTTTCCTCGTTGATTGGTGTCTTTCGAGCTTGGCATGTTGTACAAGTACGAATGTACTGTGTTACCTGCTCATGCAAGCATGGGAAATGAAATCGCTGTTTGATTGTTGCTGCGACCCGCACAATTCCTTGGTGACACGCCAGGAGGTTGTCATGGTGCAAGGATATAACAAAAGGGACCAGAATCTTGGGCACTGCCAATTTGAGACATTGGTCTTCCTCTTTCTGTGCAAATTTGAACAATATTTTGTCAATCAGGACATACTGTTCTGCAATGAGCATAATGCGTTTTGCAACAGTTTTGTTTGGAGGCAGAAGGCCTTCTGTTATATACGAATATACATCTTTAAAATCTGCACACTGGGATTGTAATCTAGCTACTTCGCGTTTGTCATACGGTAAGTGGTAGTTCTTTAACACTTTTGCCTGCAGTTTTCGTAACATTTCATTCAACTGCTTTTGATTTGGCATATGTTTTGCCATTACAACAGACTTATCTATGTCAAGTGGTTTTGTAGCTTTTGTCATATAGTCAGGGACGTCTGTGTGAGTTTCGTGTACTGTTTCTGTTTTGTCATGGAATGTCGTGTCCTTATATTGTCCTGTTTGGGTCTGTCTAACAGTGTCCACTAATCTTAATGGCTTGCTGCGGACTGGAGTATTGGTCCTTAATACTGTAACAGGTTGTATTGGTGCTGTTGGTAGTCGGTGTTGTCTAGCTGTTCCTTGTTCACCTTGTGGATCAATCCTAGGAGTGGAGATCGCTGGTTTTGGAACTTGGGGCGACGTGGGTGTTACTGAGCTGCGGAGGTCAGTAACTGCACGTTCCTGAGTCACAGTTCGCTCTCGTCGAGGTCTTCCCCTGCCTTTCGGCTGTTGTTGTAGTGTTGTAGTCGCTGTCAGTGTACTGTTTGTGGCTGTAGCCGTTGTGTTGCTAGGCAGTTGAGGCTGTTGTAACGTCTGGCTTCTTGTTACTACAAATGCAATGTCATCTGTTGTCTTTTCCACCTTTTGTGGATATCTAGACAAATAATCAGCGATGACTAGTGATTTACCTTTGGTGTATTGTACATTCATGGAATAACTGCTAAGTTTTTCAAGTAACCTAGTTATTCGCTCCGTGGCCGGCTCATGTTTGGATTTTAAAATCTGTGGTATTGCCGCATGATCGGTAAATACATCAAAATCGGTGCATTTGAGTAAGTAGCGAAATGCTGTTACTGCAATTACTAAACCAGTGAGCTCTAACTCAGTGATGCTGTAGTTGGCTGCTGCTGGTGGAAGAGATTTTGAGAAGTAGGCTATTAATCTCTCTTGGTTTCTTTGGATTTGCCAGAGGCTGGCGCCTACACCAACTTTGGATGTGTCTGTATACAGGACAAACTTTCCTGTACTATTGGGCATTGCAAGGACTGGTGGTTGTATCAATAATTGGATGATTGTATCATAAGCATTCTGAGCTGTTTCGCTCCAGTCAAAATTGGCCTTCTTTGAGGCAATAGCATGGAGTGGTTTAAGCAAAGTTTGTAGGTTTTCTAGGTACATTGACAAGTATGATACCTTGCCTATAAAACCTTTCAGTTGTCTTTTGGTTTTCGGTTTTGGCAAATTTATAATTGCTTCTGTCCGATCGCGCATTGGTCTAATGCCTGCTTGTCGGTCAGTGATGATGATTTCGTGACCCATGTAAATCACTTTCTTCCTAAATAATTTTGCTTTGTCCGCTGCTATTTTAAGTCCATTATCTTGTAATGCCTTCAGGATAGTTTCAACATGTTTAAAATGGTCCTGGACATTTTTGGAAAATACGATTAAATCGTCCATTATTCCAATGCAATATTCAGATGTGTTATATTTTTGCAAGATGTTATTAATATGCTTCTGAAATTCGGATGGCGATATACTTAAGCCCATCGGTAATCGGCGATAGGCTAGGGACTTTCCCCCGGCATAGCTAACTATCGTGCAATAATTGGACGCTTTTTCGCTTAATAACAGACAATAGTATGCCTGCTTAAGGTCAATGACGCTGACTACCTGTGGTTCAGCGTGTCCAATTGTCTGGATTGCGTCTCTAATGAGTGGAAACGGCAAATTCCTTTTAACGATTCTCTTATTTAAATGTCGAAAATCAGTCACAAGACGTTTAGCCGACGTGCCTTTTTTGTTGATTAACATGATTGGGCTTGCATATTGCGACGTGTGTTGTTTTAAGACTCCCATCTGTTCTAATTTCTGGAGTTCTCTATCAATGAGAGGTTTCTCGTTCGCCGACACTGGAAATGGGCGAATATAGAACGGAGTGTCATCAGACAGATTAAAATCGATGGTTAAGTTCGAGTTTCCAACCTCGTTATGTAAACTTAACGCCGGTTTATATTTGAGAAGCAACTGCTTCAATTGCTGTCTTTGGTCACTGTCTAGCATGCTGTCAGTTAATTGGACATCTCTAGTTATGATCTCCTCATCGAACATAGTCAGTCTCTGATCATCTGGTTCTAAGAAAGGGAATTTTCTTTTCTTTATCTGAAATAATTCCTTTCTAGTGATCTGTCGAGTTGTGCTGTCTGCCTGTTCTGTAGAGTCGTGTGGTTGGTTGTCTATCTTTGGCATTATTGTTGGTTTTAATGCGCTATAAAAATTGAATGTTGTAGCCTCGCTGTCTTTGTCTACTGACTGTATGATGTTGTACGTGTGGAGTACACTGGACGTACTAAAAGTTGCAATGGCATGTTGCCTAGAAATGCGCTTAACTGTGTGATATGGGTTGGTAATTGCAATCTTTGCACAACCTGCATGAAATTGTACCAGCATAAGTCTTGGCATAAATGCTGTGAATCTTGCAGTGGCTTTGATCTTACCTTGCGCATGCATGAATGTTTTAGGCATTCTACCAGAGACACAGATCATTTTTGTCTGGCCTGGCTGCAACTGAACATCATTTTGAGGATATATGCGTATTGGGTGTCGTTTGAATGTTATTTTGTGTTCATTGAAGTCTAGTTTAGCTTCAATATGTTCTAATGCACTGTTCCCAATAACTAGGTTTATTCCGCCTAGTACATTAACGACTGTCGCTGTTATCTCAAATTCATGTGAACTAATGCTGCACTTGAATGTGATTGCATAGTTCGCAGTTAAATAATCGCCATTTCCGACCCTGAACCTAATAGGTTGGATTGGTGTTTTTGGCAATTGTGACAGAAAATGGCTATTTTGCACAAATTTGGAGCACAATAATGATTGTGTGGCTCCTGAGTCAAACAGAGTTATGATCTTTTCTCTATTTGGTAATAATGCTGTTACCATATTCTGTTTATCCAAGTGTAGAGACATAGTGTCACTTGGTGTTGGTAGGTAGGTCATTGGTGGACTGTTTGTGTTGTCCGTGGTCTGTCCAGTAGAATCTTTCTGGTCATGTGTGGCCTCTGTTTCGGTATTCTGTTCTTTGCATACATATGCAACATTACTATTTGCATGATTGTCATCTAAATTTTCTAGCACATTTTCAACAACATTTCTACTTTCATTATATACATATTTGACCTTTGCGGTTTCAGTTTGAGCGGTCGACTCGAGGTGATGGGTGATTGAAGATGATTGACATGATTGATGCTGTGAGGGAGGAGAGTGAGAGATAGGCATACTACTACTAGATTCTACTTGTATACTACAATAACCCTTAGACTGTGGGACATTTACATTCATGGATTTAATTACAGGGGATGCAGAGTGTCTGGCACATGCAATCTGGTCCCCGCTTAAAAATGCTTAGATGCAATTTCCTCTTCGAATTGCTTGCATCCTCGCCAATCATGCGTCTTGCTTTTGCAATATTGGCAGCCTTCATTTTGAAATGAGACTTGACGCTTGGGTGGAGCTGGTGAAGTTCCCCGCTGTGATCTGCCATCCCTGGACTCTCGTGACTGCGAACGCCTGTCATGGCTATCCCTGCTATCACGTCTGTCACGGCTATCACGCCTATCACGGCTATCTCTTCTGTCACGGCTGTCTGTGCGGTTCCATCGGTTGTTTTGACGGTTTCCACTGAAGTCACGGCGTGATCTGGAGTACTGACTGTTTGAACCATCTCGGCTGTTGCTGCGCCTGCGGTTATTGGTCCAATGATCTCTCCTATCTCTGCTTCCATTTCGATGCTGTTGGTCGTTCCACTGGTCTCTGTTACCTCTATATGGAGATGGTGAATATCTACTTCTGAATGGCGATCTTGCTCTGTTGCGGTCGCGGTCTGTAGATTGGTCATATGTAGGTCTGGTTGCCTGCATGGCAAGAACCATGGACTGGAATTGGTCTTGTATTTCAGCCAAATCGTTTTTGGTTGCTACATTCTCCATGACCGTCATGATTTGTGGTCCTGAAGGAAGTAAGGTCTCATCAGCAAGATAAGCCTGAGCTATGGTCATCGTTGCTTGGAGGTTGGTATGACCCTGTGCTCTCAGATGTGAGCGAATGTTCATAGGCATGGCCTCTATGAACTGAATGACGATGTCCTCTGGATTCGTCACTGCAGCTTTTCCGGCTGCGATGTCAAGGCGGTTCCTGAAGGCGGCTAGTTTTTCACCTGGGCGGATTGATATTGACCTGAAGGCACGAACATGTTCGGCTCTTGGGGTCTGTCTTGAATATCTTGTCTTAAATAACGTTTTAAGCGTTTCTAAATCTACAAAGAGGGCTTTGTTGGCCTCGTACCACCATCTGGCATCTTTTCCTAGAGTAAGCCTGAATCGGCTAATGGCGTCCTCATTACTTACTTTTAATTCACTGCAATAATCAGTGAATGCCATCCAGTGCTGGGATGCACTTTCTGAATCGTCAGCATTGTATTTTGCCGGCATACAATCCGTCTGTACAATGTATTGTGTTGCCATATTGAGGCTTATTTGGACTATGCTATAAAATGTTTCTGATCCGAGTTTTAGATCAGGGATTTGTGCAATGTGTAAAAAATTTAAGCGGATGTACTGTTTACAGTTCTGGATTCAGGTAAGTTACTTTTATAAAAATTAGTTGTGACTTTTGATCTAGCTAAAAAGTGTGTTTGATTGGAGCAATAGTTTTTAACAGTAATATATATATATTCACAAGGAAATTTGTAACAATATCTATGCACCAAATGTCATGTAAGGTTCAGTATAACTGCATGTAAATATTTAAAACAGTAAAATTTGTATAAAAATAACCGTGGTTAGATTAGCTTTTCATTTGTGAGAGGATCAAACATTCATAGCAAGCTTCAATTTTGTACTCTGGTCAATACTGTGAGTAGCTACTAGTTACTAAATGAACATTCAGAATCATTTACAGTCATTGAGTACCTTATTAGCTGTTGCTGCTGCTGTGTAGTTGCTGTATCTTTGCTGTGCTTCAGTTGTCCTGTTGTGTTGTCTTGTTCTGATCGAGTAGAGCCTGGATTCTCACCATGTTGAATTGAAGTCCTATTACCTAAGACCAGCAGATGCAACTGCTGTGGTCTTCTGCATAATTAATCTGAATGCACAGACAAAGCAATTCCTTTGTCTGTCTATAACATATAGAAGTACATATAGATATTTGACTATAGTATATTAAAGTTAAGATATTACTAACATGATAATAATAACATGATATTAGGTAAATTTCCTTACCAATGCCAATAGCAAAATCACCACAGGATTAAACTTGCTCCCAAATGCTGCAAGACAAAGAGCTGGACACTGGATTTGGACAAAAAGGTGAACACTGGATTCGGACAAAGAGGTGAACACTGGATTCGGACAAAGAGGTGAACACTGGATTCGGACAGAGAGGTGGACACTGGATTCGGACAAAGAGGTGGACACTGGATTTGGACCAAGAGCTGGACTTCATTCTAAGAGGTGGGCACTAGATCCGGCAAGGCAGCAACAATGTTTAGACAGCTTAATATACAAAAGAGTCTATTGTTCTGAGCGGGTAATAACCTACGAAATTGTCAGCTAGCTCCCTTCTGAGTAAAAACAGTTCCTTACTTGCATAATAAGAGCAGTTGAACAAATCAAACAATCAAACAAATTAGTAACTATTTCTAATGGAGTGTAAGTTAAATACTCATAGTGTACAGGACGAATAATTAATAATAATCATACACCAGGCCGGTCTTTTATGCTTTTATGCTTCTGCGGGGCAATAACTATCACTAACACTTCCTATGCTTAATTTTGACAGGAGTCAGCACCCACATTGTTGTTCAGATCAAGCACAAGAGAGAGTCCAGTCCATGTGGAAAATGTTGAAATATGGCATGATGGTCATCCAAGACAGAGAACATAATATTTCACTGGCTTTTGAATGTTTAATTGCTATTTATTGGATACAAAAAATACACCACGTGTTAAATGAGATATTTTGCATTGATTGTGGTAAACTGTACATTGTGTATAAAGTGATTTAAATCAGCTCAGTCCAACATACGGAAACTTTGTTTGTTTATGAATAATATAAATGGATGAACCAAATTTTATTTTGTTGTGCTGTATGTTTATTCCTATTAAAAGAACTTTTATTGAACTAATATATATATAGATATATATGACAGCATATATACATGAACCTTAAATTTAACCTTGTTAGGTTCCAAATAGAACCACAGGGTTCTAAAATGAACCCTAAACAGAACCATAGATCCTTGTTGTGAACATGTGCAAATCACACAGACCTGAAGGCAAACATCTCAGTAATGCACAATGAGTCCGCCAGGGCAGTCTCCATACCTGTCTCATTGCCTTCCTCCATGTAACTTGGAGGAATTTTAAAGACTGATGGGTTCATGAACCATTGGGTTCCGTACAGACCTTAAGTGCAAGAACCATTGGGTTCTATCAAGAACCTTAATATGCCTTTAGAGAGGTTCTGAAAAGAACTAATCAAGGTTCAAATTCCATACCGGGCTTTTGAACCTTTAAAGGTTCCATATAGCACTTATAGTTGTTAGAGTGTACTGGTCGAATAATTACTATATATCATATACCAGGCCGGTCTTTTATACTGCAAAATCTGTATTTCAACACCTCTGAACTGTATTCATAGGTGCACCAGACCATTTTTTATGGACATGCGTACCATCCTCTCCACATTATATTAAGAAAATTCTGTTTTCAGTAAATCTATATTTCCATAACTTGGCTTAATAAATCAGGCTAATTTCACACCTTGTGTCTGCAGGTGAAAACTGTGACGCCTATAACTGTCTCACAACTGTGGAATTATAAATACATTTTTGACTGAATCATTTAAGAAGTGGCAATCAATAAAGCAGGATGTGTTTCAAATACCTAAATACCAATAATATTAACACAAAATTACTGACAACCTGTCTGAGACTTTCTCTTATTCAAGTATACCACATTTGGAGGAGATTAAATACTTAAACAATTATCATTATCATTATATTACAAAAACTCACCATCACACACGGGGACCAAGGATGATAAAACTTTGCCAAAAGAAAAGGCCGGTGTTTAACTCACTTAGCTACCCAGTCCTTGCTTATTGTGCTGAACATGAACAATCTGAACCTGCTGCTTTATAGTATATTGAACTACCACAAATGATTATTCCAAGCTGTCATATAATTATCTAAAATCAAACATAACATTTCATCTGCATTGACTCATTGTTATATTTGTATTGGACGAGCAGTTGAGTTGCTTCGTACTGTTGTTTTGTGAATTCGTTTTTACAGTGCCTTACATTAATACTCAGTAGTTAGGTAGTTATTAGAAGATATAGACCCCCATATATTGTATCTAATGTATGTGTGTGTGTCTGCAATAAAGATTAATAATAATAATAATATGCCAATCTGAAGTGGAGAATGTGCCCTCCGGGAATTGAACCTAGACCCTCTAATTACACAGGAAGCCAGCATGCTCACCATTACACTATGGAGGAACTGGTCTCTTTAAAACTACTCGTGCTTCTTTGACTGAAAATCTCCATCTAACTGATATACTTGTTTCAAGTTAAGATAACTGAAAACTTTCAAGCTCAGACAAGTTAAGTATTTAAGCTAAAAGTCAAGATAGATCATTAATGATTTTACGTGATTGATATCACACTTAGCAAGTTACCATAGCAACATAATGGTGGCCCAACAATGGTTAACTCTAGACCGACATATTTGCTGTCATTTTGCAAGGGCACCGATAGGTGTGCTTGAGACAGAACACATTCCATGGGGTCGTTCTAGCAGAGTGCGATAAAAAATGTGTACATCTTATAAATCAATTTAATTGCATGTCCACTGTGCACATGTTGCTCTGTTATTGTTTAGGGTCTTTTGACCTGTTTTCAGTGTTTTGACCATTAACACATCTGAGACTATAATAAGACCCAATGGTTATGTGGAATATTTTTATATTCCCAACGAGTGGACAGATTGGCCAGGATTCATGAATGGCATTAGCCACGAGTGAATTCTGAAGCCAATCTGTCCACGAGTTCACTTTTAGTTTAGTATAAAAAATTCATGAATATTAATTTTTGCCATTGACCAATCAGAGCATTGCATAACTGTCAACAACGTCATGACCTCAAAACTTTCTGGGACATTTTCAGATTAATAAAGGAATTTACGAATGATATTTACAAACCAGTTGTTAATATTTCTTGTCACAATTTGTTTTTATGCTACATTTGGATAGAAAATGTTTTATTATTTGGTTTTGATCAATTGTTTTACCGAAGCGATGACGCTACTTTGACGTTGCCCTTAGCAACGCACATATACAATGGCTTGTATCTGTTGACTGAACAGACCATTGACTTTCTTTTACGTTTTCTGGCTCTAGAATCGTTAATTCTGGTCTGATTTTAAAAATTCAGTTTTTCTTAGAGAGCTGACAATTTTATCTGTTGAATGGTGGTGACTAGTTATACTGTTTTGAAGCGGCGGCGCTAGTTTAAACGGTGAGGCGCTTATCTGCAAAGTATGTAGTATACTTTTCCCATCCTTGTAAGGTAAACCATGTAGTATAGACATGTATACCACATAGGCTATACCACATGGCTTTTCTATGTGGTATAAAGGTTATTGTGAGATATATGTAAATATAGCATAGAAATCATGGAAGAATGCGGCATTTTCATTATGGACTTCACATCTAGTTTAACACACGTTAACATATTTGCATTGAAAATATTTAATTCCTGTGGGTTGGTACCCCCTTGTGTTTGTCAAGAAAGCAGATCTGTGTTATATGTCAATTGCACAACAGATAAAATATTCATGAATTTCATGTTGCATAATGCATGATAATGGAAAAACTTCACAGTGGTGGATATGCAAGAAAGTTCCAATGCAATGCTCACGACTCTCGTCTGCCCCAGTAATGTAACAAAAGACGCTTCAAATAATGGCACTCCCAATGTACGTTGGTCTATAATCAATAAATGAAATTAAGCAGTGTGCACAATATTATTAATTTTACAATCAATAACAGCGGCATGTCTATGGGACAGCAGCCAATATTTGGCCCCTTATGGGTTGATATGTGGGTGGCTCCATGCAGATGATAGCAACGATAATAATTGGCTTTGGACAATAAATTTTAATGTGTTATTGCTCTCGTAAATTGCTGTGCAAAATGAAATTTCCGTGATGTCAATAAAGGTCTGTCTGAGTCTGAGAGCTCAAAGCAAGCAGACTGCTGTGGAGCACAGTTGATTAACAATCATCTAGCTTTTGGCAAAATAGATTGCACTGAAAATTTCTGAAGGTCGAAGTTAGTCACATGCGGGTTTTACAAAAATACTAAGCACTTTGGGCTCATTCATTAAAAGGACACCTCATTAGAATTAAGCAGTCTGAATATTGTTAGCCATGAGCACATGCATATCTATTTTGGTAGATATTTTGTCTAGAGAGGTATAGTAATTCTGGCATCATTTTTACTCCTTTGTAGGACAGTAGGGGGGGCGTTCATGCAGAAAGTCTCTGAATGATTTTTCACATAAACAAGTATAATTGACATCGACTGCAGATATTCGCAAAATATAAAGTAACATACACCTGGTATGTAAAATATCTGGAAATTATGTTAAAGTCCCTTTTCTGTTGCCATGGAAACAAGTCTTTGAGGTATGCGTTAAAAAGAAATTTCGAACAATCAACTGTGATACATTATAATCATATTTCCTAAAGATCACAAATCATCACCAAATGATTTGGACATATTGCTTTTTGTCAAAATAACCCGCTTTGCATTCCACACGCTTGTTCATACGCTCTTATCAACGCATTGAAAAGCCTCCAAGCTCAGCTGTGAGAGCTCTCATTGCTGCAACTTTCATTTACTTCAGGGACTCATCCTTTTCACCAGTTAACTGGCCTTGTATGGAGGTGGTAGGGTGATTAGGGCCTTACGTCCTGTAGGTCTGCACCAGTTGGGCTAATTAGGACAGGCAGAGCCTTGTATGGAAATAAATAAAGATTATAGTAAAGGTCATATCCTCTGTTTCTCTTCCATTTTCCTATTAGCGAACAAAATTTAATGGAATGGCTTTGGATTCTCTCTAAAATCAATAATAATGACCAGCAAAACCCAAGTCAAGAAAATGAGCCATTAGTTTCTATTTAAAATGGATTAACGCAATAAGTTTGAATTTTGTTAGCACAGTTGAATTCTACACAAAGGTTTTATTATGTGTATTTTTTTCTTGTACCCCAATTTTGAGATTCTGCCAGCTTATCTGGACAAAATAATTGACAAAGAACCAAGATTTCTACAAGACGCTAGAAATGTCCTTTTCTGAATTAAATTTATTAAAAAAAATTCCTTTGGGTCAAATAACAATAATTTGGGGGGGGGGGGGGGGGCGGGATTCTAAAATGTAGTGCAATTCAGGTAAGTAGGAACTGAACAAGATTTTCTGATCAATATCCGATTTTTGTCACTTTTTAGTCTTTTGTTGCGAACTCCCAAATTCCACAGGTTCTACCATAAAAATGTAATGAAATCATCTCTTACACAATTTCAAACAAACAAAGCATGATTTTGGCCTTTTCCAGTCCATAAAACAGCAATTCAGCCTCTTTCTGGAACTGGAAATGGCAGGCAAATGGTGACGTCACTTAGCAACCAAGTTTGGTGAGGTCATGTGACCTGCCATTCAGCCTCGTTCTGAGTAAAAGGCCCTGGCAACAATGGTGTGAATGGTTGCTAAGGAGCACTTGCAATCATGGTTGTTAGGGAAGTCA
Source organism: Alitta virens (assembly GCA_932294295.1). Taxonomy (NCBI): domain Eukaryota; kingdom Metazoa; phylum Annelida; class Polychaeta; order Phyllodocida; family Nereididae; genus Alitta; species Alitta virens. Next base: position 32,407,030 of record OW028584.1, read on the forward strand.
TGTGACCCACAGGCAGTTACTACATCCATTCAGCCTCGCTCTGGTTTTGAATTTTCCAGTTATTGGGGACTGACCAAGCTCTGACTCCCTTCTTAAGTAAGGAGACAGGTCAGGTCTGTCGAACGGAAAGACGTCACAATGTTTGGATTCTAGATATCAGCCAATCAGATCACAGAACTTGCAAGACCCAACCTGAGTGATATTCACTCAGGGAACCAGAGAGGACCAAGCTATTGAAATATTATGGGCAATCTGCCAACAGGGTAAATCTTTAATACACTGTTACACAATGAATGATTTAGCATACTAAAACTACAATTGGACCTAAATTTATATTTATTTATTTTTGGTAACTTATTGGGCAGAGCAATGAGCAGTAATGTAATGCCCAAAGCTGTCTGGAAAAACTGTAGATTTTAAAAACAGGATGAAAAATGAAAATAATTATCAGAGGCTTATTAATGTTATTGTCATATAGTCAAAATGTATTAATGTAACAAAATGTCAATCTATTATGTATTACTGAACTATGACTTAAGAGTTCAGTAATAAGAACTTTAAGCAAGCCTGCTTTAAGGCATTTAAAGTCTAAAACTTAAACAAAGTTAGGTGAACCAGAAAAAGGGTAGTGACCACTGTCCACCCCAAGGCACAAGCCAATAAGAACAGGCCATGTATATGTGCACTGGAGTAGAGAGAACCAATAGCAAACTGACCCCTGGAAAAAGGGGCTTTGAAATACTTGTGGAACCTTAAGTTTAGGGAGTTGACCAGCTGTAGCTGAACCTGATACTTGTATCTATACATTGCATATACCTTGTTTATATGTTGGATTAAAAGCCACCCTTTCTATGCCAAGCTATACTCTGTGTTAAGAGTTATTCCTCAACTATAATACACAACATGGTGGAAAGTGGCTCATTTTAAAACACTGGAATTACAGCACTGGAAATATACAAAAGTGCACAGCAACATTAACTTCATGCTGACATTAATCAGAAAGGTACAGTGACATTTATCTATATTGATATCAGTTTTCAGTTTGTTGCGTCTATAGTGTGGTTCAAACATCTCTCTTGCATTAACAAAAGACTGTTCTATCTCTCAAAATACTTTTGCATAACGAAAATCTAAAATTAGAAATCTGAAATGGAGCAAGCAAATCAAGCTTGTTGTAAGGCTTCTAAATACTTTCCGGGCCGCTTTGAAGCTAAAAATGGCCAGAAAGCCACAGTGCATTGGCTATTGTTTAAAGATTATGTAACTTATCAGAACATCTCCAATGAAGATGCTGTCAAAGAATTCATTTTTACACTGGGTGATGAGCCCCGTATTTGGTACGATGACAATACAGCACTATTCACAGATCTGAATGCTCTTGAGAAGAATTTTAAGTCTACATTTGGGAGGGCCACCACGCGTGAAGAACGCTTAAGCGCATTTTCAGACCTTGCGTATGTCCCAGGGGAGCCCCTAAATTCATATCGTAACAGGGTCCGCTCTACAGCCGCGAGAGCTAAGATAACAGACCAAGAGCATGTACAGCTCAAATTCATTAATGGGTTTCCGAGTCACATTAGATCAGCACTCAGAGCCAAAAGAGATGCAACACTCGACGACTGCATGCTAACCGCACAGGCATTGCTATCAGAAGCAGCACCCCTGGCAGCACCAGTAATGGCAATGACTCCCAACAATGACATAGTAACACAGATGGAATCGTTACTACTATCCTTTGCGGGCAACCAAAGCCAGCAGCCCAGACAGAATTACCGTAATTACAGAGAGAATGACAGACAGAACAGGTCAGACTCACGATCATCATCCGCACAGCGAGGCAGATCGCAAAGCAGAGACAGATACAGACAGACAGACAGATCCCAGTCTAGAGACAGACGATATGGACAAAACAACAGAGACAACCGACGAGACAGACACCAATCAAGAGACAGACGCGACAGATACGATAATTCAAGAGACAGACACTCCAGGTATGACAATTCACGAGACAGACGAGACAGGTACGACAACTCACGAGACAGACGCTACGGCAATGACTCTAGAAACAGAGACAACAGTAGCTCCCGCAATGGACGTGATAATGACGGAACAACAGCCGGAAAGTCAGTGTCTTTCAACGACAGACGCTCCAGCTCACCCGGACCAAGACAATGTCAATTTTGTCATAAGACCGGCCATGAACTTGGTGATTGTTTTAAACTGAAAAGGGCCATAAGAGAAGGTCACATAAATGTTGAACAATTACCTTTTCATTAGGGGCCCAGGCTGCAGACACCAGACTCCCTGGCCACCCCAACACCAATGATCCTCCCACAAAATTAAAAAATGTTATTGAATGTGAATCATCCAAGCATTCATCTCACCACAATCATCCCACAACCACCACCTTATCATCTAATCATCTTCTTCATGTCACTCACACATCTGATCATGAGTCATCAGACTCAGCTTCAGAATCAGATGAAAGCACCTCATCAGTACAGAGTAATCAGTGTCTCTTGCAGCTCAGCAAGTACAACATGGTCAAAGGTTTCTTGCCTAGCAAAGAAGCAATGATAGTTTTGATTGATTCAGGAGCTTCCTCGTCAATAATATGTGCCAGAACAGTAGAAGCATCCACATTTTTGTCCCAATTGACAAAAAGAGATGTCCCACCGCTCAAGTTTACTGTAGGCAATGGACAGGAAATATACACCAGCTACGCCATGGATGTCCCAATAACAATTGGCGGTGAATCATTCAATATTGAAGTCAGAGCAGTAGATAACCTAGGAGGTGTAGGCCTTATACTAGGAACTGAGTCATTAGCAGTACTGGACGCTAAATTGGACTTTAGAACACACCAATTGCATTTTAAATCTACCTCTGTAAATCTACATGTCTGCCACGACATCACTATCAAACCAGGTGCCACAAGCATTGCGCAAATCAAAGGACATATTCCTAGTTTCTTGAAAAACAGCGTGGCACTCATTAAGACAACTAAATTTGCGTCACAGTACTCATGTTCCCAAATGATTGTCAAATTCAATAAGTGCATAGCAAATGTAATTATACATAATCCCACAAACAGGACCACAACATTGTATAAACACAAGCCATTTGCCACTTTATCATTTAGCGACCTAACCAATGTGTACACGCCCGTAGACAAACAAGGGCTATTGAAATTATGCACACCGACAACACAGCAATTAACAGACAAAGACAGTGACAATCAACCAGCCAACAGGGACAGCACGGCAATGCAAAATCAATTAACCAGACAGCAGCTACGACAAGTAAAGAAGGAACAGTATCCTCATTTGGAGGATTGTGATGTACGCTTAACTATGTATGACAAAGAAATTATTGACAGAGACATTGCCTACGACGATTGCGTCCTCCATCCTTCGGAACAAGGCGCTTTGAAAGAGCTCTTGCAGAAGTACAAGGGCGCCTTCAGTCTCCATGGTGAAGTCGGAGACACTGGTACGGAAGTCGACTTCGAATTAAATGACAAAACGCCCTTCTACATACGCCCTTTTACAGTGGCTCAGGCAGAGAAGCCACTGATTGACAAGGAGCTACAGAAACTAGTCAAAATGGGAGTATTGACACCAGGACACTCGCAGTACTCCAGTCCAGTCATGCTAATCCGCAAGAAGGACACAGACGCTAAGCGTCTAGTCACAGATTTTCGATTCCTTAACCAGAAAATTATAAAACGAAATCTGCCCTTCCCATTGTTGCGAGATGCCCTCCAAACCATCGGCCATGCACAGCCAACCGTGATTTCAGTTTTGGACCTCAAAGAAGCGTACCACAGCCTGTCGCTCACGCCGAAGGCTTCCCAATATTGTGGTATAACCTCGTACCACGGTGGTGCAAGTTTCAAATATCGCAAATTACCGATGGGCTTGGCCTTATCGCCAAGTGTTTTTCAAACTCACATAAATGAAATCCTCTCCGAAGCCCAGGCGCAGGAATTTTGTATAGCTATCATGGATGATCTGATCGTTTTTTCCCGCACAAAAGCAGAGCACTTCCGGCATGTAGAGGTAATCCTAGCAGCCATTAGCAAACATGGCCTTAAAATCTCGCCGGCCAAAGCTAAGTTGTTCAGGGATAAGGTCACATACATGGGACACAAGTTACTCATCCAGAATGGCGGGCCATGCATTGCTCCACTACGCCAGCGGACAGAGGCAATCATCAAAATGCCTATCCCGGACACTAAAAGAAAGCTCAAAGCCTTCATTGGCAAGGTGTCATACCTGTCAATGTATCTACCTAAGCTACAAAAACTTCTCAGGCCTCTACATAAAATTGCAGCTAAAAGCGCCCAGTTCATATGGGACCATGAGACTCAACAAGCCTATAATTACATCATAGAGCTCCTGGTGAAACCACCAGTCCTAGCAATGCCAAACAGCACTGGACTATTTCGACTATACTGCGACACCAGTAAAATAGGAGTAGGTGCAGCCATATATCAGATCCAAAGAGGCCAAGAAAGATTGATAGGATATTTTTCTAAGGCATTACCAAGAGCAGCGGAAAATTATTCAATAACAGAGCTTGAGTTTACTGGGTTATACATTTCAGTTCATGCCTTCAGACATTTATTAAAGAGCACAACATTTGAAGTGTACACCGACCACTCGGCGATCCCGCAGATCATGAAGGCTAAAACAGAGCCTGCCACTCAGAGAATAAAACGACTTTTAGAGCGGCTCAGTACATATTCAATGAAAGTCGGCTATCGTAAGGGTTCAACAATGATTGTAGCTGATTTTTTGTCACGTAATCCCCAGCTGTCAAATGACGACCTGGATATTGCGTTTGTTATGACAAGAGCGCAGGCAAGGCAGCAGCAACCCCAAAGCGATCCACCAGTAAATCCTGCAGAGCAAATGGTGACACAGCCGCCGCCTGATCCAATTGAACTCAGACCATCGGCGCCTGCCTCAGCAGGGCACACAGTACCGCAAGCAGCGGCCACAAATGCCGAGCCGGCAAGACCCAGAGGTCGCCCTGCCAAGAAGTCGAAACAAGATGACAGACACACAGCCACAACATCAAAATCTGTCACCCCAGACAGAGTTAGCAGAAATCCAGTGACAATAGCAATAAGGTCGAAAAGTCATGGCCCTGTCACTAGGAACAGAGACTCGTCAAACAGTCTCCCAAAACTGACAAATAATCCCAGCACTACCACATTTGTCAGACATGCTGCAGCAGCTGCTGCACAAGCAGTAAATACACCACCAGCCACCTTAGTGGAGTGCGCAGTCAATCAACCACAACAGCAGCCCAGCTCGATCATATACACCGACCAAATTGACAGTCCAAAGATAGCAGAAACCCACTCCCTGCCACCAAAGTATCTTTACAGAGACCCAAGCACTCTTCAGTTGGACAAAACTGTGGTCGAAATAAGACACCTGCCCAAGCAAAAGATGCTCACTGAACAACTGAGTAAATTGCAAAATCTAGTCAATGATTGCCCAGCTCTTCCATTTACAAAGACTGAGTTATCAAAGCAGCAATCCCAATGCATACATTTTGCTCACTTGTACAGATACATTGCAGAAGGTACATTACCATTTAATCGTCAAGAAGCACGAAATGTAATGATACAGTCCGAGTCATATATCATCATAGACTCTGTCTTATTTAAATTTTCCATAAATGATTCTGACTGCAAATTGCTCATTGCGTTGCCACAGGCATTGGTAACCCAAATACTGCATATTTATCATGACTCTCTGCTAGCATGCCATCAAGGAGTTGTCCGCGTTGCGGCAACAATTAAGCAGCACTTCTACTTCCCAAGACTGCACCAACAAGTCAATGACTATGTCAAAACATGTGTCACATGTCAGAACAGAAAGTCGCCTCCGCATGAAGACAGGACATATGCATTAAACATTCCAACATCATATGCCCCATTTTCCAAAGTATATGCGGACTTAAAGACCATGCCACCATCATCTGAAGACCACCGATACATCCTGACATTAGTGTGTAACATCACACGCTATGTCATATTAGTCCCACTCAAGAACAAAGATGCAGCTTCAGTTGCAGAAGCAATATTACAAAAGTGTGTATTCATATATGGTCCTTTTTCTACGTTGATCACAGATCACGGCCGCGAGTTTGAAAACCAGGTTACAAATTATATCTTTCAGGCACTTAAAATCAATCACCACTTCGTGTCGGTAGGCAACCATCAGGCAAACAAAGCCGAAAGATTTATTGGAACAATCGCCAATATGCTAACGTCATGTCTCAATGAGAATGGCCGAAATTGGCACTTATTTTGTAATGCGGTAGCATATGGCTACAACAGTTTTGCATTGCCCAGCCTAGGCAATTACAGCCCGTATTACTTGGTACACCTTAGACACCCCCCCACTTTGTTTAACGTCCCCACCACAGACTCCATAGCACCCACATACCGCGACTATGTAGAGTTACTCAAAACCAGACTACAGAAAGTGGGTAAAACTGTCTTGGACCTTCAATACAAATTGCAGCACGACCAGGCTGTCAAACAAGCACGAAGAGCATCAACAAGCACCATTTATTCAGCAGGAATGCTTGTATATTTGTTGGCCCCCACAGCCAGCGCTCTACAGACAGCATCCAAGAAAATCCGCATGGATTTTGTAGGGCCAGTAGTAATTCGGTCAATGGTGGATTCTTCCCACGCAATTCTAGGGACACTAGAAGGTCAACAACTCACTGGGAAATTCCACGTGAATAGATTAAAACCCGCTTGGGTTCGTACCACAAGTGGTCCAGTCAATTCACTAGCAAAATTAAAAGGAATTTTCAAATCAAAACTGGGGAACCAACATGACATAACGACAAATGACATTGCACAAATTGTGGACGAAGCAGGGAACTGCACCCAAGACTCACGTCACACGTGTAACGTGACACAAGATGACAACTCGCGCCCCATCAGTCAATTCACCAAATACGCCCCAGGCAATAGCAATCTAGCAGCAGATCATCAAATACCAGTCAAACAGGTTCAAACATTGCTCAGCCTGACTCCCACCAAGTCGGGAGATTATGAAATAACCAAGGCCAGAATTAAGAATGGGATGTTACAAGTATTCATTACTCAAAACTTAACACAAGGGATGTGGCTCTCACAAGATGAGCATCCGTCCCTCTCAAACTTAACTGAAAAACTTTATGAAGATAATTTCCGCGTAAGCGGAAATGTACGTACTTTCGTACAACAACTACTTAAACACTAAGCAAGCCGACAAAACCAATACCAAAGTTTCAAAACTGAGCTCGCACACAAACTTAGTTCTGTACCATCACATCATTACTTCATCCCCATTATCATTATCTCATTCCCATTTTTTTCGTTTTTTTAAGAGTACAAATTTTTTGTGGATCAACCAATAATCTGGTGTTTACACAATGCATTTATTGAAATTCAGATGACATTGAGCTGATATGAAATTGACTAACCAAGTCTTTCATACGGCAAAGCCGTGTCAATAGACATGGCAGGTGGAAATTACTGAATGTAATTGCAAATTTCCCACAAAACAAAAAGGGAAGCGAATTTCAATTAGAATTGTTTCTTACAAGTTAAAGTGTTACCACTTCACACTAAGCAAAAGAAGTCTAGCTCAATTGTCCCATGGACGCAATTAGTACATTCTGCGTTTAAGTCCATGACAATGGAATTGAAAGTCTGATTGGTAGCATTGTCCAGTTTTTTTTATCACATTTAAGCCAGGAACGTCCATTTCCGCCGCAATTACACTACATTGACGGGGGGAGACAAAATGTTGCACAAACCTAGCTAATTGAGGGATTAAAGGCTGCAACAGGCATTGTGATATTAAGGCGTCCACGACAACACACCGACCGGACAAAGGCAGCCCAGAAATGGAAAACATAAAGGGCCAATTTAGGCTCGCTGCCACAATGGTTAAAGTGCAAAGCCACACCATTCGCCATAAAACTTACTGTACTTAATTAATTCCCAAGCCATTCTTGCATACCTCAAATGTGAGAAATGGTGTAACTTGGGTAATTGCCTCGAAATGAGGCTTCGCCACAAAGGCAGTCCAATTTACAGGTGGTACATTACCAAAGAGTCCACTTAAAGTGGTAAAACTCTAAGGTATCACCCTGAATCAAAGTCAGGGTCGACTTCACAGTTGTTATCACAACTACTCATTCTCATTGTTTCATTTCTCTTTAAGTCACAGGTATGTGTGAAGTCCCAAATACGGACTTCAAAGCTTTTATCTCTTGCAAATACGCAATTTTAGTTCTTTCCATTACGCAATTTGTAGTACATAGTTGACTTTAGATTGTAGCGACAGCACCACGTAGTAATACCCCAACACCACAGACACGACAGATCCCTTAACAGTTAAAGGTACTTTGATGACTTTAATCCACCCCCCCACAAGAGGGCTTAAAGCTCCCTTAAACCCACTTCAAAGGACACAGGTACCAGTTAAATACCCGGCACTTCATGGATACAACCAGTCCACTCTCGGATACAATCATGGTCACTTCGTATCTCCTTGGATGTTTTCTGCTTGCCCTGGCTGCTGCCCAGCACCCTCCGATGATAGTTCGTCCGAACTTAGGAATTATCTTGCTGAAGGAAAGAGACATTTCTTTGTCTCCTTCTATATGGCACCACACGATCGCCATACCCTTCTTCCCGGATATCGCAATGACGACCCCATCTATATTATGTGACACCGAACTAAACACCACGTCCGACGTTTCCACTGCCTGCGACAATCTCCAGGAACTCAACACCATGTATATGGAGTTAAAGGACAGGCTCACCATGGACATCCATACCACCCACACATCAATCATGGACGTCATGGACATCCAGGATCACACTCCCAAGCGACAACGCAGAGGTTGGTTCAATCTTTTGGGTAATATAGCGAAAAAAGTAATGGGAGTTGCGACGGAAGCAGATATCAAGATCCTGCAAAGTCACATAGGTCAACTGATGGACATGATCCGAAGGGATAAGAAAGATAGAATCCACGATGTAAGCAAGTTACACTCTTACGAAGTAAAGTCGGACATCAGAATGAATAAACTACAGAAGCACCTGCTAAAATTGGACCAAACGCTAATTGACATATCAACAGACATAGCGACTCTACAGACATATGCCCATATGGCCGAAACTTTAGCTAGGCAAGTAAAAGTTCAAGGACACCAGATAAACACCACTATGGCAATTGTGAACTGGCTCCACCATTATAATATTAATTTGCATACATTGAACCAGCTCAGAATTTCAGCTGCCTCTCAGCTGTCAGATATAAATCAATTGATAAAGGGACGATTAACTGTCAACCTTGTGGATCCCCAACACCTCAGAGCTATTCTGAGAGATATTAATACCGAGTTACAGACCAAATCAAAGAATCTGTATATTAAGCCTGACATAACCATATTTTATAAAAATGATAATATGGTCACCACCTCGCATGACAGCACCTTTTTATATGTAAAGATTAAGATCCCTGTATCTAGTACAACTACAGAGTTTGCCCTATATAAAATTGATGCCGTACCAGTCCCCACTTCTCGCACAAATGATATTTACACAGAGCTGTATGGCTTCAATACATGGTTTGCCATCTCCACCAATTCTAAGTATTTCTTAGAATTCCCGGATGAGGACATATACCTCATAAAGGACGTCCTCAACACCCGTAACTATCTGCCTTCAAAAGCACATAATACGTCATGCCCCTATGCCCTATTTATGGGTGACACCGCCACTATTATATCACTCTGTCGACACAGATTAGTTAATAAACCCGTCATGAGCGCTGAATTCGTCTACACAGTTCAAGCTCAAGGCTATTTGGTATACACCCCGGCACGAGTTTGGACCTTGCAATGCCAACACCACAATAAAACCAACACTACCAACATGTCCCATAAAGGTCTTTTTAGAATTAACATAGAGTGTGGCTGTAAACTCACATCCCATCTTACAGAGCTCTTGGCAGATTCTACCACTTGCGCTACCTCAAAATCCATCACGACGTACAGCGCCAACTTCCTAGTTTACTATAAACTTTACATGGAGTCTCTGCCCCTCAACCTCACTATCAACGAGTTTACAGCAGAACCCTTCAACTTCCAATTGCCAAAACTAGTCCACACAAAATTGAACTTTACAACCTTAGAACTGAACGACGGACTATCAGACGCGGACCAAACAGACTTAGATAACTTTCATTACAGCGACTCCACCGACGATTCATCCTGGTCTTTTTCTAATTGGAGCAACATGCCCGAATCCGACACCATCATGGCAGCAGGATCAATTGTACTTATATCAGTACAACTACTTGCCATAATGGTACTCCTGCACCATCAGCGACAACTAAACAGGATCAACACTGTACTTCTGGCATTAGCCACTACACACGGAGCAGACGCCGCCGACTTCCTATTACCAACGACGGCACTTCCATCAATCGCCCCGGAAATAACCTCCAATTTTCCTACATGGCGAACCGTAATAATAGTCGCCTCATTTATCCTGTCCGTCATCAATATGCTGATCATCCTCATTGAGAAATTGACACCATTGATGGAAAAGTGTGAGACAAACACACGCTTAAATCATCTGGAGACTGACCTCTACTGTGCTATGTATAGCAATCAACATCAGCTCCACATCAAAGTCATCACGATACCGCATGACCTATCGGCTCTATCAGTCCTGAAGATACAAGACCCCCATGATGTCACGTTCTCCACTAACCTGTTTTGTACATTTGCATCTTTCAACTGGGCACAACTCGAGATTTACGCAGGAACCAAGAGAATATTACTCCCTCAGAGAGTAAGTGTCCCTCTATGCCAGTACGGAGCTTTCCGCAGAATAGCCAGGCACAGACACACAGTAAAATTCATATTAATGCAAAATATGGACTCTCTCACCATCAGTGACTGGTCCCGCACAGACAAAACCAGCCCTCAACATCAGACTGCACAGCCAATAGTACTCAGATTTGGAGACTCCCCAACCGCAACTTACAGACCAACATCGACACCGACAGAAGACCCAGCACGAGTCCCACTACTTGCCCAGCCGGGCATAAATATTTCACCTTGCCAAGCGTCCACGCCTCAACCCAACAATGGAGGATCACAGACACCAGCTAACGACAGGACCACTCACCGACAGACAAGTACTTCCTCCAAGGACTCGTCTACAACACCACCTCCATCGGCACCTCCCTCAACAAACCCCTCCATAACAACACCTCAGTCAGACCCCTACAGCATAGAATACAGATAACAACAGAACACCGACAAACAGACAAACAGACCCCAAACAGACGACAGACCACGGCCGACCACAGACAACGCACAGTAGCATGGCTAGGAATAGATAGTATAGATTTAGAAGTATTTCTCACGACCATACTATAACCAGAGGTGAAATACAAGCAGCTAATTTTCGTGTACCATTTACAAAAGCTTCGGCAGCCCAATGATAAGTTTTATTCTGCAAAATTACTTCGCGTCGTATTGAATTAATACGCGGTATCCTCATTTTTAATATCCCATGCACTTGTGTCTCTGAGCCATCTATAGTTATCCACAAGCAACAAGCACTAACATTTTTTACTCTGTTAAAATTATTCCAAATTCTCTGGAACCTCTATATGACGTAGTAGTACTGGAGCTGAATCCATATAGCATATCTGCCATTGTATCGCTATGACATGTACACATGACACAGCGCATGAAGGTCCTCAGGATCCAATGTTGCACATAAACACTGTTAACTTGTAATATACCAGTATTCCAGCAATAAGAAAGCAGTACCAGTACAAGCCAGTCCAGCCAACCAGCATCAGCCGAGGCCGTCAGTACACCACACTGGAAGTACCACAACACCACCATCGCTGACTGAAGATCGTAAGCCGTGTCCCTGGTGATCCAGACAAATGCTGATCTTCAGTTGTAAGCCGTGACGCCACATCAGAAGTATTGCCACGCCGTGTCACCACATCAGAAGCACCGCAACACCACCTTCGCTGACTGAAGATCATAAGTCGTGTCCCTGGTGATCCAGCCAAATGCTGATCTTCAGTCGTAAGCCGTGTCAGTCCTCGTGTCACCATCTCACGATCTCCGCTCCAACAAAATCGCTGAAAGAAGATCATAAGTCGTGTCCCTGGTGATCCAGCCAAATGCTGATCTTCTTTCGTAAGCCGTGTCAAGACCATCTTATGCAGAAACTTCAAGATAAGACATATCCCACCCCACACTACCGAGATCGATCTGAAGTATGCGCATGCATAAGACGCGCACACCATCAAGTGGTCCATCACGTAGGAAGGAAGTACCGGACGAAGAACACAAATCAAAAGACAATACGAACAATTTCACAAAGTCACATAGTCAAAATGTATTAATGAATGTATTAATGAATGTGTCTACAAGTATCAATGTAACAAAATATCACAATGTAACAATAATGTCAAAGATTCTCAAATGTTATCAAATGTAAAAATTTTGTTTATTTCATCTTTTATAGCTAAAATTCTCTCAAATTTTTACCTTATCAACTGACAGCATGTCATATAGTCAAAATGTATTAATGTAACAAAATGTCAATCTATTATGTATTACTGAACTATGACTTAAGAGTTCAGTAATAAGAACTTTAAGCAAGCCTGCTTTAAGGCATTTAAAGTCTAAAACTTAAACAAAGTTAGGTGAACCAGAAAAAGGGTAGTGACCACTGTCCACCCCAAGGCACAAGCCAATAAGAACAGGCCATGTATATGTGCACTGGAGTAGAGAGAACCAATAGCAAACTGACCCCTGGAAAAAGGGGCTTTGAAATACTTGTGGAACCTTAAGTTTAGGGAGTTGACCAGCTGTAGCTGAACCTGATACTTGTATCTATACATTGCATATACCTTGTTTATATGTTGGATTAAAAGCCACCCTTTCTATGCCAAGCTATACTCTGTGTTAAGAGTTATTCCTCAACTATAATACACAACATTATTGTCAAGTTGCATTTAACTTAAAAGTGCAACAATATGAAGGTTAATTGTTAATGTACCAGCTTTGAGTGCCCCAGCAGGTCTAAGACAATGCTTGCTTGATGGACAGGACACAGTATAAATGATTTGATCGTCTGGAGCGGAATGATTAGCCTGAGAGTAGCCGATGCATGGATCCAACCCTGTGAGCTTGTTCCCCTTTGTCCAGAATTTTTTAAATTTTGATTTGAGGAATCCTACAACACATGCATTTGTATAAAAGCCAAATGTTGCCACTGCCCCTATTCAACCAAGAGTTCAAAAAGTTCACTTTTGCTCTGTGAGGGCATGTGACCAGCCAATTCAGCTTCATTATGAGTTTCATTCAAGAGCCTTAATTCTACTTGCAAGCAAGGTCGATAGGGGAGTCAGCCTCTTCTGGTTTTTAATTTAATTTAAAACGGAAAATAAAACAACAAATTTAGGCTTAGGAAGGAAACCTGAACTTATATCCCTTGAGAAATACGCGTAGAAGGTCCTGGCTAAGCGGGAAGGATATAGAAGGATTATCCAGGGAGGAGATAGGGTTTTAAATAGAACAGAACCAAGATGGCTGCCGTCATTAATTTATATGATGATATGGTGAAAATTGCAGAGAAGCCTGGACAATATTCATGAGAATGAGCAAAAGCACATACACAAGAAGTAAGAGGCTAGTAAAAAATGGAACCGCATCACTTTTTTCAACTGCTTTCATTCGTCAGGGCATGGGAGACAGAGGTAATGCCGTTCTTTTCTGTGTCACAATTGATCTATCTACTTATTCTTTGGTGTCATGTTTGCAAGATGTTATATATATATATATTTGTTATAAGGTCAGATTGCCATTGGTTTCATAAAACACTATGTGTCTATGATGGGTGACCACCACCCAGAATCTGGAAAAATCGTTCTACCACTTGGGGTGCATGTAAAGGATAAGTAAATGTCCGTATATGAACAATCTATTGCAAGTCTTCCTTTGCAAGTCTTCCTTCTATTCTCTCTGGAGAAGTAAAACATCACACGTCTCACAACAGAAGGTACATTTAATTATAAAACATTATTTTTAAATATTTTTGAAAAATTCGATTTGAGCCAAATTTTATGATCCTGTTGTTAATTTCTTTCAGTTCGCCTCACGCATGGCAATGTGTAAAGTATGCTTCTCAGCGCAAATTCAGAAAAAACTGTCTTGGCTGACAGAGACGAGCATCTTAAAAGGCAATGAAGTTATATTAACATAAGCAAAATGGAATTACTGCTGTTCGATGAACGTAGGGCAGCTGCTCTTTCTGATCCTGGCAAAACCAGTGTTATTTTGGATGGTATGGAGCAAAGTAAGTCACTCTCTATGTAAACAACAATTTCAAAACGTAATTATGTGTGTATTTTCTTATGAGCTGGCAGGTTTTATATTGTGAGAATTATTTCAGGCAAAACTAATCTACCTCATTTCTGCAGCTGGACAGTTTCAAATGTAAATCTATTTAAACAGTAAAATAGTGTACACAAAATGCTACACACGTTAGAGGTAACATACTCACGATGTTTTTAAAATTTGTTGGTTAGGATTGTGATGCTGCGAATCTGCTCCAGACGCACCTTGTAGGAGAAGTCCATGGCCACAAGGTGTATATTCTGATTGATATCCTACAATGGGCACATGATTCAAATCTGATACCAGCTGCCTTTTGTGGATATTGAAAGAGAGTGCCATAAATAACAAGTTCACCAAAACCATTTCTATTCAGCTAGATAATTGCAGCAGGGAAAATAAGGTATATATTCAATTAGGTGTTTAATAAATATATTTGATTACATATTTAATAATATTAAGTGCTTTCTGGATGTTGAGTTAAATGAAAAAGTTTTGCCATCACCATTTTCATGTTTCAGAAAAAATATTTCCTTGGCCTCATGACATCGCTAGTGAAAATGGGCTACACAGAAAATATTGTCTTGAGTTTCCTCATGGTGGTAAGTGTGGCTTCTAAAATGGCGTACTATATACATTGCTTTGAGGTGCTGCTGTTGAAGTTTTAATGATTGCACATGTATTACAGGGTCATACCCACGAGGATATAGATGCCCGTTTTTTGAGAATATCAGTGCAACTCAAAAAGAGCCAGGCATAAACACTTCCAGATCTTCTGACTGTGTTAGAAGACAGTATTGAAAGATGCTTCCCAAGCTGCTACCATGTGTCTTTAATGTAAGGGAAAAACTTGAGCCATATTTACAAAAATTAACCACATTTATCCCGACGTATACAAGTGAGTTATTTTTGTTTTTAAAAAAATGTCCAGTTAAGTGCACTTATCTGTTATGCTCAATTTATTAACGGCATATACCGGGATAGTCGTCACCATGTGACTATCAAGTACAAGAATTGGTCTTACGTGGACTGGCTCTCATCTGCCCAAGATGAACAATTAGAAAATTTTCGTCTTGATGAACTTGGACAACAAAAAATACCGACAGATAAACCAAAAATTGTCATACCTTGCCTTGACAATTCACAAAATATGCACGCAATAAAGAATAACTTAACAAGACTCAACAAGTATTTGACAAGCGAAGAAAATGAGTGGTGGAATGAATTCCGTCAGGATTCACTGACAGCTGTCTCTGACACTTCCACAGTGTGGTGGTACCTGGATGACAAAAACGCGATAGCAATGGAGCAGTGTCTCAACTTCCCAACCCACATACAGACGTTGAAATGACTTCACCACTGGCGCTGATCATGAGGAAGGGGTGCCGTATACCTGAGGGAAATAAAAATAAAATTTTGGGAAAACTAATGCAGTTTTGTTTCATTAAAAATACTCTTCTTCCAAGTGCTCTTTCTTCCAGATGTGCAGAGGTAAAAAACGTGCATCACAACAAAATAATACACCAGAGGCCATAGCAAATGGCAGCATGGTCCTGATCAATGGAGAGGATGATTTTTACATTGGCAAGTCATCAGCAAAAAATGGTGAAATGTTAACTGTTATTCTCTATCAGGGGGACCTAAATGGTACATGGCAGCCTGATCGTAATGGAGCAAATGAAGATATGTTGAAAAATGTAGATGTCACTTCTATAAAGTCAAATCACATTTTTAGTCCAACACAAGCTGGTAAACTTCTAAACAAATAAGATCGATTTTGAAACACTACTATTAAGGCACGCTGGGTTGCCATCCACTGGGACCTTGGTTAGAATCCAGCCCATGTTGGAAGGTTGCTTCATTTCACCTCATTGCCTTGGCCTGTCCTGGTCACTGTATTTTAATGCTGGATCAATCACAAAATCATCAAAAAATGAAAAATAATTCCCCTGACTGTGTTGATTTACCAGAATCAAAGCTACTTGGTATTTTCTGACATTTATATTCCCATTTTTCAATGCTCTTTGATGGGGATCTATTGCATATAAACACCTCAACAAAAGTAAGTCCCCCCCTAGATAAACTTGAATATTTTCAAGACGATTGCACCGATCTTGATGAAATTTTGCGTGTGTTTTACTATTGATATAAGCACTAATCATGCTTAATCATGCATAATCGGATCAGTCATGGTTGACTGAGAAGCAGTGAAAGCTTGACTACCCAGTTTCAAAAATTTCAAGTTCTGCCTGTCAGCACTAATCCACTCAGGACAGGTTGATTAAACACAATAAACATTTAAGAATGGCCTGAAAACAACAGAATTTGTTATGCAATTAAGTTTATTAAATGGTCTTAAAGCTAAGACCTTTTCTCATCACAACTGTCCATGCCTCGAATGTCTGAGCAAAACCGTGCTATTGCCATAGGGTTAATGGAGGCAAATTTTGGTAAAGATTGGAGCAGTCGTCTTGAAAATATTCAAGTTTATCTAGGGGGGGACTTACTTTTGTTGAGGTGTTTAGTACATTTCAGCTGAGTTGTTTATGTGTTGGTTTATCACCTAATTTATATAGGTCAGTAAACATCATTGTAAAGGCTCATTTGTGTGTTGATTTAAGAAAATCATGTATGAACATAACATACTTCATTCAAATATAATATTTGGAATATGTAATATAATTTTGTGTTGAAGAATGTTCATAGTTTTTTCTGATTGTGTTAATTGTAGATGAAACCATTTTTGCTGATGCAATATTAGTTGTTGCTCAGATGCCATTTTCCTGAAATTGTGTGATTGAGTACACAATGATTTGTTGACATGTTATTTTAGACCAAATTAAAGACGTCAAACATGTTATTCCTTCTCTGAATCTTATTTGAAGCATGATACACTATATCAAAGATATTCTTGCACTTTGTGCAAATGAGTGTTTATTTTACTATAGTCAAACTGTCACTAATTTAACATTGTGGTGGAATCCAGAAGCTACCTATTTTCTTATCCTCACATATACAAGTTTTACATATGTGTGCATCTAAGTTATTTGTATAAATATGTACAGTGAACAAGGTGAACAAAACAACGTAAAATAGTTCAGGTAGCTTACGATAATTTCTATCACATGGCATCATTTTTGATTTGCGCTAGAAGCAATCTATACGCCTATTTGATCTGTGTACCAACATTTATAGACCATATTGTAAAAGTCTATCTGTGAATTATGTTCTTTGGAGATAATGAATAAAGTCACTGATATAAAGTTGCACCATTTATTCAACGCAGTAATCAGTAGTGGATGACTATGAAGGTAAGTGGCACTGCACTGTACTGTATACTGTACTGTACTGTACTGTGCCACTTACCTTCATAGTCATCCACTACTGATTACTGCGTTGAATAAATGGTGCAACTTTATATCAGTGACTTTATTCATTATCTCCAAAGAACATAATTCACAGTGAATAAAAAATTTATTACAAATCTGTCTGTTCATGAGATTTCTGTAGCAGAAAAAGTCTTATTGAGACATGTGCAGAGTGATAGTTATGGCAGAGAAATTTGCCAACTGACAAGTGATGGTCATGTAGGCAAGTCTAGTTCGTTGAGACAGCTTGCTCCTATCATTGATGATGATGGTCTCATTAGGGTGGGTGGTAGGTTGAGAAATGCTTGCATAGAGTCTGATCGTAAGCACCCATATGTTCTCCCTAACAATTATCCTTTGTCTCACCTCATAGCAAGGGCAGAACATGAAATAGCTCATCTAGGTACAGAATGGGTTATTAGTAATCTCAGACAAAAGTTTTGGATCACCAAAGCTAGAGTATTGATAAAACGTTTATCACATGATTATGTCAAATGTAGAAAGCTATTCAGTTCTCCATGTGTACAGAAGATGGCTGATTTGCCTGTCGAGAGATTGACACCTTATAAGCCAGCTTTCACATTCACTGGGGTGGATTGTTTTGGACCATTCCCTGTTAAGCAGGGAAGATCAGAAGTGAAAAGGTATGGTCTTATTTTCACTTGCTTCGCCTCACGAGCTGTGCACATAGAAAAGCTCAACAGTCTTGATACAGACAGTTTCCTCAATGCATTGCGCAGGTTTTTTGCTAGGCGAGGTGCTCCAGAAAAAATTTGGTCTGATAATGGCACAAATTTTACTGGAGGTAAGGCTGAGTTGAGTAGGAGTATGAAACAATTGGCTACTGACGTGATAGAGAGGTATTGTACAATGAGTACTATTGACTGGTATTTCAATCTCCCTGCATCTTCTCACATGGTGGGTGCTGGGAGAGGCTGATACGCACTATCAGAAAAGTGTTTGTAGGAATCACAGATATAAGCACTAGAATGTCAGATGAGGTACTAGAAACTCTGTTCTGTGAAATAGAGTCAATAGTAAATTCTAGGCCTATAACTAAAGTGAGTGATGATGTGCGTGATGATGCTGCACTAACTCCCAACCAACTCCTGCATCTGGGACATGGCATGATGCTGGCCCCAGGTAAGTTTCATGAGGCTGATATGTACAGGAGAAGGTGGAGGTGTACGCAGTATTTGGCAGATCAGTTTTGGCAAAAGTGGCTTAAATTGTATATACCAGAACTTCAGCGCAGGCAAAAGTGGCAAAAAGTGGCAAAAAATGTTCAAGTTGGTGATTTGATATTGATGGTCGATGAGAATACTCCCAGAGGACTATGGCCAATGGGTTTGATCTCAGAAATGTACAAAAGTGATGATGGTTTGGTAAGGTCAGCCAAAATAAAAACAAAGGCCAGCCAGTTTGTAAGACCAATCACAAAGATTGTATTGCTAGAAGGCTCAGAGTAAAATGTGTTCACTGTTATTAGATATAACATAATTTGTGATTAAGATTGTCATTAATATGTTTGTGCTTATTCTACTATTTCTGTATGCTGGATAAATGTGCTATTGTATTTCTTAGATGTTTTTTACTAGTTGTTCCATGTACATGCATAAAAGCTAGATGTAAAATGTACATGTAAAATTACCACACAAGTTTGTGAGTTTAATTTATCATTATATGTTTCACTTTATAACATTTATGGATTTATGGAATCTTTATATGAAGTGACAAAATATAATTGATATGACAGATATCATACATTGTATTGAGTTGCATACAAGTATTTTGTAGTAATTATGGATTAATGTATTTATAAGTTAAATATTATATAACGATAAATAGATAATAGAATAATGACTTAATTATGACCTGTTATATGGTTATTGTGTCTTGTGTCTGATGTCAGGTTAAATATTTTTATAGATTCACCTACAGTGCTACTACACTACTGCACTAATGCATCTGTCGAGTGGAATAAAGGTGTGTCAACTGTACCCCCGATTGTTGTCATCATTTGCTTAACACCAGCCCAGTAACAGTGAATAAACTTGTGTGGTAACCGTGGTTAAACACTCAGCACAGTAAATTGTCAGCACCATATAACCAATGTTGTGACATCTGGTAATAGTCTTCTATGTCTGCCATAAATTATCTGCTGCTTGCCATAAAGAATATAGACATGTTATTCATTTGAATGTCTTGACAGTTCTCTTATGGCAAGCAGCAGATAATTTATGGCAGACATAGAAGACTATTACCAGATGTCACAACATTGGTTATATGTAGTATGAAACAGATGGATCATGACAGAATTTATGAGTATTGCGTGAAACAGGAGATTGAATGGGTATTCAATCCCCCATCAGCACCTCATATGGGTGGTGTTTTTGAGAGAATGATCCAAACTGTAAACAAAGTGTTAAATGCTGTGTTAGGAAATGCCAGATTGACTGATGAGATTTTGTATACTTTCATGTGTGAAGTTGAGTGTTTGGTAAACAGCAGGCCAATTACCAAAGTTTCTGATGATGTATGTGACACAAGTGCACTAACTCCTAATCAAATTGTACTACTTAGGGAGGGTCCAGTTCTCCAACCTGGTCAGTTTTCAGTGTCTGATATTTATAGGAGGAGATGGCGCCACATACAGCATTTGGTAAATATATTTTGGATGAAATGGTTGAGGGAATATATTCCTCAGGTTCAAAGGACTGTAAAGTGGTACAATATTGCTAGAAATGTGAAAGTCAATGATCTAGTGTTGATTGTTGATGAGAGTACCCCCAGAGGGCTCTGGCCAATGGGAATTGTTACACAAGTTAAGCTGTCTGAGGATGGTTTAGTTAGGTCTCAGCAACTCTATTTGATGGCATCATGTGTCAGGTGCTGAAAATCCAGCTGACATTATCACTAGGGGCATGGATCCTAAGAGGTTGAGTGATAGTAACTGGTTTAAAGGTCCAGAGTTCATACACAGGTATAAAGGTGAGTGGAAAGTGAATGAGGTGTCATCAGATCTCAGCGATGATGATCCTGAAGTCAAGAGAGGAAAAGATGTTGTTTCTCAGTTTGTTTGTACCGCAGATGTCAAACCTCATCCCATTGACTTGTTAATGAAACATTACTCTAGTTATTACAGGCTGAAACGGGCTGTAGGTTGGCTATTGAGGTTAAAACAGTGTTTGTTCACAAAACAGTCTATTGTTGATCCATTGTCTGTCAGTGAAATCAAAGATGCAGAAGTGATGATCCTCAGACATGAACAAAGTAAGTTTTATGCACAAGATATTCAGCAGTTATCAAGTGGTAAGATTTCTAGTTCTAGTCATATTAGGGATCTGATGCCAGTGCTGGATGATGCAGGTCTACTGCGGTTGGTGGTCGTATCAGTCGGGCCTCACTGGGGTTTGAACAGAAGCATCCAGTCATTGTTCCTCACAGAAGTCCAGTTGCAACTTTGATAGCCATGGAGGAACATGGAGTGGCTCACTTAGGGACAGAGTGGACATTGAGTCGTATTAGGGCTAAATATTGGATCACTAGATGTAGACCACTATTGAAGAGTATTAAACTGAAGTGTATCTCTTGCAGAAAATTAAATGCATCTCCATGTACTCAACATATTGCAGACCACCCTGTGGAAAGGTTGATGGCTGGGAAACCCCCATTTTCATTTGTAGGTACTGATTGCTTTGGGCCTATAATGGTTAAAGTGGGGAGATCACAAGTAAAAAAGGTATGGGTGTATTTTTACATGCTTTACCACACGTGCAGTACATATAGAAATCTTGCATCAAATGGACACAGACTCCATGATAAATGCATTCAGACGCTTTGTTGCTAGGCGTGGGGCCCCTTCAAAAATCTGGTCAGACAATGGGACCAATCTGGTAGGGTGTCATAATGAGCTATCTCGTAGTATGAAACAGATGGATCATGACAGAATTTATGAGTATTGCATGAAGCAGGAGATTGAATGGGTATTCAATCCCCCATCAGCACCTCATATGGGTGGTGTTTTTTAATCATTCCATTGGAAGGAATGACACTATCCATTAGACTCCAGTATAATGGCATTGCAAGTCCAAGTTGCTCAACTCCAAGTAAGCAGCATAAAGTCAGAGAGACTTGCCAAAGTAGATTTCCAACTGAGTTATCCTATCAGCACAAAACTAGACAAGTTCTTCCAGTAATAAAGTAACAGTAAGACAGTATATCTTGCTTCCTCAGCTCCAGATGTTGGTCAAAGAGAAACTGATATATTTATTCATGCAAAGGTTTATGTATTAAAAGACAATTCAGGAAGCTTCCCCCAGCAGGGCTTGCAGGGGATTAATAACCAATCACAGCACACCAAAAGCTATTGCTGCTGACCATTTGCTGCTGTGCAGTCAAGCAAAAAACACATTGTGTGGGGAGAGACTTGGCTGGGACCTGCCTAAGCTTGAACACGATAGGCAGGTCGCCTCAACCTATCCTGGATGGCTGATTGGCCAATAACTGAATTTCTGATTGGCTGTGCTATTTTTAGACTTGGGATCATGTTCCGGTCCAGGCTTTTCCAATGATAAAGCCTAGGATACGCACGCACGCTACCAGGAGGAATCCCTCCCGGCTAATGGCAGCCCCTACCTAGTCACATCGGGCCGGCGAAGGGGAGAGACCTTCCTGAGACAAGGTTGCTGCCAGCATCTCTGCCTAAAATCTGGCAGGGATTAGTGCAGCTAAGACAATGGTAAAGAAATGGGCCCCCTGCTGTGCACTGCATTGTCCTGAGGCTATTTTTAGACAAAGCTGACACTGCACCACAGTGGACTATTTTGCTCAGTGCCAACTTTGGCTTGGTCAGCCAGTTTTGGAGGGAAAGTTGGCTCCTCCCACAAGCCAGGACTCAGCAGTGAGGCAACCTAACCGGGCAATGCAATTCACATCTTAGTTAGAAATAAACATTTAATGATTCCTTGCAGCAGGCTAAATTAACATAAAGCTAAGCATGAGTAACAAAAATAATACTGACACATGTGAGCAGAGCAATAACTAGCAAAATGTAATGATGAGCATACACAACAACTGCATTCGGTCACACATGAGCAGAGGCCTGCCTAGGGCAAGTGTAATGAAGTGCAAACAATATTGCACTTGACATGTGCTTGCATGATATAAACATCAAACAACCAGCAAAGTGTAAAAGGCTAAACAATTGCTAGGGCAGAAAAAACGCCCAAGGCAAGTGCAATGAGGAGTGTACATGATAATTGTACCTGACATGTATATACAACATTAGCCTAAGGCAAGTGTAATGATGAGTGTACACAATATTGTACCTGACATGTATATACACCTGTACATACAACATTAGACTAAGGCAGGTGTAATGATGAGTGTACACAATAATTGTACCTGTTATGTATATATAACATTTGCCTAAGGCAAGTGTAATGAAGAGTGTACACAGTAATTGTACCCGACATGTACCACATAATTGTACCTGACATGTATGTACAACATAAGCCTAAGGCAAGTGTAACGAAGAGTATACAACTTGGTAATATCATATTGGTAATATCATAATTAAGCTTGCTGCACTTTACATCATGATAGCTACCATAATGATTTACATAAATCGAGGTGAACACCTTTCTAGATGCCTAATTTCACCATTTTTGGTGGAACCCAAAAACAACCTATTTTGTTATGAAATTTACAAATTTGTGCATCTAATTTATTAGTATAAATATGTACAATGAACAAAGAAAACAAAACAATGTAACATATTTCAGGTAGCCTCATTTCCACCAACTGGCATCTTTTAATTTGCGCTAGAAGCAGACTATAGACCTATTTGATATGTGTACCAACATTTATACACCATATGACAGCTACCATAATGATTTATATAAATCTAGGTGAACACCTTCGCAGATGCCGGGTATCCATGGCAAGCACACATAAACTGAGTTAAATTACCAGATGAATACTAGATAATGTTATTTTGTATATTCAATATAAATATAGATTTGTATCAGGCTTCATTGCATTGGCCTTTTTAAGCCAATAATTGAGCTATTCAAAAAATACCTTTTAAATATTTTACCTTGTCCTTTCTCAGTTGTTTGGATTGTATTTTGCACTAAATGCTGGCAGGAAGGATATCGATAAATAATTTAGATAAGCTGACATTAATTGTGAATCTGAATTCACATAAAAGTTGACACCAGCTACCAATGGCC
Organism: Alitta virens; assembly: GCA_932294295.1. Classification (NCBI taxonomy): domain Eukaryota; kingdom Metazoa; phylum Annelida; class Polychaeta; order Phyllodocida; family Nereididae; genus Alitta; species Alitta virens. The sequence goes on from OW028584.1 coordinate 32,431,109, forward strand.
CATGTATGTTCTATCTTTGTTCAAACTGTTGCCCTCACTATTACTGAAGCTTTAGGCAGTAGGCACAGCAGGAAAAAAAAAAGTAATCTGTACATTATAGAGTATTCCGAATCAACAGTTAAAATTCTAATATCAGGATGAATATCAATTATTTAAGATATTAACTATAAGAAAAGCCTTCTAATCGACCATTTCAGATTATGGTCACATCTCATAATACAGTGTTAACCTAAATTTTTTGTTTTATGTACCGTTATAAATTAAATTCAAAACCAGAAAGAGGCTGACCCCCCTAATGACCATGCTTGCAAGTAGGATTAAGGCTCTTGAATGAAATTCAGAATGAGGCTGAATGGCAGGTCACATGACCTCACAGAGCAAGTGATCTTTTTGAACTCTGACTGAATAGAGGCAGTGGCAACATTTGGTTTATTTATACAAACTTTTAAATCCAATAAATTTTAATAAAGGCTGGGGGAGTTTGATAATAGTTCAAATGCATGTATTGTAGGATCCCTCAACTCAAATTAGAAAGTACTAGACAAAGGGGGCAGAGCTTACTGGGTTGAATTCATGCATCGACTACTGGTCATCGAACCAGTTACCTCTCAGGCTAATCATTCTGCTCCAGACGATCAAATCATTTATACTGTGTCCTGTCCACCAAGCAAGCATTGTCTCAGACCTGCTGGGGCACTCAGAGCGGGTAAATTAACAACTTACTTTTATATTGTTGCACTTTTAAGTTAAATGCGACTTAACAAACAAATTACCTAAGCCTTTTATAATTATTTAAATTTTTCATCCTATTTTCAAAATTTACTGTTTTTCTAGACAGTTAAAGGCATTATTTATGCAAACTTTTAAATCCAATAAATTTTAATAAAGGCTGGGGGAGTTTGATAATAGTTCAAATGCATGTATTGTAGGATCCCTCAACTCAAATTAGAAAGTACTAGACAAAGGGGGCAGAGCTTACTGGGTTGAATTCATGCATCGACTACTGGTCATCGAACCAGTTACCTCTCAGGCTAATCATTCTGCTCCAGACGATCAAATCATTTATACTGTGTCCTGTCCACCAAGCAAGCATTGTCTCAGACCTGCTGGGGCACTCAGAGCGGGTAAATTAACAACTTACTTTTATATTGTTGCACTTTTAAGTTAAATGCGACTTAACAAACAAATTACCTAAGCCTTTTATAATTATTTAAATTTTTCATCCTATTTTCAAAATTTACTGTTTTTCTAGACAGTTAAAGGCATTACATTACTGCTCATTGCTCTGCCCAATAAGTCACCAAAAATAAATAAATATAAATTAGGTCCAATTGTAGTGGTAGTATGCAAAATCACTCAATGTGCAACAGTGTATTAAAGATTTACCCTGGTGGTAGATTGCCCATAAAATTTCAATAGCTTGGTCCTCTCTGGTTCCCTGAGTGAATAACACTCAGGTTGGGTCTGGTGAGTTCTGTGATCTGATTGACTGATATCTAGCATCCAAACATTGTGACATCACTTTCCGATTGACAGACCCGACCTGTCTCCTTACTTGAGACGGGAACGAGTCAGAGCTTGTTCAGTCCCCAATAACTGGAAAATTCAAAACCAGAAGGAGGCTGAATGGATTTAGCAACTGCCTGTGGGTCACATGACCTCCCTAACAACAATGATTGCAAGTCAAAGCTCCTTTTCACCATTTTCCTGCAATTTCCAGTTCCAGAAAGAGGCTGAATTGCTTTTTTATGGACTGGGAAAGGCCGAAAAAAGATGCTTTGTTTGTTTTAACTAAAAGACTAAAAAGTGACAAAATCGGACATTGGTTCTGAACATCCTTGTTCAGTGCCTACTTGCCTGAATTGTACACAATTTTAGAATCTCAAAGTTGGGATGGCAGAAAACGTAAAAAATTTAGTGACAAGAAAAAAGGATACAAATAATAAAACCTTTGTGTAGAAGTCAACTGTGCTAACAACAGGATGTTTCTACATTTACAGATAGCCTGTCTGAAATTTTACATAATATAAGAAAAGAGGGAAAATTATTGTATATTATGGGAAATTTCAACATAAATCTTCTTGATACTGATAATCATATACCCAGCTCTGAATTTTTAGACAATATGTACTCTCTGTCTTTTTTTCCTCTTATTACAAAGCCTACCAGCATAACACAGAACACCTCTACCTTAATAGACAACATATTCATTAATGACATTAATAATATACAAAGCTTTAGTGGTATCCTTTTTACAGGAAATACTGTTCATTTTCCTGTTTTTTTCCATTAACTATGGTACTAAAATACTGGAAAAGGTTTCATCCTATAAGACCAGAATCCTGTTGCTCTCAAACATGGAATCTTTTGCAAATAAGTTAAGGCTTGAAAATTGGCAAGATGTATTAAGTTCTGATAATGGTTCTGAGACATTTAAGCTGGTTTACACTAAATTCTGTACACTGTATGATAATGCCTTTCCAGTAAAACGTGTGAAGACAGGTTACAAAACAAAAAAGATATGGTTGTCAGATGGTTTGTGAAAATCTATTAAAATTAAAAACAGAATGTACATGAAGCAACTAAGAAGCCCATGTGAAGAGTATACAAGAGAAAACAAAAAGGTATAAATCATGCCTCAACAGATTAATGCGCAATGCAGAAAGAAATCACTACAAAGATATTTTAGATAAAAATTGGAATAACACAAAGAAATTGTGGGGAATCCTTAAAGATATCATCAATAAAAAAAAATCTACCACCAGACCCAAACAGTTTGTTATTGGTGATGAGGTTGTGACCAACGAAAATATCATTGCTGACAAATTTAACGATTATTTCACCAATGTAAGAAGCAACTTGGCAGAGAAAATATCATCTGTTAATATAGACCCCATCACATACATACGTGGTTCATTTCCAAGTTCATTGTTCTTGCAAGATGTTGAAAGGTTTGAGGTAAAACGTATTATCAGGGCTCTCAAGCATAGCAGTGCTGGGTATGATGGCATCCATGCCAAAGTTCTTAAATACATATATAGATTAATCATTGAGCCCCTCACCCATGTTTTACATCTATCTATCAGTCAAGGATTTTTTCCCAATGAAATGAAGTTAGCTAAAATTATACCATTGTATAATCCGGGTGATACCATACATATAGGAAATTATCGGCCGGTATCAGTGTTACCTATCTTCTCCAAATTATTAGAAAGGCTGATATACAATAGAGTTTTCTCTTTTATTAATATTAATAACATTTTGTACAAGTATCAATTTGGCTTTCGAGAAAAACATTCCACTACCTAGCACTAATTACCCTGATAGATAAAATAGCATCAGCAATAGACAATGGTGATATATTTTTAGTTGTATTTCTTGATTTAAAAAAAGCGTTTGACACTGTGAATCATAACATTTTATTACACAAGTTATTCGAATATGGGATAAGAGGGATTGCATTTAATTGGTTTCAGGATTATTCAAGGGGCAGAAAACAATTTGTTTCATTTAATGATGCTGAGTCTTCTAGACTTACTATTAAATGTGGAGTGCCCCAAGGTTCCATGCTTGGGCCTCTTCTTTTTTTATTATATATTAACGATATTAAAGATGTTTCTAATGTTGTCACCCCTATTATCTTTGCGGATAATACTAGTTTATTCATAAGGGGTGGTTCTGTAGAAGATACATTTTCTTCACTAAACCAAGAATTGATTAAGATTAAAGATTGGCTGGGCGCAAACAAATTATCATTGAATTTAGAAAAAACTCACTATATTGTGTTCAGGTCTGCCAGGAGCAGAAGAGATTTAAATGACAATATTTTAAAAATTGATAACTGCATAATTGAACGTGTCGAGCACATTAAATTTATCGGAGTTACAGTAGATGCTAAGTTAACATGGGTTAATCACATAAAATCTGTTAAAAGTAAAGTTGCTAAGGGTATAGGAGTCTTAGCTAAAGCAAGAAAATATGTTGAAACTACGTCTTTAAAACTATTATACAATAGCATTATCTACTCTCATTTGAACTACTGTGTAGAAGTGTGGGGAAATTCTGCAAATATTCACATCAACTCTTTATTCAAGCTTCAAAAGAAGGCAGTAAGATTAATTAAAAATGCAAGTTTCATGGCTTCTACTGATCCAATATTCAAAAGTATGAAAAGTTTAAAACTAACTGATATTTTTGCCGTATGTACGTTAACCTTTGTTTTTAAATTTGTAAAGGGTATGTTACCAGAAGTATTCTATGAATTTTACAAGAGGAATAATAGAGTGATAAGTCGCCAAACTAGACAGTCAAATAAGTTATATATTCCCTTTGCTAAATCAGCATTGTATGAATAAACTATACGAATTAATGGAGCAAAATATTTGAATAACATTGATGATATAATTGATTATAACTGCAGTCTGCATACTTTCAAAAAGAGACTAAAAAATCATTTTATCAGTTAACTGTCCCCATAACAATTTAACTAACTGCCACATGTTTGAAATGGGTTGTAGAGGAATTGTTTTTAGCCTATGGTCACTTGGTATATATATATATGTCTGAATATTTGAGGGAACTTTAAATTTTTCACAAGCACATTATATTTAATGTTCATTTTACTTTCTTTTTTTCTTATATTGCATATGATTATATTTAACCATGTATCCTTCTGCCACCATACATATTATATATATTTCTTTTTTTGTAATTGTTATCAATAAACATCTAAGATAAAAATTGTAATTTTGATTGTTTTATTTGTCATATATATGTATATTTAATATTGTTTGGTAATGGCATATACACTGCATAGTGTCTGCCAACCGTGTTAAAGATAATTTTGATTAATGCAATTATTTATTTTAATTTTATTTTTTTCATATGATACATGGTCAATAAAGAAATTGAACAAAACTTGCTCTTTTAAACTTATTGCGATATCCATTTTATATAGACCCTAATGGTTCATTTCATTTACTTTAAGCAAGATGAGCTATACTCTATAAGCTTATCTGTTCAAACTGCATGTGATGCATTCATTGTACATTGTTACGCACTAGTGTAAGAGTTCAGCTCTAGAAATGTAAGTGTGTGTTAAAGTTCTGCTCTGGAAATGAAAGTGCAAAGCACACCCTCCTGCCTGTCAGAGGAACACTTAACAATTTTAATGATACCTGTGTGCTATGTGGGATTCGCTGAGGGTTTAGCTGCAGCGCAGCCTATGTTTTTATATCTGGCGTCTAGACCTATGGCACAATAGATCTGTAACTGATATGGTTTGTTATTAATGCCAGGTATTATTACGAACACTTGGTTTTTTGGGTGAAAATAATCAGGTCAAGGACCCAGGTGGGGTAGTCTGGCAGACTCTTGATTTGATTGGTTGTTCAGTATGAAGAACCCGTCCGGGGCCTCTTCTTTTTTTTTTAATGTATTCGACCCAGAAAGGCTCATGCACAACTAACCTAGGTAGTATTCACCTTAATTTTGGGTTAAAATCCTTGGTTACAACTTCCAAAGTTTATAAATTAATGATTTAGGCATAATTGAACTTGTAACTATGGAGTATTACTGCAGTAAAGAAAGTCAACACATCGCTTGTTCACTACTCAGGCGAGCTATTTATAGAACACAGAGCCTACACTTAAAAAAAAAAACTTCAATTCACAACCAGTTTTGGTGACCCAGTGGAGACAGCACTCGCAATTAGAGTGTGGTGACACTGTACATAGTGACAATGGTTCGAATCCAGCTAAGTGAATTTTTTTTTCTTTCATCAAAGTTACAGTCACATAATATTATGTGACTGTTAATTAATTTGTACGGACAAAATGTTGCATGACAAGATGATTTGTTGAGCCTCTGAATAGTATTACGATATCCACACAATTTTATTCCTTTGTTGTTCAACCATGTGTGCATATTTAGTGTTACATTGTGACTTTTTATATATGTATGATCATGAACAATTATGTCGTATTACATTCAATCATGTTCTGCCAACCAGCAAAGAGATGTTTTACATCTTTTATGTCATGTACTTTAATACATTTGTTTATATTAAAGCTTCAATATAAATGATCTTGTATATACATTCCCTTCATTTCACCTCAGACCATTCAACACTAACTTATCTGCTTACTGCCATCATGGAGCCTTGGCTCCATGGTCCCAATATCATGTACAATGACAGCTGTCTACCGCTAATGTTGTTCATGATGCCAGATATCTATTCTTATTTTTTTTAAAGAATTTTCTTGTTATAGATAGGTAATAATTTATGTTGCATAGGGGGGAAATGACTGCAGTCAACAACTGTGTTCATCTTTAAATATCAATAGTTCTTTAATTTGCAGTTATTGTCAGTACGTTGTGGCGCCAATCACATTCCAGTTGCTCATATCCGTTGTGGTTCATCATAGTTAACATTGCATCAACATGGATGGGAATATGTTACTTGTAATAGTAATCATGCATTTATATGCATGTTGCAATGCACATGACCACCTGAAAGATATTCGATACAGTAGACAAGATAACATAACTGCTTTGACACGACAGATGTTCAGTGGATCAAGGAGCAACATTAGATGTGCTGCAAACTGCAATGAACAGACTGACAAACTTTGCTTGGCCTTCAAGAAAACACAAGACATTTGCGAGATTTACACTGTGTGTTCAAATTCAGCAGCAGCTCACACCACTTTCAAGCCAACTGGAGGAGTCTTCTCTGCCATGGCATCGAATTTCACGGAAGAACTTCTGGAAGGTAAATTTCTTTTTACAGAACTAAAATTTGAATTTTCCTGAGATAGGGGTACTGAGTGGCTCACGAACAGCTGGATTTAGTGGTATTAATTCTTGGTGCATTTACAACCCTTTTTCGATATTGATGTGCGATATTCCAGGAACTGAAAGTAACTGGCCTTGAATGATCAAGCTATGAGTGGAATTCAACCTTGTAAACTTGAGTAATTATTAGATTGTCATTTTTTTAGTTGCTTACTTGGATGCTTGCATGCAAAATTCAGGAATATAGGTAGCTGAAGTTACCAACTGTTGCACTAAAGCTTCTATTGTTTAATGAAGTGGTTATTTGGCTTAGCAGTGAGGGTCTAGGATCTGAAGCCTTAAATGAAGATGGAGTCCAAAGTAAAGTTCAATGGTTTATTGCATAGTCATATTAAACTCTGTGTTTCCCACAAAGTCCAAAGAATTACACATTGAAATTTTCCATGTGAGATCAGCCTTCACTCATGAATACGACTAAATAGCCAGAACTCTCTGCTGCTGTCTTGCAGATGTTCTGTCTCTCTCTGTGCCTCCCCCTTAGCAACAGGAGGGACCAGTGCAGGTTAAATACTTGGCCTAAAGTGGCCAGGCTGGCCTGTGGCAGGAGCAGCTGCAGATGGGCATGCTCAAAGATGCTTATGGAAATTTCCTAGGATTGTTGTACTTTGTGTAATAGTTTTTATAAATGGTTAAGGGAGCATTAATGAATGAGTGCATCTTGTAGGGAAGCATGTATTATAGACTTATGACACAACGTTTTAACCTGTAAGATCAATGACATCTGGCTGTGGTATGGACATATATTGGATTTGATTTATTTTATTAACGACTTGTGCTGTTTGCACCCAGCCTACAAGGGGTTTACAAGTCACCCATTTACAAAATACATTTCAAAACACAGTGGACAACAAAAGACAAGATAATCCCACTTAAAACATAAATTATCAATATATGCAAAAAATAAAGTATTGATTAATATATAATTGCAATTATATATAATTAGAGTAGTTTCACATCTTTATCAATTATTTACATAGGTAAGCATATTATTGTCATGTTAAAATATTAACTTAATATAAATATCTAGCTTCACAATGTTTTATAATTTCTATCATAAATCATAAATGTTAATTGTGTATATAGAAATGAAATATAATGAAATTCAAGCTTGAGCTGACAGTATAGTTACAGCTCTATAAGAATAGTACAAGGACTCAGTTTTACAGTGAACTTAATATTGAGGTACATTTGTAGTACATAATATTAAGTTGCACCTTTATTATATAAAGTTTAAGGTAGTCCTTTGTTCACTACCAAACAATGGTAGGCCTTAATTAAAGGTTAAGGGCTCTAGGCCTGCAATAGGTAAATAGGCTGCTACCCTCAACACACATGAGTGACCTTGGAGGCACCTATAGTAAAAGGTTTTAGAACAAGCCCTTGAGGGCAGCCAATAACAAATAAGCTTGTATATGTACATTGTGAATGGTCAGATATTCTGCAGGATCTCTTATTAGTATATTTGACATGAGCAATTTAAATTTTGTGTTATTTGATAAATTAACATAATTTGCATCTGTACTAACCACTTTACTAACTAAAATATTTGAATATCATAAAATCGTCCAGTTTCTATTGGTAATGGTAGAATTCCACTTCTAAATTTGGCTACTATTGATCTATGACCACACTTATGAATTAAACATTCAAAAGTTTGGTATAAAACCTTTTGTATGTTATAAGTAGGGATAGCCAAGGTACATGCCAAGATTTTAAATTTACCTAAAAAAAAACGATTATTGATAATTTTATATGCCAATGTAACATACCAGAGTGTTTTGTGTGTCATAACTTGTAGTGTCTTATTGTATAATTATACTTGTTAGTTAATTGAAGAAAGCTATATTAGCATGAAAGACCATTAAAAGAAAGACCAAATTTTATTGGAACATTTCTGTATTTTCTGTATTCCTGTATTTTCTGTTCTTTATTTTATTTATGACATATATATCATGGATGATATTTTACTGTCAATAAAAATTATATATATATTTTTTTTTTCTGAAATAACACCCTATACACATTCTGAACATGGACTCCAGATGCTGACATCATTGTAATTTTCTACAGTAAGTTTGGTTTGTGGGTGGCCCCTCGGTAGCGATGACAATATCATCCTAGAGGGGTGACCCTGCTCAATATTTTAATTTGCAAAAATCTCTGTATTTGTAACATGTTTTTACCGACATTATAGGTAAAATACAATTAATCTGAATCTAAGTGCATATTGTGGCAATCTTTAAAGCAACAGAGAGCATGTTATGTAGGGCAAATGTAGAGTGGAAGATACTATAAATTAACCCAGCCACAGCGGTGTATCAATAAAACCCATGAGTGGGCTGTTGGTCGAAGAACTCAGGAGTGGTCAAGCCCGAAATTAGGGTGGTCCAAAAAATGCAAATATTTAAAAGTTCCTTTTCTCACCGACTAAATAGATTCATAAAGACCATAAATAAATTTGAGTAGTCATAGGTAAATATTTAGAGGGCTGAATAAATATTGATATTTTATTAAATTAATGCACTCTTTTGAAATTACATTGTAAACTGCAATTGCACTCGGCGACATTGCTTTTCGCCAAGACATCGAGATTTGCCACTTGGAATAAAGTGCAATAAACATTAGATGGCTGTTTGAGTGATGGAATACTGTCAGTGTTACAAACTATTAGTTTTCTAACAAATTATCAACTTGTGCAATATGCATGATCATGTTTTAGGGGGTTGGCAAATATCAATGTTGTGGCAAATTTCAATGTCTTGAGTGTAATTCTTTTCATCTTATTATGTCCCCAAAATCATAACTCAGTGTGACAGCTTTATATATGTTGACATCTCAGTATTTTCCATTCACTTTTTGATATTTTTAAGGTCATCTTCTCCATTCCGAGACTTGGCAACAACATTAGCAAATGGGCGTTTTGCACAAATACATCCACATTAGTTAAATTTGCTGGCCAGTCTCAGATTGGATATGGTGACCTTAAATATATTTTAAAAAATTGAGGAAAACTATTAGTAAGGTAACAAATGCAATGTTGTAACACTTAAGTTATGATTTCGGAGATAGATGTAAGATTAGCTGAATTAATTGCAGTGTACAAGTTCAATTACAATGAAATTCAATAGTGTTTTAATTAATAAAAGAAGTATTTATACAGAACCTATGAGCAACCTCTAAATATTTACGTACAGACCTGAAATTTTGCACAAATTAGTTTTTGGTCACTTAGAAACTTTTAAGGGAGTCAGAGCAAAAAATTTCAAAACTTTGTGCTTTTTGGATCACCCTGCTCTGAAATCGCTGTTCTTTGGTTTGATTTTTAGGTTTATTCATACACGTTCCAATGGATTCAATCACTGGCGGTACTACCCCAGCCCAGGGAATTACTGCATCTGTGGTAGGAAGTCCAGGTATGAATATTTATTTTCTCCATAATCTCGAACTGTCTTCTTTTAGCAAAACCAAAAAACCAACCGTGTTTAGCATAGAAGTACAGTATCGCTAGGTTTTGAAATTTCACACACTAAGTAACCATGGAATTGAAAAAACAATGGCAACAATTAAAAAAAAAATTTCTGCTGACATTGAATAACAAGCAGTGCAATGAATGAAATTACATGAACACCTTGAACAGTGTGTTTTTCACTCTTAAGGGGCATTCACACTGTCACAGATAAGCTCTACGTATGACCAAGGACGTGAAAATGGGCTATACGTGCCCACTCATAGCTCTTTTAATCACGTATAAATTACTTCCACAAGTGTATTTGAGGCAGTCATAGATCGCTCGCCAGACGTCTGTCAAATGCTCCCCGAACATCCATCAAACACTCGCTGATCGTCCATTGCCAAGCATCCGTGAGGCACTCGTAGATTGCAAGTAGATTGCTAGTAGATTACTCGTAGATAGCTCGTAGATCTCCAGTGCGAGTAGTCAAGGATGGGCGAGGACGACGATGACGGGCAGGCGACGGACGTTCACCAAATGGTTTATGAGCGTTCTAGGACTAATAGGTAATATAAAGAAAATTTGCCCTCTCCACGTATGGTCACAGATGACTTAGTGCTATCATTAACATTCTACCGATTAGCAAGAGTATCCTTGAAATGCTCAGCAAGTGAATCATGTATGAACAAGGACGAGAAAGAGTAAAAAAATATTTTCATATGTGGTCCTACGTTGGTCATATCGGTGACAGTGTGAACACCCCTTTAAAGCAACAGCAACAATAATGTGATTACACCATTGGTATTGAATGATGGACTTGGTGCATCATGAAATTAAAGGAGAGGTGCCACTGTCCTTTAGGGATTTATGCCAACACTACATAACCACCTGGCAAAGTAATTTTTTTCACACATGATTTTTCAATCTTATTCTCTAGTATTTAGAGATAATGGAGATCATAAACAGTGCTGTAGCCATGTGGACCTCAGAAGGTCACAAGTTCATAGTACAGCACGGGAAAGCATGAATGTGGCAGATTGAGACAGTTAATTTAATGTTATTTTTCATTAGGGATGTTACAGCTGGTTGTCGGTTGCATGACATGTTGAATAGGGGGTACCTTGTACCCAGTGTCTATGCCAGGCCAAATGAATGACCCCAGCTATGAGGTATATGCATGTCATCATTTGGACTTTAAGGCTTACAATCTCATCATTACATCTTACTCTGACTGCTGGTAAAATAACATGCTCAGCTATAAAAGGAACTTACCTAAAACAAGGGTATATTCGCAGACATTTTGAATTTTGTCGTACTATAAAGCCATGTCCTACTCTACCCCTTAACTTGTCTCACAGTATCCCACCAGTGGGGAACAATGAGACTACTGACTGGCATTGACATTGTGTTGAATAACTCCTATCTTACAAAAGTACGAACCTGGAACTGTTGGAAAGTATGCACAACTATATAACCTACATCTTAGGTAGGAAGCCAGTTATGCCCTGATCTTAGAATTTTTGTCATGCTTGAAAATGAAAAAAGTGTCTCATTGTTCCCCACTTTGTACTAATAGTATACTATTTTGACAACAGTCAGTCACAACTAGTTGTTTCATTAGGCATCAAGATTGGGAAGCAATCATTTTACAATAAATGGCTATATAGCTTGCATTTTGCGTTGCTATTTAGTTGTCCTTGGATATTACCTTATGAAGGGCTTAATTTTGCAAATTTTCATCACGGCAGCAAATTATATTTAATTTTGTACCAAGAGAAAACAGTGCTGGAAACAGAAAGTGAAGTCTTATTTCCGTTACTGTTCTGCTTTGGGTCATTGACTTGCCATACCATAGTCTTCTTGTAGGATGTCTGATTTTAATAGGTATGGTAGATTTAAATATGCAACAAAATTTTAAGGACGCAAATATTCATCCATTTTCCATCTACTAACAATGCTGGCATTACTTTTGAAATTTAGTTAGAGGTCTTCTTGGATTGATACAATTAGGCAAATGTTGAAAAAGGGTTTAATACAGTTTCACTTAGAATATTTCCTTTCTTACACAGGTCCAAATATTCAGCCAGGTAAATATGGGAATGCAATCTTCACACCAAACACAGGCACTTGGGGTGGCAACGCAATCAACTTTGGTAACCAAGGAAACCAATGTTTGGGAAATTTTGACCTATGTGGGAATGGATTTACACTTGCAGTCTGGTTCAAGGTACCAACCCAGAATCATGACTGGCCACAACTGCTCTCTTCGACTGCATTCGAGGCTTTCTTTCAAAGAAAAACTACTGGGTTGTATTACTATGTAAGTGTATTCAATAAAACTCACAAGCACGTTCATAAAATCCCTTTCAAAGTTTCCCTGGATGAATGGCACAATTTTGGCCTCACCTACAGTCAAACTTCTGAGGCTGAAATCTACTATGATGGTTGCAAGGTGTTTATGAAACCCAACATAGTCCGTACGACACGTAGCGTCCATCCCTTTGAACTAGGATGCAGCATTGGCAAGTATTGTGCAAGGATCTACTATGATGATTTGCGGGTCTGGAACGTGAGGAAAAGCAAGTACTTCATGTGGCAGTTATGGTTAATGTGAAGACCAAGACTGTGTACCTGACTAAAGTTGAAAAAGAGTCTATCTAATAACTGCAATGACACTTATTATAATAAGATTCAAGAGGTCATCTGATGGGGTTCACTGAGGGCTGAATTATTTCTGTTTGTTCTTGCAATGATTGTATTAATAACTTGTACAATGTGGCTTTTGACACATTCATTTGTGGTGTACTTTAATTTTAGTAATTACCAATGAATTACAATGAAAAATTGCAGTTATACTTCACTGTTTATTTTATGTATTGCAAGAATTAATTAATAGCGCAATATTAAAACGTTACCTACACAGAAGTACCACAGCAAGTTTCATGCATCACAAAGATCGCAAAGATATTCATAAAAGCAACCAAAATATTTTCTGTTTCAGTTATTATTGTGCCCTTCTGATCAACAGTTGTTTTTAGCACAAAGAATGACCTTACTTTTGTTTTTACTTATATGAATAAGCTAAATAAATAATAATATGCCAAGATAATTTCATACTTTATCATGTCAGCCATGAAGGCCTACAGACAAACAATAATCTTGTCATGCAGACAATCATTTTGTACGTATGACATTGATTCTGATAATTTATGAAATAAATCAGGCATAAAGTCTTTCACAAATCAGATGAAGAATTATAACTTACAGATTTATGACCCCATACTTCTAGGTAAAGACAAAAGTAAATGGTTTTCTGTGTTTTATATTATATAGTCACGGTCAAGGAAGAATGAAATAATCAATCATGCTTTATTGATATATAGATGATAATATACATGTTACATTAATAGCTGCACAGAGAGGTAAATATTGGAGTAGATTATGCTAGCCAATGTACATAAAAAAAACAACAGGTAAAAAATTAATTATTATCAAAAACCAATCAAGAGACCAAGCAATTGCTGCTATATAAAAGCTGATGAAAATGTATGTTAATGTAGTACATTTCATAGCAACAGAACCTCTGTTTTTCCAGTTCTTTTAGAGATGTAATAATTGCCTTTTGAGTTCAAATGATGATGAGACTGACAGAATCCAATTTACTGAAGGGTCAAATGAATATTGTTAATTGCTTAAATTCCAGTTTCTCAGTTTGTCGATGTCTAGATTCCGCAGTGTAACTTTTTGAGCCGTAGTCGATAGTTCTGTTGGGTTACACATATCTTTGTAACTAGTAAGGGTTAGGGTTCACGTCTATGCTTGGTATGGGATACGAAATAGACAATAACTAGGGTGTCCAACTGTCCATTGTGCAGAGCCCTGTGTTGGCCACTTGAGTTGGTCTTCACCCAGTGTTACCGCCTCGCTATGAGGAGGCCCAGAAGTAATAGTAGTATCCCGAATATGAGGGAGTTACAGTGATATATGTAAGAGTGAAGAATGTTCCTGTTAGAAATTTATCTTGAATGAGTTTTAGAAATAATGGTCCTGCAGGCATAATATTCTCACTGGATTTCAAATAGTCTGAGCTGAGCTTGATTTTTCATATAATATCACTGGTTTATGATATGAATATTTATTTGTAATTTGATGTTATGTGAAATTGTATGTGTAATACTACTATTAGGCAAATTTGAATTAGTCTAAATATCATATTTGATTGTTTCTGTTTTTATTGTATATATGCACTTCATTTTGTGATTTCACACTACATGAGAAATTCTTAAATTTTATCACACCTTTTCTTAAAGTGTCCTACATAATTTAATGTAAACCTAGATTTACTCTATTATATGTTAGCCAAGTTTTAATTTTCATTGCACTACTGATTGACCAGTGTTAGAAATTTATCCTACTGTCACAAAAAGACTAAGATAGCACTTTGGCTGAGTGCATGGAATTTGCACAGATATCACAGACCATTTTCTTGTGTTTACAGTTCTATGTGAAAGACAAGTTGTAACCAAAAATGATTTTTATTAGAAAGGGAGATTACTCACAAAGCCATATTGAGATCTTTATTAGCGCACTGTCTAACTATAACTGGAATTGTATTACTGATATCACTGATGTGCTGAAGCATTCACCTTTTTCCACTCTGAGTTTAAACGTTTATGTGATAAGTTCTTCCCTATTAGAAATTTCAGATGTGGATATAAAAATGGTTGGCATGAAAAATTCTGTAATAAACTATATGTAATATCTAATTGTTTTCCTAGTGATGATATATCCAATGTTACAAAGTCTATAAGAATAAGTTACAGAAATTAATGAGGTCTGCAGAGAAGCAACATTTTCATGAATTGTTTGAAGCAAATAGAAGAAACCTAAAGAAATCTTGGGCTATTATTAAGAATATTATTAATAAGAAACAGTCTGGTAATAAGTCCTGTGAATTTTTAATTAATGGGGAAGTTACTGCTGATTAAAAACTTAATGCAGACACGTTTAAAAACTTTTACACAAATATTGGTAAAAACCTAAGTGAAAAAATACCTAATACTAACACAGACCCACTTTCTTATATGGAAAAAATAAATGCAAATCATTCACTTTATTTAACTCCTACAGATTTAACTGAATTGCATAAGATTGTTAAATGGATTAAAACAAACAGTGTTGGCTGGGGTGATATCCATACAAGAGTTGTTAAACAATGTTTTCATGCATTAGTTTATTTAGTCAACTTAGGCCTTTCGCAGGGAATCTTTCCAGATGAAATGAAATTGGCCAGGGTCATCCTATTATACAAAAGTGGAGATAGCAAGGTGATTAATTATTATCGTCCAGTTTCTATTTTACCTATTTTTTCTAAAATTTTGAACGTGTTATTTATAACAGAATATTCCAATTTGTTAATGGAAGTGATTTGCTGTACAAATTTCAGTTTGGATTGAGAACTAATTTTAATACCACTATGGCTTTAATTTCTCTGATAGATAAAATAGTTAATGGAATTCACAATAATGAAATGACATAACTGGGCACTTTTTTAGTAAGGCGTTTGACATCATCGACTATCAAATTTAGGCATGAAATTGAATAAATATGGAATAAGGGGGGTAGCAAATAATTTAATCAATAACTATCTGATGAACAGGAAACAATTTGTATCTTTAAATGGGACTCATTCAGAAACAGCATGCATTAATTGTGGGGTACCACAAGGGTCCATTTTTGGCCCTTTATTGTTCATTCTTTATGTTAATGATATATATTTAGTCTCCAATGTAACCATGCCTATTTTATTTGCTGATTTTAGCAGCTTATTTATTCAAGGGAAAGATATACATGCCATGGCTAATATGATGAATAATGAATTAAATTCTATATATGGCGGGGTAAATACCAACAGGCTTTCTTTGAACACTAATAAGACTTATTGTACCTTATTTAATAGTAAAATAAATAATTCCGTTCATAATTTTGAATTTAACATTTCTGATCAAATAATTTCTTTAGTTAATTCAACAACATTTCTTGGCACAATTATTGATTCCAAGTTAAACAGGTAGGGTCACATAAATTATATCAGGAAAAAGATATCTATGGGTATAGGAATAATTTGTAAAGTCAGAAATTCTTTAAATTCATAATTCATTAACTACTCCATACTACTCCTTCATATATCCTGATATAACATATGCAATTGAGATTTGGAGTTCTTTACCATCAACTAAATTATTGCCAATTTTAAAACTTCAGAAAAGAGCCTTGAGGATAATTTCATGTTCTGCACATAGGGCTGCCTCATTACCACTTTTTCAAAAATATGATATTTTTGATGTGTACAAAGTGTGTATGTGTATAAAAAAGGTGAATGCCCAGTGTTGTTTGATTGCATGTTTACAGATAATTATCATTACCATAGTTATGAAACTTGGTAACAAATATGTTCTATATCTAGTACTAATATTTGTCAATGAATTATAAGATATAAAGGCGCTGTCATCTATAACTATTTTTCAGATATTGTTCCACAACATCTATCAATTAATACCATGAAACATCATGTCAAAATACCTCCTGTACAATAGTTTAGAAACAACTTAAAATTATGTATATTACTTACTATTGGATTTAATATGTACTTAGCCATTAATTAATTTTCAATTATCCAAACCATACATGAATATTTTATAATATAACTATATATTTTACCAAATATGCACGTATGTGCATCTGGTTGGAATTATTTGAATGTTAAATATCATGTGATCTATATAATACTATGTACATATTTTTAATCCAATAAATGAACTCAACTCTGAGCAATACAGGTGTGAGTGTTTGCTGCATAGGCTGTGCTATCTTTCAAAATGTTTGAGAGCATCTTCTTTAATAAGGATTCTTTGTTGAAGAAGTTCAGGAATTGGTTTCCCAAGAAGGAAAGTGTTCTTATCCTTAAGACCTTGTCGCTCTAGTCACTATTGGCTCTATTGCGATTTGAATGGAAACTTCAAGTGGGTGGTGGCAAGGCTTAAACTCAAAATTTTAGAGCACCCTTATCTGCATAGTTTATCTTGAAATTTTATGGATCTAATGATTCCATTGGTTATCCAATTACATTTTTTATGTCTATATTTCTCAAAATTTGACCATTTTAACAGGAAAAAGTCTTTGAAGAGCTAAATTTAATTTTTCATTTGTCATTTGGATTTCAGAGAGCAGTGTTAAATTCAGATAAAAAAAATAACTTGGCCATTTCCTCTTTGAAATTTGCAATAGCTTGTTGATTGTTTGGATACAATTTAACATATCTTTTGTTGGAAAAGTTGTGAAACATATTGCCTTAAGTTGTAAAACATCGCTGATGGTCAGAGATATTATGCCATAAAATGCCACCAGTTTCAGACAAGCCATTTGTACCAGTGTGGACTGACAGCTTGGTTGGAAAGGTTATTCCAGTATAAATCCATTTGATAAAATACATTAAAAGTAAGCTCTAATGCTCATTAACATGCAATTTCAATAAATCTAAATTGAAATCACCAGTAATTACTACTTCATGTCTAGTGCTCTGTAATGCACTATTTATTTGGTTAATTTCTTCAATAAAAGTTTTATAATTATCAACATTGTCTCAAGGAAGGTATTTATATGTTTTATATTACTAATTTCTTAACATTAGTTACTTGAGAATAATTATTTTCACACAATTCAATAAATAATCAATCCCAGATATTTGCAGTACTAACAAAAGATAATATCTTACACTGAACGTTTTCATGTAATGGATAGCTACTCTACCATGTGCCTGCTAATAAAGTTCCCAGAAATTAAGAAGATGATCCACTCCGTTCATCTATAACCACTTGAGCAACACTGCCATAGGTTTCTGTGGCAAGATTTGGACACTAGCAAGATGCCTGAAGTCTATGTGATGACCCTGGTAAACACGAGGGATCGGCCCCCTCCAGCCATTTGCACGTAAGCCCTGTATATGAAGACTGACAAGTTTGAATCCGATAGCCCTGTCACTGGTCCAGTCCTTTCTCCTTTCCTCTTCGGCGAGAAGTTTAACAGGAGTAGTGAGACGATCCACTGATGTCGATGACATCCTTGATTCTTTTGCTGATAAGGATTTGGCTCTGCAAGCCACCAGAGATGTTGGGTGTATGTTGGCAAAAGGCGGTTTCAAAATAAAATGTTGGCAATGGAGTGGTGATGTCAGGGCTACTTCAGATTCATAGGATTCCGGTGTGTGTCTGCTTAAAAGTGATGAACAAGACACAAGAGTTTTGGGTATTTCATGGTCACCTGAGTCTGATGTTATGACATTCAAAATTGTGTTAAACTTCTCGCCGAAGAGGAAAAGTGAAAGGACTGGACCAAACCTACAAGCCTCTGATGTTCCTACAGCCGTACCTGTGGTTTTGATCAGAAGAGTTGTCATGCAAGAGGTAATGATGCTCTTTGATCCTTTGGGATTCATTTGTCCTTTCACTCTCCTTGAAAAATTGAATTTGGTCTTTGTGATTAGGATGAGATGATCCATTGCCCAAAATTTGCATGCAAAGTGGTTGCAATTCTTCACGCACCTGTTTGAACTGGAGAGTATTCAGTATGATAGGAGTCTTCACCCACCAACTGCAGTGAAGGCTGGGCCTAGTTTGATCATCTTTTCAGAAGCCAGTGACACAGCTAATGGTTTCTCAGCTTACGTACGATGGTAACTGGAAGAGGGACAGTTCTGGTGTAGACTTATTATGGCCAAACCAAGGATTGCACCTCTGTGAAGCTCAGCACTCCACAAATGGAATTGAATGCTGCTGTGTCGTCAAGGAGAGGAAGAAAGGAAATGAGGTTGAACTTTGACAAGATTCTCCACATTGTGGACTCTGAGACTGTCTTGAACATGATTCACAAGACAAGCACGAGATTCAAGATATTTGAAGGTGTAAGAGTGGGCCACCAGGAGAACACAATTCTGCTCATTTGAAGCCTGAGTCTGAATGGTGGAGAGGACCTCCAATTTTGTATAAACCCATTCAGGAATGGACTCTGAAGTTTGGTCTCCAAAGGGACGATCCACTACCTGGTGAGAAGAAGTTGTTGTCTGTTCTGCTGCTGATGCTGTGGTTATTCATAGTCTGAGCAGCTGTGTCGATTACCCCAGGTACAGTAATGTAAGCTTATTTGGGTTGTTGCTATGTTGATTACAGTTGCTAGGGCAAAGTCCTTCAAAGGTGGGTCTCATAAAGTCATGCCTGAATACTCCGTGAGGCAGATAAATTGATTGTGCTTGATGTTCAACCAGATATGGTTGATGAGCTCTCCAAGAAGAATGGTAAGTACTCTGCTCTAAGACCTACAGCTCAACGTGATAATCTTTGGGTTGTGGGAAGCAGGCTGCAGAAGTTCAATCCCATGTGCCCTGAATTAGAAGCTCAGGCACTTTTACCCTCAACCAATGTAATCTCACATCGATTGATTTCTGACTCAGGAAATGGGCTTGCTTCCTGATTCTCGACTGAAACCAGCTCCTGCTATCACCAATGTCACGCTTGATTTTTTTGGACCCTTTAAGGTAAGAAGTGAAGTCAATAAGCATGTTTTGGGCAAAGCCTATGGAGTCATCTTTACTGATATGGTCATGCAATAAGTGCAGAAAATGGTTTGGTCTGGAAATTTGGTCCGGCAGATAGTCCCTGGTATCAAGGTGCTTGAATCACTCATTAAGTCAGCCAAAAGAAGCATAGAATTTGTCATACATAACCAGAACATTCCCCTATTGAGATTCTCACACTTTGTTCTGAGGCTGGGAAGGGCTACAGCTAAAAACCCGTATCAAATGGTCCAGCATCTTGTAGATTCATTTTGGAAGAGGTGGACTGTCTTCGCGTTTCTCGAATATAAATTTTTTTTCAAAATTCAAGATAAGCTGTACAAAACCACTGAAACGGTGGGAAATCGTGCCGTTCAAGGATTGGCAACCCAAGCCTTCAGATGTATCGGTACATGTATTTTACTATGAGGGAGCCACCTCCTAGTCTACTACCATCAATAGAGGGAGTGCTAAGCACAATTTAATCTACCTGCACACCTTAATGTTTTAAGCAAATCATTATAATCCATGCAATATCCTATGTACTTGAAACTGATCTGTGGAAGGAGCAACACCTGATTATACCAGCCCCACATATTTATCCTCTTCATTTAATGGCCAAAATGTAAGTTAAATTAATTTATTATTTATTACTGTGATTGGTTATAATGTATATAGTAATCATTCAATTATACTATTATGGTACTCTTACATATAGAGCCAATATCTCATTTTAAATTGGGTGAATGATTCATATTCACTGTATATCAATTTTAAACCTGCAGTAACTGTGGTTGATGTGACATGTGGCTCTAAAGCAGCCTGCCTGTGAAGTTGGGCATTGAGATTGTGAGTATATATTTTGTTACAATCATCATTTTTTGGTCTTATATGACTAAATTATTTAATTTTATCTATTGACTACTGCACTGTGCATCTATTGTGTTGTACATATGGTAAACTCCCTGACTAAATCTTAACGTCAGGAGATGATACTATAGATGCAATAAAATTTGCAACATCTAGTCAATTTCCTCCATACAATCGTTTCTCAGATGATAACAAGTCAAACAGATATGGTGAAGATTTGCTTGATCTCAGTAAATCTAGCAACATGAGGATAATGAATGGATATTTTAATAAAGATAATAGCAGAGGTTCATTTACCTGTTACACACCCTGTGGTAAAGGTCTAATTGACTACTTAATTTGTGATGCCTTGTTCCACGAAAATTTGCAACATTTTAATCTTGAACCACTGAATACTAATTCTGATCACAAGCCTCTGGTATTCTCTCTTAAAACAAAGATAAGTCACAGTAGTTGATTTTTAACTAACAAACCTAACCAAACACCACAAACAGTAAGGTTAAGTTTTACAGGTAGCTTTTTAATGCATATGCTGCTTCAGGCTTAACATCATCTGTGAGTAATGAGCATTGCTCAATATTACATTTATTGACAGTATAATTAGTGATAAAGGAGTCAATGATGTAGACTCTGATGTCTACACTCTTTTGGAGACTGCAATTTCTGAGAATTTCCCAAAAAATATCTAAAGGCAGTATCTGATAGCTTCCTGAAAAATGAGTGGTTTGATAATGAATGTAAACAACTTAAACGTGTCTTAGCTAAAACTCATGATCTAAACTTACAAAACAATTTCAGACAGTACCACTCCCTGAAAAAAATCGTATAAAGCTACTATGCAAAGAAAGAAGAGAAACTTTCAAGATCAAATTAGAAATGAACTCTGTGCATTAGAAAGGAAAAACCCTTGTGATTATTGGAAATATTGGGATAAACTAAAGAAAAGTAATACATTTACTACTGCAGGCAATATTGATCTAGACTGTTTTGAAAAGTATTTTTCGAATGATATAGAAAAATAAGAAAATCTTAACAACATACCCTCTGGTTCTGCTACATTTATGACAGATATGCCAATAACATTGAATGAGGTACAAACTGAACTGGAAAACTATAAGCAAGGGAAAGCCCCTGGTATAGATGGAATTGGTAATGAATTTTACAAATATGTCTCTCCGATTACTTACTCCTTCCCCTTAGAACACTGTTCAACTATATTTTGGAAAAGTGTGTTTATCCGGATATGTGGTCTGAAGGAATCATTCAACTCCTGCATAAAAAGGTGGCTACAATGAACCAGACAACTATCGTAAATTAAACCTGATGGCATGCATGGGTAAAACATTTAAATCAATTATAAATAAATGATTGGTCTTTCAAAGTGAGGCTACAGACATTGTAGCTCCTAATCAATTTGGCTTTAGTAAAGTAGTGACAATGTATTCATAATAGGCTCTCTAATATCCTATAACAAATCAACTCGAAAAAACCTTATATATAACATTTATAGACTTCTCGAAAGCATTTGATTTTGTCAATCGTTCCTTCCTGTATTACAAAATGATAAAAAAATGGGTATGTTGGTCGACTTGTAAGAATAGTAGCATGTTCCCCAAATCCAGTGCTAAAGTTAGATGGCAGGGTGAATTAGGTGGTAGCATAGATAGTACCAATGGTGCTTTTCAGGGTGGGATTGTAAGTCCATAACTCTTTAATTTGTATTTGTTGGATATGTGTAAATATCTAGATCAGACATGTGGAGTGACAATCAATAGTAATACTTAAGGGGGGTTCTCAAATAGCCGGTTTTCCTGGTAGAGCCGTATTGCTCTCGTAGAATTATGTATACCCCATTTTGACGACTTCACCGCGGTTGTTGGAAGCGAAAAGGGGCGGTGCTCAAGGCTACGGGTGAGTTGGCGGCAGCAAAGTGTGAATCACGGACACCCGGCGATCACACGTAGGATATGTACCAGACCCGGATGATGCCCGCTCTGATGCCAGGTGAGGCGCGGGCTTGTACGTGAGAGAGGTGTATCAAGCACGGGTCAATCACGACTGTAAGGGTTACAAGGAATGACCCGGCGAGTTAACTACATGTACTACGTTTGAAGGCCGGCTGTCACGGTGGAGTGGGCAGATGTAAATATATAAAGTGGCTGCTTGTCTGTAGCCTTTATTCTGCTTCTCGTCACCACAGAGGAAGGACCATGGCAACTGCAGTAGACCAACCAACAGCCATTGTAAAATTGGCTCAGGCCAGCTTGGAATTAAATCTGCACCTGGCAACTCTTGCACAGGCTATTATGCACAATGAAGAACAGTCCAGAAGAGCTGCGGAACGAAGACGAGCAGTCATAAAGAGAAGGAGAAGGAAGAGATATTGGGTGAGACCATGAAGTCTGTGAAGCCATCATAGCTGAGTATGCAGAAGATGTCACCAGAAGAGTGGAGAGAAGTTGCACAGCTGTTTGAGACAAGATGGAACTTTCCCCATTGTATTGGTGCCATAGATTGGAAGCATGTTGCCATCTGGTGTCCTCCCAAAGGTTGTTCACTCTACTTTAACTATAAGGGCTTCCAATGTACTCATTGCTCTTGTGGATGCAGACTACAAGTTCATCTCTGTGGATTGTGAAGCAAATGGTTCTGGATCTGATGGGGGAGTTTTTGCTGCTACAGCCCTGAGGGTAGCTCTAGAAGATGGGACCAAACAATTCTTCCCCAGTGGCAAGAGAAGAAGCTTCTTCTTCTGTGACTTTTTTCTTTCCAAGAATGCATCTCTTCTTGGGTCCCATGGTGAAATGGTAAAGTTGAAACAGCAAACAGCAACAGCAGCAGAAAAGAATACGGCAAGGTCGATTAGTTTCTGTCAAAGGTAGAGGTGTGAATGAAGTTTGCGTAACTGCGAATAGTTATATACTACTGGCCGAGGTCACGTGACGAGCCAAGCGGGTCTGCAATGGTCCTTCACTCGTCGATCACCCGTCGTTCACCTAGCAGCCGGTGAGTGCACACGTAGAAACCAACGTTTTAATCGTCGTAGATGTACCTCTCCCGCCAGGTTCTTGCACCCAGGAAATGTACCCCAGGCAAATCTCTCAAAGTTGGGGTATTATCATAATTTATTCATGTGGCCCACGTGGTCAGAGCTGTCAAACTTACAGAAACAATTAGATGGGCTTGTCCTCCGTTCCCAGTGTATGATATTCACTCAAATGGAGTGTGAAAATATGTACATACTTCTAAATAACTTTAACGGCTTCAATTTATGTATCCACACCATTTCTCTAGTAAACAACACCCTCGTGGTTGGTGGTGGTTGTATCCATTGCAATGGAAATTTACCCGTTTTGAGTTGAAGGACTGACCCCATTGGCCGGGGGTAGTAGTCAGGCCATGTCATGGCAGGGTCAACTCATTTAAATATAACGTTTGGCTCTCTGCCGATTGGTTAGTTTGGAGCCCTATCTCGACTTATTTACTGGAGCCTTTGCAGGAGTGGGTTCTTGATACCCACGTATGCGACTGTTAACCCGTTGGCTTCTATGAGTGTCTCACGTGTGACTTGGCGTGTGACTTGGCGTGTGACTTGGCGTGTGACTTGGCATATGCCACGAGTGCCTCTACGGCAACGACGGCTTCACTACGGTTGCTAACTATAAATAATCACCTGCGAGTTTTCTATGTAAGTTTTGAACATGAGCAAAACATCCGTCGATTTTGGCGGTTGTTCTCGGTTTGGAGACGACTGCGAGGAATCGAGTAAGTGTGTTCACCCTCTTCTACGACAACCTCCCGATTACCACGGTGGCAGTACGTATGGCCAAAATTGTACAATATTACATCATTCTACGAGAGCAATACGGCTTTTTTGGGAAAACCGGCTATGTGAGAACCCCCTTTGCACACATTTGCTCTTTGCTGATGATCTTGTGCTGATATCGGAAAGTCAAGATGGTATGCAAATACTCCTAGACAATCTAGAAGCCTATTGTAGGGAGTGGCATTTGATTATCAATTCTCAAAAAAGTAAAGAGATGATCTTCCATAAAAATGAGCGAAATATTGCTTGTAAAAACTAAAACTTTAGTGTTGGAAATAAAGATTTAGAAGTGGTTAACTCATACAAATATTTAGGACATGTTCTGTGTAATTAAAAAAATGCACACAAAGCAATGTATGCACTTGAGGAGAATACGAAGTCTGCCCCTAAATTAAGTATGAAAATGTTTGACCCCCTATAATGCCAATACTTGAATATAATCGTGAAATATGGTTCCCAGAAAAAGAAATTGACGCCCTCGGAAAAGCACAAATGAAATTCCCATAACATACTGGGTGTCAGATATCAAACTTCAACAATGGCTATTTTAGCAGTGCTGTTTGTCAGACAACAGGTCTCAGCATTAAAATTACTAAATAGACTCTTACACATGTCTCTCACTTTTGCAAAGTTGTTATGAGATTCAGACTGAGTTATATTATTTAGGGAAAACCATGTTGGCTCACGAGACTTTGCAAGGTCACTGAGACCCTCAATATGGCCAAAATGAGTTTGACTTAAAATTAAAAAAGGGTGTCTGTGTATGAACAGTCAATGATAGAGTACGTAACCCCAAACTAAGAACTTATAAGACATTCAAGAAAGATATTCGAATACAACCTATTTGTATCATGACCTTCCTAAATCAATTCATAGTAATATAGCACGTTTCAGGCTATATTATGCCGGCCCAGCTTGAGCAGTTAAATAACAAGCATAGTAAGTGACATGCAACTTATGAAACTTAAATAGCTATGGCGTAGCGAGACAAGCTGAACCATGCATGCAACAAAAAATAAAAATATAGAAAGAAAGCAATTGACAATACAAAGGCTCAAATCTAAGAATAACCTCCAGAGGAGCAGGCGGGTGGGAGAAGAAATGAAGCGAATGAGTGTGAACGATGCATCCCTCCCTTTTAAGGGGGCCGTAAACGGGATAACGCGCATGGACGGATAGTGATATGATTGGACACTCTCGCGCGTCAACGGAAACGGAAGGTGACGTTTATTTTATTTCAATTAATTAAATTTATTGCTCTAAGCAATAAATAACATTTAACGCAAAATAAAAAGAATGAGCGACATTATATAGGCCTGGAAAAAACTGCCATTTATTTGGCTTACATGAATGCTAGAATAATATAATGCACAATGTGATGCTCCCATGGACACCCAGGACCTGCCGTAGGCAATCCCAAGAGCATCGTGTCTGTTAAAATTGAGCAAAAGCTCACAGCCAAATGGGATGAGTGCTATTGCAGTGCAGTGGGAGTTTGCGTGCCCGATGCAAGCTTAACTGCTAGCGTGGCTGATTGTTTGTCCGATGGCCTTATATATACTTTATCGGCGTCGGATCGCCAACGGCCAAACCGTTTAATAACTGATTTGGGCAGCTGAAGAGCTGCAGCATCCATAGCCACCCCGGCCCGCAATGAATGAGGCATGATGATGGAAAGCAAAACATGAGTAAACAGGGTACCATCACGAAATGGTAAAAGCGGTTTGGCAGGGGATGGTCTCCTGGCTGCGAGATAGGCCCTTAGTGAGCAAAACGCACAAACTGGTGTGCCAGAACAACCCACAACCGCAGAGAAGCCCTTAGCAGCTATTTTGGATGTAGCGACACTGATTATGAGAAAAGGAATTTTATCTTGATGGAAAACCACAGAGGCTTACGAGAGTGGTACACCACTTGAACTAGAAAAACAATACTCAGCAGACCTTGAACAAGCAAAATATGCAAGCGTCATCGCATTAAACAACATCAACATATCATACAAGTAATGCCAGCACTCTTTCCATCATACTATACGAAACAGGCCTGTGATGGAGCGGCCCCCGACGCTTGACGGCTTTAAGAGCCCACTTAACTCATGGTGAATAAATGTCGGGCTGGGGAGAGCCCATCATTATCACCCAAGCTCTGACTCCAGATAAATAGACTTTAATGGTGCTGAGCAAGAGGGAACGATCAGAGAGGTGAACAATAAACCTTAAAACAGTAACCTCATCAAAGTTCAAGGGATGAAATCCATAAAGCTGAGCGAACTCTATAAACCTTCTAACGGCAGCTGAGTAAGATTTGCGAGAATTGGCTGCGAGCCCGGCATACACCAATGAAGCAACCCTGCTGTCTAGCTCTGAAAGGAAAGAAACTCAGATATTGACACCAAAATATTTAGCACCAGCGGACCAGACACGCACAAGACTGCGGCTGCCCGCTCTAACCTGGAAATCCACTCAGCATATCCACCTCCACGTTATCACCTGTGGCTATGTACACCACTGCAGACGAAATAGCATAAGCCTCGATGGCCAAACACCAGAAACGTATGATCTCCATAATGTCTGTTGCTGGAGTATAATATTTATTATATTACCACAAACTACAGCATTTTATGAAATATGACCTGAGCACCTCTAAGGTCACATGCCCAGGTGGCCATAGCCTTGGCTGCGACATGCATTTTCCTCCAGTTGATGGAATGGGCTCTAAGTGGCTGGCCTTCACCTGCATACATCATGGCAAACCAACTATCACCAAAAACAGCCCCATAGCCATAGTCACTGGCATCAGTGTATATATGATGCACTGTGCCCACCGACCAGTCATCCTCATTTATGAAGTACCATTGTGAGAAGCAATACATTCGTCCCACCAATCGATATCCAACATGGCCTCCCAAGATCTGACTTTGTGATGGGGATATTTGGGCCTCTTAGCTAAGCCAATCAACCTGCCCAAAAATGCGCGACCTGTGCGAACTACACGAGCTGCAAATGCTACTTTGCTTATGAGGCTCTGAATGTCTCTCTTGGAACCGACTCGCTTGCCGCGCCACCTGGCGTCAACGTACCTGACTACCTCTGCGCATGTGCCCTCCAGCTGCATGAACTAGAGAAGCGCACAAGCAAAAATATCAAAGAAAGCGGGCGCAGACCTCAGACCGAAATTTAGTGCCTTGGAAAAATACAGACAAGCAGGCATATAAAATATTATGTTTATAAGCATCACGCAAATCTAGTTTAGTTCGAAATGGCGAACCAAACCTTGAACAAAAATGAAATGACATCATCGACTGAGGCGTAGTGAAGCGAATAATCCTCGGGGTCAATGTCCCCGTTGACTGAGTGGAAATGAGAGATGATGAATTAACCTGATCTTAGAGCCGTCACGCTTCATAAATGCCCCAGTGGAGACACAACAAAGTGATCATATGGAGCTACACTAAAAGGACCATAAAGCTTACCAGCAGCCAAGTCAACCTCAATCACCTGCGAAACCTGCTCCGAAAACTCAGTGGCTGAAGGCCAATTAGGGGACACAATCGTATTGCCTGTAGGCAGGCGACCTATACGCACGCCTCTAGTCAACTGGGTCATTACTGCCCCAGCTTTGCTTACATCATAAACTGCGGGTAGCATGATCTTCCAATACTCACTGTTGAGATATGCAACTGGGACCTAGCTTGACTCGAGAGCACTTAATACAGACAACAAACCCGGCCATCTGACCCCCCACAGCTGATACACTTGTGGACTCGCTTACAACGTGTACCGGCTCTACAACGGCCGTACTGAAACAGCCCACATGCTTCCCATGGCTGGGGCGTACTCTGCTGGGCAGATTGCCCCCCACTTCCCGACTTTCTATTAAACTTGGACAGGTCGCTGTTCGCTTGCCCGGGGGCACGGAAGGGGCAATCGAACCCACTATGATCGCTGGACGTGCAACGCACGCACCTGCTAACACTTCTAAGTGCTGCAGAGTCGAACATAGCCACATATAATTCCTGATTCAGCCTAGAGAAACAGAATGATCTACGGCTGCCAAGCATATGCCTATGGCGCGTATCATACGTTATAACGAAAAGAAGTTAAAATTTTTGAAACATTTTAAGTATGAATGAAAGATAGGAAACCATTTTCCTGAAAACATTAAACCCATGGTGGCCACAGAGCAACAATTCGTAAGTGCCCAAGGCCTCGAGCCACTTAAATGAATTAGCTATAGCCTTTCTATTGCATTGATATTTGAAATTTAGAACACCTTTATCATCTATAAAGCTCTTAATATCCTCGTTTTCAAACAAGTATTAACTAGATCAACAAGATCGACAAACTCACCGCTAAGTGCGGACTCTCTGACATTGAGCGGTACATGCTCAGTCCCAGGAAGAAAATTGTTTGTGAAATGTTACTACTGCCTCTCGAGGACTGCTACCAAATCCTAACGATCTGGCTGGACCGAATCCGTCAATCAGGGACCTGCAGCCGCAGACGTGATGTTGGCCAAGCTCCGGGGCTGCTGGGTAGACAGACTCAGGATCCGCCTCTAACTGCAAATAGGGGCACCCTGGGGGGGGGGGGGGGCCTGCTTCGGAACACTGGCTGAGACACCGTCATCTGTAAATTGCACCATCTTGGAGCATGACCTTGTCACTTCCGGGTACAAGCCATAAGGCCTACTATCACCTGCATCGTACTGGGGGACATACCTATGCCCTGATCTGTCGACTAACCCAAAGGGAGCGGTATCATGCCTCTGGCTGCTGTACACATTATGCTTAGGCTCACCGTTCGCCCACTCACAGACCCAGCCTGCTCTGCCAATCAGTATATATCCTACTCGTCTCTCTCTTATTACGTCTGACTCGTAATTGTCTAATACTGCCCACTGGTTGTAAAACCAGCCAGGTTTTTTGGTTTCGAAAGCTCCCATTGTCGCCTCCTAACCCATAATTGGGAAAATTCGAACCCACATGGTCACACTGATAATGGTCACTTTCTCTAGCCCCGTGCTGGCTAACACGGGCTCCTACCAATGAGCCAGGCAACCTATCGAGGGGGCCTGAACCCGCCTTGCTGCCAGGGGCAGAGACTGACGAAACGTGGCCGGGGAGTCTTTACTGGACTCTGGCCTGTCAGAAACTACCAAATTAATATTTGCTTCTTTCCAACGTGCTTCTGTTCTCACCCACCTCGCTACTATCTTGGGCCAATGAACTGGAACTATTGTGTTCGTCCTGGGACACCACTGCGGCACTAGGCAAGCTGGCAGCCTGATGGCAATTTCCGACCCCTGTATGACCCACATGACCTTTGGTTGGCCTATTGCGAGCTCTACAATTACGACTGTTTCTTTTGGATTTGTTTCTCGTCATTACATCAGCCTACTGGATACAAGCTGTACTCATGAAGTGAAGCTTTGCTGCAACGGTAGTATTGCTGATATATGGCAATATGCGAAGAAATATGACGCAGACGAAGTCCGGATACAGCTGCTGAGGTGTGAAGGCACCTTGACGAGTTTTAGAGGTCTCAACGCAGCTCAGCTGGCTTGACTCGAAGCTTAGAGTTGAAAGCTTCTAACATCAAGCGGACTAGGCACACAAGCTTCCGTGCAGATGCGTGCACAGTGCAGATGAGCGATGAAGTACCAACGAGGTAAAGTCAACAGAAGAAATGAAGCGAATGAGTGTGAACGATGCGTCCCTCCCTTTTAAGGGGGCCGTAAACAGGATTACACGCATGGACGGATAGTGATATGAATGGACGCTAACGCGCGTCAACAGAAAACAATTTGGCATAAAAAATCGCGAATTTAGTCATACACTTTTATCTATTTATAGATATATGTGTGACAATACAACTCTAATTTACCCCATTAGATTTAAAACTCATACATGGCAATATACCCAAAGGAATATTAATTAAAATTTTTGTAAAAGTACTCTGTTACTGTGATGAAACATTCTTTTAGTAATTTTGATTCAAGTTATATAAGTGTTAAAGAAATGCACCAAATCTAATGGACAGTGTTTCATGATAATTATATAAAGCCATATTCTAAAGAGTATCATTTAATAAAATTACTTACTTATCTAAGCCTATTTATCTAATGGGTGCTATATTTTCACCTATTTTGCCTTTGATTTATACACAGAAAATATTGCTAAATTTAGCACTCATTTTGTCTCAGCATGAGAACTGTGAAATGCTTTAAAAAATCAAGCGCAATTAACACCTGTTTCTGAAACTTAGACTGAAAAGCAGATTACTAGAATCATAGCTTGGCTGAGACCTAAAGGACAACAGTGACGTATCAAGTTTCCGGCAAGTGCAAAACACCACAAAAATCAAAAATGGTAGTCACAACATGGGGCTAATAAATACAGGATATTACTTAACCAGAGCATGTATATGAATAGCAAAGAAACATTTCTATGAATCCATCTGAGAGGTTGAGTGCTGCAGGTGTTAGTTCCCCTTTAAGCTTTTGCATGATGGGCCTCCAACAGATAGTTGTTGAAAACCTTCAGAAGCTTTCACCCCTAAGACCAAAATGAACCATGCCAATTTCCAGGAAATCAGACTAAAATGGATGAGTTCATTGATGTTTGAAGGGGGAACTGTTAAGATTTTATAAATACCTTAGTACAATAAAACCAGGCACTTTTGAAATGTGGTCCTCAATTCAAAGTTGCTTCATTTTATTCAAGGAAGACAAATGTGCCAAAGTTAGGTTATCTAAGCCATTTTCAAGGATGTGAAGATCAGTGATCTGGCCACAGCTTAAATGTACACAAACATCAATGATGTCACTGGTAAGCTTCACAAGGCTCAGAAAATTATTTGTAAAACCAATCTTAGTAAGTATCTATATCTCTATGAGTTCTGCTAATTATAGGATATGTTATGCATTGAGATTCTTATACAAAAAATAAACTAGACAAAATTCTATGCAACTTAATAGCAGGAAAGTTTAAAACATATAGATATATATATTATTTTTGTTTCATAGTATGACTAACCAGCAAAGGTCTCTTTTTATAATTACTAATACTATAGATGGTGCAAGTGTTTGATTTGCAGACAGTTGTGGGTAGCTAAGCAAAAGTAGCATGGATCTATGGAAAAGTGCATTTTATAACAAGTTCGGCAATAAAGACATAAATTTATATGAACTATACCAA
Source organism: Alitta virens (assembly GCA_932294295.1). Taxonomy (NCBI): domain Eukaryota; kingdom Metazoa; phylum Annelida; class Polychaeta; order Phyllodocida; family Nereididae; genus Alitta; species Alitta virens. The sequence goes on from OW028584.1 coordinate 32,462,916, forward strand.
TTGATTGTAATATTTTGACATGATACCTAGCCAGTATCTGTTACCTGCAACTAATACCCTTTAGTCTGTACGAAATAGATCTGATTTAATTCATTTTAATTTTTGCATGTCTAGACTTTAACCAATTCTTATACAGCTCTCTTTTTTAAAGAGAGCTTTTGTTATGACTATGATGGTTTTGGTTGCCAGCCTCAATTACTTATACATGGCCCATTATTGATTGTTCATTGTTACAAATACCTTTTGTCTTTGTGTATTTTCTGATTGTGGTGGTCAATTAGCTATCTAATTGATATTTTGTGAGTGATGAAAAACGATGAAAACATATTAAATAAAAAAAGCAAAGGTCTTCCCCATGTGAATGGTGAAGCTCAGTTATGCTTATTTTAGGAGTTTCGTGACTCCGAAGGTCTCCATGTGCCTGATGTGTCAAATTTCAGTAAATTATGAATTTTACAACTATTTTTCTTCATATGTGCTTTATGTTTTAAATATATTCTTTATATGCTTTAAAACACAGAACAAGAGCATTATCAATGAGAAATGTTTACAATTGACAAAAACAATCCTTCGGATGTTGTTGCTAAGTATTTCATTTTATGGCGTTGTTGCATGCGCTATTATAGCCTCTATTAATCATTAAGGCTGCACACAGAGAAAAAGTTCACTTAAACACTATGTAGTTACAGGTAGGCAATGTTTTGTCTTCCATTTGTCTCAGATTCTTAGCCCATTGACTACACGCTAACTATATATAAAACTGCTGCTTTACTCTTATCCTTGAAACACAATGTCATCAGTGGTGTAATGATTTGCATGACTGCTTGCTGATTGGGTAACCAGAGTCGAATCTTGCCCTTCTCCCTTTTTCTAGACTGAAGTTGACTTAGTACTTCTCAAGAACCTTTCAAAAGTGAAATACCCGTGGCAGCTTGGTGGAGACAGAAAACCTCAATATCCACGAAGAACCTTTGGGGTAGTTCACAGCACCCATTGGTGCTCTAAAAAACCTTTATTTTATGGAGTGAAGCCAGTTCTCAAACATTTTGGCTGACAGACCAGCTCTAACAAGAAGTATTTAGAAAATTAACATTTCAGTGGTTTGATTAACATCCTGAGTATCTTAAATATTGAATTTTACATATCATATGTAGGAGGGAGAAAAGCCACCTTTAAAAAATGTGATCTGACTATCCAAGGCATGTTAATTGTGCCTTGGGTAAATTTAAATAAAAATCAATCATTGATGAATCAATTAGCTGATATAAGCCAAATACAGCAATGTAATTTCAAAAGCATGACTCATATAGGGTAAATGGAGGCTGCCGATTTCTAAAAGGACAATTGCGAGAACATACCGTGTGCAGTTTACGGGTTATTCAAGATGGCTTCCAGGATGGTCGTCAAATTTGTCTTAAGCAGTATATCAGCCTCCAGTTGACTTAGCATAGTGATTGAAACATGTGTATGTATGTTTTTTGCATCAAGGAATTAAATTTTTCATATTAGAAGTCAGTTTGGGGCATTTTGAAATCACTAGGGTGTCCAGGATGGCCATCGAATATGTTCATAGCAATAAATTATGGACAACCTTATCAATGCATGTAAAAAGGTGTGCTGAACTTCTCATCACTACTACTAGTAAAGCCAGATACCATGAAGAGATTAATGCATTTATGAATGTGTTGGAGCCAATACATGGGCAGTTTACAAAATATGGATGATCCTGTTCAGAAACTTTCACGTTTGGGACAATTGTCACAAAGTGGAGCTCGAAACTTTGCTGAAGTGATGCTTTTTGATTTCACATGTGGGCATGTCAACTATGCCAGATGGGGGACACAAAATGTAATAGAAGTTAAATTACTAGAATTTAAACGACCTCAAATCTACCAGGCCATCTCTGATGGTAACTAGTCTGTGCATACGACCAAGTTATTCAAGACATGGATATGGAACAGTCAATAAACAAGGACTGTGACAAATACCACCACTGAAAAAATATGGTAAATGTGAGAAATTTATCTAATATATTCTAAGTATGTATCTGCAATAGACATGCATCTTATTCACAAAAAATGACAGATATGCGTAACTCAAACAATATTTAGAGTTTAATGGTTACAAATCTGAGTTACTACCTATCAAGACCGGTGTGCCACAAGGCTCTATACTAGGACCCCTTTTTTCTTATCTATGTGAATGACTTTAACAGATCCACAAATATGTTCAATTTCATCATGTATGCAGATGACACAACACTATTAGCAGCTCTCTCTACAGTGAACCAAGACATATTATACAACCGGTCGATTCATTTGAATAATGAGCTCATGAATATCAGTAATTGGTTAAAGGTAAATAAGCTGTCTCTGAATGTCTAAGAAACTAAATATATGATCTTTCACACCAAAAATATATACATTCCAGATATACAGTTATATATAGATGGTGATAAACTAGAAAGAGTGGGTAGTTTTGATTTTCTAGGTATTGCAATAGATGTAAGATCAAAAAGAAAATATCAAAAATTCTTGGGGTTATGAATCATGTTAAACGGTTTCTTCCAACTGAAACATTAACTTGTAATATACAATTCTCTTGTCTTATCACATTTACTTTATGGTGTTTTACTTTGGGGATTAAAATCAAATTGGTTAATGAAACTGCAAAAAAGAGCGATAAGAATAATCACAAAAAGCAAGTATAATTTACCATACAAATCCACTCTTCAAACTTAATTTATTAAAATTAGATGATATTTTGCATTTACAGGGATGGAAATTTTACCTCAGATTAACTAACCAAAATCTACCACACAACATGGCTGCCGTGCGAACAAGCATGACTGTGAACAAGCATAAACAGAAAATAACCAATAAGAAAAAATGGCGCTTAAGTGAACAGCAAATCGCTCAGGCAAGCTTATTGCATGGCTTTATCCTATCTGATAGTTCCTATCCAGGGAATCTTGGTTTGTGTTCGGACTACAGGTGCAGTAACAAATCTGTATACATATGAAATGAAAACATAAGCATTGCGCTCAATCTGTACACCCACAGTTTTTGTCAGATGTATTACTAAGATCTTATTTTAGTAAAGCATTATAGGTGTACATTTTGCAATTTGATTTGACCACAAGTTAATATAATTAGCTCTGCCCACGGAGTGGGCAGAGGTCTTGTTAGTACATCAATCTCGCGAGATGACGTCACCTTAGCACAAAAACGTTTCATCTATCTCCATTGTACAATACATTTAAGTCTAAATGGTGATTTATTGACATATTCTTTATATGTAGTATTAATTTCATATACTATTATTATCAATTTATCTGTATTAGCTCAATTATTGGTTTATGTTAACATTTCAATGGTACAATACTGTACAATACATTGCTGTGTTGAGCAATGGCAAAAGTGTTGTGAAGCCATGCATGACAAGACTTTCACACTTTCTGAAGCTGCAAAAGCCAGCCTCCTTCACTATACATCAATAATTATAGTAATTTTCCACTGCATTGTTATATTGTGTTCATTGAAGTGTAACAGGAAGTCTATCCTGTGGCAGTTTAACTTCACTGGCATTTTAAATCACAGAAGCCAACAGACAACATATGTCACCATATTCCATGTCAATATTGAGTTGCACACTGTTGTAAGTACTTTATTGCATTTATCAATTGTACTCATGTACTCTACTTTATCCATGTAAATTATTACATGTGTTTATTCATTATGTGGATCAAATTATGACAATTAGTGTCAATTTGATATGAATTCATTTACTTTGAATGTACAATTAATTGGACATTAATTCAACACTTAATATATCACTTCATGTTGTAATATTTAATAATCATTCATTAAGAGGGGTATATTTATGATGTTTATAGACATGTTTATGGATATGACTTAGGTCAAGATGTATATTTAATGTGTTTCATTGCTTAATGCAGACATACTACTTGGAAGACATACATATGCATCATTTCATCTCTATACTTCATATAATTCATCATTGTTTCTTAATATTCATTTTAATTATTTGTAATATTCCAGATTTACTGGATAGAATCAACTCTCCATGTTCAATAAAGTGCATCTCATATCATATGTCCAAGGTTGCCTTGTCGTCTCTTACATATGATAACACAGTGGTTTAACGCTACATATTCCCCTTGTACAGGCTGCTTTCGCTGTTCAGCGTGGCTCCATTATCCTACCCACTGTCACTTTCTACACCCGTTTAATTGTGTCCTCCATATTGTCCCAGCTCTCGTCATTGCCCGAGACTGCGCTATGATGTCATTACAGGATTCCCCTTGAGGGAAGCCCACAGTAGGCATGCCTTGCATTTTCCACGATGTCGATTCTCATTTCGCTTTCGCGCTACATATTCTTCTTGTACATTGCGTATTGCTTTGGGACCTGTTCCATCGCTTCATTGTCCTATGCACAGCCATTCTTTGCGACACCTTCGCTCCTTAAATTCGTGCCTAGTCTCGCCATAGCATGAGACGTCCGTAAGACATCATCAAGGGAATCCCCGCAAATTAAACATGTATTATAGAATTTATAAAACCACAAATAATATAACTAAATACCTAATACAAGATGAAAAAACTCAATGGCTTAAAAGCATTGAGGCAACTTCTGAAAAATACAACATTAATATAGATGAGATAAAAACAATGACCCCTAAAAAAGTTAAGAATTATATAAGAAAAACAGTACACAAAGTCTTCAGGAAAGAGCTTTTTAAAAACAAAAATGAGAAAAGCAAAATCAAGTACCTAACCGAAGGATACATAGAAGATCAAAAGGCAAACTATACAAACCAGTACAACAGAGAAAGCACAAGTATTATCTTCAAAGCTCAAAACAGAATGCTAAACATAAAAGGAAATTTCAAAACAAATACCAAAACCAAACATGTAGACTATGTAACCTACAAGAAGAAACACAAGAACATATATATATATTAACACAATGTCAAGTAATAGTAGAAAAAGGGCTGACAATCAAAAAGGACCTACTGTTCTCAAGAAGTTCATACATACTTAATAAGCTAGCAAACTGAAAGAAATAATAATAATACTGGAAAATGAAGAAAATAAATAAAACAATAACAAATAATAATATATGAATGACAATAAAAAGAAGCAAAAACGTCACCATTTTGATCCCATTAGGGATATAACTCTTCTGCTCCTATGGGCAGAGCTCCGCACATCCCATGTGCATTCTACTCGTCTTTAATTTCGTACATGCTGTGACCACTCACCGACTTTGACAAGATAAATTAGTATGCAGTTAGATTTATTTTGAGACTCAAATTGTAGAACTGTTGTATATAAATACCGTTACAGAAACAGATGCAACACAACCATTTGATTAAATTAAACACTATGTCTTGGGGGCTCAGGGCTCAAGTCTACACCCTGATCTCTGATCAAAATTGAATTCAAACTACTCAACATGACTTGGGAAGCTCTCAACAATTAGGCACCATCTTACATATCAAATCATTTAGAAAAACAGCCTCAGCAAACAATTAATCTCAGAAGTAATGGCAATAACTTGCTCCTTCGACCTCAATCCACTAACGAATTTGGAGCTCACGCTTTCTTGTGCATTGCTCCTCACCTCTGGAATAAACTACCTGAAGATATCAAACGGAGATCCCCAAATGATGGATTTAAGAGAAAGTTACAAACTCATCTATTCAGAACTGCCTATGAACAATAGGTTTCTGTATTCAGAGCGCCATTGAGCAGAAATCATTTCTGAAATAGGCGCTATACCAATTTATTTGTTTTTTATAATTATTAATGCCAGGGTAAGTCCATGTCAGATGACACCAATGTATTCTTAGAACACGACAATTATGATGAACTTATTAATGTAGCCAAAACCGAACTAGACAATATATCACATTGGTCACTTATGAATAAATTATCACTAAATGTAGGAAAAAACTCAATTTATAATTTTTCGAAACACCTCGTAAATTACTTCCCTCAATACCCACCATTACAATCAATAGTGAAAATATTGAAAAGGTAACCGAAATTAAATTTCTTGGTGTATACCTAGACGAATTGATGAATTGGAAATTTCACATTATTTTTAAAAGCAAGGTCATAGCAAAGAATTTGGCAGTGATTCATCGCATTAAAAACTTAGTCCCAATCCAGATACGTAAAACACTATACTATAGCTTAATTCATCCTCACCTCAGCTATGGAGTCTTGGCTTGGGGCAGAACCCGCTCCAAAGAAATTAAACACCTAAAAACTCTTCAAAAAAGGTCAGTTAGATTTGTGATTAGAGCAAGATATAATTCTCATAGCAAACAAATTTTCCATTCCCTAGATATCCTCACAATAGATGATCTATTCAACATGCAATGCTGTAAACTTTTCCTAAGAAGCATGAACAATATCCTACCCCAATATTTCATGAATACCTTTAGAACAGTCAATGACAGACACAACTATGCTACTAGACAGCAAGACAACTTAAGACCCCCAACGGCATTCCATAATATACACAACCAACTACTTAGTGTTAAAGTTGCCAAAATCTGGAATCATTTGCCTCAGACAATAAGACAATATTCCGATAACTCAATAAATACATTCTGCAACAAATATCATAATTATCTAATCAATCAATATCCATTAATCTGTGAGATAAGAAATTGCTATATCTGCCAAATTTAAATCTCATCTCATTTCCATTGTCTCTCATTATTTTCCATTACCATTACATTCATATCATGTATTGCAACAGCCTTTAACACAATATTGTAATTCAAGCCATTAATATTATTATTAATTATAACTTTATTTTTTTTTGCTTCATAATTATAATTAATTAAATTTTCAATTTAACATTTTTTTCCCGAGGTGGACACTGTCACAGCCTATGTAGGCTCTAGTGTTCTCCTGGTGGGTTTTTGACAATATGTTATTTAACTATGTATGTGTGTGTTAAGCCCCGTTCCCACATAGCCGAGTTTGTCGTAGTCAACTCGTAGTATTACGTAACGGCCAAAATTCGAGGAGTTGGCGACGAATTCTGGCGGAAAAAGTGACACGGCGGGTTACTCGCCGAGTTACTCGGCGGGTTCGGCGGGTGACTCGGCGGGTGACTCGCCGAGTTGTAGGAGTGACTCGCCGGGTTAAGCAAGGTAGCTACGACAGCGACGAGTCACCCGTCGAATGATAGGCCGACGCCAGCCTACCTGCATTCTCAGATGCATATCTCACTTAATATTTGGTCTATTTTCGATCCGAAAATACCTATGGAGTCACTATGAATTATACTACAAAACTATCTTTATTTGACGAAAATCGGACTAATATTAAGGGAGCAGTAGCTTTTTAAAGAAGCGCTCAGCTTTCTGCATTAATACAGTCCGGGTGCGGACGCTTCAGGGAGCACCAGTATAAGTAAATTAAAGATAGCAAATAAAATCACAGATCAAATCACAAATACTAATTACAATATCAATATTAGATTTAAATTTTACAAAAATATACACAAATTTATACTGATCATAATATCACAATAAGATTCAAATTAACACAAAAAGATAAGAAAGTTATACAAATATAATCATTGCCTGGTAATTACAATAAAATATATTGCTTTTAATTAATGAAAGCAATTACATATTTTTGTAATTGTGAATGACAATCAAGACAATGTCATATTACTGTGTCATCTTTGAACAAACCATGAAATGACAGGTCAAAGAACCCCAATTTAGGCAATTAGGCAATTGACACATGTATTGAGCATTTGCTGTATTCTCTACAACCATTCTTTGTATCATTCAAAATGCTAATAGCAATTACTGTGTCATCTTTGAACAAACCATGAAATGATAGGTCAAATAACCCCAATTTAGGCAATTAGGCAATTGACACATGTATTGAATTTGCTGTATTCTCTACACCCATTCTTTGTATCATTCAAAATGCTAATAGCAATTGACATAACAGTCATGGCAGTTGGCAGAATGAGTAGAAATGAATTGCAATAAAGCTCATCCAAACAATGTATATAAAATGGTCAAAAATATTGACTACACCATTCAAGTCAGGGCCATACACAGAGCACCTTGCCGCCGCCAGACTACCTGCCTTCTCAGACGAATATCTCGCTTAATATTTGATCTATTTTCAATCTGAAAATCTGTGTGGAATAAGTATGAACTCGACTATAATTCAATATTTATATGACGAAAATCGGACTAATATTAGGGGGGCAGCACCCTTTAAAGTAGCGCTCAGCCTTACCTGCATTGATACAGTCCAGGTGCGGACGTCTGCGAGAGCCCCACTGTTTGCCTCCGCCAACCTAGCTACATTCTCAGACGAATATCTCGCTTAATATTTGGTCTATTTTCAATCCGAAAATACCTATGGAGTCACTATGAATTATACTACAAAACAATATTTATTTGACGAAAATCGGACCAATATTAGAGGAGCAGCGGCCTTTTAAATTATATACGACCCCCTACGCTGATGATGCATGTACTAAAGGTAGAACTCGGCGAGTTACTCCTACAACTCAGTGAGTTACTCCTACAACTCGCCGTGCTACTCCTCGCACTCCTGAACATTCCACCGAGTGTAATACGAGTGAAATTAGCGCCGAGTAACTCGCCGAGTTCGAGGAGTAACTCGGCGAGTTAGAGGAGTTACTCGCCGAGTGACTCCTGGTACTCGGCGAGTCATGGCCGAGTTTTTGAAACTCCTGGAAAATCCGCCGAGTGTGCCGTGCAGCGCGGCATACTCGGCTATCGGCTCCAAATCTCAGGAGTTGGCTACGAGTCCCAGGAGTTACTCGTCGAGTATCTCCCGAGTGCGAGGAGTAGTCGCAGAGTTTAGTACGGATTGGGACCGAGAAGCGTGTTACGTAATACTACGAGTTGACTACGAGAAACTCGGCTATGTTGGAACGGGGCTTTAGTGTGGCCGTTTGCTTCTGGATGTTTGAATTTTGTGTGTAGGAATTTGTAATTGTACCCATCAAATAAATAAATATCTATCTATCTATCTATGTCGTACACTGACCCTGTATTCGCTTGGACTACTTGCAGTTGCATTTGTCTTTAGTCTCCACGCAGAGATTACCTCAGCAATATTGTTTGGTAGTAATAAGCAAGCACTTTTGCTCAACTGTTATTTAAACGTTACAGTAGCTTTTATATTTATATAATTTGTATTGACAGTTTTGTCAAACATGACCGCAAGCTTATTTGGGTTGTCGCTATGTTGATAAAAGTTGCAAGAGCAAAGTCCTTCAAAGGTGGGTCTCATCAAAGCACGCCTGAATTATTCCGTGAGGCAGGGAAATTGCTTGTGCTTGATGTTCAACGAGATATGGTTGATGAGCTCTCCAAGAAGAATGGTAAGTACTCAGCTCTAAGACCTACAGTTCAACATCAATCTTTGGGTTGTGGGAAGCAGGCTACAGAAGTTCAATCCCTTGTGCCCTGAATTAGAAGCCCAGGTAATTTTACCTTCAAACCATGTAATCACACGTCTATTGATTGCAAGTGGTCATAGAGGTAGAGATGCCACCTTTGCTTGTTTCAAACAAAATTACAGGACTCCACATGGCAGCAAGCTTGCCTGGTCCATTAAGTCCTCTTGTCAGCTTTGCAAACTTAGGAAACCAAAGCTTCTGACTCAGGAATGTGGCTTGCTTCCTTATTCTCGACTGAAACCGGCTTCTGCTATCACCAATGTCATGCTTGATTTTTTTTGTCCATTTAAGGTAAGAGGTGAGATCAACAAGCGAGTTTAGGGCAAAGCCTTTGGAGTCATCTTTACTGAAATGGTCATGAGAGTGTTGCGCATTGAAGCAGTTTTCCGTTTTGATACCAATTCATTTCTCATGGCTCTAAGTCAGTTTGCGAGCGTTACTTGAAGTTTGAGTGCTGGAGCACATAACTTAGTCCACCTCTTCCCAATTTAATCTACAAGATTCTGGACCAATTGATATCTCACAGTGAGACGAGGTTCCTGGGGTTGCCAGCCACCAGGCTTTTTAGATGTAGCTCTTCCCATGAGAAGGCAGTTTGGAGTAAGAATGCTGATCTCAGCATCGGAACTTGGCATGTTGCCTATCGGCCTCTCATTTAAATGGTTTGCAACCTCAGAACAAAGTGTGAGAATCTCTACTAATTTACATTAAAATCCCCCACTTACTTTTTAGGGGAGGGAATATATCCCCCTGATCCCTCCAGGATCTGAGCCCCTGTGTGAGAATCATAGCCATTACTAGGCAGTTTTACATTATGGGGCTCTAATAGGTGTTTGTGAAAAACCCCCTACAAAGTGATGAATCTCTCAGAGGTTCCAAATGGGTTTCCCTTTCTATGTTAACTATATTTTTAATAGTCACAGCTGATATCTCAAACAGACAAGGGCCTCACTGGGTGCATTTTTACAATGTTTGGGACAGACTCTTTAATATAGTATAGGCGTTTCCGCAGGAAGAAGTTGTCCTGTTGACTGAGGCTCGTCTATAAAAAAAATGCCATGTACCAGTATTTTATTGCATATGTTGCAAACTGCGTTGTTTACAAATAGGTCTAAACATGTGCTGGTCTAAAAATAGCTGTTGACCCAATTAATATGCTTGAGTGGACCTCCTAATGAGCATGCTCAGTAGTGGACTTCCACTTGCATTCCAATTTGAAATCAGTTGGCAGTTGAATCTCACAATGGGAAGATCAGTTATCTTAAATGGTTAACTTGAATGTGACAATGGCATACTTGAGTCAGCACTAATGGGAATATGCAACGTATTTGTGAGTATTATTGAGTTTGGGTTATATTGTATTCTTACCTGATTTATGGGAGCTTAAAATGCCTATTTTGTGGGACAATTTATGTTTATTTAATCAATTGGTTTGTCAACTTATTATGTCTAATATTACAATTGAGATATTAATTTATTGATTAAAGACATTAATTTATTTGCATTAACATGTCATATGTGTTTTGATATACTTACATTGCCTTTTGATATGATTTGCTTGTTTTGCTAACATTATACTTAAGGTGGTTAATTTGATATAATTGTAGATTCACCGACTAATGTCAACAATAAAGTCAACTTTAAAGCCAACAATCATTCGTCGTGTAAATAAATGTTGCTGAACTCAACAGCATATATACATATTTTTATGACTAATACGTTTGGTTGCCAGCCTCAATTACTTATACACGGCCCATTATTGATTGTTCATTGTTACAAATACCTTTTGTCTTTGTGTATTTTCTGATTGTGGTGGTCAATTAGCTATCTAATTGGTATTTTGTTCAAGTGAGTGATGAAAAACAATGAAAACATATTAAATAAAAAAAGCAAAGGTCTTCCCCATGTGAATGGTGAAGCTCAGTTATGCTTATTTTAGGAGTTTTGTGATGCCGAAGGTCTCCAAGTGCCTGATATGTCAAATTTCAGTAAATTATGAATTTTACAGCTATTTTTCTTCACATTTGCTTTACGTTTTGAAAATAATATAAGGATTTGAAACAAAGAACAAGAGCATTATCAATCAGAATTGTTTACAGGTGACAAAACAATCCTTTAAATGTTGTTGCTAAGTATTTCATTTTATGGCATTGTTGCATCAGCAACAGGCTCTATTAATTATTGACGCTGCATACGAGAGAATAAGCGCACTTACACTGGCTTGTCATAATTACTTTTAGTTACCAGCATAGTTTTGAACATACAAAAACATTTTGTGTCATACAGAATGGTTCTTTTAACAACTTTGATTTCAATGGCTTTGCTTCACTATGCAGTTACAGGTAGGTAATGTTTTGTCTTCCATTTGTCTTGGATTCTTAGTCCATTGACTACAGACTGGCAGAAACTATGAATAAAACAGCCGCTTAACTCTTATCCTTGAATCACAATGTCATCAGTGGTGTAATGATTTGTGTGACTGCTTTCTGTATGAGTAACCAGAGTTCAAATCTAGCCCTTCTAACTTTTTCTAGACAAGAACCTTTCAAAACTGAAATACCCCAGGCAGGTCTTCAGGGCTTGGTGGAGACAGAAAACCTAAATATGCACAAAGAACCTTTGGGGTAGTTCACAGCACCAAGTGGTGCTCTAAAAAACCTCACTGTATCTTTATTTTTTAGAGTGCAGCCACTGGTCTCAAATATTTGTGTAAATGACCATATGTCCACAATTTGACTAAAAGCCATTTTGGCTAACAGATTACCAGCTTAATCTGACAAAAACTATTCAGAAAATGGACATTTCAGTGGTTTTATCTTGGATTCTGCTTCAGTATGCCATGTGATCGCTGAGGTCATATGACCATCATAATTATTTGTTACTTTTTCCACCTTGGAGTATGAAGTGACAATCGTACAGTCGTAATGTAAACATCGTACTGCAGTCTAACTTCCTGAGTATCTTATGTAAAATTGTGAATTATACATATCATTTGTAGGAGAGAGAAATGCCACTTTTAAAAAATGTGGTCAAGTGGCCCATAGTGCCCCAACTTTGGGGGACCTTGAGCTGGACTTGGGGCACCTTGAGCCAACCTAGCAAACACTTGGAAATTGGCAAAAGAGGCTTTAGTTTGCTTCACTGGTGGCACAAACACAAATTCCTAAGGACTTAATTAACTATGAACCATGTGTGCGTGTGTGTGTGATTAGGGCTTTATGTCCTGTATTTCTGCACCAGTTGGGCTAATTAGGACAAGCAGAGACCATGGCAATGAAACAAAGGAGGAAACAGCCATCCAACTTAGGCTCGACCGGGAATCGAACCCGGGACCCAGTGGTTGGAAGCCCAGAGCCCTCCCTACCTCTGAGCTAGGCCTCCTCCTTAACTATGAACCATGTAAAAAAATAATATTTATCTCAAGGTGCATTTCCTCAATGAATGTCTGACTGTCCGAGGCAAGTGAATTGAGCCTTGGGTAAAATATCATAAAATACACTAGTTTTTTTGCTTAAAAATTAAAGAGCCAAAATGAAATGTCACGCCCTGAAATGTTAAACCATGCCTACATTAGCTTCATGTAATTTACATTAAGGCTTAATTTGTAATTAAAGGGTAATGATTTAAATGTCCAAGGCAAGTAAAGTTTGTCTTGGGTAAGTGATAATTTGGGGGAAAATTACAATTTTTTTATTTATAAAATAAACTGTTAATAAGGCTTATAATGTAATTAAAAGTTGTAATAGTATGCTTTTAATCAGTTATTGTTATTCCATGGCCAGGCTCAAGGTGCCCCACATAAGCTGGTTCATGGTGCCCCACATGCAAATTCCACATAAAAAAACATTGGTTACTGCATTCTACAAGTAATGAAGATATTAGAAAGATAACAATCTTGCCTGGTTTTATTACTCTGCAGTTGATAAGTGTAAATTCTGAATTGACACAATATCCTGACAGGAAACTAAAAAATTAATTAGTGACAAAATTCTTTATCACTAAGGGGACAAAATCATGGGCCGTTTTTGAGAAGTTATATGATGTTTTTGACTGAAACTGGCCCAATCCTTGAAAGCAGTTGCGCAGGGGGAGTGTACTTGATGAAGTCAGTAGCCTTGGTCTTATTGTTCTTGTAAAATTTTTCCAAAACATTGTTCGGTTGTTTTATAGAAATTTATTTATGTAACATCATAGATATGTCTCTGTCATAAATTGCTTCTGTAAACATTGTTCGGTTGTTTTAGAAACGTTTTCAGAAGGCTTTATTTAACAGTTATATGAGACATTTTCAAAACAGAGCTGTACGTCTGTTCTGAAGGATACATAAGTTTTCACCCAATCTTGCGATTTATTGCCAAGTAAAATACATAGACAAGTAAATATGGTCAAGTATTAGCAAAACTGGAATGATGATTTTTTTTCAAATTTTAAGCTCTGTCTCTAGGGATAATGTTTTCAGAAATGAATGTCAACTAGATGTTAATTTGGTTATAGAGAAACTGTTTGAGCTGTATAAAAAAAGGTTGGCAACAACAAATTGCTACCTCTCCAAAGCAAAGAACTGATGTCAATTTTAAAGTGCCTATATATTCTTAATTTCCATGCTCAGTATATTGATTTGTTCAATAGTGGCGCCACATTCAGTGGATAAATATTGATCAATGTATTAATATATTATAACCTCTTTTTCTTGTCATAAACAACCATAAACATCTCAACTTTGCATATTCTTAAAGCCTTGCTGATAATGGCATTGTTGTATTCGGCAACAGCAGGTAGGTTTGTAATAGTTATATCCCGATTAGGAGGAATTAACATTTTATAAGCAACAAAAATATTAGTTAACTCCCGACTATGAGGGATGAGGGATAATTAACTTATACTCCACTAGGCATTTTCATTGGTGATATCCTGCTCAGAACAATAGGAGAACAGTCTTAAGTGCAGTACAAGTATTAGTTACATCCCGAATAGGAGGGAGTTAACTAATCAACATTTTTGTTGGTTATATCCCAACGCCGAAAACTTTATACTCTGTTATCATTTTATTCACCACTATATTTAACAAAATTATACATAATCAACATAAAAATAAAAATAATTCAGTGAAGGAGAACCCTCTAAGGCATTTAGGTGCCGCTATCGAGGGACCACCTATAGTAAATGTAAATGTTTTATTTGCAATAAAAATTTTAGCAGATAAGAAAAAAGGTACTACAAAGTAGACTGCTGCTTCACTGGAAAGTATCACTCATATCAGTACTAGCTATTTGTAACATATAATAAATAGTTAAGGATTAGGATATACTGGTCGGAGTTAGGTAGATAACAGGCTGGTAGCGAGCAATGATCTGAATATGAGTTGATGGTTATTTCTTAATATATTTCTTCAAACCATCAAAACTACGTGTGAAAATTTTATCTCTTATATTTAAACTCATGCTATTAAAAAGTTGAGGGTATCGGTATGTTATACTGCACTAAGGAAATTCATGTCTAATGGGGGGTGGTCTATACATACGATTTTGTCTAGTTGGGTAATTTTGACTGGTAATTTTGAGAGACTGCAAGAGGGTCATAAAATAAACTTGAAGGTTGCCGTTTTCTGCTCTATAGCTAAATTTATAGTCATGCAGTGCATATAGGTCATCAAATTTGAGCAGATTTAAAGCTTTAAAAAGCCCACTTGTGTGAGCATTATGTTTGCTCTTTGTCATATGTCTTATGGCTTTTTTTTGTAATTTAGAAACTTTGTTACCTTTCCCGCCCTAAATCTGTAAGCCATAGTTTATATAGGATAGTATTAGTGAGTTATAAATGTTCAGAATTGCATTGATAGGGATAAAGTTTTTCAATTTATTTATAATGCCCGAGATCCTACTTATCTTTCTACCAATGATATCTATGTGCTAACCCCATTTCAATTTAGAGTCAATCACTATGCCAAGGAGATTAAAGCTCTCGACAAACTCTATAGTATGGTTTTCCATTTTTAAGTGGGGTTTACAAACTTCCCTTTGGGCAGTATGAAAAATCATAGCCTTAGTTTTGGTGGTATTCAAAGACAATTTATTTAGGTTTAACCAGTTGCTAACTTTACTTAGCTCATTATTTATACTGGATTCTAAATCAGTTTCACCAAAGGAGTTTAGTGTTGCCATCAGAGTGGAATCATCGGCATAGATGACTGGATAGAACCGGTCTGTGGCATGGACCAGGTCATTAATATATATAATGAAAAGAAGGGGACCTAGAATGGACCCATGAGGAACTCCTACTGTTAAGGGCATTAGATCGGAGGATATACCTTCAAGCTTAACATACTGCAGTCTTTTTGACAGGTAACTTTTCATAAAATCTAGAGACTCATTTCGAAAACCATAATGTTTCAATTTATATAATAGGATATCATGGTTAAGTGTGTCAAAGGCCTTCGATAAGTCTAAATATACATTTAAAGGTGTTAATGTTTTGTCCATAGATGTTATAATTCTTTCAACTACCTCAAGGACTGCATATTCAGTTGAGTGGCAAGTCCTAAAACCATACTGGCTTTGATAGAAAAGATTTGATTTCATAAAGTATTCATAGATTTGAGCATGCATGATTTTTTCAAAGACCTTTGACACACTTGAAAGAATTGAGATCGGCCTATAATTTTCAAATTTAAAAATTCATTTTTCTTGAATATTGGAAGAACTTAAGCTGTTTTGAGCTTATTCAGAAAAAAGCCAGCTTGAATACACTTATTGAACAGTAACATTATTGGGTGAGCTAATTCTAGTTTGCAATGTTTTAATAGTTTATTAGATATCCGGTCAATGCCACAGCTGCTCTTAGGTTTTAAGTTGTCTATTGTTTTAATAATTACTGGTTCAGTTACCGGATTAAAGAGAAATGTTTAGTGAGCAGGATTCTTCAAGAACTTTCTAGAAGTATCATGACCATTTTTACTTATAGAAGAGGCAAGTTTTGGTCCAATTTCCACAAAATATTTGTTAAATTGTTGTGCTATATTCTTGGGGTCAGTTTCAAAGTTGTCATTTACCAAAAATTTCTTTGGGAATGCATTAGTTACCTTCTTTTTGTTTATTATTTCGTTGATCATACTCCAGGTTTCTTTTTATTGTTTTTATAGTTGTCAACATATTTAGCATAGAAGGATTTCTTTGCTACACGAATGGATTGTTTTAAGATTTTGTTATAAGAATTCAGATTGTTTTTAAGTACTAAATATGGGGGCGGGGGCCTAGCTCAGAGGTAGCGCTCTGGGCTTCCAACCGCTGGGTCCTGGGTTCGATTCCCGGTCGAGCCTAAGTTGGATGGCTGTTTCATCCTTCGTCTCATTGCCATGGTCTCTGCCTGTCCTAATTAGCCCAACAGGTGCAGAAATACAGGACGTAAAGCCCTAATCACCCACCCCACTAAGTACTAAATATCTAGGGTTGTCTGCTGTGGTTAACTTCAATTTCTGATACAATTTGTCACTAAAAGCAATAGAGCGAAGGATTCCAGTGGTAATCCAATCATTATTTTTATTTTTGTATTTATTGAACCTTTTATATTTAATAGGGAAGTGTTTATTTAGGAGCGAGTGAAGGATATCATCAAACTTATTGTAGCTAGTATTGGCATCAGAGTCTATTAAGGTATGAAATGTTTCTACGATGTTTGGTTCCATTAGCGCATTTTTAAAATTCATAATAGAATCCCTGCTCTCACAGAAACTAAGAGGGATACAACTAACACTCATACTAAAGATTTGTTATTTTACACGATGAGTGCTACTGGTCTAAAGCTTACTCAACTTATATGACCTGCTACCAGAGACAGATATAATGAAAAGGATTAGGTTTGGATTGAGGACCATGTTAGACATTTACTCTATGGGTGGGATTTTCACTTGCCCCAGCAATGGCCAAGCATAGACACTACGAAGCCACCAATCTGTGATCTAGCTAATGAACAGTGCCAAGCCACACTGTGTGCTGTCATCTCAAAGCCCAGTGACCTGATTATGGATGTGTTTTGCTCGTTCACTCATCTAAACTATATTAGTCAATTTCCCTTATAGTCTATAGGCTGGCTTATGGAATTAAAGGTCTTACTATGAAATTAGAGAATAATTAGATATTTGTGTCTTGAGTTCACACAGTCCTTGTTCTGACAGCAGATAATTCAGGAAAATTGCTTGAACTAAAAAAATTAAAATTAAATCAATTTCTCTTGTAATTTTAAGAGAAGATTTTTAAGTCAACACATAGCCTATCGGCTACATTGTTTAACCAATGATTTTGTTTACCTAGGTAAACTAGCAAAGATATGTCCACAATTAGGTCGCTTGGCTTTGAGGTGACAGCACACAGTGGCCAGGCCATCAAATGTTGAACCTTCAAACAACTTATTCATAATTTAACACCCTTGACTGCAAAAGTAGTCATTATGACAATGACATCAGATAAAGTTGACTAACCATCGAACATGACAAACATGACAAAACTGTAAAGGGCTGCTCTTAGATAAAATGTTGAAAGTTGAAAAAATGTTTAAAAGGTTAGTCAAAATGTAAGCCACTTTGATTATTATGGTTGGAGTAGGGCTTCATGTCCTGTATTTCTGCACCTGATGGACTAATTAGGTCAGGCAGGGACCATGGCAATGAAGGATGAAACTGCCATCCGAGAATCGAATCCGGGAGCCAGTGGTTGGAAACCCAGCATGCTACCACTGAACTAGGCTCCCACTCTTCTTCCTCTCAAAGAGATGTTCAGTGTAGGTGTAATGATGAGATTTGTCATACATTATAACTGTGCAAAGTTGCGAACTGGCAAGGATTCGAGGACGAAATTGCAAACATTCCAGATTTAAGGAGTGCTTGAAACTCATGGCTATTTTTTACTGGTAGCATTTTGAAACCAGGCAGTGGCACGGGTGACAATTACATGAAGAAAATAATTACTTTTTGTTTAATATTAATGAATAGTGCTATGGATCACTTGTTGATATTTGATCATATCGATTCTTGCAGAATTTACTTTACAGATCCAGAACTAGCATATAACATGAACACTTATGAAATAGTTATCTATAAGTCTCACTAAGTTCTCCAGGCTAAGATCTGCCATGACTGTGAGTTTGATTGTCCTTTGGCTAATTAATTATTTCTCCTTGGTCTGAAGCAGAGATGAATATAGCTTTGAAAAAAACAACCAGTTCGAGCACAAATAGTGCTAATTCATTCAAGGCAGTTGATGGAAACACCAACCCGTATTGGTCCTTCGGTAGCTGCACACACACTCAAGGTCAAAGTAAGTAATTATTGGCTGCATATTTTGATATTTTACAATACTATTTTTATTCATATATTAAAACTGACATTTCCTTTCGGATAGGCTTACACATAACGGAAATAATGATAAAAAGGAGTACAAAATGTTAAAAATGGAATATAATAAATTGATAAATTATGTAAAATCTACATAATTTGTCATAATACTATAAATAATAAATATTAAATATACATAGAGTCATGTTTGGTACTGCAGTTGCAAATGGGGGATGAAACTTCTTTGGACTCTCTGTTGCATTTGACTGATGGGTATGATAGGTTCTTGCGTAGCTTCATATGAAACTTTGATACATCGAAGTAAAAGTACAATCTATCCAACTACCTATATATTTGTGACCCAATCCGATGAGAAGCTCAAAATTCTTTCCTTACTTAATTTCAGGTAACCCTTGGCTCTCTGTTGATCTTCAAGCAAACTATCAAGTATTGAAAGTCAAAATCACAAACAGGGCGGGCAATGGTAAGTAAATGGAGCTTAATTCCGTGCTGAGGTATATGAAACTTCGATTGGCTGTCTCTAGGAAATATCATGCAGAACATGAAAACACGGGTAGTCTCAGATATTTAGTGAAATTTATTAAATCCATGGCAAATGTTGATAGATGCAGGCCTACATGGCATATATTTGCATAAAACTTGCCTGACTGAAATTAGATTAGGTGGACCATTTGAATTTGACTAATTCAAGGTTTACAGTATTTTAGGTTCATTTGATCCCTTATGCTCTTTTTTGAAAAATCATTGCATGTTGGGCAATATTCTAAATTGTGACAGCAATGCACGACTTATCATGTGAGATAATTATAAATTCAAATATTCTTCAGCTGATCGGTTACACGAGTTCGATATTTGGTTGAGCGACACCAAACCTCCCCTGCCCTCAGTTGTCAACAGTCAGTACAAACTGTGTAAGCATCGATCTGGTATTGTTGGTAGTGGGGTTACTGAGGTCCTCTACTGTGATCGACCAGTCAGTGGGACTTTTCTGTACGTTTCCATCAACTCTACAGTAGCCACTGAGATTTTGACCTTGTGTGAACTGGAAGTCTTCGGTAAGCTTTGAACAATGTCCTTGAAAGTCCTAGACTTCTCCAGTGGCCAACATAGGGCTAAATGTAATACACACTACCATGATGTCTGTCTAGCTGTCCCATATCAACCCAGATGTAGATGACCCTGATCTTGCAACACAACATAAAACATTTAATGTACCTAACTATCTAGCATGATCCGCGACAATACATAGAGTTCGAAGAGTAAGGCAAGGCTTAAAATTATAAAAAATATTCCTTGAATGAGTGCCTTTTAAGCAAAAAAGGATAGGGTTTTCATTGAAAGTAATACAGTGACACATTTGTATTATGCTGCTGTGATTCCAGTTCAGAAATCCAGTTTCATGGTGTGTGAGGAAGGGAAATTTCTGTCTGGAGGAAGAATGAAACCATTGGAGGTTTGCAATCAACGTAATTGTGCTCTTCACTGTGAAGCAGATCAGAGCTGCAATGGATTCAGTTTCCATAAATCCAGATGTACTTGTGAAATTCATCAACAGGATGTTTCAAACCCCAGTGATGGCGGTTTTGACAGTCTATTTTGTAGAAAGTTGAGAGATTTATAATGTCACATCTTTTCACATGAGCATTGAGATGCTACATGTATATATTATTACTATATATTATTACTATATATTATTACTATATATTATTACTATATATTATTACTATATATTATTACTATATATTATTACTATATATTATTACTATATATTATTACTCTATATTATTACTATATATTATTACTCTATATTATTACTATATATTATTACTATATATTATTACTATATATTATTACTCTATATTATTACTATATATTATTACTATATATTATTACTCTATATTATTACTATATATTATTACTATATATTATTACTCTATATTATTACTATATATTATTACTCTATATTATTACTCTATATTATTACTCTATATTATTACTATATATTATTACTCTATATTATTACTCAATATTATAATGTGAAATGTTTTGCTATTTATTATTCTAAATATCTTGTGTTATTTTTATTAGCTCTGAATGTCTCAGAACTAAAATATTGTATTCATTAATGTGCTTATAGTTAGAACTGTATTTTATAAGAATTGTCAAATGGATGCAAAGTTTAATGTATTCGCCCACACACTGGGTTTGTGGAACAATGGGTACTTGGGTGGCTGGGTCTGGGCTTCTGAGAGAAAGGGGGACAAAGCCAGTGGCCACTCCCCACTGACCGAGCTCATTTAGGGCTCACTGGTAGCCCTTTGGCCAGGCTAAATTTAGCTTGTGGGGACAAAGGAGTTTTGTCCAGTCACAGGGGACAGCAGGGATGGGAGGATGACAGTCCATCCCTCCTGTAATTAAAACCCACTCAAGTAATGGTCTATGCTGCCCAGGAGCCATTCAGAAGCATTGTGGAAATTAATGAGCAACTGAAATGGTGGGAAAATGTCTTGACTGTTGGGGGAATGATTATGTAACATAAGAGAATAAAGGGGGGATTTTTATATTTGAAATATTTGAATTATATGTAATTGTGTAGTTTGATTGGGTGTGGCCTGTGAGCCAATGATGTGTGGGGGGAGTGTTTAAGGAACTTGGTTCCTTATTAATACCAATAAATTGAGAAATCCTGGCATCTTGGTTTTGAGAAGTAACCAGTTAGTATACCTTACTTTGGACTTGGCTTTCTCTTTATTCAAGATTTACATTACACCTTTACTATGCTGAATAGTGGACTATGTTGAGTTTTACCCAGAGGACCTGGACTGGAGACTGGTGATGAACTTACACTGTGTTATCTCCAGGTGATAGTGAACCTGCAGAAAACATTGTATAGCTTATATACTATTCCATGAGAATATTACCAAAATGTCTATGGCCATTGCGGTGATCATTCAATGATCAGTGTGTGAATGCAGGTAAACATTAAAACAAAAAAATGTGTGTGGCGACTGTGCAGTGCACCATAGAAAACCTCGCAGCAATCATTATTTCATCAAATTGTTGGAATTGATATTGCAAACAAACTTTCACTGGTCACACTGCAATTTAGTGCTTTAAAACACTAAAAACTGAAAACTTAGAGTGAATCTCCTGCCTAAAGTTTTAGTGATAACACTGTGCCCTCTAATGAGTCAGTGACGTCACATCAGGATATCCTATGTTTCCATTAAGCAGCAGCCAGCCAATAAACAACAGGTGAGCTGCGATGCTGGGTTGCAGCATCCTTGCATCTTGGTCACACTTCAGTGATTCCCAGGCACTTGACCCCTGGTCTGGGCAATTAGTTCCTGATGTGACGTCATGCATATGTAATGAGCCACTTCTTCAACTACAGTAATTCTGACTGGAGAATGTCAACTTTAAAGTCTGTTTTTTAGGGCTTAACCTTAAGCCAATTAACCTAGGATTGAGAAATTTGTATTTTAGGGTATATTCTTTAACATGAGCCACAAAACTTAAAAAGTGAAATTTCACCTTAGGGCACCTGTAAGAGTTGGAAATAACTATTATCAAAGTTTTTTCATTTATTTCAATATTATTTTACAAACATTACCCTAATGTGATTTAAGACGTCTTCTATCAACTCAATAAAAATGATCAAGATGGTTTGAAGCCCTGGGGAATCTGATTCTCTATTTTGTAGAATTTTTTTCAAAGTGATTTGCTATGTTTAGTCTAACACATAAAAATTCCCTCACAATAGAATGTTTAAAATCAAACAAGACATTGTTAAGTCTTAGACAATAATTGTATATATAACATTCATTGCTAAGACAAAACAATATCTTGTTTTATTTTAAAAAATGTATTGTGTGGAAAGGTTTTAGACATTTATTATCTGAAAAAAGATTGTTTTTTAGAGTGCAGATGATATGGCATCCAATGTGATATTATAAGAAAAATGGTCCTGTACCAATGCAAAATTCATGAACAGGATACAGTAACATAGTATTTCTGAAAAGTATTCTGCACACTACTTACACTGTAATCTGCTTTAATTTGCAAGACTAATTTTACTGTAGTCTGTTTTAATTCACAAGACTTCTAAGCGGAGTCAGTCGCTTTTGAGATGGCCTTCTGAAGTTCTTCTATGGTGATGTATGAGTTATAATCTTCGCTGTTATCAGACTGTATATTTAGGGTTAATCTCTCAGCTTGAGCCTCATACCATTGGAATTCTCTTGTATAGTTCTCTGACGAGGAGTTATACGCAAACTGTTCTTCTAACCTGTTAGATATTTGTTCTGGTGAGGAGAGATGTTCTCCATTCATTTCTAAAAAGCTTACATGTGAAGCTAGGTTCTTTCCTTCAATTTTCTTAATCATTTTCCAGACTTTATTGCTAAGAGTTCTTTCAGTGAGTCTGGAGACATAGTCTCTTCAGCAAGTACGTTTATTTGGTCTGACAAATCTACGTGCTTTGGCTTTCCGGTAAAATTATTCAGATTGCTAATGGTTGGCTGTGATTTAAAAATTCTGAGGGCTCTCTTACAGTTTTTAATAGTCTTTCTTACTTCGTCATCAAACCAGGGTCTTGCACTACGTTTAGAATTATTTTTGGCATCGGTATTGTTTTATTGGCTATATCAGTAATATCATAAGTAAAAACTTCAACGAGAGTATTACAATTCCTACAATGTGACATAGTAATTGTTTCTAAGCAGTGCTTTTTGAAGGAAGTCCAATCTGCTTTATGCAACTTCCATCGGGGTTGACCCACTTCTCTTGTACCTTCTACGTTTTGTAGGACAATGGGAAAGTGATCACTGCCGTGAGTGTCCTCTAATACTCTCCATTCAAATTCCAGAAATAATGCTGGATCACATATACTAAGGTCTATTGATGAAAATGAAAATGTTCCATGACCTGGGTGAAGATATGTGGGTGAACCATCATTGAACAAGCAAAGGATGTGGTCATTAAGAAAATCTCCAAGGGTTTTTCCTTTGTTGTTGAGGGAAGTGCTTCCCCACAATTTATGGCTGTTAAAATCTCCTAGAATAAGACGCGGTTCAGGAAGTTGATCATAAAGATTATGCAAATCACTGGGTCTAAGGTTAAAGGGTGGAGGAATATACAAGGAACATATAGTGAATGTTTCATTCAGGTTTAGATGAACTGCTGTAGCCTGAAGGTTTGTTTTAAGAGCAATATGGGTATGAATGATTCCATTTTTAACTAAAATTGATGAGCCACCGGTGGCTCTCTCCTGGGCAATATTGCCATATGTGTTATACATATGATATTTCTCAGTTTTAAACTATTCGGGGGTTTCAGAAAAGTTTCCTGTAGGCAGAAAGCACTAGGGTTTAAGTCTAGGACCATGCAACCTATTTCATCAAAGTTGGCTCTGAAACCACGACAGTTCCACTGAATAATACTGTCCATGAGTTTGTTAAACAAATTTAATAATATCATAGTGAAGTCTATAGTGCATGGTAAGATTCTGTATAAATACTTACTTCTTTTGCTAATTTGTAGCCTCTTTTTGTGATACTAGATTTCCCAAGTACTTTTCTGTTAAAGGGGGATCTTTTGGGAACAATTGATATTTTATTACTTGCCCCCTCTGTTCAGGTTTTGGTAGGGTGCCAGTCCTTGCCTCTTGTTCCATTGGTTGATGCATCTATTCCGATTCATCGTTGTAAGGTGCATTCTGAGAAAGTATACTATGTTGAGAATTGGGAACTAATGTTGCTACGCGATGTCCTTTTCCGACGTCTGTAGCATGCTGCTGCAGTCTTGCCAGGAGATCTGGGTGAGGGAGACCTAGGTCCAGCCGTCTTAGAAAGGACTGAGGCATAACTTGCACCAGCAGCCTGTTCGGCAATACGGCGCTCCTGAGGAGAGGAGATATCCTTGATTGTTTTAAGTTTCAGGACCTCTTTCTCTAGCTGCCACTTCACCACGATGATAGGCTGGCCCATCACCTCCACAATTAACACATTAAGACGGCGTCTTACATGGTAAGTCAGGGGAATGAGTGTGTTCCCGTGATCCACATTTGGCGCAGGTTGCTTTCGTATGGCAGGAGCCGCTGAAATGGCCAAATCTTTGGCAGTTATATGTATAGCATAGTTTTGGGTTCGGGATGTAGGGACGTACCCTACACCACTCGAACCCAATGCTGACCCTGTCAGGCAAAACTGTGCCATAATATCTGGGGGGCTGGTGTTGAATGTGGATGACATTGTAGTCATCCAGCCAGTCCCTCAGTTCGCCTTGAGAGCAGAGACTGTTCTCATACGAGGCTCCACCTTAACAGGGGCACCCACAAAGGTTTTCAACCCCAGCAGTTTCAATGATTGGTCCCTGTGTGCAACCTGCACCAACAACGAAGAACTCTTTAATCTTCTTGTGTTTTCAACGAAACCAACGGTTTCTTTCGAAGTTCTGCAAATTGCAATGGCTGAAATGGTTAGGGCTTTGATTTTCCTCATGTGTGTGTGCATCTGATTAGGGCTTTACGTCCCGTATTTCTGCACCAGTTGGGCTAATTAGGACAGGCAGAGACCATGGCAATGAGACGAAGGATGAAACAGCCATCCAACTTAGGAGCGACCGGGAATCGAACCCGAGACCCAGCGGTTGGAAGCCCAGAGCGCTACCTCTGAGCTAGGTCACCGCCCGTTTGATGTCAATGTACATACATTCTACACAGACAACGGACCCACACAAATCATTGTCTCCAGTTCTGATTTCATAACTTCATGGAACTGAAGCAACAGTCTGAAGAACTTTACAACACAGAGCGAAAGAAGACCTTACAACAATCAACGACTTCTGATCAGCAGAAAACCATGTTAAGGAAGTCTCGACATCAGGGTGGCCAGCATGGACATGGAAAGATAAATTACGTTACAGTGTTTGTGATATTTTCATTAACATGTTAACCTGAGGTCATTTATATCCAAATTAGGTATAGGGAGCCTAGAGAGGCACAACTGGAATGCCAGGTAGAGAGAGTTAGAAAGTGTGATTATTAGCTATAGAAGTGGACAGAAGCAGCTGGCTTTAGCATGTTTAGACCACAGCCAGGTACAGGTCGCTACAGACCACTAGAGTCAACCATATTTTATGTCCTCAAAGTGAGCCACGCCTTCGTAACAATGGAGAGTCAAAAACAATAGATGGGTTTATTAGACTGGCCAAGTCTGTTTTATTAGACTCACCTGTCACATAATTCCAGATGCTGTCTAAGCATCATAAAATTATTAAAGTCATAACCCAATAATTGACAATAATAACAAAGTACATTTACTAAATACAGGACGTAAAGCCACCAGGGTTTCTAGCTGTAGCCCTTCCCATGAGAAGGCAGTTTGGGGTAAGAATGCTGATCTCAGCATCGGAACTTGGCATGTTGCCTATCGGCCTCTCATTTAAATGGTTTGCAACCTCAGAACAAATTGTGAGAATCTCTACTAATTTACATTAAAATCCCCCACTTACCTTTTAGAGGAGGGAATACATCCCCCTCATCCCTCCAGGATCTGAGCCCCCGTGTGAGAATCATAGCCATTGCCATTGAAAAACCCCCTACAAAGTGCTGAATCTCTCAGAGGTTCCAAATGGGTTTCCCTTTCTATGTTAACTATATTTTTAATAGTCACAGCTGATATCCCAAACAGACAAGGGCCTCACTCTGTGCATTTTTACAATGTTTTGGACAGACTCTTTAATATAGTATAGGCGTTTCCGCAGGAAGAAGTTATCCTGTTGACTGAGGCTCATCTATAAAATAAATGCCATGTACCAGTATTTTATTGCATATATACATATTTTTATGACTGATAAGTTTGGTTGCTAGCCTCAATTACTTATACATGGCCCATTATTGATTGTTCATTGTTGCAAATACCTTTTGTCTTTGTGTATTTACTGTTTGTGGTGTCCAATTAGCTATCTAATTGATATTTTGTTCAAGTGAGTGATGAAAAAAATTTAAACATTTTAAATAAAAAGGTCTTCCCCATGTGAATGGTGAAGCTCAGTTATGCTTATTTTTGGAGTTTTTCGACGCCGAAGGTCTCCATGTGCCTGATATGTCAAATGTCAGTAACTTATGAATTTTACAACTATTTTTCTTCACATTTGCTTTACATTTTGAAAATATTATTTAATGATTTGAAACAAAGAACAAGAGCATTATCAATGAGAATTGTTTACAAGTGACAAAAAAATCCATCAAATGGTGTTGCTAAGTACACCAATGGACTTTAAAAACGCATAGGAAAACATGTTGTACAAACACGAGATAATGCCTTTTTAAAGTCCATTAGTATATTTCATTTATGGCTTTATTGCATCCGCTACAGGCTCTATTAATCATTGACGCTGCATACGAGAGAATAAGTTCACTTACACTGGCTTGTAATAATTACTTTTAGTTACCAGCAAAGTTTTGAACATACAAAAACGTTTTTTGTGATACAGAATGGTTCTTTTAACAACTTTGATTTCAATGGCTTTGCTTCACTATGCTGTTACAGGTAGGTAATGTTTTGTCTTCCATTTGTCTTGGATTCTTAGTCTATTGACTACAGACTGGCAGAAACTATGAATAAAACAGCTGCTTTACTCTTATCCTTGAATCACAATGTCATCAGTGGTGTAATGATATGCGTGACTTCTTTCTGTATGAGTAACCAGAGTTCGAATCTAGCCCTTCTAACTTTTTCTAGACAAGAACCTTTCAAAACTGAAATACCCCAGGCAGTTCTTCAGGGCTTGGTGGATACAGAAAACCTCAACATGCACGAAGAACCTTTGGGGTGTGTGTATGTGTGTGTGTGTGTGTGATCAGGACTTTACGTCCTGTATTTCTGCACTAGTTGGGCTAATTAGGACAGGCAGAGACCACGGCAATGAGACGAAGGATGAAAAAGCCATCCAACTTAAGCTTGACCGGGATTCGAACCCAGGACCTAGCGGTTGGAAGCCCAGAGTGCTACCTCTGAGCTAGGCCCCTTTCCCCTAGAACCTTTAGGGTAGTTCACAGCACCAATTGGTGCTCTAAAAAACCTCACTATATCTTTATTTTTTAGAGTGCAGTCACTGGTGTCCACAATTTGACTAAAAGCCATTTTGGCTAACAGATTACCAGCTTAATCTAACAAAAAGT
Source organism: Alitta virens (assembly GCA_932294295.1). Classification (NCBI taxonomy): domain Eukaryota; kingdom Metazoa; phylum Annelida; class Polychaeta; order Phyllodocida; family Nereididae; genus Alitta; species Alitta virens. The sequence goes on from OW028584.1 coordinate 32,490,955, forward strand.
ATTCAGAAAATAGACATTTCAGTGGTTTTATCTTGGATTCTGCTTCAGTTTGCCATGTGATCGCTGAGGTCATATGACCATCATAATAGGGGAGAGTGGGACCTTTTTTTTTTTTACTCTTTCCACCTTGGAGCATGAAGTGGCAATCGTATAGTGAATTGTGCTTGGGTAAAATAAAATAAAATACACTAGTTTTTTTGCTTAAAAATTAAAGAGCCAAAATTAAATAATGTCACGCCCTGAAATGTAAAACCATGCCTACATTAGCTTCATGTAATTTACATTAAGGCTTAATTTGTAATTAAAGGGTAATGATTTAAACGTCCAAGTCAAGTAAAATGTGTCTTGGGTAAGTGATACTTTCGAGGAAAATTAAAAATTTATAAAATAAACTGTTAATAAGGCTTATAATGTAATTAAAGGTTGTAATAGTATGCTTTTAATCAGTTATTGTTGTTCCATGGCCAGGCTCAAGGTGCCCCGCATAAGCTGGTTCATGGTGCCCCACATGCAATTCCACATAAAAAAACATTGGTTACTGGATTCTACAAGTAATGAAGATATTAGAAAGATAACAATCTTGCCTGGTTTTATTACTCTGCAGTTGATAAGTGTAAATTCTGAATTGACACAATATCCTGACAGGAAACTAAAAAAATGATTAATACCAAATACTTTATCACTAAGTAGACAAAATCATTGCCATTTATAAAGTTAATGACTAACGCACTGGCCTACAGAGCCGGCTCAATGGATCAAGGTGCCCCACGGCTCAAGGTGCCCAACTCTGCCCTATGTACTTTGAGACAATTTATAAAACACCACTTTTCTCAACCGCATCCCCTAGTTTCAAAATTTGCAGAATGTACCGATTCTAACAATATATATATAATTTTTTTTGACAGTAAAATATCATCCATGATATATATGTCATAAATAAAATAAAGAACAGAAAATACAGGAATACAGAAAATACAGAAATGTTCAAATAAAATTTGTAAACTAGATATGCTATACTAGTAACAATGTATAGGGGTGGGTGGGGTACCTTGAGCCATGGGTTGCCTTGATCCATTGGCTGTGCAGGCCAATTAGTTTCACATTAATCTTGTGAATAGCAAAGATGTTGTCCCCTTGGTGATAAAGAATTATGTCACTGATAATTTTTCAAGTATTTAAATTCTGAGTTTATACTTTTCACTATGGTAACTACGAAGTAATAAAACCAGGCAAGATTGTTATTCTTCAAAGATCTTCATTACTCGTGGAATCCAGTAACCAATTTGTCATGTGAACTAGGTAATATATGCCACAGATTGACCACATTGCAGATATGTTGAGATTTACCAGCTTTGCACCAACATGTGTATTTATGTGGAATTTGCATGTGGGGCATCTTGAGCCAGCTTACACAGGGCACCTTAAGCCTAGCCATGAAACAACGATAACTGTTAAAAAGTATACTATTAAATGTTACAAACCTTTATTTATATTAAAAGCCTTAATTTGAAATACAATATCGTTTATTTATAAATATGTAATATCCTCCAATTATTACTTATCCAAGATACAATTTACTTGCCTTGGACATTAACATTATTAATAACATGATTAATCTTAATATAAATACATTTAATATAGAAAATATAGGCATGTCTGTACATTCCAGGGATTGAAATTATTTCATTTTGGTTGGTAATTTTTAAAAAAGTGTACTTTATCTGCAATTTTACCTTCATCACACTTCACTTGCCTTGGACAGTCAGACAATCATTGAGGTTCGGCCCTGCATTTATGTAGATTTTATTTTGGACTTTATCGGTATTTCTTAGTATAAATGTTGAGAAAACATGCACCTTGTTGAGATAAATGTGATTACTTCTCAACATATTCCTTGAATTGGCTCTTAATGGTTCATAATCAATTGGAGATTTTTTTTTAAGCAGGTCATGTTTGTGCCACTATTGAAGCAAACTAAAGCAAATTCCAGGCGTTTGTTCGGTTGGCTCACGGTACCCCAAGTCTGGCTCAAGGTGCCCATGGTTGGGCACCATGAGCCACTTGATCGCATTTTTAAAGACAGTATTTTCCTCTCCTAAAAATGATATATACAATTTAACATTAACATAAGATACTTAGGGTGTTAAATTATTGTAAGATGTTTGCAGCAAGATGGTACAATTGTCACTTCATGCTCGAAGGTGGAAAAATTAAAAAATGGCCTAATTCTGGCTGTAGCTATAACTGGCTAAAGCCAGCCACTTCTGTCTACTCCTAGCTTATTGTCAGCTAACACCTACCACCACTGAAAAAACGTAATTTTTGGTAAATGTAAGAAATTTACCTCACTTATATCTTCTAAGTATATATTTAATAGACATGCATTTTTTAAACAAAAATATGTGTCACTCTCGACTTATGCAACAGATGGTGCTGTATGCACTTTAGTGGCAGGTAGCTTTGTATAGTAAAAGTTGTCCAGCTTTGTCTAGGTTCAATTTGACAGGCTGTTTTTAATGAAACTAACTGTATAACTCATGAGCTTTTCTCCAATAGGAGTCAGCAAAAAATGTTATGGAAGAATTACTTTTTTTTTTATCTCTTTGTTATTCAGAAGTTAACATAGCTCTGAAAAAACCAACCAATGCAAGTTCTCCATACCAAGGAGTTATCATTTCTGATCGAGCAGTTGACGGGAGTCTAAACACTGTCTTTTACAAGGATGCCTGTTCACATACTGATGACAAGGGTGAATGTAAGTGAGATATACACCTTTTTCTGCTTTATCCAGTGTTGGTAATTGGTATTGGTATTCATTTTTATTCCAATTTATGATTACAAATATAATGTCAGGTTTAAAAAAAAAGCCATTGAATCAGCAACTGATGTCAAGCACTAAATATACCTCAAGCCAACACATTTATGACCAACCAATTATTAAACACCGAACACCAAACACCCTTTTCACACAGCCGCCATGTTGGCATTTTTGCCTCATTGACCTCTCTTTGCACTCAGATATAGTGTTGTGACGTCATCAATAGACAATGGCCATGGTGAGTTCACATAGTGCAATAATAATGGAGAAGTAATGATGTAATAATATATGACGTTAAAATTAGGTCAATGAGTCAAAAATACCAACATGGCTGCTGTGCGAAAGGTCGTATTGTATTATTGACGATAAATGACTATGTTTTGTAGATCATCAATGTACTGAAAAGGTCTTAAAATGCAACGTTTTTTAATGGCTAGGTTTTACATAAAACAATTTGAATTTGACATTACTGTTTTTGCTTTCAGATAACCCTTGGCTTTCTGTTGATCTGCAATAAAGTTATCATGTGAAGAAAGTCAAAGTCACAAACAGGGGAAACTGCTGCCGTAAGTTCAATACTTGCCCCAGCTACTGAGATGTTCACTTTAGCACCTTTATTTATTGTCGGTGCTTATCCGTGGATGCTAGCAGAGATGGCCGACACGTATAGCTGCTGTTGGGCAGATATCACCAACAATTTTTTTGATATCTATCGCTAATTTATATTAATAAATTTTGGTATACAGTAGTATTTGTGTCACGCGACACAGATTTTGGCATTAGCATGTCTTTAAATGCACCCTGGACCTATGAGACATGCAATTTCAGGTGAGCCAATTCAGCCTACGGTTTGTCATCCGACTATGAACAAACACCCACAGAAAATAACCGATGATAAAAATGGCGTTTAAAGCCAATTCTTGGGCACAATCTCTTCGGTCATCAGTAAGATGGTGACGCACTATTTTGCATGAATATCCTTCTTTGCGATATAATAATACTTTCTCACAAGTGTGCAGGATTCTGTAGAAACTGCAGTTATTTTCTCGCAAAATTGCGCGATTTCTCATAAATTCTATGTCCATCACAGGGCCGCTGCGCATGCGTCAAACGCCAAAATGGCGGCAACCACGCCCACTCCCAATCTTACAATGTAATAGATCCATAATCGATCAGTAAATTTAGATTGTTTTTCTATTTTGAAACTAACCTGGTAATCTCCAACCTAATAATAACGAAGCTATCGGTAAAAACATGGATGCTGGATACAGTGCTTTCTTTGCTAAATTTCACTTCTATCTAGTTGTTTGATAGGCTGATCATATAGTGATCAACATTAAGCAGCTCACTGAGGTGGAACCAGATGCTAATCAGTTGGAATCACATCAAATTATTTAAGAGCTCGATATTTTACCTGGGGATGGTTAATAAGACCTAAGCTATACCAAGTCAATTAATACTTAGCCATACACAATATATAGGCTACAGCCAGGAATAGGCTGCTATTGTACTGTCTTCTAGTTATTGAAAATCTAAAAATTTTAATAATTGCTTAAGATTTGACCTATTATATCAAGGTTTTGTGTTAATTATTAACTGATACCTGTCTCTGGACCTGAACATTTGACGATTTATACTTTGCGTAGGACATACTTTATATTTGAATATAAAGTATATCTCTTGACAGCCATGCTTTTTAGGTATGTCCCAATATTCATCTAATATATGTGATTTTACTAGATAATGGGTTTTAGAAACGCTTTCTCTAATTTTATAGATGACCGGCTACATGATTTTGACCTTTGGTTGAGTGACCTTGGACCTCCTCTTCCCACATATATCAATATTCAGTATAAACTTTGTCGACATCACTCTGGTATTGTTGGTTCCGGAGTCACAGCGGTTAACCACTGGACGCTTTATATATGTTTCGATGAACTTTACTTCAGCTGATGCCATGTTGACCTTATGCGAATTGGAAGTCTTTGGTAAGTCCCTTGATCCATAAAATATATATGAGAACAAAATGTAAAGTTCCATTTGGTTCTTGAAGAACAATTTCAAGAGGTAAGGAATGAAACTGTTATTAGATATTATAGGCACTTGTTTATGTATTGGAACTTATCTATGTAAATACTACTTGTACTTGATTGTGGTAATGGTAATATACACCATCCTGGTGTCCACCAACCAGCTGTGATATGAGTTTATTGTGCTTGGGATGATGCGTGGCCGGCAGGTCGCTTGGTCCTCTTTTTCATACAAGTCTGTGTTAAAATTTAAAAAGTATTCCAGGTGTCACGGCTGGCTTCTATGTGTGTGAGGAAGGGAAATTTCTGTCTGGAGGAAGAATGAAACCATTGGAGGTTTGCAATCAACGTAATTGTGCTCTTCACTGTCAAGCAGATCAGAGCTGCAATGGATTCAGTTTCCACAAATTCAGATGTACTTGTGAAATTCATGACCAGGATGTTTCAAACCCCAGTGATGGCCATTTTGACAGTCTATTTTGTAAAACCCTCTAATAACATGATTTGTGCAGCTTTAAACTATGACATTGATTATATATTTCAAATATTTGAAATATCACATGGTACATTTTTGTGAAACAAAGTATATGTTACTGCATGCTAAATTAAGTTCACAACTTTTGTCTTATGATATCAGACCCAAGTCCCTGGAAAAAAACCTAAGTTCTGCTTATGTATTATATAGTAATGAAAAATGTTAATAATAAAATTATTTGATATAGTGTAAAAATATCAGGAAGTTTTATAACACTGACAGACCAAACAGCGAATGCCTCGGTGTAAATATGTTGAGACTTATTTGCAAAAAAGTGTGCATTTTTAATCACAGAAGCATTTGTCTTAAGACTCCCAGATATGACAAACAGTGTAATTTTTTGGTATAAAACTCACAGTGTGATTTATTATTGCATGTGATGATATTGCATGTATTAGACTGAGGGCCCACAACATATATGATTTTTTACAGAGTAGATAGGTGGCCAGCCACCGGCTGTACTGTAGTTGCATCAATGAACAAAAAACCAGGCTGTCAGTAGAAGGAGATGTACTCTTCCGAGACACAGATGTTCTTAAGATAGTCAATGAGTTGTTGTGTTCATTGGCGGAATTCATCTATGCTGCACTGACTTCGTCTCTGCCTTGGGATTATCGAAAGTACAAAAACGATTGTGGCGCCATCTTGTGCGCATCGCTGTGCAAACAGCAACACGTTCACAATTACCACATTGTGTATTTCTGCTTGAAATATGACATTGCCATTATGTAGTTGGGCTGATATCATGCCTGAATTTCCCAGAAATTGTATTTCTTGTAACCGATCACAAATGTCCCTGGGGTGTTTTGGTGCCATAGCGTGATTGGAGCCAACCCACTGTGAATAACGTTTCACGAACCAATGACCTATTACTATGGCCGGGGGACCTACGATTAATTGACCAAGATGTCCCAATGTACTGGAGAAGTGAAAGTGGTAGGTAGGCACTGTCTCACAACTTAAAGTCTGTAAAAATGTTTCTTAAGACGAACCTGATATGTTTTGATGCCTTGTCTTGAAGAGAATGGGGTTAGCCAAGGGGCAATCTGATAGGTCAGTCTAGTCATGTGACCCTGAGGGTTATTTTTAGAACATAGTTGCTGGGGTCCTCAGACAAATGTGATTTTCTTCTGAAATCTTGTTTTGGTCTTAAGACTCCCAGATATGACAAACAGTGTAATTTTTTGGTATAAAACTCACAGGGCGATTCATTATTACATGTGATGATATTGCATGTATTAGACTGAGGGCCCACAACATTGGCTGAGGGCCCTGTAGGAATATTGAAAAATATGTATGAATATTTACAGAGTAGATAGGTGGCAGCATGACTAAATGGAACAAGGTCACAAAAACTAGTTTTTAATGAAAAATCAGGGAGGCAGTGGGGTAGTGGTGGAACTTTTAAAATCTGTAAAAATGTTTCTTGAGTCGAACCTGATATGTTTTGATGCCTTGTCTCTGAAGTTGATGAAGAGAATGGGGTTAGTCCAGGGGCAATCTGATAGGTCAGTCTATAGTCATGTGAACCTGAGGGTTGTTTTTACATACAGTGCCTCAAAAAAGTGATGGGACAGTTCAAGATTTTCTCTAATATCACTGGCCACATTTCATAGAATGACATTAAACACTAATACTCACAAAATGACTTTATTAAACATAGTAGAATATAGTTTTAAAGCAACATTGACAATTATGTAATCAATAGATCTGCAACAGTGTGACAAACAGTCGACAGATGATTTATCACTTCAAATCAATGATCATGTGTGTCCCGACACTTCTTTGAAGTGATAAATCATCTGTTGACTGTTTGTCACACTGTTGCAGATCTATTGATTACATGATTGTCATTGTTGCTTTAAAACTGTATTCTACTATGTTTAATAAAGTAATTGGCTCAATGTACTTGCTCAATATCTTCCTGGAGGTACTGCCATCCATTATGCTGGATCCATCTTGGGTTATGTCATCAATGAAGACCAGGTCACCAGGTCCTTTGGCAGTAATACATGCCCAGGCCATCACACTACCTCCTCCATGCTTCACAGATGCAGAGGTATACCTTGGATCATCAGCTTTGTTCTTTGGTCTCCACATTGTGCACTTGCCATCAGACTGAAACATGTTTATTTTAGTTTTATCTGTCCACAGGACCTTTTCCCAGTAAGATGTGGGTTATTAACATGTGCCCTTGCAAATTCCAGCCTTGCTCTTCTGTTCTTGGCACTTATCAGGGGTTTGCAGCATGCCCGACGTCCCATAAACCCTGCAGCATGTAACCTATTCCTGATGGTTTGGTCACTGATGTTTATTCCTGCATCCTTCAATACTTGGTTGATCTCAGGGGCAGTTAGTTTGGGGTTTTTCTTCACCATCCGCCTTATGGCATGGTCATCAGCTGAAGTTGCCCTTGGATGCCCTGATCTCGGAAGGTTGGCTGTGCTGCCAGTTTGTTTGAACTTCTGTAGCACATTGTGCACAGTGGTTTTAGCAACTTTCAACAATTTAGAGATGTTGCGAATGCTGAAGCCATCATTTTCCAGATTTATTATTGTGTCTTTAATTTTTGAACACAATTGTTTCCTTGGCATCCTTTCAGAAATGACTTGAGGCCTGATAATTCTAATATATTGACACTACACTGCCAAAAACAGTTTCTCCTTACTCAGTGTCACTTGGAGTAATAGTCTGAACTTAAAATTAATTGTTTAACTTCAAGCATAATAGCAGATTAGTGTCTAGTTATCAATTAAGGCTAAAATCTTAAGGTGTCCCAAGACTTTTTTGGGTCCTCTGTGACATGGTTCAATGCTTTTTGTGTAACTGTGTGCTTAATCATGCATGGAAGGATAACACAAACAACAAACATTCTCACAGCACAGAACACCATGAAACAGTAAATCATAATTTTTGAATGTCCATTTCTACAGAAAAAGTAAAAATAACTCCCATTCATGTCTGTCCCATCACTTTTTTGAGGCACTGTAGTTGCTGGGAGCCTCCGACAAATGTGATTTTCTGAAATCTTGTTTATCTGTTTGAAATCTAGCCATGTGTCTTATTTCTTAACAAGTCATCACTCAATGCAGAGCAAATTTAGAAAAAGGACAAAATGGATCATGTTACTGGTCAACGAAAATTGTAACTCAAATAAGCAATGTGAAGTTATCATCAGAAAAAAAAAATCAACACATTGCATCATTGAGTGAAAGAACTATAATTTAGATGTGTTATTTGCAAAAGTTCATTCTTGTGAGATTAATAGTATCATTGATAAATATGTTTGAAAAAACAAGAATTTTTAAATATTTATTTTCTTCTTATTATACTAATTCCATATTATTTATTGACATGAGATCCCCAAAAGGCACAACTACACTATTTTAGACAAATTCTGGCAAAGTTGAAGGCATGCAGGTGCAGTAGTTCAAGCGTTCTGCTCTGTAAACTAAATTAATTATTTATTTCTATTTTTTTCCAATTTGAATAACATAGCCAAGACATGTCAATGTGACTATCAAAAGGCACCACGTGGCCATATCGTGTATAACTGTATGAAATTTCCTAGGGCTACGTGCACTAGTTTTCAACTTCTCAAGAAATGAAGTGTCACGCCCGCCAACCTGCCCACGTACAGACATGAATTTTCAAAGTAATAACAATAACCCTATTCAAACTTCGTTGGCTGAGGTTTAAAAAGCTTTGGCAATTGCCATCTCTGACTCCCTGAGTACCCTTTACTTCTGATGAGCCCATCACGATAGATGGATAGATAGATAGACAGATTTGATAGATTGATAGATCGATAGAGATAGATAGATCGAGATAGATAGATCGAGATAGATAGATAGATAGAGATGGATAGATGGATAGATAGATAGATAGGTAGATAGATAGATAGGGTAGGTAGGTAGGTAGATAGATAGATAGATAGTTAGATAGATAGATAGATAGGTAGGTAGCTAGGTAGGTAGATAGTTAGATTGATAGATAGATAGATAGATAGGTAGGTAGGTAGGTAGATAGATAGTTAGATTGATAGATAGATAGATGGGTAGGTAGGTAGGTAGGTAGGTAGATAGATAGATAGATAGATAGATAGATAGATAAGTAGATATATAGATAAATCTTACTAGTTTTAATGTAGCCTGGGCGATAATCCACTGTGTGATCATAAAAACAAGATTATATCTTCATAAAACAGAAAGTATATGGTACAATAATAATTTATTATTGATACCAATTGCATTGATGGCTACAATTTATAATCTGGACAGATAATCAATGGAATAGCAGTCTCTTAGCATAGGCAGGTTTTGCCATTGTTGATTAATTGGCGCTTTAATACGTGACCTACTTAATGTTGTCCGTGTTTAATTGTTGAGTAGCACTTGGTTGCTTGGAAGCAAATCAATGAAGCAACAATATGCATTGTATGCCAGAGTTGACCTATTTTATTAAGCATTGATGCAGCAGGTACAGAATGAAACGGATTATCTGTTCTGTGACAGTCACCATCGGCATGTAAGCTTCTTCATTTAACTAAGCATTACTTTTAACTAGAAACTCTACTAAAAATTCAGAAATGTTAGCACTTGAGGGTTAAATTAAAACTTTTGTTTGACGTAAGGATGTGATTAATATGCAGTGGAGCCTATGCTATAGCAGTTGTTTTTATATTTAATATCCCGAATAGCAATGAGTTAATTAAAATTTTCGTTGGTTTATGCTCAGAACAATAGGAAAACTCCTGTCTTTAGTATAGCTAACAATAACATGGCATAATTCCCTCACTAATTGGCAGATTGGATCCTTAATATACACACTGTACTGGGGGCAGTTTGACATGTATAGAGAATTTAGTCCAGCTTGCATTCGATATGATGTTGTTGATTGGCGATTGCTTGATTGTATGATTAATTAGTACTTGCTTGCATGATTGATTCAACAAGTGATGATGAGATTGAGTGATTGATGAGTTATCGATGAGTTATTGATCAGTGATTGATTGACAATAAACTTTCAATGGAATTATTGATTGTTTCATCTTATGAAAATTAGTACTTATAGATTTATGTTTTGTTTGTTGACAGAATGATTGGTTATCGAAAAATAATAACATTTATATTTTGGTTGCGGGGGAGAGGGAAGGAGGGGGATTTTCACATTATGACCCCCCCCCCCCCCCTTCCTCTTTTTCACCAAGCCAACCCGACAGTCATATTCACATTTCTGAAATAAGCCAAAGGGACAAAAGCATCGTAGGGATCTTTCTTGAATTTCACAAACCACTGATAAAAATGTTCTAGTTGAATCGCAAATCATGCTTTACAACATTCTGTGTTCAATACAAAATACACTGTTCAGGCCATAGAAACAGTTGTTGCAATCGCATAAACTCCTGTATACCATGCTCTTTGATCAATGATCATTTTCCTTTGGTTCGTGCACAGCAAAAAACCTTCAAACGATGTAACAATGGCTATTGTTGAATGGAAATTTTGATTTCGAATCACTTCGATTACACCACCAACAAAAGGAATTGAGCTTTGGCGCCTATTGCATTTAACTTAATAATATCATCAATAGTAAATCCAACCACTGGGTTCAGAGTCGTGTTCAATTCCCGATCGAGCCTAAGTTGGATGGCTGTTTCATCCTTCGTATCATTGCCATGGTCCCTACCTGTCCTAATTAGCCCATCAGGTGCAGAAATACAGGACGTAAAGCCCCAATCCACCACCACCATCATCAATAGTAAACTGGGTACACAGGTCAGATTTGCTGTTGGTCTCGTTCATGTAATGAAAAAGAAATCTTGTAATTTAACTCCTGTTTATTAGAATAATTGAGTTGCTGGAATATTCACCAACTGTAATTGTCCCATGTACTTTCTCTTTGCATTTGAATCACATGCAATATACATCAGGCGATTGCAACTTGCAAGTATTTTAGTTTTGAATGATGTGCATTGTAATAAAAATGGCCAAATATTTGTTCAGGTGTACTATGTGCTGCATAAACTGCTCTGGTGTATTTTAGATTCAGATTTATAGATTCAGATGTTTGTTTCATCCAGACACAATTTATACTACATTCATGTATTCTCATATATCTAAACAACAATGAAATGATTGTCACAACTGTTGAACAGTTTACAGTACATGAATAGATACCTACATCTGCTGAAAATGTTAAGCACTAATTCTCTATTTGCTTCCAGGAAATTGAAAAGACTGGCATGTTCTAAGAGCCTAGCAGCATATATTTGCATGACCTTAGTAGCTTACTATGGCATATTTTCCTTATATGACAATATAAGATATAAAAGAAGTAACATTTCTGTATCAAGACAATTTTCGGCCAATCAGCTGAAAACTTCCCATAGAACCGATGCATTTTATGAGAGGATTCCTGATGCTCAAAATTTAAGTAAAAGTGAAAATATTACCGTTCTGAATTGGGTCTGTATACGAAGTACCCATCCGAAAATTGCTTACAGGCGTCTTAGTAAGAAACTATTCTGGTATATCGGGCAAAACAAGTTGAGACTTCCTCAAAGACATTGCTATCATCCGCAGAAGATTATAGAAGTATTTGGGGCAAGGAAGTTCACTGAGAGAATCATACATGGCTTCAATGTAACTTGGCAAGTGGGCGGAATACCAAAAAGCTACAAACAGAACATGGCTACAGCATATTTCATGGGATACGACAGTTTTTTTGCACCAGAGAATTTCTTCCATTTTCAGAAACAGTTTGTCTTCCCATTGCATCATTTAGCATCTGTAATGCACCAAGTTAAACCAGGATCAAGAAATGTGCCATTTTACCATAAACCCTGGGGAAGGTGTCCAGGCCATTTCTCCAGATTTCGTACCAACAACTTGGAGCGATTCTTTAAAATGTTGTATGTGAATGACTCCGACATGACTGCTAGTGCTTTTGAGGACCAACCTTACCCAGACCAAGTGTGTTATAAACAAGCTGTTTTCACTCAAGACATCTACACTGAGCATGCTCAGAGTGCTATCAAATACATACAAGAAAAACTTGGTGTTGATCGAACGAACTGTACAGCAAGCATCGTCACCATTATCAAGCGGAAAAATCGAAGAATCTTGAATGACGAAGAATTACTAAAAGTAGCTTTGTCCTTGGGGTATGATGCAAGACTTGTGTCATTTGAAACTTTGACTTTAGAGGAACAAGCCCAGTTAGTTTACTGCACTCAGATCCTCATTGGAGTGACAGGAGCAGGTCTCCAGTGGTCTTACTTCATGAAACCACATTCCTTTGTTGTTGAAGTTGCTTGGCCTTCTTACCATTGGCCTTTCTTTTTCTCCAGCTCCTCAGGTAAGACATTCATAGTTACATCTTAAATATCTATATATTTATCTATATGCTTTTATCGACACAGTAGTATCATACATGATACATTTTTCAAAAATAACAGATAAAAACATGTACAAAGTCTACTTCTACTCACTAAATCTGTATTCAATATATATATACATGGTATAAAAGTTAAAGGTATACATTATCAATAGATTATCTACTCATCCATGGTCCCAGTTGCTGAACAATAGCATGGTAATATGAGCATTAAGTTTCGTTTACATACACTCAAAGTCTATGCCTGTATGAGGACACTAACGAACATGTTGACAAACATGGTCTATTTCTTATATATGTTTATTAAAAAACAAAATATCACCAATAGCCCTAATGTAACAGTCTACATGGATTCAATACAACTTCTTTACCTTAGGTGCAAAATTTCATGCCTACATTATGAAAAATAAGAGAGATATGGACGTTTGAACTTGGAAATTCATGCCGTTTGGCTTTTCAACAAAAAATTTATAAAATTTCAAATTGATGCATCATTTAAACCATTGACACTAACCCTGACCTGAAATTTTGGATTTTTCCATTAATTATATAGATCTACAAATGATGACCTGGGGAGCTATGGATTGACCCCAATGTTGGGATGTTTTTCAGAGTTGGGTTCTGAAATTTTTATTGTTGTCTTAGAGTAACTACCCTATGATGGGGTGAAATGCTATAACTTCTGTTTGAATGATCGGATTTCCTTAAGATTTGGTTTGTATAATAAGACCCAATGGTTATGTGGTATATTTTGATATTCCCCATGAGTGGAGAGATTGGTCAGGATTCACGAGTGACATTAGGCACGAGTGAATTCTGAAGCCAATCTGTCCACGAGTGAGGGAATATCAAAATATACCACATATCCACTTGGGTCTTATTTATATCCCACAATTTTCACGTTGTAGCTGAGTCCATGTTGCTCTTGTTCCATGATTTCCATGTGGTATAAAAAAAGCCATGAATATTAATTACTACCATCAGCCAATCAGAGCATTGCATGACGTTACAAAAGTATGAAGCAACGTCATCACTTCAAAACTTTTCAAGTCATTTTAAGATTTATAAAGCATTTTACGATATTTACACACCAGTTGTTAAATATTTCTTGTCAGAATTGTTTTTATAGCAGATGTGGAAAGAAAATGATTTTATTATTCATTCTGGTCTAATTGTTTTACCGAAGCGACAACGCTCTTAAGACGTTGCCCTGAGCAACAAAGATACACAATAGTTTGATCTGTGGACTGAACAGACAACTGACTTTGCATCACGGTTTTTCCTCGAGAATCGTTAAATTTTTATAGAGAGCTGACAATTTTATTTGTTGAATGTTGGTCAAATGGTGATTCCGACAATGGCTAGTAAGCCGCGGCGCTAGTTCAAACGGCGAAGGGCTTAGCTCCAAAAAGTGATGTATTGTCAATAGCTTGCCATAGATGTGTGGTATATAATTTCACCTCCTTGTGAGGTAAACCATGTGGTATAGATATGTATACCACATAGGCTATACCACATGGCTTTTCTATGTGGTATACAGCTAACTGTGGGATATTATACTCTATAGCATCATGTTCTGACACAGAGTTGCTGTGCGATAATTACCCCATGATGGGGTAAAGTGCTATAACTTCTGTTTGGGTGATCAGATTTTCTTTGAATTTGGTTTGTATACTCTGTAGGGTACTAGCATCATGTGGTAACATTTCTATAGTTGCTGTGCCATGGGGTAATTACCCCCTGATGGGGTGAATTGCTATAGGAAGGAAGAAAGGAAAATCTTTACTTTAGTGACATGTGGTAAATTACATACATTTGTCTGGTAAACAAACAATAAACAAAAGCACAACCACCCGGCCACCTGGGCCTATATGTCACCTATTCTTAAAGAGCTAACATTATTATGCATACAATTGATTTTTTCTCATCTGGATTGCTTTTACCAAGAACTGTCCAAGAAACTTCTGAAAGTGAATACAAATACATACAAATTTATTAAAATTATCCATACCATTAAAATTTCTATCAATATTTCCAATTTTCTGAAACAGCTCATTTCTAAAAACAACATAAGAAGCACATACCATTATCAAGTGAAACTCGTCTTCAATTTCATTATTAGTACAAAACATACATAATCTTTCATCTGTCGGTATACCTCTATACCTTCCTATTTCAAGTTGCAATGGCAAGATTCCAAATCTGAATTGTGCTATTAAAGACCTTGTATACTTATCAATATTCATAGATACATAATCTTCAACACTATAACCCCACTTATACATGTTATATGTTCTTAACTTTACTTTTGAACTCTTTCTGTTTCCTGTTTTTCGACATATTGATCCATTAGGATATTTTTAACAGTTACTGTGTCACAATTGCTACAATCATCATAAATATGTTACAATTTTCAAAAATTTTCTTAACTTCAAAAGACCAATTATTTCTACAAAGAGAATAGTCCCAGTCAAAAACTTTTCGTGTAAGTCTATCCCGTGGCATATCAATTAACCTATTCCAAAGCCTAGTCATAGACACTAATCTCCTCACTTTGCGGTGCACACTCAAAAAGTATTGTATAATTTTATGATGGAGAACATCTATTTTGTCAAATGACTTAAAGCCCCGTACTCCAGCATTATAGTCGGTCATAGGCACGATTCCTGATTTATATAGTTTTGTATAGGTTTGATATCTACAGTTTTTAATATATTTCAGCTTGTTAATTATTGCACCAAAGGCCCTGCTGGCAGCATCAGCCAAACAGTTTACTGTAATGTTATAATTCAAGCTTTCATGTAGTATAACCCCCAGATATTTGGACAATGTAAAGCAAGTAACATGCATACAATAGACGAGTGTCATCACCGCTTGGGGTGCTATTGTTAGACGTCTAGCACCACCTCACTAGCAAGTTGTTGACAACCATTGAGCAGCCTATCATACTATATAATTAATTAGACTACATGTAGGTTATTGATCAACTTAAGTGCGCCATTTAGACATAATAAATTGCATACATATAATGCATTTTTAAAACAACAGTTTCAGTTGAATGGTTTTCGACTGATTATGATTAGGCAAAAACCATGCGTTTTCCATGCATTTATCCTTCTCATTGAAAACACATGTAGCACATCTGGCCATGTATAAATACATTGAATGTTTAAATGGTTAAGTGTTGCAACGTTAATCACTCAATAGCTATTTGTTTATTATTGCAGACTACAACTCTGGTGAGAGGGCAATTATGCCGTTGAACTTCTTCAAACTATCAGTTGATAACTGCAAAATCAACTCCGATGGGATCAACAATTATCTTCATGAAGCTTTTCATACAAGGACAAATTACAAGGAGACACTAAGCAGGGCCCTTTTCCTTGACAGGAGGAATTTCACTTTCAGAAAGAACAAGATTACTAGTCTTGGTAAACTGTGTGATGTCAAAGTAGATCCCCTGAACTTTAAAAAGACGCTCGTTAAAATCAAAACTACGAGTGCACCTTGATGAGTAATTTTAGCTTAAATTAAATTGCAATTCTCAATTAACATGTTTTTTTTTTTAAATACTTTAATCACATATGTATTTAGACTCATAATATAATTGAATTTACAATCTGACTACTAGCAAGAATTAAATGCGTATTTGCCCAAACAGGTAAAGAGTGGAACATGGCACATTGGAGTTCAAAGTTGTTCATACTAAAATGCCCAATGATGACTCATGATCTTGTACGATGATGACTCAGCTTGGCTCCTGAATAGCCAGCTGGTCAACATTGGAGTTCTTATGCATGTCTCACTGAATCTAGGAAAAAACTGACAACTTACAGTGGAGTTGTTTTAGAATTATGACACACAACTGCTATCATGACCCATCAAATGCAAGTGTGAAATACAGGTACAAGTACCATATCACTTGCTCATCTATGATGAGTCATAACCACCAGGGTAAGCATAGTGCAACAGATAGAAACATAAGTCATGATGGACAATTTTCATATATAACATGAATAATAAGCAAAGGTACTCATTATGTGCACCCACTGTAATGTCTCAGCATTAGGGCTGTACACCTTTATCTTTTTAATGATACGATACTATCACGATACAGTAAACCGATACGATACGTATCATGCTACGTATCGCTAAGCTGTATCAATAGGAGAATTAAAGTAAGCCTACACTAGGCTACAGTAAAAGACAATTAACAATGAAATATTATGAACAAATCTATATGCAATAATTCCAGTCTGTTGTTTAATGTCATTACAATTAAATCTGGCTCAAAAACATTGGAACATCTGGGTAGCAGGTGTTGGTATGGAAAAAACGCCGATCTGCAGACTGTTTTAGTGTATCGTCATTATTACATAACAGGTATCAATCCCCGTATCGTTATTCTTGTACCGGTACAAATGGTATATCGAGAACCAGTGTACAGCCCTACTCAGCATGATGGTAAAGAACGCTCAGAAGTTCGCAGCCGGTAGCACAGCACTTGGCAAATGAAGCTGGATTAGAGTAGCGAGAATATTTATCAAGAGCAAGGACTCAATAGGCAGCACCACTGCACTAAATAAAAACACAATATGCTCGATCCACACTCATTCTCTACCTTCTAAGCACTGTGTGTCATCACCTCATAGCTCTGCAACCTAATTATGTACAAAATTTACTACAAATATTTTGCTCGTTTAGTCATCTAAAATAAACTAACTAGTCTATAGGCTTGCTTATGGTATTAATTGTCTAACAATGAAATTACAGAATAATTAGATGTTCATGTGCTGAGTTCATGCAATTCTTGTTGTGACAAGCAGGCAATTCAGAAACATTGCCGAAACTCAAAAATATGAATTCATTTCTCTTGTATTTTCAAAAGAAGATTTCTTAAGTCTATACTCAGCCTATGGGCTACATAGCTTAACCAACCATTTTGTATAACTAGGTAAACTAGCACAGAATGTCCATAATTAGGTCATAGGTGACAGCACATAGTGCTATGCAATAGTGATTAATCTGATGGTTTGTTTTTGTTCTGTAACACAAGATTACTTTAGTGTTGTGAATCAGGAGAGGCTCTTTATGAAGATCAAGAACCACGAAATGTAATTTTCGTGTGAGTCGAACTTGCTCACGAGGACAAGCTTTGCGTGGATCCTGCCACCTAATGTTGATCATATGGCCTGTCATTACAAGCTATCCTATCCTATCGGACTTCCTTTTTCTTCTCTGGGCTGCGGGGTGGGGGCCTAGCTCAGTGGTAGCATGCTTGGCTTTCAACCACTGGGTCCTGGGTTCAATTCCCGGTCGAGCCTATGTTGGATGGCTGTTTCTTCCTTCGTCTCATTGCCATGTCCTAATTAGCCCATCGAAGTGCAGTTCGCTAACGCATGTTCTTGCCGCTATGAGGTTTGATTGATGAGGCTAGAGAGATGAGTCCACCCATGTTACATATTTACCCCATTGGTGGGATCTTTTACTTGCCTCAGCATAGACGCTGATTATGAAGGACCGCCATCCGAACGACATTCAGCTCATGGAGGGTGCCCGGGCCTGGGATTGTGTAAGATTGTTTTAGTTCAGTGAGAGAGCTCTAGGCCTGTGCAAAGCAGTCTAGTTCAGTAAATGGGCCCCAGGACTGAGTAGAAGGAAAGTCACTCGGTGCAACAACGTAGTACTGAAATCCTGAAACGCAAAACGACCCTTAAATAGCCCAGAATCGCTACAATGGTTACATTTTGGCTAGTATAAGTAATATGAAGTAAACAGCAGGAATCAGAGAGGGGGAAGGCCGAGAGAGAGAAGGAGCAAAGGCAGAGAGAGAGAGAGAAGGGGGAAAAAGATCATAGCAGAGAGATCATAGCAGAATACAAGGTGGTCTGTAATTGATGTATGGATGATGTCAGTATTCTGAAGAAAGACTTGAACTGGTTCTGGTGTTCCCTTATCCCATGACACTGCAAGGGACACAGCCTGACTTCCGGCGGTCAACAGGTCCGGTTTTTGGATTTCAGTACTACGTTGTTGCACCGAGTGACTTTCCTTCTACTCATCACGGAAGCGAGATTTTACAATGGTAATCACTGAATTGCAAAAAAAAGTTTCAAGGATATGGAAAGTAGGTTAGAGTTCTGGTCCCAAACATTACAAAAGGCTGTAACAAAAAGAGAAATTATTGATAAATGCTATTTCTGTGGGCAACAAGGGCACACACACAGGACCTACTGGGACAAACATAGTCATCAGCAGGATTCTGACAATCAGAGGCCGCAATATTCTAAATACCAGGCAAGGAATCAGCGAAGAAACATTTCATCAGTGATATGTTTTATGAACAATGTTTAACTTGGTCAATCTTTAATTGTTTTATTTTATTATTGGACTCCATTTCAGTGACATTAATAAGTGGACTATACTATGGATTTTGCAACATAATGACTATATGTCTACCTCATTAACATTGATGAATTGATGATTATAATGGTTGCATTTATAAAGTAATGATGTATTGATATTGAGTAATGACCACTCTTGGATTTGATTGATTGATGTTATTTAGTCACATTATGTGTATTTCAGATATTTAGTAATGTTAATGATAATGTTACCTAATGATAGTAACATTATTTTGATTCAATATACTACTTAGAATCATTATACTTAATACTATACATTCCGTATATTATGATTTCCAATTATTATCTTTTTCACAATATTTTTCCAGTCTTACTTTCTGTTAGCTAGCTAGTTTTATGCCAAATTTGGCCTGTCGGCAATTTGTCACAAAAAGAATGGCGGGCATGTGCCATAGTGAGGCACCTAGCAAGATTGTGTAGGACTGGGCAAGGCAGTTAGTTGGTTTAGTTCATTGAAAGAACACTAGGCGTGGGCAAAACAGTTTAGTTTAGTGCATGAACACTATGGCTGTGCAAGATTGTTTTAGTTCAGTGAGAGAGCCCTAGGCCTGTGCAAAGCAGTCTAGTTCAATAAATTGGCCCCAGGACTGAGTAGAAGGAAAGTCACTCAGTGCAACAACGTAGTACTGAAATCCTGAAATGCAAAATGACCCTTAAATAGCCCAGAATCGCTACAATGGTTACATTTTGGCTAGTATAAGTAATATGAAGTAAACAGCAGGAATCAGAGAGGGGGAAGGCCGAGAGAGAGAAGGAGCAAAGGCAGAGAGAGAGAAAGAAGGGGGAAAAAGATCATAGCAGAGAGATCATAGCAGAATACAAGGTCGTCTGTAATTGATGTATGGATGATGCCTTGACACTGCAAGGGACACAGCCTGACTTGCGGCGGTCAACAGGTCCACCCGGACCTCATCACGGAAGCGAGATACAAACCCTTATGAATGAATAAGCACTACAACACACTAAAGATCAATAACATATTTTTCTGCAGGGCTGGTCTTTCTTTTAAATGTTTTGCACTGCATTATTAATGAGATTTTAAAATAACTATTGTGTTTGAATTGTACATTATTGCTTTTTTTTAATGAAGTTGGTCATATGTTTTTCAAACTCATGTTGTAGAAAATTATCCTACTGAACAAATATTATAATTTTGTAACTTTGTATGAATTATACGCAATTATAAGCTTTGCTTTCGCTGGTTAATAAACATTAATTTTAACCAGTTTCAAGCTAGGAAGTATAGAACTTGAAAAAATTAGGGGGAAGGGGGAGGGTTGAAATGTAGTGTCTACCGAGGGATTGGCCATGGTGTAAGTGTAAAACAATATGTTGTCCCCCTTCCCATCCAATCACAGCTGTCTACAATATTCAGTACAATATAAATCACGAGATAAAAATAACTTTGGCATTTTTTTGTCATTTTATATTGAATAAATTTACATTTCAATCCCACCGTCGAACTACACCCAAGTCAAATATACGTTCATTAACATGTTTGCAGTTTTTTTAATAGCATATGTTTGCTTAAATGCTATTTATGTCATCTAAACAACCTGCTCATGTATGAGTGAATTTCAGACAAATTTTGGTTCATCTCGATCTAGGCAGAAAATCTTTAAAATTGTCATAATACCATTTGTTTTGAGAAATATTTTGTAAATGAGATTTCCATGTTAAGCCCAAAATTATTGCCTAAATACATTATTTCTTTTACAAATAGGGATATACTAATTTTTGGCAAATTTGGCTATTTAACCTTTGTTTTAGGTATGAATCTGCCTTTATCGGGGCAACAAAAAGATAGGGGGGGGGGGGGAAATTGAGAAATCTACATGTGTAGCCTATTTCCTTCTATAATTACTTCAATACCCTCAGCTCCTGCTATTACATATTGCTTATAAAAATGTTTCCTTAACAACACAAAAAGTGTCCTTTGACATGTTGCATGTCATCAACTTATTTCGAAAATCATTGCTTCTGTTTTCTCAGAACTAAAAGGAAGTTGTGTTAAGCTTAAACCCTTTAAATTCGTGGCAAAGAACTGCAGTACACTAACAGCCATCTCCCTTTTTTGTATTTCCTCAACTTAAACATTTTCAGTTTGTCTGCTAGGTGAACAATAGAATAGCATAGAATATAAAATAAAGCAAGCTATGCATAAATTTCGCATTCTTCCTTACCTAGCCAACAAAATTGTGCTTTATATAACAAATCTTTTGTTATGTCGTCCATGGTGTGTTCATCCATTGAATTGGAAGAGCTATTTGATCAATATGCAGATATGAGCAACTTGTTGACCAAATGGATAGCATTCGTGTGAAACATATACTAGTTTTCATTCCCTGGTGGCTTCCAACCACTGGGTCCCGGGTTCGATTCCCTGTCGAGCCTATGTTGGATGGCTGTTTCATCCTTTGTCTCATTGCCGTGGTCCCTACCTGTCCTAATTAGCCCATCAGGTGCAGAAATACAGGACGTAAGCCCTAATCCACCACCACCACCATTCCCTGGTGGGGCACTGACAGACAATGACCATACATGGAGGCTTTGCAGCAATAGGAGAGAGGAGATGCTTTCTTGATATGTACAGTGACCCAGGAGCAGTGCAATCAACCATTGTAACGTTAATTCCTGTTTTAATTAATAAAATTCGGTGGCTGGGAATCGTCTGTAACTATAGTCTTTGTTTTAGTCCTTATTCCTTACCATTTTCTGCTGTTCGAAGTTCTATATGATAAAATATTAAAAATTGTGTTAACCCTTTAACTACCAAACAACGCTATCTTATCTTATCTAATCAGCATTTAAGAAATCTGGGTTAGTGTTAGGTGTCAGCTAGAAAGAAATTGTGTGTGTGTGTGTGATTAGGGCTTTAAGTCCTGTATTTCTGCACCAGTTGGGCTAATTAGCAGCTGATTAGGACAGGCAGAGACCATGGCAATGAGACAAAGGATGAAACAGTCTTCCAAATTAGGCTCGACCGGGAATCCGAACCCAGCGGTTGGAAGCCCAGAGCGCTACTTATGAGCTAGGCCCCCGCGCTATCAACTAGAAAGAAATTAATCACGATCTATTTTTAGTTTGGTGTTGAGGCAAGGTCATTTGGATGTTTGGGCAAATAAATCACAACCAGCCATTTAGCCTACAGACATATGTTTTACAGGGTGCAGTTTTGATTTGTATGTTCCCCGGCAGTTTTTAATTTTTTATTCAGCAAATAGTTACATGTATTTGCATGGCAAAAACAACTCACTAATGAAAGAGGCTTTTTTCTTTCTGTATTTTGTTTTCAAGTGCAACATCCTTGTCCTTTTTAATGATTGATGTGTTTATGAATCTGAAACACGCACATAAACTTATTATATGCTTATTAGTCGCCGAGTGAAATTAAATTTAATGTTTTTTTTTTTTACAGAAATGCTAATAAGTCAAAGCCTCAACCATAACAAACCCTTTTCAGTACCAATTAACTTCAAACTTACCTGTATTTCCAATGATACATGGCCAAATGTGCCACGTGCGTTTTCCAAGAGAAGGATAAACGCATGGAAAACGCATGGTTTTAAGCTAATTATAATGAGGCAAAAACCATGCGTTTTCTATGCCTTTAATATCAAAATGCATGGAAAAGGCACGTGGCACAATTGGCTATGTACATTTTTACCATCATCTCATCGGGATGGTCACAGAGATGCTATATATGTTTAGAAATTACAATGGAGAATAGAAATGATTTTATGTGGACATTTCTGTCCATTTGATGCTGCTTCATGTTCTATGTGATGAAATATGACCAAAGATTGACTGGACATTATTTATGGCTAATAGTATACTCAATACAGCGGTGTTTTTCATGGCTTGGCTCTTGAAACTTTTCAAAGGTTTCTGATGAGCTACAGAAAAGATTTGTGGTCGAAAGTGTGCAGGGTAAACAACTTTGTCTCACTAATAGCTTTTAAATTGTGTCTAACAGAGATATAAACATGGTGATGGACTTAAGTGTTGATGAGTGAAAATACATTGTAATCAGTTTAATAAACTGTAGAATACAAAAAAACTGATTATAAACTAAATAGTCCATAGTGTAACTCAATCATGCATAATTCCTATTATTAGGTTACAGAGGTTTGTTTTGTGTGCAATAAAATTGGAAACTAGTTCTGCAGTTTATATTATTCCCTGGAAAATATGGATTCTCATTCCTATATATATATATATATTTATATATGTGTGTGCTTGTGAAAATTATTGTACATATCTTTTTCATTGTATTTACTCATGTGTAAACTGAAGTGTATGTCATCTTGCTTTTCAACCTTCATGATAGGTGCTCATTATATATCAGTATTACCAGTTGTGTTAAATATATTAGGTGCTCAAATATACATATCTTTATTATTAATTCATTATCTGGTGCTGTACATAGTTATTTATGTTTTTATTATATTGTTTTACATGCTTTTAGTTTCATTGCACTGTTATTTACCATTGATTAGCATATGCTTTTATTCATTAGACCTGAAGCTTGGGCAGCATGAGCGGCTAAGGCGTCATGGTTCGCTTATGTAAATGCTGTACATAATTTATGTTTAATTTTATGCCTTTTTATTATTTTCTTATTTTGCTTCCTTTTTCTTTCTTCTTTTTTTCTGTTTTGTGACACGTAAATCTTACTGATATTACGTCGTCAATATAATATTATATATAAATTGTTTTTGTTTCTGAAGCAATTTCATTATTACCATGGTGGCTCCATGTTATCACATACCTTTATGATTATTGATTTAACAACTTATCTAATTTAATTATCTTGTATAACATGCAACATGCATAAATGGTATGGTTAGTTTTTTTAGCAATGTTGAATGATTGACTAGATTGTTATTAACCCAGATCTAGTAAGATGACCAACTTTGATTGTTTTTGCAACCACATGTTATGACACACATTACTTAGGGCCTTGCTAATAGCTAAGACAAAGCAAGCCAAGGTCATTCTCATAAATATGCAGGAGTTGACCCACATAGAGAAGCCAGTGGAGCCAAGGTTTGGTGTGCGAGGGTGTACTGGAATAAAAAAGCCGTCTAACTTTGAAAACAAACCATGTGAGCAATATTGTAACAAAAATGCCATTGCAAAAATGAAAGTACTTTTATGTAATTTAGTGTCTGTACTATTCTGAAACTCCCACACTTTATATTGAAGACATCACATGATCTTTTAATTCATATATTTTAGCGTTTTACACAACACATTTTTATTAACTATTTGCGGTGCAGCAACACTTTTAATATTGTAAAATTAACTATAGAATATTTCAAAATTTAGTACATTGTAAATTTACCAACAACTTTAAACAGATAAACAACAAAACAAAAAATAACAGCTCTCCATTGGAAAACTGTTATATTGCTAATAGTACCAACAAAAATATGGTACATATCAACTGAGAAAGCATAACTTCTATCATTGCCTGGCATATTACATATAATTGGCATATTATTACATATCATATTGGCATATTATTACATATCATTGGCATATTATTACATATCATATTGGCATATTATTACATATCATATTGGCATATTATTACATACAATATTGGCATATTATTACATATCATATTGGCATATTATTACATATCATATTGGCATATTATTACATATCGCATTGGCATATTATTACATATCATATTGGCATATTATTACATATCATTGGCATATTATTACATATCATATTGGCATATTATTACATATCATTGGCATATTATTACATATCATATTGGCATATTATTACATATCATTGGCATATTATTACATATCATTGGCATATTATTACATATCATATTGGCATATTATTACATATCATATTGGCATATTATTACATACAATATTGGCATATTATTACATATCATATTGGCATATTATTACATATCATATTGGCATATTATTACATATCGCATTGGCATATTATTACATATCATATTGGCATATTATTACATATCATTGGCATATTATTACATATCATATTGGCATATTATTACATATCATTGGCATATTATTACATATCATATTGGCATATTATTACATATCATTGGCATATTATTACATATCATTGGCATATTATTACATATCATATTGGCATATTATTACATATCATATTGGCATATTATTACATATCATATTGGCATATTATTACATACAATATTGGCATATTATTACATATCATATTGGCATATTATTACATTTCATATTGGCATATTATTACATATCGCATTGGCATATTATTACATATATTGGCATATTATTACATATCATTGGCATATTATTACATATCATATTGGCATATTATTACATATCATTGGCATATTATTACATATCATATTGGCATATTATTACATATCATTGCCATATTATTACATATCATTGGCATATTATTACATATCATATTGGCATCTTATTACATATCATATTGGCATCTTATTACATATCATATTGGCATATTATTACATATCATATTGGCATATTATTACATATCATATTGGCATATTATTACATATCATATTGGCATAATATTACATATCATATTGGCATATCATATGAGCAACTTGTTTACATGGAGCCCCTTCCTGTTCAGATAACCTTTCACAATGAATCTCAACAATTAAATGAGTGTCGTCACCTTACAGCCCAGCGACCTAATTAAGAACATGTTTTGCCTGTTTACTCATCTAAAGTAAATTAATCAATTACTCTTAAAGGTCTAATAATGAAATTACAGTATAATTAGATGTTTAAGCTTTTAGTTTACGCAATTCTTGTTCTGATAAGCAATTCACAAAAATTGCCTTAACTAAAACAATATGAATCCGTTTCTCTTGTATTTTAAGAGAAGATTTCTGTCTATAGTTAGTCCATCGGCTACATAGTTTAACTAATCCTTTTGTTTAACTAGGTAAACTAGTGAATAATGTAGTCTTTACAGAGGATAGCCCAATTGTACGCAAAGCCGCACACTACCAGTCTTTGAACCACATGCCTTTTCACAATATTAGAATATTTACTAAATGTTTTGTCAAGTACAAATGTAATTATATGTAATTAAAGTTGTAATTAAATTGCAATTTTCTCAATAAGTTGAAAATATTGTATTGATTTTGCAATGTGTTATGACACATACTCGTGTTGTACTGTTCTGTTTTGTTTTTTCTATTTTTGTTACATTAATAATAAATTCTAAATGTTAAATATAATAGGGGATACATCCACATTAGGTCATGGTATTTTGTAAATACTCGGATGTATCCCCTTCCAACACATTATATGTTATTTTTATATCACGTGCTATTTGTTACATATACTTGTAAATTAATGTACTTGAGTGTTGGTAAATAATAAAATGTCTAAAAATGTCACATCTTTAACAAGTTCCACCTGACCACTCTATGGTTTTATATCAGACTTTTTCATATTGTCTCCATCAGACACTTTTAGCGATGTTGATCATTGCTTTCCTATAGGTCAGTCCTCTCCTAATGTCAACCCGGACTTTTCTAATATCTTAAATTTTCTAATAATGTCTGTTGTACCTTTTGGTACCATGAGTAGGCCTATATTCACGTGTTCTGGAATCCCTACCCCCCCCCCCCCCTGTAAAATACACAAAATGTACCAGAATTTAGAAATATTTGTCTGTAACAGCATTCACATATAGTAAATCTTATTGCGATATTATGATCAGTATTTGTATATATTTTTGCAAAAGTTTAATCTAACATTGATATTGCAATCAGTATTTGTGATTTTATCTGTGATTTATCCTCTATCTTTTATGTATATATACTTATATATTATTTTGCTTTAACACTGAATGTCTAAGAGCAGGACTCTGCCCAGAAAACATCAAATTATGGCAACTGGGACCTTGAACGTTAAGCTATATATTATGTATAAAATAATGAAAACTTGTATATCATACTTCTGTAGGTGTAGTTTTAGATAGACTTAGTGAGTAGAGCTATAGATATATGTGACATGTATCTTTTCTGATATGAAGAAGTGTCAGTATAAAAGCTATATATAGTAAAGGTCTTTCAATTAAAGAATCATCTGTTAAATACCCAACTTGAAGTCAGGCTAATCAATGCTAATACTACTTTCACTGTCCATAGCTTAGTTTCATCTGCTACGAGAAAGTTTGCACCGTGAATGAAAACTTAATGGAGGTACCTTTCAACAGTTAAACAAGCAGAACTCTTCCTATCTGATATTTGTCATTATCACCCCAAATTACGATATGTCCTTGACATTGTCACTTTGATAATATAGTGTGTTTCTTAAACTTTTCCCAAGAATTGAGCATGTGTTTACTGGGAGTAATTGGCCGCCCCTTGCAAAAAGGGGCATCAATCAAAAATAAGGAAGAAGGACATTTTGAAACAACCCAATTGTAGACCATAAATCCATTGAGTTCATTTGACAAAACAACTAAATATAGCATCAAAACACCTCCAAATGGCTGAGGTCTAAGCCCAAATAAATAAATCGATATAGATATTGTTACATAAAGTGGTTCGATATACACAAACATATCTATGGGATGTGACGAATGTTATTATTGTACGTAAAATTACCGAGATGACATCGGACTCCATGTTTTTCCAGTTTGAGCCAATATTGCCCCAATTTAGCATGCTATATATTATGAATAGTTTACTGAAAATTATTAAATTTGGTTAGAAATTAGAAATAAGATTGATTCGTAATCAAATACAAATTGTGCACATGGTCTCAACAGTAAATGGGTCAATGAACTTGAAGTGTTACCAAACACAAAAAGATAAATGTTATTGCCATAGTTGTTGAAGTGTGACAATCTCAAGGTGCAACTAAGTCACCAGTTTCTAAAGCTGGTGAAAACTGTGTGTGCAAGTGGCAATAGAAAGACAAAATAGATCATTATGAATAGATTTAAACAGGAACTGTCCAACAAAACACCCAATATCTGGCACAAACATGGAATATCACCAGTGCTGATATCATTAATGGTGAAGCAAGACTGAAAACAGATCTCTCGGTACAATCTGAGAATCAGAAGAGAGCTGCTAGTATGCAATGAAAATATTTATCTTTTCTTACAATATTTACCTTTTTGGAAAAACAAAAGGTCAACATCATTCAAAATAACTGTCATGGAAGTCTTTGTGATGCCATTACTTAATTTATACTATTTACAACTAGTGGCAGTGTCCAAAAAAAAAGTTCAATGTCCCATTTTGCCTTCTCATTCTTCCCCACTTCCCCCCATATCATTTAACTGTTCACAGACCGTGAATCTTTTCCATGATAGTTTTTTTTATTATTTTATTTATTATTTTTACACTGTTTCAAGCAACGGCTATGGACAAGTCGGTCACGAATCCTTTTTTGCATTTCCAAGGTTAGTGAAAACTGTTACTGAATATTTTGAAATTCTGGTCATATCAGTAGCTGATAAAAAATTTGTGTATACAATTTTAGGATGAAACCAAAGTGAATTCTAAGAGCACATAAATTCAAAACAAATCTATTCAGAACTTGCTAAATAAGCATGTTAATTTAGAAGAATACTAATGTAGAGCTCAACATATTAATTAATTAAAATGTAGAAATAAAACCGATTGAAGTCTTATTTATTACAGTCAACTTGACAGAGTATACAGAAACCTAGAAGTATTTAAGATCACACCACAGTAGAAATATCACCTGTACTGCTAAATCGTTTGTCATATATTATTATCATTATTATTCATTATTATTATTACTTTCTCCTTTCAATTGTTTTTTTACTAACTTATACTATTATTATTAATTTGTTTTTCTAGTATTATAATATTAACATTGAATCAATTTAAGGTGGCTTCTAACACAACCCACTGAGGTTCTTGGCAAATTTAACACTAATATGATATGTAATAATTTAAAATTTATCATGCCAAAACAAATTACAAAATATCATGCTGTATTCTTGTTTTATTTATTTTCAATTCAATGTCGGGCAAGTTGTTTGTGTCATTTGTTTTCTATGAGATCTTAGGTGTACATTATCACCAACGTCTTATTAATGGCCAATTTGTTCCACCTCACATGACATTTACAAAAACAATATTCTTAGATCTGAATAACTGGTCCATGAAAAGGCAAGACAACCCATGACAGTGCAATAAAGTGCAATACAGTGCAAGGCAGTGCAATACAGTGCAATACAGTGCAATACAGTGCAAGACAGTGCAATACAGTGCAAGACGAGACAAGTCACGACAAGACGAGACGAGATAAAATAAGATAAGATAAGATAAGATAAAATAGGATAAAATAAAATAAGATAAGCTAAGAATATAAGATAAGATATTTAAGATAAAATAAGATCAGATAAGACAGGATAAAATAAGGTAAAATAAGCTAAGAATATAAGATAAGATAAGATAAGATAAGATAAAATAGGATAAATTAAAACAAGATAAGCTAAGAATATAAGATAAGATATTTAAGATAAAATAAGATCAGATAAGACAGGATAAAATAAGGTAAAATAAGCTAAGAATATAAGATAAGATAAGATAGGATAAAATAAGATAAGATAGGATAAAATAAGATTAGATAAGAATATAAGATAAGATAAGATAAGATAAAATAAGATCAGCTAAGACAGGATAAGATAAGATAAGATAAGATAAGATAAGATAAGATAGATAAGATAAGATAGGATAAAATAAGATAGCGTAGTTTGGTAGTTAAAGGGTTAACACAATTTTTAATATAAATGTCACTTAAATTTCTTACCCATGAAAACCCTTCTCTATCCAAATTAAGTTTCCTATTTTTCCAATGGTAATTGTATGCCATTTTGTCATCGTTATAGCCATCTGTTATGGTAACGGAGAAGCAGCAGAAATTGCAATAGAGAATATAACTACTTTAGTGCCCCAATGATATCACAGCTGGTTATGATATC
The DNA here is from genome assembly GCA_932294295.1 of Alitta virens. NCBI lineage: Eukaryota > Metazoa > Annelida > Polychaeta > Phyllodocida > Nereididae > Alitta > Alitta virens. The sequence continues at coordinate 32,521,159 of OW028584.1, forward strand.
ATATCCAGCTATGGCTGATATCATATCCAACTATGGCTGTCCAAGCTCTCAACCAATTACCCCTCGGGGCGTGCGTCATCCGTGATCAAACGTTATTGTAACGTCATGCCTCAGGGGCTTCTCTTCATGTCGACAGCATTGAGTTAATTAGAATAACTTATTGACTAATGGTCTGCTTTACTAGTGTAGCTTTTATGTTATGTCATGTACGATGTGAAGTTAAATGGTAAAAAAAAAAAAATTCACTTTATTTACACTCGGAACAAAAATATTAGTATGTATTTACGCTGAGTGTGTTTGTATGTATTACTGTTTAATTCTAGGTATATTTTCTGATGCAGCAGAATATTGGTGACAAAATGCTCAAGGTTATCATTAGTATGTATGATAAGGCAAAAGCAAGAGTAAACCAAGGTGGTAATACCGGTGGTTCTATTGACAGCAAATGTGAGGTATTACAAGGTGGAATCCTCAGCCCAAAATTATTCAATGAATTTATGTCAGATCTACCCGATCATCTTGAAAAATCAGATGGAATAACATTAGGTGATTTTACTCTTACACATATATTGTATGCCGATGACATCGCACTTGTAGCTGATTCTCCTAATTGCATGCAAAATAGTATAAATTCACTTCATAATTACTGTAAAAAATGGCACCTTATTGTAAATGTTAGTAAAACCAAAGTGATGCAGATTGGTAACAAAGCAATAAGCACCTTCTTCTGTAATGGGGAAAAACTAGTAAATGTTGACAGCTTCAAATATCTTGGCCATATGCTTACTAATAAGCGTAGAATACATAGCAAGATGACGGAATACCTCTCAACACAAGCTCATAAAGCGCTCTTTGCACTGCAAGGTGATTCAAAACAAGCATTAGGAAAAATCGATCCCATACTATCTCTTCGAATGTTTGATACCTATATTTTACCTATCCTGGAGTACAATAGTGAAATATGGACAAGTGAAAAATCTATGCCTGAATTAGAAAATTTGCAACTTGCATATCTTAAAAACATATTAGGAGTTAGAAAACAAACACCATCTTTAGCAGTCTATGGTGAAACAGGTAGATTCCCATTGCATGTCAGACAGAAAATTAGAATGGTGAATTACTGGATAAGATTGGAAAGAGCACCTGATGACAGTTTACTTAAGAAATGTTTAAATGTTCAGAAGGAAATTTATGTGAATGCAGTAAATGGAAATAACTGGTTCAGTAAAGTGTGTCATGTATTAAATAACTGCAACATTGAATATGATATTAGTAACCTCAGAAACTTTGACATTGATAATATCTCTAACACAGTGAAACTAAGACTCTATGAAGCCGAACATGAGCGACTTATAAATGCAATAAATGACAGTTCACAACAACCAAAACTTAGGACATATAAACTATTTAAAACTGATTGTAGAATAGAACCTTATCTTGAATTGCAACAAATTCGCAAAGTGTTAACTAAAATAGCTAGATTTAGGACAAGTTCACATAGCCTGAAGATTGAAACAGGTCGACACCATAAACCAATAATTCCTGCTCCAAATAGAATATGTGAAAAGTGTACGTTAAACTTTGTAGAAGACGAAATTCACTGTTTGATTGTCTGTCCTGGTAATGAGCAACACCGTGTTAACCTTTTTTTGAATGCAACTAAATTTATTAACAACTTCTTGTCTCTAGATGATATAACTAAGTTTACAGCAATAATGACAAACAAGGAACCTGAGTTATTAATCAGTTTAGGAAAGTTTCTCCTTCAAGCTGATGTGTAGAGAAAACCATCTCCTGTATCCACACAGTTATTAATTTAGTTTATTAGTTTATTAGTTATGATGTGCTTGTCATGTTTTGGACTTTGAGAGTGAAATGTTTTTATTAGCGGCTTGTATTTTTTTCTATTGTGTATGTGGATTTTAAACACGTATTATAAGTTAACTTGGTGGCTGGAACCTTGATTATTGAAATTTTATTGCTTTCTGTACTTACATTAATGTCTCTTTCATGTTATCTTTTAACTGAATGACATATGTATCATTTATGATATTTTACATGTCAATAAAATCTATATATATCTAATTGCATACCTCCCATGTTTGACTTGGGGCAATTGATGAGTAATTCATTGTAGATTTAAAAAATAAAATGACATTACTAAGTCAGTTCTAAAATCTTTATTTTAAACAGTAAAATAAGGATGCATCATTTTTCATCTAAACATATGTCTGTACATATATATATATAAAATAGGATGTAAACTTGCTGTCTGATGCTGGTGCATGACATGTCAATTCGCAAGACGCTCATATTACATGTTATACATCAGTACATTAAACAGCACACCTGCGAATTAGAAAAAAATATAGCGCAATGTGTCAATGGACAAGGCGTACCTATTGACACAGCAATAACATATAAACTAGTATTATAGTCCAATGTGTCAACGGACAAGTCGTACCTATTGACAGCGACTATGGAATGTTTTAACAGCAATGATATATGCACACTTTCATTAACAGTAAATGCATACTCGTACCATATAAGGGTACATATACAAAAAAGAAATGAGTAAAAAATAAAATAAAGTCATATAACTCATCAGTATGTAGCGCTTGAAAGGCGAGACGCACTTTTCAACCCGAAAATACAATAGTACAATAGGCAAAGTATAAACCAATATTCATCAAAAAAAAACGAAAAAAAAAACGAACAGCAGTACGCAAGGGTCACAGTAAATTCAGAGAGGAGGTACTATAGCATTTCTTAGGCGATGCTCGATGATATTAGCCGGATCCAGCCACTGCACCTCTCTCCTGAGGGGGGCCCTGCGTACTGCGGGGTGAATCACAGCCTCCACAAGCTCTTGATACGGGGGCTGGTCCTCCACAACATCACCGTTGTCAGCCAAGTCGTCAACATCGTCTCCGTCACCTCCTCCCCCCTCCCTGTCCTCATCATGGCCTTCAAATATAACGCCTTCGTCGGCAGCACCTCCATTCGCCCTCAGATCGGCTAGGGCTTGATCCAGATCATGATGTCGAATGTTAATCAATCTATGAAGCATTCCATTATCTACATAGACATCCCAAATGATGATACAAAAGTGCACCAAACGCAGTAGTACAGGGAGGTACAGGCCAAGCAAATCTCTCTTCTGAAAATATCCCGAAAAAAGTAGACACCATAGGTAAATATCGAAGTAATGCGTATATTTCAAGTAATTGACATGAATAGTAGTATATCGTTTGAAACAAAAACAGGTCTTTCATATGTATTACCAATGACATTAAACATACAGAATGACGACTATAATTTGTTCATTTCTGTCTGCCTTAAATTCTAGTCGTTCGGTTTAGGCATTCTTTTACTGGTGCATTAAACAGTTACATAGTAAACAGTCAGCCGGTCCCTAAAATTTAATGAGATATGCATTGGGGGAACATACCTAAACATCGAAGGGTGTGGTACTAGGTGGTGTGCCTCGATCCATCGTGTGCATGTTGCACCATGTCCAGTTGCAGCATTTAGCTATGAGATGTATAGGCAGGAGAAGCAATGCCATGCATTTCAGACAACACGCAATTGCAAACAGCGGTGGAACCGAGGCCCTGGCGTGACTGTTTATACGAGCATGAAGGTTCACCAAACTCACCAGTATACAGCACGTCAATATTCCACCAACAATACTGCTGATAGCAATCCATACAATCATGCTCGTTCCGTAACTTTGGAGGGCAGTCCTTGAGGCGATAAGAGGTTCTTCTGTAGCAGCAGTGACGGCATCCGTGACCTCTGACCTAAGTGTTTGCCTAGGTGTATCCCTAGTAGAAACTAAACACCTAACCCATGGAAACAACACCAATGTCTGACTGCAGAGGTCAGTTGAAAGTCCATCAATCATCACTTTCTCAAACCCCACTGTGTCACTGAGACTCGTCAAATCTAAGTCAGCTTCTCGTGTCGTAATGGTCAACTTCAATCCAGCCCGATTATCCGTCGTGAAAAATGGTGCCTCAGACACATCTTTACAGAGTACAGTCCCTGATGATGTACAACTGCACTGACCTGTATTGCCGCAGATCCACGCTGAGCAATAGCCGAAGCTCAGCAGCAAAATGAGAGTAAATTCTCGCATATTAACTCAAAGAAAACACAGATCCCTCACAAATTTTACGACTGTTCTCTCACTGCAGCAACAGCTCATGTGACTGATCGCCCCTAAACCCCTCCCAGAGGGTGGTCCAGCTTAACCCAATTTACCCCCACCCAGCAGGGGTGTTACATAATAAAACAAAAGAGCTGTAGAGAGTCCAGCCTCCTAAGACAATAGCAGGGCTATATTAGACAGTTGAGTGTTAAGTTGTACTGCATTCTACCTCTCAATATATCAGGGGTAATTTATTTAGCAAACAGGTCATTCAGTGAAAAATTATATTTATTATCAGAAATTTTTTAAATTGAACATTAACTAAATTTTTCTTTTTCACTGAATGTATGCCCTGGTTGGTTTAAAAGGACTACATGTGACAAAATCAATCGCCTGAAGCAACCAATCCGATGGCCACATAGGTTGTCCGATGCTGGTCTGTCGTACAGAGGGCTGGGGGCGTGAGAGCATTGCCCTCGAGCAAATAACTTAGTATAAAAAGTATGGGTCTAAGGACTGAGTACATCACTATCCACCAGTACCAGCAACTGCTACAGTCCATGCTACCAGGAACATTGTCATAGACATTCTACACTCATCACTTCGGTAAAAAGCAGGTAAGTCATTTTTTGTTTTCCCCTCTGTTTTTTCATGATGACTATAATTTAGTATTTTGACAGAGAACTTAACAACGCATATAAGTTTTGACAAACTGTTTTTTATTTCACCATACCCCAAATCTTTACATTACGTATACATATATTTTATTTTTTTAGATTAATGTAGAGTGTGCGTTATATTATTATAAAAAACAAATAGTCATGCAATCAATCAGTCAATCAGTCAATCAATCAATCGGACAATCAGTCAATCACGCAGTCAGCGAGTCAGTCAGTCAGTCAGTCAGTCAGTCAGTTAGTCAGTCAATCAATCATTCAGTCATTTAGTCATTCAAGCAATCAGTTTTTTTTTTGTTTTTTATTTCACATGACACAGTATTAAGTAATGACTTTTTTCTCACCAAATATAATTTTACTAATGTATATTCAATACATTGCATCAACAGTGAGAACACAGTGAATTACATTAATGGTACATTCAGTGTATGAGGTGTATATCATTAAAATGGTTGTTTCACACTCGGATATATATATGTATATATCAATAAGCATATACTGCAATTCAATCATTCAATCAACAGGTTTGTTATTTCACATTGCTCGACCATTAGGTGCCTCATACAGCATTAGGCAAGGTACCGTATCAGTAATCAGGTATTGAGAATACAGCGAATTAACTTAATGGTACATTCATTAGATGTAGTGTATAACGTATAGCATTAAGCGATGTCTTTCGGATACAGATATATTAATAAGCATACACCCTAGACATAGTGATACAATGACATGACATGACCTGACTCATGGTACAGTAGAACTTGATTTAACGGGGTACTCATTAGACATAGCGTATAGACTTAAACAGTGCCTTTTCAAATCAGTTATTTCACTCAGTATGTTTAAAACATGCGAAGGGCTATATTTCCTGCTTCTATAATAGGCATATACCAATACGTAGTAACCACAATGAGTACTAGATAAATACTCTGAATATGTTGCACAATGTTTAAATTTCATTATAAAAGCTGTCATTTCCATGTTGTAGGTGCGCACTCCCAGAGAATCGAAAACTTCGATAAGACTGCAGTCGTCATTCGTCAATCGCGTCGGACCCCTGCTATCGTAATCGCCATCATAATCACCATCATAAGCACCATGAACAGTCAGAATCATCCAATGACCCACCTCGCCGCGTAAGTACGAGTTTTCATTACAATTCACTATGTAACAACGCTCACTCTTGTCAGCTCGTACATACCTCAGAGCGTTTGAGGGCATAATGGCCATGACGTAAGAAGAAGTAATATCATCATTCCAGAGTATTTCATACATCTGATTAGTATTCATGTTAAATAGATATTACGTGCGTAATCGATCTCAAATAACCCGGGGTAGGAAACTTTTGTGAGCATAACAGCTGATTCTTTTAGAGGCGATTTGAAACGTAGTTCTATTCGGACACACCCCTCCCTCGTCACAGGGTAGAATTCTTCGTGATTTTGAGGTGCCAGGTCAATGACAAACAAGGTGTAACCGCCTCTGTATTCCTCGCGGGTTATTCTCGCTTGACTCGAACAATTTGACTTCCCTTTGTAGAGCTCGGAGTAGCACTGCAGGTACTTATCTTCGGAGAAGTTTAAACTCAGAGGTCCTCCTGGAGTAGGCGTCCCCGATAGACTGATGTTAATGAAAGTGATATCGTAGTGCTGGAAATTGTAGGGGTTCCTAGTTAGGCTGCCACTCATAGATTCACCAGCTACAAAGCCTAGGACAATTTTACTAGGTACACGTCCATTGAATGCATCTTCTATGTAATAGGAAGAAGTGTCTTTGGCTAGATTGAACTTTCGGAGCTCTTCTTTGGTGTAGAAATATTTCGCCCTCGAAATCTCCTTCAACATAACGTCCTGATGACCGAGTAAAATAAGTCCAGATGGAGTCACGTGTTTCAGAATCAATGTAATATCGATAATCTCCAACTTGTAATCAGTCTTTTCTTTATTAGCACTCTGTAGTCTGAACCGGCTCGATGTGGGTGTGAGATTCAAGTCAATAGTCACACCATTTAATAGATATTTGTTCATCTTGAAGACATCGACGTCGATTTTACTCAAAAGCTCAACAGGTTGACTTCCACTCATGAATGAGGCTCTCTTTTTAAGCCCTCTATTACCCCCAAATATGAGGCTGACATCATCCATGACCTTGGCTGTGTCCTTGTGAAACATTGAGCTTTCTAACTCGGAGTCATTCAGCTCATTCTCGAGTAAGAGGGTATTCATGAGAGCTTTGTAGCTGTAACCAGTCTGCCCTCCTGTTACCACTCTATCATTAAGGCGTACTTCCACCTGAACCCAGAGTGCCTGAGCAAGGTTATTAACAGGCCCAACACTCCACGCCCCCTCGTCTTCCACACCATTCGAAGCACCACTGGTTTTGGAAGTACCACTGGTGGCAGCACCAGGAGAAGAGTACCTATCCGCCGGTGGAGCTCCTGCACCACGTGGGGGCACTCGTGATCCATCGCTCCGAACTATTCTCACTCTGGTAGCTAGGTAGACATTTGATAGGTCAATATAAGCCGTACCCACACCTGGTACATGGAATTTCACGTCTCCCTCAGAGGAAAATTGATTGACAGGCTTATGAGATAGGTATTTCACATCGGTAACACCTAGGTTAATAGCCGGAACGCTGAACAAATTTAATGTGTCCTCATAAGCTAGGTCTGCCGATTCTAGAACTTTTTCACCGCTTGCCATGTTTTGTGAATATGTCGCCGATCCTAGTAATTTTCTTGTTGACAGTGACGCTCTCTCCAGGGGTCTTACGTTTTATGCGCTGTGTCCTCGACTTAGGGTGATGCTTGACTAAGGTCCCAAGATCTCTACTCGTGCTTTTATCACTTTTCGATGTCAACTCCGCCTTGGCCATCTCATTAGACTGCTCTATGGGGGACACCACTGTTAAAGGGAAATTTCCATGAGCACTGCCTCCTTCGGTCTTACCTCTTTTGATAACGACTGCCTTAGGCCTACTCGTCCATAGACTAGTGCGTCCAGCAGTTTTCTGAAAAAGTTCTATCCACGGTTCAGCCTTCATGGCTGTTAGCGATTTGTATCTCTCTTCCATATCAACTCCAGAGTGCAATGGGTCTGCCTCTTCGAATCTCCACTAAGTTCACTCAATAATTTGCCTTGAGTATCTCTGAGTTCGAAGGAAAGGTGATGCACGTCCGCCACTCTCACTGGAACGTAGAGTACTGGTTGCATTCGGGCAAAACCATGTCTTTTTATCTCTCCAATCGGTATTGAGCGTAGCACAGGACTGTAGGTATCACCCACGACTGAGCTTTCCAACTGACCGCATGTCACGTACATGACATCCCATTTGGACCATGTGCTATTTGATATGGGGACTGTAATGTCAATCAGCCCCATGAACCACTGCCCTTGCAGCAGAGCATTTTTTGGCGCTGTAAAAGACTCAGGCATTTGTACAGTGAAATGCCAGGGGGTGTTTTCCGGATTGATCCCCTGAGTCTGGTTGCTAGACACGTAAATAAACATTTTTTTTTTTTGTCTTCTTTTTTTTTTTTTTACTGTCTAAGTCTTCTTCTTCTTCCTCTTCCTTTTCCCCAGAGTTTTGATGCTGTCACTGAGTAGCCACTGATTGTATTTACTAGGCCAAGATTGATATTTCACTAGGCTCTCTCTCAAACCATCTGCCCTCACTCGTGTTTTGATCACCTTTTCTATGTTGAAGAATGCGTCTGGGTCAAACCTTACAGGTGTCAACTCATTCGAATAGAAAGGTCCAGCCACCGTCTCACCGCCATAATCCCTGAGGTAATAAACTGCTATACCATCAGAAAATTTTCTCGCTCTCACTGTAAAGACTTCGCCAGTAAACTGTTCGTCGTATGAGCGAGAAAAATTCTTTCTACGATGGTATGAGGTCCTGACTCTGTCACCAACTGCGAATTTGTAAACGTCACGTTTCCCATTACGCGACGAAGTAACAGCCCTCCTGAAAGCAGTTGCCAGATCGATAGTGTTTCTAGTCACGTACTGATAGTCCCAAATACTCTGCTCGTACGTCTTGTTGACTTGTACAGGGCTGATACCTATGCTGGAATGAACTGTGCGATTGTATGCCGACACTATATCTTGAAACACTTCGGTGTAAGCATAGCTGTTACTACGCTGGAAGAACTGGAACAGCCTCTTCTTCAGCCCCTTGATCATTACCTCAGCACAGTTAGCCTTGGTTTCAGTGTTTGTGTAAATCAATTTCACACCCTTCTCACGCATTAACGAGGTAACTTGAGCATTGGTAAATTCTGTCCCTCTATCGCTTCTGATGAATCGGGGTATTGCGAGTTGCGGGCGCATCTCTCCAGCTACAGCCTCTACAACAGTCTCAGCATCCGTCTCAGTATCTGACTCAGTCTCCAGACTGTCAAATATTTTCTTGAAGCCCTGGCTAACATGTTTTCCGCCTTTGCTCTTGACCGGTTCAGCCCTGCAGTATCTCGAGAAGACATCAATAGTGACCAGAATGTAAGCAAATCCGTCTTTAGCTCTCTTGAATCTCTCGCCATTGAGTACGAGTAGATCGCAGTCCCAGAGGTGATCCATACCGTGTGCGATGACTCTTCGATACCGTCTAGGTTTCTGCCTTGCCTCCTTATGCAGTGTGATAATGTCTTGTGACTTTGCCCAGTCATTGATCCTGTTTAAACTTATATTGTATCGCCCTTCGTTTTTAATGACAGAGTGTAATTTGTGGGGGCTCGTGAAACTACCAGGACAACTGGGGTCGTAAAATCGCCTGGTTAAATAAGCATCTATATCACGGGGTAGTGGCATTATGAGGCCTTGACATTTAGCCAGAGAACCTTCTTCTTCTTCTTCCTCTTCCCTACCGGATCCTTCTCTTCTAACCTCTCCTCCTCCTCCTCCTCCTCCTCCTCCTCCTCCTCCTCCTCCTCCTCCTCCTCTTCCTGATTCTTTTTTCTCTTATTCGTATTCGAATTCGAATTCGATGACTCTGAAACACCGCTCTGGCGACGGCGACGATGATGACCCTCACTCTTGCTCTCTCTCTCACTCTCTGTCTCTCTCGCTCTCAAACTCTCTCTCACTCTCACTCTCGCATGAGCTCTCACTGCAACTCTCCCTCTCTTATTTTTATTCTTGTTATTATTCTTATCGTTCTTATGGCTCTCTTCAGTTTCGGGTTCGGCTTCAGTTTCGCCTTCAGTTTCGACTTCATTCGCTTTTACCTCTTCTTCCGCTTCCACTTCTTCTTCTTCTTTTTCTTCTCTCTCTCTAGAGTAACGATTTTTCATGTACTGTAATATCCGCCTCAATTTGACGTTAGACACCAACTTCAGGGGTATATCTCGTTCTAGCATGAGAGAGTACAGCTTTCGGTGACGTGACGGTACGGGGTACTCACTAGATTGAGTGTGAAGTAACAACTCCGAGTAATCTTCATCACTATTACTGTCGCTGTCACTGTCGCAATCGTCATGTTCATAGTCACAGCCATCGTCGTCATCATCGCCATCGCTATCGCCTCACGCATAACCAGTCTCTTTATCTCCCCTGAGTAGGTACAATATGGCTCAGGCCTTATCCTCGTGAGATTTAGAAGTCAGACGCGCATCCACCTTTCTCAATATTGACTCGTTACGAATGGTCGTGTAGCGAGCCGTCAGGGGATTTCGTCGGGTCGACATCTCTACTATTTCGAGTTTTAGAAAACTTCGATGGCTCCTCGATTGCGGATGTATTTCCGTTGCTAGCGGGCCCCCCACAGTCTTCAGTGAGAGTACCTCCCCAAATTGCAGGCGGCTTAAAAGCACGCGTAATTTCTGAGTCTCGGAGGGAGGGCAACGGGCCCGCTCCGATGCCCCTTGCATCGGTAGCGGCCCGTTGTCCTGGCTCACATGACGACTTTTTTCTATTGACCTCTACCATACTTTCGTATTTTTCCTGAGGTATCACGTAGACTTTCTTGTTAAATTTCATCGTAAAAGCCGTCATAGCTCAACAGTAATTTCTTCAAATGCGGTAAGCAGCGTTCCAAAAATTCTACAATCGTCTTGTAGTGCCTCACGTAAACTTGCTTCAACTGACGTCTGCCCGATGCGTCGACCCTAATGGTTGTTCCGTGATGAGAGCGAGGATCATGGGTTGCCCCATTTCCAGAATCCGAACCAGAACCGATGCCTCTGACTATACGCGAAACTTTCCTAAGCACTCGCTTGCTTCGACTTAACTCACTCAACGTGCTGTGTGGTAACTCGAGATTACCTTCCAGTGTATTTAAGACCACCTCGGCCACACAGAGCACATGTTCTCTAGTGGCCTCGGCCAATAGTGTTCTGCTCAGGTGAGACGTCATCCTGTACGTGTTTATTAAGAGCTCCAGAAACCCAATGCAGGTCTTCACTCTCTTCGACATTATTTACGAGTGTATAACGCGAGAGTGTCTCCGGGTAGAATAGACGTACTTAGACGTATGTCCTCGTCACCAGAACTGGTCAAGTTGTTCACAACCAAGTATCCCCGAGGTCTCAGAGTGGCGTCCTCATACGCTTCGACTAGTCTCTTGGGAGTGCGAGGGAACATCTGACGCGATAGGAAGTGTATCTGCTGTAAGTCTCTACATGTCTTCATCAATATAAGATAGCTAGTGTTGAGACTGATGGTACGAGAGTAACGCGACTGGTGGTAGACATTTTGAGATATCATAATAACAGAGATACGACTGTGGTGAACGTCTCGAGTGAAAAGAGAACACATTTCGCTTGACTTACATATCTCATCCATGAGATCATCCAAGACTAGCAGACTGTGTCCCTCATCGGACGTACTCTTCAGTTCCTCTATCATCTCGAGTGTAGGTAAACCGTGATGGGTACTTAGATTAGTAACTTCTGCTTCCAGCTCGTCAAATATTTTCTGATGTACTCCGTAAGCGTAAAGTATTCTTTCCGGGGGTATGGTATACATCAGCCCAGCTTTCCTCAATACGGCTAGAGTCAGAACCGTTTTACCCGACATTGACGGGCCCGCAATAACTGTTGAGGAGGGCGATTCGAACTTGAATATTGCTTCCCTCTCGCTCTCGCTCTCGCTCTCACTCACTCTCTTCTCCATGATGAATGACAATTTTTTTTCTTTCTTTGCAGTTTGGCTGATCAGGTTGTGAAAGACCTACAAGATTTGACAAGAAGAGCAGACGCAGACGCAGACGCAGGCTCTGGCTCGGGCTTAGGTGCAGGAACAAGTGGGGGAGTGGGAGTAGGAGTAGGAGCAATTGTTGGAGGAAGTGCAGGTGCATGCAGGAGTGTAAGCGCTGCCACCGTCACCAACGACCACGTCAACACCGGGGAGGAGGAAATGGAAACTGAGGAAATGGAGGACACTTCAGCTGCTTTAAGTTCAGTAGCAGTCACGACTCTGACTCAATCTCATGTACAAGCACCAGCCCCAGCTCCAGCTCCAGCTTCAGCTCTAACCGCCGCTCCAGTTCCAGTTCCAGCTCCAGTTCCAGCTCCGGCTCCAACTCTGTCTCAGGCTCCAGCTCCAGCTCCAGCAGTTCCAGTTCCAGCGCCAGAGCAGCAGTGTGATCATGAAGGAACGAGGACTAGGGCGAGGACTCGTGTCCAAACACGTGCGTCCAAGCTGAGTCGTGGCCAAACTCGAGGTCCTACACCTGTACACCCCACCAAAGACACGACGCATGGCATAAGCTCATGTCTAAGCTCAGACTCATGTCAGGGGCCCGTCCTGAACCAAACCTCTGAATCAGTCAGTGACACGGTGAAACGGCCTGTTCTAAGGATGAGTGCTAAGGCAAACGCAAACGTAAACGCCAAGGCAAAGGCGAAGGCGAAGCCGACACAGACCTCAGCCCTCTCAACTGGAGCCCGCCCTGAAAGAAAGGCCGCCAGTAATACCGCTCTTAAAACAACAAGTTCAGCCTCAGGTGCGCACTCGTACTCGGTCAGTGAAGTGCCTTTTTTACCTAAACCCTCGACTAGCGGTGTAAATCATGGCGATTACGAGTCGCGTGAACATGATGATTCTGAGGTGTCGGACGCGTCTGACTTTGACGAAGAGGATGAGGATGAGGAAGAGGACGAGGACGAGGAGGTTGAGGAGCAACTGATTAGAGAAAGGAGGAGATTGAGAGATGCCCGTAATGTCCGTCTGAGCGATTTAACTCAGGCTTCCCCATCCAAGTGTAAACCGAGTACTTCTGCTGTTGCTTCCCATGATGCCCATGGACATACCAAGGTACAGGTGCAGTTGCAGGTGAAGACACGGGTGCAGCTACATGACAAGTCACCTGTTAGAGTACCTAACTCTTCGGGTAGCTACTCCAGTCAAGGAGAAGTACCAGGAAGTGGCCTCAAACCCTTCGCATCGATGGAGGAGGCTATGGAGGTGGATGATGTACCTAGTACTCACCCAGTCTCTGATACTAGAGGGGATGGAAATGAAGATGGATATGGAGATGGAGGTGGAGAAGAGGTGATGGAAGGAGTGCAGGAGGGGTGGGGGATCATTGATGATGACAGTGTCCTACGTTCAGTGGAAAGTAAAATGATTGAGGTGAGTGAATCAAAAAAGAAACTGAAAAACGATGGTATTGTAAAGCTTTTTCTGTTTGCGTACTAACTAAAAAAAAAAATTTTTTTTCAGCGTTTTGGTAAAGAACTACGCTACCACAGGAAGAGGTCGAGGGAGCTCGAAGAATTGCTTGCGCGCTTCACATCAGTCAAGATTGGTGAACCCTCGCCTAAGAAAAGAAAATTGGACGGAGAGTGAGTTTGTGTATTTTGAATATACCAGCGATTTCGATAGTTTTTAATTAGTTGCTATATATATATATATATATATATGTGTGTGTGTGTGTGTGTGTGTGTGCGTACAATAATGTATAATTTCGTTCTACCTAAAGTCACCGGGAGACTGATGAGCAAACATCTAGTGCCAGATGCAGTGCGAATGATGCGGCTGAGAAGAAGAAGAAGAACGGTGAGAAAGAGAAAGAGAAAGAGAAACAGAAAGATACTGCTGGAGCAGTAGCCCTGTACCAGGGTGGGGCCACCGCTGCAGGTGTCGACGTATCAGGCAAGGAGAGGGTGGAGAAGAAGAAGAATGATGAGGGAAAGAAGAAGAAGAATGTTGAGAAAGAACCACGTGTTCTGGCGGCTACGGCTGCAGCATGCCCCCCACCTCTTGGCCCCCTGAGAGCGAATGGTTGTGGAGAGAAGAGCAGTGAGGAGCTGAAAAAGAAGAAGAAGAGGAAGAACTGTGAGAAAGAGAATCAAGAGGAGTCAACTGAACAGGGACATCAGATACTTAGTGCGTTAGTAGTAGTTGCAAGGGTTTTTTTCTTTTCGATAGACACTCTATATCGAGAGTAACCATTTTGATGATGCTGGAAAAAAATAACTGAGTCAAAACTTTTTCATTCTTTTCAGATTGAACGAAATTTTACAGGACGACACGGGCGTGAATATGCAAGAACTACCAGAAGGGAATGAAATGCAACTACTTCTAGATATTCTATATGACAACAACATCTTGGGGGATGGCGAGGCAGACGAAAATGCTCCTATAGTAAATGACGAGGGCAACGTACCTATAGTAAATGAGGCTGGTGACAACATTGGTAATGATGATAATGATGATTTTGAAGCTAACATGATTTTTGAGGGGGACGACTACTCTGTGAATTTCCATCGACACATTAATGTTCAAAATGTACGTGACCTTGAGTTCGATGGAGGGGCAGCCCGAGAGACAGTGTATCGAGTGCACTCTGACACAAACTGGGGCGGTGTAAATTTAATAGACATTATGGGCGGCCTAGAAGGAGTGATTGATGATATCATCTCAAGACTCAATGAGAGCTATAATCCGCATGATCTGGTGAGATTTTTCATACAGAATGAAGCTTTTTATAGCCCCCATACTCTAGGTCTCATGCCCCTGCATCAGCTTAGTATTTTTAAAGTAGTAGAGCTGCTTGAATCACTGCTACAGTCAGACGACGAGTTGTACCTTGATGAGCCTCTCGAAATTCACATTGGTATTATACGCAACCCTATAGGTGCGGGGAGGAGTGAGGGCCTCAATTATGTAGAGGATTTACACCGACTACGGTGCATATGTAAAATAGAAAATAGTGACAATTTATGTCTAGCTAGGGCTATTGTTGTGGGTATAGCAAGGGCGAATCTTAGCGAAACTCCTTCATCGAATCGAGTGTTACACAGGAAGGCTAAATCAGTGTACTACAGCATGATTAACTCGAGACGGAAGCTACAAAAGGTTAAGGCTGAGCAGCTACACTCAAATGCTGGGTTCAATGCTGACTACGTTCCTGCCTTCACTGACATACCCTCTTTCGAGAGGGAGGCCAACGTCCGTATTGTTGTTTTTGGGAGGGGGTCAGGTGCAGAGCAGCAGCTGAGAACAGTTTACCTGCTTTATGTGGATGACCCGTTGAAACCTGGAGCTGTAGGGCACTACCATACAATAACAAGAGTGAACTGTATCTTTGGGAAGAGTTCATTTTGCTCAAAGTGCCTGCAGCCCTACGACAAGCGATATGGTCACCGCGGCTGTGACCAGTGTGTGTCATGTCGAGGTGATTCATGCGTCATTGTTGACGAAGAAAAGCATTGCTGCGCTACATGTAATCGCTTCATGCGATCTTCTGCATGTGCCCTTCGACACGCTGAAAACGGTGTCTGCTCTAGCACTCACAGGTGTAAAGCATGCGGTGTGTACTACATTCCATCTCGTGAACACCGCTGTGACATGCGTGAGTGCAACATTTGTAAACAGTGGGTGTCCGGTGTCCATTTTTGTTACATCCGTCAGCAACTACCCAAACCCATCTCGTGCAAATATATGTTTGCTGACTTTGAAACCGATCCAACTACAGAGCATCACACTCCCAATCTACTCATCGCTCATTGGGAGTGTGAACATTGCATTGAAAGCACATACAGGGAAAATAAACACTGTACTCATTGCGGCACTGCCTGTGCAAAATGTTCAACTCTTGTCTCTCGCAATACTACCCGGGGTCACCCTGAGAGAACACTCTGCATGACTGATGGAACCTGTGGAATGAGGTCTGCAAGCTTTTTTGGTGATAACACTGCCACAGAGTTTTGCGAATTTCTTTTCACAAGGGAATTTGAAGGCTATACACTCATTTTTCATAATGGGCAAGCGTATGACGCATATTTCATCGCGAAGTACATCTTCTGTACAATGCGCAAAATGCCTAGAGTGATCTACAGGGGGAGCAAGATTGTTGCGATCGACACAGGGAAGTTCAGAGTAATCGACTCTCTGAACTTTCTAACATTCCCCCTGAGTCAAATGCCTAAAGTTTTTGGTTTGCAGGGTGTCAAGAAGGGCACGTTCCCGGTCTTTTTTAATCAGAAAGAGAACTGGGACTACGTGGGGCCTATGCCTCACCCATACTGCTACCGTGTGAACAGCATGAAGCCTCAGGCACGTGAAGATTTCATGCGGTCGTATGTGGAACAAAGGGGCAAGGTCTTTGACTTTAAGAAAGAACTACTGGCATATTGTGAGGACGACGTGAACATCCTGCAAGAAAGCTGTAATGCTTTCAGGGGTTGGCTTATCGGTATCACATCTCGGCACGAGGTGATCGACATCGGTGAAGGTGGTGAGAAAATGACCAAGACGATCGGTGTTGACCCCCTCCAATACAATACGCTGGCAAGCGTGTGTATGGCTACGTACAGGTATCTGTTTTTAACAGAAAAATATGCTGTTACACTCGAGGATGGTCGCACTGCGTCAGGACTCCTACAAAATGACAAACTAAAGCTAGTAGGGGGAGGGGGTGAAGTTATCAGTAGTGAGGAGGTGCAAGTGAGTTCGATGCATTTTGAATCTACACCGTTTGCACGAATGCCCTCATGTGGTTTCGCAGGCCTTGACGCGCACAGTCGTTCGTCAATTGTCTGGCTCGAATACGAGGCGCAGAGACTTGGTGTACCCATTCAGCATGCCCGCAACGGTGGTGAGCACCGAGTCCGAAATCAGACAGGTGACGGGTGGCTCAAGCTGGATGGCTACTATCACGACGCCATGACGGGCCGGACATCAGCTTGGGAATTCTACTGGTGTGTGTTTCATGGTTGTAAGTGGTGTTTCGGTGGAGCGAATGCTTTGCCCAATGTCCGCCACCCCCATACAGGTGAAAGTCTAAGAGCGCTCTTCAGGCGTACTGAGACCAGACTAAAATACCTGAGACATGAACTCAAGTTCGAAGTTCACACTGTGTGGGAGTGCGAATATCTGAGAATGCTGAAGAATAATCAAAGACTTCAGGATGTTGAAAGGACGTGCGAGATGAGACCTCGACTTGATCCCCGCTCCTCCTTCTATGGCGGACGCGTGAATGCAGTTAAGTTGTATCACGAGGCCAAAGATGGGAAGAAAATTAGGTACACAGACATTTTCTCCCTATACCCAATGGTCTTGAAAAACGATGTCTTCCCTGTAGGGATTCCCGAGGTAATCATTGATCCTCAATCCACAGACATCAGTACCTACTTTGGTCTTGTTCAGGCACGCGTTCGCCCCCCACGGGTTTATACCACCCCTGTCTCCCTATGCGTCTCAATGGAAAGCTTTTCTTCCCTCTCTGTGTCAAATGTGCGCGAAACTTGTCCAAAGATCCATGTAAATGTTCAGATGTCGACCGAGATCTCACCGGAACCTGGACAACTGTTGACCTACAGGATGCCCTCAGCGTAGGTTACACAGTTGTTAAGGTGTATGAGGTGTACCACTTTAAAGAGCGTACAAAGTTCGACATGACTCAGGCTACCCCAGGACTGTTTTCTGATTATGTTAACATGTTCTTGAAAGGGAAGCAGGAGGCTTCGGGGTGGCCTTCGAGCAACATGAGCAACGCTGAAAAGGACGAGTACATATCTCAGTCAGTTGAAGGTATTCGACTTGATGCCGACAACATTTCACATAACCCCGGCAAAAGAGCTACAAATAAACTGCTCCTGAACAGTTTCTGGGGTAAGTTTGGTGAGAATAACAATCACCGTACTCATCAGCTAGCGGAAAGGGGTGTGGACATTTTCAAGGTCATAACCAATCCATCACTTTCGATGAAAGGTATGCACGTTTTAGATGAAAAGCGGTGTATGCTTGAGTATTGTCACTCCGAGGGTTTTCTCCCCGAAATGTCACATGTGAACGTGTTTGTGGCAGCTTTTACAACTGCAAATGCCAGAAGCCGTCTATTCAATGTGCTTCACAAGCTGGGACGACGAGTACTGTACTTTGACACGGATTCGGTCATTTATGAATACGATGAGAGTAACTCCAATGAGTACACACCCGATATGGGTGATCACCTGGGGCAGTGGACTGATGAGTTGAAGCAGGGTCAGTTCATTTCACGCTTTGTCAGTAGCGGCCCTAAATCGTACGCGTACATAACAAATACTGGAGAAAGAACAACCAAACTTAAGGGCTTCACTCTGAATCATGAAGTAACAAAACTTCTAAATTTTGACAGTATTTGTAGGCTGGTACTATTTTGGGCTGACCCTGATAAGAACCCTCTGCCTCATGATGAGAAACCCCATGTCGAGGTGTCTTACAGTAA
Source organism: Alitta virens (assembly GCA_932294295.1). Classification (NCBI taxonomy): domain Eukaryota; kingdom Metazoa; phylum Annelida; class Polychaeta; order Phyllodocida; family Nereididae; genus Alitta; species Alitta virens. Next base: position 32,539,645 of record OW028584.1, read on the forward strand.
AATTCGACGCAGTAAATATCAATTTAAACTTTTTAACAGGGAAGAGCTCAAGAAATTCAGAGTTACCTACTCGAAACGCCGACTTCTGCGTGGCACATACGATACAGAACCCTATGGGTTTTAGTTTGAGGTATTCGCAGAGTAGTCGTATCTCAGCACATCTCATTCATTTAGTAACTTTACACGCTACATGGTACATAATATGTGTTTATATTTACGGTTAATTTTTTTCACTAGAATGCGTATGTGCGTATGTATGCATGTATCCTAAATTATATAACGTTTGCCTCATCATGTTCCCACTGCCATTTTATTTTATTTTTTTCTATCTATATATATATATATATGTATATATATTACGCATGCTTCACTGCTCCATGTATATATTTATTTTATTTGTTTTCAAGTATATTCAGTAGACTTTGGAATTTTAAATAACTGTTTGTATTATCGATGTTCATGTAAGCGTGACTAGAGCGAATGCTCTAGTCGCATGTATCTGTGACTATTTATTGTACTTAAGAATTTGAATGTCTGTGATATATAATTATGTATATTTATATGTGTATATCGAATCACATGTTTGTACCTGGTAATTTTTATGCTCAGGTGTTACAATAAAATTGAGCCACAGTGCTTTTTCAAACCGAAGATACTGCCTTAACTTTATTTCAATAGTTAGAGTGAATTGAGAATATTTATATAATTTTTAAGCCTTTTCTTCAACAACATGAAAGTCACAGGCACCTTCTTTTTTTTTTTTTTTTCAAGTATGTAGGAAAATAAACAAAATCGCTTGTTTGACAGTTGAGAATATTTATTAAACAAACAAAATCACAAAGGCCTATTCAGCCACGGGTGGAATTACATTTGGCTGACTAGGAATTTCAGCTGTATTTCTTTTAACAACTAGTTCATAGCATGAATCTATCAGTCTTTCAGTCACATGTTCTGATGGCACAACAAACTTTACAACTTCTTCTTCAATTCTGACTACTCCACCGACATAGGTAAAAATATCATAAATTTCACTTAAGAAATACAGTCTCTTGTGGTTGAGCATAGATGCAACAGCCTCGACGATCTGTAGCACTCGGTCCTTGGACACATTCTCTTCGATAGTGCTCCTGACTACTGCTGCTGAAGGGGGCATGTCAGTCATTGTGTGACCTGTCGCTGCCAGTAGATTGTTGTAATACACACGTTGAGTGATTTCGAGTTTAGAAGGTCTCAGTACCTGAGTGACGTTGATAGTATATGCACTGGGATCATTGTCCTCTCCAGGTGATGACTCGATGTAGCTCTGGAGACTGGCTTCGCACTGTTCACATGTCCTGTACACGGACAGAGAATGGAGACCTCTTTTTTCGATAGACCATCCATAGCAGTTGATTGTAGGGCACTCTTCGAGATGAGAATGTTTATCAGCATCATTCCCTCCTGGCTGAGGTGTACTTATCACCTCGTAAAGTTTGTCAAATGAAGAGTGAAGTTTTTCGAATTCCTCGCGTCGCAAATTGATGGTCTTACTGTGAAGAAATTCTGTCACATTGGCTATACTCTCCTGTTCGACCTTGGGGTGTAGTACGGATAAAAAGTACAGCTCCTCCTTGTTATACTTTTCGAACTTTGTGATCATAAGAAATTGCTTCTTAGTCAATCTCATTTCCAGGGCCTTATGGTTCACGAGTGCGTCCAGTAGTGCATTGGCTGATTCTTTCATTTTCTCAAATGACTTCTTTGCAATGTGCACATTTCGCCACTTGCCTGTATCGTCGTTGTGTCTGGACACCATTATGTATCCAGCCTTGTACTGCAAGGCTGCATGTGCAACGACACGTGTCTTATCGGACAGGCAGATAGTCATTCCACTGGAACCCTGAGGAGTCTGAGCATCAAGCTGGCTGGTTGTCATATTGTGAGCTGAGTGATTCCTTTTTAGACGAAAAGAAGCAAGTGCCGCTGTGTCTGGATGGTACTGCTTATATACGTTTTGGACTAACGTTTGGCCAACGTTCATGTAAATATTATGGTAATAAGCTATTGGTAAGCCAATCACTGGTGGTATCATAACCGACTGTCCTGAGGCTATGCGGTGTTAGAGTAATCAATGTATATACGCGATGGTGGACATTCAGTCAACGTTTGCGCGAGGACAATGTTGGCTGGGGCAACATTATTCCAAGGGATGAAGATAGGAGAGCAGTCCACAAATTGCTATCGCCATTACGTAGAGAGAGATTAGCTATGCACGTGATAATGACAATATACAGAATAACCACCTGGCAAATGAAAATAACTTCATTTTTAGGTAGAATTCGATCGAAAAGTCTCCAATTACTTGTACTCGCAACAGAGTGAATATCTATTACACCTGGAGAACTAGGTTCATCAGAACTAGGTCCAGAGTTTTCATATTTCACCTCAGTACGGTGAGGAGGTGAACCTCCTATGAATTTTTCCGTAACGTCCTCACCTTCCATTGCACTGAGCACAAATGAACGCGATAGACTATGTATCACCATTATGAAGTAATAACAAAGATATCTTACACTGACCTACCTACTATTACTACAACTACTACTACCACTACTACTACTACATGACCCCTAAGCTATACAAGTTTTTTATGTCATTAATAAGCTCGAGGCAATTACACTAATCCCCTGAAGCTAAGACGTCATGTGAACGTTCCAAACTAATTAGCATAAATTACCCGGAGCCCCCGGGGGTCAACTGTGGAGCTTGGACAGCCATAGCTGGATATGATATCATATCCAACTGTGATATCATCGGGGCACTAAAGTAGTAATATAGCAAAATTCTGGAAATTTGGTTCACAGAACTGTTTTTATCCTATGCAGCTAGAAAGTTGGGCCATGACTTGTTGTTAGCATTTCTCTTCATTTTGCACTGTTCAATACAATTTATGACAAACTAAAAAAATAAACAGCAACAAAACAAATAGATAATACTTGTTATTGGAACAATTGCAAGAGACCCCGTTCTGCCTTATCTTATGGATCATATGTCCCAGATTAATATTATATAGATGTGTATACATAAGTCTTGACAAGTTCATACTTGGTCTGTCTCAAGGCTATTTCAAAGAACTTCATTGTAAATTGCAAACAAATTATTATCTGATCAATTCCATAAGGTTGTATCCAAGATCAGTTCATTACAAGTATTCAAGCTTGTCCAAGTTCAATCACCATGAGGCATTTCAAAGATCTGAATAGCTGATTAGTGTGACAGTAAATATAGCTGTATATTCAGACATTTTGATAACGTTTTAGATAATATGACCAGTGACCCTTTCAGTAAAAAATAAATAAAATTATTTAACCTTACTTGACAATGGCTAGAACTGACTAACTCTTAAGTTAAATGTAGCTTGTTGTAGAATAGGCTATTGGGAAAGGGGGACGGGAAGGGGGTATTATGTTAATAGTATTAGTATTGTTTGGGTTGTTTAGTCTAGTTGCACTTAGTATAATGAAATGTATATGAAAGACTTCACTGAGTGGTGTCTCTGCTCTCCTATGCATTACAGAAAATGCTAAGTTGTAAGAGCATGTGAATTTCATCTAAAGAATGAAAGGAACTAAAAATAATATAGTTACTCCATCAGTTGCTCTCTTCATTAACATATTTTTTTTTATGAACTTCATCTCATCTCCTTCCTCAAAATTTTCATATAGCTAGTGGTCTCAAAATAACTTTGAATTAAGTTCTGAGACCACTAGTCATCATTATTGTTGTAAATAACTTGTATTTTGTCAATTATAATAATAAAGTCATACATATCAAAGTAAAATTACCACTGTAGTGCATTTTTGCATATATTTTGCACAAAATTATTCTATTCGTAGACAATGCACATGTCAGGATCTACAAATAATGAAAATATGTTGAACCCAGACATGGTGGTTAAATTCTGTAAGACAAGACAAGACAATGCAAGACAAAGACTTAAGGGGTGTTCACACTGTCACGTATAAGACCTACATATGACCAAGGATGGAAATATATACTTTTACCCTTGCTCATCCTTGGCCATACGTAGTTCATTTGGCGAGGGTTTCAAGGATACTCTTGCTAATCCGTAGGACGCTCCTGGTAGAGCTAAATCATCCGTGACCATACGTGGAGAGGGCAAAAACTTTCAAACATGTTTAAAACTTCCTTCTACGAGTGACTTGTTTATATTAGCTAATAGCTAGGTAACTTGCTCGGGAGTCGCACACTACTGCACCTACATGCATAAAAAACTTATTAAGAATATGTCTAAAATAGTGTAGAGATACTTTTTTGGGGCTTCATGACCATTAACGACAGATGTTATATAATAAGGAAAATATAGGTCAAACAGACGGCCTTGAAAAAAACCTTGGAGAACACGTGCACCTAAACTTTAACGTTTGTTCATTGCCATTGAATTCCGCCTGTTGATATATCAATTAGTCACCGTTGATTATTTCTATCTACTCTACATAATTACCAATTAAATGCCTTCAATTTCAACGGATTTTTTGATAAACGTGAGAAAACAACTGGAGCTGTGTTGATGAATTGGAGCTGAAAAAAACTTCCATATTCAATTTGATGACGTCACAATGATGCTCTCCAATGAAGGAGGCACAAATACATCATAACTGAAAAACTGACCAGAAAGTACAATTAAGCGCATGATACGGTTTTTGTGGACAGGGCCAATTGATGGCCATTCAGTAAAATCATTTCAATATGAATAGCCTAAAAGAAAAGACTATTGCATATCTCCCAAGCAGATTTAGTTTATAATAAGTGCTATTTTTAATAAAACAAGATTTGATTTTACCTGTCGGATTCCTCAAATTTACAACAAAAATCTGCTCAAACTTGTTTGTTGTTTTTGTCTTCGTGGTTTCTGCTTTAATCAAAGTCACCCAGTGTCAAGTGAATTGTCATTGAGTTGACATCTGGTAGAGACCAAAGAGTTGGAAATACATTTCCACTTGTTAGATTTATTAAACGAAAAGTATCACACATAGCATGGACCTGTGAAAAATTGTTATTATGATATTATTCTCCACTGTAATCTGCTGGTCCTATACATATGTGACCATTAACAATGGCCTATCATATTGCAAAAATGTGTATGAAGTATTACCATTGGAATTCAGAGAGGTTAGAACATGTCGTATATGAAAAAAAATTAAAATAGGATGTTTCTTCTGAATTCACCTGTTTTCCAAACAATGAAATTTAATTATAAAGGTATAAGTATGAATTGCGAATTTGCAATTGTCAGCTGATTGCACAACACATTAATCAGAGAATTTCCCATACGAATTATTGCATGCCATGTTTGGTATCATTTTGCATGTATTTTTATAACAAATGTAATGGTGATGTTAGGTAATTAATATGTACATGTTCCACTAAGTTTAACTAGAACTGCAGTAAACAACACCTAATCTGATCCATATTTTGTCAAGCTGCAATTTGCTATGCTTGGCTGATCACAAGGCCTGGGCTCTCAGGTGAAAGTGGGGAGGGGGCAATCTCAAGATTTTTTCTTCCTCAAACTTTCCATATATTCTCAAACTGAGACACTTTTTTTTTCACAAATCAACTTTGATACAAGGTTTAGTATATTTGGTGTAAAGTAGAGGCTTCCTCAAAAATTAAAAAAAAAAACATGTCCACTTGTTTGTTTCTCTTTTCTCTACCATACAAAATGGATGATAATGGTAAATCTGACTTTTTAACCCATAAAAACTCTCCGTATCAATTACAGTGAAGTTTAATTCCTCTATGCAATGATAATTGTTTTTGCTCTAAAATGAATTTAGATATTCCTAAAGTGTTAATATGAATCATAAACAAAGCCCTCTATTGATTACTCACATTAAATGAAAAAAGTTAGCAAATTGTGCCTAAATAGAATACTCTTATAAATATGAATAATGAACAACTGAACAATGCATTGCAGTGTTTATGAACCACCATTCAATGACAAAACATTGGGACAATTTAAGCTATGATATTTGCTAAATAAGCTGTAATTATAGTGAATGTTTAAAATTAAAATTAACACTCTCTTATTAGTTACAGATACATTCTGGTGGAATTTCAGGGCAGAAATACTTAGTTGGGAAATCCTTGTTTTAGGCATGTTATACTGTTGACATTTTTTGAAAACTTCCCTAATCAAGGCAAATACAAGCTTTGCGGCATGGCCCTCATTCTGCTTGCTTGGCTATCACCCACCCCCCTTGTCCACCTAGAACCCCCCCCCCCCCCCCCCCCCACCTTCCCAATCAACAATAATGATCCACTGACTGTTTCCCGCCACTTCAACGATCCCACGTGCTCAACAATTGTGACGTCACCAACCCTAGTTGCACATGCGTAGTTCATCAATGGGTGGACATTCGCCTGTTAGATTTGATGTCCAACTTTTTCTTAGCAAACAGCATTTTTAGCGCCCTCGTAGCTAAGAGTTTGGCGATTGATTTGAGGGGCTTTATATGGCCCGACTCCCTCTAGTTTGTTTACAATCGCCAGGTGAATTGAATTTCATAGGCCTATATATTCCTTAGGGATCATTGCCATTGCCCATATATAACTATTTTGGACATATAAATGTTAGTTGTAGATTAGTTCAGGGATCATGCTATTGCATTGATAATTCTAGTGAACTAAATACTCCTTATTGTGAATAAAATCTTTCAAACAGAACAATTAAATGGCAGGAAAAGAATAGACAATACTTTCTATGCTCACCTGGCTATAAGATGTAAGATATTTGTAAGACATTATAATATCATGCGCACATGAAAAATAAGACCACTAATATAGTAATATACACCAATATTTTTAATTTCGTTGATCAGACTTTGTTTTAACCTGTGGGAACACTGTATTGTTTCACATTTAACAGAATATAATGAACAATGAAAAAATTCAATATTTAAAAAAAAAAGGACATCTTGAACTCTAATTAGCATTGCATAACAGGCTATGTAGGCCAAGTGGCAATTGTTTCGGTTCATCACACACACTATATTAACACACAAGAAATAATATTTTTCCAAATTTTGTGAAACATAGTTGTACACCCACACAGACTGTTCTAAAATCAATATCTCTGTTTGGCCTTTTTAGGTCTTGTTTAATTTTCACACCTTGTCACTCACTACATACTAAGCTATTCTCAGCAGTTGAGGAAATGTACACATTCTGTCGGATTGCTCTGTGTACTGCTTTGCAGAAAAATAATAAGTTTGCTTTAATTTCTTTAGTTCAACTTATTTCAATGTCACAGGTATACAGCATATTCTGCTGAAATTAATGGTCTAATTCAGTCATTTAAATTGCTTTGCAACTGTAGTACTGTGTTTCAAACACTGTAAATCCTGTGGTATGAATTGATCTATAAAACAATACTATATAATTATGATATACAATGTAATTTCAGTTAACCGCAAATAAAGCGAGTGGAAATTTCTGCATGGTTGAATTAATGAATTAACTCAACTTTGAAACAATAGTCGAGATATGTCAGCGTGGCTATCACAAGGCACCACTAGACCATATAGAGTGTTACTGTATAAAATTTCATCAGGGTAAGTGCAATAGTGCTAGAGTTCAGCTCTAGAAACGAAAATGCATGTTAAGAGTTCTGTTCTGGAAATGAAAGTGTAACGCCCGCCCTCCTGCCTGTCGGACAAACACTTAAGCCCCTGTCACACGGGCCGGTTGTGCCGTAGTGAACCCGTAGTATTACGTAATAGTTATGTAACAGCTCTTTCCGCCGGTTTGGCGACCGGTTCTGGCAGCAAAAAGGGGCGGGGCAGCACCCGCCGGGTTACCCGCCGGGTGCTACGGGTAACCCGCCGGGATACCCGCCGGCTTCCACGGGTGCCTCGGCGGGTTCTACGGGTGCCTCGGCGGGTTCTACGGGTGCCTCGGCGGGTTCTACGGGTTACTCGGCGGGTTCTACGGGTTACTCGGCGGGTTCTACGGGTTACTCGGCGGGTTCTACGTGTTACTCGCCGAGTTGTAGGAGTAAGCAGGCGAGTAGTAGGAGTAACTCGCAGCTTCCAGGAGTATACTTTAAAAGGCTGCTGCTCCCCTAATATTAGTCCGATTTTCGTTAAATAAGAACTAAAATTGTAGTATAGTTTAAAAAGATTCCATACCTGTTTTCGGATCGAAAATATACCAAATATTAAGCGAGTTATTCGTCTGAGAAGGTAGCTAGGTTGGCGGAGGCAAACAGTGGTGCTCTCGCAGACGTCCGCGCCGGGACTGTATCAATGCTGCTGCTCCCCTAATATTAGTCCGATTTTCAAATAAAGACTGGATTGTAGTATAATTCATATTGACTCCATAGGTGTTTTCGGATTGAAAATAGATCAAATATTAAGCGAGATATTCGTCTGAGAAGGCAGCAAGGTGCTCTGTGTATGTTCATGACTTGAATGGTGTGGTCAATATTTTTTACCATTATATATACATTGTCTGGATGAGCTTTATTGCAATTAATTTCTACTCATTCTGCCAACTGGCCAATGGGAAGGACTTTTCCTTTGGTTTTGTAAAGTCAATTAACCTATATATGTAATAGCAATCTGCCTTGACCGTTATGTCAATTGCTATTAGCATTTTGAATAATACAAAGAATGGGGTAAGTCATGCTTTTTCATCATTGATCACAAGCATGAATTGAAATCATTGATCACAAGCATGAATTGAAATTCTGAATTGACCGTTATGTCAATTGCTATTAACATTTTGAATAATACAAAGAATGGGGTAAGTCATGCTTTTTCATCATTGATCACAAGCATTAATTGAAGTTCTGAATTTCAACTGATTCCTGTTTAATATGCATATTAAAGAGGGAGATTGTTTTGATCATGGATGGAACATGCAATATCAATATTAATTTCAGTTGGATTATTTTCAGAAACAACAACGAAATATTGATAATTTATATAAACTAGAGTATATCTATCTATAGATAGTTGTTATAGCTCCATGGACATCTTTATCAAGTCGGAATTTTATTGGCAACAAGCAAACAAACATTGTTTTATTTTCGTTCTTTATTGATTACGAATTAATGAATTATTGATAGTAACATATTATTAGGTGAAGAGCTTATAACTATCTGTCTATCTACATATCTATATTCTATGAGGTAACTTTATTAATAAGAATATTCTTGTTTGTGCCTAGTTTACTCCATTAATTTTCCCCACCTTAACTATTATATAAATTCTACACATTTCCCTGAATAATTCAGTCTTTATTTGACGAAAATCGAATATGTGATAGACTGATAGTTTAGATAGACAGATAGATTCATATGCTTATTATATAATATAGAATATCTAGCTTAATATTTGGTCCATATAAGTACATAAAAAATAGCAAATAAAATCACAGATCAAATCACAAATCACAAATACTAATTACAATATCAATATTACATTTAAATTTTACAAAAATATACACAAAAAGATAAGAATGTTCACATGTATAAAAAAAATACCAATATACAAATATAATCATTGCCTGGTAATTACAATACAATATATTGTTTTTAATTAATGAAAGCAATTACATCTTTTTGTAATTGTGAATGACAATCAAGACAATGTCATATTACTGTGTCATCTTTGAACAAACTATGAAATGACAGGTCAAAGAACCCCAATTTAGGCAATTAGGCAATTGACACATGTATTGAGCATTTGCTGTATTCTCTACACCCATTCTTTATATCATTCAAAATGCTATTAGCAATTGACATAACGGTCATGGCAGTTGGCAGAATGAGTAGAAATGAATTGCAATAAAGCTCATCCAAACAATGTATATATATCATGGTCAAAAATATTGACCACACCATTCAAGTCATGACCATACACAGAGCACCTGGCCGCCAGAGAACTGCATTCTCAGATGAATATCTCGCTTAATATTTGGTCTATTTTCAATCCGAAAACATGATGGAATCAGTATGAACTATGCTACAATACAGTTTTAATTTGACGAAAATCGGACTAATATTAGGGGAGCAGCAGCCTTTTAAAGAAGGGCTCAGCCCTTCTGCATTGATAGAGTCAGGGCGCGGACGTCTGCGAGAGCACCACTGTTTGCCTCCGCCAACCTAGCTACCTTCTCAGACGAATATCTCGCTTAATATTTGGTCTATTTTCAATCCGAAAACACGTATGGAATCAGTATGATTTATACTACAATTCAGTCCTGATTTGACGTAAATCGGATTAATATAAATGGAGTAGCAGCCGCCGCAAGACAACTGCCTTCTCAGACAAATATCTCGCTTAATATTCGGGTTTTTTTAAATCCGAAAATACGTATGGAATCAGTATGAGATATACTGCCATTCAGTCTTTATTTGAGGAAAATCGGACTAATATTAGAGGAGCAGCAGCTTTTTAAAGTATATACCTCCCTGCCTACGCTGACGCTGGTACCAAAAAGCCGGCGGGTTACACGTGAAAGCCGGCGGGTTACACGTGAAAGCCGGCGGGTTGCCCGTGAAAGCCGGCGGGTTACCCGTAGAACCCCTCAACAAGCCGCCGGGGTGAAATTAGGGACGAATAATTCGCCGGGTTCTACGGGCCGCCCGCGGGGTTCTACGGGCCACCCACCGGGTTCTACGGGCCACCCGCCGGGTTCCACGGGCCACCCGCCGGCTTCCACGGTTTTTTTTTTTTTTTTTTACACCCGTGAGATTTCTACGGTTGTGCCATGCAAGCATGGCACAACCGGCTACCGGGGCCGGGTTTCGCGGCTTGGCCAAGGGTCCCACGGGTGCTTGACGGGTATCCACGGGTATCCACGGGTGGCCGTATTGGGGCCGCCGGCTTCGAGCCGGGTAGCGATTTCCGCAACTATTACGTAATACTACGGGTTCACTACGGCACAACCGGCCCGTGTGACAGGGGCTTTAACAAGTTTAATGATGCCTGTGTGCTATGTGGGATTCGCTGAGGGTGCAGCACAGTCTATGTTTATGTTTTGTACACATGTCCCATAAATAAAAAATCTCTCTCTCTCTCTCTCTCTTTGCATAATGGCATAATGTGCTCAGTCTACTATTGACACTTGTTATTTATGAAAACAAAACGGGTTTTGGTTATTAGATAGCTATTTTTGGTAAATCTTTTTTCATGTTGCACAATTTCCCCCCTTGGCATTTTCCAATCTTTTGATTTATACGTCTTTCCGAAAGCCTGCCTAAGAAAAATAAGTAAATATATAAGTAAAAACGCAAAAATGTTTTGCATACATCAGAAACTAAAAGACCTAAGGAGTGTCAGACCTTAAAATAGAAAATAGGCCAGAGAGGCATATTAAGAGTACCTGTAGCAGTTTTATAAAAATTCTATACTAAAAGGCCCCTTGAAGTGACTATAAATCATTTTTTTAGCTAAGCTAATAATAGAATACAATTACTGGTCATAATTTACATTGTACATCCCAGATAGCATTCCAAATCGGGTCAGCATCGTTTCTATATCGTTTTGACATCGCCGAAATCACGCAGTCGAAACGATTTTGAATGCTATCTGGGATTATAAATTGTATATTTAGAAGTTTTGCTGTGTGTATTTAATAAATGTTTGAAGATATACTACACACTGTCAGTGTGTATTTGCATGGGACTAGACCTACCCTTTAGATACTCAAAACTCTTTTTCCTGAAAAAAATATAATTAGTGCGGTTAACAATAATTTCCCTTAGATTTGTGCCTTCACCTAGGAAGCATCACATATTCACAGTGCGGTATATTTAGTGCAGGACGTTTTTTTATTTTGACTCATATGTATTTTTAATATTGACTTGTGTACCTAGGTTCAGAAAAGTCAGCCAGGGTGCAGCTGAGTGTGTACTGGATATTTAAAGGAGCTGAGCTGTTGCAAATACTCAGTAGCTACTAAACGAACCACCACAACACAACAATCTTCAGGGATTTGTGATTATTTTAAAATCTCTGTTGGACAAAAGAGAGTATGATCAGAAGATGACTGACATGGAGGAGGCACAAAGTGCAGGTATGGCAAAAAAACAACTTTACAATACAATACAATACAATACAATACAATACAATACAATACAATACAATACAATACGCTAAACTTATCATGACCTACATCCCAGCTGGATTGCGATTGCACGAGACGTTAAATTGGAGAAGTCCCTTGTACTCAGTGTCTATGCTGAGGCAAGTAAGACCCCACCGACAGGATTAAATATGTCAAATAGTGTGGACTCCAAGCCTTATCATCTTATTATTACATCTGCCTCTTGCCGCTGTCATATAGGCTGACTAAGCTTCTTACCTAGTAGCATTGAGACATTAGTCATTAGGCAATACATTAAAATACAGATGCTGAACTCGCATGCATGGGTTCAAGCCCAGCCACGGCACGAAGACTTCCTTACACTGCTGCTTCACTACACCCAGGTGCAAATGGGTACTTAGCTTTAGGCAAATATGGCGATTGTGGCGTGTTTAGTCTGGGTGCACTGGCGACGGCTGCCCGTCTGTATACTCCCCGGGGAGTTGAGAAAGGCTCATGCTTGAACAGGCCTACCAAAGGTTTAATTGTTAAGTCAGTTGAGACTGCTTCAGTGGTGTAATGCACTATAAAAAAATACATTTGCATTTACAATACAATTATTCAGATCACTCAATTAATCAGTTTGCCTAATTAATTAACACGTGCTACTTTCACTTCTGGCCTAATTAATCAATCCGTGCTCCCTCCAAGTTTGGCCTAATTAATTAACCAGTGCTACTTTCACTTCTGGCCTAATTATTCAATCCGTGCTCCTTCCAGGTTTGGCCTAATTAATTAACCAGTGCTACTTTCAATTTTGGCCTTATTAATCAATCCGTGCTATGTCCAGGTTTGGCCTTATTAATTACCCAGTGCTACTTTCAATTTTGGCCAAATTAATCAATCAGTGCTCCTTCCAGGTTTGGCTTAATTAATTAACCAGTGCTACTTTCACTTCTGGCCTAATTAATCAATCCGTGCTCCTTCGGGTTTGGCCTAATTAATTAACCAGTGCTACTTTCAATTTTGGCCTAATTAATCAATCAGTGCTCCTTCCAGGTTTGGCCTAATTAATTAACCAGTGCTACTTTCAATTTTGGCCAAATTAATCAATCAGTGCTCCTTCCAGGTTTGGCCTAATTAATTAACCAGTGCTACTTTCAATTTTGGCCTAATTAATCAATCAGTGCTCCTTCCAGGTTTGGCCTAATTAATTAACCAGTGCTACTTTCAATTTTGGCCTAATTAATCAATCCGTGCTCCTTCCAGGTTTGGCCTAATTAATTAACCAGTGCTACTTTCAATTTTGGCCTAATTAATCAATCCGTGCTCCTTCCAGGTTTGGCCTAATTAATTAACCAGTGCTACTTTCACTTCTGGCCTAATTAATCAATCCGTGCTCCTTCCAGGTTTGGCCTAATTAATTAACCAGTCCTACTTTCAATTTTGGCCTAATTAATCAATCAGTGCTCCTTCCAGGTTTGGCCTAATTAATTAACCAGTGCTACTTTCACTTCTAGCCTAATTAATCAATCGATGCTCCTTCCAGGTTTGGCCTAATTAATTAACCAGTGCTACTTTCAATTTTGGCCTTATTAATCAATCCGTGCTCCTTCCAGGTTTGGCCTTATTAATTACCCAGTGCTACTTTCAATTTTGGCCAAATTAATCAATCAGTGCTCCTTCCAGGTTTGGCCTAATTAATTACCCAGTGCTACTTTCAATTTTGGCCAAATTAATCAATCAGTTCTTCTTCCAGGTTTGGCCTAATTAATTAACCAGTGATACTTTCAATTTTGGCCTAATTAATCAATCAGTGCTCCTTCCAGGTTTGGCCTAATTAATTACCCAGTGCTAATTTCAATTTTGGCCAAATTAATCAATCAGTGCTCCTTCCAGGTTTGGCCTAATTAATTAACCAGTGCTACTTTCACTTCTGGCCTAATTAATCAATCCGTGCTCCTTCCAGGTTTGGCCTAATTAATTAACCAGTGCTACTTTCACTTCTGGCCTAATTAATCAATCCGTGCTCCTTCCAGGTTTGGCCTAATTAATTAACCAGTGCTACTTTCACTTCTGGCCTAATTAATCAATCAGTGCTCCTTCCAGGTTTGGCCTAATTAATTAACCAGTGCTACTTTCAATTTTGGCCTAATTAATCAATCCGTGCTCCTTCCAGGTTTGGCCTAATTAATTAACCAGTGCTACTTTCAATTTTGGCCTAATTAATCAATCAGTGCTCCTTCCAGGTTTGGCCTAATTAATTAACCAGTGCTACTTTCAATTTTGGCCTAATTAATCAATCCGTGCTCCTTCCAGATTTGGCCTAATTAATTAACCAGTGCTACTTTCAATTTTGGCCTAATTAATCAATCAGTTCTCCTTCCAGGTTTGGCCTACCATGAAGAGATGAAAACCATTTTGGATCTAAAGAGAGGCTTCATCACATTGGTCGAAAGTTCTGAGCCATTTGTCCTGAAAGCCTTTGCAAGGTGGTTGGATGTGAAACTGGCAGAGTTCAAAGTTTATGGTTGTTTCCATAAGAGTAAGTACATATATATTATATATGTATTATAAAAAATATATTAATATACCCTGTTTAAATAAAGGTATCTCTGACTTCGGCTATAAAGACGAAGAATTCTCAAATGCAAGTATGACCTACAATTTATTGGCGTAAAAATATCACAGAATCAGAATTTATCGAAATAGCCAAGGAATGTCTAAGTACTTCTAAAAATACCATTGTGGGATTAATTTACAGGCCACCTGGAAAATACCTTGTGCCCTTTCTCTCACTTTTGAATACTATACTTGGTAAAATTTCTTAGGACAAGAATATTTATATTATGGGAGACTTTAATATTAATCTCTTCAAAAGTGAGAGAAAAGTCACAAGGTCTGTTCCAGGGGGCCTGTAAATTATTCCCACAATGGTATTTTTAGAAGTACTTAGACTTTCCTTGGATATTTTATAAAAAAAAATACTTGAAGATCTGTTCTTTTAATGTAATTAAGGTGCTTAGCAATCAAACAGGTAGTCCCTCCCCCTGGTCTGTTAAACCTATAGGCATTTTCACTACAATAGCCATTTATACTGCAGTTATCTATGGTAAAGTTGCAATGTCTGTCAAATTTGCAATTTTCTAAGTTGAAAAGTACCTTTATTAATCAAGGCACACTAAATTTGTGTGAATTAATGATTTTATAAGACATTAATTATTTACAAATAAATTATACATTGAGATAAAGTCCAGACCAAAACATTGGAAACACAATGGAAATGACATCATCACCGTTGTTCAGTATTGTGATGTCATCACTGGGTTTGTTTACATATTAGTTTTTTATGGCATGAAAAACTCATATTTATATTATTTATGGTGAAAAATATCATAAGACAAGAAAGCAGTATTGATTTATATCAATTTTAATGTGCAAATTTGACAGACCGTGCACCTTTAAAATCATTTAGCCAGGTTTCTGTTAATTGAATTATGAAGAATTCATGGGATAGAAGGCTAAGATAGGTCCTAAATTCACCAATATTTGTTGCACTTCTGATATTTAGGCAAATAATTGAAAAACATTGTTCTGGGTCTTTGCAGTGCAACACGTGTCATTAAAATTGGCTTCACTGAAATATTTACGGCAGCCCATGTTTTCCAGACCGGTGTAATTTTAGAAAGTATTGCAAATCAGCATTGAGACTTAATAAATTGACGCCAGTGGGTATATCTTCCGGTAATTCAAAGGGATTTAAAGTCAAATCATTCAAAATTGGTGAGTCAGTATCATTTGTGTTTTAAAGGGAATATGTCTTGCACACAATTAGTACAAATTCAGAATTTAGATTTCTTTCAGTATAAAAGTGTCAGTGTGACTGAAATTAGGCAAACATTGAATATGCGTATGATCCAACATTACTCATCCATTACATAACCAACATGTCCTAGCCATGCATGTCTTATCTTCTCGTGTAAAAAACGTTTTTGGTGCAAACAATGCATAACTCCTCAACTTTTTTCAAATACCTTTAGGTGTATTTTATGAAAATAAATGAAATTTTGCAAGGCAATACAAAATATAAAATAGAGAATAAGAAAATACCAGTTCTAAGAAACAAGTTACATAAAAGAAACAATCAGACCGAACTGGAAAATATGTAGTTATTATTATAAGAGGTACAAATATATATATATATATATATATATATAGAATTTTATTGACCGCAGGGCATCAAATAGATACATGTGTCATAAAAAAAAAAAAAAAAAAAAATATATATATATATATATGTCTACGCTGTGAGAATAATTAATAATTAATAATCACCTATTGTGATGACCATAGAAATGGAATCAAATTGCTGTTTGTACATAATGTTAAAGTTGCATTGTCACTCAATATGACCAAAATCGGTTGCATTCATTTCATTGTCTTCTATAAAACTGATTGAATGTCATCAGGGCCTTGGTAGGTTCACTATATCTTTATAAAATTAATAAACATACCCTATCATTTAATTTTTCATGCCATCAAAAGTTGCCGATTTGTTTACATATCAAGTGCTTATATGGCCACTGAAATATAAATAATGTCATTAGCATCGTCGGTTTGTGATGTATTTTACATTCTGTGCCTTTAATTTTCGTCCGATTTTCAAAATTCCAAGTTTATTATACAAATAAATGTGTAGGTGTTTCGTTTTTGGAATGAATTGAAACAACTCTGACCTCAATTTTTCATAAAATGACTGTGAAATCACAAATCGGCGACGCTCTCCATCCCGTTGCAAGCTAAAATGTAAACAAAGTTGATGTAATAAACGGCAATAATTTCTAATTTAGCATCTAGATAGATTGGGTTTGTCGAATTCATCAGTAAGAAACATTTTCTTTCATTTGGACTGCTTTTTTTGGGTACAAAAACCGTTGGACAATGCAGCTTTAAAATTGTTTTAAAAAAAGGATCCACTCTGACACAGTTCAGTATTGACAAACTTACTAGCGAAAGCAAAATAAAAGATAATAAATCATATGTGCACACTTTGACAATTAGAAGCAAGTTCGCGTAATAAAATGTAGGGATATGTCCATTATCAAATGTGGTATCAGCTTTGACACACTGACCTGGTAATTACCTATTTATATCCCACACTTGGCTGTGTTCCTAATAGATTCAGATTCAGATTCTTTTTATTTTGCCAAACAAAAAAATATTTACAATTTATTTTCATATTTTCATTTATAAACATTTGTTTCGCAAGGAGACCTCACAAAGATAAATATATTTTATCGCTAGCGTGAGGCCACCTGGAGAGATCTATTAATATTACATAGTGAACATTAAATCAAACACAATATGGAAATTACTCTCATCAGTAGTAGTCTCATCAACGTTACACATCTCAAGTTAAAGAATATATTGTTGAAAAGTATTATGAAGAAGCAGTAGGATGAACATTTATACATACCTATATAGCAATTTTCAATACTGCAGTCTGCGGAATAAAATGCTGCAGTGCTATTTTTCACATATTTCTTAAATTCATCTAAACTATGTGTTTCTAGTTTTTCTCTGTACTAGAAAACTTATTAGGAAAAGCCCATGTGGTATTTATTGTGTTCCACCTTCAGGATGAGTTTCACTGGGACCCCAGCTAAGCCAATTATACACTATCCATGAAACAGACAGGTTTAAACATGTTCTGCTCAAGTTTGCTAACAGTTGCTTTTTAATATCTCGTTTTTCCATATTTTTTACCGTCGAACCAGTCTGTTGAACTCAAACAATTAGGCATTTACAAATATTTGACATGGAGACCAAATACGCAGTGGCGGCACTGAGGAATTCGGTCGCACAAAGGCATGGTTTCTGACTAAGTTATGCACTATTTTCACATTAAAGTAAAATTAATGTATCTTTCTGAATCAATAAGACATAGTTTATATGAAACAAAACATCATAGAAAAGGTTTATTTTTCTAAAAAGCCTTCTAAGTTGTGATGGGGAGGACGTTGTGACATCTGTCCGTTTGCTTGGTTCTCTGCTGTGATTGGCTGTTGAGGTTTTATGAATATTCATAAGATTTTTGATCCTCACTGTTTGTGTAGGAAATCAATATGAAAAGTACAAGAATTTGGTAAAAAATATTCTTAATTTCTAAGATTTGCTAAAAATAAAAGAAAATATCCATGGAAGAGTGGGATATATATAAAACCCAACCACAGTGGTGAATCAGCTCATTGAAACCCATTTGTGAGCTGTCTGGCTACGGAACTCACTCTGATCTGCTAACAGAAAAAAGTTTCCATGGATTTTTACGGGTTTTGAGTGTCAATCTAAACAATGGGACAGGCGCCTATGCATTGTATACACATCTATAGTATCTTAGCCGGAGCCCATAACTTTTAAGCAAATAAGACTAGTATCCATTTCAATTAGACAATGAATTTAAAACAGACAAGTAAAGAAATTGTCTCAGAGAACATCATATATATAATCATTTCTGTTAGCACAGTCCAACATAATAAATCACTTACAAGTAGACAGATAGGTGAAGCCAGTTCCTTCCTTATTGAATATGTAAAATACTTCGATTTTCTGGGCATTATTATTGATTCCTCCCTAAACTGGAATGAACATTTAAGTAAGATTAGAAATAAGGTATCTAAAACGAATGGTAACCTCTTTAGACTAAAAAGATATTTACCATTGCATGTATTAAAAACAATTTATAGTACTCTTATCATGCCTCATTTAACTTACGGCATCTTATTATTGGGTCCAAAGTGTGACAAAATATTTAAATCACAGAAGAAAGCCTTACGAAATATAACCAACAATATGTATAATGCACCTAATGGTCCTCTTTTTGTCCAGCTAAATCTCTTAAAAATAACAGATATCCAGGCATTACAAGAACTGAACAAATTTATGAATGGCTCTCTACCGGAGTATTAAAAATGCCATTATATAAAGCAAAAAGCGACCTCTAGATATGCAATAAGAAATGAGATGAAATATGAGTTACTAAGAGTGGAGCATGAATAAGCCAAACAGGACTGCTGTTATAGAATTATTAAAATATTATATATAATTTTTATTGACAGTATTATGTCAAAAATGAAATATTTATCGCAAACATCATTACAATAAAATTCAACAGAAAATTTTGCAAAATATGAGTACACTGTACATTTTAAAATAAAATAAATAGAAACTCATCAAAAGAAGAGAAGAAATAAATATACATTTAGCAATGGTTCCAGCCACCAAGTGAAAGTTATGTACATAGATGATTATAGTTGTGTTGGAATGAAGGACTGACCAGTTGATACTTAGATCACTTTATTAGATCTTTCCATGGTTTCAATTCTGACCAGACATGGCCTTCATCCAACAATTAGATTAATTCACAACATGGATTCAGATATGTAAATCAGTTGAAGACAAATAAGATCAGATCAGAGATAAAACAACTTCACAGTACAGGAGGTATCATTCGAATTGCCCAGCACACAAATAAATAGCAATACTTCAGGTAGACGGTGCTGCCCCTAGTGGTACAACTACTGCCCTGCCACCTTGTGGGAATAACACTGCTTTTACTGCTACCTTGTGTTAATGCAATACATTAATTTAAAATAACATACTCATTCCAATACACCGGAGGGATACATGTTGCTTTAATTACAATTATCAGCAATAGTACACAGTGCACCCCTTACAAGCAATACATTAAATAAATATGTATAAATTGTAAATGCAGTAAGTAAAATTGATTAAAATCTATACAGTTTAAGAATAATTGATTCATACAGTTTACTCAATTTGGTAATTATACAATATAACCACAATGAATTCAATTTTGTTGATCAACAGGAACCAACAATGCTAATTTATGTACACTTCTGGTAACTTCAGTGTCTGGAACACCAGAATACTTGTCAAACCTTTCCCCAACTTTAAAATTCTTGTAGATTACAGTCACCTTTCTCACTTTGCCATCTTTGCCAGGGAAAACTTTGTTGACCTTTGCAACCTTGTATTGACCTCTAAGAGAATTTTTGTCTGCTATTATGACTACATCTTCTGGTTTTAAATTTCTAGTTGCAATGTGCCATTTTCTTTGTATAACTAAGGCAGGGGCACATAGCTCACACCACTTTTGCCAAAATAAATTGGAGATTTCCTGCACAAGATTGAATTTGTTTAACAGCTGAGTGTTGGGTTGCCAACCCCCAGGATTTTGTGCAGTAGCTCGTCCCATAAGCAGACAATTGGGTGTGAGTACACTAATTTCTGCGTCTACACTTGGCAATAGACAGGAGTCTAGCAATCACCCAGTACACTGTCCTTACACTTCCAAACCTAGCATAATCAATGGGAAACCGATCATCTGAACGACGAACCACAGACACACATGCCAACTTCTTTTCTCCTGGCAAACTGACATCTTGCTGCAAACCGAACTTCAGTCCCCATTCATCAACTTCTCTATATAGGATACTGGAACCTAGCCACCACTCAGAACTATCACTCAACTCATCAGGATATTTGCCACGTGTGAGCCAGTCAGCAGTATTCTTCTTACCTGCTAACCATGCCCATTCAGACATGTCGCCATTTGTGGATATCTGTATTTCAACTATTCTAACGCCCTCAAACACTTTGAATCGTGTACTAGTTTTGTTGAGCATGTTAAGTACAGTTTCAGAATCCACCAATTGCAATACCCTTTCAAACTCAAAGCGAGACACCTTTTCAATCACCTTACGACCACGGGCCGAAAGAACAGCGGCATTTAACTCAATTTGTGGAGTGCTCAACTTTCTTATCGGGG
Organism: Alitta virens; assembly: GCA_932294295.1. Classification (NCBI taxonomy): domain Eukaryota; kingdom Metazoa; phylum Annelida; class Polychaeta; order Phyllodocida; family Nereididae; genus Alitta; species Alitta virens. The sequence continues at coordinate 32,560,589 of OW028584.1, forward strand.
CGATTCTGCTCTTTGCCATGATAAGTCGACACCAGTACCCACCATCACTCAGCTTCCAGCGTATGTAAGCTGCAAAGCCATAGGCGAGGTCACTAGCATCAGACATTAAGATGAGCCATGGCTTACCAACAGCATCCTTGGGATGTAGCTTTCTGTCATAAGCAATGCTATTCAAGTGAAACAACTTCGTAAAGAACAAAATCCATTTTCTATACATTTCAGGAGACAATGGATCATCCCACTCATGTTTTACAGTCCAGGTATCTCTCAGATACAACTTGGCAATCATGGTGATAGGACTCAATAACCCCAGAGGATCGAAAATGGACATCACTTGTTCGAGAACAGAGCGACGAGTAAGAGTTAAGGGGAATGCTTCAGGTATCTCACTGCTTGTAAGATTAGCACCAGTTCTCTCTCCTCGCCTCTTTGGGGAGAAATTGACAACAGGGTTGAAAATAATAACATCATTTTGTGAATCCCAGTCAACACCCAATACTCTAGTCACATTTCCAGCACTTTTTAGCCAAGACCCAGTTTCTGAATCCCCACTAAACAACCAACACTTGATTTGAAAACCGCCACAGTTGAGGATTTGCTCTGTTTTTCGAACAGTGCATTCTGCTGAAACTCTGTCTGGAAAGGAATCTACAACGTCATCAACATAAGTGGACTTTACAATCATGTGAACTGCTTCAAGGGACCCACTACCAAACATTTCTGCAGTTTTGTAGAGTGCCTCCGTGCAAATTGCAGGAGCAGGCGTGTCCCCCCATATTGACACGAAGCATGATATACACATCAGGTTCATGTAAAGAATCCAAATCTCGCCAAAGGAAGCGATGGCAATGTTGTTCCAGGGGCTCTAACCTTACAGAGTGAAACATTTTGCGAATGTCTCCCACCACAGCCACTGGTTCTTACCTCCAGCGCAACAACAGTCCCAGAAGGTTATTCATATAACCATCAGGCCCCTTGGCTAAAGTGCTGTTTAATGAGACTCCATAACAGTTTTGGCTTGAGTTGAAGACAATACGCACAGGAGTGGATTGGGATTTGGGATTACTTACAGCTAAGTGGCTTATGTAAAACCTAGGTCCCTCCCAAGATTTTAACTCTTCAGATGATAATTTACGAGCTACACCTCTCTGCAACATGTCATCAATTTGCTCTTTATACTTGATTGACCATTGAGGATCTTTGCTCAAGGCTCTCTCAGTGTTACGCAATGTAGAAAGTGCAACATTATAATTGTTTGGCAATTGCCCAGGGTCAACCAGCCAAGGATAACTTGTGTACCAGCAACTTTCTCGTTCACAGTACTTCAAGTTGTCCCTTATCAGTTTTAGCTCTTGCTCTTCTCTGAATGAGTAAGTGTGACCCACAGAAGGGCATTTACCACATTTGCACCCACTACATTTTGGATCTGCCCCAGTGGCCAATTCTTCACCCTCTATGAATGCATTTGAACCATCACGAAATTTCCTTGAAAGGAAATTTACATCACAAATTCTAACACCTACACATGGCTCACTAAGATTTGGTTGCAAAAACTGTTTTTGCATGACAAAGTTACTGTCTACTTGGACTCTCCAACTATGAACAACCTTGACCATGTTACAGCTTAACTCAGTACCCTCCCTGAGATCAGGGTGGTTTCCAACCAAACAGACACCTAACTCACTTTGCATGATGCTAAGGTTACCTTGGCTACAAACCTCAGTTTTAGGATGAAGAGCAAAATAATCACAGCCAATAAGCATGTCAACACTGGTTGATCTCCGCTGAAGCACTGAAACATCTCTGTCTGTAAATATCTGAGACAAACAAGAGGCATCAAGAGAAGATACATGACCAGTGATATTTTGAATACCAAAAGCCATAACTCGAATAATTGTACCACTAACTGTTCTAATAGGAACTTCATAGAGCCTAGTTTCATATTCTCTACTAATATCTCCCATTGTGGTGATATCTAAAGTGTACTTATCAAGTCTTGTAGCTTTTAATTTATCAGCAGCTTTATGTGTAATGTGGGAAGTATCTGAACCATTATCACAGAACACATTTGCAAACTTACCTCTACTCACCACAAATGCCTGCTGAATCGCATACAAAGACATGTTAGAAGGTGTATGCACCAAATAACTGCTAGTACTCACAGATGGTTTTGGACTCATCACCTCTGAAGACGAAACTGGACTTCCTCGACCTTGTTTGCACATCAAAGTGTGATGGCTAGACCTTTTGCATACATCACACTGGACCTTACTTTTGCATTGGTCTCGCCTGTGGAAACCAAAACAATGAAAACAAGCATGGACATCTCTAAGAGCTTGGTATTTTTCATCAAGAGATAGAGCTTTGAAGTCTTTACAGTCTGCAGTTTTGTGCTTCACATTATCACCTGTATGAACAACACATGTGGGTTTGCTAGTTTGCTTTAGAGAAGATTTGCCAAGTGAAACAGCATTAGAATCAGTGTGACGGGAATTTTTGAATTTTTGATTTTCTGCTAACCTGGCAACAGAGGCACGTTCATTGATGAGGAATTTTAAGAATTTTGAGAGTGGTTTGACTTTGTCTTGTACACTGAACTCGTGATATGCACGGATCCAAATCATTCTTGTAGCACAGGGCAACAATTCACAGATAGAGTCAATTTCTCTGGTAGAAATGATCTCAACTTGCCCCAACTCCTCCAACTGTGCATATACCCCCTCTACTTCATCGACTAAATACACTAAACCTCTATAATCTTCAACTTTTATAGGTTTTAACTTATGCAAACAGTCAAGTGCAGCACTAACTCCAGCACTTACATCATCATAGTAGTCAGACAAATGACTCCATATAGTTTCATATGCATCAGGCTTCGTGACATACACATTTTTGACTTTGTGTTTGGCAGTACCTCTTAAAGACCTCTTTAATTCAAAAGCCAGTGCAGCTTTACTGAAGAAGGCATTTTCTGCTAACTCCCTCCAAATGGCCTTAAATTCAGGCCAATCTTTGCGTGCACCACTAAACTCAGGTAAACTGACCCTTTTAATTTGTATGTCACTTCTACCTTCAACATGACCAGTTACAAATTTTCTTTCTCCCCTTTCAGAAGAGGAAGGAACATTAACACTAAACTGTAATGACCCAGTTGCTGGTGAATCAGTTGTAGTTGCAGATCCAGTTGATTCAGTGGCAGATGGATGATTTGTATACCACTGTGAAACATTTGAGAGAATGGTGTCTTGAGACTTGAATGTGGACTTATGAATTGCTATACTACAATTAAGTTGGACAGAGTCAGTGAGAGTTAGAAGTTCATTAACATCACTATTTATTGCTTGAAAGCTGTCACTGTCTTGCAATTCACTAAGTTTCACCATGACATCCTGAATTTCCTTAATCAAAGGACTAAACTGTTTGTTAAGCCCTTCAAACAATTGTGGAGACATGCCAATCCCTTTATCCTCAGTCAGTCCCTTTGTCCTCTCACACAGGCGTGACAGCCTATTCTTGGAGGTGTCAAGTTGGGCCAACAAAGGTGTGATCACAGCTTTCTTAGTTTCCTTGAACTTAACAATGGAATTTTCATAAGTTTCTGTGACACATTTTTCATATTCTTCTAGATTTTGCCCATTAACAATCTTGAAATCTTCTAAGTTGTTTTCATTAACTAGGGCACAATAGTCATCATTCACTAACGTAAAGTCAGCCATCACAGATTCAAGTTCATGGTAAAATTTCTGCACACAGCTTTTATCAGCATTTCTGTTAATGGCTCCAATTAGTTTCTTTGCAGATGTTGTTACCTTCGTTTTGCTGGCAGTGCACCAGGTTTTCAGTTCTGTTGCTATTTCTTCCATTTTGCGAGTTTCACATTCAGGTTGCAGGTTTGAAGTCACAAATTGAAGAAGTCCAGATTAACCAGGCCACACTGTAGGTCCACCACTGGGTCCCAGTCACAAAAATTGAAACTGTGTTGGAATGAAGGACTGACCAGTTGATAATTAGATCACTTTATTAGATCTTTCCATGGTTTCAATTCTGACCAGACATGGCCTTCATCCAACAATTAGATTAATTCACAACATGGATTCAGATATGTAAATCAGTTGAAGACAAATAAGATCAGATCAGAGATAAAACAACTTCACAGTATAGGAGGTATCATTCGAATTGCCCAGCACACAAATAAATAGCAATACTTCAGGTAGACGGTGCTGCCCCTAGTGGTACATCTACTGCCCTGCCACCTTGTGGGAATAACACTGCTTTTACTGCTACCTTGTGTTAATGCAATACATTAATTAAAAATAACATACTCATTCCAATACAATAGTTAACATCATACCAGCAATGCTATACTATATAATATTGTTTTACATACACATTTATACTATATAATATTGTTTTACATACACATTTATACATGGAGGTAGATATATCATAAGCTCATCAACAAGCATCACATCACATACAGTAGTAACCTAGGTATATACATTATACAACACAGGATTTTGTCCTGACACATCATGTCTACACTTTCAAACAGTTTATATACAGTTGTTCTGTGAGATTTGTTCTATGGTGTTATTAAGGTCACGTTTTTAATGATTTGAGGATTCAGGATATATGACTGTGCAACCCTAGGAGAGGGATGATTGCAAATTTAAAAATCAGCATTTAAAAGAAATCTACCTAGAACTAACCCTGACTTCCAGCAGCTCAGGCTCCTTAGAAGTCATTATCCCTGTAAACTTTCCTATGTTATGTAATGTGTCGAAGTTTTCAATATATTTCCTGGCTATTTCATTTAAGTTCTGTCGAAATAATGAATTGCTGGAACACGTTAAAAGACAGTGTATTTCATCTTCTAGTTCATTTATGCTACATTTTATGCAGAGTCTGTCCTCTGCAGGAACTTTGGGTATTACATGTGTGAGCTGAATCTAGCAATCTTATCGTATGTCTTCCTATTTAGGTTTATTAGTAGATAGGGTTCTAACCTACAGTAATTTTTTAAAGTTTATAGATCCTAAGCTTTGGTTGCAGAGTGATGTCATCAATTTCTTGTTTTTTGGTGTATAGATTGACTTTTGCCATTTTGCAGATAATGTCAACATTTTCAAGACTATTTTGATCTAAGGTTATACCACAAATATTCAATATATCACTCACTTTGCCAAACCAACTATACCGGCCTTGTTATTTACCCCAATAATTTATCATTCTGATATATGGCCTAACATGTAGAGGAAATATACCTGTCTCACCATACACTGCCAGCGAAGGTGTCTGTTTTCTTACCCCTAGCATATTCTTCAAATACCCCAATTGTAACTTTTCTAATTCATTATTCACAGGTTTTCCACATGACCATGTTTCACCATTGTATTCTATTATCGGCAAAATTTATGTGTTGAACTTTTTCAGACTGAGTTGCGGGGTAATATATTCTAGCGACTGCCTGGTATCACCTTGTAGGCAAAAATTGCTCGCTGAGCTTGTGTCGCACGGTATTCACACATTTTGTGGTGTATGTTGTGCTTGTTGGTCAGCATATGTCCCAGATATTTAAAGCTGTCCACTTCTTCGAGTTTTTCTGCATTGTAATAGTCAAGGCAAGTAATAGATGCTACAAGCTGACTTTCCCCGAATTTCATAACTTCAGTTTTCCCTACATTCACAATCAGATGCCATTTTCACAAAAACTATGAAGAGAATTGATACTGTTTTGTAGGCATTTCATGGAGTCTGCCAGCAGTACTATATCATCAGCATACAATATATGAGGTTGTCTATTGCTATGCCATCAAATTTTTTTAGGTAATTTGGTAAGTCAGACAGGAATTCATTGAATAGTTTTGGACTGAGGATTCCACCCTGCAGGACACCTCATTTACTATCTATTGCATTTCCAGTATTGCCTAAATGGTTAACTCTAGCTCTGACCTTGTCATACATACTTGTGATTATCTTAGCCAATATTTTTTTGCATTCCTTCTTCTAGATAACTTATAACAACTTATATCACATGATATATTGAATATATTGACCCAGTATTGTTGCTGATGGTTTGACCTAATTTTCTGCGATATTTACTTCCTTGAGGAACTGCGAAGGAACTGAATAGGATCTGTTTGTCTCAGTCATAAAATAAACATCATACCTTTAAATGATCCAGTATTACCCATTGGTGCTGAGTCCGAGATTGAACATTGAATAGGCATCTTAACAATGCTTAATGTAAGCACATGTTTTTAGACAATTATGGACATAATTTCAAGTCACCAACTTCAGGGCAATTACACACCTTCTTCACATAGCCTCAACATTGTTGTTAATATTAATTTGTTGTTTGTTTCGTGTAATTTCACATTTAAAGTTATATAAAGTTGAGACATATAAGTTTTTACACTAGTCAACACTTACTGAAGATGACTGATAATTCTGTGGAGTATGTGAATGCTCATTATGCGATTGCATGACTTGTTTGCAGCATGTTATCGTTTTAATAATTATGTAGAAGTTACTGTAGAACCACTCTTCAATTTTCACTTGATTCTAAGAGCATCATGTCACAGTTTCACCTGTTTTGAATATATTTCAAGCTTCATTTCCTAAATAAACAAAACAATACTCAAGTCAAACAAGGTAGCACTGTAATAACCTATCTGACTAATTGATGCTCAATCGAAACAGTTTAGCAGTTAACAATTTCTTTAAATTACATAAAGTTTGTTGTTTCTGACCAGGAACATAGATAACGTTCGGCTTTTGGTGTGATGAATGCAAAGCGTAATATCACACTCGTTATATTGACTTTGCTGTGATGTCAAACCTAGTGCTGACCATCAGTTAAAACTCGCGTGATGTCACGATGTAGATGAAAAGTTTAAACGACTGTTTTATGTAATTATTACAACAACAAGGAATGTTAAGGAAAATGTTGCAACACACATTTTGAAAATGTTGCAACACACATTTTGAAAATGTTGCAACACACATTTTGAAAATGTTGCAACACACATTTTGAAAATGTTGCAACACACATTTTGAAAATGTTGCAACACACATTTTGAAGCCAAGAGAAACATTTTTATGAAAATACCAACCTTAACACAATCGTGATAAACAATGAAGAACATAAATGTCAGTTTTTTGGTAACTATTTTGATGACTCCAGTGTGACAAAATCAATCATATTCATCTCTAAAATTGCTGCGTACACTCTTCAAATTCTAAAAAGTTCACCGATTTCATGAAAAGTCACATTATAAACTTTTCAAATATCTTAGAAACATTTAGGGATTACTATACACTTGAGATTTCATGGAAGATGGTAAATTTCATGAAAGATCTGTACATTTTTTATCCTGAGCAAATGTTGATTAATTAAATTTCTTGCACATTTCAACTCTTCATTCTTTCTAGGCAGCCATAGCAGTATTCTGGTTGCCATGGATACCACAATCATGGTGTCATAAGAAACAACATTTCACAAGCTTTCATATGATATGCCATTTGTGTGGATTTCTGTCCCTTTGTGAAAACTGTAACATAATATATCCATGGAATGACTGAAAAATAACAAAATTTCCATATTTGGCATACTGTTGAGAAATGCAATGTTCCGTTTTCATGGCAATCGTGCTCTTTAACAAGAAGTTTTTGGAGGTGGGTCCATATCCAAAAAGGATGGTATTGACCCACTCTATCATTGTGCAGCAAAGTTTCAGAGCTGTATCTCAAAGTGAACGATTAAGCCAAATTTTGGAGCAGAACCCTGACTATGCATTCTTTGTATGATATAATGTAATACTGTTCATAAAAATTTTTGAATAATTTCAGAATATTCAGAATTGGGAAAGGCATCCAAAGAAATTTCGAGTAGCCAAGGTCCTGAAGGAAATGAAATTCAGTTTTTATCGAAAGACAGTGTAATTTGTTCACTACAAAATGACAAAGCACTTCAAAATGAGCTATCCAATGGAAAAGTACAGCCAGAACATCCAAAGATTGACGCACAAGGACAACTCCGCTTGCCGACTTCGACTATCTGCAACACTGATATTGAAACAAATGAGGAAAATGAGGGAAAGAATGATTCACCAGTGTACCCTGATGAAAAGAAAACACTTTACCAGTTTTATCACAATAATGTTGAAATGGCCAGAGACTATCAGAGTCAACAAAATGGTTGTGATTATTCGCAGTACTCTGAAGAATGTTTTGATGTAAACGATAGTATGATTCCAAATTTTTTCTCACAAATGTCCTCTGATTATAGTGACACAATTGAAAAATTGCGATCCACTTTAAAACATCAATCAACAGAGTTTCAATTGGATTACAAGTTTGGGAAGTATCATGCGAAGGAATGCGATGTCTTCAACCGTAATATTGATACTACCGATCGAATATATCAGACCCCAGTGGAATCTGAACGTGTCCAATTGCAAGATCATACCACTTGTAACACACATCTGGTGAATGCAAATGAATCTCAAATACATCTATCTTCAAATTACCACTCTTCCCAACATCAAAATCATGAAAATCAATCGAATGCTACATGTTCTCATTACCAGTATTTGTTCAAGCGATCAGCTGATGCAAGAACGAAAGGCACTCCAGATGGAAGCCCTCCAAAAAGAGGCCCTCCTGAGCTTATTGCTTTCAGAGATGATGAACCTGTGGAGCAATGGAATGGGTTAATAACGTCACAATGGCAACAGAATGGGTCAGTGACGTCACAATTGCAACAGAATGAAAACATCAAGATGACGTCACAGCATCAAAGACAAGGACTAACTACACCAGCCCTACAGGATGTGCACTTTACAAATGGTGCTGTACAAAATACACAAGTCAAGTCTGAAAGCAAAAACTCTTCAGTTACTGCCACAGTGAGCCATTTTAGAAATGAGTATGTTTCAGTGACCTGCCCTTCCTCGGACTGTGGCCTTGATTTGTCTGGCCAAGTGCAAATCATTGAACCAAATTTAAATCAAAATGAACCGTTATTTCACAACCAAACAGCATTTAGTCAGAAAATGAAAAACAAAGTGTACAGGTGTCAGATCTGCAGGAGAATATTGTTGAACTGCGCTGGCTACAACCGGCATATCAAGACACATATGAAGTTCAATTGTCAGAATTGTGGTTTACTTTGTGAAGGTAGACACAGGAAAACTCACATTTGTACTTCCACTCTTAAAAACCAAGTCTCAGAGCAAAGTATTGAGGATACCAAGAAATTCTCACCCAAAGTAAAACCTGAGGTATGTTCCAATAAGCAGGATTTTACTGACGATGTTACTTCATGTAATAACAGAGACAATGACTGTAAAAGTCACAATTCTGAAAAAGAAAAATGTGGAAGAGACAATGATGCTGACATTAAAACATTAAATGGTGAAACTTTTGTGGATGAAAAGGTGATACTTAGCTATAAAGAAGAGACTAACAATACATTTTCATCACCTGTAAGTATGAGAAAGTTGCCAAAAGTGCCTGAGCATGAATTCACCATCACTTGTGATTATCCAGAAGGTGACACCACAGGTCCTTCAGCAGATGTTCCTGAAATCCGCGGGCACTTTCTGCAAGGACTTGCTTGCCCGATTTGTCTTCGACAGTTTGTCCATTTGTCCAGTTTGAATCGTCACTTAAAAGTTCACCAGGGAGTTTATACTCACGCCTGTGTTGTCTGTGGACGCAGATTTACTAGAAATGAGCACTTTCAGCAACATAAGTGCAGCAGACGACCGAAATATTCAAATAGAATGGTGGAGAAGGACAGGCCATTGGAATGCTCTGCTAAACTTGTGACTTTCCCACCGTAATGAGAGATGGTCTTTCAGAAAACTGTAGTGAACAAAAATTTGCTAGTTTTGCAACAACCAATTTATGAATATATGTTTACAAAAAATTTAAAATACCAATCGTCATGGCAATATTTCATTGTGTCTTGCACGAGCGTTTGAATTTATGGATGTGTCAGCTGTACTTTGTATTATAATAGATGAGTAAGAAACTTGAGTCAAGACGTGTATCTTACAAGATTTTTCCCTTTGGAAATATCAATGTAAACAATATAGTTGTGAGGAAAAAACTTCACAGAAATTTATCCCCGAAAATTAAAAATATAATTCAGAGATATTCATTAAGGTCCTCAGAATGCCTTAATTATTTGTTTCAGTGGTTTAAATAAAAATCTGGACAAGGGGGTCAGTTACCGCGATAAAAAAGAAACTTTTAGCATGACGTCATCAACCAAGCTCTTCTCTGATTGGCTGGAAGTCCTCAATTAAATTGCCGACGATCATTATGAGCATTGCTGAATACAGAAATGCCCTGTTATGCAACAGCATGTGCTCAAATGCTTTAAAGATAATTATATATGCGAACGTTTCATAATGAGATATTGAACCCTACACAGCAAATAAGTGACCTCAACTTGTGTCTAATCTGTCTGTGTGTGTGTGAATTTTAGCCAATCAGGAAGGAGGTAGCAATAATGACGTCATTCTGTTGTGGTAGGTGATCCCCCTCAGCAAAACCAAGTGTGTTTATGTTTTTAAAACTCAATTTTCTTAAAATATTAGTGAAGTCATTCACTAAAATCTGTAATGTATAGAATACATTCTAAGTAATTGATAAAAAATATATCAGATCCAGGGGTGCAGTTACTACAGTGTTCTATGGCCTCAAAGTCGGGAAAATCCCACTCCAAACAGCCACAGCAGTTTTTCTTACTCTTTATTTATAAATGATAAATGGCACTAAGAAATCAATTCAAGCATTTGTGATATCTTGTATCACTCCTCAGATGGTTTAATACCCTCGAACTGCTATGGTTAATGATTGCATTTAAACACCCATTCCTGTCAAATGGTTATTATGAAATCTACACTGCTCCTTGGTTTGCATTTCCATTCTTGATACATAATCTCTGTCCTGCCCTACATGCAGTCAATAAAAGTTTGATCAAATGTCTAAAACAGAAATAATGAAAATGACCAAAATGGACCACGGGGATGGTCATCAGATCACAAAACAAAAGATGGCACCACAGGTTCTGCTTCAAGTACGCCACCTGCTGAATCACTTTGAAGGACAACTTTGCAATGGCTCAACTTTCAGTCGCATGGCCAGTTCAGTCTGAAACAAAAACACACAATTGAAAAGTGATCAAATTACTGTGAATACCAGTACCTGATTTAGGCGTCCAACACATGTGGGCAGGGTTTTACAGTTTACTCCCCTGCAAATGCGGAAGTACCCCTTTTGCCTTGGGATTGGATGTACACTCGACGACAGTCAAATTCGCCATGACACTGAGATTCGTCACTCCCCTTAAACATGAATATAAACATTGCAAGGTCTCGATTTGCTAGCAAACTAACTGTATAAATCATTAACAGTGTTGTAAAATTGTGGCAGCCATCTAAAATGTGTTTATTGTAGTTTTATGGGGGTGGCGAATCTCAGTGTCATGGCGAAATCCACTGTCGCCGAGTGTTACAGAGCTCCAGTTAGTACAACGTAAGTTCTGCAGCCATAGCTAAATGTTTTCGGACATTTTATAACATTCTAAGTTTGGTCTGGTTTTTGTTTGCCTTATGACATTTTGTGAATTTGTTTCTCTCGGGATCATTTTTACTGTACTGGCTGACCTGGCAATACATTTGCACAATTATTACGCCATTATAGAAATAAAATTACAGATGGTTGGTCAGAGGAAAGAGCCTCGTTTTCCATATGATTGCATCAATTGACCTGAAGTTATCATGTCTGTAAACGTGTGTGGTTGATAGACAGACGGAGACAAAAGGCAGGAACAAACGGACAGAGGTGCAGGCCTTTGCATCAAAAAAGTGCCATAGTCACCATTTATACAAATTTCTGTAAACGGCTGTAATGAAGAGAACATATGGGCCCAATGCCTCAGACACCTGTCAACCCCTTTCAAGAATCTCCAACATTGTCAATTGTCACCATAAACTGAATAGTTTAGCAGTATGTGTTTCACACCTCATAATATTATGTCCCTTGACGTTACTTATAAATATACTTATGTCCCTGTCAATTTTCTTCAAATAAGGAGAATTAACAGAAATTCAGTAAGATTGTCTTTTGAAATGCAAAAAAAAAAAAAAAAAATCTCTTACTGGGTAATACTGCATCATCATTTTAAACAATATGTCATGTAGTATTAATTACTCACCAATATCTTAATTTGATTAGGGTGATACGCAATACCTCCTCGTCTGTCACATAAAGCCATATGCATTCTCTCTGGATCTCCAGGAACTAATACTTCACTCTCTCCTTCTGCCTGAAACAAAGAAGACATATTGCAAATTAGCCTGACTTGAGCACTACTCACATTGAGGACGTACGTTCATGAGGCTGGTACGATTTGCATTAAGTCTCGTTCCTATTCTTACAGCAACTTGCTTCGTGATACATTTTATCAAAGAACTGTCAATTTTCATCCGATTTGCAAAAGTTTGTTAGGGCTGAAATTAAATCATGCAATTTTTCGCCACATGCTTTTACTAACCAGTTCCAAATTCCGATAGTCATCCATAAATGATTGAAGCCTTGTCTCAAATCCCGAACCAAATGCATTCGGATCCACAGCTATGAAGCACTGACCCTAAAAATTAAAATTAAAACAAGGTAGTGATATGCACGGTATGTAAATAGATTAGGTACATGGTACTTTGACGAAGTTTTTTTTACAAGTGGACTTGGCTATACTTTTTAAAAATACTAAATTAGGTCAATATGAATTAAATTCAATTAAAAAAGTTTTCTTGTTTCTGAAGTAATTATCAAATTGTTATGCTTTATTGTTGTTGTATTGGGCCAAGTATGCAATTATGCATCATGTACAGTTTTATGTGTATGGCAAGCAATAAAGCAATAAACCTTACCAAATTGGCGACTTCATCCTCACTCTTCCAATGTCTAATATGTCGCCCAATTTGCGAACCTGTCAGGACGCCGCAAAATATTTCAACCAACATGGCTAAGCCATAGCCCTTGTAACCGCCTATGTAAACCACAAAATGGTCTCAATCAAAGTAACAAGAATCCTCTGAAATTTTTGCGTGTGGCCAAAATAAATTGTGACCAAGTTGCTTTAAACTTTTTCAATTTTACTTTTTTGAAAGGGACAACATTTCGGGTTTTTTTAAAAAATTTCAAATAGTTCAAGATTAAAAAAAATCTTTCAGATAAATACTTCGCCATAAAAAAATGTAGGGCTATGTATTTAAAAGACTGGCCCTATTTTCAATTATCAATGCTGAAACATTGATTCTGAAAAATAGTAGAAAACAATATGAAATCATTACCACTAATTTCTGGTCCACCTAAAGGCAACAAACCACCCGCTCCTAGGACTTCTTGTGGCTCAAGGGATTCCTGAAAGGAAGGTACATTTTAAGTTAAGTATCAGGAAACCTTTTGTTGGTTGATTGGTGACTCAATGAAATAACGTGTCATATCTGTTCTACTTTTGCCCAGTATTGCCCACATGTTGGATTGACATTTCACGATAACATTGTACATCGGCTAGACATCAGTTTGGAACGATGTTGACTTAACATTTTAAGGGCCTGGGCTGAAAATGGAACCTAGAAACTATGAATGACCAGTCTTTTTTAACCCAGGCTTCCTATTGATTATGGTGAGAACAGCAAAGAACTCCAAGCCAACTTGATAACTTTAAAAACATTTACCGATTACATCAACCGATGGACTTCAAGCCATTCTCTACCCAATGTTGGGCCGACCTGCAGTTTGGTTCCATACTCTGCATGAATCCTTACATACCTTGCCATACTTGTCTGCTCCCCAACCATGAGGAATAGCATCTCCTTTTACACTTGCCAGTTCAACCTGAAAACAAATCTCTTTAAATCAGATCCCTTAGTCCCTAAGGTGTGATAGAGAATGACTGACTACATTGTGTACATTTAATCCAATTATATATGAATGCACATTCAGGGTTGGTGGATTAGGACTTCACGTCCTGTATTTCTGCACCTGTTGGGCTATTTAGGACAGGCAGGGAATATGGCAATGATTAAGAATGAAACAGCCATCCAACTTAGGCTCGACCAGGAATCGAACCCGGGACCCAGCGGTTGGAAGCCCGCTACCACTCAGCTTGACGTCATTCCGACAATGACCAATGACAGCCAAGATTGAAATCTGGCATACTAACTGGGAAATGTCATGGGTGGAGGTTGATTGTATTGATTCCTCCATAAAAAAAAGTATTAATAAAGCCTGAAATTCTGAACCACTATTTCGCTGACAGTGAAGTGATCTAAGTTTGTTGAACTAAGATAACAGTAATCATAGTAATAGAAACTCAGGGATGTGATTGATCAGTGATAAAAAAAACCTGAAACTGTCAGGATGAATAAGCGCCCTGTCCGGGGGCATCCCCCCCCCCCCCCATGGGAAATGTTTTTAACAAATAACCAAAATCATGCCATTTCAAGCTATCTGAGGGGCAACTTCTAGGTATTACAGTTGGAGCTACGCAAGTCCGGCGATACTCGTTGTCAGAGCCACTTATCCCCTCCCCCACCCCCCCCCCCCCCCCCCACAAAAATAAAAAACAAAAAAATTGAATTTGCACGAAATCACGAGGTTCAATTTCACATGCCAAAAAAACCGGATTTCCGGAAAAAACGGAAAAATCACATCCCTGAAACTGGTTAGTTTTTGGCTGAATGAGCATCTGTCAAGCAAAATACAATTGAGCATACATATTTGTCATCTGTATGATACTCAAACCTGATTTTACCTTTCCAAGAGCTACTGCAGATGTGGCCATGTCTAACACATAACTGTCACCGTTTAGTCCAGGAGCTGCCAACGATATAGGATTGGTGCCAATGGCCTTCTGTAATAAAGTATAAGACTGTTCAGCCATAATATATTACAATGTAAGTTGCATTCCCAGGTGGGGTGGGTGGGTGATTAGGGCTTTACGTCCTGTATTTCTGCACCAGTTGGGCTAATTAGGACAGGCAGAGACCATGGCAATGAGACAAAGGATGAAACAGCCATCCAACATAGGCTCGACCGGGAATCGAACCCGGGACCCAGCGGTTGGAAGCCCAGAGCGCTACCTCTGAGCTAGGCCCCCAGTGCATTCCCAGGTAATATGTCACATGAACTTTACGTCAAGTAAGTGATGCCCATGTCTAATCGCATTCTATCGGGGTGCAAACCAAGCAAAAATTTAGCCAAATGCCCCTAAATATTTCCTGTGTGGTACATACCTCTTTGGCTCTTGTAGGGATTACCAAAGGCGAAGAATTGGTAAAGGCTAAACCCTGAAACATGTTCATGTTTTATTTCAAGTAAACATTTTTTGAAAGCGTTTGTGTGTCCAATCTTGTTATTAGGTAATATACAGTGTATATGCAACCTGGAATACTCACAAGTAAACCCTGCTTACAAGCTTGTAGTGCATAGAAACCTGCTATGCCAAAATGATTGGATCCTGAAAAAAGCACAAAGTTATACATATAAAAAGAATCAGTCAGTCAGTCAGTCAGTCAGTTAACTTGGTGAGATTCAGAATACGTTAATTATAGTACTATAATTACTATGAGATGACAGGATGCCAGTATCTCTCATATTCTTCTGTTAATCAATTTATTGACAGACTATGAAAATAAAATGAAAGAAAAGATAAAAGCAGAAAAATAAGTAAGATTAAAGAATTAAATAAGGAAATAAAATAGAAAAGAAAGAAAGACAGAAATAAGAAATTTAATACAAAAGAACTATATAGACTAAGCCAACTACCATTTGCTACCACCCAACCCACTCCAGACTTCCTAGCTTTCTTAATTGCAGTTTCCATGGCAACATTTCCTACAACAGGACCAAGGAGGTTGCATCCATCCACCAGGGCAGTGCTGTTTGTCTCCTTGGCAATTTTAGGTTCACCCTCTGTCGATGTGGTTCCATTATTTAAGTCCTTCACATACATGCCTGAAATCCACAAATTGCCTTAGCCTAGATTTTGATGTAGGATTCCCTGATGTACCAGTGATGCAGTACTGTGCCACCCTAGGTATTTTCATATTCAACAATGATTAAATATATTTAATTACAATACTAAAATTAAGGTTGAGGATTTTTGACGAAGACAATTTTTTTAATTCATGGCATGCCCATTTTGCTAGTGGAACAGTATTGGACCTAATTCATTGTACAAATCGAAGTATATATTTCTGTTGAATTGTGCATATATATTGTGTATTTATGTGTAGAGACATCACAGTATTTTTTAGAGACTATACATACATAGCTATTTAACAATCAGTATTATTTTAACATACGATTTGTACATTATGGTGCATATTATAACTTCATATTGTATCATTCTTGCATTGCTTTCTTTACTTGTCTTTACCTTTTTCTATTGTACATACTCGATGATGTTTTTGATGTTTTAACTCGACACATGTGTATCTTTTTGATATGGATTTGTCAATAAACGTTTATTTATATATAAATACATATATCAACATTTTTGTGAAAAGATAATAGCATTATATAAATATAACCTTCTCCATGTTCACATAATCATTTATTCTATCAAGATAAATAAATATGCAACCTGCTTGGGAT
Organism: Alitta virens; assembly: GCA_932294295.1. Taxonomy (NCBI): domain Eukaryota; kingdom Metazoa; phylum Annelida; class Polychaeta; order Phyllodocida; family Nereididae; genus Alitta; species Alitta virens. The sequence goes on from OW028584.1 coordinate 32,577,269, forward strand.
ATGAGGGGAAGGCATGCAGTCTGGCCATTCACAATTAGCCTTTTGTTAGAACTCTTAGAAAATACATTGGTTGGAAACATAAAACATTTAATCAAACAGTTAATGAGCATTTTAAAAACTTTCATAATTTGTTTAAATTTAAGTTAGCATGTTAGAATAATTCACCTAGACTTTTGAGAAAAAGTAATAAAGTTGATTGATTGGTTAATTAATTTATTACTAAGGCTTTATAAAACATGCCTTTTGACATAATTTTATGTTGCTGTATTATTATAAACATTAATACTTACCTAACCTATTCAACCCATGACTATAGTGGCCCCTGTAATCCGCCACTGTGAGATTATCAGCTAGTGCTGCGGCATGTTTTGGTTGTGCTCCTGCAGCTGCAATGCATCTCTTGATGAAATTTCTAACCTCTTCAACTGCTACAATTACTGGACTCACCCCTGATTCAGTGCTAAGGGCATGTCTGTCGACATTATTGAAAATTCGAGTAAAATTCCGACTGTGTTTTAGCAGTTTCCAAGTCGCCATGTCCGCCGCTGGCCTGGTTTGTTTGCAGTTGGCCAATCAGAAACTGTGTTAATTGTGATGACGTAGCTTTCTGGGTCAACTTCGCGATGTTAGCTGGTCTGTGGTTCGTTCAGAGCTAGTTATTTATAGAGCTGTATACATGAAACCACGTGTCTTTGTTTACACGAAGCTTTGTAATTGTAAAGTTTTACAGCATAACCCTGGCAGACAAGACATCGACTCTACATCATTGCTGCAGGGCCGTAGCTGATTGTTGGGGGAGGGGGGAGGCAATTCGGTCAAAGGTCATGCTTCTGATATTCTGATGTTCACTTTAGTAAACATATCATGTGGTACGAGCGTATGGTAATTTTGTGCAGTATTATATTCCTCAGTTTACAGCACAATTCATTGTTCAAAGCTAAACTCCAGAGGACGTTGTGAATCCAGGATCCCCATTGGTTAAAGCAGTCCCTCAACCAATAAAATTCCTGGATTCACCCCAGATGGCATTCCAATTCGGGCCAGCGTCGTTTCTACATCGTTTTGAACGTCACCGACATCGCGCCGACGTCGATATGATTTGGAATGCTATCTGGGACATGATGTCACAACTAGATCAGCTCGATGGCCAATGTTGGAACAATCTTGACCGATCTTGCAGCATGCTATTTATATGGAAACAACCATTATTGCCAAGATAACATGCTGCATTGGTTCCACATCGGCCAAGTGTTAGCTGGCATTGGCCAATGTTGATCTGAATTTGACCCAATCTGGCATGTCATTCTGGTAAGACCAGTAAATCTTGCACCAAATGAGTTCTTAATTGGTAGGCATCATTATCATATGTTTATGGGCCTACCTACATGTAGTTCAACAGAGCTAGCTGGTAGACGTCTACTCTGGAGATTGAAAGCTGCTCCAAATATCAGTAATACTTGAGTATGGAAGTGATATAACAAAAACTAAACAACAGCTGTATCACAACAGTATTTTGGGACAACAAGCTATTGTTATCTGCCCACTAACATTATCTTTAACAATGTTCACATCAATTTCAGTGCAATATTTAACTTTGTATTGTATTGACAATGTTAATATTGTGAAGCTGAGCTTGTTATATAAGACAAACTGCCAGAGGCAGATGTAATGATAAAATAAGGCTTGGATTCTACTCCATATTATCCCATTAGTGGGGTCTTATTTACCAGAGCCAAGTAGGTACAATGCTATTGGGAAGCACATCCCCCAAATCGCACAAAACACACAGTATAATAGAATGCCAGCTTGAATTTAACAGATCCCTTTATTATAGCAATGACCGATCAAATAATACTGTACATATGTGCCATGAAAAAAGGAATTATATCTCAAAGTAGACGCATAAAAAAATACCGTTTTCATTCACATCACTGATATTAGGTCAGTTTCGGTTGATTTTACTTCTATCATAAAAAGGTAAGTACTCCTTCGAAGGTATTCTCCATGTTTTAGAGCCTCAAATGTGCACGGGACATAATTCATAGAAAGTAAACTTGGAACAGAAATATGGAACCACTAATATTTTGTCTTCTGATGTGAATCACAACTTCAACATTTTTTAATATTACCTATGAGTGCCACGGATAGGACCCACTCATGGCTCTGTTAATCACGTATAAATTCTTTCCACGAGCGTAGGGTAAGGCATTCGCAGTTTTTGGCAGACGTTCGTCAGACGCTTGTCAAATGTCCATCAAGCATCCGTGAGGCGCATCTGTCAGGCACTCGTAGTTGCTTGTAGATCGCTTGTAGATCACTCGTGGGAGTGGTTCAAGGATAGGCGTTCTACGAGTGGATGCAATGGGCGGGCGGTCTACGTAGAACGTACGTAGAACGTACGTAGAACCTACTTACAACCTACGTAGAACCTATGCCAAAGTTTTAAAAATGATTTAGCTCTACCAGGGGCGTCCTACGATGTTTAGCAAGAGTATCCTTGAAACCCTCACCAAGTGAACTACGTATGGCCAAAAGAGTAAAAACATTTTTCATCCGTGGTCATATGTAGGTCTTATATACGTGACAGTGTATAGTCATCCCCAATGAAAACCTAATTGCTCATTTTCAATGATGTGAAATGGTGATAGTTGGCACTAATGTGTGTATACTGTCCATACTATATTTATTCATTGATGACAACCTTTTGCACGAAAAATCACAGGACTTCTGCCAGGCTATATCACATGCATATACTTTGATTTGTACATGTCATGGGCAATGGGTTATTTGCTGTGCATTACAGAGGAAATCATAATAATAACCAATAGTCAATCATAGGGGTAACCACCGGTTGCCCAGTTATTCAATATAAGTCAGTAAGTATTTCACTGTATGTGTGTTCAGCCATTGAAGCATTGAGTACTTCATACTATATTTGGACAGACACAATAAGTGATTGCGAAGGAAATCAATTACATTTGTTTTATTGGATGCTATTGCAAAGTGGATATGAACGATATAACTTCACAATAATCTGTATTTAGCTTCATAAAGATAGACAGAATACACATCTAAATTTTTTTATGGACGTATAATCCATCAGGTTGCCCATGCTAAATCAATCCTGAACAGATTTTTCTTTTCAAGAACCTTTTTACCATAGCTTATAATGCATGACCAATATAGTTTGCTCACATTACTTGAGTGTACATCACATGGATGGGATATATATATGTAATGCACACACATGTGAAGAAGCATACATTGACGCATGAGCAACTGAGTACATCATGGAAACTTATGGCCATTTCTACAAGTCATCCTAGACGTGATGTTAGGGGCCAGAATTAGATCCCCAATGACATAAGAAGGTCATTCAAGTGGAACCATATCTATTCATACCCGCGCTGCCTAAACCCACAGGATTAAAATTTGCTGGATGTGCTAAGCTGGACATTTCTGGAGCCTGTTTCTAAGGTTATCTAAGGTTAGTCATAATTCTTATATATTTTTAATGGATATTATGCTAATTGCCCAGATAACATTCCAAATTTGACAAGTGTCGTTTCTATATCGGCGGCTATTGGTACGACATCGTTTCTACATCACCAACATTGCGCCGATGTTGATACCACTTGGATTGCTTCTTGGTAACAACCCAGATAGAATATGACATATTTTTAACGTTGGGCCCATGTGGGTTACGTCGCACCATCATCGGGCCAACAATAGGCCAACATAGCATGTTATCAGGGAATGATTTATTCAATTAAATAGTTTGTTCATTAATTTAACATAATGTTTCATCAACACCTTACTTTGAGAAATTTTATTTTTATAATGCAAAGAAAATACTTATATAAGACCCTTATTTAAATGAAACAATAAAAAACGTAGTTAACCCCGATAGATACGCCACATCGGCCTGACGTTGCTCAACATTGGCGTGAGGTCAGAGGGCCAACATTGAAACGATGTAGACCTGATTAAGAATTCAACTTGTTTGGTAACTGGGGCAAATTTTAAGATACTAGAACCCAGATTGCATGACACATCAGACCAATGACGATTGGACCCAGATAGCATTCCAAATTGGCCCAGCAGCGTTTCCATACTGGCCACCATCGTTACAACAACGTATCAACATTGCTGACGTCGTGCCAATGTCGTTCCAATTTGGAATGCTATCTGGGGCCCAGCGTTGGTAGGCATCAGCCAACGTTGATTTGACATTGATCAGACCATGTTATCTGGGTGTAGTATTATCTAATGCTGAGATAGCATGCCATATTTGGTCAACGTCATTTTAATGTTGTTCAACGTTGCTCAGACGTCCAGCCGATGTACATATGGATCTCACACTTCCTGAATGGTTTGACCAATGGTCAGGGGTAATTGTGATGATTAGATATTACACCATGTTACATTTGGAAAGCAGATGCTGGGCCGATTTGGAATGCTATCTGGGTGGTACCTCACACCAGAGTTCAAATATTGTGGCTCAAGGTCAATCGGTTTCCTTGGTAACTATAAGCCCAAAATGTTTGTAAAAATAGGAAATTGTGTTACATTTTCTTTTATAACCGATTCTTAAAGAGTTTCACATAGCTATGAGCTCTGTCTTTTTAAATCCATGGCTGTCATTGATACAAATTAAGATCTGTAATCATGGTGCTTCTCCTGCAGTGAAATATCATCAACCCTGTTTCCATGGCAACCATTAGGACTAGAGATGTAACATTTTATCAGATATGTTATTTGACATGAGTCTTACAAATTCAAATTATCAAAGGATTTGAAAATATGTCAATTTCCAGATATGTTATTTTACAGGAGTCTTACAAATTCAAATTATCAAAGGATTTGCCAATGTCACATTCCACCTATGGTCGATTTTCTCTGACAATGGCCCTCAAAATTGTTTACATATACTACGTTGTAGCTGCTGGAGCTGTTTTAGAATGGGGGGAATGAAATGTCAATACAAACAGTCATGCAGGTTTTTTTATTAAACGAAAATCATTGCAGTTTGTTTAATCTGAGCAAACATTGAAATTATAAAACACAGCTTGGTTAAACAAAGTTGTTTGTAGATCTAGGTAATATATAGCAATGCTGTGAATAAGAATTTCTTAAAGAATTGTTACAAATTGGCAAAATATCGGCCCAGCGTTGGCTAACGAACATTGACCGCATCTGCCACGTTATCTGGGTGTAATTACATAAGCTCAATTTGGCAAGATATTTATGCATTAAGATATATTTTAGACATATCAAGGATAATACAGCATATTAATTACATCAGCATCAAGCTAAGAGTTATCATAAGAATAATTCTTAATAGATCATTTTTTATAATTTTTTTGGGTGGTCTAGTGGTAAGACGCTCGCTTGCTCCTCTGAAGGACCCGGGTTCAATCCGAGGCTTGGGCACCATTCATGAGCATCATCCCAGCTGGATGTCATTTAGATGAGACGTTAAATTGGTGGTCCCTCATGCATTTAAAATATATATCAAGAATAATCCAACACATTAATTTCTTCAACATCAACCTGGATAGAATGGCATAACCGACCCAAGACACAATCTAACATTCAAATATGCTATTGCAAAAAATAGTTGCAGAAATATTGACTGATTAATAACAACTGAAAAGGAGTTATCATAAAAATAATTCATAATCTATAATATACATTATGATATACGATATGGCTGTCAGAGGCAAGCTTGCATAACACTATTCACAAAACCCTTTACAATTTTTTTTATTTACTATCAGACGTCATATGTCATGATTGATCTTTTTTGTAGTGCAGTTATGTAATTTGATTCAAAGGCCAGTGTCACTACCTGGCCATTTTATGATTGAGGTAACATATAATATTTTGTGAGTTTGTGCTAGACCCGTTTTACTAAAAAAATGTACAAGTATAACTGATTCTAAAGCCTAGTTCACGTTATCACAGATAAGACCTACAAGTGACCACGGACATAAAAAATGGGCTATACTTGCGCACTCGTGGCTCTCTTAATCACGTATTAATTATTTCAACGAGCGTTCAAAGGACGTCTGTCGATTGCTCGCCGAACGTCTGTCAACCAATCGCCAAACGTCTATTGCCAAACATCCGTGAGGCATTCGTGGGTCATCCATGAGGCATTTTTTAGGCCCGTGCAAGTGGTTTAAGGGTAAATGAGAAGAGGGCTACCGATGGGCACAGAAGACGACAGGCGTGCCAATGAGGTCCGCCAAGCGTTTCACGAGCATTCTACGAGCTGTATAAGAGTGGATGGCGAGTATGCGCGGATGGAAAGCTTCCCCTGGGTACCTGCGAGTGGGCACGAGTGGCTACAGATGGCCACGGATGGCCACAGACGTACGTAGAACGAGCGCTGAGTGACTCTTGAGGAATTCCCGTAAATAATATAAGCAATTCACTCATAGAACGTCCGCTGAATTTTTAAGCATTTTCCAAAAACTTTTGCCTGCTCTACGGATGGACAGGGATTTTTTAGTACTTACAGGAGTGTTCTACGGATTAGCGCAAATATACGTAAAATGCTTGGCGAGTGAATTACGTATGAACAAGTATGACCAAGAGTAAAAAATGTTTTCATCCGTGCTCACTTGCCATGCTCATCCATGACAATGTGAACGCCGTTTAGGAACAGCAAGGGAAGGATTATACGCACAACCCCTAAATTGGCCCTTATCAGTTGCATTCATCAATGTTGAGTAATTTATTTTCAATATTCTTATTTTTTATTTTTATATTTTGCAATTAGTTTAAAAATAATTTGATTAAGGTAATGAATCAGAAAGCCATCAATATGCCGCGATATAGTATAACCAAATTTTTTAAAATCTGGTTGATGATTGTGAATTAATGTGACATTTTTAAGGCTATTATCATCAATAATTAGTGATTATGGTTAATACACTGACCAACCAGGGTGACTAAGTAGCAACAACGAAATGGCCATGGGAGAGGTAAACTTCCATTTAAATACATTCAGTATGGACATGTTACATATTTCCTGTATTGTTAGGTAAATTTATTGACTTCAACTAACCGTGTTACGAAAGTTGATAAATATGAATCAGTGAATTATTGCATATTGCCTATGATTTGATATAAATTGTTATATCTGACATAATATGGATGAAGTTTATTAAGGTATTCGAGCCATTTGTACATTTAATGTTTTGTAACATGTGCGACTAATTGACTGCCTCACAAAAAAATCTTGAATGGCTTGGCCAATCCCTCCAATATATCTGGATCATTTAATTAGTTATCAATTATCACAATATAGATTTATTGTTTTACTTGTTGTGTGCCAAATATTATTATTAATGATTACTATAGAGATTATATGTAGGGTGGTCCAAAAAAATGAAAGTTGTTATTTTTGCTGCTCCACAAGGCTGCCCCTGTTCCCAATGATCAACTTAACATATCCCTGACATTTTGTAAAAATTTAACAATATTTAGAGGTTGCTACCAAATGCAATGGGAATAATATAAGCTGGTGAACGTCCATCCTTTTGTAACATTTCTAATCACTCTGGCTTGCTGATTCTGCCTTACGGTTACAATAGTTTTCTTCAGCTGGCATGTCGAGAGTTAAAATGGAAGTCTTGCAAGGCTTCAAAAACTACCACCCTTATAGAGATGAATAGATATTATCTTGGATAAATTAGACCTAATTTCTCCAAGATATTATTAAGCAAATAAAGATAGACTTCTATTTTTAAACCTTAGGTTTTCTTATTTTATATTTATTTATTAAAATATATCTGAGTATATAGAGCCAGGCTTAGCCAAAAAGAAATTTCATGTAGACCATGTAAAAAATTATACACTAAGAGACAGTAAATTTAATAAAAACCTAACAAAAGACTTTCAGTGTAGATAAAATTAAAATACAATTATTTGTCATTTGAATGATGACCCTGAATAACTTTTAATTGCATGTCGCTGCAGCTGAAGAGTATAATTCACATATTGTTGTACTTACCTATTACCTATATTTATAATGCTGCATAGGCATTTATCCCATAGGAGGGGTATTTTGCTGATTTCATAACTAAGGGTGGGGTCCTTTACTTACCCCAGCCATGAACTGTTTTCAATGAACTGTCCTATAACTACACAATTGCTGAGGTGTTCCTAAATGAAAAAACTAAATGAATATCCTTCTCTTCTTTCGAATATGTGCAAGGGTTGAAGTGCTGGGGTCATGTTTCCTTCCCCGTTCTTGTATAATGTATTCTTAACGCTCGTTTTGTGCTTATCTTTTTTATTCTTTATATTTGTTCCCATTCACTTTGTCAATATGATCCTTCCCATGTTTTTTATTTTGCCTTTGGTAAACAAATTGTTCACGAGTTAAATGTTGTACATACGTGTATGAGGTGAATACCAAGAACTTTGCACCAACCAAAATTGATGCTTTGCTTAGATTGCAATAGGCATGCTGACTGAAATTGCTTACATTCAATTAAATTCAATTCAATGTATTGGACCAACTAATTAGAAAAAAACATGATTTATAAATAATATAACAATAATATAACAATATACACAATACAGTTAGTTTCATTAACAATAGCCTGTCAAATTGAACCTAGACAAAGCTAACAGATATGTCTGGCTATAGCTGGCTACTCAAAGCCGGATCTAAAAGTACATGCAGCACTATTTGGTGCATAAGTTAAGATTTACAAATTTTTTGATAAGATGAATGTTTATTGTACATGCATTTATATGATATATTAGACAAATTTCTTACATATACAAGGTATATATTTTTCAGTGGTGGTAAATGTAAGTCGACGACTGTAAGCTAGGAGTAGACAGAAGCCAGGAATAGGTTGCTACAGCTGTCTAGAGTCGACCATATCTTATGAAACCAACTGTATACACATTACAGCTGGTTGTAGGACACCCTGATGTATATCACCATTACCACATTTTGGGTTCGTTCATGCACATATATTATAACAATAGTGGATGACGAGGAGTCCAACATCGAGTTTGTGGGATGAGGAAATACAAAAAAGTTAAACTCCAAGCTTTATCATTTCATCATAACGTCTGCGTCTGACAGCTGGTCATATAAGCTGAATAAGCCTCGATCTAGTAGATAGATAGATAGATATGGAAAGTGCAGCCCTCTAAGGCAAGTTAATTCCGCTATAGAGGGTTGATCGACGAGGTGAGATAAAGGAGTCAGCCCATGTTACACATTTACCCCATGGGTGGGATCTTTTACTTGCCTCAGCATAGACACCGAGTACAAGGGGCCGCCAATTTAACGTCTCATCCGAAGGACATCCAACTGGGATGCTGCTTATGAAGGGTGCCCGAGCATGGGATTGAACCAGGGTCCTTCAGAGGAGCAGGCGAGCGTCTTACCACTAGACCACCCAGCTGTTGTAGCATTGAGACACATACACATAGACAACTAGAAGCAGCAGTAAAATCAATAATAGCAAAAAGTCTAGCTGTATAGGGCAATTAATTAATCATAGTCATGATAACAAATAGCAAACAGTCTAGCTGTATAGGGCAATTAATTAATCATAGTCATGATGACAAATTGCCTCCAGACTAAAGAAGGAATTATATAATATATTGTAAAAAATCATAAAATCAGCAAAAAATTGTGAAATTGTAGCCTGAATAATGCAGAGCATTTGGTGTGTTCATTTATGCTCACATTTGGTCTTTTTTCTTAACATTAAATTGTGCATAGAATATAAATTTAGAAGTTTAACATTACGTTGAAAAAATAAATATAAAAAATAAAAGTGAAATGCTGCGATGCCTTGACAAGAATGATAAGTCCTAGTTCACTTTGACCCAACAAACACAACGTTTCATTAACACGTTTTAAAAATACCAGATTTTGTTTTATGAACGTCTATTTAGACGTTTTTGAACGGCATATGTGGGGGCCATTAAAGGTTACAAAAACATTCAAAGCAAAACGTTTTTAATGATCATCTTAAGACTGGCTTTAGACGTCCGTATACAATGTTTAACACACAAAAATGTTTTTTAAAACGTTTCAAAGATGTACTTAAGGTTTTCAACATGATCAAATCTTATGCTACAACTAATGATGAATCAAACAAAATAATCTTAAGAACAGCCATAATTGTTTTTTTAGATATGTCCTGCTTTAAGTTACTTTTGTAAATGTTGTATATATATTGTAAATATATTTATATATGCCTTTTGTACGAATAAAGACTGAAGCCTAACAGTGCTACACTCTAACATATATAGTTGTGGGTTGGTGTGGCACATGTAGTAGGTGGTAATTCCTCTGTTGCAGATCTTTTTTTTTTGTATAGTTCGCGACTGAATTGAGTATATATAGTTTTATGCAATATATACATTTGGTTTCTCACAATATTTTACTATATAGCTAGCTGAGCCTCTGATGCTGCCCTGCTAGTATTAGTCCTCATTATAAAACTTCTGCAAGCTGGATTTGAACCAATGTTTTTCCATTCTGCCATCACAGTTGGTTATTCATAACAGATGTTTAAAGCAGATATTACTCAGAAATATAATTTTGCAATTTTATAATGGTATGGCAACCTGATCGAAGGCCGATGTGCAACTATCCATTTCTTGGCTGATTTGTTGCCAATCAATTTTAGCCATTATGACAAGGATAATATAATGTATTATTAATTGACAAATGTATCAATTATGATAATATCATGTCAATAAAATTATATATAATATCAGAATTATTATGTAACATCATAGATATCTCTCTGTCACGTCTCTATGTATTTTTACATGAAGCCTGAAAATAAATATTTCAAGGAGACCTTCCGAATATATTTCAACACAAACCTTTTCAGAAGACTTTGTTGATTAATATATGAGACATTTTCCAAACAATATTCGGATGTTTGCTGATGGAAAGTGATTTCAGAAGACACCTTGTACAACAACTTTGTGTCATGTTTTCCAAATGTTTTTTAGTCAAAATCCATGGACTTTTTCCAATCATTGCACTACAATGCACTTGTTTGAAAAACATGTTTTGGCTGTTTGCTAAAAACCTAAGAAAGTCCAATTAAAACAATTTCAAAACACTTCTTTTGGCTTTGAAACATTCTAAGAATTTCCAAGTAAAACAATCTTATGAAACTTTTGGAAAACGTTATTTGGCCCTTTGCCGGAATCATTTTAGCAATGCCAGAATAAAACAATTTCATATAACATCTTAAAAAAACGTTTTTTCAGTTGTGTGCTGGAAACATTTCAAGAAAGTCCAAATGAAGCAATCTTATAATACGTTTTCCAAATATTTTTATATCAGATCTAAATCTTTAAGATACCCTCTATATATCAGAACTCCTATTGATTGATATATGCTCTAAAATCAGGTTTACTAAATTTGTTCTGAGCCTTGTGAAGATTGCCAGTGACATCACTGATTTTTGTCACAAGCTTGAAAAAGGCCTTGACATGTTTGTCTTCCTTGAATAATATTGAGCTACTTTGAATCAAGGACCATAGTTTAAAAGTGCCTGGGTTAATTGTACCAAGGTATTTATTAAATCTTAACAGTCCCCCCTCCAACATCACTGGACTCACCCATGTTAGTCTGATTTCCAGGAAATTGGCATGGTTCATTTTGGTGTTAGGGGTGAAAGCTTATGAAGGTTTTCAACAAATATCTGTTGGAGGCCCATCATGTAAAATGCCTAGCAACTCAACAAAAGCTTAATATCTACTTATATTATTTCACTCCTATGAAAACGAATGTCATTTGAATGGTAACTATGGTGTTTTGGCTGTTAACAAAAATCCATCATGAATTTGTGCTTGTGATGCTGCTGGTGTTATGCCAGTGTAGCAGGGGTTAGTCCACAGCAGGCATCTGACCATGATTGGCCAGTTGAGTGACACACCCACACTCTGACCTATAAAATCACTGTTTTCGCTATTTCTTAAGTGAAACAGTGTAATTACACAAATTGGATTTGTCAATTGCTCTTTATGTTTATGATAGCTGATTGCATTTGAAACTGTACACTGTAATTAATTACAAGTAATTACAAATAGGCCAATGTTGAAATGAAGTTATTTCTCAAACTGTTTTAAACTCCATATATGCAGTTAAAAAATGCTACACTCACTGAACCTGTCAATTATGTATGTTAATGTGAAGAAATGAAACATGATTATATTTTTTAGAATTGGGATCTGAATTATGTCACATTTTTCTGAAAGACTGTTTTGTAGGCTGCAAAATTCCTAATAATAAAATTATTTGGGTAGTTCTAATATTTATTTTAAAAAAACTAGACAGTATTCTGTACAACTTATAGCAGAGAAATTTTGAAATATATTTTTTTTCATAGTTATACTTACAAGGAAAGGTCTCTTTTTGTACCAGATCTAAATCTATGGAACACCTCTAACTTAAGATATCCTACTGCTCAAGAGGTACTTATATGATCAGGTTTACTATTTTATTGGAGGATTGGTACAGTTTCGTCATCACTTTCTGTGCATGCCCATATAAGGTAGTTCTGTAGCTGTGTTGCTCTATGACCAGTTTCAGCCGATTTTAGCCAATATTGGTACCAAATGTATGCAAAATGCATAAATTAACATTTTAGACATAAATGAATCGATAACCATGGTATTTAACTGCAATAAAACAAGCTACACAACATGGGTCTTACAAGGGATTGACCACATGGCCTACATTTGACTGTTATTTAGTCCAAGGAAAGTTGTCATTTAAATAGCCTGCTGCAGTGGCCAAATGGTTTTGTCTTGGTATGATTAAAAGTAGGGGTTGAAGGACCTGGGTACGAATCCAACCAGAGGAAAGTTTTTTTTTTTTTAATAAATATGTTTACATGTCATTCATTTAAAGTAATTTTTCCATTTACAAAAAAAAAGCAACCAAAAAAATCTTTATTCAGCACAATCTACAATAATCTCAAACAAGTCTGGTACAGGTGTCTTTTTTTAAAGACAGCTTTTCCTGTTATTATTATTAATACTGTAGATGGTGCAAGTAGTCGATTTGCAGACAGTTGTGGGTAGCTAGGCAAGAGTAGCAAGGATCTATTGAACGGTACATTTTATAGCAATTTTGAAGATAAAGATAAAGACATAAATTTATATGAACTGTACTAATTGATTGTAATATTTTGACATGATACCTTGTCAATATCTGTTACCTGCAACTTATACCTTTAAGTACAAAATACATCAATTATTTTTTTCCCCATGTCTAGAATACTTCAACCAATTCTGATACAGGTCTCTTTTTTAGCTTTGCTTATTTAGACAGTTCACATAAAACTTCCCATACCAAGTCTCAGAATTTTTTCATGACGTCCTCTATTCGTTGGAGATGTATCATATTTTCAAATCATTAGTGAACAACGAGATATCTTTTCAAATCATTAAGGTTAAAATATGGTTTTGAAAATACAACGACCTGTTAGAAATAATCCCGCTTCATTCTATACTGAGCTCCTTGTAGCATTTGTTCCTGTATTCAATCGTTCATTTAATCATTTATGTCTTCTTTGGGTTTGCTATTTATTTTCCCATTCTTCACTCTTATCCCCTCAGGTGGTGATACTTCAGTACCTTTATACAGTTTGCTATCGATTCTAATTTAGAGATTTACACTAAACCATCTTGACTATTATTAGACCTTGTCAACTCAAAGACAACAGCATCATAAATGCTCCGGCATGCAGGAGCTCAGCCAGACGAGGACAGGGATTTATAATTATTTTTTTTTGGGGGGGGGGGGAGTTAGTTTATATGCACTATATGTATAGGATATTAAGGAAGAAGAGTTGATCTTTCACCCCCCCCCCCCAAAGTTTCATATGGCACTACTGGAAAATATTATTCTTCAGTCAAATTTTCATGTCTCTTATGATTTCATTTTTAAGCTCGTTTTTGCTGAATCATTTTGCATATCATACAAGCAAACATTTTCAACACGACAATCTTGGGGGATCCTGTCATTACTCAGCACCATGTAAACAATATTGAGATCTCCCCCTATGAGCATGATGAGGACTTCCAGTAATACCAGCCATTTGTTTGTTTTGGTGTCAAAGAGCGAGTAAATGTGGAATATGCTCTTATAAACTACATAACATAATGCAATGATAAAGAAGATACCGTTTCACAAGCAAAGAAGGAATCGTGTGTAATTGGTCACGAATTATTCTGTCTCAATATTTTTAGAGGATATTGAGCATTTCGTTTGTATATCCTCTAGCAAAACAAACACGAACACGTTTTATTAACACTTTTTTAACATACCAGATTTCGTTTTATTAACGTCCATTTAGACGTTTTTGGACGGCATATGTGGGGCCAAAAAAACTTTATTAAATAACAAAAACATTCAAGCAATTGAAAACATTTTTAATGAACATTTTTAGACTGTTTTAGAATTCCATATATACAATGTTTGACCAAAATGTTTTTAAAACATTTCAAAGACGTAATAAAGATTTTCAATATCATCAAATCTTAGGTTGAGTGAAAGATGAAGGGTTAGAACTCAACTGATATTATTCATTTGTTACAACTAATGATGAATTAACATAAAAAAACTCTAAGAACAGCCTTCATTAATGATTGCCCCAAGCTGGGTTTGAATCTTCAACCTACCTACCTAACCTTAGCCTGACAGTCTTACACCCTAACCACTACACCAGCCAGTCATGTAGAAACAAGGTAGTCTCGTCTTGGTATTATCAAACAAACAAAATGAATTAGCTGGGATAATGAAGCCACTTTTATCAAGTCATACAACATTACTATGTAATTTAGGAAGTCTCTGGATGTATTGCTGTGTGTTGCATCAATAATTATGACTTGTTGGGATAATTCTTGTGTCAAGAATTATAAAAGTGTATTGAAGCCACAGCACTCCGTTGCAGTGGAAGAACCAATGTCCTGTACAGATGTGATAGGTGGACATCTTAAAGCCATTTTTCATAAAGCTATAAAAATGCAGTCATAGGATAAATAAGTTATCCCAACGGCAAGAGGCCGTATCTCCCGGGTATCATCATGACACAGGGTCTCGGGTGATGATACCAGGGAGATACAGCCTCTTGCTACGATCAGGTGGACTAACTTTTATACCAATATACATAACCCTAACTAAAATGGTTGTCAGTCGGTCTAGACACAATGACATTTACGTTACCCACACAGCGTGCCAGATTGGGTGAACATCGTTCCTACACTGGCCATCGTTGGCTGACATCGCGCCGACGTTTAGCCGATGTGAGCTGATGCGGTATTTTGTCTGGGTAGTCAAATGTATAAAAAACGTTAGACAAAAAGTCATGATTGTTAGCTGTTGGGACCAACAATTTCCTCAAAGAGATTTTCAGAGCAATTTTCCCCTCAAGATTTGGATTATTGAATTTCTGTTGCTATACTTCCTGTTGTCAATGCCACAGGATGTTGATAAGCAATTAGCTTAGATTTGGCGTAACACATGTTGCCGTTATTATAATTTTTTTGGTGTTATAATATTTGATCAAACTTCAATGTTGACTTGCAAGTCAATACAACAAATATTGAAATATCGCTTATGCTCAGATAGCTTGTCAGATCGGGCCGACCGTGTTTCAACGTTGACTGTCATCGGTCAACATCATGCCAATGTTTAGCCAACGTAGCATGTTATCTGGGATGCCAGGTCACTTCGATACTGGCTGACATCAAGCCGGCATGACAACACTGGGCCAATGTTGAGTCGATGTAACAATTATATACCATAATATCTATTTCAGATGAGTCGTACAACAAATTTCCACTTGGTCTTCAACATATTCCTCATTATATCTGGCGCCACATTGTTACAATGCACAACACTTGAACATCAGGACCACAATGCGGTGAATGATAAAGACAATCTACACAATGCCAGTTTGCTTAACAATACACACGAGGGCGCTGGTGGCAACCATTCAGAAGACCACTCACACAGTGGCGTGCACCTCGCTTCTTGGAATTTCCGCCGAGTGTCAGCACCACTACTGCTCTCTGTCATTCTTATCATGGCAGGGTTTTTGAAATTAGGTAAGTTATTTGGTAAACTGACTGTGATATGATGATTTCCCAACAGCATACTCAGATAGCATTCCAAATTGGCCCAGCATCGTTTCCATGCACTGAAAATCTTTTTGACTAGTTAGCTTAGTAAAAATGCCTAATTAACTTAGTCAAGTGACGGTGCCTTATCTGTGTGTAAATTTGACTAACACAGCTAGTCAGTTGACTAAACTAGCTAGTCTTGTATAGCACTTAGCAATGACAAGGTATTTTAGTCAAATGACCACTTACTGACTAGTTCATCTAGTACTTAGACTAGTCTATCTAGTCATTTAACTAAGAGACCCAATGGTCACCACAACCTCATTTGACTAATTTGTTTAGTCTATTGATTGACATATGACTAAAACGTGACTAATTAAAGGTAATGACCAAGCGAACTAGTCAAAAAGATTTTCAGTGTGTTGGCCACTGTCGTTACAACATCATATCAACATCATCGACGTCATGCTGATGTGGTGCCGATGTGGGATGCTGTCTGGGTTACTATGATTTTCTAAAATGAGGACTGATAAATCTTACAGATATCTGAGATCTTTGAGCAAGATCTCAAATAATGTTATATTTTAGCTTGTGCAATGTAAACTAGAATAACATCATATAGTGGTAAATATTAATGAAATAAGAATCATTAAATATAATTTAAATTAATCTGTTTGCAGTTTTCCACTATGCAGAATGTTTGTCATCTATAATTCCGGAATCTTGGTACGTGAACTAAGCTGATTACGATATATGAATTTACGATTGACCATTTTAAAATGGCAGAAATTACAACTATAGACGTCTAACTATGAATTGAACAAAAATGGCAATGAGATGAAAACGAGGCACAAATGAACGTCATTCGGCCTCGTGATACCATTTGAGCTCCTTCAATTTTCGTCCGATTTTCAAATTTTAAAGTTCATTATGTACGAAAATGTATTTGTAGTTCGATTATGGCAGAACTAAAAACTTCGATCAATATTTTTCGTAAAATGACTCTGAAGTCGCGAAAAGATTTTTTTTTTATTTGGATAGCTTTTTTGGTGGTACAAAAACGTTTGGCAATCCAGCTTTAAGAGAAAAAAAAAAGAAGAAGAAAAAAAAGGAATCCTCCTAACTTGACTAAAAGGCAGACAAACCTATTTCATAGAGATGCCTTTTTTTCCAGCCTCCTGATCGTTTTTGGCATCGCAGTTGGAGCAATACTGCAGTAAGTATCATGCATGCACCATGTCATTTATCATAAAATCAAAGTTTCACATATATGCAAATATTTTTATTGATCATAATACCTTTTTTTGCAATCCAAACACAGCTGGATGGACTCATCCCATGTAGTAGAGTTGTATGCCAACATATGATATTTTATTGCCTTATCTATATTAAGCAAGATGTAATTCATGTAGTATTATGTAAGTAGTATAAGATCTGTTCAAGATTGCCTGAATATTTTTAGTTTATTTTTGCATGAATATTAGTGTGAAATTTGACTCGATATTGTGTTGTACGTTGGTCTACAATGTGCTGATATTTCTCATGCAATATTCATACAATATATACATATATAAACTTTTATTGACAAATTCATATACATCAAGGACAAAAAGAATGTGCAATAGAAAATAGTAAAGAAAAGTAAGGAAAGCAATGCAAGAATGATACAATATGAAGTTATAATATATATATACACAATGAAACTTTTTTCGTTACGCAAAATGTTTAATAGGAGCACCTAATTAATATGCACCATAATGTACAAATCACATGTTAAAGTATTACTGATGGTTAAACAGCTATGTATGTATAATCTCTAAAAAATATTGTAATATCTCTACACATAAATACACAAGAAACTGAGTCATTAAACAATAAGATAATTTCAATGATCATCTTATATAATATATACCATAAAACGCCACACTTACCACCATCCTATGAAGAATGTCTTGATAATTAGAAATGTAGATTAATTTATTCTGAAACAAGCACATTAGTACCTTTTTTTCCGTAGCAAAGTGATATAGGCCTACTAGATCTGCATACTAATAAGACTATGTACGTCAGTGTGTATAAGGCCACTTACATAGATCATTTTACCTTATAAGCAAACGTAATATAAATGTAGTATTGTAATTAAATATTATCATCAGCAATGATTTCTTGACACTTAAAAAATAGATATATATGTCATAATGTGTTACTGTTTTAGTATTGCCAGACCACCAAGACTTACTAGTTTCGACATGGTCACATTTATCTTAATATTTTACCACACAAGTTATTCAAACATATTTTCAAGTTCATGTTTATTGGCAATATTCCATATACAATTAATCTACACATAATATATGAAACAACAATGGCAGGCATACAATATTACCATTTAAGCTAATTTACAAACCAAGAAGTAATTGTATGCATGGTGTCAACATACTGATGATTGACGTGTTATCATTGTCATTTATGCATGACTTAGGTTATAGCAATAAGGCACGGATTACAGTTCTATCACTAGGTGTATTAAGATAATGTTTTAATATTTTATATCTGCATATCAATATAAATCAGAAAAACTTAGTAACAATTATCTATGTTTTTGGAAGGCTAAAATCCATATTGCTAAAATATTGTCTCACATGATTGCTAGTTCTTAATACTCTACTGCATCTATAATGTGCTTATGAGTGTTGTGCAAAAAACAAAACAAAAAAAAAAACAAGTGATGAAAATATGTTTTTATAAATGTTGCAGCGCGGATGCCAGTCCTGATAATGTCAAATTAGAACCGGATGTTTTTATGCTCTACCTTCTGCCTCCGTGAGTTACATAATATTAAATTATATCTATGTGGCATTATTCTATCTACATGGCCAAATGTGCCACGTGCGTTTTCCATGAGAAGGATAAACGCATGGTGTTTGCCTAATTAAAATGTGGTGAAAACCATGCGTTTTCCATGCTTAAACGCATGGAAAACGCAGGTAGCACAATTGGCCATATATGTGCATGACAGAAATAATATTCTGTCGCTTTTATCTAAAGAACAATATATTGTTTAGTAAGTATCTTGTTTTCCCTTGCAGCATCGTCTTAGATTCAGCATACAGTCTGAATGATAGAGTGGTGTTTCAAAACTTGGGAGCTATTCTATTGTATGCTGTTGTGGTGAGTAGAAACTATTCTTGTATTATTTAGCACTGATATGATTATATGTCAGATTGGAATTCAAACCCAGGACTGCTGCAGGAGTGGCTAAGCCACTGGGCCACCCAAGTGAAGATCAATGCTTGCAGCAGCATAAAATAATGAAGATATTAAACAATAGTGGATGGTGAGGAGTCCAACATAGTTTTGCGGGATGAGGAAAAGTATATACTTTTTCTGAGTCCCACAAAACCCTATGTTGGACGACACTCCATCCACCACTGCTTATATTCTCCACTCGGTGTTTACCATATACTGCGCAGCCATCCAACATACGCTGCAGCCATCCAATATACATTGCAGCTATCCAATATACCCTCCAGCCATCCAATATACACCTCAGCTGTCCAACATACACCCCAGCCGTCCAACATACATGTTGGATGACAATGAGGCATTCTGATTGGCTCACAACAGCTGAGTGGAGAATATACAGGAATGTTAATCTAGTGCACTGACAATCTTGTTTACTGACAAATTCTTCAACCTTAGTCACAATGTTTTTTCATATTTATTACGTGTCAAAAATTTAATAAAAATATAAATATTTTAAGCAGTCCATAGATAATTAATTCAATAAAAATAATTTGTCAATTGTAAAGACACAGTCAACCGAGATAGCATTCCAAATCGGCCCAGCATCGTTTCCATGTAGGCCACTGTCATTACAACATCTTATTGAAACAATTTGGAATGCTATCTGACTTTTTGAAAGTTCAGTGATTACAGTTGCTTTGGTATCATGTATATGTGATACTGACCAAACTGAATTATTTGTTACTTAAGACTAACTTAATAGTTAATTAAGATAAAGATAAACAAAGCTGCTATTAAAGTATTAGAGTACACTATACAAATTGGAGGACACATTTGCTTGCTAAATATACCAATTAATTGATTTTATATAAAGAAAAACCTTGAACACTTTGATTTTTCAAATAACCAATGGGAGTTTTCAGTTTTTACACTTTATATATCAGGATTATCCACATAATGATGTAATCATTGTTCATCTTTGTTTCATCTTTAAAGGACAAAAAGGCAGCTATAGATGTGATGTAAGAGAAGCCACTTGTGAAACTCCATTTGGCAGTTTTGAAACATCAGATATTTAGATTTTTTTTAAATACTAAAATAGGCATTTCCAACATATATATATATATTTTTTTTTTAAAGAAATCAAAGCCAAAAAACTAAAGTTAGTTTTTCTCGACATAGCTTTTTTTAAAGTTCTATAGTGTAGTGATCGCCATCAAATGGCGAACGGACAACTTCCTAAAAATGTTTTTCAGTGATATTGACATCAAATTTTATGTAACATGTCAAAACGTTATTCAGCCAACAGCCATGATACACACCTGTCTTTGTTTACTTCGTTTAGACTGCAGCTGGGAGTGTATCCATCCCGTTGAAGAAAATCAATTTGAAATGTTATACTTGCCTAAAATGTCAGTAATTATAAAAAAAATTTCGAGCCTTCATTTAGTGATGTATCCAACATTCACAATGATTCTAATATTATGTAAGAACAAATGAAATGCACACTGGTTTTTTTTTAATTTCAGGGTACTATCATAAACTTCTTAATGATAGGTAAGTGCACTCCGTTATATATTGTAAAATAGGTCTAGGGGGCAAAACCTCACCTTGTTATACTTCATATACTTCATCTTGTAAATTTACTGACAAAATATACAACTTTAGAAGAATGAATTACGAAAGTTTTGGCAAATTATTTCACTGATAAAAAATATGAGATTAAAATGACAGATGTTATTCGATGTAAATATTTAATATCATAAACAAGTTAATTCAAATATGTATATGTATGAATGAAATTTAAAAAAAATGTAGAATCCACATATTTAGGCTCGGGCTATATTTTCAAAAGAAGGAATACATAAAAGTATTATTAAAGAAATGACGCAGTGATTAAGTGCAGTTTCTAAATGTATTCTTAAAGGTGCACTGTCTGTCAAATTTGCACATTAAAATAATGATATAAATCAATACTGCCTTCTTGTCTCAGGATATTTTTCACCATTACAAACCCACTTTTGCACAACAATTTAGTTTTAATTTACAATAAATAATATAGATATTAGTTTTTCATGCCACCAAAAACTCAATATGTAAACAAACCCAGTGATGACATCACAATTATACTGAATAATGGTGATGATGTCATTTCCATTGTGTTTCCAATGTTTTGGTCTGGATTTTCTCTCAATGTATAATTTATTTTTAAGTAATTAATGTCTTAGTGTGTCTTGATTAATAAAGGTAATTTTTAACTGTTTGATAGCATATTAGAAAATTGCAAATTTGACAGACAGTGCAACTTTAAGAATTCAATATCTATTTTTAAAACCTGAATTTCTTGATTTTCTTTACAGGGCCAGCCTTGTGGGGTCTGTCTCTAATTGGTGCCATGGGCCAGTTCAACATCAGTCTGGTCCAGTGCTTACTTTTTTCATCATTCATTGTAGCTGTAGACCCAGTTGCAGTAAGTAATGATTTTGATGGCATTATTTTACATTTTCTGTGATTAGGATGTCTATAGATTCACCATTATTAATTTTAGGCCTATTATGTTTTCGAAACATAGGCAGAGATGACTGCAAATATGTAACCGAGTATTTGTATCTAAAAAATATCAAGTTTATGACTTGTTTTTTGGGCCATTACTTTATAGGTTAGCATTTCTGGATATCATTTTAACAATATTTCCGTTTCAGGTGTTGGCTATATTCCAAGAAATTGGTGTAAATAATAAACTCTACTTTTTAGTGTTTGGTGAATCTTTACTGAATGGTAAGTTCAAATGAAAAAAATATAAATAAAATGTGCGTTATTATTATATCAATCATTAGTTAAGTCCATGCTGGTTGCTACAGTATACTCTTCTTTGAAATTCAGGAAAATGATAACTTTCAGATACTCAAAAATATCAAAATATGGATTTCCTTTCATAATTTAAAGGTATTTTAGTTTACATTACATGGTTTATGACATTATATCCCAGATAGCATTCCAAATCGTTTCAAAAAATATTTTTTCCAAAAGTTTAGAATTTTTGAAGCTTTTTAAGTTGACAGATATTTCTTATCGAGTAACATTGATAGAATAGACATTTTTTTGATAATTCATTTTCATTTTGGAATTCATTGTTTAATGTCTTGTGCATTGCAGATGCAGTGACAGTGGTCTTGTATAACATGATGCTGGCATTTAATAATGTTGCTGCTATAACATGGGATCAGGTATGCAATGACAATTAATAAGACAACAGAATAAATGTAATTTGAAATAAGGCCACACCACCCCAGATAGCATTCCAAATTGGACAAGCATCGTTTCTGTATCGTCCGCTGTCGGTACAACATTATTTTGACATCATTGACATCGTACCGACATTGAAACGATTCAGCTTTATCTGGAACAGTAATTTACTTCAAAATTAAGAACACATTACCCATGAGTATAGGCAGTACCAACGGTGGAAAGTAAGATAAAATGGTAGATCATCTCAAACAGAACTATTTAAGTATTATATCTAAATTCTGATCTTTTTGTAAATAAAAATAACTTAAAGCTAAACAACCATGCAAGGAATATCTGCAAATTCAAACTAATAGTAAGGGCATCTGACTCTATATCACTCATAATGTCAAATATATGTCCACAAATTTCTGTGGCTCTTTTTATCATTCAGATACTGATTGGAATAGGATCATTCTTCACGGTCAGTCTTGGGGCATGTCTAATTGGTTTTGTGTTTGGAGTTATAAGTGCTCTAGCTACAAGAGTGACATCACACGTCAGAGGTAAGTGCAACATCAGATGAATGTCCAATCTGCAATCTGCATGTGGATAATTGTTATATAATGTATAATATTGTTTTATTACTTGTCTGAAACTAAGCTTATATATGGATAGGTTATTTAACTGGCCCCAGCATCTAAACTTTGACATCCATTTAAGTACACAGCAAGTTAAGGGTTTAGTACAGTAAAGTAGACCCAAATTTATGCCCATATTTGGCGTCTATGAAATATGAAAATAATAACTATTTTTTACCAAATTTAGTTCTGGCAAACAATAAGAATACTATTCGTATCCAGCGGGGGTTTCAAATGGAATAAATTTTTTTTCAGTGGTGGAACCCTTGGCTGTTTTAATGATTGCCTACATGTCCTATCTATTTGCTGAGCTTTTTCACTGGTCTGGCATCATAAGGTGAGAAAAGTTTTGAAATTTTCATGATTGCTTGGACATCAGGATAAATAAACTTTTTTGGAGTACCTGAATCGTGACTCACCCAAAATTCTGGCAAATTTTTGCAATTTCTTAAGAAAGTAAAAAAAATCTTTTAGACTAGGAAGTAGTGAAAAACGAACAAATTTTTCAGATCATTTAAAGTAGAAATTCCTACGAATGACTGCCCTCAGCAGTTTGAAAGTCTAGTGGTCAATGAATGTAATCGGTAAAAATGACAAAAAAACTCACGTTTTGGTAAAAAGCATGCCACCTTCGTCAATATTGATTAAATGATTAAATTTGTTGCACTTAGATTTTGACAGTTATTGTGTGCTTTTATACTATCAAAATTGATCTATTTCAACTTCCTAAGTACAATTATTTCACATGTCTCTCATAATACATCCACTTATGTTCATGGAAAAGCCAAGTAGAAAGTTTTGCTGCTATATAAGTCTTTGCTCGCCTGGGAGCTTTCAGCCCCAGCCTTGGAACCTTCATCAGCCAACTGTCGTTCTTTAAACTTCTCAAATGATATTTAAATTTTATTTGTTGCAGTCTCATAATTTGTGGATTAATGCAGGCTGAGTATTCCCAGCACAACATTTCCAGGAAGTCTTACATCACAGTCAAGTACTTCATCAAGATGTTATCGTGAGTACTGATATAATTAACCTTTCCAAAGTTCTGAAATTATTATCATTAATATAAGATGAAATTATTATCATTAATATAAGATGAAATTATTATCATTAATATACCTGTAGGTTATTTCACCTTTTCTTTTAACAATCAATAATATGTGACCATCCAAGATTTTTGTTGAATCAGCCAAGATATTACTTGAACAAATTTGGTTTTAATTTGGTTTCATTAACCATTATGATGGTTCAGTACACCAACCAGATGGTAAGGTCAACCAAGGTCCTGGTTGATTTAACTAAAATCTTGGTTGGTTATATATAGGAATAATCTGTTTTTAGAGTCTTCACCATACTCTTAACCATGGGCTCTCACACTTTTTTGTGCACAACCATTGGAAGCCTTGGGGGGGGGGGGGGGTTATAACAAAAGCACCCTCTATTGAAAAGCTCGGTACCCTGATACCATACCAAATTGAGCTATGATTGGACCAAATTGACCAAACAATGGACCAGCATTGGGCCAATAGTAACAAAACATTGAGCCTATTAGGCTTGCTCTCATGGTATTGCCTACAATGATTACAAAATGATTAGCAGTGCATGAATTTCAACTTTTTCTTCCAGAGCAACTTCTGACACAGTTATTTTTGTGTTCCTTGGATTAGAAGTTGTCAGGACAACACATCAGTGGCACACAGGATTCGTCCTCTGGGCTTTGTCATTGTGTTTACTGGCACGGCTAATAAGTAAGTACGATTGTGCCATGGTTTAACTTTGAACGTATCTGAGTAGCCATGTTGTCATTTTTGCCTCATTGACCTGTCCTTGTACTCAGATATAGTATTGTGATGTCATCAGTAGACAATGATCATGGTGAGGTCACATGTCATAATATATGACTTAATCAAAATGAGGTAAATGAGGCAAAATTGCCAACATGGCTGCCGTGTGAAAAGGGTGTATAGGGCTGGTCAGTTCACCTGTGACCTAGCATCCAGAAGTAATAGCACAAAGCATGACGTCACAACAGCCCAATTATTGATGACGTCATTTAGTATTGTGCATTGGTGACGTCATGTTTTACAAGGTCACACGAGAATTGGCCAGCCCTATATTCATACAGCAAGAAAAGGTTGCTTTTTCCTTTAGAATATAAAATCTACCATGCTCCGTCGGCTTAATGTTGGGCTGATTTCGGCCCGACGTCACCCACATAAGCCCAACGTCAATAGGATGTCAAATGCTATCTGGGTATGCTATATGTAAATGATAGATCATCAAATAGCATGCCAGATCAGGGCAATATATATTGTTCCGATATTGACCATCGCTGGCTGACATTGTGCCAATGTATAGCTAATGTCTAGATAATATCCAGCCAAAGTCTAGCTAATGTCTAGCCAATGTCTAGCTAATGTTTAATCAATTTCTATGTCTGGCCAATGTCTAGCTAATGTCTAGCCAA
The DNA here is from genome assembly GCA_932294295.1 of Alitta virens. Taxonomy (NCBI): domain Eukaryota; kingdom Metazoa; phylum Annelida; class Polychaeta; order Phyllodocida; family Nereididae; genus Alitta; species Alitta virens. Next base: position 32,602,991 of record OW028584.1, read on the forward strand.
AATAGCATGTCTAGGCAATGTCATCTCACATTCTAGTTTTAGTTTTAACCATTCAATGACATAACCATGGTGTAAGTAAATCATTAATAAAACTCTACTGCTACTAACCTACCAACTGAATATTACTACTACCATTTAACTATATTGGGATCCATAATGAATGTCCACTTCTTTTGCTGATAAAACAGTTATGGCTACCACATTACCAGAATTTTGCTGTATTCTCCATTGTAATTTCTGCTGTTTCTCTGCTGCCCTAACAAATGACCATCCATAATGGTGGGCAAAAAGTTATCATTGGCGAGAACATTTATATAATAATATCTATTTTGTGCTTCTCCATGACAAACAAGTAAAAATAAGACAAAAAAACAAGTGGACATTCATTTTGGATTATACTTTACGTCCATCACTACAAGGTGCTGGGTACTACAACTGTGACAACTAATATACTGCTACTTCCACCTATATAAGATTTTCCTAGAAGAATTTTCACCTGACAGATGTGTTGAAACATTACAGCTCCGCACATTCAAATATGAAATCTGTACTTAACTTCATTTAGAGCCAAACCATCTGTGCAAGTAGTTAAATTATTTTTGTTTTTCAATCAAAAAAATTATTGAAACTGGTCCACTGATGATTTATCGTATATTGATATTTGATTATAAATTAAGGTCAAATAAAAGAAAAGAAAACAAAAAAACACAAAAAACAGGGAAAGTTTTGACAAGATGTCCCATGTAGATCTCTTTACATAATTAATATTTTTTATAATAACGTATATTATATTTCCAGTGAAAAAAAGACCACTTTGTTCTATAAAGAATAACTTATTTTGTGATACAGGTATTCAAATTTATAAATTCATTGTTATCCCATCAGACTGACTTCACCAGAACAGGAGGGTGGGTGAGACGGGCTTTACGTCCCATATTTTTTGCACCAGATAGGGCTGATCAGGACAGGCTAGCACAGGCACGTGCCAAGGCACTGAGGCGAATGAAGCAATCTTATACATTAAATAATACCAAGGCTTCTGATCTCAAGAGGAAGCTATGTCATTTGCAACAGCCAATCAGAATGTAGCTGAATACATTAGGAAATGCCCTGAGCTTGATGGCAATTATTTTGCTAGTTTACCTGTTAGACTTAAATACAAACAAATTAGCTTAATAGCATAAAGGCTGGCTTATGGCATTGAATGTCTAACAGTGAAATTGCATATCAATTTGTTTTGTTTGCATTGATTACACTCAGTTCTTAAACAAAGTTTATTCAGTTAGGTCACTTAATTGGCTTAAAGCTGACAGCACACTGTGCTTGGGAGATATTGGCCAATCAGGAAGCACCATCATGTGTGTAGATGGTGAAATATGTAAATCTGGCATTAGAGATGAGAATTGAACATTTCCCAGCGTACAGGCAAGGAATTCCTTGTATATAAGTGGTAAATACCCATAAATAATGGAAGTTATCACTTGGAATAAGAAGGAAAATTATTTTTGTGTATGATATAACCATTTTTGATGTGTAATATGATGTTATTAACTGAAACTGGCCCCATCATTGAAGGCAGTTGTGCAGGGGGAGTACAAGCTGTTCTTGACGAAGTCAGTAGCCTTGGTCTTATAGTATACTAACTTGCTAAGGGCTGTCGTGATGGCAAATGCCTGTGTTCTAACATAGGTTGGATTCGAACCCAGGTCTCAGTGTAGGCAGCTCAACCCGCAACCACTGAGCTTCACTAGAACATGCTATACATTGAACGATGTTAATCTCACATGTATACTGTCATAAAAGCATAAAGAAATATTGCATATTAAAAATATAGCCACCATTGGGATTGGTTTTGGGCCTTTGCACTGTGTGTCGTCACCTCACAGCCCAGCAACCTAATTATGAACATTCTTGCTAGTTTACCTAGTTAAACAAAATGATTGCTTAAGAGAAATGGATTCATATTTTTTTAGTTAGGTCTATTTTTCTGAATTGCCTGCTTGTCAGAACAAGAAAGGTGTAAACTGAGCACATGAACAAATAATTATTCTGTTATTTCATTGTTAGACCTTTAATACCATAAGCCAGCCTATAGAATAAGAGAAATTGATTAATTTACTACATAATGGTATTATTGACAGAACTCATCATGACCCAGGTGTCCACCATGTCCTGGTGTTCCCTACTTTAATGTTGCCTTCATGGCTCACCGTTATTTTCGTATAAAAAATAATGTTTATATTCTCATTTGCAGCTGTGCTTGTACTGACACTTTGTGTAAACAGCCGCCATAAAGTCATATCTTTCAAAGAACAGTTCATCATGGTGAGATTATATATAAAATCATATTTCATACCCCATTTAAATATATTCTCCACTCAGCTGCTTTGAACCAATCAGAATTTTGGATGGCTTGGGAGTATGTTGGACAGCTGGGGTGCATGTTGAATGGCTGGAAGGTCTGTTGCACATTGAGTGGAGAATATAAACAATGGTGGAAGGTGTCGTTCAACATGGAGTATTGTGGGATTCAGAAAAATTATCGCCACATCCACTATAATTTCCCTCATCCCACAAAACTCTATGTTGGACCCCTGATATTGTAATAAACACATTTAAGATGGCTGCATCTAACACAACATAACACAATTTATTTAATCATTTCTTGAATATTTATTCATTTCTTATTTGCATGTTACAGTGGTATGGCGGGCTCCGCGGTGCTGTGTGTTTTGCACTTTGTGCCACCATCAGTGATGATTTTCAACACAAACATGTTTTCCTCACCACTACCATGGTTATCATATTTTTCACGGTGTTTATCCAGGTTAGTGCCTTTTTTATTTTTCATGACAAACCATAACATCTACTTTTTCCTAAGAACATGTTTCGATTACTAAATATATTATGAAGGGATTGCAGATTAATTTGTCATCCAGTATAAACTGTACATCTGCCAGCCACAAATGTTTTGAATGATCCTGTCTGTTTTGTGTACTTATGATGTGATGTTTTGTAACATCAAATACTTAAGTTGGTGCATAAATCGATACACGCAACAGCTCGATGAAATGAGAAATAACATTCAAAAGGAAGCCATTTAGAATGAAATCACAATATGCTCTAAAGAGAAGGCTTTCATTTTTATAAAATTGTAGTCAAAATGATTAAAGCAGCCATTTATTACACCCATTTGTTAAAACGTGGGCTGACTGCAAAATTAGATTGCCATATAAACAACTGCTTCTGGACAGTCATTTTGACGACTCATTGTTAACAGTGTTTTAGTACATAAGATAACAAGATAAGATAAGATAGAACTTTGTTTACAGTCGGTGACAATAAAATGGGCCCACGTGTTTAGTTTACACATTATTCTACTGGTTGAATAAAGAAAAAAGTATATTAATTTATACTAAGTGTAATATAGTGGTTTTTAAATTAGGTCTATGGGATATAGTACAAATATATGGCACGATTCTCATATATGGCACGATTCATTGCCTAAGGGTGTGAAAGGCTGAAAAATACAGAATAATTGCAATTGGGCCCATGAACAGGAAGAGTCAATGAAGATAAATTACTTGATTAGAAGTCTCCTAAAGTCATTAGTTCTAATAACTTCGTTTTGAGTGTAATAATGAACGATCTTGTATTACATCCCAGCTGCATGTCGATCGCATGAGACGTTAAATTGGGAGTGCCTTGTACTCAGTTTGTATGCTGAGGCAAGTAAAAGACCCCACCCTTGGGGTAAATGTGTAACATGGTGTGGACTCCAAGCAGCCTTATCATCTCATCCTTATGCCTGCCTCTGGCAGCTGGTCATATAAGCTGACTAAGCTTCAGACCCAGTAGCATTGAAACATAAGACATATGACATATAACTTGAATGCCATAATTTAAAAGCAATTGACGATTCATTACTGCAATTTCACTACTGTATATCTGTGTGGGTGTAGGCTTACAATGGCCTTTAGCGTAATCATTATGAGAAATAAGCAAATAGCAACATCTGCATCCAATATTCGCTAACCTGAATTAAAGGGGTGGGGGCCTAGCCCAGTGGTAGCGTAGTGGGCTTCCAAGCACTGGGTCCCGGGTTTGATTCCCGGTGGAGCCTAAGTTAGATGGCTGTTTCATCCTTCATCTCATTGCCATGGTCCCTGCCTGTCCTAATTAGCCCATCAGGTGCAGGAATACAGGACGTAAAGCCCTTATCCTCCCACCACCCAACCTGAATTAAAGGTGTTGCCAGGCAAGCAGACCTTATGCAACAGATATGACTTATGCTTATGTTGCTGCAGAAGTTTCCTGGGATCATATGTACATCAATATTCATTCATTAATATCTTTATTTCATTCCAGGGCATCACAATTAAACCTTTTGTCAACTGCTGCAACATCGCTCTAGCTGAAGAGAAAGAAAATGGGGTGGCACTGGAGTTTAATTCATATGTAAGACATTTGCTACATAATATTATGATAAATAAATTAGGGTTACAAATAATTTTAGTGTTGATGATTATGTGGAAACGCTCCAAAGATCGAGTGAAAAGAAGGAATACACATTAAAAAGAATCAAAATTTGATTACCTATTTATATACTTATTCCTAAGCTGCTAAGAGATCTTAGAATAAAAGTGCCACGAATCAGACTAATAATAAGAATATTGCCTGTAATATGAACAAAACGAAGCAATGACAAAAATGAACTACTGAGATTTAATGAAAAGATTTAGAAGGAGTTATTGTATTTTCTTAACTATTTTATTCATATAGGTCGTTGATCATCTTATGGCTGCCACAGAAGCATTGGCTGGACAGCAAGGAGATAATTATTTGCGGGTAAATAATTGTTGAATAAAAATGAGAAAGACTCATGATAGTCCAGATGTTAGTTTTTTTCACGGTTCCACGGGGCGAGGGTAAAACTATCTTAAAATGCGAAAAGTTTTTTTATATGAGCGAAAGTTATTATAATAATTATATATTTTTTAAAATTTGATTATCTAATCATATACTTTTTCCTAAGAGATCTTAAAATAAAAGTGCCAAGACTGAGAATATTGCCTGTAATATGACATTATTCTTTATTGTATGTTTAAAATATCTGCTTCTTAAAATCATTAATATATCATAATCCAAGAAACCAAAAACCTGTCTTTTTTACTATATCTTTGATACAATAATAATATATTCTGATCTTGCAGGCAGTGTTTGAAAGGCTGAACAACAAGTACTTCAGAAAATGGCTACAGTCCAATCCAATGACTCAAGACCAGAGGTTGCTGCAGACATATCATAAGATGGCGCTAAAGTATGTTATTACAACACCCCAATACATGTGTAGCAATAGTGGATTTTCTCTGTATTTCCACCAAGTGGCTAAAACAGAATACTGCAATTCTATTGGCTGAAAAAGTTTGCTCCCTTGGCTGTGATTAGCTGAAGCAAAGTGCATCCAAGCAGCAGTATTTTTAGTGCATTTTATTGTATATTTGACACTTTATCATTTAGTTGATGTTTGTTATTTTTCTGAGAAAGTTATATTTATGGAATCAGTTAGTTATTACCAACTGTGTCTGAAAAGCAAAATGAGTAAAAAGAGGAGAGGAAAGACTTATGTCCTGCTGAATTCAGGGCTGTTAAGTGAAAAGACTCTATTGTCCAAAATATTATATTGACAAGGGTGTGAAACACTGAGAAAACTTTACCTGAAATCACATCCGTGCCTTGACCACTTTTTTTAGACCAGCAATTTTTCGTAGTGTGAAATTCAGATGAAAACACATTACGAAGTTGGCGTTAATATGTATTTATGTATTATATTATTTTCAGAGATCATCAACGTCATATATATGAAGCAACGCATAAGGAAGTGGGAATAAAAACGTTAGTATAGCGATAAATAAATTTTATCAATTTTCCTGATCAATTTAATTTCGATAATGAGTGTATTTGATGATTAAAGACAGACATGCCAAGTCTCACTCATTTGGCGTGAGTCTCACTCATTTGGTTGCTGTCTCACTCCTCTAGACCTAAGTAGTTTAATTTGTCTCACTCTAACATTTTAATGTAAACTGGTTGAAAAGGGCCAAAACTCACTCATTCACCACTCCAGAACTTGGCGTCTCTGTTAAAGACTTGTCATGCTCAATCGAAACTGATGTCACTTAAAATTAACACCAAATGGTTGTCATTAACCTCTCAATTATATAATATCTGATTGTGTTTTTTATAAATATTCACAGGGGTGACGAAATGGAAGAGCCAGAGTCTACAGACATCTACATGGCTGACGAAAAACCTGCAGGTATATGCCAATATTAAGAGAAATTCTAATATAAGTTTAGAACAGATGTCGACACAGACCCCTATAGTGTATTTGGCTTAGAACCAAATATGGCCAAGAAATGACATCTACTACTTTTTAATGATTTTTACTGACGGATACCCAGACAGCATTCCAAATCGGTCCAGCATCGTTTCCATAAAAGCCACTGTCGTTACATCGTGTCAACATCGCCGACGTCGCGCCGATGTTAAAACGATTTTGAATGCCATCTGGGTGTTAATACTTGAATTATGCAAACTTAAATTATAATGTCATTCCATTTACTTAAAGTGGCTAGCCGTTTAATTCATATTTTCATATTGGCATTTCCAGAAAAGAAACCTTCAGTAGCTGTTATTTCTCGTATATTACATGGAGGCCAGCAGGACAAACATGGTAAGTAGGTCGATATCGATATCAGTATTCCGCAAATTTTGTGCTATCAGCATTCCCTCTTAGAAATGGAACCACTAGTCACAGGAGTATATCATTTTAAAACCATTTACCTTTAATGTGATAACTACTCAGCCAATTTCCTAAGCAATCAGTTTGCAATTTGGGGTGGGGGCTGCCTAGTCAAGTGCTCATCATGGCACACATGTACAATTATAGAGGATAAACAAAGAATCAAAACATGAATTGTTTGAATATCAATATCAATATTATCTTGATTCATCAATATACAGCATATCCATGACAACCCTCATGGTTACCAAACTGACAAAAACAGCCCTAACCATACAAACACACTAAAATACAAAGAAATGTAAAAAGTCTTCAAGTGATTTGAAGATATTTAAGATAATATATTTGAACTTTCAGTTTCAACCACACCAGGAGATGGCATGGCCAAGCTGAGATGGGCACTGGCAAAAACGGCTCTACTTGTGAGTACAATCGCATAAATATGAAAAATAAACAAAACTAAAATGTCTTATGTATCATCAGCGCATTAAAAATATGATAGAACTTCACCGATACAATCACCCTTTCATCGTTTAGAATGGTCGCATCATCGAATTGATCGGTAATCTGTTAGGCTGGAATAGGAGTAAAGTAGTCAAAAGTTGTCGAGACTTGTGGTGTGGAGTTCTGAGGAGGAGATGGTAAAGAAGGGAAAAGTAGGCAAAGGAAGGTTTTCTTGCTGAAACTTCTTATACATGTACTTTATTATGGTTTGTACAGTGTGTGGAGACCACTGATGCCAATTTTATAAAAATTTTATTGGCATACGTAAGTAGTACAAAAGTGTATACAGTAAAACATAAATAAAATAAATTTAATTAATAACAGTTTATAAAAGAAATTTGTAAAATAAAATAAAAGTATATTAAGATCACTGGCTTATGAGAAACATAGTGTCTCAATAATGAGCACCACCTCATCATAGTCTAACATACACTCCGTCTGTCATCATGTATGGCTAAAAATTCTATTAAAGTGCCTGATCATAATTAACCAATTCCTCTGTTAACCATTGCTTATATGGAATTGTAATTATACAAATATCTATTTTTTTTTTGTAGACCACAACCACTCACTACGACCGAAACCTCACTCATGAAGATGAGGAAGACTTTGGGGCGAAACTTCGCGAGAAACATCAACGGATCGAACACAACCATTACTTGCGTCAGAATCACCCAAATGCTGTTCAAAATCCTGCCATGAGTGGCCAAAACGAACAAGCGAAAAGTGGAAAGACTGCAGGTAATAATCATGCGAAAAGTGAAAAGACTGGGGATAATAATCATGCGAAAAGTGGAAAGACTGGGGATAATAATCATGCGAAAAGTGAAAAGACTGGGGATAATAATCTTGCGAAAAGTGGAAAGACCGCAGCAGCTGATAATAATCTGAACGGGAACAACTCAACCGAATCGAATGTAAAGCCTGCGAAAGAGCCGCAAAAACGTCTTGCTGACCTATTTGGGAAGCCAAAGGGCAAAATGGATATTTTTACAGTGGCAAAAATGCTGAAACAAAAACAGGATATTGAAACAGTTAACATTGTTGTTGAGAGTTCGGACAGCAGTGATCGTACTTCAGCGTGTCCGACTAACAGCGAGAGAAGTTTTCATACTGCAAGAACTGATTTAGACCTTCCTGTTACAAACATTGATAATGTTGAAATAGGAAGTCAGAGTAGATTACAGGCTCCGAGCCAGAGTCCAAGTCGACATTCAGATCCCCCAAGATCACCACGCACCCGGTCTTTGCAAGGTGTCACAAACAAAGGTTTCGTTGCAGGGGATAAAGGATCAGAGGAAGTAACAGAACTTTGAAGAGACTTTTATGTTTATGTGGCACACGTTATGCCACGTCACCAGTGATGCCAGGGAGTGGACTTGAACTAAGAACCTCAGCTTCCAGAAGGGGTACAGAAGCAAGTGACCCTCATTCTGCACCAAATCATGATTCCCAGAAGTTGTATTTAGGAAACTAGCACAATCTGTGGTGCTCTTCAATTACAAGGGTAATCAACTCAAGATTGATAATCTTACTCTCCGTCAGTAACGGTAACCGTTCCCATCCAGACTTGCAGATGTCTCAACCTACGTGTGAATGATGGCTGATGGTGTATAGGTCTTTCACTGACTAAGACTGAGAACTGAGAGTTTTATCACAGAGAAACAATATATTGTTTATTATCGAAGACTGTGAAAATTCTCCATTGGATTAGCATGGGAGTAAAGCGAGAATTTTCGCCAAATGTTTCCATGAAACGATAACTAAAAAATCACTGCCGATTGTTCAGTAATACCTTATAAAACATCCCCCCGCAATTTACTGCAGAGCCCTCTATGAATGTTAGTTCAGAGCATAGAGTAGGAGCAACCTTTACATTATCAATAAAGTGTAATCGGAGAATTTAATAATATGTTAAGTGTAATCCTCATCTCTGAAATTGAAATGCATGTCCTTTCCCAGAGGTAGGTGGGTGGAGTAGGGCTTTACATCCTGCATTTCTGCACCTGCTGGGCTGATTAGGATAGGGACCATGGCAATGAGATGATGGATGAAACAGCCATCCAACTTAGGCTCAACTGGGAATCTAACCTGGGACCCAGCGGTTGGAAGCTCAGTGCACTACCACTGAGCTGGGCCCCAAATCCCACTGTCCTTTTCCAGTCATGATAAAGTTTAATGTATATGTAAAGCTTGACCTTGATATTAAGTGATAAAATGCCATGAGTCTGAGTATATATTTCAATGTCAAATTATATAACAAGGTTATTTAATTGTGTAGTGCTCACGTATTCAGTGAGTAGCTTATATAACTTTTCAATAATTTATTGTATTAGTTCTTTGTTATTAATAATAGAGTCGAGTGTTATAAAATAACTTACAAAAGCCTGAACTAAAAATGTCGCATAATTTATACGGCATTCAGCAGCTGACCAAGATATGTACAGAGGAAGTGTAATAAGGTCACAAAATGTAAGGTCAATGTATGGTTAATATAACGTCTATGGGTAATTGGACATTGGAGTCAAACTCGGCTACATGTTTTTATATCGGCTGCACGTTTTTATAGAACAAGATCAATGAGACAAAATAATTATTTACTTTCCCACATATTTAGGATTGCGGGCGGGGGCCTAGCTCAGTGGTAGCGCTCTGGGCTTCCAACCGCTGGGTCCTGGGTTCGATTCCCGGTCGAGCCTAAGTTGAATGGCTGTTTCATCCTTTGTCTCATTGCCATTGACTCTGCCTGTCATAATTAGCCCAACTGGTGCAGAAATACAGGATGTAAAGCCCTAATCACACTCACACACACACACACACACACACACACACATATATTTAGGATTGCGAAGCAACCTGAATTTGTTTTGCGTAATAAAGACATTAAAACAAAACAAATAATTAAACAAATTAGTAAGTATGGAGTCTAAGTTAGTTATATCCCTCATAGTCGGGAGCTAACTAACATTTTTGTGGCCGATATCCCTACGCCTTCGGGATGTAAAGTGCTTCTGAGCATGCGTCAGTATGAAAAAGGCCCTATCAAATATGGTATTGTAATAAAAATCCAATATCTTTTTCAAATGACGTAATATGCTTGTAATAAGTACCCAGGACAGGTGTCAAATCCAAGGTATTTTTTTAAAGGGATTTGTATAATTCGTTATAGAATTACATCAAATTTCTATCAATCACCAAATGCTAAATTATAAGTCCTGCAGTATTCGGATTTATTTTCGATGTTTTGAAAATGTAAAAAAATAGCAACTTCTTGAGTTTCCTTATTTGGGCATGCATGGACGTCATTCTGTGTGGTATGAAAAGCAGATCACCCGGCCCGTATCACCCTCAATGTCACGTAATATGGCTGGAATTTGGGAATAAATCTCTATGTGAAATGTTACAAAACTGGTCTGAAGCTTAGCCGGCTTATAACCAGATGACATGGGCAGTTGTAATGGTGAGATGATAAGGCTGCTTGGAGTCTACACCATGTTACACATCTACCCCATTGGTGGAGTATTCTACTTGCCTGGATGTTTTTATACAGCTGTATATTTATTTATCTTGCATGGCTATTGAGAGATTTGACCTGTATACAATATACTATACATTGTAGTTATTTGTAAATATAAACCTTTGTAGGTCCTACAGCCAGATTGCCTATCAAATGCAGTTGCTGCAACCTATATACTGTGCCAAATGCAATAAAATAAAATGTATTGAAGATTGCATTTAGCTGTGAATATCAAAATAAATATTTATGTGAAATTTTATTTTTGTAAATAATATATATTCATGTCATCATGAGACAATAAAGGATAATGTACCTAGATGAATTGAGTTATTATTTGGGTATTCATTTTTACTGTACTAAAAAAGCTTTGCTCACAATGTTTGTTCCCTGTATCTTTTAATATGTTTGATAAAAAAAAAAATTCAAATTTCAAACTCATTCTTATATAATAAAACATGACAACCAGAAATATTTCTCAATCGACTTTTGACCAAGAAAAATATTTATCTTTATTAGGACCATCCATAATAAAGACCACCCTATGGGATATCGTGGTCTAGAGGTTAAGGTATTCGCCTGCTACCTAATAAGGTTGTGAGTTCGAACCCTCAACCATTGCCTCACCCCACCTAGGTGTAACCCACATAGCATTCCAAATCGGCCCAGCATTGTTTCCATATTAACATCGCCGACATCGCGCCGATGTTGAAACGATTTGGAATGCTGGTGTGAGCTGTTAAGCCCCCGCTGTTAACATCATGTTCAAGGCTGAATACTCCCCAGGGAGTTGAGAAAGACTCAAGATTGGCTTGCCAAGGATGTAATTCTAAGGTGTGTGTGTGTGTTATTAGGGTATTTCTGCACCAGTTGTGATAATTAGGACAGGCAGAGACCATGGCAATGAGATGAAGGATGAAACAGCCATCCAACTTAGGCTCGACCGGGAATCGAACCCGGGACCCAGTGGTTGGAAGCCCAGAGCGCTACCTCTGAGCTAGGCCCCCGCCCTGTGTAATTGTAAGGTCAGTTGAGCATCTGTTGAGGGATACAGACGGTAAACCCTGATTTACATTTACATTAACAAACTCTAGTATAAGCAAACAACAAGACAAACAGACAATAAATGTCTAGTGCAAGAAAGGTCATCGACAATGAAAGTGTTGTATCATTGAGTCTAATACTTAAAAACAGATAAATGTCATTGAGAAGAGGATGAATGAATATTGACATAAATTAATGTCATGGCAAAGATACAAGTAACGAAATTTTTTGTGTGTAAATATTTTATCATACTACAAAGCCATTCTGAAATATTATTCACTGCTGTTTTCCATGCAAATCCACTTACACAATTAAATGGGCAGCAGACGTATTTGTCATTATCAAATAACACATTCTGAAATTGAAAGTCAGTCTTAACAGACTGTGGGATCATTAATGTTTTATTTTTATAGATCTACATGACATAATATGTAAATAGCTAGCATATTTCCATGTACATATTTAAGAGTGTGCATATCAGCCGCATGTAGGCCTAAGCATGAATTTTTTTCATTCATTCATTTTTCAATCAATCAATTATTAGCCTATCTATCTATCTATCCATCTATCTATCTATCTATCCATCTATCCATCTATCAATCTATCCATCTATCCATCTATCAATCTATCCATCTATCCTTCTATCTATCTATCCATCCATCCATCCATCTATCTATCCATCCATCCATCTATCAATCTATCTATCATCTATCTGTCTATCTATCTATCCTTTCACTTTAGCAACATGATGCTAACAGCAACCAAAAGCAGGGGAAAATTTTGTGACACTAATTAAAAGAATTTTCTTAGTTCAACTGCATGCATATGCCAATGAAAACCAAAGAAAACTGGATAAACGGACAGTTTCAATGGAAAAATTAGCTACTAAATAGTAAGTCTATTCCAGCAATTTTGCATTACTTACATAATCATCTCAGAAATCAATGGAATATAGGTTGAATTTAGCTTTAGCTAGTTATAGCTACAGCCAGAAATAGCCTGTCTAGAGTAGACCATATTTTATGATACTAACTGTAGGTCTATCAACTCTTTGAGTTTATACTCCCCATATTTGTGATCTGTCAGAGGCAGTTGCAGTGATATGATAAGGCTTGGAGTCCACTCCATGTTACACATTTACTCCAAGGGTGGGATCTTTTACTTGCCCCAGCACATACATCCAGTACAAGGCATCAATATTTTACAGCTTTTACAGCTCATGAACAATGATGAGAGCCTGGGCTGGGGATCTTCCAGAGAGCCAGCCAGTGTAACAAAAAGGTTATACAACAGTGACTGTCATGGTATTGTTGATCATTTGGCTTGTGAATTATTAACATCTTCCATTTTCTGCAGACGCCAAAGATCATTGTGCCAATTGCAACTACAGCGGTTGTTAGTGCGAGAAAAAAAACAATTGTGCAATGTTAACAAAAAGGTGTCTGGGGATGGCTGTCAATTATTTGCTCGAAGTGTCATTCAGGACATCCTCATTAGCACGCCAAATAGTTATTACTTCAGCGAAGAACTGCCAAATGCTGCTTTGACTGTTGTCAAACTTAAGTCCATAGTCACGTCATTATGGGCCTACTTAATAATTGATCACTTCAACTTATCATTACAGGCCTAATTGGGATATTTAAAAATGTGTCTTTACAGATATAAATAAACTGATTGGCCATTTGGTCATGCATTAATAAAGCACCCAGCGTGTTATTCTTTCCTGACTTCCTTCCACATTTGATAACTGTTACTGCTATTTTTAAGAGTGGTTGGTTGCACTCGAAGTTAACACACTGCCAAGAGCCAAAACAAAGTATAAGGTGAGTGAAAAATTTACTGATCTCTTTCATCTTAAGGAGGGTTTAATTCGTTTATTTATTTACTTTTTCAAAGCAATATTTTGTATTGCGCATTGACATGGTTTTTAAAAAAGTGGGGGGGGGGGGGGTCCTCCAAAGACAAAAAGGGTGGGGGGATGGTTGACCAGTATTTTCTTAATATCTAATTGTAGAAAAGAGAGGGGTGGGGTGTGTCAAAAGGCGGGGGTGAGGTTTGTATATTTTCCTGTCCACCCCCCCCCCCCCCAAACTCAATCAAATATATGAGGCTGCTATATCTAACAGATAAATAAATCCAGAAACATTTACGTTTTTCTGATGAAACATTTCACTGATCTAAGCACTTTCTGGTATATACAATATAAATATTTTTCCTGTAATTCTCCACTAGGAGGTTTCAAAGTCAGCCGTAAACAGAATTGTAAATTTCTTTCAAAAATGAGAACATACCCATTTCTGATCATCACAAATGGCAAACCACACATGAACAGTGTTTTCGATATTATCTGCATAGCTTATTTTATTCTTATTGACGAAAAAAAAATTTTGAGAGCTCTAAGACTATGAATTGTGTAAATCACAATGAGAATTCCAGTGCACGAAGGTAGGGGTGCGTTTATTCAAACTTTATATACTTCAAGGCACCTAACCTGAACTAAGAATGTGTCTTCTTAAGAGACATCAACATGTGAGTGAAAACAGACTGAAAATCGAACCATTATTTACGAAGATATGCCATTTTGAAAACAACTAACACAATTTTTCAGTTTGGCTTTTTAGCTAATTGACATGGACATAAAAGTTTTTTAGTTGAAATTTATTACGATCGACGGTTTTATATGAACGCATTTCTGTAAAGTAGTAAAACTTTTCTGCTAAATGATGGACATAGGAGGTTTGATTAGCACATATTTTGGTGATTAGCAGGTTTTATGAGACTAATTCTACAGTAAAATAGATATAGAAGATAATTAACAACTTCCTTTTTGAAATTGTAGTGCTGGAGGTATAAGATTTTATCAGAATGTGAAAGATATTATTTACTGTCATTTTTCCACCTAGAACACATTTTAATGAAAAGTGGAAATATAATAGCTAATGTTATGGCAATGCCTGCTTTCACAGCAGGGTCATTCCATATGAACTCACCGAAAGCTCCCCAGGTCACCATCTCAAAAAAAATTGAAAAAATTACCATTTGCAGGACTATATAATTAATGGAAAAATCCAAAATTTCAGGTCTCCAATGTCAATGGTTTAGAAGATACAGCAATTTGAAATTTTGTTACTTTTTTGTGAAAAAGCCAAACCACATGAATTTCCATATCTCTCTTATTTTTCATAATGTAGGCATGAAATTTTGTACCTAAGGTAAAAATGTTATATTGAATCCATGTATGCTGTTACATCAGGGCTATTGTTGATATTTTTCAAGCTGTAAGGCTCTGAAAAAAGGTGAAAATGGGAAATGTTGCAAAACGAGACTTCATATTTTGCAGGGCTGTGCGGAATCTATGAAAGAATAAGAGCTCATATTTATTTTCTTGCTTCTTATGGTCCACCTGCACATATATGAATGGCAAAAACTACCATATTTGCCAAAAGATGGAAGCCAGAATAGTTTTAAAAAGACAAATAATATACAATTGTGAAAAAAGCCCTTTATTCTAATGTAATTTTGACCCACAAGAGAGTTCACCATCACTTCCATATTTTTTTCCCAATATCACACACATACAGTGGTCCTCTGGTAAAAAAATCATTTTGGTGGTCAGATTCCTTCATATTTTTATTAGTTCTGTATTTCTGCACCTGTTGAGCTAATTAGGACAGGCAGGGACCATGGTACTGAGATGAAGGATGAAACAGCCATAAAACTTAGGCTCAGCCCAGGACCCAGTGGTAGAAAGCCCAGTACCCTACCACTGAGCTAGGCCCCCCATCCCATCACTGAGAGAACACTACCGATTATAATTATACCACGGTTCTGTGTCAGCAGATACTGTAATGTTAAATTGCACTGGTAACTTTGAACAGATATCTGCAATTATTAGAATATATTTGCCAGTTCAGGTGCAAGGCACCACCATTGAGTCTCACGTGTCCAAGCTATGTATAGAAGGTGAATTTACATGAAAATATGAACATGGCTTACATGAGATTACCACACAATGTTATGAAGATTCTTAATGCATGACACATCTTAAATGGGCTGAACAGATATTGTACATAGCATAGGCCTATATCAGACAGCTAGTCATTGGACAAGATTACGATATCACTTAAAGCTGGATTGTCACTCAATATGACAGTGGCCAAAATCAATTGCCTTCTCTTCATTGTCTTCTTAATACTGATTACCTACCATCCAGCGCCTTAATTGTTGGGTTCACTATCTCTCTATAAAAAACTTATTTGATTGAGACACTTTAAATCACCTGGCATTAAATTTTTCATGCCATCAAAAAATAAGTATGCAAACCTAGTGATAACATCACAATACTCAACAATGGGTGATGATTAGTGTGCCTTCAAATAAGGTGACTTTCAATCATTTGATGAAGTTTTAGAAAAAAGTAATTTTCACAGAAAGTGGAGCTTTAAGTGTGAAACAATTCACATAATGTCGAAAGTTGGCATGAGTAGTGCAATGATATTTTGCAATAAAAGGCACGCAGACCTTTCCCTAAATGCTGCTATACATAAGTGTGTACTGGTCTTCATAGATAGATGGATAGATAGATAGACAGATAGACAGATAGATAGATAGATAGATAGATAGATAGATAGATAGATAGATAGATAGATAGATAGATAGATAGACAAATAGATAGATAGACTGATAGACTGATAGATAGATAGATAGATAGACATATAGATGCGCTCTGTGAATAAGAAGTCCAATAACCATTATATGGGTCAGTACTTCGTGGCGCCGAGTTCAAATACCAAGAAAGGGTTACCAATGAAACTTCCATTTCTGCAATTCCATTTCTGAATGGCTGTTCTTGGGGAAATTACTTGTACTGGAAGCTACACTTAATCAATCAACCATGAACCTGGAAGAATTTATTGTAATCTATGGATCGTTGATCAATAAGAAACAAAACAGGAAGATATAAAACAATGTGATCGAAGTTAATTATGAATAATAAATAACATCAGGTCTAGACTTCCTATTCATCGTTAAACGCAATGGCATTTAAATAAATGTATGTTGAATTGTCAGTTCTAAAAAACATAATTACCAGTTTGTTTTTCTCAGCTCAGTCAGATTACTCCTACCATTATTATCATAAGCATATAAATATTTCCTGGTATACTTGCACTCCGAGTATTATTCAAGTAAGTGGTGTTTAAATTTACGTGAGAAAGTTTACATATTTGTTAACAATTTCTAAACAAAATGTACTTTCAGCATAAGGTCTTTGCTTTCGGTAAAGTAATAATGAAACGGTTTGTATATTAAAAAAAAAATACTTTTAATCTTCAGAGTGTGTCAACAGCCTCAGCTATGGTTATAATTACTTATTAGTTAGATGTATCAGCTACTTGGTAACATGATAAAAAGTAAATGCACAAGTGGTTAACAGCTGGCTAAGTTAATGTCAGAGCAATAGATAGAATAGATATCTGATACAATTCTCAGAGTTGCTCAAAGGCATTACACAGCTATCAGAAACGCCATCCGAGTGCTTCCTATGTGCTTCCTGTCAACAATGTGCTTCCTATGCACTTCCTATGCGCTTCCTATTGCTTTGAAATCATTTTTAGCATTATCTTAAAATTGTGACATTACTTTGGGTGGAATAAGACCATAAACAGATAAAGAAGATAGTATAATGTCTAGGAGGTCAACTACATTTGTGACAGTGGATTCTTTGAACAACCTGTGTAATGCTCGTGTATACTCTTTGGGCATTAGCTGAGGGTTTGCTGCCGTGCAGCCTATATTTCTCGTGCAGTACATCATATTATGGTCTGTACTTTTGCTGCATGTGATGATGATCTCATGCATGCATGTATCCATGTCAAATTTGCCCATTAACAAGTTGGATTATGTATGAATAAATCACCATGATCACGTACTTTTAAACTGTACATAAAAATTTTTTTTTTTTTTTTAAACTGTATTAACGAATTTCTGAATTTCACTGGTTTAAAACTATTGACAATTAAGCTACCCACAAAGTATGACTATGCTCTTATAATCAAATGATATTTTTCAGAATGCTTGGATTCAGATTCATTCTCTGCTGCACAGGAATCAACAAAAGAAGTGCTATGGTAACCTTGGCAACACTTTTGACGTCTATTGTATCATCCTATTCAGCTCCATGCGAGATCACAGAGGTGAAGAGTATTATCTACTCGTGCAATAATTACTTGTCAACAATCCAATATACCATACTCTCAGCAACAGACAACAACTACACGGACACTTGTTTGTAAGTAGGCCTACACATTGTTGAACTTGAAATCCATCGAGTTTTGTAAAAGTATTAATAAGTCATGCTCGCTACCAAATGGGCAAGATTCGCTGGCCGCTGCATCTAGTTGAAGCAGAACGCAGGTAGGGGCTGCCATCTTCCAAGAGGGATTCATCCTGGTAGCGTGCAGCTGCATGCACATAACTGCGCATCCCACACTTTGTTATGGGTTTCCCGTGGACCGGAACATGTTCCCGGTCTAAAAATTGCACAGCCTTCGTCTTCTTCTCTTTTCAGTTCCACCCGTTACATTCCAGCAACCTCCCAGGTCACACTTTGTCTTAATTAGTTATGATTGGCTTGAGTAGGATAATTGTTTGTTGAGTTGTCTCTGTGCGTGTGTATAGCTTGTGACACATAATATTTCAGAGCTGGGCAGCCGGTATTTTCTTGATAAAAAGTTGCACTGTGTCTAAATTAGATCTGTAGCCTGTGCGGGTGAAGTCTGTCCTGTATCCCCACCCGTTAAGGACTGCGTCTTTGATTTCCGTGTCCGACATGGGCGGTATACAGTCTCCATCAGCATACATCTGCTGGAGGTCTGGAATCATACTTATTATTCCGGAGTATCTGTGCCGGCAGGTAGTGATGAAGTGTACCACATCCTCCTCTTCGCTGCAGAGTAGGCAAATTGGCCTTTCTGCTTGCTTTGTTAAGTAATATCGGCCTGCTTGGAGGCCATATCTTCCAGTGAGGAGTTTTGCTCTTGTTCCCGCTGCCTGTAATTGGAAGGAGCATCCTCTGCAGCATTCCCATAGCAGATGTGGTTTGCCAATCCATGCATCGTGTATGTTCATCCATTTCAGAGTCCTCATATTTCTAGCTTCTTTGGCGATGTTGCTTCACTTCTGCTGTATGATTGCTTACTTGGTGTGGGTTTTGAATATCTGTTTGGGCCATAGGTGATTAATGTGTTTCTGGATATCTAGGCCGTATTTTCTGATCAACTTGTTTTGTAGCTGTGTAAACTAGCTTGTTGAGGTCTCGCCCTTCATGGCTAGTTGTCTTTGAGCTATCCATGTCCATGCACCCCATCAGAAAATTTAGTTCCTATGGCGTTTACCGCTTAGGCAGTAGCCAGCTTAGGAAGAAGCCAAAGGGGCAAGATAGGTACACGATAAGATAAGACAAGACAAGATAGGATATGACACTTTATTGGTTGCGAAGTTCAGTACAGTGAAACTGAAAGTACTCCAATTTCATATACGCCATTACATAGTCAAATGCATTTTCTGGCCGGCAAATGTCACCGTGGGAGCTGGCACAGCTATTCGCTGGCCCGCTGTGTCTAGCTGACACAGAACGCAGGTAGGGGCGGCCATCTTCCAGGAGGGATTCCTCCCAGTAGCGTTCATGCGCACTTCTTAGTTTCTCATTTGAAGTCTTGGACGGAAAGTCTTTCCTGGTCTAAAAATTAGCACAGCTAACCAGAAAATTATCTGCTGGACCAATCAGCAATGGGAGACTGACCGCAACGATCTGCCTATCGCATTTACTGCTTAGGCAGTTCCCAGTGTCATAAGGCTATAATACATGCTCCCCTACAAGATGCTCACTCATTCACTAATGCTCCCTGAATCATTTATAAAAATTATTACACAAAAGTATAACAATCTTAGGCAATTTCCATAAGCATCTTTGAGCATGCCCATCTGCAGCTGCTTCTGCCACCGGCCAGCCTGGCCACTTTAGGCCAAGTATTTCACCTGCAGTGGGCCCTCCTCTGCAGAGAGGGATGCACAGAGAGAGAGAGAGACAGAACATCTGCAGGACAGCAGCAGAGAGTTCTGGCTATTTAGTCATGTATTCTTGAGTGAAGGCTGATCTCACATGGAACATTTCAATATGTTATTCTTTGGACTTAGTGGGGAACACACAGTTTGATATGACTATACAATAAACCATTCAACTTTACATTGGACTCCATCTTCATTTAACTTCAACTGGATTGTACTAAGGCTTCAGATCCTGGACCCTCACTGCGAAGCAAAATAACCACTTCATTAAACACTACACCGAGTGCCAAGTTATTAAATTTGATTGTAATTTTACAATAATTAAAATACTATATTCAGGCGTGCCAAGTTATTAGGCAGCATCAGTTTACATCAATATTGAGGTGAAACAAAATTAGATATTATAACAAAAA
Source organism: Alitta virens (assembly GCA_932294295.1). NCBI lineage: Eukaryota > Metazoa > Annelida > Polychaeta > Phyllodocida > Nereididae > Alitta > Alitta virens. Next base: position 32,623,338 of record OW028584.1, read on the forward strand.
CAGTTTTATTTGATGATGTGAACAAGATTATATCACAATATAACAATTACATTACAATTTTAACAATTTAACAACATTTCACAAATATTAATATTTATTAGTTCTCATCCTAGTAACCAATGTAGGAACCCTTTTTCTGTATGACAGAAAGAAGTCTATTGTCCATACTTTTGGTCAATTTTGCAATGTCATTTGATTTGAATGTTGCAGCAGCTTTCTGGAGAGCTTGCCACAGTGATTCTTTGGATTTGTATTGTTTGCCATTGGCATATAGCTTCCTCTTCAATGCTGACCAGAAATTTTCAATGCAATTTAGGTCAGGGGAACAGGCTAGCCACTCCATAAGGCGTTCACCTGAGATTCCTTTAGATTCCAACCACCCCCTGGAGAACCTGGATGAATGTGATGGTGCATTGTCATGCATGAAGATGAAACTTTTACGAAAGGCTGCTGACTTTCTCCTAAGCCAAGGCACCAGATTCTCCTCCAGGAAGTTACAATATGCCTCTGAGTTCATCTTTACTCCATCTTTCACTCTAAATGGGCCAACAAGTTCACTGTTGATTATGCCAGCCCATATCATCACACCTCCACCTCCTTGTTGTCGCCTGATTTTAACTGGTGCATCAGTGCCTCTCTGGACCCAACCACGAGCCCATCCATCAGGGCCATCCAGGGTTCCTCGCATCTCGTCGGTCCACAGCACCTTGCTAAAATCTGTCTTCATATATAGGGACCATTCCAACCTCTGTTCCTTATGCTTCTTATTGATAGGAGGTCTTGTCTTCACTTTTTTCACTTTTCCAATGCCTCGGAGGATGCGGCATCGTGTGGATTTTGGCACATCATCTAGTCCTGCAGCTTCAAAAATTTCAGCTGATGAGGATAGGGGTTTCCTGGCCATTTCTAGTTTGACAGATGTCACATCCCTTGGTGTCAGCTTTCTCAGAGGTGCTTGGTGGCGCTTCTTTCTACCTGCTCCACCTTTCAAAACAAACTTCTCAATAGTGCGGCGGTCTCTCCCTAATTTTCTTGCAATTTCTAAATATGTATGACCTTTACCAAGTAGTCTAACTACTTTGGACCTCTCAGTGTCAGATAAGTCTTTTTTATGCCCCATAGCAGTATTTCTACAGTGTCTGCACACTACAAAGCAATACCTGCCTAATAACTTGGCACACCTGATTTTCATGGCTGGATGATTTATTAATTAGACAAACACTTAAGGCAGAAATGTTTTGGCCATCAAGTCTAGGTCAAATTAGTGCACATTATGTGAAAGTTGTATGAATGTGCAAAATTAAGCGAGTAACAAGAAAAAGTAGGTGCTGCCTAATAACTTGGCACTCGGTGTAGAAGCTTTAGTGCAACACCAGCCAAGCACATCTATCGCTCAAGCGCCAGAAAGTCACAATGAATGCTGATAAGTTCTATAGAAGCCAGTAACCATATCTCTCCTGATGTTAGCAAGTTGGGTCTAATTCACTAACTTGAGTTGGCATTCAGGGTGGGGGCCTAGCTCAGTTGTAGCGCACTGGGCTTCCAACCATTGGTTCCTGGGCACAGGCATCACAATCGCCCTCTGGTCTGGCACAACTGCCCCCCCCCCTTCCGGACCGCTAACTGTTAATACTTACCAATATAAATATATATAACAGTCAGCGGTCTGGGGGGGGGGGGGGGAGTTGAGTGTCCTGCACCAGAGGGCGATTGTGATGCCTGTGGTCCTGGGTACAATTCCTTGTCGAGCCTAAGTTGGATAGCTGCTTCATCCTCAGACCCCTTCCAAGTATAAGGCATATCTAGATACAGTATATATACTGTGTCAAGATATGCCAGCTCCCGCTGGAAGGGGCCCGTGCTTCATCCATCATCTCATTGCCATGGTCCCTGCCTGAGTGCCTGTCCTACTTAGCCCATCAGGTGCAGAAATACAGGACATAAAGCCCTAATCCACCCACCCTTCATGTTTGTTGTCAGTTAAATAGATACAACCATTAACTCAAGGTCAATGCTGGGTTAAGTAGCATATCCTACTCATAGTATATGATATATAACATTAATGTGTAAAGTTTTGCAGAGTCAAAACATTACCATGTCATCATTATAGCTACCTTGACATTTACACGCTGTTCTGCTGGTCTACTGGTCATAAATCTTCAGACTAGCACGTAGCACTGACACAGTAATAAACTAATGAAAGTAAGCAAAAAATAGATAAATAAGACAACTTCCTGTATTTCAAATACCTCCTAAATAAATTATCAACTTTATGAAGCCTATTTTGAAAGCATACGTGCTGTGCTGTCCAAGCACTAACATTTATTTAAAAAAAAAAAAGGTAAATGCTCAAGATTCTGTGTTTACACATCCTGTACAAGTCTTATGGCAAGGGGGCAATGAAGGGGGCAATGAAGGGGGCAATGAAGGTGGGTTTGTGCGACAGGGAGGCAGGAGAGGTCATTACTCACTATAATACTAAATCTTTTTTTTTCTTTTTTTTTTCAGAGCATTTGAGAGCTATGTGAGGTGCATTGATCCGCGGATTACGAGATGTATCTTAATTGCTCCAAGGTATTATGTTTACAAACAATATCAGAAGGACATTGAAACTTACAGTGGGGAACCCTACAATTGCACTGTGCCTACAATCAGTTACCATGACAAACAAATGGTTTCCTTGGTAACTGTCGGTGGAATCAAAATGATGAACAATATAATGAATGGAACCTCTAAAATTGTTGGGAAGCTTGATTATTATATTCTGCTTTGTCTTGTTTCATTATGGACACTTAATTTCAAATAATTTGGCATGAAGGACGCTAAATCCAAAAGTATCACTGAACAATCAAAGATTCACCTTTGTGTTTTTTTATTATAATACTTTTCATATTGACTTATGGCTTTTTGTTTTTATTACAATCTTATACGAAAACCAAATACATTAATAAATAAACTGAAAAAAAAGGACGAAAATAAGGAAAAATGTGTTTTAATTAAGTCATTGAAGGCTACACATATCTCTTTAGGTGATAACTGAAGAGGCGTGAATGACTGACCGAGTTCAAGATACCCAGAATTCCAGATTTTCAATTAATTTCTTGGATCTGTTGAAATTTCTTGGAATCCAGGAAAGGTACTTTGCTGTCCGAAGATATTTTATAGATCGAGCAAATAATAAATAAAATAAAACATTTTAAATTATGCACCTTCCTATCTTCTTTCTAAGCTTGCTATATTCATTGTCTCCATGCTATATTGCTTATGTCGATTGTAAATTAATTAGTTTGGCCAATTAGGTCATGCAGGTCACATAGGTCTATTGTAATTTAAATCACTGCCTTGTCACTGCGTCGATCTCCTAGATAACCCCCCCACCCCCCCCCCCCCCCTTCAACGATTTCACACACGTGCATCTATATTTTTAATGGCCATTAAGGTTAGTTCTTGCAAAGTTGGCCAGAGAGCCGTTGAATTAATGGCCATTTAATTGTACGCAGGTCCTCTTTGATGTCCTATGTTCGTCTCACTGCTAAAGCAGCCAATCTGCACCCCTTTCAGAGGGGTTTTTAAATCTTGCGGTCCTAGCAAAAATTGAAAGCCTCACTTCTAGTGGATTTTCACGAAATTCTCTGTATTTCCACCAGTGGCTAAAACAGAATACTGCAATACTATTGGCTGGGAAAGTTCCCGCCCTTCACTGTGATTGGATAAGGCAAAGTGCATCCAAGCAGCAGTATTTTTAGTGCATTTTAATTTATTTAACATCTTATCATTCAGTTGGTATCTGTTATTTCCCTGAGAAAGTTTTATTTATTCAATAAGTTAGTTATGAGCTTCTTTGTCTGAAAAGCAAAATGAGTTATAAGACGAGAAACAAGACTTATATCTTGTTGAATTCAGGACTGCTCAGTGAAAAGACAAGGATTTCCCAGAAGATATTTTACACATTGCGTATGCATAGTATGGAATACTTTGCTCATCCCATAGTGGTCAATGTCCAAGTTGTGAAAATCCCCAAAATTAAGCTAATCATGGCATTTTAAATGACAACTGCAATATGGCAACATTAGGAGTATTTTACTTGGCTCTATTCAACTTGCCATATCTTAAAACCGCTTAATTTCTCGTCCAAAAAAACATTAGCTTGAAAGAGTAACTTTTTGGAGATCAGTGAAGTTGGCTACCCGAACCTAGCTACCTGACAGCTACCCGGCAGCTACCTGAAGGTGTAAAGTTAGCTACCCGAACCCAGCTACCTGACAGCTACCTGGCAGCTACCCGAACTTTCCATGTATATAACTCAAAAACAGTTGAGTGTAATTTTTCCGTTTTTGCGCCAAAAGATACTTAGGGCAAAGGTTTACATTCTAGAATTTTTTCGGAATTTTCCGAGTACGTCGCAGATGTGATATATCAAAATAATTGAAAAAATGACGTTTTTTACCGTAACGCAAACGGTAGCTTTTTGGAGTGTCCGGTTGAGAAAGCGCCGGTAGAAAACAAAAATTAACTTTGGTGTCTAACTTTTAGCATAGACAAAACTAGTCTTTGCAACCCTTAAAGGGGTCAAATTCATTAGTACTTTCGGGTAGCTGCCAGGTAGCTGGAATTTGGCTCGCCTCTTTTTTGCCACCCTCTCGTAAACGGTTTCACGGATCTTTACCGTTTTTGACACAAAGATACATTTGGCAAAGGTCTACATTTTAGAATTTTCCAGAATTTTCCAAAGGGTTACGGCTCTGAAATATCAAAAAAACTCAAAAACAACCTCTTTTGCCGTAGCTGCGATTGTAAATTTACCGGTTGACCGGTTGGGACAGTACCGATAAAAAACAAAAATTAACTTTTGTATCTAACTTTTGCAATATGTAAAACTGACCTGTGCACCCGTTAAGTGGGTGTAATTAGGCCTTAGATTCGGGTAGCTGCCAGGTAGCTAGCTTCGGAAAATTCCGAAAAAATTCTAGAACGTAAACCTTTGCCCTAAGTATCTTTTGGCGCAAAAACGGAAAAATCACGTTTGACCGTTTTCGAGGAATATGCGATAGCGAAGCTAGCTACCTGGCAGCTACCCGAATCTAAGGCCTAATTACACCCACTTAACGGGTGCACAGGTCAGTTTTACATATTGCAAAAGTTAGATACAAAAGTTAATTTTTGTTTTTTACCGGTACTGTCCCAACCGGTCAACCGGTAAATTTACAATCGCAGCTACGGCAAAAGAGGTTGTTTTTGAGTTTTTTTTATATTTCAGAGCTGTAACCCTTTGGAAAATTCTGGAAAAATTCTAAAATGTAGACCTATGCCAAATGTATCTTTGTGTCAAAAACGGTGGGGATCCGTGAAACCGTTTACGAGAGGGTGGCAAAAAATAGGCGAGCCAAATTCCAGCTACCTGGCAGCTACCCGAAAGTACTAATGAATTTGACCCCTTTAAGGGTTGCAAAGACTAGTTTTGTCTATGCTAAAAGTTAGACACAAAAGTTAATTTTTGTTTTCTACTGGCGCTTTCTCAACCGGACACTCCAAAAAGCTACCGTTTGCGTTACGGTAAAAAACGTCATTTTTTCAATTATTTTGATATATCACATCTTCGACATGCTCGGAAAATTCCGAAAAAATTCTAGAACGTAAACCTTTGCCCTAAGTATCTTTTGGCGCAAAAACGGAAAAATCACGTTTGACCGTTTTCGAGGAATATGCGATAGCGAAGCTAGCTACCTGGCAGCTACCCGAATCTAAGGCCTAATTACACCCACTTAACGGGTGCACAGGTCAGTTTTACATATTGCAAAAGTTAGATACAAAAGTTAATTTTTGTTTTTTACCGGTACTGTCCCAACCGGTCAACCGGTAAATTTACAATCGCAGCTACGGCAAAAGAGGTTGTTTTTGAGTTTTTTTGATATTTCAGAGCCGTAACCCTTTGGAAAATTCTGGAAAAATTCTAAAATGTAGACCTGTGCCAAATGTATTTTGTGTCAAAAACAGTATTGATCCGTGAAACCGTTTACGAGAGGGTTAAAAAAAAAAGGCGAGCCAAATTCCAGCTACCTGGCAGCTACCCGAAAGTACTAATGAATTTGACCCCTTTAAGGGTTGCAAAGACTAGTTTTGTCTATGCTAAAAGTTAGACACCAAAGTTAATTTTCGTTTTCTACCGGCGCTTTCTCAACCGGACACTCCAAAAAGCTACCGTTTGCGTTACGGTAAAAAGCGTCATTTTTTCAATTATTTTGATTTATCACATCTGCGACGTACTCGGAAAATTCCGAAAAAATTCTAGAACGTAAACCTTTGCCCTAAGTATCTTTTGGCGCAAAAACGGAAAAATTACACTCAACTGTTTTTGAGTTATATACATGGAAAGTTCGGGTAGCTGCCAGGTAGCTGTCAGGTAGCTGGGTTCGGGTAGCTAACTTTACACCTTCAGGTAGCTGCCGGGTAGCTGTCAGGTAGCTAGGTTCGGGTAGCCAACTTCACTGATCTACTTTTTGGCTACATGCCAATATTTATTTTATCGGTGTCGTGATGTCGGCCTGAGTTAGATATCTATGTTCATTTAGAAAGTCATTGTCTGTCAATTAAATGCACTTCTATCAGGCTGAACTTTTATAAATTCATGATTTATAATTTATAAATTTACTGATTTTCATTTAGATGTCAGACAAGACATATATATTATATTAATATAATGTGACATAACATAAAAATACATAAAATGTATGAACAATACCTTAAAAACTATGGTTAATTAAATTGATACAATTGGTTCCAGTCAAATAAAATTATTAACATGTTCTGATGTATGTTCACATCTATATTTCTCGGGACATAATAGAAGACTAATAATTATTAGTTTATTTCTATTATTGGTATATTATTGATATATCCTGATCTTTATATGTTCTGCCATGAGTGTTTATCTATTTTTCATAAGCCATGAGTGTGTATCTACTTTTCATAGCCGAAGGCCAGAGGCCATAGGCTGTATGTTCAAGGTTGCAGGAGCTAGGTGGCAGCACTCACTACGAAACCAGCGACAGGTGGTAGCACCAGCACGATAATTTTGACGGAGCCTTTTCTGGAATTTAAATCTCACCCATGCGCAATTGTATACAAACAAAGTTTTCCTAATGTTGGTTACGAGATTTGGTAATATGTGTTTTATGACATTATTTATCTAGGTACTAGTTATTATTGGCACGCAGTGTTCCATACATTTCTTTAAATCGTTGTTTGTTGCCTCCGCGAGTCCCTCGGCTGTTTCCGGTCACAAGATGGCGAACTCGGACGGAAATGACCGAAGTGCGTTGTACAGCTTCGTGCATGTTCGGGTGAGAGGCCCCAGGCGGGGAATACTTGCAGTGTCTTATACCTTTTATTGGTCGTTCAATTTTGAAAACCTGCCCGGGTCTTTTCCTTACTGAATATATTAGTGCATGTGCAGTGACGTGTCTAGACTGCTATATAGGTCACTGCTACAACAGAACGAAATGGCCGTGCAAATTGCCACATAACACGGCAAATTTTGCCGTTTTCACAGGGACTGGATACTGTATTTGTTCAGAAAGGTATTCTATGACTTTCTGGCTTTTATTTAATCCTTTGAGAAATTTGATCAATTTTTCATGAAGTTATGCGTTCCGGTCGTTGTGGTCAGCGAACGTTCGCTTTCATAAGGTCAGCTATCAAATGGTACCTACGGCAAATTTTGCAGTTTCGAGAGCAAATGGATACCGTTTCTCTTCAGAAATTAATTCTATGACGTTCTGCCTTTCATTTAATGCTATAAATTTGCTTTTAAGGCATTGATATCAAATATAATTATATATTTTATGTATATATGCATTGCATTCAGCACCATAGTGGCCTTCGGCATCATGCTTTGGCATTAACATATTAAGCTTCCTTCTTTATATATTTGATACAATTTATGTTGTATTATTGAATTTTTACAGATGAGAACAAACATGAGAGCACATGGGTGTGCTATTCAGGGTTTAGTGCAGTATAGCGGAAATTTATGTATAATTTGGCGTCCATTAAATATTTTATATAGAATAGCGGGGGTTTTGGACTATTGCCCCCATGAAAAAGCATAAACTCTGTTGTCTACCGTGAATATGAAAACCGCCGTCATAACTAAATAGTTTGTGACGTCATACATTGATTTCAAGCATTTTAAAGTCATAGGCATGGCAATGAGGCTCGTTAAATATGGTCATATATCTGGGTCCGCTATACTGCACTTTTTCCGCTATTTATAACATTTTGGAAACCCCCAACTTTATTTGGCCAATCAGCACACAGTTATGGTTTAAACCCCGGGAATGTTTAGATCGGGTTTTAAAGACACCAGATTAAATGCCCATACAGGATGAAGAAATTTTGGCGCGAACAATTCACGGATCAATACCAGGTGGCGCGATCAGTCCTCTGTAGCCCTCTGCTGGGCTTATTGGAAACAAAAAAAATGTAAACTAAACATAGTGAGCGATTGAACCATGACATGAGACTCTTTGTCCCCTATTTATGTCACCGTGTTCAACAGTGACAATATGGTGAGGTTTGCGATTACATTTTCACATATGACAACAATTATGTCTTGACTTTATTGATATTGCTACAAAGCATCCTTAAAGCTGAGCGATATTACAAGTATCACATTATCTTGGCTCATTTTTGTGGTGAGCTGAGCCTCTGAATACATCGATTGATTTTTGATTAAACAGGTTTTTGACAGCTGTTGTAAACAGGTGCACTTTGAAATTAAAATAGCATATGATATGAGCCTATATAGTAAGTTATAATATAGTGATAGTATATATATATATATATATATATATATATATATATAACTTTTAATGACAAATCCATATCAAAAAGATACATGATAGTATATGGTACTACACTGTACACAGGTCTACTTTATGTTTATTTATTTGCCTCATTATTATTAAAAAAAAAGAAAGACAATAGAGTCTATGATAATACGTCCCTCAATTCAACTGACCTGTTAAAACCTTGTCTCATAGTACAATTGTAATCTTCTTGATGGCTTATTCATTAATAGTCAAGGATGATTACATATTGTACTGGTTCATGTCTAAAAACTGTCGCTGTTTTATTTAACACCTGAATGTGTATTTTCTGAGTAAATCTCTGAACTCGTCTTATTGCTCTATTTATGTTTTTCAGCTTGGCAAAGAATATAGACTGTCAACACAGATATGGATGCAAAATTGTTGATGCAATACGCCAAGAAAAATAGCCAGGGCAACAAAAATGGACATTGAAACTGCATATTCCAAAGTGGGAGAATATGGACGATTCCACAGAAGGTTTTTCTGGACTATGTGTACCATTTGGGTATACTTAGCATTTCATTCAATACACAACGTATTCTTGGGTGCGGATCTAGAGTTCACCTGTGTTCAGGTAATATAAATTATGGTAATCAATCAATGATGTAAAATTTAATGCACATTATATTTATTATGTTCAACAGTTGGATTATTGACCATGTGTACAGACCAACCTCTTTCTTTACTTCCATGAACATTTTTTAAATAAAATAAATGTACTTATATCGAACTGCAAAAGCATATGGACTGTCCATTTACAAAGCAAACTTATGTCATAATTAACAAACATATTTAAGGGTTGTTGAAGTAGGTTTTATTTACAACTGTTTTTGCTAATATACTATCACATCACTTAATTTATATGCTATCCTTAACTTTTAGGGTGATAAAGAAATTAAGGGATGTCCTGAGTCTGGATCATGTACACAAGTTATATTTAATTCAGAGTATACTTCCATAGTATCAGAGGTGAGTCTGTCTGTCTAATAGTATGAGTAATTTTGAAATACACTTCCATCTCACCTTACGACTACCTCCTAAGGCTAATCCTAAAAATATTTCTGTTGAGGGCTAAATGACAATTGAAAAACCCATCGGGTAGGTAAGAATTTTACACAGACACAGTTGCACTGATATTAAAGATTAAGACAACACAGTAAGTTTTAAACTTATTAAAATTTTATCTTTACAGGCTTCCACAAAAAAGACAAATAGAAACATGTTCTGTACATAATAATAGCGGGAATTTTTTTTCTATGAACAAGCTAAAAAACGTTAGTAATACGCACTGAATTTTTCAATACGGTAGTGTGACCCGCAACAGGAATATTTTTAAGACTGGCCTATTATATGCGACCACCTGGACATATGATTAGATTAATCATAAAATTGTACCACCAACCATACTATTTCATAATAAAGATATACTGATTTGTATATTTCTGAATAAAAAAATATTATTTGATAAATTTTTATTGGTGTGTTCTGCAGAGAAGGCGCACAGTAAAACTGCATCTGACTGTGAGGATAATCAGATGCATCACACTGTCAACATATGGGAGTCATTTGTGAACGATAACACAACAAAATTTAGCTCACTGTACATAATTATACTGTTGTATAATCTTTAGGTTCTTGATATTCAATTTTCTATTTGTCTATCTTCGTTTCAGTGGGAACTTATTTGTGGAAAAAGTTATCTGGCCTCTTCAGTGCAGTCATACTACTTCGCTGGTGCTCTCCTGTCAAATTTGATATTTGGTAACCTCTCAGACCGCTTTGGGCGGAAACACATGATCTGGCTAACCTGTGTCCTGTCGGGGCTGTTCTCCTTGATTGGGGGGTTTGTCACAAATTTTTGGATCTACTGTGCCATGCGATTTCTTAATGGGATCTTTGCTGGAGGTTTGGGTAAGTTAATGATGCGTATTTAAGAAAACAAGTTTGGTTTAGTATAATGACTGGACGCAGGACTAAAGTCCTATATATCCAGCTCGTGAAGTAGTGGTGGTGGCGTGGTGCAAGATGTGATGATGATTTACATAGAACTGTGAGACATATATGTACAGTTTTCTTTTGTTTAAACAAAACACGCATCACTCAAGTTCTGATCTAGGATGTCGGGTCTCCTTATTCTTTCCCGAGTGTGAAGAAGGTAATGGGGAGAAAAATAAGATAGCCTACTAAGACCGTAGCATATAAAAAGACAATAAGATGACTTCACTATGTAATTGTTGCATGCATTAGTGACCTCTTGTGGTATTCTTCTCCCATGGCATTGTATAAGAAATCAGGTGTTTTGACCAGAAGTGGCTTTTGAAATATGATTTTATGTAAATATTTACTCTGTTTGTAATATTAAGCAGTAATAATTATTTATGGTCATTAATCATTTTGTTGATGACTGGTCAATGTTAATACGAGTATTATCAAAGTATTGATAGTCGTATTGTACAGGAAACTGTATCATAGTGTTGTATTTTCAAGAAGATTACACATACAAAACTTATTAAGGTAGACTTTGACCTATTGCTGCTCTGGAAATTTTTTATAATGCTGACAATGTTGGACAGTTTCACGTAATAATTTAGATGTTATATAATGTATAAAATTACAAAAAATGATTAGAAAAAGAGAACATTGCCGATCCCACTTCAAGTTCAAGTTTCAAGTTCAAGTATTTATTGCTACCGTCAGTACAACCATTAAAATGAAAAGAGAAATGAACAGAGAAATAATTATGGTTACAATATGGCCTGACATCTTGGGTGTATTTGGCCAAAAAAGAAAGAAAAAACATAAAAGTATACATTTACAAGATAATATAGTGTACACAACATTATTTGCTAATCTAAATAGTTTCAGTTTCTAGAAATTGTTCTTAATTAAAAAAATATGTCTTTAATCGTTTTTTCAATGTTTTAAAAGAATAATCAACGAATTTACTAAAAGAATTAAAGCACACAACTTGACCCTAATATAGTGTAAATTTAATTATTATTATAAAAAATTATATTATTATATACTGATACCCTAGAGACAGTTACCGATTGTCATGTGATTCCAACACTTTATGTTTCAGGTCTCGTTGGCTTTGTGATACTTACAGAAATAATGCCAAAAGGTCAGAATGGTTTCATCGGGTTAACATTGCCTTGCGTTTTCGCTGCTGGGATACCTGTTTTTTCTTTTCTGGCCTACTGCTTCAAAGACTGGCATAAATTAACAATTGCTACAAGTGTGCCTGGACTTTTTGGGTTATATTTCTATTGGTAAGACCATACATGAAATTACAGATATTTGTCTGAGTTATCATGATTATGGGAAGCAAATTTAGAAGATATTTCGATTAATTTGATGGTAATATACAGTTTACTTAGAATTCATAAATTTCTGTCACCAGATGTGTGGAATGCCTATTATGGTACCTTTAAATTGCAAGATTTTTATTTAAGACAATTTCAATGGAAATTAATTGGATTAAAATTATTTAAAGGTCAGATATGACAGATCTGCAAATCACATGACACAGAAGCTTGCATATGTTAATCAGACAGGTAATCAATGATTCACTAATTTTATAATTTTATGTTATTCCATATTTTCCAGGTTCATTCCAGAAAGCCCTAGGTGGCTTTACGCAAAAGGACGTTTTTCTGAAGCTGAGAGAGTTTTATATAAAATTTACAGAGCCAATAATCCTGGCCAAAATGCACCGGAAATTACTTTAAAACCACTTACGGAGGGAACAGAGGTCACCCATGTCAGTGTGCTTAATATATTTACAAACAAAATTTTATTGAAAAGGACTCTTCTATGTTTACCTAGTTGGTAAGTGCTAACTTCACGCTATAAATATTGGTAAAGTATGAGTTAATATATGCCTAAAAAAATTCTGTATTTATTTTGAAATGGAAGGGTTATTAGGTGACAATTTCATAAAAATTAATGACTAGAGGCACCGAAAAAGTACAATCAAGAAATGACTTTCGATGAAGTATTATTCAGAGTGTTGAGTGTATATTTTACCACATAATTACAGCCAAATAATTAAGTTTACTCCCTGCTATGGCCATTTTGATTACTTTTAAGATCATTAATCTTAGAAAAAATAACAAATTGTATTTGATATCTTGACTTCATATGCGCCAAAATTTAAATTAGAAAAAAAAGATAAAATTATGGCTTTTAATGATAATACTGGTGAGCTGCAACTTTAATTTATGTACATGATATAACATGATATTACATGATATAACATGATAGTACATGATATTACATGATATTGCATGATATTACATGTACTGTGTTGCTATTACAGGTTTATGTTCAGTGCCATTTACTACGGAATGACCATGAGTGCTGGTTCACTCGGTGGCAATCGTTTTATAAGTGTTAGTTTATCAGGTTTGGTCGAAATTCCTGCCAATCTCATTGCCATGGCCATTTTAGACAGGTATGTCTTCAGTGTTGCCTTTATCATATTTATATATATATATATTATTTAATTGTGTACTCTTAGTACAATGTGAAAAAATTTAACATAAATTACAATTATTTTCAACTTCTTCTGATAGTGTTATGCATGATGAGTAATCTGTGTAAGTTAAACAATTTTACGAGATGTTTACATTCCATTATGGATGTATTTATTTTGTAACATTGAATAAATGTCACACGTACGTTACTTTAATTATAATTTATTGAATTGAAGTGCTTGTTATATATTATTTGGAAGTGACACCAAAATCTACAATATTTTTTAAAGTTGATTCCTAAATTGCATCTCGATACTAAAAGCATTGTGCAGGGTGTCATCTCATTGAAAATTTGTGTACAGTATCCGACGACGAAGTTGTGGCCGATACCGGAGTTGTGGAGTTCCAGTAGTGACGTCCAGGGGCGGATCCAAGCATTCTGAATGAACAAGATGAGAGAAATGCCACTTTTCTAAAAACTCTTACTGTGAGAAAGTTAAGGATCTGCCCCTGGATGTCAGAATTAAAGGCCACAACTCCGATGTCAGGCAAAACTTTGGCATCGGACACTGTATGCTAACCGTTATTCCTCGATGATCTGCTTATACTATTTTCTGATAGCGTGTCAACTACTTTCTCATTTGTTGTCTCTAGATTGGGACGAAGTCGCACGATCGGAGGACTCTTGATTTTGTCTTCCATTTCATGCTTTGGAATTCTCATCCTTCCAAATACCAACCCTGCCTTAACAGTCACCTTTGGTCTGCTTGGTAAAATGACACTTGCGGCTGGATTTTCTATCGCATATGTCTTTGTTGCCGAGCTCTATCCAACTGTTTTCAGGTGGGCGTCTCTTTAATTAATTTATGCGTGACACAATCCCGTAATTGAAACTGGCCCATATTTTAAGGCCACTGTAATTTCAAAACATTTTCTAGGTCAGGTGTACCTGTTATTGTAATATTGTCATTAAAAGCTCTGGAATTAAAGATGGGTCACCTCAATATCAAGACCACTTCAGTCACCCTGCCAAATTCTCTAATGTATCATGTGAATTATGTTAAACTGTACAAATTTCAGGCAAATATAAATAATCTGAATCAGTGATTACAAAGGGTGGCCTGTATTGGGAAGCTCAATCATACCTGCCATTTACAACATGAGGCAAATTTTATGCACGCAGTATGCATACTGTACATAGTGTTTGATAAAATTCAAATATTAATAATGATTATATTTGAGAAACCATATTTTCTGGTTATTGCAGAAACAGCGCCGTAGGAATTTTTTCGACTGCTGCTGGGATAGGTAGTGTTGCAGCTCCGCTGATCACTCCATTAGTAAGTGCATGAAATTTATTGGAAAGAAAAGAAAAAATGTTAACAATGCAATTCTTGGAAATTAATGAAACCTATTCAGTACTTCAAATATGAAGTAAGAGCATTTTTGAAAGTGCAATGCACAGTGCCGTGCATAAGTTAGTGAACCTCACTGAAAAAAAACAGTCAGGGTGGTTCCATTTAAAAAAGGGGGAGGGGGGCAGGTGCACCAGAAAATTGTCGGAACAGCCCTTATTGCTTATGTAATAATTTGTATTTTTTGGACTTATACAATTCGTTCAAATTGTAATTTTCAGTTGATGTAGTATAGTAGTGTTAAAAACTGTGAACTAACACTTCCAAGATGATCTGTGTCACTTTGATTGTCATTAAAGGGGAACTAACCCCTTTTGCACTTTACCTCTCAGATGATAGCTTGGGTCCATAGAAACAATTCCATACTATTCATAACTTGTATATGTGCACTGGTAATGAAATATCCTTCATTTATTAGCTCCGTTTTGTGAACTACGGAGGCCGCCATTTTTTACTTTCCCGGTGTTTTGCACTGACCGGAAATACGTCACTGTTGTACTATAGATCTCGGCATTGCAATCAACTGGTGAGAACAACTGTCAACAACAGTTTTAGATACAGTTAATTGCACTTTCAGAGCAGTTCTTACTGAGTGTCAAGTAATTGCCATTGAACTGTTTGACAATGCAATTAGAGAGAGAGAGAAAGAGAATTTATTAGACCAAATTAAATAAAACAAACAAAAGCAGCAAATTACAAGGAACAACAATAAGCAGTAAATAATAAAATAAAATAAAAAAAGGTCAAAATAAACTTTTTTTTGGTCAGGAGACATCCACTAATAAAGTTCTATTTTAAAAAACGCTAACGAGGATGCTCCCTTTAAACTCCTATTTAAAAAATATTATAATATTATTTAATAAAATTAAAATAAGAAATAAAAAATTAATAAAATACATTTATATATAAATAACAAGATCAAAATATAAGAAATAATGATGGGATGAAAATGAAAGTATGGCAAACAAATTGCAAATTTAATAAAAAGTTTACAACAGGGATCAGTTCTTAATTGTGATTGTGACATCAAATATATTTTGTGTATGAATGTACTGGGTGGTACTGGATGGTCTCACAGATTTCAAAGCAGCCAGCCGAATTGACAATATAAAATTATCAGAGAAACAGCTATCAATTATCCTGCTATGTAATACAACTACTGAATGTTTGGATAACTGAGTACCAATTAAATTAATTTTTAGTAATTTAGAGCAGTTTACATTGTATTAGATTTCAGCTTGTATGCATACACGAAAAAAGTATTATGTTGTCAAATAAATCTATAGATCTATTATTCGTCCACTGTTTATTAGTGAAGCTTTAAAAAAAAAGGTGGTGTATTGGACAATGTTTTGTTGAAAATGAGTTTTTGATATTATATTTTATTTTAAACTGGTAGGCCTATATTAAATGTATCTAGCAATGCAACCAACATACAATTGAAATAAGCACAATTTGGTAATTAATATATATTAATCTTGGTAAAGAAGGAGGTACTGCCTTTAAAACAACCCCACTAACACTACATATACACCAAATATAAATACTATGAAATATATTTATACTATAAATAATACTGCACACTGCCCCAAAATATTATGTAACATATTTCATTTACAAAGCAAAGCAGTATTCCAATTCTGTTCTCTTGCAAAAATATTTTCAGAAATATAGTGATACAAAATATTATTCGCCCATGCATATATACCTATTCTTAGATACAAATTGCTCATTGCAATCAATGCAATAATTATGCTGTATTCCCAAAAAATTGCAATTAACACCCTTTATGTTGTTGTGCTATCTGTTCTTGATAATTGCAATGAACAATGCAACGGCTTGTAATCAACATGATTGAATTGATTCATATGGCTGAATGCATAAATGGCCTAGCTGTTCTTGATTTAGGACATAAGTGACGTCACTGTCTTGCGTGCCGTGTGCAATAATGGCGGCCCCCATCATGTTGGCGGTTGGTGCAAATTGCATTTTTAATTGGCTTGAAATCATATCAAACCATAGTTTAAGACATTTCCTTTCACTGCAATATACTATTTAACATCTAATTGAACTTTTGAAATTAACTTACAAACTTCCATTAGTTCCCCTTTAAAGTAATTTTTATTTTTTTTCGGGAGGGGGGGGGGGTTCTCTTAATAACTTATACATGACACTGTATGTTATTTTTTTAAGTCATAGAACAAAATCTAACTGACTCACTACATAAGAATATTTATCAGTAAAGTTAATTCAGTAACCATGGTAACTGCACCTTGGTCTTTACTTTTGTTATTGGCAACAATTAACAGTGATCCGATATGTAGATATAATTTAATTTCTGTCCGATATGTAGATATAATTTAATTTCTTTCCGATATGTAGATATAATTTAATTTCTGTTTTTGCACTGTTTTCAGGGCCAGTTTTTTCCTAACTTGGATTATCTTGTCTACGGCTGCATGGCATTAATCTCCGGAATATTGACTTTGCAATTACCTGACACTACCGGAAAACCTATGCCAGAAACAATAGACGATTTGTATTAAGCAAGATAGCACATCCAACTGGGGATGCATTGTGATTTTTTAATTTTTTTTTATGTAACACATGTTATTCGCACATGAATCTATATTACAAGACTTACAAGGGGCTGTCATGTATGCCTCATGACTTGAAAATAAAATTATTATTGTTATAAAAGTGGAAAATTACTTTGATATGGTGTTCATTATTTATTATAAAAGTGCTAAATTTGTTTATTATTTAGTTATTAAACCTCCAAAGTACCAATTGAAAACTGCCGATGTAAATATTTCAGATATAGTTGAGGATGAATATCACCTCATAATGAAATGCAGGAAGTATGAAAAAGAAAGGGATGGAGACCTTAATTTCAGTTAGGAAGAAACTAGAAGCAATGTTTATGCAATTCCTAATCATTTTGACCTGCAATTGTGATGTAGTGTCCCGGGCCTCAGCAGTGACCCCACCTTCTAGCACTTGGCTAGGAGGGATATCCTTTGTGGCCGAATGGTTAGAGGTGTGGGTAAAGCTGCTCATGACATGGTGGACACAATCCGGGCACCTCTGTGAGCATGAATTAGGGGTTGAAGGCCAGGGTAGGCAGTTCGAATCCCGCTCACAGGGGGTATATAAATAGAATTGCGATGTTTGACTTGTGATGTTAGTCAAAATCGCAAGAAAGTATGGGGGATGTGATGTAGTGTCCCGGGCCTCAGCAGTGACCCCACCTTCTAGCACTTGGCTAGGAGGGATATCCTTTGTGGCCGAATGGTTAGAGGTGTGGGTAAAGCTGCTCATGACACAATGACCATGATGTATTTTCGGCTTTAACAGAATTTCTAACTAAATTAAAGTCTCAGCTATAATAAGGTTAGGGATATAAGTCTCACCCAAATGGGAAATTGTAATGTGAAAAATATCGAATATCAAAGAAATTTCACCTTGCGAATATCAAAAGAATCAAATATCCTTCACACTCATTAATGTGAATCCTGAGAATGTGTACTTGTCTAGTCACATGCAAAGAGGAAATACCCTGTATTGTTATATATTGCTACTCGGTGTCACATATGTGTTGTCTGTCCATGTCATCGGACGGTATATCGTATTTTTCATTCTTTTATCTGACAAAATATGTAACTGTTCTCAGATTTTCCAGTTTTGTTTCATTTCCTTGTAATTATGATATGCACCAATAATCTAATAATTTAGCCAACATCAAACACAAATGTGCTGCTTATTAAACATTTGTTAAAGGTGTGAACAACAAAACGTACAGCTACCTGTCAATGTTATCATGGTCATGCCTTTGGCACTATCAGATGACCCAGTAGAATTTAATAATTCACTTAATTCACTTGTCTTATTTATATATATATATATGTAAAATGTGCACTTGACACATATAGCTACATATGTATCAACTCATAATATTATATATCTCAAGGTTGAATCTTAATTGTGATTAGTTTATTTATCCAATTAATTAGATAATTGTCATTCATTGTGACTCATGAACTTAACTCATATTACAAATAAGCATATACAAAGAAAATAAATATTTTCTTGATACTAAACAATGCTGAAGTAAAACGTGCAACTTGCATTTTCCAACAGGTGTCACCACCGTATATGGATATACCCAGGTGTGCAACAACAAACCAAAGCAACACACAAAATGCAGGCATGACCATGATGACATTGACAGGTGCTGTATGTTTGGTTGTTAACACTTTAATAAGGAGCACATTTTTGTTTCATGCTAATTTTCAGTGCATACGTTAAACAAACAGGCATATAATATGCTATGCTATTTCTGTATACAATGCATTGCCAGGTGTTGACCTAGATATTCTTGCATGTCATGTATGTCGATCAGCCCTCCATATAGTAGAAGAGAAACAACTCTGTATATTTATATCACCAAAAATCTGTTATATATGATACAATGGCAATATCTGACTGTAATAACATATAACTGCAGTTTACAGGTGAAGTTATTGGTGTACACGTGCATGGTGGTGACATCTTGTGTATTAGGAAACATTCCATTACATTGTACTTCGCGCTCAGCTTAGTGGATGATAACTTAAGCTATGCTTTTTCACATTGTCTAAATTACCTAGAATACTTGGCACTATTTATTTCTACACATCTGTTTAAGGTGTCGACTCATCAGAAGGTGCAAACAATTTTGGTGAGAGGTTGGGGGGGGGGGGGGATCCTTCCAAGTAACACACCTAATGTTTAATACAATTCACTTAATTCACTGCTCAAGCTATGATGATATATTCTTAACAGAACCTGAGCAGCAGTATTTATGACATGTTGGAGTTTCTCTCGTATTTTGGTAATCCAACAACATCCCCCCCCCCCCGTACAGTAATCCAGTTGACTGAAAATGAAGTCATGGATTGTTGGAAATCCATCCTTTTCTTTTTTTTGTAATATCACACCCAAATGGTGTAATCAGGTCATTGCTTGTTTCCTTGACAAATGCTATCAGTCTTACTGTCATCCATCGATCCTTAATTTATAAGATAGCATTTATTGGCTCACGTGTTACCCTGTATATTTAATGTGATAAAAGTAAATGGTATCGAGTCACTTCATAGACACGCAAAATCGTCGACACGCAAAATCATCGACAACCAATTTCGTTGACAACCAACCCGTAGACAGGAGGGGGACAAACTCATTGACAATTATTTCCTCGGACGACCATCTTGTTCACAGAAAAACGTGGCTATACCAACTCGTTGACATGTCACCGTTGACAACGTTTTTATGTAGTTATTTAGTTCACGCAAATTCGCCAGATGTTGCAACAGTATACTCGTACCAGTGCTGCCACCTTACAACATTACTTTCATATACTGCATGTTTAACTATTTTATTATATTTTTGTAGTCGAAACAAATAACATAAAAACCAGTTTATTGATATAAATATATATATCAATAAGGTGATCAATTGCAAGTTTGAAAAAATAAAACCGTTGCTTTCTTCCTGCCCATCGCTCTCCACAATCCCTGTTGTGCACTACCAGTCATGCAACTCTGGAGTTTACTGACTTGTCGACGAAATGGTATATAGCCAAGTTGGCTGTCAACGAATTTAAATTGTCAAAGAGTTGGTCATGTGACCTGTCAACGAGTTGGTTACAGTGGTGTTAAGTTTGTGAATGACTTTGTCACTCACAAATTTACACGAGTTGGTTTGTCAACGAATTTGTGCCTGGCCCTCAAAAGTGTCAACGACTTGGCATGTCTATGAGTTTGCATGTCGACGAAATGACCTGTATTCAAATAAATGTACCCAACTTTCTGATAGTATTTATGTTGAGCTTTGATCTCACTGCATGTAGTCGCGTCGTCATATCCAAGTACTTATGGAAATTCCAAGACATGAACCCTGAAACACACTGAAATTGATTTATGTGTGTCAATTAATGCATACCCACATCGTCTGATTGGCTGAGAGGCCGTTAAATTAATAGTTTTTTATAGGTGATGACGGTCGACGATCATTCCTGTCTAAATTGAGGTCAAATAAAAAAAGATAATTTTTGGAAATAGTCTAAACCGTGACCCATCGCCACCTAAAATTCAGGTAAACTTATCATAGTGAATTGCAGGTTGGGATTTGGCCTCAATAATACCCATTGTTGTTCAATGTAGGTCCTATTGCCCATGGGAAGATATAAAGCATGCTGTCAGGGCCGGTCCTAGGGCAATGCGAGCAAGGTGGCTGTGTTGGGCCCTGCACCTGAATAAGCCCCATGCTACTGAAATATTAGGCCCCGAAAATGTCCTTTTAAAAAGCAAAAAGAAATCTTCAGATTTGAACAGTAAAGGTAAATAGTGGGTTACATAGGCCCACGTTGGGCCTGGCACATGCTAAGACCGGCCGTGCATGCTGTGGTGAGAAACATGACCAAAAAGAAACACTAAAACAGAACCTAGCAGTGCTGGTAATAATCGCCTACTTAACAGTCATGTAAAGTGATGATAATATATATTAGATATTAAATATCTGGATTGATTTTAAAAAGATTGGTTCCTCAGGATTGTTGATTTTGACTTCAGATCTCACCATCCACAAGAGTGAGCCACTTTGAAAGTTACTGCAGTCATGTACACCAGAGGGCTACGACGACTGCCCTTCAAAAATGAAGTTCAAACAATGGAAGATAAAAATATTGTGGGGTTTCATTGGAGGAATGTGCGTGGTGCTCTATTTCCATTTAATGTTAACCAAACCAAAGTGGAAAGTTCACGTCTGCCCCATTGTGTATAATGACGAAGATGTCACGGGTGCCATCTACTATGACGTTGAAAATGATGATCAAATTATTCCACCGCAGGAAGGGTATAGGGTAGATTGTGCAGCTGTAATGAAGGGAGATATACAAGAACTGGAAAAGGCTAGTGAATATAAAAAATGTCAAGCTAAAACCTTGTCAGATGTTGCATACATCAATATGGCATATGACTGCCCTAAGTTCCGGAAAGTACGGGGATATGATTCATACCATATTACATCGGAAGAAAAAGATTTCCCCATCGCTTTCAGCATCTTAACTTTTGAAAATGTTGAACAGACTGAAAGACTGCTTCGGGCAATTTATCGGCCACAGAATTACTACTGCATTCATGTTGATCTCAATGCTCGGCAGAGCGTAAGGGCGGCCATGTCAACCATTGCTGGTTGTTTTGAAAATGTAATCATGGCGTCACATCCCGTTCCAGTGAAATGGAGTGAATTTACTGTCTTAGAAGCGGAGATTCACTGTTTGCAAGATCTAGTGAAGATACCCAAGTGGAAATACTTGATAAACCTAACAGGAAGAGAGTTCCCGCTTAGAACCAATTGGGAACTGGTTCAAATCCTGACGGCTTACAATGGTGCCAATGACATTGACGGCACACATTTTAGGTTTGTTTGGACAATTTTATTTTGCAGTAATCATTAACAGTCGTGAGATCAAAATAATTTTTAGCTTAGATATTTCTTACTTTTATATCAAGGCAACTTTGAAATAAATTTATCTGAAGAGCTTTATGATTATGCCAGCTATAAGCATCATGTGAACATATTAAAAACAGTCTCGCCGCATGTTGTCAAAATAATTTGTTTTAAATTAAAGTTTCAGTAATCAAAAAGTATTATATGATGCTTGGTGATATTTTAGAACTCCACCAATGTTCTGATACCTTTTCAGGCGACCCCTAATATGGACAAAATACATTTGGAGAAACCAAAACTGGATGACATGGCAAGAGAAGGGAGCACCGCCTGATGGATTTCTCATTGCAAAGGGGTCAACGCACGTGCTGGCATCGCGTGGGTTTGTGGAATATGTAGTCTACAATGAGTCTGCACATGCACTTTTGGAGTGGATGAAAGATATTAGGGCTCCGGATGAACATTACTTTCCTACACTCAACCACAACCAACATATGGGCATTCCAGGAGCATATAAAGGTATTTTTCATTTTATTTCATTTTCAATGAGATTTTTTGCTGTATTAAATATATCTACCAAATACCGGTTTCATGAAACTAGTTGATGCATTGTATTCGCTGTCACCTAATGGGGAGAACAAGCACCACCAGAGGACACTGCGACCGTAGCAGATAAGTATTGTTTGATGACGTCATCTATATTGTGAAGTCATATGTGTAACCATGGTGTAGTGACGTTCATCTTATTGTCTTTTTATGTGCTATAGTCGTAGTGCCCTATGAAGGCTCTGTTACTTTTCTCCCCATAGGTAAAGTCCTGCGCTACGAATTACAATGGGAGATTCGTTATTAACAGTGGGAGTCACCAGCAAGTCCAATTCATTTTATGGTGACGTAATCATACAAACAGGTCAATGAGTGCAGTTGATGACATCATATTTAGATGACGTCATCAAACAATGGCTGAACCGTCTCCCTGTGTTAATATCAAGATTCCCATTGACAGAATTATGGTTATTTTATCCCAGCAGTGTTAAAGTGAGTTGATAGGGGTCAGGTCAACATTGCTAATATCCCATTATCTGATACCAGTCTTTATATCATTGTTTGGTAAAGCCTTCACTTTTCTAAAGATGGTGTTTCACGGGTGCAATTTCATGAATTCATATGCATATTACCAGCCTCCCTGACACAACTTTTGGTGTAGCTCACGCAGCAAGTGAACAAACACCATTTTGTAATTTCCTGAGTGTTTTCCATCATAAAATTCATTCCGTTAAAATTTAGCCATAATTTTTAAGAGCATGCAGGGAGGGGTTCCCTTGCAATATCATAGCTATATCCCTGGCACCGAATTCCTGATGCATTGCCTTGCCAGCATGGGTGCAAATCCTGGGGGATGGAGGGTATACATCCCCCCCCCCCTTACAAATTAATATTTTGTGGTTCCAAGAGAAAATCTTTGCAACTGCTCGCCAGTGGTGACTCTTGGCACTAATTATATAGGGCATGCAAGTTATGCATTTGACGCCATTTGTACGTTTGTAAAATTGTGCATCAGCAGCAGCTTTGGTACAAAGCTGAAGAGTCAGCATCGGCTTGCACGCCCTATTAGGCCCTACTGGATTTGGTCAGGAATCCAAATTTGTCTCTTTACATTTCAGACAACCCAGACCTGAAAACTTTCCTCACTCGATTCAAAATATGGCAAAGTGCAGAAGAGAAATGTGATGGCGTTTGGTGGCGCTTTATATGCAACTTTGGCGTTGGAGACTTAGTTCGTTTGACATCCGCTAAGGAACTGTTTGCTAACAAATTTCAATTGGAATTCGACAGTCTTGCTTACACGTGCACCGAGCAGTGGTATTTAAACAGAACGCGCAATTACAAAAACACTCAGAAGGACTTTGATGTTGAGTTTTACAAAAAGCAGCCATGGGTAAACAATCATGTGTAATCTTGCATATATATTATATAAGTATGTCATAATTCTCCAAAAAGGAACATTGTTTTAGTCTTTAACTTTGCATTATGTGTTGCAATAATCATTTATCAACATAGAATTCTTAGTCAAATTATCATGATTTGTACGTTATATGACATAAATTTTCAACGAAGTTTTTATTTAATTTTTTTAAAGTTAGATGGTGAAAAGTATGTTATCTCTGATGTTTTCTGTTTTTTTAGTATTTTTATAGTGTTTTTATTACTTTTTTTTGTCAATGTGTGAAACTAGTTTAATGTTTAACAGCTGTCAGATTTCTCAACTGTTCAACATTTTATCAGTTTTGATTATATCTCTTTAAGATTTTGATTAATTATTTTTTATGAAATGTACAATACAAAAAATATATCAAGTTTAAATTTATTAAATGTAAATGTATTAGTTTACAGTCTGTAACACCACTCACACAGTCTTAACCGACTTTACAATTACACCCTTGGCCAAAAAAAAATCATATTCAGATGAATGTTTTGTACCTTATTGTTATATATGTGGAAGAAATTCTTAATTTACACAATTATTCTGACTCCTTCCTTTCTTTTTATATCAATTAATGGCTGTAAATGGTACCAGTATATCCAACGTAAATCCTTATTAAAAAAATTAGTAATTATTTTTCTGAATTTTTTATCTATCTAGTCATCATGTGAGTACTTAATAATTATCAAATTAAAGTATTATATGAATTCAGTCTCTGCAGGTAAATAGTAATATTGTAATATGCAATATCCAGTTGTCCTTATGATGTTCTTTTCCTATTGCTATTCTAATCTAATTCAGTTGTTTTTAACTTCTATGGTAGTCTTGCGTGAGCGGCACTTCAATGATGCCTTGTTGATACCAATCATATATATATTTATACAGATCCACACATATTTCCAAAATAATGACAATATCCATTTTCTGTTTTTATATATATGGTGAATAAACGATTGAACTTGAACTTGGCAGCTTTCTCAACTCCCCAGGGAGTACACAACCGTGACTGTCACTGTCACACAGACTAAGCACTCTACAATTGCCATCACTGCTTATGGCCAAGTACCCATGTGCACCTGGGTGGAGTGAATTTAAGCAGTTGTTTAAGGATGATCTGCTCAGTTCCCCCATGCTGTGGCTGGACTGGGACGGCACCCAGTTTTAAATGTGCATAAATGTTTTGTTCTCTCTCTCTCTCTCTTTCTCTCTCTCTCTCTCTCTCTCTCTCTCTCTCTCTCTCTCATAGAGCTCTATGATTGAAAGGGCGCTATGACCAATCCATGAGGTTGAGTGTGTGGCTCAATGATTAAGCAAGGATCAGCCATCTTGAATCCACTTTGAATGTGGCTCTCGCTATGCAATGCATAATATGTAGAAAGGTCTTTTTATGCTGCTCAGGGTGTGACATCATGCCTAAACATTGCACTAAAAAACTTTACCTGAAATCGCATCCGTGGGTTCGACCAGTTCGACAGTATTTCTGAAAATTCTCTTTTTTTTTGTATAATGATCTGTACCCAACTATAAAACTGGTCGGTCCACGGAATAACTAATTTAAAAGCATTGCATCCGCTTGCCAGTCAATCAGAGAGGGTGATTCACATTTTCTGCTTCAAGCTTTATGGTGCCTAGCATCTTCGATGGTTACACAGTAAATTAATAACTGTTACAATGTGATGTAAGGTGTTTTTTTGTGTTTGTTTCAAAACTGAAAAAAAAAAATTCAAAATGCTTTTGTTATGCTCAACCAGCCAAGAGTTGTAAGATTATCCTAAAATGTAGATTACTGTGTTTTTTAAACATTCAGGGTATTGAATGGCCTCTCACAGCTTAGCCATAGCATTGGATAAAGAGACTTTTTCTTATAAACAAATATTTTAACCAGCTCATGCCCATGTAAATTTTAATTGTATTAATTATGAGGCAAACATCTCATTTTTCTTATACACTTTATTGGTGAATTTCATCTGATAGCTTGGATCATCAACAATACTGAAGATGTCAAGGGGTAATTTCATAGGCTGAAATTTCAGCAGCCAATTCCTCCATTATAAATTTGGAGACGTCATGATGCCCAAACTTTTCCAGGTCTATTTCTCTCTTAATGCCAATGAAATATTTAACAAAGTCTTTGCCAAGAATGTCTACAAGACCAGTATCAGCCTCCAAAGCGTTTATAGCTTCTGATAATGTGGATGGCATTTTGGGGGCGTTGGCATCATGAGGCACTGGTGGTGACATCTTGTGTATTACGCCATCAATACCTGCTGCCAGAGTAGCAGCCATAACAACATAAGGATTGGCAGCAGATGATGGTACCCTGTTCTCCATATAGGTGCTCTTTTCTCCCTCATTCTTCACTCTTAAGAATGTATTGCGGTCATTGTAATTCCAGTTTCCGATATCTGGTGCCCACAGCTGATGCATTCTTCTATAGCAGTTGATAGTTGGTGAACACAGTGCTGCCAAAGCGCGAGAATGTTTCACTATCCCTGCAATCCAGTGCCTTGCTGTTGCGCTTAGATTATCAGAAGCATCAGAATCATAGAAAGCATTCCTTCCCGTCGATTTGTCCCAGATGCTGAAATTAAAGTGTGCTCCAAGCGCGCTCCCGGGTAAATTGTCAGGTTTCGTAAGGAAACTTACTCCATATCCTTTTTTCAAAACCATCTCTGTCACAGCTTGTTTGAAAAGAAAGCCATTGTCAGCTGCCTTGATACCTTTTTCTGGCTCTAGGACCATTTCAAACCCTCCTGGAGCGAATTCACACACCAAGTTCTCAAGCTGTATTCCAACTGTTTGCAAATTGCTGTCCAAGTGATACAACAGATCCTCCATTAGACTGATTCGCAACATTGAGCCAAACTCTGTCAGAGGAAAAACGGGAACCCTATTCTTTGGATCCATGTCCTTGTAAATTTTGAACTTAAATTCAGTTCCCGTGAGGATTTCCAAACCCATTGCATCTAGCTTTTCCAGCATCTTTCTTGCAACATTCCTAGATAATGAACAACATACTGCTTATTTTTCATTAGAAATTCTTGAATCATTACAAACAAGTTACTGTGCTCAGAATATCGAATTTTAATGAAATTTTATATGCATTATGTTGATGTACAGTTAGTTTCATAAAAAAAACTAATTAAATTAATTTCTCCATAACTGGAAAGGTTACAGAGACAGCTAGATGGATATGTAAAATTGGTGCAGTTTTTATCTTGTCAGTATTGGACAACAGGACAAGGATTCTGAAGTGAATTATAAATCAGGTTTTCTAGAATTAGCGTTTGGGTTAAATATCAGATTTTCTAATAAATGCTTTAATGAAGAGAATGGAGTGCCTAATTGCTGTAACTGTGGTTTTTTTTACCTCGGAGCCGCTGGAAGAGGCAAATTGCTGTCCAGCCAATGTGGATCACAGTACACTTCGGCCACTTTATGACATTGGCCACCATCGATCTTGCTTGACCATTTGATAGGATGGAATGAGGCTGGATCTGGTATCAGGTTACAATTACCATGGCCTGTGCATCCTATCTCAGCTTCCAGTGTTTTCATGGGGACCTCATGGTTGGGTCCATAGGCAAACGTCCCTGCAGAAATAAATGTATGAATTAACAAATGTTCTAACAATTACAAATGCAACAATTTAAGTGGTTTCATATCCAATGTCAGCAACGACTGCTAAAGAACATTCTGGGTGTCATGTAAATCATGCTAGATGTTTCGTATAATTACTGATGATTCTGAGAACCTAACTTCCCAGGGAAGCCTGGGGTGTGGGCCTAGCTCAGTGGTAGCATGCTGGGCTTCCAACCACTGGGTCCTGGGTTCACTTCCTGGTCGAGCCTAAGTTGGATGCCTGTTTCATCCTTCATCTCAGTGCCATGGTCCTTCTCAGTGCCATGGTCCTGCCTGTCCTAATTAGCTGATCAGGTGCGGAAACACAGGATGTAAAGCCCTAATCCACCTACAGTATGACTCATATGGAATTGTCCATATTTTGCCGACATCACCCCAAAACACCCCGAAACACGGCGCAAGTCGGGGCGATGCTGATAGACATTCCTGACTAATTGGCTATAATGAATTTGCGGCTGGTGTCGGCCTGTAGTGGCTCGTCGCGCCTCCTTGCCCCTTGTCACGGATATCAGAGGGGTGGGCTGCTGTGGATGGTGGTCAGCATCATTTTGCTCTTATCAGCAACATGTGTTTCTTATCAGTCTCAGATTCCAGTTTATAACTCCCCTTGTCTTCACAAATTTCAAGGGTTTGGAGTTCTGTTTAGCAGACAAATTTTATTACAGTGTACATTCAGAAGATAAAAAATATATGAAGTCATAAGTCAACCCCTCTTGCCAACCTGTTTTTTTTGTTTTTAACTTTCCCTTCAAATATGTTTGTACAATTGACTTTGAAATAGTTTTCTAAATCAGATGAGCAGTCCCGAGAACAGTTATAAAAGGCTTATTCATTGTTATAAACACTGTATATGAATCTCTGCAAGTTTTTTAAGAAAGGAAATACTGCAGACTTTCTGCGCCCAGCAGTGACCAGTAGAATTTTTTAATAGCCCCTTAGTGCCCCCCCCCCCTCCACTACCATGGCCACCTTGTATTTGGGGTCACAGTCAATTGCCCCAGGCCAGATCAAAGAAAATACTTAATTAGTTACTCTGAGTTACCAAAGTTATCTTCCAATTTTCTAACTATACACCAATGACTTATTGTTTGTTGGGTTGCTTTAATTTTCTAGATCAAGAGCATATAAATTTTATTGCATTGTGTTAAGTAGAACCAGAGACATAAAAAATGACAATGCAACAAAAAACGTATTGAATTTAAGTAGTGCTCAATTATATTGTGTCCATCTGTATTAATTGCTGTCATATAGCCTACCTTGGAGAAAATATGAGTCCAAAATGTCCGGTTTTCTCCAAGAAGATACAGTCTAAACTTAAGTAAGAAAAAGGTGGAAAATTTTAATTTATCTACGAGTCATGACACCATTTCCAGAACCAAGTGACCTTATGGAGTTGTGAGTCACATATGATGTATATTGCTGTATTCTCATTTGACAAAAACATTTCATTGCATTACATAAATTCAAAATAATCCTAAAAAATTAGTTTGACATTCCTGAAATATTGTTTAATAATGCTAGCACAGACTATTGAGTAAGGGCTTTGGTGCAGGCAATATATGGCTGACTGACTGACTGACTGACTGCTGTATTAATAATGCTAGCACAGATTATCAAATAAGGACTTTGGTGCAGTTGATGACTGACTGACTGACTGACTGACTGACTGACTGACCGACTGACCAACTGACTATTAAACTAGCTTTGGTGCAGTCAATGACTGACTGACTGACTGACTGACTGATTTTTTTTTTAGATAAGGGCTTGGGTGCAGTCAATACTATGGAGCTAGTAGGTCATAATGGTAGAGGGTGGGCCAGTAGCAGGGAAGGGCATGGGGTGTTAAGGAAAGGGTGACCTGATTAGGGCAAACTATTTCTAGGTCATTTTGCACTCAGCAGTTGTTTGGTCAGGACTGACTTCATATTTCCTTGTAAACATAACTAGTACACATGGATTTACCATTAGATGGATGCCATGGGTATTATAGTAATAAGCCGTTTTGTGTCACTGATTCTGATGAAAAAGTGGAGAATCAAAAAAAATTTGGTCTAAAATTATATAGTGTGTCATAGGTCACAGCAAGTTGGCTGCTTGTTCAACTATAGTTCACTTGAGAAATAATGTAGGTCTCTTGCCTGAATGTTTTGTGATTGATTGATTAATTGAATGTATGCAGGAAACAGGTGTCAATTGTTTGTGAAGTGCAGTTCATGAAGTCACAAGAGACTCCATTTGTGCTACAAAATTAATACTCAGACTATTACTCCAGTCATGGAGTCACTAGAGACTCCATGCTCCAGTCTATCTCTGATCTGTTTCTTTGCCATTGCCATAGTAACCATTTGTCACGAGTCTGTGATACAATAAATAGTTATGATGAATTTTTTTCATCTATCTAGTATCTATCTTTCTAGTATATATCTATCTATCTATCTCTATCTATCTATCTATTTATCTAGTATCTATCTATCTATCTATATGTCTATCTGTCTATCTATCTATCTGTCTATCTATCTATCTGTCTATCTATCTATCTGTCTGTCTGTCTATCTGTCTGTCTATCCAATACAAAGAGTCAAAATAGACTTCATAAATAACAATGCTGACAGGTTCGAAATTGTGTGGTCTTAATTGTGAGGAGATCTTATCAGTGGTTTTAATGTATCTATCTGTTCAGTAGTCTTGATTGAACAGTCAATAATTGGGAGCTATTGTGACACGGTGTTAATAGAGTGGTGGTCTTGATAGTGGTTTTATTGGTGAGATTTTATTTATATTGTGATTGTTAAAGATAACATAACTTTATTCTCACACACTGACTTAGAATGATAGTTTAAAATATTTATTTCTAAATAATAGTAATACATTTATCACTTCATATAATCTTGCTTAAACTCTGATTTATTGAGGATGTAATGAACTGTTACGGGTATAGATGCAGTTAAATGAATCTAAAAATGCATTGATAGTATAAATATCTCAGGATATACTGATCACATTGCAATGAAATTTACATGGTCTTAATCCAGAAGATGAGAGTTATCCAATACAAATAGTGTCACTTACATCAAATGAAGAGGGAGAAAAATGATTGTTGTGACTAAAGACTAGTAAAAGCAGCATCCTTTGATCTTAGTATGACCAATCAAGGGCTGTGATGACAGGGTTGCAGGAGTATCAGTTTCAACCCCCTCTGCCAATTGAACGCTGATGATATCTATATACCCCCATGATGTCTAACACCTGTTCTTAAAGGGCCCAAGGTTTTGATGGGGTTAAAAGGATTAAAAAAAAATTGGGGTAAATCCCCGACCATCCCCGCATGTCGGCAAAAGTCCGCGAAAGGCCCCGTGAAGCAATTAGGCATCCCATGGGGGGTAAGCGCTACGCCCCGTTACAATCCGTGACATTCCGTGTCTTGCCAAAAGTCGGCGATACATGGACAATTCCATATGAGTCATACTGTACCTACCCATCCCAGGGAAGCCTGTAGCACATGTGCTGGTAATATTTTGTCTGGTCATCTAACCACTTATTACTCATTTCCTGTAATTTTTCCATGAGGTATTGTAACTATTTTTGTTTTCATGGCAGCAATCTGAATTGTAATTCATAACTGAAACAGGGGGTGCCTTTGGGAGCGCCTGACACTTATTAAGCAAAATGGTCATCGCCTGTGCCAAAGCTAATACATCTGTACTTGCATATATGTCATATTTTCCATGGCTTAAATAAAATATCTGTCTGTCTGTCGCTGTGCATGGTTCATGAGTAGACAAGCACTGAATATGACATACCTACATACATTTGGAGTCCATCCTCGACAAATTTGGCAACACTTCTCCTAGGAACAACCTTGCCTCTTGCTGTTCCATTTATGTCAGCAAAGGTAAAACGAATGTAATCATAGGCCTGACAATGTTGAATGAGCTTCTTCTTGTCCATATTTCCACTGGCAAAATATACTGCAATATATGCTGAACTAGCCCTAAAATTAAAATATTGTGTATTGAAATATTGGAAACGTATCCTCCTATAAAACAAGCATGCCATGTCCTGCTAGACTTACACAATGCTGGGAAGAAAACCTGGTGCGCTGGAGTCCAAGAAATTTAGCTGATGCAAACCAGAGTAGCCTTTGGACTGAAAAACAACAGTGTTCCTGGTTAATGCATATGGGTGAGCTGTATACGACATCATCGAACCATCAACAGGTCTGCAATCGCCAAAAGCTTTCTCTTACTCCATGTATATGGGTGAGACTTATTTGACATTTAACATGTAACTCTCCATTGTCACTCCATGTATATGGGTGACAGCATCGAAGCATCAACAATATTATCTTACTCCATGTATATGGGTGAGACTTGTGCAACCAACTGCTTCATCAGATCAGATTCCAATGGGACCCGCTATGCTTCTCACTCCATGTATATGGGTGGGCAGTTGGCGGTGAGCTCTTTGGGGTTTTGCTTCGCTATGGCGCCCTCAGGGAACCCCTCGAGGACTTTGTGTAGATCTCGCAATATTTCTTACATAACTTCTATTACTACTTTACTGTTACTGATATATAATTTTCTCTGTGTTCAACTTTTAACTTGTCTCTATGTTCAACCTTAAATTGTCTCATGTAGTATTGTAGAATTTAGCTAGTCTACTTCTCTTTATTTCACATTTACTTACCATTTACTATTATTTACCACTTACTCAATATACCGGTAAATTTAAATTCTGCAAACTACTTGTACAATTGAACTGTCTAAGTTCATTTATATTTTAATTATTATATTAATAAAAATTTATCTAATTCCAATTCTCCTTGAGTTCTTGTCAACAAAAATAAGCGGTGCCCAATATAACAAAATGATAGAACTTTATAAAACGTACATGGCAAAATGTCTAGATGAGATAAATAATTTCGAATTAAACCAGAACATACAAACTGTTCAAAAAAGAATTCAAACTAGAAAACTACCTGGCAGAACCAAAGAATACCAAACATATGTTCGCCCTAGCGAAACTTAGGATTAGTTCTCATAATTTAGCAATAGAAACAGGCAGGTACACTAGACCAAAAACCCCAGTAAATGATAGAATCTGTATTCATTGCAATGATAATCAGGTTGAAAATGAAGAACATTTCCTGTTAAAATGCCCAAAATTTTTAAATGAGAGAGTAATAATGTATCAAAATATATCTGAAGCCATACCAAGCAACATGAATTTAGATATACCAAACCGATTCATAGCACTAATGACCAGCCAGGAAAAAATTGTTACAGATGCTCCAGGCAGATATGTTACTAACAGTATGAAGAGTAGAAACCAAAATATATAAAAGCTTACGTGACAGCTGAACTTGGATACAGTGTGAAGAAATCACCCTAGATATTTAAAACATATTCCCATCCGAAGCGCCACTTATAGGTACATCAGTGGCCTGTTAGGATGACCTGAATAGATTGTGTGATTATTGATGTATGCACCAAGATGTGATTCATTTATGATTCATTTAATTGTGATATGTAATTCAATATGTGATATGTATATATAAAATATATATATAAATATATATACATATTGTAAAGTATCCAGTGTCCAAGCTCTTAAGACTCCATAAAGTGTAGTGCTGTAGCTCAGCAGCATAAGTCCACAGACTTCAGAATAAACACAACAATAACAAAGTCCATGAATTTGTGTCAGACTGGTCAGATTTGGCTCAATCAAAAGATGCCTCCTCTCCCAGATATTTAATATTTATAGCCAGCTTATTGCCTGACTCCTCCCTGAATTCAGGTCACTCTACAATTGGTCAACAGGCCTGAGCCAATTGTAGCACACACATTTTAATACAATATACACTTTTCACAACTCCCCTAGTTGCTTTCTGTCAGGTTTTCTCCAAACCTCCCCCAGTGGCTTTCTGCCACCAATTGTATTTGACAAACACATTAAAACTGACCAGCATAGGGGCCATACAAAGTCCAATCCAATTCAATAGTCAGAAGCACAGTCTTCCCACCATTAGCTACTACAGTAAACTCCACTGGGCTTTGTACTCATTCTCCTGGGAGCACCAAGGCACCTTCCTGTCCAGCCTTCAGGTCTCCTAGGCCCAGAGACCATTGTCCAAGACAATGCTGACCTCTGGCTGACCCATACAATGCCACTCCCTGGTTGAGACTATGCCCATTATGCCCCTCTGACTGAAGCCCTCCCTTTGTCCAGTATTGGAGTCACAAAGGTGGGGTTTTCAATACAAGTCACAAAGGTGGGGTTTTCAATACAATCACAACAGGGGCCATTTGCACCTGTCCAGCCCATACACCTCTGATACATTCTGACATTTATTCAAACACACATAAACATTCCTTACTTATCTCTTGACTTTAGTTAAATTCCATACATTTGATATTTACTCTATTTATACATTCTAATATAAGAGCACTCTCAGTCATGTGTTTGAATTGTATGGACCAGATACATAGACATACATACATATACTAATTAACATAACATTCACAGACATCATTTCAACCTGGTCAAAAAGCCTCTGCTTTTTACACAACTTATCACCAAGGGAAGTGAGATGTATGACAATTCACTAGTTTTAACGGACAGTGACTAAATGATATAAATGCATCTCACTCAAAGATTGAAATGATGGAAACAAAAATGAATTTTCAACCCAGTCTGACTTTTGTAAAAAAAAATTTTGTTACGAAAATTAAATGCTACCACCAATTTAAACCACTCCTCTGTTAACTAGGACATTTGAATACTTATAACGCGTTCATTAGGTTTATTAAAACCTAAACTTCATCAAAGATTCTACTGGAAGGTGTGCCGGCAAGACGCTCTGACATTGACCTATAACCCACATTATTAAGATTTGAAGGAAAGAGTGGAGACATTGCCCTGCCAGCAACAAAGCCTGGGGTCACCACAACCCTGACCTTGTGCTGGCAAGAACCCCAAATGTCTCTCACAGAAATCACATGTTTTAAAGAAATTTTTGACAATCATATATAAATGGCTACATGCAACATCTAATTACATAAAAGTAATGCGAGAAGAATAATTAAAATCACTAGTTGGGCACATAATTCACAATTCTCGTGTATATGCCCCTGACTTGCTAAGTACATTTCTAAGTAAATATGAGGGGCTCCCATCCTTGCTGCCTGCATTGAATAAAGAAAAGTAGACTACAAATTCGCTCACTAAGGGCCCTATCTATTCCTAACACGCAGCTGAGCTAATTCACTAGAGTGCACAATTTTCTCTAACTTAAAGACTGATTACTGCTTGTTTGGACCTCTAGAAGTCAGCATCATCTCTGTCCGGAGGACCTACAGGTAGCCTAATAACGGTGGAGTCCTCAGCAACCTGATATACGGAAGTGGGTTTTGCCTTCAGTTTACAACACTCAATCCTATTTATAAATGACTGTACCCATATACTCTTCCTGGTAGCCCAAAATCCCCATACTGCCAATACAAGCAGTACTACAATCAAAGAAATGGCTAGTGAGGTTGCTGGTGCATGTTTCTTTATCCTTACCCAAGTCTTGCCACTTAACTTGATGGCATTCAACAACATTTCCTCACTGACATCCTTAACGTGTACGGTGGTGGTTCCCTTTAGCTGAGGGAAAGACTCAATTATGGCTTGATGGTTCAGGTTGTGTGTGAATTTGAACTGGCCATCAATCCGAATAGGCGGGAGTGCCACTCTTTGCGACATGTGGATTTCCGGGATGCAATGGACTCTCCATCCGGTGCCAGCGATGTTGCAAGGAGCCGGGCAGTGCATCATGTAGGTGCCCGGGTTCAGTCTGACCGGCGGGTATACTTTGCCTGGACATCGTGTCGATATCATTTCTCCCCAAGTGATTATTATGATGGTCCTTAAAGATACCCTCTCCACTGAGGTTACATTAGACACTTTGGAGATATCAAAGCGACAGGCCTTTATCAAGTTCGTTTGATTGAAGATGAGACCCCGTGCGCAAGGCTGGTGTCTAGAGTCAAACAATGGGCCCGCTCTACAGACTAATGGCTCCTCTCCCAGGCAAGCTTCTGGTTTGAAAATCTGACCGGTGGAAGTGTCCACACCATAACTATTTCCCACTTTAATTTGAACAGTGATGTTGGAATGCATCACTGGCACAGGAAAGCTCTGTATGGAGTATAGCAAGTAACTCGCCTTGTTGACTGTGGGCACATTAAATCGGAATATCAGCTGGGTCTGGTCTATTGTGATGGCCTCTATCCGCAGATGCTTGTAGTACCAGGTAACTTCATTGATTGTCTGGTAGCCTGCCTGTGCTATCGCCTTCAGGATGTTAGCCAGGATTTTGGGATGTATGATGTCTTCCGTTAAGTCCCCTCTCTCCAAGGCACTGCGTTGTTGCTGGTAGAGACGCATTTGTTCCCTATATACCTCATACGGGTATTCGCACTCCTCAATCGCCCTCTGGATCTCTAAGCGTATCTCCAGAGTATTGAGGCGTCTCCCCACTGTATTTATTTCTGTGGCCACACGACTCACGTAGGCGTCCAACTGCTTAACATGGTCTCCCAACTGGCTCAGTTCGATAGATACATTTTTGAGGTAGAGTCTGTTTTGGTTGATTACAGACATCATCTGCCCCGTCACATGGGACATCTCCTGCATCTTCGCCTGGAGGGCTCTCGTTGCACCCATGTACTGGCGTACCTGACTGGTCGTGGCTACTCCAAAGAGGACATGCAAGCCGGTGCCGATGAAGTCAAATAGGCCCCTCTTGCGTCGACTCAAGGGGGGCTGACTTCTCTGACGGCTACGTCCGGCGTAGCTGCCATCAAGCGGCTGCAGTCTCCTCAAACGCCATTCCCAGGATCTTTGGATGTATCCATGTACTTGTACATCTCGTCTGCTGTCCCTCACCAGCTGTATCAGGCGAGCCAGTTGGGCAGGGTAGCTTGGCGTTTCTAGCGTGACTAACACCACCCAGGAGGCTTCCAAGGTACGAAGAGCCGTCCCCCCTCGCACCAGTACACCATCTTGTAAGGCGTAGGGCGTCGTGGGTCCACTCTCGGGTCCTTCTGACATCGGTTGTCTGTGCTCTATCCCTTCACTCAAGTCGTCTCCCTTAGCACACAATATGAGGAACAACATCACTCCCAAACTGACCTCACAATCCACCTGAGGCCAACTCCTTTGATACATCCGATTCAACATCTTGGCGTGGAGCCTTTGGCTTCTCGTCGCTGTCGCTGCTCGGGTGTGGACGTTTAATCAAATCAAAGTCCTTGTGCAGGTCCTTCGTTCTCCTCAGCCTTTCTTCTGGGGACTCTGAGTCGCTGGTCGGGTGTGGACGCTTGACCAAGGTAAAGTCTTTGTGCAGGTCCTTGTTAGTTCTCAGTCTCCCCTCAGGTGTGTCCGAGTCGCTGGTCAGGTCTCTCCTCTTTCGTCTCCGTCGTAGCTTGGCTCCTCTGGGCAGGTAGGGTCGGTGGCGTTTCTCCAAGTGACGCTGGTCTGGCGGCGCTCGGGGGTTATGGTCACTGGAGTCACTGGAGCAGGGCCGTCGCGGTCTTCCACGCTCCCTGGCGGGACGCAATGGCTCCTCATCCGATGCGCTCCAGTGCTCCTCCTCACGTGTAGCCCCTCCTCCTGGCGTCTCCTCAGGCGGAACCTCTCTGATTTTGGCGGGCTCTGTAGGTGGCGCCCTTGGATTGCAGGGTGGGTTCATGATGACGCCAGGGGCTCTGGCAGCTTGGCAGGGCCTGGCGTTTGGCCTGACCTTGCGGTGTGGCCTTGACCTGACCTTGTCCCAAGCTAATTCTGGATCCACCACTCTGACCTTCTCCCTATTTTGCACTTTCTGTTTTGCTGTGTGCTGATGAGTCAGCCACACCACTTTCCCTCTTACTTGCGTCACCAACCACTGAGGATCCCAGCGGCTGGTCAAGGTCAATGGCTCTTCTGCTTTGATCAACACGGTGTCGCCCACTTGAATCTCTCCTGCATTCGCACGCTTTGCCAATCTTTCCCTATTGTACTTCCGGGATTCTTCCGTTAGCACTTGAGCCGATCGAATTGCCTCGTACAATTCATGCAGTCGGCCATGCAGCATCTCTCCTCCCTCTAGGGCCCTATGCAGAGGCAGTCTAGGTCTCCTACCATACTGCAGAAAGAAGGGACTATGTTGAGTCACATCCGATATCGCACAATTATAACACAGCGTTGCAGGGCCCAATTGCTCTTGCCACAATGAGGTGTCATTGTTGATAAGTTTCCCCATAATCTCCTTGAGAGTGCGGTTGAAGCGTTCGATCCTCCCATTGGACTGAGGATGATAGGGCGTGGTCCGCTTGTGTTTCACTCCCACCGACCTCAAGTGTTCATCGAAAGCCAAGGCATTGAACTCGCGACCCAGGTCTGAGAGGATGGTCTCCACGTAACCATGTCTGGGAAAATACTCCTGATGCAGTTTCTGCCATACACATTCATTGGTCTTCCTGGGAATGGGATGGCACTCCGCATAGCCTGAAGCATGGTCAATCAGCGTCATTATATAGCTGTTCCCTTGAGGAGATGTCACCAGAGGCCCCACTAGGTCCAAAGACACTAGCTGCCCCACACTCTCTGCTCTAGGCATCTCTCCCATGGCAGTGTGCACCTTCTTCTTACTGTAGACCAGACAGGTTGGACACTTCAGCACCCAGTCTCATATCTCCCCTATCATTCCTGGCCAAACATATGCCTCCTGCACTTTTCGCATGGTCTTAACGTGAGCCATGTGTCCCACCTGTTTGTGGGCTTTGCTGATCACCTCCTGACGAAACGAGCTAGGCAGCACTAGGCGGTGATATTCTGGTGCATACTGATATGGCTTTTGTATCGAATACAGTAGACCCCTTATCACCTCATATGAGCTATCCGGATCATTCCCCTCTCCCCATTGACTCATTCCCTTTTGCTCCTTCTGTACCTGCTCTGGATCCAAACCATCATCCAGGATTGGAGGTGGCTCATCCCCAGGCAGATCCTCTGGCAACTTGTCCCCCACTCTCCACTCATCGATGTCGAAGGTATCGATACCCGCTGGTCTAATTCTAGACAGCATATCCGCCCTTACATTTAACTTTCCCTTCCTATACTGGACCTTGCACCCATACTCAGCCAGTAACACAGCCCACCTTTGGATTTTAGTGTTTTGCATCTCACTGGTGAACAGTGAGGTTAGTGGTTTGTGGTCTGTGAAAGCCTCAAACTTGGCCCCCCATAAGTATGGCCTAAACACCTTCAAAGCAGTGATAAGAGCATAAGCCTCTCTTTCTATAGCGGCCCACCGCCTCTGAGTGGTTGACAAAAGGCGAGACAAATAACTGATTGGGCGTTCTACCCCAGTCCCTGGGTCCCTTTGACACAATATTGCGCCAATTGCTACGTCAGATTCATCAGTATACAACAGATAAGGATCCTGGGTGCGAGGATGAGCCATGACATGGTCACTTATCAGCAAATCCTTCAAACAATCAAAGCTGGCCTGCTCCTCTGCACCCCACATAAACCGTGCATGTTTGCGCGTGAGAGCCACCAAGGGCTCCGACGCGGCAGCGTAATCTGGCATGCAGGACCTGTAGTATCCGGTCATGCCTAAGAAGGTTCGGATTTCCTTCACAGAGCTGGGCGGGCTCATTTTGGCTATGGCCACCACCTTGTCGGGGTCTGCTCGTAATCCTGCACCACTGACCACGAAGCCTAATAGCTTCACTTCACTTTTGCCAAACACACATTTCTTTGGGTTGAGAGTCAAATTAAATTGTCTATACCGCTCGATCACCTCCTTTAAATTGTGTTGGTGAGTGATAATGTCTGGGCTGTACACCACAATGTCGTCGACGTATATCATGCAACACACGCCAATTAAACCATGTAGCACCTCATCCATGGCTCTTTGAAATTGTCCTGTCGCGTTCGCTAAGCCCATCGGCATTGTGGTGAATTCGAAGAGCCCTCTAAAACACACAAAGGCTGTTTTTTCCATACTCGCTGGCTCCAAAGGCAACTGATAAAAACCGGATTTGAGGTCCAAGGTTGAATACACAGTGGATCCGTGGAGCTGGTCGAACACTTCCTGTATTAATGGCACAGGATAGCAATCCTTCTTTGTGACATTGTTTACCTTTGTGAAGTCAATACAGAAACGTGGCCCATCGGTTGGATCCTTTTTTTCGACAAGCACCACAGGAGAGGCCCAGGGGGATCGAGAGGGCACAATGATCCCCTGAGCCAAAAGTTCATCCACCTTCTTGCTTAGAGCCTCTCGCTTCATATAGGGCACTCTGTAGGCCCTTTGTTTTATGGGTGGTCCCGTGGTCTCAATCCTCACGGCGATGGCCGGATGACGCCCGATTTGCTGGCCACTCGCCGCGAACACATCCATGTTGCTGGCCATACATTCAGCCACCTCTTGAGCAGCTCTTGTCTCTCGTGCGGTCTGGGTCCTAGGCTCCAAGGTCAGCATGTCACCCTGCCTCTCACAATTCTCTGGCTCAGGAACCAGAGGAAACTCCCTTCCTCTCCATGACATCTTTCCGGCAGAGTTATCCACTGTGACTCCCTCCTTACGCATGATATCACGTCCGAAAATAGCCTGGTGGGGTAACCCTTCCACCACCACCACTTGGATCACCCCCACACTGTCTTCCAATACTTGGGTCCTTCCACAAACTTTCAATTCGTGTCCTGTAACACCTTGCAGGCCTTGAGTTGTCCTCACTATGGGTTGTCTCCCCAATCCTCTGCAAATTTGCTGAAATTCCCGGCGCCGCAGCACTGTTCGCGCTGCTCCAGTATCTACCAAGGCCATTACGTGGTGACCGTGGAGCCTGAGCTCCACGAAGGCCCGGCAGTCCGCTGCGGCGCTTAGCGGCCCCCCTGGAAGCCCTGTTGTCTGCCTCCTCCATAACCGCCCTTCGATCCCCTGCATTCTCGGCGTAGGTGACCTACCTGGTCACATAATGCACATATTGGTCGCCCATCCTCGGTGAATTTCAGGGGCGGCCTGTCACTTGTCCTAGCTGGTGGAGCCCGCCTCCTGCTCCTCTCATTCATAGGATTGGGGTTCGTCCTAGAAGCTTCTGTGCCCTTTGAATTCTTTACAAAAGCCACCAACTTAGTAAACTCCTTAGACATGCCATCCATTCGGCGTGTCAATTCCTCCATCTTGTCTTTCTTTGGCACCTCAGCCCTAGGCTCACGAGGAGGGGCCAGAGCACCAATTTCCATCGGTTCCTCTGGAGTGTCCTCTGGAGCTCTCCCATTCAAGGCCCTATATAGGCGATAATTATTTCCTTCGTGTTTGGCCACTTGGTCCATGGCATCCACATAATCCGTTGGATCGCTGTCCCGCACTACCCTTTCCACCAGCTTTTTATCTGTCAACCCACGCAAATAAGCCCCCAGCATTATGCGTTGTTGATCAGTGTTACGCTGCGCCTTTGGATATCCTAGGTCAGCTGCTTCGCGGAATCTTCGGCCATAGGCAGCTGTGGCCTCATAAGGTCCTTGCAAAATCTTTTCAACTTCATCCCGCATCCGATCCTCCTCGTGTTTCGACAGGAACGTGTCTGAGAGCTGCTTCCTGAGGTCAGCCCACACGGCCAGGTTACGATCATTCAGCGTGGTCAAGTGCCTCTCCAATTCCGTCCGCAGAGTACCCTCTGCCGTTTGGGATGCCACATAAACAGTGAATGACGTGTAGGGCTCCGTGAGCTCCACATCAATGAACCACTGTCTCAGTCTGCGGGTCGAAGAGCCATCACACTTTGCCACCCTTTTCGCCTGCGCTTCAGCCCTTACCCTCTCAGTGTTCTGCTTGGCCTGGTCTCCCTGGTGCTTCAATAATTCTGTCGTGACAGCGATCCCGTCCCTCTGGATCTTTGCGTAGTGCTGGAATTGCTCGGCATTCATTTTGGCGCTTCTGAATCACTGGTGTGTAACTTGCTGCCTCAGGTAAGTCTCTCAGTCACAATTATCTCTTGTGCCTACACATGAGGGCTCTTCCTTCAAGAGTCTCTTCTGGTCATGCAACCATCAAGTATTGTCTCCCTCAACTCTGCAATCAGTTCCATAATCAGTTCCTCAAGTGTCACTGATAGTTAATTAACCTACGTGTTTTCCATGTGAATCTAGGTCCTTCCCTTTCCAGATAGAATCACGTCGGGGTCACCAGTTGTAAAGTATCCAGTGTCCAAGATCTTAAGACTCCATAAAGTGTAGTGCTGTAGCTCAGCAGCATAAGTCCACAGACTTCAGAATAAACACAACAATAACAAAGTCCATGAATTTGTGTCAGACTGGTCAGATTTGGCTCAATCAAAAGATGCCTCCTCTCCCAGATATTTAATATTTATAGCCAGCTTATTGCCTGACTCCTCCCTGAATTCAGGTCACTCTACAATTGGTCAACAGGCCTGAGCCAATTGTAGCACACACATTTTAATACAATATACACTTTTCACAACTCCCCTAGTTGCTTTCTGTCAGGTTTTCTCCAAACCTCCCCCAGTGGCTTTCTGCCACCAATTGTATTTGACAAACACATTAAAACTGACCAGCATAGGGGCCATACAAAGTCCAATCCAATTCAATAGTCAGAAGCACAGTCTTCCCACCATTAGCTACTACAGTAAACTCCACTTTGTACTCATTCTCCTGGGAGCACCAAGGCACATTCCTGTCCAGCCTTCAGGTCTCCTAGGCCCAGAGACCATTGTCCAAGACAATGCTGACCTCTGGCTGGCCCATACAATGCCACTCCCTGGTTGAGACTATGCCCATTATGCCCCTCTGACTGAAGCCCTCCCTTTGTCCAGTATTGGAGTCACAAAGGTGGGGTTTTCAATACAAGTCACAAAGGTGGGGTTTTCAATACAATCACAACAGGGGCCATTTGCAGCTGTCCAGCCCATACACCTCTGATACATTCTGACATTTATTCAAACACACATAAACATTCCTTACTTATCTCTTGACTTTAGTTAAATTCCATACATTTGATATTTACTCTATTTATACATTCTAATATAAGAGCACTCTCAGTCATGTGTTTGAATTGTATGGACCAGATACATAGACATACATACATATACTAATTAACATAACATTCACAGACATCATTTCAACCTGGTCAAAAAGCCTCTGCTTTTTACAATATGTTATTACGATACCATGTAGTAGTTCATTCATGTATGTTAGTGAGAAATACTCCTGTAAATATATGCTTAAACTTACCTCATAGTAAATACAGTATATTTGCGTATTTGCTTATA
The DNA here is from genome assembly GCA_932294295.1 of Alitta virens. Classification (NCBI taxonomy): domain Eukaryota; kingdom Metazoa; phylum Annelida; class Polychaeta; order Phyllodocida; family Nereididae; genus Alitta; species Alitta virens. The sequence continues at coordinate 32,666,547 of OW028584.1, forward strand.
CCAATGCTTATTTGCTATATAGATGTTTTTATCGAATGTGCTCCCTTCTTTTCTACTTTTTACTCTTTTTATATTTCTTCCTTTAATGTACGAAATGTGCTATAGAAACTAAGCAAAGACTGATTGGTGCTACAGCTATTAACACCTATGGTGCTGGGAAATTTTGAGCTTTTAGATTGTAGACTACAAATTGTATTTTGTCTAAATATGTACGCTTCAAAACTGTATAATTTGTAACATATGTATCAAACATTGATATTTGAAATGTCAATAAAACATATATATATACTGCAGGAGCTGGCACAGTGACCTTTGCCAGTTGAAACTTCTAGATCAATCAGATAGTAGTTGTGTTGTCAGTCATGTGACGCCTATAAGCTCCTGTGTGAAACCTTGGACTAAACAGGGGAAGGTGAAACCTTGCAAGAACGCATGTCAGATTATTTTTTCTTTTGAAAAGTGAATTTGTTTGTGTGTGTGTACAGGCCAATCCCTATTGCATCTACCCCCAATGTGTTTATTTAACAGATACATATTTATTGGGCTAATGTCTCTTGGACGTACTCGATTATTTCTTGTATTTTATATGAATGAACGTGTAATGGATACATTGAAAATCAAATAAATTACAATTACAATAGTAAAATTTTCACTATAAACAATTGTTCATTGGTATAAACTGATTCAGGCTATATTTGAAATGAAAATATGTTTATAATTAGCACATAATCTGTGTACAATGATGCAATCCTGTGACTGACATATCATTCTTGCCAAGTGGAAAACAAGGCTGCCATTTCTTTTAAGTTACTGCTTCATTATTATGTAGTCAATACAGATCTGGGACTCCTTTGGCTTTCCTTTTATTACCCAATTAATTTCACCCATTTGAAACTTTACACTTTCAAAATAAGATGAAAATTGACGAAGTTATTGAAGAAAATGTGTCATGAAGTGCTCATTTCGTGATATTTTATTGTCTAGCTTTTTGTCAGATTTTCAAAATTTAAACTTTTTTATGGACATAAATTAATGTCATGACTGGGACATTAGTTTGTATTTTCTCTACCTATGCAGTACAGCAAACCACATCTTCTAGAATTAGAAAGGGCCTGTCAAATTACTAGAATGATAAATGATAGTCCTCACACCAATTGTGACCTGTTATATTGGTGCTGTTTGAAGTTATTTACTAGTAAGACATTTTGTGAAGAGGGATATTACTTTTCAAATTCAGCTTGAATGAAAATCATTATTTCAAGCTATGTCATTGCTGCCAATGTCTACAACTAGCTACAACTAGGACGGGTAGGTGAGTAGACAAAAACAATGCCATCAGAGATAGTGTATGCTGTCTGGAAGTTAGTGGGATAAAGCAATGCCATAATTTCGAAGTCCACATATGAAAGGATGGCCTGTAAACGTAATCTCCATAATCACACTTGCATACAGAAGGAAAATGGGATGGGGAAGAGTCAAATTACCGACAGTTATGCTGTAAATTTTGTTGTCAAAGTTATTGGGAGGAATGCAGTCTTGTTCTGTGAATTTTCTTGTTGCTGCTACTGTAGCCTGGCAGGCCTGGCTGATAATTACTCACCTATGTCAGACTGCAGTGGCCCCCAGCTGAACAAAAATGAGTGAACACCATCGTAAATTCCTGAGTGTTTTCTACCATAGCATTCTTTACATTAAAATGTATCCATAACTTTTTAAGAGCGTGCAGGGAGGGGTTCCCTTGCAACCTAATATCTATATCCCCGGCACCGAATTCCATGCATTGCCTTTGGGTGCAAATCCTAGGGGGTTGGAGGGAATACATTGCCCCCCCCCCCCTTATAAATTGATATTTTCTACATATTTTAATGTATGATTGTGTGGTTCCAAAATACTTTATCGCCACGCCCCCCCCCCCCCCCATACAAAAAATAAAAAATCTTTGCAACTGCTCGCAAGTGGTGACTCATAGAATTGTGCATCAGCAGCAGCTTTTGTACAAAGCGCCCAGTGTAGTGCAATGGCGTGGAATAGGAATGCGTTAATAATGGACTTATTACGGACATTCAGTGATAAATACAAACCAAAATAATTAGGACAGTCATGAATAAGTTTGTTTCAAGTGTTGTCAGAGGGAAATAAGCCAGAATTTCCTTCAAGTCACGGAGATTATTGGCGAGGTGGCCGTTTGTTAAAATTTTTCCACTGGCTGTTAATTAAACATCTAATGAGTATTTTGGTTTATTTGTGATTTTCGGGTGTGTATTAGATAAGGTTACACGGGTTACTCAAGTTCAAGTTCAAGTTCTTTATTGGGAATAATATTGAACATCAGCACATTTAAACAATAATTCAATATAGAAAAGAGCATTCCCCTGCCCTGACACAAAGAATTATGTATATGGGCCAGAGACAATTATTTACAATTTAAACATGTACCATTCTATAGAGTAATAAGCAATAACATTTTATAATGCATTTAGTATCAATTATAAGATAAATTTTACTAAAAAACAAAAACAAAAAAAAAACACGAAAACTAAAAAATAATTAAATTTTAAGATTTACAAACACCTTGCGTAAATTGGAGGAAGGAATTAAAGTATACATATAAGATAACAATTAAGTCAGTTCTGAATCAAAGATGATCTAAGCTATTATGTAAAATGTATATATCTTATACACATCAAGCACTTTATAGTTAAGAAACAAGGGGAGCGAAGGAGTTCTTGGATGGGAGAATGAGATGACTCTAAGGACCCGTTTCTGTAACTTTAATACTGGAATTAATTTTGTTGAAGGCACTGAGCCCCATACTTCAATTACATAATTCACATAGGGGAATACAAATGAATAATATAGAGTTAGAAGTAATGTAGATTTTAAATACTTTCTGGCCTTAACAATGATTCCAATGCCTTTAGCAATCTTTTTGCAAATATAATTCAAATGTTTCTCCAAGTTCAGTTTAGCATCAATGTACACCCCAAGGAATTTACAAGAGTCAACTACATTTATTATTTTATTGACAATTTTCACCTAAGCTCACCGGGAGGATTTTTATTATTTTTTTAAAATAACATGCAAAAAGCCTTATCAATATTTAACGACCATCTATTTGCTATAGTCCATTGATATATAAGATCTAAAGAATTGTTTAAATTAGTTGTCATAGAATTAATATTTTTACCCTGAACAAAAACACTACTATCGTCAGCAAAGAGAATGGGCATAAATGAGTTGGAAGTATATGTCATTCACATAAAGAATGAAAAACAAAGGCCCTAAAATTGAGCCCTGAGGCACGCCACAATTAATAGGCAAAGATTCAGAAGATATTTTATCAAAAGATACATATTGTTTTCTTTTTTTCAAATAACTTTTAACTAAATCATTGGCAACGCCTCTAATTCCATATTTATATAATTTTCTAAGTAGTATAGAATGGGCAATAGTGTCGAAAGCTTTACTGAAATCTAAAAAAGTTCCTAAAGTTATATCATTTTTGTCTATTGCTGTTATAATTTTATCAGTTAAAGTAATCAAAGCCATGGAAGTGCTGTAATTAGCTCTAAATCCAAATTGGTATTTATAAAGTAAATCATTATCATTTATGAATTTAAGTACTCTATTGTAGATAATTCGCTCATATATTTTCGAAAATATTGATAAAACAGAGACTGGACGGTAATTATTAATCAATTGACTATCCCCACCCTTAAATAAGGGAATGACCCTAGCAACTTTCATCTCATCAGGGAATACTCCAGAAGAAAGTGATTTATTAATTAGGTGAACAAAGATTCTATTAAGTGGTTGAAAGGTCGTTTTGATAACTTTTATATGAATATTATCCCATCCCACACTGTTAGTTTTGATATTGGATACAATTCTTAATACTTCATTTTCATCAGTAGGGTACAAATACAGTGAATTATTAACATTAATATTATCTAAGTAATGTAGTGGACGGACATTTTATCATTGATGCTTTTACCAACATTTGTAAAATATATATTAAAAGCATTAGCAATATGTTCCTTATCTGAAGTTTTTTGACCATTAATAATGAACTCACTAGAATTACTTGAGGACTGTTTCTTGTTAATAATCCCTTTAATAATATCCCATAATTTTTTAAGATTTCCCTTATTAGCTTCAAATAAATCATGATAGTACTCTTTTTCTGCCAAATTCAGTAACTTTTGTAATCTCTTTTTGTATATTCTATATTGGTTAATATTTTCACTGCTGGGTATTTGTTTCGAGATAATGTACAATTTATTTTTAACTTTTATAGATTTTTTCAGTGATTCTGTTAGCCAAATCTTTTTTGTTTTGCATCAATGTTTACAGATTTTAACAGAAAAACATTCATCATACAATTGTAAAAATTCGGAATGAAAATGGAAGAATGACTTTGAACAATCTTTGATATTAAGTAAAGTACTCCAATCATAGTTGGACACAATGTTATAAAATTTTTCTAAGTTAGCTTGTGAGTACACTCTTTTGCTTATCTAACTTCAGTGCGCTGTTTCTGAGAACTGTAAATACTGGGAAATGATCAGTGATATCAGTAAATACTGGGAAATGATCAGTGATATCAGTTACAAGGATGCCATTATAAGTTAATAAATCACTTATACAATTGAAGTATATATTGTCAATTATGGTTGCGGAATTTCACTGAACTCGGGTAGGTCTAGTTATAGCTGGGAAGAAACAGTTAGAATATAAGATGTCAAGAAATGCACCTGTCCCAAGATGTGTCTCATAGTTTAAAAGATTGATATTGAAATCACCTAATAAAAAACAATATTTTTTCTTAGATTTTACCTTATTTAATAAATTACTAACAAAGTCATTAAAGGCATCAATATCGCTGCTTGGTGGTCTGTAAATGTTGCCTATTATAACATTCTTAGATAAACCTAACATAGATTTTGGAAACTCGATGAAAATACTTTCCACAAATTCAGTAAACAATGCCAAATCAGATCTTTCTGTGTAAGTTATGCCAGACTTCACCATCAGTGATACACCACCACCAGAGCGATTTGTCCTAAAAGCATGAACTGAATTGTAGCCATCAATGTCGTACAAGTCAAAATTATTTTCATTAAGCCAAGTCTCTCAGAGACCAATTACAGAGAAACTGACAACTAAATTACTTAAATAGCTCATCAGACTATCCAAATTTCTTGGCACACTTCTAATATTAAAGTGAATTGCAGAAAAACAGTCTAAATTTAACAAATTAATTTTTTCATTGAAAGCATCTTCCAAATGATAATGACAGGTATTAGCATTATTAAAATGTAAGATTTCATTGTGAAATAGTGTGTCAGGGTCTACACCAGTAAGTGGCAGAAAACTAGAATCATCATTCATTTCAAAAATGTTAAACACCATATTTTGTACATTGGCTAAAGGGTGAGTATAATTAAAGAAAGTACCAATGTTTTCTATAAACATATCATTGTCATCAACATTATTAAATGGAAAAATATAGGAGCTACAATTAACACAAAACCATTGCTGATTTAAGCTGTCAGATACAACTGAGTCTGTAATCATAATGTTTGGCAAGCATCTATTATGGTATGATACATGACAAATACAACAAACAAAATATGAGTGACTCAACACTCTGCTATCACAGGAACCACAATAGGTCATAGTTAAGCATCAAATGCAATATGACACATGGCAAAAAACACAACAAAACGATATACTGAACAACATTAAACATATGAGAGCAACACAATGGCTTGATAGAATAATTCTTCCAGGCCTCCAATCCCAAGGCTTTAGACAATTTTTTACAAAAAACTATAATATGAGACGGTGCAAAATTTTCCAAATACCAAACATGTATGTTACACATGATGCAGAAGTGAGTTAATCAAGCTGGAACTACTTAAACACATTGTTATGTAAAATGCTGGCGTAGAATCATGTGAAAAATTATTGAAGTTCATCTCTAATTCTCATTAATATTGACCCAAGAAGGTTTTGACCAGTCCATAACTCTTTTTTCCAATGTTTTGGTCACTGAGGGCCAAACCAATGCCCCAGGTTTTGTCCAAACTGGCCTCAGCAAGACAGGAGTCCTTAGACTCAATTAAAAAGTTTCGTGCATACCTATCTTGGGCAAACTTAGCAGAGCAAGCTGTAGACATGGTCTTCTTGGCTTCGGGCAGCCAGTTGTCTTCTGAGATGCGAATACTGTCCCCAATGCGCTTGCATCCGGCTGGGTGGGTGGTTTCAAGGATTTCTTGGCCTTTTCTGGTTTCTGCACGAATACTGCTTTCTGGTACTGGTAATATTGTTCCACAGAGGAAAACTCACGATCAGAGATGATGATGCTAGTCTTGTAGAAGTTGGAGAGGGGGGTTGCCCCAATGAAAAAGGCCAACACATTTTCCACTTTCCTTGTGGCAACTTGGGCAGGCTGAAGTTCTTTAGAAAAAGAAGTTTACTAACAGTATTGACAGTGTAAGGCACCTTATCAATTAATAGACGGTCCCTTTTAGTACTGCATGGTGGTCAAGCTCTCTTGCACATTGCATCACTGGGTAGAGGATTCGCCTTCGAAAATTAATGTTGATCAAGAAGTATGTCATTTATATATTTGATCGCTTTGCTATTGTTACAATTTACATACCAGGCTATCGTTTAATATATGTGGATGTCAAAATGCCGCGAAGAACTTGTGTCGATCTTTCTGCTGAAGTGTAGATAACTGATTGAGCTTAAAATAAATTATTTCTAATAAGCCTATTAAGAAACACAACTAGAAACAAAACAACTCTGGGCTTACGTAAAAACAATCAACTGGTCATGCTTGAGTGAGCAACAACAAAACACAAGCTAATTACTTGTCCTTAAATGTTATTTTTAAGCACTAATGCACAGTCCCTTATATAATCAATTGGGAATTATTCTATTATGAGTTATTCGAGTTTATTTTGGCTTCAATGTTCTATGTATCTTACTAATTTCACAGGTCGAAATAACTAGTTAATGTCATTTAGGCTAAATACTGATATCGGTAGCAAGATGACAAAATCTTTGAAGCACCTATTTCAAAAATTCGTTCAACATTTGTAGGGGTCATGATTTGATATTTTCTTGAAATATTAAAGTTTATAGGTTAGGAAAGTTATTAAGGTATTCCTGATATATCTATTTCTCTACCAAAATATTTCTCCAAAGCCAATTAAAAATGTAATCATTTGGACATAAATGCTCATAAACAATAACACGTGTTGGAGTGAAGATTTTAATTATTTGCTTTACATATCATTGTAAGTGACATAAGGTTGAGTAATATGGGCATACTTTTGTCTCGCCAATGCTGTGATGAAAGTTATTAGCTGTTATTATGGAACAGGAAAATGCATAATTTTTTTAATGTTCTATGTAATGGGCTGTGATACTCTGACATTTAATACAGTTTAATACAATTATTCCTGGTGGGATGCTCCATGCCCCCCTCAGAATTTAAGCTCATGATTTAGGTGATACAGATGATGTTTAGATGTTTTATTTATTCACAGTATGTAGTATTTCAATATGGTTAGTACATTACATAAACAATAAATGACATTAGCATACTGTGGGGGATGTGCACTAGCTTACTAAAAAGCTGTAAAATTGTGCACACCCCTTACATTATAAATAAAAGGAAAAAGACGCTAATTAAATTAAATACAGAGATTGCTTACAGGCCAAGATAAAAATATTTTCCTTGTGATTTATTTATGATTGACAATGACATGCATGTTCCCTAAAATTATTTTCCAAAGAATTTAAAAAATGTACATAATTGATATTTTACCAATAATAGCTTATGCAAAGCATTGGCTGGTCTCTTTACTATTAGTCTAAGTAACAAGAAACTTATCCCATTAGAAGAAATAATGATTTTAGAAAAAAATAAACATTATAATCTACTTAGACTGTTTTCCTATTGTTCTGAGCGGCATATAACCAACGATAATGTTACTTAACTCCCTCCTGAGTGCAAACTGAACTTGTCTTGCATAATAAAGGCATTAGTTAACTAAAATTTTGTTGCTTATATCTCTCCGCCTTCAGCATCGTGATATAACCACCAAAACTTTTATTTAACTCCCCCTCCCCTATTCGGGATATAACTATTACTGGATGCTCCCTGTAGCAGCAGTAAGCTGGGGGCCACTCCAGACTGACGTAGGTAGGCCCAGGCCCCCGAGCAGGTAGGTCGATTTTCTCCTGACGGGTGGCGGGGGGGATGCAGGCCTACTTTGTCCCACCGTGACTTTCTCTCGCTTGTACAAGTGACCAAAGTTAACGCGTGGACACTGGCCAAAAGGTAAATTAATGGTGGATCATTGATGACAAACTATAAACTTAATACTGATATGTGATCGGTGATATCAAGTGTAAAACTTTACCAAAGCACAAATGTTCCAAAACAAAAATGTGTGAAAAAAGGTAATTTTCATTTGTGAATTTGAGGAGGGGGGGGATGATTGCATTGATCATCCCCCCCCCCTCCTATATATCCCCCACATCCCCCCCCCTGAATCGACGCCCCTGACTACATGTAGTCCCCTGCTTCCAGGCAGCAGCAACAGCAACAACAACATTCACAGAACAAAACTGCACTCCTCATAAACAACTCTGACAACAAAATTTACAGCATAACTCTTGACTGTTCCACGTCCCCTTTTCCTTATGTAGGTCTGATTATGGAGATTACATTTACAGACCATTGTTTCATACGTGGACTTCGAAATTATGGCATTGCATCATCCCACTAACCTCCAGACAGCATACACTATCTCCATCATCTCTAATGACATTGTTTTTATCTTTTTCCACTCACCCACACGTCGTAATTGTAGCTAGTTGTAGACATTGACAGCAATGACATAGCTTGAAATAACGATTTTTGAAGAAATTATTTCCATTCAAGCTGATTTGAAAAGTACATAACTATGATAACAAGACACACATTGGTGTAATGACTACATTCATCACTCTCATGTCTCAGTATGAGACAAGTCATTCCAAACATTGATTCTCAGTGTGAATTGACTCTATTGAAAGATTGAATAAATCTCTAAGCATGATTAAGGAAGCTGTCTTTTGTGACCATCTAATTCTAGATGATGTCGTTTGCTGTATTGCATAGGCAGAGGGAATACAAACTAATGTCCCAAACATCAAGAAAGGCACCAATATCTACTAAAGCATGATTGTTTTACTTTCCCTAACTAATGAAGCTGCTGCTCGTCATGACGTATAGGGAGTGGATAAACATTTATTGAGGATTCATTTCATTGTTCCCCAATTACAGAATTATCACGTGAAATAGCGGGTGTACGGGCTGAGTGATCTGGTTTTCATACCACATGGATTAATACAAACCTTATATTATAAGAGTAAATTAAACCTATTATAAGAGTAAATTAATTTATGACATAAAGATATTTGAAAATTGGACAAAAACTGACAGAGCTAGCTGTTGATGCTGCATTCAGCAGTGTTCAGGTTGAACAAGAACTCACTTTGTCATACATTTTCTGCAATAACTTTGTCAATTTTCATCAGATTTTAAAAGCAGGCCTGTGGCCTCTGATTTTGGGACAAATTAACCAATTTTTGGCAAAATTGGCAATTTGTGTTTGATGGGACTTTTTTGTTAATATAACATTTGTGACTTGCCTTTGTACATAAACTAAAACTATTGAGTGTATATCACTTGATTGCAATTAGTTTGGAAGGCTTATTGAACTTGTAGAAGTGAAGGCACATGAAAGTAGGATTTCGCCTCCTCTATTTTTGAAGTCTGTAGGAAGCTGTAGGACATGTAGGACAGCGACCCACTTCTATCAAAAGCAGTAACTTAAAAGAAATGGCAGCCTTATTTTCCACTTGGCAAGAATGATATGTCAGTCACAGGATTGTATCATTGTACACTGATTTTGTGCCAATTATAAAAATTCATTTCAAATATAGCCTCAATCAGTTTTACCAATGAACAATTGTATTCACAGTGAAAAGTTTACATTTTGTAATTGTAATTTATTTGATTTCCAATGTGATTATACATAGTAATACATTGCAAATTCATTCATATAAATACAAGAAATAATCGAGTAAGTTTAAGAGACATTAGCATGTAATAAATAATTTTTTGTTAAATAACCACATTGGTGGTAGATACTATAGGCACTGGCCTGTATTGAGTATTGACACACACGCAAAATCACTTTTCTAAAGAAAAAATATCTGACAACTTTCTTGGTTTCACACAGCTATCACATGACTGACAACTCATCTACTATCTGGGTTGACCTAGTGTAGTTTCAAGGCAAAGGTCACTGTGCCAGCTCCTGCAGTATACTTTGCCAGTGGAAATATCTATACCTGACGTATATCTATACCTGACGTATCTTTGTGCTCTACACCATTCAGCACTGCTCTTATTGCAAACTTGCCACTCACAGCGATGACCACCAACTTCAGCTGCTATGAGCAGCACAACTGTCATTTTGTAATTACAAATGTCTGTATGTGATCATTTTACCATTTATTTTATAACCCTAACTTCCCCATTTATCATGAATTAATTATTACCCCTGGGAGAAGGCTGGCCCCATATGCCCATTAGGACAGTGGTAGCAGTGCTAAGCGTCCCCATGTCACAATGTCAATTTTAAACCACCTGGATCTACTTCCAGGCTGGTCACATTTTAGACACAGGAAGGTGTCTCTAAATCCTTCCAACTACGTCAGTAGCACATCTTGCTACTTGACACATTTATGGCAAAATAATTATGTTCTCTTTATCCCAAAATTTCATTGCTGTTGTATGTATGTTTACAATTATGTTCTCTTTATAGCAAAATTTCATTTGAATTGTATGCATGTTTTTAAGAGTTTCTCGGCACTAGACCTACAAAATCACAAGATTTTGCTTTGTATCCTAAGGGTCATGCTTCCAGGCATTGCTAGTTAGATGTTTTGCTTTTATGTTTACACTCCTTAATTGTTTTAGCGTCGTCAACGTAGCTGACTTTAGTGTCCCGCGAAAGCATCTCGTGCTCAGTAAAAGAGCCACAACAAAGGAGGCGCAGCAGCACGCCCCTCAGCGCAACCTGAAAATTTTATGTGTGAACTTTTACTACTGCATTTTTTTTGATGTATCTGAACGGCCAGTACTATTACATAGCAGTACGATTACATATCACTGACCTACAAGAAGAGAGGGAGTAATGTAAAGTTCACCTACCCATTTTATGTGTATTCTATTTTTATATTTACTACCATTCTTTTATATGTACTGTCATACAACCTTGTGCCTGTGATTAACTTGCAGGTTATGCAAGAAGATAAGGCTATGCTCACTGAGAAGGGGGGAATTGGCAGGTCACTATGGACCTTTGGACCAACTGATTGTGTCACTGATTGATTGATTGTGGATCTCAGAGTTGTGTCTGAAAGAGATTGGATGAGTGATGCCCCTCCCAGAATATGGGGAGGAGCTAACTAAGGATATATAATGACAGAAGTTGCCAATAAAGATCAGTTTTTACCTTACCTGGAAATTGGAAGGAACAAAGCAATATTGTCTTGATTGAGTGATTTGAATGACCTACAAGGAAGGACTGATGCTTTGAATCTACATGTATTTTACTTCTGAGAACTTGGAGTTAAGTTTGGACTAGACTGGCTTGCCCAGTGCACATGAAGCTTGGGACAGCAGACGAAGACCAGGAATGAGCCCCAAGACTTTATAACGTGACTGACAACACAGCTACAGTTTTTTCAAGGCAAAGGTCACTGTGCCAGCTCCTGCAGTATACTTTGCCAGTGGAAATATGGATAAGAAGGAACTCATTCAACAATGTCAGGCCTATGATTACATTCGTTTTACTTTTGCTGACATAAATGGAACAGCAAGAGGCAAGGTTGTTCCTAGGAGAAGTGTTGCCAAATTTGTCGAGGATGGACTCCAAATGTATGCAGGTATGTCATATTCAGTGCTTGTCTACTCATGACTCCATGCACAGAGACAGACAGACAGACAGACAGACAGATTTTTTTATTTAAGCCATGGAAAATATGACATATATGCAAGTACAGCTGCAAGTACTGCTGTATTAGCTTTGGCACAGGCGATGACCATTTTGCACCCCCTGTTTAAGTTATAAATTACAATCCAGATTGCTGCCATGAAAACGGAAATAGTTACAATACCTCATGGAAAAAATACAGGATACGAGTAATAAGTGGTTAGATGACCAGACAAAATATTACCAGACAAATATTACCAGACAAAATATTACCTGACAACTATTACCAGACAAAATATTACCAGCACATGTGCTGCAGGCTTCCCTGTGATGAATAAGTAGGTGGATTAGGGCTTTACGTCCTGTGTTTCCTCACCTCATCATTAGGACAGGCAGGACCATGGCAATGAGACAAAGGATGAAACAGCCATCCAACTAAGGCTCGACCAGAAATCGAACCCAGGACCCAGTGGTTGAAAGCCCAGCATGCTACCACTGAGCTAGGCCCACACCCCAGGCTTCCCTTATAAGTTAGATTTTCAGAATCATTAGCAATTATACGGAACATTCTAGAATGATTTACATGACACCCAGAATGTTCTTTAGCAATTGTTAATGACATTGGGTAGGAAACCACTTAATTGTTGCATTTGTAATCCATTTATTTCTGCAGGGACGTTTGCCTATGGACCCAACCATGATGTCCCCATGAAAACACTGGAAGCTGAGATAGGATGCACAGGCCATGGTAATTGTAACCTGATACCAGATCCAGCCTCATTCCATCCTATCAAATGGTCAAGCAAGGATGGTGGCCAATGTCATAAAGTGGCCGAAGTGTACTGTGATCCACATTGGCTGGACAGCAATTTGCCTCTTCCAGCGGCTCCGAGGTAAAAAACAACAGTTACAGCAATTAGGCACTCCATTCTCTTCATTAAAGCATTTATTAGAAAATCTGATTGTTAACCCAAATGCTAATTCTAGAAAACCTGATTTGTAATCCAAATGCTTATTCTAACTTCAAAAAAATTCTCTTCAGAATCCTTGTGATTATTTCATAAAATATAGTCGACTCGAGAAAGCTGTAGCAACCTATTCCTGGCTTTGGTTATAACTGGCTCCAGCTAGCTGCTTAAACCTTGGTAAATGTAAGAAATGTTTGGGCATCATGACGTCTGTAGTAATCTATAATGCTCAGAAATTGTCATTAAAATTTCGATTTTCTGAGCACAGTAACTTGTTCGTAATGATTCATGATTTTCTTATGAAAAATAAGCAGTACGTTGTTCTTTATCTTCTAGGAATGTTGCAAGAAAGATGCTGGAAAAGCTAGATTCAATGGGTTTGGAACTCCTCACGGGAACTGAATTTGAGTTCAAAATTTACAAGGACATGGATCCAAAGAATAGGGTTCCCGTTTTTCCTCTGACAGAGTTTGGCTCAATGTTGCGAATCAGTCTAATGGAGGATCTGTTGTATCACTTGGACAGCAATTTGCAAACAGTTGGAATACAGCTTGAGAACTTGGTGTGTGAATTCGCTCCAGGGCAGTTTGAACTGGTCCTAGAGCCAGAAAAAGGTATCAAGGCAGCTGACAATGGCTTTCTTTTCAAACAAGCTGTGACAGAGATGGTTTTGAAAAAAGGTTATGGAGTAAGTTTCCTTGCGAAACCTGACAACTTACCTGGGGGAGCGAATGGAGCACACTTTAATTTTAGCATCTGGGACAAATCGACGGGAAGGAATGCTTTCTTTGATTCTGATGCTTCTGATAATCTAAGCGCAACAGCAAGGCACTGGATTGCAGGGATAGTGAAACATTCTCGCGCTTTGGCAGCACTGTGTTCACCAACTATCAACTGCTATAGAAGAATGCACCAGCCGTGGGCACCAGATATCGGAAACTGGAATTACAATGACCGCTTTGCATTCTTAAGAGTGAAGAATGAAGGAGAAAAGAGCACCTATATGGAGAACAGGGTACCATCATCTGCTGCCAATCCTTATCTTGTTATGGCTGCTACTCTGGCAGCAGGTATAGATGGTGTAATACACAAGATGTCACCACCAGTGCCTCATGATGCCAACGCCCCCAAAATGCCATCCACATTATCAGAAGCTATAAACGCTTTGGAGGCTGATACTGGTCTTGTAGACATTCTTGGCAAAGACTTTGTTAAATATTTCATTGGCATTAAGAGAGAAATAGACCTAGAAAAGTTTGAGCATCATGACGTCTCAACATTTATAATGGAGGAATTGGCTGCTGAAATTTCAGCCTATGAAATTACCCCTTGACATCTTCAGTATTGTTGATGATCACAGCTATCAGATGAAATTCACCAATAAAGTGTCTCAGAAAAATAAGATGTTTGCCTCATAAGTAATACAATTAAAGTTACATGGGCATAAGCTGGTTAAAACACTTGTTGATGCTTTTGCTAAGCTGTGAGAGGCCATTCAATACTCTGAATGTTTAAAAAACCCAGTAATTTTTTTTTTAGAATAATCTCTCTGTTGGTAACAACTCTTGGCTGGTTGAGCAAATCAATGGCATTTTCAATTTTTTTTTCAGTATTGAAACAAACAAAAAGAAACACCTTGCATTCATTATGACATTTCCATAAGTTATTTTAAATTTACTGCGTAACCATCGAATCAATCTCAATTTCCACTTAATTCTGTGAACATGATGTCACAGTTTTCTCCTGTGTTTGCATGAATTTCTTGCTTCATTTCTCAGGAACATAACAAAGTTCAAACTAAATAAGATTAGCATTGTAAAAGTCTATCTGACTTAATCCAAGCAGCCTATCAGTTACAGTTGGTTCAGGTAAAGTGTTTTAGAAGTATTATTTATATCCCGAATTGGAGGGAATTAACTATCATTGGTGTTGGTTATATTCCGATGCCAAAGGTGGATAGCAGTACTTAATTTCCTTAAATGTTAACATATTGACATAAAAATTTTTGACATCTTAACATTTCGGCATCTTAACATCTACATTTTGACATTTTAACATTTCAGCATATTAACATCCACATTTTGACATGTCGATATCTTTGCATCTATCAGTGACATTTTGACATTTCTGCATCTTAACTTCAACATGCTGAAATAATGACAGACACAGAATAACATATGCCCAGACAGGACAGCAATGGAACCAATGTAATCTGTTCAAGTGTTTTTTCAATAGATAAGCAGTGTCACTGTCATAAAATCATCTCATCACTTGCTATTCTTTCATTTGTGATGATTATTACATAATCAATCTTAATGGATGCCCTGAAAGTCCCTAGATGGCTTATGCAAATTTTGAATAGTGTGTCTAGTCTGTGACATGTTCTATTGTTAACATCTCAGCATCATTTGCACCATAATACAGCCTAAAAATTATATCATACGAATGATACACTAAATACATAAAAAAAACAATTTTTATCAGCTTGGAAGATACATTTAGAAAATCGACATTTGTTCGCGAGGCAACTGCATGGTCCAGAGTGGATAAACATATCTTGTGTATTTTTTGAGGATTCATTTCATTGTTCCCCAATTACAGAATTATCAGGTGAAATAGCGGGTAATACGGGCTGAGTGATCTGGTTTTCACACCACATGGATTAACCACAAATGTTGAACGAATCATTTTTGAAATAGGTGCTTCCAAGATTTTGTCATCAGATCAGTGAAGTTGGCTACCCGAACCTAGCTACCTGACAGCTACCCGGCAGCTACCCGAAGATGTAAAGTTAGCTACCCGAACCCAGCTACCTGGCAGCTACCTGAATATGTAAAGTTGGCTACCTGAGTCCAGCTACCCGACAGCTACCTGGCACTACCCAAACTTTCCATGTATATAACTCAAAAACAGTTGAGCGTAATTTTTCAGTTTGTGCGCCAAAAGATACTTAGGGCAAAGGTTTACGTTCTCGAATTTTTTCAAAATTATCCGAGCACCTCTTACATGTGATCAATCAAAAATATTGAAAAAATTATGTTTTTTACCGTAACGGACACGGTAGCTCTTTGGAGTGTCCGGTTGAGAAAGCACCGGAAGAAAACTTTTGTGTCTAACTTTTAGCATAGACAAAACTAGTCTTTACAACCCTTAGAGGGGTCAAATTCATTAGTACTTTCGGGTAGCTGCCAGGTAGCTGGAATTTGGCTTGCCTCTTTTTTGCCACCCTCTCTTAAACAGTTTCATGGATCTTTACCGTTTTTGACACAAAGATACATTTGGCAGGGGTCTACATTTTAGAATTTTTCCAGAATTTTCCAAAGCGTTACGGCTCTGAAATATAAAAAAAACTCAAAAACGACCTCTTTTGCCATAGCTGCGATTGTAAATTTACCGGTCGACCGGTTGGGACAGTACTGGTAAAAAACAAAAATTAACTTTTAATGTTGCTCAAATTTTCAATTACTCAATCAATAAGAGTTGTATATATATTTCTTAGATTATTATCTGCTATTAAAGTGTGCATTGAAACACTTTGAGGTATTTTTAGTACACATCATGTCAGACATTTACCCCATGGTGTCTTGTGTTACCTATTTGATAAGCTGTCCAATGTATTGATTTTCTTAACCTCTTTTCTAATATCATTTATCTTATCTCATTCTAAATGGTGCATTTTATCTGATTTTAACTATTTTATGGTATGTTTTAATGCAATTTCTCTCTGTACAAAGAGGGTAAATAACTACTTTTTAAATTATAATTCTTAAGCAATTTTTTCAAAGGTCAATTAAGTCATGCTAAATCTGAACACAATGGAGATGAGGAATTTCCCTTCTACTGACAGTCTTTCTTATGTAATTCCTAACAATAGGGACTCAGCAAAACAGTACATGTAATTGACCTAGAAAATGTCCTAGATTTAGATGTTTAATCACCCTGTGAAACTGAGTAAAATATCAGGTGCAATACTATTAAAAATTGTTAAACATTAGCTAAAAATAAAATTTTGTTCACTGCAAAATTATTTGGCATTTATTAATGAATGAGTGAGAATATTACATAAGCATTTTTACCACAATGATTTGATTATAGAGGGATAATATAATAATATAATACAGTGGAAATTCCTAATCATCACTATAGTTGGCCACTTCCATTTTTAAATCTCTTTAATTTTATAGTTATATATCTTAATACTTTTTTTTAGTGTATTACATTTGAAAAAAAAGCAAATGCATTTGCATTTAAATGTATGTCTCTAACAGTACAAACTTGCATTTGCATTCTATCATTAAGATAATGAAAATGATTTAGAATTTTTAAGGTACCAAAGGTAGCATCCACCAGAGGAGCTTAATTCTTATGCATCAGCAATTTCTGCCGAAAGACAGTGCTTGTCCGGTGCATAGCACCAGTCTTTCTGAGAACTCACGCAAAGCTCAAGGGATATGGTAAAAAATAGATCGTTGAAAATGCGTCACAACGCCGTTACAACGCTTGTTCAGTGCCTTTTACGAAAATAGTACCTTCTGCAGTGGGTGGAATTCCATGGTAAAGTTGTTCAATTTCATGACGTTAGTAGAGTTTAAGTCAAAAGAAATCGTCTGAACTAACTTCACAGTGAGTGGCTTCTTGGAAGAAAGAAATAAGGCGTAGTAATCGCACTACTTTGTATGCAGCGCCGCCTTTTGGAAGAAAACGATGCATCAGATCAATTTGGCTTTTCTTACTTTTCACACAAAGAAAATCCAGAAAATAAATAAATTTACCTTTATTAGGGATTTTCTAAAATTGTCTGAAAATAGCTGTCATAAAAACTTCTTTACTTACAGTGACTGCAGAACTACACAGTGCATCAAGATGTAGGAAAAAATATATTAACCAGAGTATGAATATCAAAGAGAGTGGACCAGTTCTGTGTATGCTAAATGTTACACACAAAAGATTGTTTTGTTTTCTACCGGCGCTTTCTCAACCGGATACTCCAAAGAGCCACCGTGTCCGTTACGGTAAAAAACGTCATTTTTTCATTTTTTTTGATTTATCACATCTTAGAGATGCTCGGAAAATTCCGAAAAAATTCTAGAATGTAAACCTTTACCCTAAATTTCTTTGGCGCAAAAACGGAAAAATAACGTTTGACCATTTTCGAGGAATGCGATAGCGAAGCTAGCTACCTGGCAGCTACCCGAATCTAAGGCCTAATTACACCAACTTAACGGGTGCACAGGTCAGTTTTACATATTGCAAAAGTTAGATACAAAACTTAATTTTTGTTTTTTACCGGTACTGTCCCAACCGGTCGACCGGTAAATTTACAATCGCAGCTACGGTAAAAGAGGTCGTTTTTGAGATTTTTTTATATTTCAGAGCCGTAACGGGTAGCTTGACTCAGGTAGCCAACTTTACATATTCAGGTAGCTGCCGGGTAGCTGTCAGGTAGCTTGGTTCGGGTAGCTAACTTCACTGATCTTTTGTCATCTTGCTACCGATATCAGTATTTAGCCTAAATGACATTAACTAGTTATTTCGACCTGTAAAATGAGTAAAATACATAGAACATTGAAGCCAAAATAAACTCGAATAACTCATAATAGAATTAATTCCAATTGATTATATAAGGGACTGTGCATTAGTGCTTAAAAATAACATTTAAGGACAAGTAATTAGCTTGTGTTTTGTTGTTGCTCACTCAAGGATGACCAGTTGATTGTTGTGTAAGCCCAGAGTTGTTTTGTTTCTAGTTGTGTTTCTTTATAGGCTTATTAGAAATAATTCATTTTAAGGCTCAATCAGTTATCTACACTTCAGCAGAAAGATCGACACAAGTTTTTGGCGGCATTTTGACATGTTGCTGATGGAACTGATTTCCAAAGATATTATTCGATAGTCAGGTATGTAAATTGTAACATTAGCAAAGAGATCAAATATTTACATGACATACTTTTTAATCATGTTAACATTAATGCCAATATTTTTGGAGTATTTTTTACTTTGACATTACTCCGGAAATTAGTAATATCTTATAATTATCAACACCATATGTGCATTTATATGCAATGAAAACCTTAAAACAAATTTTGATGCACAATTTGAATCTTAATGATGGTCTTAGCTGGTATGGTGTGGTAATTCGCTAGGTTTCTTGTAGAATTAAGTCAAAAGTCAGAAATGTTTATTAAAGTCTAAGCTCGTAACTACACCGTTTCTTTAGTCTTTACATCATATAAATTATGTATAATTAAAAGACACTGCTGACAGCCATAATGGCTCTGCAATACCTATCATGTCCATTGGCGGATCCAGGATTTTAGAAATAGGGGTGCCCAAAGTTGCTTAATTCTGCAGCATATGCTATGAAGTATTTGTACTATAAAAAATAAGTATGACACTTAAACTTCTTGTTACAGATAAGTGTGGAAAGGTAAAGCGATACAAGTGGACATTTCAGTAAAAAGTTAAATTTTGCATTCACTTGCGATCATCACATTCCCTCGAAATGTATTTTCTAAGTCTGCTTAGGGGCTTCCTGAGTGGACATTAGAAGTAAAATGTTTTCGCTAATCCTAACGAAAAATCACGTTCCCTCATGGAAATATGAGTTTCGTCATGAAAAGAATGCATTCTCCGGTGGCTGGAATAGGACATGCACTTTTTATTTTTTATTTCGTTCTCACGAAATACTATTTCGTTCCCACGAAATACTATTTTCGCTCCCACGAAATACTTATTCGTTCCCACGAAATACTAATTCGTTCTCACAAAATACTAATTCATTTAAACGAAATAACTCATTTGTTTAAACGAAATACACATAAATTGACATTACTCTAGAACAGCTCAACATACACTTATGTAGTATAGCTCGTTTTCTTCATCTTGATAAGCTCTAAACAATTAATACATTAAACTGTTGCTGATATATGGCCAGAAGAATTACTCAGTCTAAATCAGTTGACCTGCATTCAACAGTCAATGATAGAATAACATATATAACACATTGTACATATAAAAAAAATTTGTACAAACTCCTAAACTCCACTTGGGCTAGGCTAGACTGTTCCAAGTTTGCTCACTAAATCTTGTTTACTAATTAAATAATTCCTCCACTATATTAATTGTGTACCAAAAATACATCTTGGGGGTTTTCCACCAGCTTGAACCCCCAAGATGCATGACCTACTGAGATGGCCAATAAGATGAGGCTGCCCTAGTTCCATGATTACCCCCATCCTGCTGACTTCATAGCTGAGGACTTTCATGGAAACAAATGTTAATCTGCAATCATCTGGATTAAGGTAATACTGGCTTTTCTTAATTTTGTTGTGACTACTTTGTTAATGTATGAATTACCAAGTGATATGCTTTGTAAGAAACTTCTGCTGAAAAAAAAAGAGATTTTCTGTGATTTTTCACACATGTTTACTTGTTTGTTGTGTACCTCATGGTTATGATTTTTGTTGCACCTCATGACAAAGTTAATGTAATTACACATTTGCATGTACTAAACTTCCTCCAGTTGGTGTTTATACCATGGAGACTCTTGTCTCCATGCTTGTTTCTTCCAAGTTCCATGTTCATACAGTCATGTGTGGTCACATTTTTTGTATGGAATTGCAGTGTTAAAATGGTAAGTTGAAAAATGGTGACCAGAGGGGGGGGGGGGGGGGTAATATAAGGGTGGCAGCCATAACTAATGGACTGAGGGGTGCTGGGACACATTCCCAATTTGAGAAGGAGGGAGGGGGGGGGGTGCAGTCGGGGGGGGGGGGGGTAGATGGTTGGTATAAACTGGTATACAATGCCAAGTAATGGACTAATGGTGTTATCAAAGAAATCTGTATGAATAGCTGGTATTAAACAAATAAATTATTACTTTTTTTAGAGTTTACTGTAAATTACAATGCAGTATGAATATACTGTACGTGGAACCCCATTTTAAGACAATATAACTATGATTCAGACCAGGAAATTTGGCACTAAATGCAGTCTCAACTTGTCAAGATTTGTGTTCAGAGCCAATAAAATGTTACGGGAAAATATACAAAATTAACTATGATGGTTAAGTATTTTGCTCTTAATTTCTTTAAGTGTATTATGTACTAACACAGACAACATGGTATTAATATGTAGATAAAAAAAAGTGAATATAATGCCCATTACTGTTTATTAAGCCTCCTCTTGTTAAAAGTTCATAAAATGACAGGTTCATGATTTCTTGTGTTAGAAAATGTGTACATGTTTATATACATATGTTTTTGTATAACTATAACACTACACACACTTCACTCCTTTCTCATAATAGCCACATTATAGTAGATGCTCACAGTATGATGTGACTGCACTGTGTATCAGGGACTTATTGGAAATGGCTCAAATGTAAATGCGAAGGACGCATCCCAAAAATACCCAGATGCACTTGGCGGTTAAAGGAGGAATTAAAAAAAAAGGAGATTGATACAGTTCAAGTGCTGTTGAGGAATGGAGCCGATCCAGCTGCTATTAATATACAGAAAACGATAGCTCTAGCTGGAGCTCATCCTAAGTGGAGGTTCATAATAGCATTATCTCAACCATCCCTGGATGGTGACAAGGAATGCATTTACATTAATATTAATATCAAACCAGCAGATCCTGAACTGGTAAGGAGAGTTTTGAATAACCCAGAAGACTGCAATAAAATGTCTGCCAAGCCCAGGGGAAGGGCCATCATCCTCAATAATGAAATATTTGGCAATGGAACAGAATGCTCAATTTTCTCACTGATCAGTGCCCGTGACAGTGTTAATTTGGAACTGTTAGTCTTTTTCAAGGGAGATTTGCAGTCGGACCGTCTGGATGAGTGGTTCAGTTGGAAGAGAAGCCGAAGAATATTGGAAATTCTAATAACTGAACCTCAGACTGGACAACTGGGTTTTACCATGCTCAAATGCACGAGGTACCCAGAAACAGAAATATTGAGAAAATGGTCATTGACAAGTGCTATGTATGTCAAATAATGACATCTCGCTAACCAATAGCTGTTTGCAGGACGATTCCCTTGTATTTACCAATCGCCAAATTAATTAAATATGTACAGACTTATGTAAAATACATGTAAACTATTTTTAATGTATGACTTATAAAGTCGTAGGTTTTTGGAGGCAAAGCTGATTACTTCAGTTTTGGCAGTAAAGTTGTAGGTTTTTGGCGAAAAAGCTGTTTAGTTCACTGCTTGCGTGTGAACACTAAGGAACGTCTTTTTCAACTCTTGAGAATTAATCCGATTACAGCCTGTTATCACTTCGAGTTTTGACATCGAACGAATCACTTCAAACTTTGACATCGAAAGACTAAAGTATGTTTTATTCAGAGAGCTATTCTACTGTAAGACGATCAAATGACAGAATTCCGCCATAATCCGAGAGAATGGCTTATGAACACATGTGTTTAGATTAACTAGGTTCTACTGTAATAATATTATGCTAGTTATAAAATGTTACAAATGTTACTTGGTGAAGGCAATTACTAGAATGAGATGAGGTTAAAACATCGACATAAGTATAAACTTTGCAGGAAAATCTATGGACCACAAAATGAACATCTGTTATGAACTGTTCAAGTTCCAAAAAGGAGACCTAGATAATTATAAATGCAGGAACTTCATACAGATTAGCCAATAGAAATCCTTATGCACTGTATTTGGACGAAATTTAATCAAGTTGAGAATAAAATTAACTGAAGTCAATGTCAAAATACTACGGAGCCCCTAATAGGACATTGGTTTTTTTTTTTTTTACAAATTGAGGGAACGAATTATAAATCGAGGGAACAATTTATAAATTGAGGGACCGATTTATGAATTGAAGGAACGATTTGTAAATTGGGGGAACAATTTATAAATTGAGGGAACAATTTGTAAATTGAGGAAACAATTTATAAATTGAGGGAACAATTTGTAAATTGAGGGAACAATTTGTAAATTAAGGGAACGATTTATAAGTCGTGGGAACGATTTAAAACTCGAGGGAACTCAATTTATAAATTGTTCCCTCAATTTACAAATCGTTCCCTCAATTCATAAATCGTTCCCTCAATTTATAAATTGTTCCCTCAATTT
Source organism: Alitta virens (assembly GCA_932294295.1). Taxonomy (NCBI): domain Eukaryota; kingdom Metazoa; phylum Annelida; class Polychaeta; order Phyllodocida; family Nereididae; genus Alitta; species Alitta virens. Next base: position 32,689,688 of record OW028584.1, read on the forward strand.
ACAAATCGTTCCCTCAATTCATAAATCGTTCCCTCAATTTATAATTTGTTCCCTCAATTTGTTAAAAAAAAAAAACCAATGTCCTATTAGGGGCTCCGTAAAATATCCCACACTTTGCTGTGTTCCTCATAGAAAACCCATTAGGAACAACCCATGTGGTATTTATTGTGATCCACCATCCCTAATTATAATAAATTGTGATCCACTATCCCTAATTTGCATAAAAAACAATAGAACGTTTCAATTGCCGCGCTACTTTCTTTACGTCACAACTTCAAAGAAAACAATGGGTGAGCCGACCTTTGATCTCCAATTTGCTGATTTAAACAAATTTAGCTTGGAAGATGGTTAGTATTTGATTTAATTTCAATTAACAAGTGTCATTTAAGTGACACCACAATATTATGTAGTAGATATCAAACAAAAATGTTGCTACATTGTTTAGTTCAATGTGTTTACAATGTAACAATCTTGACCTGTGTACTTAGAGTTGACAATTTAAACAATCATGTAATAGTAGAACTGTTACATTAAGTTGATCAACAAAAATGTTGACTTGTTGAGTTCATGACCTTTGAAAATGCTACATTGGACCATGAATGTTATTATTATGATATGTTGTCTGGTCTCATAAAAATTAGATCATTGATTCACTCAGTGATCCGCAAAAAGTAAACAAATAAATGACGAAGGCCGGGATAATATTATGTAGGCTAATGTAGCTTAAACTGGGCCTTGGGTTTAGGCACTTGCTTGATAAAATTTCCGGAAAAGAGATTAATAAATCAAAATAAAATGAAATTTACCCAAAAGTTTCAGCTTTATTCATATAAGATTGGTATAAAAAAGGATTTGGGGTAAATGGAGGGGGTTTTTGCCACTTTTGGTCCATCTTCCCTCTAAAATTTGTTATTCTGTTAATATATATTTTTTTCAGATGATTGGATGTATGAATATATTTCGGATAATGAGCTCTTGGATATTGACATTGAAAATCAAGTTCCCCACAACACTGTCAATAGCACTGAAGAATTGCTAGAATATGTCAACTCTAATCGTAGCATAGCTACTACCAAAAAAACCAACCAAATATTTTCTCGATTTTTTAAATGGCTTGGCAATAAAAACAGCTGTTTGGAAGGAGATGATCTGGATGAAAACAAAATAAAACTTATAAGTCCTGAAAAAATGGACACGGAACTTGGAGCATGGCTCATCGACCTCAAAAAGAATGATGGCAGTCCCTATGAGCCAGGAACAGTTGTGTCCTACTATGGATCAGTGAAAAGGAAATTAGAGCAACTAGGCTATGGGGTAGACATTGGTAATGATGCAAGGTTTTGGCTGTCAAGAAAGGTCCTTTCGTCAAAGAAAAAAGAGCTAAAGAAAGAGGGTTTGGGGAACCTACCAAAGAAAGCAGAGGCATTACAAAAGGAAGACCAGGATAAGCTATGGGAAAGTGGCCAATTTGGCCTCAAAACAGGCGAACAATTACAAAATTATGTATGGTATTCTGTCACAAAGGGGTTTGGGTTTCGGGGGGTCCAAGAAAGTAAGCAGCTTCAATGGGGGGATATAACTTTGAAATTAAATGACAGCTCAGAATGGATGGAATTTAATGAACGGCTAACTAAAACAAGAAATGGCATCAATCCACACCAGCGATCCTTTGCACCAAAAATATTTTCAATTGGCTCCAATAAATGTCCAGTCAATGCCTACAAGCTATTTCGGGACAAGCGTCCACAAAGCCTGCTCTATAATGATGCCCCATTCTTTGTATCACCGATTACAAATCCAAAAGACCCTAATACATGGTACAAAAACATGCCAATGGGAGTGAATAAACTGGCCGGTATTATGAAAACAATGGCTGTCAATGCAGGGCTAACAGGAACATTTACCAACCATAGTGTGCGCAAAACAATGTGCTCCAACTTGCTCCACTCAGGGGTACATCCAAATGAGGTTGCTCAACTATCAGGACATAAAAACACTCAATCTCTGAATGCATATGCATCCGCCAGCCTTGACAAGCAAAAGCAAATGTCCCATATTTTGCAAAGAAATGAGCCCAACTCAGAAACGAATGTCCCAAGGCCACTGACCCAATTAAGTGGATCTAGTACTAGTAGGAAAAGTTCAGCCAGTGCATGTGTGTCAACTTCAAGTAGCTCCGCCCACTACACTGCATTGTCAAATCAGCATCAGGGCATATTTGGGGGAATTCTGGCTAATTGCTCAGTTGCATTCAATGGCAATGTTACGTTCAATGTCAACAAGTGAGCATGTAATGAACAGTTGAAAAAATTAACAATTAAAAGATTGACAATAAATAAGAAATGTTTAAATATATGTTTTAGAGGCGAAAAAATTACAGTTTTTAAAATTATCCTAAATATGTCTACTCTGTATATATATTAGTATATTTATTTATGTATTTGTCATGTTTATGAATAAATGAATTATAATAATGACTGACAAGGCATTTTTGCATTTGATTTTGCTGAGATTACATCAAATTAGACAAAAAAAAGAAAAAAGTAATAGTTTATTATTTGGATATCTTGAATTTAAGAATGAAAAAAAAATAAGCCTATTATTATATTATGACAGTGATGAGCTTATTAGTCCCAAGTTATATTAAATTACATTGCAAGACAGCTGCACAGTTCCAGTCTGTAGACAGGTTGGGAAAGTGACGTCACAATCTGTGTATGCTAGATATCAACCTGTGTTGTCTCGTTCCCATTGACAATGCCCACCCACTTGATAGGCTCCGCCCACAGCCTAGCCGGCGTCTGACAGACGAGCATTTAACTACAAAATGTCAATTTTCTCTCTTTTTATCATTGATAATCAATAGAAATATATTTCTGAGCAACTATGATGACAGTTTATTTGTTATGCCACCACATCTTGAATCGGATGACGCACTGTAAAACGCTCCCAACTGGTTTGTTTACATTCAGTTAGCTCTGATTGGCTGTTAGGCTCTACATGAATATTAATGAGATTTGTGACTTAATGAGATTTGTGACTCGTGACTTCGTCACTCGTGAGTTCCTCCACAAGCAAGACCATTTTGTGGCTTCCAGTGGTCTGATCCACCACACTGGTTGGGTTTTATTATAATACAACCCGATTAATAAGATGAAATACTGATGTGCCATGGCTGCACAATGGTAGCAGTATCACCATAATTTTTCTTAAGATTCAATCGAAGGATTAAAAAAAAAAGCTGATGATTACTTGGCTGCAAAGGCAATGGTGCAAAGAATATTCCTGGCACTCGCTGGTCACAAACAAGGCTTAGCTGTGTCTGAGAAATTTAGGTGTATAAAAGAGATCATAAAAGAGTACATATAATGCCATATCAAATGATATGTTATAAGACGTGAATATTACGCTATATGTGATGATACAAGATATGGCAAAAGATACCATAAACCCATGCTCATCCGAGCACCTAGCTGATATTTCTGTGACCTTCACAAACACTTCTGTGACCTTCACAAACACTTAAATCGTATAATGTAACATAAAAGAAAAAAAATATTCCTTCGCTGTTGTTGTGCATCGCCATCTAATACACTTATGAACTTACAGTTATTTGACTTGGCAAATAACATTGATATACATAACATTTAGCTCTCTAATACAATTTCATTTGCCCTCTTTGTATTTGCTAACTTATACCATGGAGTCACTAGAGAAGGAAGGGAAAGCTCTGTTATCACACACATGCATCTATATTTTTAATGGCCATTAAAATTAGTTCTTGGGCAAAGTTTACCCAGAGAATGGTTGGTCATTTAATTTCACGCAGGTCCTATTTGATGTCCTATGTTAGTAGTCTCGCTGCTGCAGGAGCCAGCAGCAGCCAATCTGCACCCCTTTCAGAGGGGTTTTTTAATCTCGCGGTCCTAGAAGATTTTGAGAGCCTCACTTCCATTTCAAGGATTTCCCAAATGGATATTTTTGTTTGGCCCACATTGCGTGCGCATAGTAAGGAATACCTTGGCCTTCAGATACTGGTCAATTACAAAGTTTTCCAGTTAAAATCCGTCCAGAAATAAGCTTATTACGGCGTTTTAAGCAAATGACAACTGCAACATGGCAACTGTAGTTATGTTTCACCCGGCTTTATTCAAATCGCATCCTAGAGAAAACATGTACCTGAAGGAGCAACCTTTTGGCTACATGCCAATATAAATTTTATTGGTGTCGGTCGATGTGGGCCTGAGTTATTTTAATTTAAAAGGTCATTGTCTCACAATGAAATGGACTTCTACCTGACTGAACTGTGCTTATAAATTGCAATGTTTTTATCATATCAGACAAGATAAAACATCATGTCATGACATAGAAATATATACCATGTCAAAAAATTATATGAAAACTATATTTGAATAGTTACATAATATTATGGTTACACAGTTACTAAATTAATTATTTGCATGTCTGATGTAAATTAACATCACTATATTTCTCAGCCAAAAAATAAAAAATCCCCCCCCCCCACCTTTTTCACTGTTGAGATATTGTAGGATATAAATATATGGTAAATTAGTTGATTTATATTTTTGGTTATATTGCTAACATTGTAAAATATGATGTTTCTGTTCTGCGGTGACTCTGTATCTACTGTTCATTAGATTCATTCTTTTAATTATGGTGCAATGTTGTATTAAATAAATCATTTTTACTGAATAGGTAGGAGAACAATGCTGTGAATACAATCTAGTTATAAATATGAGAGCACATGCATGGTGCTATTTATAAAACATTCAGGAAACCCCACTTTATTTGGCCAATCAGCACACAGTTATTTGGGGTTTAAACCTCTGCAATGTTTATCAGCTGGGGTCATAAAGACTGGCACCAGATTATCTGCCCATCATTAATAATTAAAAGAGCATCGCGACATACATAGAACGCAATAAAACCCCAGCTTTCCCCTCCTTCTCTAGTGACTCCATGCTTATACTGGATAGTTTGTGGACTGTCCACATACTACTATTCACACAGAGACATTTTTATATATATAATATTAATATATATATATATATAGTTCTAGGTATTTTTTTGTTTTGATGTTATTGTGGTTACCATGATTGCCATGATTACTGCAATTGTCATTTGATATTTTAAATTGGATGTATATTCATGTAGGCTATATATATGCTGTTCATAGGGGTTTTTTTCATGATGCTGCATAGTTGAATAAATTTAGTGAACAGTGGACACTACCCCACTTTTTCCCAAATAAAGGTCAAATTTATTGTGCAACTAAAACATGTTTGAAACAACAGTGATGCAATTTTTCTTACAAGTTTGTGGACTTAATGACATGTATTGCCAACATACAAGCAAGAAACACATTTCAGTGAATTTTTCAACTTATGTCATGGATAGCATACATTAGTTTTCTATGTCGACCTGTATTATTTTGTTTATGACTTGTATTCACAGATTTATTAACGAACTATATCTCAGGAATTGAGACATGCATCGCTCAAGTTGGTTAATGCTGTTTAGATCCCCAGGAAACCTATGGAAGGTTGTCATAATTGACCTCCTGAAAACATTAAATATGTGTCATATATATATATATCATAAGGCTTGCTCTGTCCATCTGAGAATTGTATTAATTATTAACTTAAAAAAAAAGACCATTAACTTTATATTTAATTCTTTATATTTCAGAAATTGTAACTGAGATTGAAAAATTAATTGGCTGAACCTGCCATCGGAGAAAGGACGAAAAGACAGGTAATTGTAGCGACAAAAAAATTCTTTAAAAAAAAAGACAATATAAGTTTATTTTGAAAGAATATCTTGTCTTTACAAAATTATTGTATCCATCTAAAAAGTGACCGATTTCCTCCCCCCCCCCCCCCCCCAGAAAGTACTCGCATAGTTTGCAGGGACTGTCTAGTGTCATTATCATGAAAGAAGAAAAAATTCTCTGAACTGGTTTTGAACCAGTGTCAGTACAGTTGCACTTCACTCTAATCGCTAATAGTGTCACCATATTGTTCACTTTGCCAGATATATATTCTGTTTTTTTTTTTTATATCTGGCGTCTTGACCTATGACACAATAGATCTATAACTGATATGGTTTGTCAGAACGCCAGATATATATTACGATCACTCCGTTAGTTTAGTGAAACCAATAAGGTCAAGGACCCAGGCGGGGTAGTCTTGCAGACTCTTTGATTTGATTGGTTGTTCAGCATGAAGAACCCGTCGGGGGCCTCTTCACTTATTTTACTGTATTTGACCCAGAAAGGCTCATGCACAACTAACCTATAGGCAGTATTCACCTTAATTTGGGTTAAAATCCTTGGTTACAACTTCCAAATTTTATAAATTAAAGATTTAGGTATAATTGAACTTGTAACTATGGAGTATTACTGCAGTAAAGAAAGTAAACACATGGCTTGTTCACTGCTCAGGCGAGCTATTCATAGAACACAGAGCCTACACTTTAAAAAAAAAACCTCAATATACAACCAGAATTGGTGGCCAGTGGTAAACGCTCTCGCACTTAGAGGTTGGTAACTAAAGCCCCAGTCACACATGGCTGTTTAGCCATAGTGAACCTGTAAAGTGACGTAACGGTTATGTAACAGCTTCTTTCGCTGGGTTGGCGACGGATTCTGGCGGCAAAAAGGGTTCTACGGGTGACTCGGCGGGTTCTACGGGTAACCCGCTGGGTTCTACGGGTCACTCGGAAACATGTATGGAATCAGTATGAACTATACTACAATTCAGTCTTTATTTGACGAAAATCGGACTAATATTAGAGGAGCAGCAGCCTTTTAAAAAATATACAACCCCCCCCCCTCCCTGCCTACGCTGAAGCTGGTAGCAAAAAGCCGGCGGGTTACCCGTGGAAGCCGGTGGGTTACCCGTAGAACCGGGGAGTCACCCGTAGAACCCCTGAACAAGCCGCTGGCTTTACTACGGGTAAAATTAGGGACGGATAACCAGCCAGGTTCTACGGGTCACCCGCCGGCTTCTACGGGTCACCCCCCGGCTTCCACGGGTATTTTTCATTTTTTGGACACCCGGGAGATTTCCACGGTTGTGCCTTCCTTGGCACAACCGGCTACCGGGCCCGAAACTCCCGGCTTGGCCACGGGTCCCACGGGTAGCTGTTTTGTAGCCGCCGGGTTGGAGCCGGGTAGCGCGTTGCGTAACAATTGCGTAATTCTACGGGTTCACTACGGCAAAACCGGCTAGTGTGACTGGGGCTATAGTGACAGTGGTTCGAATCCGGCTCGCTGTATTTATTTTTCTTTCATCAAAGTTACAGCATTACAAGGTACAACTCAGAGCTATGTTTCTAAACATACAATTAACTTGCTCTTCTGATGCTCATTTTAACCATATCTTATTTATTACATATATCAATATACAAATGTATGTTTTATATTCTTATACTTGTATGTATTATTATAACATTCCAACTTGCATGTATTCATTTGTTTATATTAAAGCTTCATTATAAATGATCTTGTATTTACATTCCTTTCATTTCACCCCAGACCATTCAACACTACCTGATCTCCTTAGTGTCCCAATATCATGTACAATGCTATCTGTTTACTGCTAATATTGTTCACATTGCCAGATATAAATTCTTTTTTTTAAAAAGGATTTTCTTGTTAGCCATATGGGTTATCTAATTTACTTGTCCTTGTGAGCTTCAAAACAAGTGATAATAAGACATTATAATTATCTCAAATTGGAAATGATAATTAATCGTAACAAGTTATATGTAATAATAATGAGCAAAACTAAGCTGAATACTTACATTATGAATTCTTTTTTTAGGTATGTTTCCTTAAGGAAATTACCCCCCCCCCTCATGTTCTACAGGGATACTATCATCATGTACCAGGGCAACAGGTCCCATACCCTTTTGTGCATCAATATCCTCCTCAGCATCTTCCACAAGCTTACCGGTACCCTGTTCCGCATGCACATATGCAACAGATGCAACAGGTACGCCCACTACAACAGGGACCCGGCCAGCAAGCCCCGGAATCTGCAGCCCCGGAATCTGCAGCCCCGGAATCTGCAGCCTTAGAATCTGCAGCCCCAGAATCTGTAGCCCTGGAATCTGCAGCCCCAGAATCTGCCGCCTCTGGACGTGATTGTTTCTTATGCCACAAGAAACTCACCAATTTAGGGCGGCATTTCAGAGATTTCCACAAGAAAGTTATCAATGTCAGGGGTGATTAACCAAAAAGAATTCACATTTTCAATATACATTTCCAATTTGAGATTATTATAATGTCTTATTATTACTTGTTTTGAAGCTTGTAAGTACAAGTAAATTAGATACCCTTGCTATGGAAAGATATCTGCAAGATACAATACATACACTCAAAACAACTAATTGCACTTTATCTGATAATATATAAGATGACAGAAAATCTTAGTTATTGGGTCACTTGTGTAAGCCGCTAGAACACAAGTTTCCCTGCTTTTAAGAGATGGCTTGTCACGAGAAAGTATTCTAGGAAGCAGTCAGGACTGCTGATGCTATTCAGCTGCAGAAGTTGCTGGCTGACAGGCAAGATAAACTCAATTTGGAATTATTTTGACAAAGAAGGACAGACTGCGCTACATAGATTCTGTTCCAACTGGATCTTAGAAGATCCAGAAATAGGTGTTGTCAAAACATGTGTTATGCAACATGGTCAAGATTCTGTTCCAACTGGATCTTATAAATAGGTGTTGTGAAAACATTTGTTATGCAACATGGTCATTCACAACTGAGACAGGAAATTTTGGCTTACCCCGAGTTTGGATGTGATTTTTTTATGAAAGCAGAAATAACGAGCTGAAAACATAAAGAGTACCACTTGGCATGTCAAGAACAAACCAAATCAGTTAATGATAGATGTCATATACTGTGAGTGATAAAAGACTGAGTTCGACTACAGTTGTTGGATGTAATATGAATTTCCAGTAAGATGGCGAACCATGTATTAACATTATTGTATTACTTCAATGCAATATAGCAAATACAGGCATTATTTTCAATACATTACAAAATAAGTAAAACAAAGTTATCATAGTTCAGTATTCCTACTCATCCTTCTGTATACCAATACTGTCCAATAGCAAATTACTTTGATGCCGTAGGCTCCTGTGAGTGATGACTTCAAGGAATTGCCACCTTACCCAATCTTGATCTGCAGGATCATATGGACAAGTGGTGTTCAAATATGGAGATTTTCTTCCAGTGCTCTTTGCTAATATGTTTTGATATATTGATGCATCAGGAGCTGCACTGTCATTTGAAAAATTTACACCCCCACCATGTTTATTACTGATTGAGTAACCCCTTCAAACAGTGATGACAGCAACAAGGCCTTGTACAAATCTAGTCTTCCAGAATTCCATGAAAAATGTGATTGTCCATCTGTCAAAGAAAGCTTGTGATCTGACATGTTAAATCTTTGCACACGCACTGCTATACTGTCACTGTGGGTGAATATGAATCTCAAAACTGAGGAATCCTCACCACTCTGCAGAATGTGTGTGTGATTAGGAGACGAAAGAAGAAACAGCCATCCACCACTCTGCAGAAGTCGTTTCAATTCTTGCAGGGATGTCATTTTGAATTGACCTATACAAATTTAAAAAGTAACATGAGCTCTATCAACAAAGTTATCTGAAAGTGATTCATAGACTTATGATAATGACATCATGGTCATAGGATATATTCCGTGGTTAAGTAATTCGATATAAACTTCTATTAAAATTCACAATCTTATGCAGCTCAGCAAATAAACTTTAATATAATATATTACCTTATAAGCCAAAAATCATAAAAAAGACCCATTAACTCTGAGTTAATGTATACATGCACATTGTATTTAACTTTTTTTGGGCACCCCAGTGAAACATAATACTTTCGTTTTGAAAAATATATATTATAACCACCAATCAACAGTCGTGCCTCACTTACGAACATAGTAGCAGCTTTTGTAACTAATTTGGAGCTAAAGATAGCATTCACGTGGCCTTCACACTGCAGACAGTGGCACCTCACTTACGATCGTAGTGGCAACTTTTGTAACTAATTCTGAGCATGTGTTTGTTTTTTTTTTCCGACCACTGAAAATCCGAGAGGACAACCAAAAATTTTGGCCCAGTTGTCCACTTCAGAACACTTATTTCGAACACTGCATACACATATACTCATCATAAAATCATTTATGAATTGTAAGGAATCTTTCATTATCACATAATATATATTGCAGCAAATTCTACAGCTAATATAGAAATGGTTTCTTGAGGATTTTGGCATGTCATCCTGGTGTGAGATCGTTAGATCGTCCACTAATTTTGTCACATGACAAAATTTGCCACCAGGTTTCGACCAAACATTTCTAATTTTGTCATCAGAAGCACAATTTTTGGAATCCCTCACCCTACTGTCACCAATTATAAGGTTCATTGCGCCTCTTTAAGTACTTCTGGCAATATATTACGAAACTATGATAATAAATAAAAGTTTTGAACAAACCTGTTCTGTGTCTTCACACGCCTATTTTACTGCTCTCTTCCTTGCCTGTCAGCCGTGTTATTGGTCTTCACACGCCTATGTTTCAATTGTTGCCTGTAATAAAAAGTAAAACAAAAAATTGTATGAATAACGAATATGCTGTTTTAACTTTTTTTTCAGAGCTGCTGAAGATACAATATTCTTTGTTCTTGAACAAAATGAATTTGACGACACTGCAATAAAGGAAAGGCGGACATTTGTACACACCCCTTCAAAAAAAGTCAAGCACTGCACAGTTCCAGGATGTAACGCAATGGTGAAGAGACTTGACCGACATCTAACACGATTCCATAAATTGACCCGCGACTGCGAAGAATACAGGAAGTATAATGTATTGTTTAAGAGGTCCAAGGTGTCTAGGGATGTGGCCAAAACAGCAGCCTGTGCCCAGATCGAGGTCCCAAATTCAAGCCGTGATACTGAAGTGGTCACGGATGACATATTACCCCCCATATTCGAGACCTCAGTCATCCACTATGAAGAATCCCTAACCACGAGATGGGGTGGCAACAAGACAAGAAAAAATGCCCAACAAATATGCTACCACATAAGAAGGGTGTTATCAGCATTCGACCCTTAAATGACCTTTCCTTTGTCGAAACTTTTATGGATCACTTACTGGAGAAGGAAAACAAAACTTGGGAGCACCGTTTCCATTTACATCAGTGATTTCCGACATTTCTGTGACTGGGCTGTCGTCAGCAAACAGCCCTGGGTCACAAGAGATTTCACTCATGACCTAACAGTGTCTTGGAAACGGTGGCAAAATCACCTCAACCACCTCATTAAGGAGAGGAGGTATGAGATCCAAATTTTGGACCGAAAAAGGATTGTTTCATGCCAGGAAAACCAATCGGTTAATTCGGATAGATCCCACAGAGCCCAGCTTCTCCTGCAGGAATTATAGGTCCCCACACCCAACTGCCAAAGAACCCACACTCTGGTCAGGAACTATCTAATCCTGTAATTAGTGATAAACAATGCGACAAGGGCCGGTTCATTGATATCCATGAATTTAAAGGAAGTCTTGGCAGCAGCTACCAATGTGCATCACGACAAACATGTGATAAATGTCCACAGACATAAAAAATTTAAAACCTACGGTCCTGCACAGGTAGCTGTTCCGCCCCAGGTCTACAAAATGATCATGGTCTCTATATTAACAAATTCAGGCCCACCAACACAAGCAGCGACCAAGATTGTGTACTTGTTACATGGACATCCAATAGCCTCACCCAGTCCCAATTAGGCTGCATACTTTCATACGAATTCTCAAAGATTTCCGAAAACATTGCAAGGGCCAACTGTACTGTTTTGAGGAAATCCATTGTCTCTGTATTTCTCAATCTGGACATGGGCAAAGCAGTTGAGAAGGGATTGGCAAACCTCATGAAGCATTCCACAGCAATGGAAACTGGGGTTTACGATCTCAGACAATGCGATTCTGAGGCTGCCAAAATAAGTACAGCATTGGGCCAAGTCCTAATGGGTGAGGCAATTTCTGATGATGTGTTTGATACCGAAGTGGAAAACGCACCCCCTCTTCGTGACGAGCCATCATCAGATAATGATCATTCTGACCATGACTTCCAGGATCCTCAAGACTCGGATGTAGAGGCCCCCTCACACGAACATGTGCCCCACATTGACCACGAGTGCAGCTCATCCGAGTCGGACTCTGACTTATCTGATGACCCCCCTGCAGATAAGAAGACAATGCTTCAAAGCAAACACGCTGTCTTAGGTAGCAAGGGCAAATACCCCATTGCTATCAAGTCGAAGATATTCGATAAGTTTGTATCGATGATTATGTCCCCAAATCGTCCAAACTCATCGAATATCCGAAGTATTGCTTACGAGTCCGAGGACCTCCATGAAGGATTTCAAAAAATATATGAAATCAAAAGAACAGGACAATCAAACAGTAGCCAAGGCTATTGTCCTTATCATGCTGAATATGCACGATAATTATATAAATCTAAATTGACTGAGTCCCCTGTTAAGTCCAAGGTCCTTGAAATCCTTCACATAGTACTGCAAAAAAATGGTCAGCTTTTGCATGTCAACTAACAATAGCTTACATTGCACAATGCTGTCGGGTTGTGCAAAGTATCAATATTTCCTGTGTATTCCATGACTACAGTTAATAGTCATAATTGTATTATTATACAGTCTTAAATGTTTGTATGTGTTGACAAACATTCACTAGTATTGCAACAACATATCGCATAGTTGTGCAAAAAACATGGTTAAGTCACAATTGCATCATTTCCTGTTAATTCAATGACTATAGTCATAATACATGTATTTATTGCTGAGAATTGTGGGTCACCTCAGCGATTCAATGTACATTTGCTGGCATAGCACAACACCATGGGTTGTGCAAAATAACATGGTTAAGTCACAATTGCATCATTTCCTGTTAATTCAATGACTATAGTCATAATACATGTATTTATTGCTGAGAATTGTGGGTTACCTCAAGGTCAAGAAGTTGGTAATAGCAGCAAAATACACTGCAAAAAGTGTTTTGATGAAAAACGCTAATTCACTATTTCACATCATTGCAAGGTTGTATTAACAAGGCAGTTTGCTAATAATTATAGCCATGGGCAGTCTTTGTTAATTATAAGTTTCAAACTTCCCTTAATATTTACCTGAAATGGATTGGTTGATTTTTCCTTATCACTTGGCTTAAATATATTGCAGTGCCTCTCTGTGACAACCTGTTACTTCTCAGTGTCTATGCTAAAGCAATTAAGTACCTCTAAATTTGCAGTTTTTAGTGTTTTAGAATCACTTAATTGTGACCAGTGAAAGTATGTTTGCAATATAATTCCAACAATTTATTAAAATTAAAAATATCCATTTTAGGGCATCTTCAATGATTGCTGTGAGGTTTTCTGTGGTGAACCGCACAGTCGCCACACACATTGTTTATTGTTTTAATATGTTTACCTGCATTCACACGAGGGTGGGGGCCTAGCTCAGAGGAAGCTTCCAACCGCTGGGTCCCAGGTTCATCCTTCGTCTCATTGCCATGGTCTCTGCCTGTCCTAATTAGCCCAACTGGTGCAGAAATACAGGACCTAAAACCCTAATCACACACACACACACACACTGCATTCAAACACTGATCATTGAATGATCACCGCAATGGCCAGAGACATTTTGGTAATATTCTCATGGAATAATATATAAGCTATACAATGTTTTCTGAAAGTTCCCTATCACCTCGAGATAGGGACGGGGCCTAGCTCAGAGGGAGCGCTCTGGGCTTCCAACCGCTGAGTCCCGGGTTCGATTCCCGGTCGAGCCTGAGTTGGATGGCTGTTTCCTCCTTTGTCTCATTGCCATGGTCCCTGCCTGTCCTAATTAGCCCAACTTGTGCAAAAATACAGGACGTAAAGCCCTAATCACAAACAAAACAAACATCACCTGGAGATAACATAGCAATAATCTGAAACATTAAGGAAAGTTATTTGCACATTCTTGCAATATTTTATTAGGTCCAATCATATTTTAACAATATCAAAGGTGTTACACGTTTTAGATCATCAGTCAGGTTAAATGCTATGTACGATTCGATGCTCATGTGAGAAGATGTGACATTATAAATCACTCATTTTCTGCAAAATAGACTGTCAAAACTGCCATCACTGGGGTTTGAAACATCCAGTTCATGAATTTCACAAGTACATCTGGATTTGTGAAAACTAAATCCATTGCAGCTCTGTTCTGCTTCACAGTGAAAAGCACAATTACGTTGATTGCAAACCTCCAATGGTTTCATTCTTCCTCCAGACAGAAATTTCCCTTCTTCACACACCACGAAACTGGATTTCTGACCTGGAATCACAGCAGTATAAGACGAATGTGTCACTGTATTACTTTCAATGAAACAATCTATCCTTTTTTGGTTAAAAGGCACTCTTTCAGTTAAAATTTTTCATAATATTGAGCCTACCCTTGCTATTCGAACTCTATGCAACTCACAACTATTTTATGACAATTGTATTGTCGCTGAACAAGCTAGATAGGTACATTAAATGTTTTATGTTATTACATTCAGCCCTTTGTTGGCCACTGGGGAAGTCTAGGACTTTCAAGGACATTGTTCAAAGCTTACCGAAGACTTCCAGTTCACACAAGGTCAAAATCTCAGTGGCTACTGTAGAGTTGATGGAAACGTACAGAAAAGTCCCACTGACTGGTCGATCACAGTAGAGGACCTCAGTAACCCCACCACCAACAATACCAGATCGATGCTTACACAGTATGTACTGACTGTTGACAACTGAGGGCAGGGGAGGTTTGGTGTCGCTCAACCAAATATCGAAATCATGTAACCGATCAGCTGAAGAATATTTGAATTTATAATTATCTCACATGATAAGTCGTGCATTGCTGTCAGAATTTAGAATGTTGCCCAACATGCAATGATTTTTCAAAAAAGAGCATAAGGGATCAAATGAACCTAAAATACAGTAAACCTTGAATAAGTCAAATTCAAATGGTCCACCTAATCTAATTTCAGTTATGCAAAGATATGCCATGTAGGCCTGCATCTGTCAACATTTGCCATGGATTTAATAAATTTCACTATATATCTGAGACTACCCGTGTTTTCATGTTCTGTATGATATTTCCTAGAGACACCCAATAGAAGTTTCATATACCTCAGCAAGGAATTAAGCTCCATTTACTTACCACAGCAGTCTGCCCTGTTTGTGATTTTGACTTTCAATACTTGATATTTTGCTTGAAGATCAACAGAGAGCCAAGGGTTACCTGAAATTGAGTAAGGACAGAATTTTGAGCTTCTCATCACGGATTGGGACACAAATATAATATATTTAAGTTGGATAAATTGTACTTTTTCTTCGATGTATCAAAGTATCCTACCATACCCAACAGTCAAATGCAACAGAGATTCTAAATAAGTTTCATCCCCCATTTGCAACTGCAGTACCAAACATGACTCTATGTATATTTAATATTGATTATTTATAGTATTATGACAAATTATGTAGATTTTACATAATTTATCAATTTATTATATTCCATTTTTATCATATTGTACTCCTTTTTATCATTATTTTCTTCGTGTGTAAACCTATCAGACTGCATGTCAGTTTTAATATATGAATAAAAATAGTATTGTAAAATATCAAAATATGCAGCCAATAATTACTTACTTTGACCTAGAGTGTGTGTGCAGCTACCGAAGGACCAATACGGGTTGGTGTTTCCATCAACTGCCTTGAATGAATTAGCACTATTTGTGCTGGAACTGGCTGTTTTTTTCAAAGCTATATTCATCTCTGCTTCAGACCAAGGAGAAATAATTAATTAGCCAAAGGACAATCAAACTCACAGTCATGGCAGATCTTAGCCTGGAGAACTTAGTGAGACTTATAGATAACTATGTCATAAGTGTTCATGTTATATGCTAGTTCTGGATCTGTAAAGTAAATTCTGCAAGAATCGATATGATCAAACATCAACAAGTGATCCATAGCACTATTCATTAATGTTAAACAAAAAGTAATTATTTTCATCATGTAATTGTCACCCGTGCCACTGCCTAGTTTCAAAATGCTACCAGTAAAATAATAGCCATGAGTTTCAAGCACTCCTTAAATCCGGAATGTTTGCAATTTCGTCCTCGACTCCTTGCCAGTTAAATGCATTCGCAACTTTGCACAGTTATAATGTATGACAAATCTCATCATTACACCTACACTGAACAGGGTGGGGGCCTAGCTCAGAGGTAGCGCTCTGGGCTTCCAACTGCTGGGTCCCGGGTTCAATTCCCGGTCGAGCCTAAGTTGGATGGCTGTTTCATCCTTCATCTCATTGCCATGGTCTCTGCCTGTCCTAATTAGCCCAACTGGTGCAGAAATACAGGACGTAAAGCCCTAATCACCCACCCACCCACACCTACACTGAACATCTCTTTGAGAGGAAGTAGAGTGGGAGCCTAGTTCAGTGGTAGCATGCTGGGTTTCCAACCACTGGGTCCCGGGTTCGATTCTCGGATGGCAGTTTCATCCTTCATTGCCATGGTCCCTACCTGACCTGATTAGCCCATCAGGTGCAGAAATACAGGACATAAACCTTATAAACATTTTTTCAACTCTCTTTATTTTATCTAAAAGCACCCCTTTACAGTTTTGTCATGTTCGATGGTTAGTCAAGTTTGTCTGATGTCATTGTCGTAATGACAACTTTCACATTCAAGGGTGTTAAATTATGAATAAGTTGTTTGAAGGTTCAACGTTTGATACCTGGCCACTGTGTGCTGTCACCTCAAAGCCAAGCGACCTAATTGTGGACATATCTTTACTAGTTTACCTAGGTAAACAAAATAATTGGTTAAACTATGTAGCCGATAGGCTGTGTGTTGACTTAAAAAATCTCCTTATAAAATTACTAGAGAAATTAATTTAATTACAATTTTTATAGTTCAAGCAATTTTCCTGAATTCTCTGCTTGTCAGAACAAGGATTGTGTGAACTCAACACACAAATATCTAATTATTCTGTAATTTCAAAGTTAGACCTTTAATTCCATAAGCCAGCCTATAGACTATAGGGGAAATTGACTAATATAATTTAGATGAGTGAACGAGCAAAACGCATACATAATCAGGTCACTGGGCTTTGAGATGACAGCACAGTGTGGCTTGGCACTGTTCATTAGCTAGATCACAGATTGGTGGCCTCGTAGTGTCTATGCTGGGTCATTGCTGGGGCAAGTAAAGATCCCACCCATAGAGTAAATGTCTAACATGGTCCTGAATCCAAAAATAATCATTTTCATTATATCTGTCTCTGGTAGCAGGTCATATAAGTTGAGTAAGCTTTAGACCAGTAGCACTCATCGTGTAAGATAACAAATCTTTAGTATGAGTGTTAGTTGTATCCCTCCTAGTCGGGAGATAACTAGCATTTTTGTTGGTCATATCCCGACTCGGAAGGTATATTTAACATGAGGCATATTTACTAATTTGTTTGTTTGTTTTAAAGCCTTTATTACGCATAACAGTTCAATTTGCACTCAGGAGGGAGTTAACTAACATTTTCGTTAGTTATATCCTACAAAAGAACGATACAAAAGGTCATGTTGTGGAATAAAACAAAACATTGTACTCCACTCAGACTGTTTTCCTATTGTTCTACGCAGGCAATAACCAACAAAAATGTTAATTAACTCCCTCCTAAGTGCAAACTGAATTTGTTTTGCATAATCAAGGCAGTAAGAACAAACTAACAATCAAACAAATGAGTAAATATGCCTAATGCAGTATAAGTTAGTTATCCCTCATAGTCAGGAGTTAACTAATATTTTTGTTGCTTATAAAATGTTAATTCCCTCCTAATCGGGATATATAACTATTACAAACCTACCTGCTGTTGCCGAATACAAAAATGCCATTATCAGCAAGGCTTTTAGAATATACATCCTGAAGTAGGTAGTGAACTGTCCCTTCAAAATGCAAAGTTGAGAAGTTTATGGATGTTTATGACAAGAAAAAGAGGTTAAATTAATACAGTTTTAAAAATATGTGTAAAAGTCAATTTGAATCAATAACAGGAACGTGTGTCAAACAAACAGAGGATGTATGAATGTATGATCAATATTTTGCCACTGAATGTGGTGCCACCATCGAACACATCAATATACTGAGGATTGAAATTAAAAATTATAATATAAGCACTTTAAAATGACAACAGTTGTTTGCTTTGGAGACGAGGCAATTTGTTGTTGCCAACCTTTTTTTTATACAGATCAAACAGTTTCTCCATAACCAAATAAACATCTAGTTGACATTCATTTCTGCAAACATCCCGAGAGACAGAGCTTAAAATTTGAAAAAACATCATTATTCCAGTTTTGCTAATATATTTAACCATATTTACTTGTCTATGTATTTTACTTAGCAACCAATCGCAAGATCGGGTGAAAACTTATATATCCTTAAGAACAGACTGTAAGTTTCATCACCATCTCCAAGTTTAAGTACTTAGGTGAAAACTCAGCATAGTCCACAATTCAGTATATGGTAAAAGTATAGATTTCTTATCTCCAAGTAAGTAAGACAAAGTCAAAGGTAAAGTGTATGACTGGTCTCTCTTGCTCAAATCAAAGATGCAAGATCCTCCACTTTATTTCTTATTTATGGGCAGTGATTTTTCCCCAGTCACTCCTCTTTCTCCCCATTGGCCAGAGGCCACATCCAATCACAAAATCACACAGTTTCACATTCAACCAATAAACAATTCTCTAATTTTAAAATATTTCTTTCCTATTACATAATTGGGCTGTTGGAATAGTTCCCGCCATTTCTAGCCTCTGGAATAGTTCCCGCCATTTCTAGCATCTCATTACTGAGGCTGACAATGGGCTTTGTGACCAGAGGGCTTTTAATAGAACCCTCTTCCTCTCAAACCCCAGGAGGCTGTATTGGCTTCATTGTCCAAGAAACCAACTGCCTGCCTGGCCTGCTGCAATCATTGTCTTGGCCACCCCAGAACCCATTGTCCAAGTTCCCATTGTGTCTTGAACACCCTTCAGTGGACACACAGTCTTTACTCCAACAGCCAGTGGAAAACCTTAAATACATTAACTTAAATGCCTACTTTATAATTGTAAATTCAAACAGTCATACACATAATAATTTCAAACTACACATATAAACATATACACATATAAACACATAGAAACATTTCAACACAAGAACATATAAACACATAGAAACATTTCAACACATACCAACATGCACATAAGAACATTAACACTTAAGTGCATACACATTACAGAATGTACATAATTAACATTCACTGGCTTTAGTTTTAAGGGAGGCACAAGCCTAGTGCTTTTTACACTGCCTCACCCTACGGAGTTAGTGAAATGCCCCAGAATAATACACTAGACAATAAATAGGGATCTGAAAGATAAGAACCTGAAAAAGAACCATCAACATTGAAGCATATTCACTAACTGATATATTTAAAACTAAACAGCGATGCAAGTCAGAGGCTAGGCTACATGACCTTCCGCCCGCTTGCACTCGCTAAAAATGTCAAGCATTCACACATTATCAGAGCTAGGTCACACATCATTAGAGCTGACCTACACATGGGTAGATTCATAACAAAGATAAACTTACATGGAGCATGACAAACGCGCACCATTACACATCAGTAGTGCATGGATACACATTACTAGGTCATGACTACACATCACTAGAGCAAACCTACACATTACTAGAAATCAGTGCACCTGTTAGTAGGATTAAACTACACATTCCAAAAAAAAACAAAAACAGAACAATCATATATACTGAATGTATGAACCACCGTGTTCATTATTATCTCAAGGAAACTGACTACAAATTCCTGTAGCAAAAATACTAAGTTCCCTAGAGCAGGTACAAAATTCCCTTCGTACCTACACCATACCTGTAATAAAAACAAATTTAATCTCTGAGAGTACTGAAAAGATAAAGTATAAAGATTAAATGTCAAGACAGGGGAACTCCTCCCTGAAAAAAACCTCAAACTAGTGGCGCTTACTCCAAGCACTAGTGACATGCCGGAGTGGTGCACTCCCTGGCTGGTGTTAGAAAACCTTTAACATCTTACAACCTACTTAATCATCATTGGCACTGTACTGCGCCAAGAACACTACAACTAGGATCCTAGAACATGGTATCTGGGTTGCCCAACCTAAACATAGACCCAGTTCGCCAATGTGCTCCTGGAACTAAACATACATGAAAGAAAACATAACACAAATTTACCAAGTGTGGAGTACATGACTAAAGCAACTGGACACAATTTAATTAAGTGAGTTTCCCTGTGATCATCAGGACTCAAGGATCTCCTCCAATGAAGTGGAGGTCCCGCTTGGCAATTTAAACCCAGCATCTGTCCTAGCCTTTGTATAGCGGATTGCCGGACTGGGCTGCTTCGGAGTTTTCTTACAGCAAATTAATTTTACTGCATACTCCCTGGCCCACTCATATGTAACAAAAAACCATATACTTACCCCTGCAATGGCTAAACACAATAATGATATGGAGATGATGAAGGATGTGGTGGGGGCATGTTTACGGAATTTTACCCAGGACGTTTCACTTAATCTAATTGCATTCATCAGGACATCTTGGTTTACGTCTTGCACTTGGGCAGATATGCCTCCTTTTAACTGGGGAAAGGTTTCTTTCAAAGATTCATGATCTAGAGTGGTAGTGAAGTTAAATTGACCTTGGATGTGTATGGGAGGCATGACAATTCGTCGTGATAGGTGTAATTCTGGGATGCACTGTACTCTCCATCCCTTACCAGCAATGTTACAGGGAGCTGGGCAAGACATGGCGTAGGTACCAGGCAATAAGTGTATGGGAGGGTAGACCTTCCCAGGGCATCGGGCCGATACCGCTTCCCCCCAGGACACAATTACAATGGTTTTGAGAGACACTCTCTTCACCACTGTCGCATTTGATTCTTTGATAATATCAAACCGACAGGTCTTGATTAACTCAGTCTGGTTGAAGATGAGGCCTCTCGCACAGGGTTGATGCCTGGAGTCATATAAAGGTCCAGCCCTACAGACCAGAGGGGCACTACCCACACACACTTCCGGCTCAAATAACTGACCAGTGGCCGTGTCCACTCCATAACTGCTGCCTACCTTTATCCTTACAGTCATATTTGAGTTCCTTATGGGCACAGGATAGCTTTGGATGTTGTACAACAAATAATTTGATTTATTTATCGTTGGCAGATTGAATTTAAATACTAAAAAACTACTGGATATCGATACTGCCTCTATCTCAACATATTTATAATACCAAGTTAAATCTGGAATGACATCATAACCTGACTGAGCAATTGTTTCAATTATCCCCCCCCAATACCTTAGGAGCCACCATATCCTCCGTTAACATACCTCTCTCCAGAGCACTGCGCTGTTGATGGAATAGCTGCATCTGTTGGGTATATCCGTCGTAGAGATATTCACACTCTTCGATGGCCCTTTGAACCTCCAGGCGGATTTCTAGATTATCCAGGCGTCCCAGAAGCTCCTTGGCCAGTGTTTTGACGTACTTGTCCAGTTGCTTCAGGTGGTCATTCAACTGAGATATAGCGACTGAGTTGTTGCGGATGTATAGGCGATTCTGGCTAATGATGGTCATCATTTGGCTGGACAGGTGGATGACATCCTTCATCTTGGATTGCAGTTGTATGGAAGCCTGAGTGTATTGCTTCACCTGGTCATCCGTGGCCACACCGAACAAGGCATGCAAGCCCAACCCAATGAAATCAAAAACTCCCCTCTTCTGGCGTCCCGTCGTAGGAGAGTCCGCTGTGCGACTCCTTCCGGTGTAGCTTCCATCGAGTCGGTGCATCCTGTTCAGCCTGGCTGCCCATGAACGTTGAACGTAGCCAAAAACTCGTATCTTTTTCCTGCTCGTCTCTAACATGCTTATCATCGTAGTCAGTCTGTGTGGATACTCTGGAGTGTCTAAAGACACTAAGACAACCCATGATGCCTCTAAGGTCCGCAACGCAGTCCCTCCTCGCACCAGCACACCGTCTGGAAGGCTGAAAGGCTTTGACGGCTCTTCAGTCACGGCTGACGACATCTCTCCAGTCAGGGGCTCTAGGGCTATTGCCGGCCAGCCTAGACTGAAGATGATGGTCATGAACACCCAGCCTCTACAGACTGTCAGAGGAGGGGTCCTCACCTCGCTGGTACTTGGGATGCTCATCACTGGACGAGGGATGAGCTCTCTTAATGAAGGTGAAGTCCTTGTGAACGTCCTTAGGCCCTCGTCGATGGTCGTCTGAGTAGCCGGGGTCACTGCTTGCCTTACGCTTGATCACGCTTTCCGGGTGGGCCGACTGGCCTGGCAACAACTCTCCTGGTTTCACCTTTTTGCGTCTACGTCTGCGACGGCGTCTTGGGGGTGGGGAGTCCTCGTCTTGGTATCTCTGCGTGCGCTTGGTTCCTCTTGGAAGGAATGGTCTCAAGCGCTTGTCAGAGTGACGAGTCTCTACCCTGCCCTGCGTTTTGTCTCCCCCGGAATCAGTGGAGTGTGGACGTCGCCTCCCCCTGGCAGCGGACGCCAGGGGTTCATCATCCGAGGACGTCCAACCCTCGCTTTCCGGTAGGGGTATCTCCGCTCCTGGGGCTGGTAGCTCCGCCTCTTCCATGGATGAATGGTCCGCATCACGTGGGTGCGCTGGACCATCGTCCTCTGGAGTAGCTGCCTCTGGTTCCAGTGGCTGCACATCCTCATCAGCTGGCTTTGGTAATGCTGGGGCCGGAGCTGGCATTTGAGGAGGCAATTGCCAGGGGCGAATTGCCACTCCTCTCACATTGGCCCTTCTCTTTGGTCTGGGGCGTAGCTCATCCCAGATGATTTCGGGGTCAACGACTCGTACCTTTTCCCTGTTCAAGATCTTCTGCTTCCCTGTGTGTTGATGGGTTAGCCACAGAGCCTTGCCTCGTACTTGCGTAACGACCCACTGTGGTTCCCATTTACTCGTCAAGGTGAGCGGCTCCTCTGCCTTGATCACCACAGAATCACCCACTTCCACTCCTCCTACGTTTGCCTTCCTTGCAAGCCGCTCTCGGTTATGCTTCCTAGAGTCCAACGTGAGCTGTTGGGCGGCTCGTAAGGCCTCGTAGAGGTCATGGAGTCTACCAAAGATAGGCTCCCCACCTTGCAAAGCACGATGTATGGGGAGCCGAGGTCTTCGACCAAAATGTAAGAAATACGGAGTATGTTGGGTGACATCTGACACAGCACAATTGTAGCAAAGTACGGCTGGGCCTAATTGTTCTTGCCACAACGAGGTGTCATTATTCACCAATTTCCCCAATATTTCTTTCAAAGTCCGGTTGAACCTCTCAATTCTTCCATTAGATTGTGGGTGATAGGGGGTTGTCCTTTTGTGCTTAACTCCAACACTAGCTAAATATTGAGTCAGAGATGCTGCATTGAATTCTTTTCCCAAGTCTGATAACAGCATCTCGACGTATCCATGACGAGGAAAGAATTCCTGGTGTAACACTCGCCAGACGCACTCACTCGTCTTACGAGCGAGGGGGTAGCACTCTGCATATCCTGACGCGTGGTCGATGATCGTCAGAATGTAGTGGCCACCTTGAGGCGAGGTCACGAGTGGACCTACGAGATCCAGAGATACGAGTTGTCCTATGCTCGTAGCAAGGGGCATCTCCCCCATTGGAGCATGCTGCTTCTTCTTACTGTGGGTGAGACACACAGGACATTTCTGTATTAACTGCTTAATCTCTCTCCTCATACCAGGCCACACATAGGCTTCTTGCACTTTCCTCATCGTTTTTATGTGTGCCATGTGTCCGACTTCCTTATGTGCTTGTCCAATAATTTGTTGTCTAAATGCCGCAGGCAGCACCAAGCGATGATATTCGGCTGCATGAGGATAAGACTTTAGAATTGAGTAGAGGAGACCTTGAAGGATCTCATAAGGACCTTCCTGGTCATTCCCTTCTCCCCACTGATCCATGAGCTGTTGCTCCCTCTGGACATCCTCCGAGATGAGCCCACTGTCCAGAATAGGCAGTGGGAGGTCAACCGGCAACCCAGGGGGCAGCTCATCACCTATCCTCCATTCATCCATGTCATAAGTGTCTATCCGCTCTGGTACTATCCTGGACAGCATATCCGCTCTCACATTCAATTTGCCTTTCCTGTATTGAACTTTACATCCAAATTCAGCCAGCAACACAGCCCATCTTTGGATCTTGGTGTTCTGCATCTCTTTGGTAAAAAGAGACACTAAGGGCTTGTGGTCAGTGAAGGCTTCGAACTTGGCACCCCATAGATAAGGTCTGAACACCTTTAACGCTGTGATCAGTCCATAGGCCTCTCGTTCTATGGCCGCCCATCGCCTCTGAGTAGGAGATAGTAATCTTGAGAGATAACTGATTGGTCTCTCTACCCCAGAGATAGGATCAACCTGGCACAGAACAGCACCAATGGCTAGATCACTAGCGTCGGTGTACAATAAATATGGGTCTCGGGTTCGAGGATGTGCCATGACATGTTCACTGATTAATAAGTCCTTCAGAGTCTCAAAGCTGTGCTGTTGCTCTTTTCCCCAATGGAAGCGAGAGTGCTTTCTCGTCAATTCCACCAATGGTTCCGACACATGAGCGTAGCTAGGCATGCAGGTACGGTAATAGCCTGTCATGCCCAGAAAGGATCTGACTTGCTTGACGCTGTCTGGGGGGCTCATTTTCGAGATGGCCGCCACTTTGTCTGGGTCTGCCTTCAGTCCGTTCCCACTCACTACGAAGCCCAAGAGTTTGACCTCAGTCTGGCCGAAGACACACTTCTTGGGATTCAACGTCAGGTTGTAGGTTCGAAACCTCTCCATCACTGCTTGCAGATGAGTCTGGTGACTTACGATGTCCGGACTGTACACTACTACGTCGTCCACGTAGATCATACAGCAGTCTCCGATGAGCCCTCGTAGGACCTCGTCCATGGCCCTTTGAAAAGCGCTCGTCGCGTTCGACAGGCCCATCGGCATCGTAGTGAACTCATACTGTCCTCGGAAGCAGGTAAATGCTGTCTTTTCTTGGCTGGTTCTCTCCAGCGGAAGTTGGTAGAAACCTGACTTCAAGTCCAGTGTGGAGTAGACAGTGGATCCGTGTAGCTGATCAAACACATCCTGAATCAGAGGGACAGAATAGCAGTCCTTTTTGGTCACGGTGTTGACTCGTGTGAAGTCGATACAGAACCTGGGACCCTCTGATGGATCCTTCTTCTCCACTAACACCACTGGTGAAGCCCATGGCGAATTGGAGGGCACTATAATGCCCTGCTCTAACAATTCATCCAGTTTCTTGCCCAATGCTTCTCTCTTCATGAAAGGCATTCTATATGCACGCTGCTTGATGGGAGGTCCTGTCGTCTCGATCCGGACCTCTATGGCGGAGTGTCGTCCCAGGGGCTGTCCTGCCGCGCTGAACACATCCGGATTCCTCAACATGCACTCAGAGATGACCTTTGCCGCTTCCACCTCTTCCGGGGTCATTCTCCCCATCATATTCACATCATCAACAATATTTTTACTAACATTTCTACTAATAATTTCATTATCCAGAGTGGTAGGGGAGCCAGCAGTAAGCGGAAAGCATTGTCCTCTCCATTGGAGCTCGCCCTTCCTATAGTCCACTGTAGCCCCCTCCACACTCATCACATCTCTTCCTAATATCAGAGGATGCCCAATTTTACCCACAATGATAACAGGTATGATCCCCACATTGTCTTCACGGATTTCTGTGGATCCCCACACCGTGAGGTCATGACCTGTCACCCCTTGCAATCCCCTTGATGCTCTCAATATGGAGGATCTCCCAATCCGGGCACATAATTCCTCAAATTCCTGGCGCCGCAGCACGGTCTTACTGGCGCCTGTATCCACCAGGGCCCTTATACATTGTCCATGGATTCTAAGTTCCACATAGGCCTGGCCATCCGCTGCGGCGCTTATCGCCCCCCCTGGTACTGATGGTGATATCCGCCCCTGCTTCCTCCTCTGGCTTCATTTTGGCGCGTCCTGCATTCTCGCCGGATGTGCCCAGCCTTTCCACAGTGGGCGCAGATAGGCTTCCCATCGTCTGTAAACTTGAGGGCTGATCTGTCTCTTCCTAGTCCTGGGCCGCCTCGGCCCCTCGGCCCTCCCCTTTGGGTTGGCCTGGATCCGCCCGATGGGTAACGCTCAGTGGGGTGGCTAGGTTTAGCCAACGTAGCCATCAATCTGGTGAACTGGGATGCCAGTCCATCTACCTTCCTGTTGAGGTCCTCCACTGGATCCTTCTTCTTAGGACCTTCCTTGGAGAAGGAAGCCAGGGCACCCACCTCCATGGGTTCTTCTTGGGAGTCCTCAGGGGCGGAGCGATGGAGTGCCCTGTAGACACGGTATTCATCTCCCTCATACTCCGCCACTGACTTCATAGCTTCCTCATACGTCGTGGGTTTAGTCTCCCGCACCATTCTTTCCACCAGGTGTTTGTCCGTGAGGCCATAGAGGTAGGCCCCCAACATGGCCCTCTCCTGGTCATCATTCCTGGAGTTAGCTGGGTATCCTAAGTTGGCCGCCTCTCTATACCTCCTTCCATAGGCCGCCGTTGTCTCATAGGCTCCCTGTTGAACCTTGTCCACCTCATCCCTTAGTCTATCTACCTCATGCTTAGACAGGAAGTTATCAGAAAGGTACTTCCTCAAGCCATCCCAGTCAGCTTGTTTTCGATCAGGTAGGGACCCCAGATAGCGTTCCACCTCATTTCTCAGAGGTCCCTCCGCTGTCTGGCCTGCTACATATACAGTCCTCGGGGTGTAGGCTTGAGTCAGTTCGATTTCCTGGAACCATTGTCTTAATCTTCGAGTCGAAGAGCCATCACAAGCCGTAACACGTTTCGCTTGAGAATCCGCCTTGCTTCTTTCGCCATTTTCTTTCAAATGCTTCTCATGGTTCACCAATAGGGAAGCAGTGTTTCCATGGCCATCACTTTGACTCTTCAAGAATAGTCTGAACTGTTCCTCGTTCATCTTGGCCCCTTCTTTCAACTGTTGTAGCGAGAGATGACGGTGGTATTAATTTTCAACTTGACACCAACCTGTGCATATCGACTTATGGGATTGTTACGCACCCGAGTGGTGAAGTGGCGCTCGCTCGACTGCCATTAGTTTGACCTGGATTCCTTCCATAAGTTACATAAGAAATGACTTTCTCATTTCGCCAAAGTGTTCCTAGGATAGCTTCCTAGCTTCCATGTTAATGTCACAATGATTCCTTGATAACTTAGTCATTATCCTTGAGACTAAGAAATCACGTCAGGGTCACCAATGTAAGTTTCATCACCATCTCCAAGTTTAAGTACTTAGGTGAAAACTCAGCATAGTCCACAATTCAGTATATGGTAAAAGTATAGATTTCTTATCTCCAAGTAAGTAAGACAAAGTCAAAGGTAAAGTGTATGACTGGTCTCTCTTGCTCAAATCAAAGATGCAAGATCCTCCACTTTATTTCTTATTTATGGGCAGTGAATTTTCCCCAGTCACTCCTCTTTCTCCCCATTGGCCAGAGGCCACATCCAATCACAAAATCACACAGTTTCACATTCAACCAATAAACAATTCTCTAATTTTAAAATATTTCTTTCCTATTACATAATTGGGCTGTTGGAATAGTTCCCGCCATTTCTAGCCTCTGGAATAGTTCCCGCCATTTCAAGCATCTCATTACTGAGGCTGACAATGGGCTTTGTGACCAGAGGGCTTTTAATAGAACCCTCTTCCTCTCAAACCCCAGGAGGCTGTATTGGCTTCATTGTCCAAGAAACCAACTGCCTGCCTGGCCTGCTGCAATCATTGTCTTGGCCACCCCAGAACCCATTGTCCAAGTTCCCATTGTGTCTTGAACACCCTTCAGTGGACACACAGTCTTTACTCCAACAGCCAGTGGAAAACCTTAAATACATTAACTTAAATGCCTACTTTATAATTGTAAATTCAAACAGTCATACACATAATAATTTCAAACTACACATATAAACATATACACATATAAACACATAGAAACATTTCAACACAAGAACATATAAACACATAGAAACATTTCAACACATACCAACATGCACATAAGAACATTAACACTTAAGTGCATACACATTACAGAATGTACATAATTAACATTCACTGGCTTTAGTTTTAAGGGAGGCACAAGCCTAGTGCTTTTTACAAGACGTACAGCTCTGTTTTGAAAATGTCTCATATAACTGTTAAATAAAGCCTTCTGAAAACGTTTCTGAAAGACCGGACAATGTTTACAAAAACAATTTATGACAGAGACATATCTATGATGTAACATAAATAAATTTACATTATTCTTGTCATAATGGCTTCTATATTTGCTAGTATCAGAGAGCAACATATCAGCCTATAGTAGTAATGGATAGCTCAGTTGGTTGCACATCGCACATGGAAAGTGCAGTCCTGTGAGGCAAGTTCTTGCTGTTATCGAAGGTTTATTGATGAGGCGACAGAGAGAGAGAGGAGTCCCCGTGTTACACATTTATACATGGATGTGGTCTTTTACTTGCTTTAGCATAGACACTAAGTACAAGTTCTACTACAAGGGACTGCCAATTTAACATCTCCTCTGAACGACATCCAACTGGGAATGGCTCACGAAGTGTGCCCTGGCCGGGGATCGAACTAGGGCCCTTCAGCTGAGAAGATACCTTAACCATTACGCCACCCAGCTGAAAATCAATCTGAGTACAATTTTAGCCTATGAGAAGCTTCAGAAAATCTACAGTAAAATTTTCTGAACTTGTCAGTTGAGCTGTGGCATTTTTTTTTATAATAAAAATAGGTCCTGAACACGCTCTTTGGTCATAAATAAACATCAGATCATGGGCGTTTGCCATTATCACAACACTGAGCAAGTTATCATACAATAAGACCAAGGCTACTGACTTCGTCAAGTACACTCCCCTTGCGCAACTGCTTTCAAGGATTGGGCCAGTTTCAGTCAAAAACATCATATAACTTCTCAAAAATGGCCCATGATTGTGTCCCCTTAGTGATAAAGAATTTGGTCACTAATCAACTGCAGAGTAATAAAACCAGGCAAGACTGTTATCTTTCTAATATCTTAATTACTTGTAGAATCCAGTAACCAATGTTTTTTTATGTGGAATTTGCATGTGGGGCACCATAAACCAGCTTATGCGGGGCACCTTGAGCCTGGCCATGGAACAACAATAACTGATTAAAAGCATACTATTACAACCTTTAATTATATTATAAGCCTTATTAACAGTTTATTTTATAAATTTGTAATATTCCTTGAATTTATCACTTACCCATAACACACTTTACTTGCCTTGGACATATAAATCATTGCCCTTTAATTACAAATTAAGCCTTAATGTAAATTACATTTAATGAAGCTAATGTAGGCATGGTTTTACATTTCAGGGTGTGAAATTATTTCATTTGGCTCTTTAATTTTTAAGCAAAAAAACTAGTGTATTTTATGTACTTTTACCCAAGGCACAATTCACTTGCCTCGGACAGTCAGACATTCATTGAGGTTGGGCCCTGCATTTATGTAGTTTTTTGTTTAGACTTTATCAGTATTTTTTTATATAACTGTCAAGAAACATGCACCTTGAGATAAATATTATTTTTTTACATGGTTCATAGTTAATTATGTACTTTGTGCCACCAGTGAAGCAAATTAAAGCCTCTTTTGCCAGTTTCCAAGTGTTTGCTAGGTTGGCTCAAGGTGCCCCAAGTCCAGCTCAAAGTTCCCCATAGTTGGGGCACTATGGGCCACTTAACCACATTTTTTAAAAGTGGCATTTCTCCCTCCTACAAATGATATGTACAATTCACAATTTTACATAAGGTACTCAGGAAGTTAGACTGCAGACGATGTTCACAGTATGACTGTAGTATCCAAAGCATTTTTACATGCTTCTGGTTTCTACTACCAAATATAGATAATGAATCGTAACCTAGAGAGCCTCTACATAGCCCACTCAGGTGCTGATGAGGCGTTAAACAATAACACACACACACACACACTATATGACTGTACGATTGTCACTTCATGCTCCAAGGTGGAAAAAGTAAAAAAAAAAAAAGGTCCCATTCTCCCCTATTATTATGGTCATATGACCTCAGCTATCACATGGCAAACTGAAGCAGAATCCAAGATAAAACCACTGAAATGTCTATTTTATGAAAAGTTTTTGTTTGATTAAGCTGGTAATCTGTAAGCTAAAATGGCTTTTAGTCAAATTTTGGACAGCAGTGACTGCACTCTAAACAATAAAGATACAGTGAGGTTTTTTAGAGCACCAATTGGTGCTGTGAATACCCCAAAGGTTCTAGAGGAAAGGGGCCATAGCTTCCAACCGCTGGGTCCTTGGTTCGAATCCCGGTCGAGCTTAAGGTGGATGCCATGGTCTCTGCCGGTCCTAATTAGCCCAAATGGTGCAGAATTACAGGAGGTAAAGCCCTAATCATACACACACACACACACACACACACACATACACACACCCCAAAGGTTCTTCGTGCATGTTGAGGTTTTCTGTATCCACCAAGCTCTGAAGAACTGCCTGGGGTATTTCAGTTTTGAAAGGTTCTTGTCTAGAAAAAGTTAGAAAGGCTAGATTCGAACTCTGGTTACTCATACAGAAAGCAGTCACCCAAATCATTACACCACTGACGACATTGTGATTCAAGGATAAGAGTAAAGCAGCTGTTTTATTCATAGTTTCTGCCAGTCTGTAGTCAATGGACTAAGAATCCAAGACAAATGGAAGACAAAACATTACCTACCTGTAACTGCATAGTGAAGCAAAGCCATTGAAATCAAAGTTGTTAAAAGAACCATTCTGTATGACACAAAACGTTTTGGTATGTTCAAAACTATGCTGGTGACTAAAAGTAATTATGACAAGCCAGTGTAAGTGAACTTATTCTCTCGTATGCAGCGTCAATGATTAATAGAGCCTGTAGCGGATGCAACAAAGCCATAAATGAAATATACAAATGGACTTAAAAAAGGCATTATCTCGTGTTTGTACAACATGTTTTCCTATGCGTTTTTAAAGTCCATTAGTGTACTTAGCAACAACATTTGAAGGATTTTTTTGGCTCTTGTTCTTTGTTTCAAATCATTAAATAATATTTTCAAAATGTAAAGCAAATGTGAAGAAAAATAGTTGCAAAATTCATAAGTTACTGATATTTGACATATCAGGCACATGGAGACCTTCGGCGTCACAAAACTCCTAAAATAAGCATAAATGAGCTTCACCATTCACATGGGGAAGACCTTTTTATTTGAAATTGTTTTATTGTTTTTCATCACTCACTTGAACAAAATATCAATTAGATAGCTAATTGGACACCACAAACAGAAAAATCAATAATGGGCCATGCATAAGTAATTAAGGCTGGCAACCAAACTTATCATTCATAAAAATATGAATATATGCAATAAAATACTGGTACATGGCATTTTTTTTATAGACGAGACTCAGTCAACAGGAGGGGCAGGGGCCTAGCTCAGAGGTAGCGCTCTGGGCTTCCAACCACTGGGTCCCTGGTTCGATTCCCGGTCGAGCCTAAGTTGGATGGCTGTTTCCTCCTTCGTCTGATTGCCATGGTCTCTTCCTGTCCTAATTAGCCTAACTGGCGCAGAAATACAGGATGTAAAGCCCTAATCACACACACACACACACACACACACACACACATCACCTGGAGATAACATAATATTGCCAAAAAAATTAAAGAACATTATTTTCACATTCTTGCAATATTTTATTAAGTCCGTTCATATTTTAACAATATCAAAGGTGATATATATACATTTTAGATTATCACAGTCAGGTTAAATGCTATTATTCTGTACGATTCGATGCTCATGTGAGAAGATGTGACATTATAAATCACTCATTTTCTACAAAAAAGACTGTCAAAACTGCCATCACTGGGGTTTGAAACATCCTCTTCATGAATTTCACAAGTACATCTGGATTTATGGAAACTGAATCCATTGCAGCTCTGTTCTGCTTCACAGTGAAGAGCACAATTACGTTGATTGCAAACCTCCAATGGTTTCATTCTTCCTCCAGACAGATCTTTCCCTTCCTCACACACCACAAAACTAGATTTCTGACCTGGAATCACAGCAGTATAAGACGAATGTGTCACTGTATTACTTTCAATGAAAAAACCTATCCTTTTTTGGTTGAAAGGCACTCTTTCAGGTAACATTTTTCATAATATTGAGCCTACCCTTGCTATTCGAACTCTATGTAACTAACACCTATTTTATGACAATTGTATTGTCGCCGGACAAGCTAGATAGGTACATTAAATGTTTTATGTTGTGTTACAAGGTCAGGGTCATCTACATCTGGGTTGATATGGGACAGCTAGACAGACATCATGGTAGTGTGTATTACATTTAGCCCTATGTTGGCCACTGGAGAAGTCTAGGACTTTCAAGGACATTGTTCAAAGCTTACCCAAGACTTCCAGTTCACACAAGGTCAAAATCTCAGTGGCTACTGTAGAGTTGATGGAAACGTACAGAAAAGTCCCACTGACTGGTCGATCACAGTAGAGGACCTCAGTAACTCCACCACCAACAATACCAGATCGATGCATACACAGTTTGTACAGACTGTTGACAACTGAGGGCAGGGGAGGCTTGATGTCGCTCAACCAAATATCAAAGTCGTGTAACCGATCAGCTGAAGAATATTTGAATTTATAATTATCTCACATGATAAGTCGTGTATTGCTGTCACAATTTAGAATATTGCCCAACATGCAATGATTTTTCAAAAAAGAGCATAAGGGATCAAATGAACCTAAAATACTGTAAACCTTGAATTAGTCAAATTCAAATGGTCCACCTAATCTAATTTCAGTTAGACAAGTTTTATGCAAATATATGCCATATAGTCCTGCATCTATCAACATTTGCCATAGATTTAATAAATTTCACTACATATCTGAGACTACCCGTGTTTTTATGTTCTGCATGATATTTCCTAGAGACAGCCAATCGAAGTTTTATATACCTCAGCAAGGAATTAAGCTCCATTTACTTACCACAGCAGTCCGCCCTGTTTGTAATTTTGACTTTCAATACTTGATATTTTGCTTGAAGATCAACAGAGAGCCAAGGGTTACCTGAAATTAAGTAAGGACAGAATTTTGAGCTTCTTATCGGATTGGGTCACAAATATATAGGTAGTTGGATAGATTATACTTTTACTTCGATGTATTAAAGTTTCATATGCAGCTATGTAAGACCCTGCCATACCCATCAGTCAAATGCAACAAAGATTCTAAAGAAGTTTCATCCCCCATTTGCAACTGCAGTGCCAAACATGACTCCATGTATATTTGATATTTATTATTTATAGTATTATGACAAATTATGTAGATTTTACATAATTTATCAATTTATTATATTCCATTTTTAACATATTGTACTCCTTTTTATCATTATTTCCGTTATGTGTAAGCCTATCCGAATGCATGTCAGTTTTAATATATGAATAAAAATAGTATTGTAAAATATCAAAATATGCAGCCAATAATTACTTAC
The DNA here is from genome assembly GCA_932294295.1 of Alitta virens. Classification (NCBI taxonomy): domain Eukaryota; kingdom Metazoa; phylum Annelida; class Polychaeta; order Phyllodocida; family Nereididae; genus Alitta; species Alitta virens. Next base: position 32,723,509 of record OW028584.1, read on the forward strand.
TTTGACCTAGAGTGTGTGTGCAGCTACCGAAGGACCAATACGGGTTGGTGTTTCCATCAACTGCCTTGAATGAATTAGCACTATTTGTGCTCGAACTGGTTGTTTTTTTCAAAGCTATATTCATCTCTGCTTCAGACCAAGGAGAAATAATTAATTAGCCAAAGGACAATCAAACTCACAGTCATGGCAGATCTTAGCCTGGAGAACTTAGTGAGACTTATAGATAACTATGTCATAAGTGTTCATGTTATATGCTAGTTCTGGATCTGTAAAGTAAATTCTGCAAGAATCGATATGATCAAATATCAACAAGTGATCCATAGCACTATTCATTAATATTAAACAAAAAGTAATTATTTTCATCATGTAATTGTCACCCGTGCCATTGCCTAGTTTCAAAATGCTACCAGTAAAAAATAGCCATGAGTTTCAAGCACTCCTTAAATCTGGAATGTTTGCAATTTCGTCCTCGACTCCTTGCCAATTAAATGCATTCGCAACTTTGCACAGCTATAATGTATGACAAATCTCATTATTACACCTACACTGAACATCTCTTTGAGAGGAAGTAGAGTGGGAGCCTAGTTCAGTGGTAGCATGCTGGGTTTCCAACCACTGGGTCCCGGGTTCGATTCTCGGATGGCAGTTTCATCCTTCATTGCCATGGTCCCTACCTGACCTAATTAGTCCATCAGGTGCAGAAATACAGGACATGAAGCCCTACTCCAACCATAATAATCAAAGTGGCTTACATTTTGACTAACCTTTTAAAAATTTTTTCAACTTTCAACATTTTATCTAAAAGCAGCCCTTTACAGTTTTGTCATGTTTGTCATGTTCGATGGTTAGTCAACTTTATCTGATGTCATTGTCATAATGACTACTTTTGCAGTCAAGGGTGTTAAATTACGAATAAGTTGTTTGAAGGTTCAACATTTGATGGCCTGGCCACTGTGTGCTGTCACCTCAAAGCCAAGCGACCTAATTGTGGACATATCTTTGCTAGTTTACCTAGGTAAACAAAATCATTGGTTAAACCATGTAGCTGATAGGCTATGTGTTGGCTTAAAAAATCTTCTCTTAAAATTACAAGAGAAATTGATTTAATTTTAATTTTTTTAGTTCAAGCAATTTTCCTGAATTATCTGCTTGTCAGAACAAAGATTGTGTGAACTCAAGACACAAATATCTAATTATTCTGTAATTTCATAGTATACCTTTAACACATCCATAAGGGCGGGGGCCTAGCTCAGAGGTAGCGCTCTGGGCTTCCAACCGCTGAGTCCCGGGTTCGATTCCCGGTCGAGCCTAAGTTGGATGGCTGTTGCCTCCTTCATCTCATTGCCATGGTCTCTGCCTGTCCTAATTAGCCCAACTGGTGCAGAAATACGGGACATAATTCCCTAGTCACCCACCCACCCTTAACACATCCATAATCAGGTCACTGGGCTTTGAGATGACAGCACAGTGTGGCTTGGCACTGTTCATTAGCTAGATCACAGATTGGTGGCTTCGTAGTGTCTATGCTGGGCCATTGCTGGGGCAAGTGAAAATCCCAACCATAGAGTAAATGTCTAACATGGTTCTCAATCAAAACCTAATCATTTTCATTATATTGTAGCAGGTCATATAAGTTGAGTAAGCTTTAGACCAGTAGCACTCATCATGTAAAATAACAAATCTTTAGTATGAGTGTTAGTTGTATCCCTCTTAGTTTCTGTGAGAGCAGGGATTCTATTATGAATTTTAAAAATGCGCTAATGGAACCAAACATCGTATAAACATTTCATACCTTAATAGACTCTGATGCCACTACTAGCTACAATAAGTTTGATGATATCCCTCACTCGCTCATGAATAAACACTTCTCTATTAAATATAAAAGGTTCTATATCTGAATCTGAATTCTTATAACAAAATCTTAAAACAATCCATTCGTTTAGCAAAGAAATCCTTCTATGCTAAATATGTTGACAACTATAAAAACAATATAAAGAAAACCTGGAGTATGATCAATGAAATAATAAACAAAAAGAAGGTAACTAATGCATTCCCAAAGCAATTTTTGATAAATGACAACTTTGAAACTGACCCCAAGAATATAGCACAACAATTAACAAATATTTTGTGGAAATTGGACTAAAACTTGCCTCTTCTACAAGTAACAATGGTCATGATACTTCTAGAAAGTTCTTCTGCTCACTAAACATTTCTCTTTAATCCTGTAACAGAACCAGTATTTATTAAAACAATAGACAACTTAAAACCTAAGAGCAGCTGTGGCATTGACCGGATATCTAATAAACTATTAAAACATTGCAAACTAGAATTAGCTCACCCAATAATGTTACTGTTCAATAAATGTATTCAAGCTGGCTTTTTTCAGAATAAGCTCAAAATAGCTAAAGTTCTTCCAATATTCAAGAAAAATGAAATTTTTAAATTTTTAAATTATAGGCCGATCTAAATTCTTCCAAGTGTGTCAAAGGTCTTTGAAAAAATCATGCATACTCAAATCTATGAATAATTTATGAAATCAAATCTTTTCAATTAAAGCCAGTATGGTTTTAGGACTTGCCACTCAACTGAATATGCAGTCATTGAGGTAGTTGAAAGAATTATAACATCTATGGACAAAACATTAACGCCTTTGAATGTATATTTAGACTTATCGAAGGCCTTTGACACACTTAACCATGATATCCTATTATATAAATTGAAACATTATCGTTTTCAAAATGAGTCTCTAGATTTTATGAAAAGTTACCTGTCAAACAGACTGCAGTATGTTAAGCTTGAAGATATATCCTATGATCTAATGCCTCATGGGTCCATTCTAGGACCCCTTCTTTTCATTATATATATTAATGACCTGGTCCATGCCACAGACCGGTTCTATCCAGTCATCTATGCCGATGATTCCACTCTGATGGCAACACTAAACTCCTTTGGTGAAGCAGATTACGCATAACACTTCAATTTGCACTCAGGAGGGAGTTAACTAACATTTTTGTTCATTATATCCTACAAAAGAACAATACAAAAGGTAACGTTGTGGAATGTTTTCCTATTGTTCTACGCAGGCAATAACCAACAAAAATGTTAGTTAACTCCCTCCTAAGTGCAAACTAAATTTGTTTTGCATAATCAAGGCAGTAAGAACAAACTAACAATCAAACAAATTAGTAGATATGCCTAACAGAGTATAAAGTCTTTGGCATTGGGATATAACCAACAAAAATGTTGATTAGTTAACTCCCTCCTATTCGGGATGTAACTAATACTTGTACTGCACTTAGACTATTCTCCTATTGTTCTGAGCAGGATATCACCAATGAAAATGTCAGTTAACTCCCTCCTGAGTGCAAACTGAACTTGTCATGCATAATAAAGGCAGTAAAACAAAACAAACAATCAAACAAATTAGTAAATATGCCTAATGGAGTATAAGTTAATTATCCCTCATAGTCGGGAGTTAACTAATATTTTTGTTGCTTATAAAATGTTAATTCCTTCTAATCGGGATATAACTATTACAAACCTACCTACTGTTGCCGAATACAACAATGCCATTATCAGCAAGGCTTTAAAATATGCAAAGTTGAGATGTTTATGGTTGTTTATGACAGGAAAAAGAGGTTATAATATATTAATACATTGATCAATATTTTTCCACTGAATGTGGTGCCACTATTGAACAAATCAATATACTGAGGATTAAAATTAAAAATATATATTAAGCACTTTAAAATTGACATCAGTTCTTTGCTTTGGAGACGAAGCTATTTGTTGTTGCCAACCTTTTTTTATACAGCTCAAACAGTTTCTCCATAACCAAATTAACATCTAGTTGACATTCATTTCTGAAAACATTATCCCTAGAGACAGAGCTTAAAATTTGAAAAAACATCATTATTCCAGTTTTGCTAATACTTGACCATATTTACTTGTCTATGTATTTTACTTGGCAATAAATCGCAAGATTGGGTGAAAACTTATGTATCCTTAAGAACAGACGTACAGCTCTGTTTCGAAAATGTCTCATATAACTGTTAAATAAAGCCTTCTGAAAACGTTTCTAAAACAACCAAACAATGTTTACAGAAGCAATTTATGACAGAGACATATCTATGATGTTACATCAATAAATTTCTATAAAACAATCGAACAATGTTTGGGAAACATTTTACAAAAACAATAAGACCAAGGCTACTGACTTCGTCAAGTACACTCCCCCTGCGCAACTGCTTTCAAGGATTGGGCCAGTTTCAGTCAAAAACATCATATAACTTTTCAAAAACGACCCATGATTTTGTCCCCTTAGTGATAAAGAATTTGGTCACTAATTAATTTTTTTAGTTTCCTGTCAGGATATTGTGTCAATTCAGAATTTACACTTATCAACTGCAGAGTAATAAAACCAGGCAAGATCCAGGCAATCTTTCTAATATCTTCATTACTTGTAGAATCCAGTAACCAATGTTTTTTTTCATGTGGAATTTGCATGTGGGGCACCATGAACCAGCTTATGCGGGGCACCTTGAGCCTGGCCATGGAACAACAATAACTGATTAAAAGCATACTACTACAACTTTTAATTACATTATAAGCCTTATTAACAGTTTATTTTATAAATAAAAAATTTGTAATTTACCCCCAAATATCCCCAAATTATCACTTACCCAAGACACACTTTACTTGCCTTGGACATTTAAATCATTACCCTTTAATTACAAATTAAGCCTTAATGTAAATTACATGAAGCTAATGTAGGCATGGTTTTACATTTCAGGGCGTGACATTATTTCATTTTAGCTCTTTAATTTTTAAGCAAAAAAACTAGTGTATTTTATGATATTTTACCCAAGGCTCAATTCACTTGCCTCGGACAGTCAGACATTCATTGAGGTTGGGCCCTGCATTTATGTAGTTTTTTGTTTGGACTTTTGGATTTTTTTATATAACTGTCAACAAATGCACTTTAAGATAAATATTATTTTTTTACATGGTTCATAGTTAAGGAGGAGGCCTAGCTCAGAGGTAGGGCTCTGGGCTTCCAACCACTGGGTCCCGGGTTCGATTTCCAGTCGAGCCTAAGTTGGATGGCTGTTTCCTCCTTTGTCTCATTGCCATGGTCTCTGCTTGTCCTAATTAGCCCAACTGGTGCAGAAATACAGGAGGTAAAGCCCTAATCACACACACACGCACACATGGTTCATAGTTAATTAAGTCCTTAGGAATTTGTGTTTGTGCCACCAGTGAAGCAAACTAAAGCCTCTTTTGCCAATTTCCAAGTGTTTGCTAGGTTGGCTCAAGGTGCCCCAAGTCCAGCTCAAGGTCCCCCAAAGTTGGGGCACTATGGGCCACTTGACCACATTTTTTAAAAGTGGCATTTCCCTCCCCTACAAATGATATGTACAATTCACAATTTTACCTAAGATACTCAGGAAGTTAGACTGCAGTACGATGTTTACAGTATGACTGTACGATTGTCACTTCATGCTCCAAGGTGGAAAAAGTAACAAATAATTATGATGGTCATATGACCTCAGCGATCACATGGCATACTGAAGCAGAATCCAAGATAAAACCACTGAAATGTCTATTTTCTGAATAGTTTTTGTCAGATTAAGCTGGTAATCTGTTAACCAAAATGGCTTTTAGTCAAATTGTGGACATATGGTCATTTACACAAATATTTGAGACCAGTGGCTGCACTCTAAAAAATAAAGATACAGTGAGGTTTTTTAGAGCACCAATTGGTGCTGTGAACTACCCCAAAGGTTCTTTGTGCATATTTAGGTTTTCTGTCTCCACCAAGGCCTGAAGACCTGCCTGGGGTATTTCAGTTTTGAAAGGTTCTTGTCTAGAAAAAGTTAGAAGGGCTAGATTCGAACTCTGGTTACTCATACAGAAAGCAGTCACACAAATCATTACACCACTGATGACATTGTGATTCAAGGATAAGAGTTAAGCAGCTGTTTTATTCATAGTTTCTGCTAGTCTGTAGTCAATGGACTAAGAACCCAAGACAAATGGAGGACAAAACATTACCTACCTGTAACTGCATAGTGAAGCAAAGCCATTGAAATCAAAGTTGTTAAAAGAACCATTCTGTATGACACAAAATGTTTTTGTATGTTCAAAACTATGCTGGTAACTAAAAGTAATTATGACAAGCCAGTGTAAGTGCACTTATTCTCTCGTATGCAGCGTCAATAATTAATAGAGCCTGTAGCGGATGCAACAATGCCATAAAATGAAATACTTAGCAACAACATTTAAAGGATTGTTTTGTCACCTGTAAACAATTCTGATTGATAATGCTCTTGTTCTTTGTTTCAAATCCTTATATTATTTTCAAAATGTAAAGCAAATGTGAAGAAAAATAGATGTAAAATTCATAAGTTACTGACATTTGACATATAAGACACATGGAGACCTTCGGCATCACAAAACTCCTAAAATAAGCATAACTGAGCTTCACCATTCACATGGGGAAGACCTTTTTATTTGAAATGTTTTAATTGTTTTTTATCACTCACTTGAACAAAATATCAATTAGATAGCTAATTGGACACCACAAACAGAACAATCAATAATGGGCCATGTATAAGTAATTGAGGCTGGCAGCCATGCAAACTTATCATTTTTAAAAATATGTATATATGCAATAAAATACTGGTACATGGCATTTTTTTTATAAACGAGCCTCAGTAAACAGGACGGGCGGGGCCTAGCTCAGAGGTAGCGCTCTGGGCTTCCAACCACTGGGTCCGGGGTTCGATTCCCAGTCGAGCCTAAGTTGGATGGCTGTTGCCTCCTTCATCTCATTGCCATGGTCTCTGCCTGTCCTAATTAGCCCAACTGGTGCAGAAATACGGGACATAAAGCCCTAATCACACACACACACACATGATGCAAATCAAAGCCCTAACCATGGATCTATATCTCCGACATGGCCCAAATTTCTTGTGATTGCTGGCTGTAATGATGGGTTTTCACAACTTTCAGCCATTGCAATTTGCAGAACTTTAAAAGAAACCGTTTGTTTTGTTGAAAACACTACAAGATTAAAGAGTTCTTCCTTGTTGGTGCAGGTTGCCCACAGGGACCAATCATTGAAACTGCTGGGGTTGAAAACCTTTGCGGGTGCCCCTGTTAAGGTGGAGCCCCAATAACCTCGTATGAGAGCAGTCTCTGCTCTGATGACAAACTGAGGGACTGGCTGGATGACTACAATGTCATCCACATTCAACGCCAGCCCCCCAGATATTATGGCACAGTTTTGCCTGACAGGGTCTGCATTGGGTTCGAGTGGTGTAGGGTACGCCCTACATCCCGAACCCAAAACGATGCTATACATATAACTGCCAAAGATTTGGCCATTTCAGTGGCTCCTGCCATACGAAAGCAACCTGCGCCAATTGTGGATCACGGTCCTAATGTGTAAATTGTGGAGGTGATGGGCCAGCCTATCATTGTGGTGAAGTGGCAGCTAGAGAAAGAGGTCCTAAAACTTAAGACAATCAAGGATATCTCCTTTCCCCAGGAGCGCCGTATAGCCGAGCAGGCTGCTGGTGCAAGTTATGCCTCAGTCTTTCTAAGACCTAGGTCTCCCTCACCCAGATCTCCTGGCAAGACTGCAGCAGCATGCTACAGACGTTGGAAAAGGACATCGCGTAGCAACATTAGTTCCCAATTCTCAACATAGTATACCTTCTCAGAATGCACCTTCCTACGATGAATCGGAAGAGATGCATCAACCAATGGAACAAGAGGCAAGGACTAGCACCCTACCAAAACCTGGACAGGAGGGGGCAAGTAATAAAATATCAATTGTTCCCAAAAGATCCCCCCTTAACAGAAAAGTACTTGATAAATCTAGTATCACAAAAAGAGGCTACACATTAGCAAAAGAAGTAAGTATTCATACAGAATCTTACCATGCACTATAGACTTCTCCATGATATTAACAAATGTGTTTAACTTACTCATGGACAGTATTATTCAGTGGAACTTTGATGAAATAGGTTGCATGGTCCTTGACTTAAACCCTAGTGTTTTCTGCCTACAGGAAACTTTTCTGAAACCCCCAAATAGTTTAAAACTCAGAAATATCATATGTATAACACATATGGCAATATTGCCCAGGAGAGAGCCACCGGTGGCTCATCAATTTTAGTTAAAAATTGCATATTGCTCTTAACACAAACCTTCAGGCTACAGCAGTTCGTCTGAACCTGAATAAAACATTCACTATATGTTCCTTGTATATTCCTCCACCCTTTAACCTTACACCCAGTGATTTGCATAATCTTTACGATCAACTTCCTGAACCGTGTCTTATTCTAGGAGATTTTAACAGCCATAACCAATTGTGGGGAAGCACTTCCCTCAACAACAAAGTAAAACCATTGAAGATTTTCTTAATGACTACATCCTTTGCCTGTTCAATGATGGTTCACCCACATATCTTCACCCAGGTCATGGAACATTTTCATCAATAGACCTTAGTATATGTGATCCAGCATTATTTCTGGAATTTGAATGGAGAATATTAGAGGACACTCAAGGCAGTGATCACTTTCCCATTGTCCTACAAAACGAAGTAGGTACTAGAGAAGTGGGTCAACCCCGATGGAAGTTGCATAAAGCAGATTGGACTTCCTTCAAAAGGCACTGCTTAGAAACAATTAATATGTCACATTATAGGAATTTAAATACTCTTGTTGAAGTTTTTATGATATTACTGATATAGCCAATAAAACAATACCAATGACAAAAAATAATTCTAAACGTAGTGCAAGACCCTGGTTTGATGACGAAGTAGAAAAGGCTATTAAAAACTGTAAGAGAGCCCTCAGAATTTTTAAATCACAGCCAACCATTAGCAATCTGAATAATTTTACCTGAAAGCCAAAGCACGAAGATTTGTCAGACAAAAAAAAAACGTAGTTGCTGGAGAGATATTGTTTTGTCTTAGCAATGAATGTTATAGATACAGTTATTGTCTAAGACCTAACAATGTCTTGTGTGATTTTAAACATTCTATTGTGAGGGAATTTTTATGTGGTAGACAATTGTTTCTAAACATAGACGATTTGTTTTTAGATTGTGTATTTATTTGATGTCCACCTTCAAATCTTCATCAATCACATTGCAAATCACTTTGAAAAATTCTACAAAAAAGAAAATCAGATTCCCCAGGGCTTCAAACCATCTTGATCATTTTTATTGAGCTGATAGAAGACGTCTTAAATCACATTAGGGTAATGTTTGCATAATAATATTGAAATAAATGAAAATACTTTGATAATAGTTATTTCTAAATATAATCTTACAGGTGCACTAAGATGAAATTTGACTTTTTAAGTTGTGTGGCTCATGTGAAAGAATATACCCTAAAATACAAATTTCTCAATCCTAGGTTAATTGGGTTAAGGTTAAGCCCTAAAAACAGACTTTAAAGTTGACATTCTCCAGTCAGAATTACTGTAGTTGAAGAAGTGGCTCATTACATATGCATGACGTCACATCAGGAACTAATTGCCCAGACCAGGGGTCAAGTGCCTGGGAATCACTGAAGTGTGACCAAGATGCAAGGATGCTGCAACCCAGCAGCGCAGCTCACCTGTTGTTTATTGGCTGGCTGCTGCTTAATGGAAACATGGGATATCCTGATGTGACGTCACTGACTCATTAGAGGGCACAGTGTTATGACCAAAACATTAGGCAGGAGATTCAATCTAAGTTTGCAGTTTTTAGTGTTTTAAAGCACTTAATTGCAGTGTGACAAGTGAAAGTTTGTTTGCAATATCAATTCCAACAATTTGATGAAATAATGATTGCTGTGAGGTTTTCTATGGTGCACTGCACAGTCGCCACACACATTGTTTTTTTGTTTTAATGTTTACCTGCATTAACACACTGATCATTGAATGATCACCGCAATGGCCATAGACATTTTGGTAATATTATCATGGAATAGTATATAAGCTATACCTGGAGATAACACAGTGTAAGTTCATCACCAGTCTCCAGTCCAGGTCCTCTGGGTAAAACTCAACATAGTCCACTATTCAGCATAGTAAAGATGTAATGTAAATCTTGAATAAAGAGAAAGCCAAAGTCCAAAGTAAGGTATACTAACTGGTTACTTCTCAAAACCAAGATGCCAGGATTTCTCAATTTATTGGTATTAATAAGGAACCAAGTTCCTTAAACACTCCCCCCACACATCATTGGCTCACAGGCCACACCCAATCAAACTACACAATTACATAAAATTCAAAATTATTCAAATACGAAATTCCCTCCTTTATTCTCCCATGTTACATAATCATTTCCCCAACAGTCAAGTCATTTTCCCATCATTTCAGTTACTCATTAAATTTCTTCAATGCTTGGATGGCACCTGGGCAGCATAGGCCATTACCTGAGTGAGTTTAATTGCAGGAGAAATGGACTGTCATCCTCCCATCCCTGCTATCCACTGTGACTGGACAAAACTCCTTTGTCCCCACAAGCTAAATTTAGCCTGGTCAAAGGGCTACCAGTGAGCTCTAAATGAGCTTGGTCAGTGGGGAGTGGCCACTGACTTTGTCCCCCTTTCTCTCAGAAGCCCAGACCCAGCCACCCATTGTTCCACAACCCCAGTGTGTGGGTGAATACATTAAACTTTGCATCCATTTAACAATTCTTATAAAATACAGTTCTAACTATAATCACATTAATGAATACAATATTTTAGTTCTGAGACATTAAGAGCAAATGAAAATAACACAAGATATTTAGAATAATTAATAGCAAAACATTTCACATTATAATATTGAGTTATAATATAGAGTAATAATATATAGTAATAATATATACATGTAGCATCTCATCATCACTGAGAGCAGAGCCAAAAAGCCTAGTGCTTTTTACAACAGCAATAATCTAAATATTGCCAAAAACATTAAGGAACATTATTTGCACATTCTTGCGATATTTTATTAGGTCCGTTCATATTTTAACAATATCAAAGGTGTTACACGATTTAGATTATCACAGTCAGGTTAAATGCTATGTATGATTCAATGCTCATGTGAAAAGATCTGACATTATAAATCTCTCAACTTTCTACAAAATAGACTGTCAAAACCGCCATCACTGGGGTTTGAAACATCCTGTTGATGAATTTCACAAGTACATCTGGATTTATGGAAACTGAATCCATTGCAGCTCTGATCTGCTTCACAGTGAAGAGCACAATTACGTTGATTGCAAACCTCCAATGGTTTCATTCTTCCTCCAGACAGAAATTTCCCTTCCTCACACACCATGAAACTGGATTTCTGAACTGGAATCACAGCAGCATAAGACAAATGTGTCACTGTATTACTTTCAATGAAAAACTTATCCTTTTTTGGTTAAAAGGCACTCATTCAAGTAATATTTTTTATAATATTAAGCCTTGCCTTACTCTTCGAACTCTATGTATTGTCGCTGATCAAGCTAGATAGTTAGGTACATTAAATGTTTTATGTTGTGTTGCAAGGTCAGGGTCATCTACATCTGGGTTGATATGGGACAGCTAGACATGGTAGTGTGTATTACATTTAGCCCTATGTTGGCCACTGGAGAAGTCTAGGACTTTCAAGGACATTGTTCAAAGCTTACCGAAGACTTCCAGTTCACACAAGGTCAAAATCTCAGTGGCTACTGTAGAGTTGATGGAAACGTACAGAAAAGTCCCACTGACTGGTCGATCACAGTAGAGGACCTCAGTAACCCCACCACCAACAATACCAGATCGATGCTTACACAATTTGTACTGACTGTTGACAACTGAGGGCAGGAAAGGTTTGGTGTCGCTCAACCAAATATCGAGGTCGTGTAACCGATCAGCTGAAGAATATTTGAATTTATAATTATCTCACATGATAAGTCGTGTATTGCTGTCACAATTTAGAATATTGCCCAACATGCAATGATTTTCAAAAAAGAGCATAAGGGATCAAATGAACCTAAAATACTGTAAACCTTGAATTAGTCAAATTCAAATGGTCCACCTAATCTCATTTCAGTCAGGCAAGTTTTATGCAAATATATGCCATGTAGGCCTGCATCTATCAACATTTGCCATGGATTTAATAAATTTCACTATATATCTGAGACTACCCGTGTTTTCATGTTCTGCATGATATTTCCTAGAGACAGTCAATCGAAGTTTCATATACCTCAGCACGGAATTAAGCTCCATTTACTTACCACAGCAGTCCGCCCTGTTTGTGATTTTGACTTTCAATACTTGATAGTTTGCTTGAAGATCAACAGAGAGCCAAGGGTTACCTGAAATTAAGTAAGTACAGAATTTTGAGCTTCTCATCATGGATTGGGACATAAATATAATATATTTAAGTTGGATAGATTGTACTTTTACTTCGATGTATCAAAGTTTCATATGAAGCTATGCAAGACCCTATCATACCCATCAGTTAAATGCAACAGAGAGTCCAAAGAAGTTTCATCCCCCATTTGCAACTGCAGTACCAAACATGACTCTATGTATATTTAATATGTATTATTTATAGTATTATGACAAATGATGTAGATTTTACATAATTTATCAATTTATTATATTCCATTTTTAACATATTGTACTCCTTTTTATCATTATTTCCGTTATGTGTAATCCTATCCAACTGCATGTCAGATTTAATATATGAATGAAACTATTATTGTAAAATATCAAAATATGCAGCCGATAATAACTTACTTTGACCGTTACTATCAGTGTGTGTGCAGCTGCTACCGAGGGACCAATGCGGGTTGGTGTTTCCATCAACTGCCTTGAATGAATTACTCCATCTTGTGCTCGAACTGGTTGGTTTTTTCAAAGCTATATTCATCTCTGCTTCAGATTAAGGAGAAATAATTAATTAGCCAAAGTGCAATCAAACTCACAGTAATGCAGATCTTAGCCTGGAGAACTTAGTGAGACTTGTAGATAACTGTGTAATAAGAGTCCATGTTATATGCTTGTTCTGGATCTGTAAAGTAAATTCTGCAAGAATCGATATCATCAAACATCAACAAGTGATGCATAGCATTATTCATTAATATTAAACAAAAAGTAATTATTTTCATCATGTAATTGTCACCCGTGCCATTGCCTAGTTTCAAAATGCTACCAGTAAAAAATAGCCATGAGTTTCAAGCACTCCTTAAATCTGGAATGTTTGCAATTTCGTCCTCGACTCCTTGCCAGTTCGCAACTTTGCACAATTATAATGTATGACAAATCTCATCATTACACCTACACTGAACATCTCTTTGAGAGGAAGTAGAGTGGGAGCCTAGTTCAGTGGTAGCATGCTGGGTTTCCAACCACTGGCTCCCGGATTCGATTCTCGGATGGCAGTTTCATCCTTCATTGCCATGGTCCCTGCCTGACCTAATTAGTCCATCAGGTGCAGAAATACAGGAAATGAAGCCCTACTCCAACCATAATAATCAAAGTGGCTTACATTTTGACTAACCTTTTAAACATTTTTTCAACTTTCAACATTTTATCTAAGAGCAGCCCTTTACAGTTTTGTCATGTTTGTCATGTTCGATGGTTAGTCAACTTTAACTGATGTCATTGTCATAATGACTACTTTCGCAGTCAAGGGTGTTAAATTACGAATAAGTTGTTTGAAGGTTCAACATTTGATGGCCTGGCCACTGTGTGCTGTCACCTCAAAGCCAAGCGACCTAATTGTGGACATATCTTTGCTAGTTTACCTAGTTAAGCAAAATCATTGGTTAAACCATATAGCCGATAGGCTATGTGTTGACTTAAAAACTCTTCTCTTAAAATTACAAGAGAAATTGATTTAATTTTAATTTTTTTAGTTCAAGCAATTTTCCTGAATTATCTGCTTGTCAGAACAAGGATTGTGTGAACTCAAGACACAAATATCTAATTATTCTGTAATTTCATAGTAAGACCTTTAATTCCATAAGCCAGCCTATAGACTATATGAGAAATTGACTAATATAGTTTAGATGAGTGAACGAGCAAAACACATCCATAATTAGGTCACTGGGCTTTGAGATGACAGCACAGTGTGGCTTGGCACTGTTCATTAGCTAAATCACAGATTGGTGGCTTCGTAGTGTCTATGCTGGGCCATTGCTGGGGCAAGTGAAAATCCCAACCATAGAGTAAATGTCTAACATGGTCCTGAATCAAAACCTAATCATTTTCATTATATCTGTCTCTGGTAGCAGTTCATATAAGTTGAGTAAGCTTTAGACCAGTAGCACTCATCGTGTAAAATAACAAATCTTTAGTATGAGTGTTAGTTGTATCCCTCTTAGTTTCTGTGAGAGCAGGGATTCTATTATGAATTTTAAAAAGGCGCTAATGGAACCAAACATCATAGAAACATTTCATACCTTAATAGACTCTGATGCCAATACTAGCTACAATAAGTTTGATGATATCCTTCACTTGCTCATAAATAAACACTTCCCTATTAAATATAAAAGGTTCAATAAATACAAAAATAAAAATAATGATTGGATTACCACTGGAATCCCTTCGCTCTATTGCTTTTAGAGACAAATTGTATCAGAAATTGAAGTTAACCACAGTGGACAACCCTAGATATTTAGTACTTAAAAACAATCTGAATTCTTATAATAAAATCTTAAAAGAATCCATTCGTTTAGCAAAGAAATCCTTCTATGCTAAATATGTTGACCAATATAAAGAAAACCTGGAGTATGATCAACGAAATAATAAACAAAAAGAAGGTATCTAATGCATTCCCAAAGCAATTTTTGATAAATGACAACTTTGAAACTGACCCCAAGAATATAGCACAACAATTTAACAAATATTTTGTGGAAATTGGACCAAAACTTGCCTCTTCTATAAGTAACAATGGTCATGATACTTCTAGAAAGTTCTTGAAGAATCCTGCTCACTAAACATTTCTCTTTAATCCTGTAACTGAACCAGTAATAGGGTGTCCCAAAAAAAATGAATATCTGAAATTCAAAGGGGCTGACCCTTAGAAAGTTTCTTTGAACCCTTTCTGTCTCACATGCAAAATTTGGGCTCATTTGAAGGGGTTTTAGAACTCCCCCTTACGATTAAAAAACGAGAGATCAACAAATGAATCTTTTGAAAGGTCTGAGTTTATCATAATTTCAAATGTAGAATTGCCTTCTTTTCATTTTTTGAATGTTTGATATAAGTTTGTATAAGGTCAAGTGAGCATATTTGTTAAAAATGCAAGTTTATTGATTGTATACAACAGTTTTCAATTAAAGTTTATATCAATATAATTGTCAAAGCAAACAAATACAAGACGCAAAATAATCATAAGTATATAACTTATACACAAAGATATCACCTTGGCCCCTTGGAATTGTTCATATTGCAGGTAAAGTTCACATTGTATCATGATTCAGTGGGAGTTCGCATCATTTCCAATTCAGTTCGGTTACAATTTTTAAATAGTTTGCAGTGATTTTCGACAACTTGAAGCAAATATTGCTTCTGGTCTTCATTAATTGTGCTTTGATAACACCTGGATGAGAACCCGTCTTTCAGCAATGTCATTTACACATACTAGGTTTTTAACCATTGATAGTGAAGCTTGGTAGGACACCGTAGGAGTCATCTTCAGGCCAATCATCTACAGGCAAATCCAGGAAATGTCATCCATATTCAGTGTGTAAAAAATGACTTTGATGGTGTTAAGTCAGTGATGGTTCCCGACAATGTTTTGAGGAGATGGTCACCTCTTTCAGTTATCATGTAAATTACAAGGGTTTGTTTTTCATCAGTGGAGATCAAGTCTGAGAAAAAAGCTAATGTTGCCAGCTCAGGACTCAGATACCAGGATTGTCTGGGCATCATTTTTCAGACCAGCTGCTTGCAATTTGGCATCTTGGAGCTCATTTAACCTCTGAATTAAAAGAATGTCATGGACAGGTACATCAACTGCTGATCTGCACATGTATCATGCTTGGATGTAGACATTGACTACAAAACGATTGAATCTTTGGATGGCCTTAAGTTCCCTTGATGTTATAATTTTGGACATATTTGAACTGTAGGTCTTTTTTGTTACTTATTTTGTAGTGCTTCATTAGCCTACTATCCTTTACATAAAGATCCTTGATTTTCTTAATAACATTCCGTTTTTCCACTGTTGGTATCCTTGATTTGTTCCAAAATTGAATGACTTGGTCATACGTCCTGCTTGCACATAAGGAAATTTTTTATTTCATCGATTTGTGTGTGGAAGAACATAAAATTTCTCATAACATCATGGCCAGAGGGTAAACAAGCACTGGTAATGGTCTCCTTAGGATATCCTATTATTGGCACTAAATTGGTTTTCTTTGTGGTCTTTTTAGCCATTGCAACTGTAATGCCATAAGTTCAGTCTGACAGAGACACAATCACTGCTCAGTGCTCAGGAGGATTTGCTGGATAATCCTTTTCAAACTAAATCTCCCCAGCATCAGCTGTACCACTGACAACTAAGCTCACTCAAGCTTATATCCATTTCAGGAAATTAAGAAAGAGCAACCAGATAAACTGAGACCTTTCAAAAGATTCATCTGGTATAATGGTATAACTCAGGAGGGAGTTAACTAACATTTTCATTAGTTACATCCTACAAAAGAACTTATAAAATGTTTATTCCTCCTAATCGGGATATAACTATTACAAATGTTTTTGACAAGAAAAAGAGGTTATAATGAATTAATACATTGATCAATATTTTTCCACTGAATGTGGCGTCACTATCGAACAAATCAATATAATGAGGATTGAAATTAAAAATTATATAAGCACTTTAAAATTGACATCAGTTCTTTGCTTTGGAGACGAAGCAATTTGTTGTTGCCAACCTTTTTTTATACAGCTCAAACAGTTTCTCCATAACCAAATTAACATCTTGTTGACATTAATTTCTGAAAACATTATCCCTAGAGACAGAGCTTAAAATTTGAAAAAACATCATTATTCCAGTTTTGCTAATACTTGACCATATTTACTTGTCTATGTATTTTACTTGGCAACCAATCGCAAGATTGGGTGAAAACTTATGTATCCTTAAGAACAGACGTACAGCGCTGTTTTGAAAATGCCTCATATAACTGTTCAATAAAGCCTTCTGAAAACGTTTCTAAAACAACCAAACAATGTTTACAGAAACAATTTATGACAGAGACATATCTATGATGTTACATAAATAAATTTCTATAAAACAACCGAACAATGTTTGGGAAACATTTTACAAAAACAATAAGACCAAGGCTACTGACTTCGTCAAGTACACTCCTCCTGCGCATTTGCTTTCAAGGATTGGGCCAGTTTCAGTCAAAAACATCATATAACTTCTCAAAAATGGCCCATGATTTTGTCCCCTTAGTGATAAAGAATTTGGTCACTAATTATTTTTTAGTTTCCTGTCAGGATATTGTGTCAATCCAGAATTTAAACTTATCAACTGCAGAGTAATAGAACCAGGCAAGATCCAGGCAATCTTTCTAATATCTTCATTACTTGTAGAATCCAGTAACCAATGTTTTTTTATGTATTTTACATTTTAGCTCTTTAATTTTTAAGCAAAAAAACTAGTGTATTTTATGTACTTTTACCCAAGGCACAATTCACTTGCCTCGGACAGTCAGACATTCATTGAGGTTGGGCCCTGCATTTATGTAGTTTTTTGTTTAGACTTTATCAGTATTTTTTTATATAACTGTCAAGAAATGCACCTTGAGATAAATATTATTTTTTTACATGGTTCATAGTTAAGGCAGAGGCCTAGCTCAGAGGTAGCGCTCTGGGCTTCCAACTGCTGGATCCCGGGTTCGATTCCTGGTCGAGCCTAAGTTGGATGGCTGTTTCCTCCTTCGTCTCATTGCCATGGTCTCTGCTTGTCCTAATTAGCCCAACTGGTGCAGAAATACAGGACATAAAGCCCTAATCACACAGACACACACACACATGGTTCATAGTTAATTAAGTGCTTATGAATTTGTGTTTGTGCCACCAGTGAAGCAAACTAAAGCCTCTTTTGCCAATTTCCAAGTGTTTGCTAGGTTGGCTCAAGGTGCCCCAAGTCCAGCTCAAGGTTCCCCATAGTTGGGGCACTATGGGCCACTTGAACACAGTTTTTAAAAGTGGCATTTCTCCCTCCTGCAAATGATATGTACAATTCACAATTTTACATGAGATACTCAGGAAGTTAGACTGCAGTACGATGTTTACAGTATGACTGTACGATTGTAACTTCATGCTCCAAGGTGGAAAAAGTAACAAAAAATGATGATGGTCATATTTGAGACCAGTGGCTGCACTCTAAAAAATAAAGATACAGTGAGGTTTTTTAGAGCACCAATTAGTGCTGTGAACTACCCCAAAGGTTCTTTGTGCATGTTGAGGTATTTCAGTTATGAAAGGTTCTTGTCTAGAAAAAGTTAAGAGGGGCTAGATTCGAACTCTGGTTACTCATACAGAAAGCAGTCACACAAATCATTACACCACTGATGACATTGTGATTCAAGGATAAGAGTAAAGCAGCTGTTTTATTCATAGTTTCTGCTAGTCTGTAGTCAATAGACTAAGAATCCAAGACAAATGGAAGTAAAAACCAACTAACAATCAAACAAATTAGTAGATATGCTAACGGAGTAAAAGTCAGTTACATCCCTCAAAGTCTTCGGCGTTGGGATATAACCAATAAATATGTTGATTAGTTAACTCCCTCCTATTCGGGATGTAACTAATATGTATACTGCACTTAGACTGTTCTCCTATTGTTCTAAGCAGGCAATCACCAATGAAAATGAAAGGCAGTAAAACAAAACAAACAATCAAACAAATTAGTAAATACGCCTAATGGAGTAGTTAGTTATCCCTCATAGTCAGGAGTTAACTAATATTTTTGTTGCTTATAAAATGTTAATTCCCTCCTGATCGGGATATAACTATTACAAACCTACCTGCTGTTGCCGAATACAACAATGCCATTATCAGCAAGGCTTTTAGAATATACATCCTGAAGTAGGTGGTGAACTGTCTCTTCAAAATGCAAAGTTGAGATGTTTATGGATGTTTATGACAAGAAAAAGAGGTTAAATGAATACAGTTTTAAATATTCATATGTGTAAAGTCAATTCGAGTCCAACAGAAGAAGGATATATATGAATGTATGATCAATATTTTTCCACTGAATGCTACCATCGAATAAATCGATATACTGAGGATTGGAATTAAATATTATGTAAGCACTTTAAAAATGACATAAGTTCTTCGCTTTTAAGACAAAGCAACTTGTTCTTGCCAACCTTTTTTATACAGATCATTATCTCTAGAGACAGAGCTTAAACTTTGATAAAAACATCATTACTGCAGTTTTGCTTATACTTGACCATATTTACTTCTCTTCGTATTTTACTTGGCAACTAATTGCAAGATTGGGTGAAAACTTATGTACCCCTAAGAACAGACCCAGCTTTATTTTGAACAGCATTTATCTTATCATAAGAACCATTACCCCAGATACATGTTCCATAATCTAGAATGGGAATGACCCTACTGTTATACCATTTTGTGTAAGTATCAAAACCAAACCCCATGTTAATTTTTTATTTACTATAAATAGCACCGTGTGCTCTCCCTCCTGAATCAACTAAAGCTTCCGCCTTTCCATTAAAATCAAGTAATTCATGAAATATCAAGCATAAACACAAATTGCCTGAGCATTGTGCATGAAGGTATAATCAGTTGTTCTGACTCTCGAATTACGGAAATGCAGCAGTTCTTAATTTCTTTAAATGTTAACATGTTGACATCAACATCTTGACATGTCCACATCTTGACATATTGACATTTCGGCATCTTAACATCAACATGCAGAAATGCTGACATGCTGGCACAGATTAACATCTACACAGAGATGACAGTGCCAAATGTCAGTCTGTTCAGTTTTCAATACGGCAAAGTATGCACATTTTGAGAAATGTGTCCAATCTGTATACTGATCTATTGTTAACATCTCAGCATTATTTGCATCCTAATGCAGTCTAATAATTATATCATGCAAATGATACACTAAATACAGAAAAAAATATTTTTATCAGCTTGGAAGATACATTTAGTAAATTTGTTCGTGAGGCAACTGCATGGTCAGGAGAGAGAGGGGGAAGCTGTATGTAAACAAACGTGCTTTGGGCTAGACTGGAGGCGATCTCTGAACTAGAAAAGAAGTTATAAGGCACATCGAGCGAAGAGGTAAATTTCAATGATTATTGTGTGACACCACTGTGTAAACCCCAATTAGGGGTTTTATCAGGTCAAAACGGCCAACGACCATAATGGCCAATCAACCAAATTGGCCAATTACCAGGACGGCCAACTCAATATTCTTTTAATTATTCATATATGGCCTTATGATTACATTCTTTCTTGGTTTTATGTTGCAATGTGAAATTTATTGAAAGTAACATAACAAACACACAAATTTCTTAGTGCAAAGTCAAGACTCCAATGGTGTAGTCAATATTTTTGACCATGATTTTTACAATGTTTGGCTGAGCTTAATTGCAATTCATTTCTACGCATTCTGCCGATTGGCCGAATTTTCCTTGGGTTTGGTAAAAGTTTAACCTATATATGTAATAGCAATCAGCCGTGACCGTTATGTCAATTGCTATTAGCATTTTGAATGATGAAAAGAATGGGCTAAATCCTGCTTTTTCATCATTGATCACAAGCATGAATAGAAACTGAATTTCAACTGATTCCTGTTTATTATGCATATTAAAGAGGGAGATTGTCTATAATTTGTTTTTATCATGGATGGAACATGCCATTAAATTTTAATTCCAGTTGGATTATTTTCAGAAACAACATAAAAATATTAATAATTCATGTATAAAATAAAATAAATATTTAAAATGCTTACTCTAAACTTCATATACAATTAAGTAACTCATATAGTGAAAATGGCATACCTGGTACATCACAACCTGATGTTACTGAACCACCTCCATCTAAATGTCTCATAATTCATACCTTTTAGGTAGGTAGGGAATATGACATTTATTTTCATTTAATATACAGGCTAGATGTATATACAGGTTTTAGAAGATGATAGAAGAATGTGATTGGCTGTCCTGGTATGTTGGCCGTTATGAATTTGGCCGTTTTGACCAGAGCCCGGTTCGTTATACATGTGGGATGCCCTTGCATTACACTGAGAAACGACCAAACAAGGGTGTAAAAAATCAGATGCAAACTACACATTTCAAGTTCAATTAACTTGCCATCATTTACAGTGCTTTATGTGATATTATCCCAAAGTCTACATACTTTGCTAAGGATTGGTGAGTTAGTTTGAATGAAAAATAGGACCAAAGTTGGGTATTTTTTCAGGTTTTTTTCCATGTACTCCCAAACAAGAGTGTACCAAAGCTTGTACAAACTCTACATTCCCAGTTCAATCTTACTGTCTCAGACTAGAATGTTTTAATATTACATTTTCCTGAAGTCTATGCACTTTGGTAAGGATTGGTGAGACCATTTTTTTTTTTTCAAATACAGGACTAAACTTGGTGATTTCTCAGGTTTTTATCATGTGCTGTTATGTTGTTATAGAAGCATATGTATGTGGAACTTTAATTGACATAGTAGTAATCCACTATAATAACTCAGTTTTATCAATTGCTGACGGTATTTTCATGATGTGTTTTGTATGAGGCTGTTGATTATCGTGGTGGTTTTACTTTCAGCATAAAATGTTCCGTACACCAAGAGAAGGCCAGAAAAGATTACTTGTTGTCAGTGGGTTAATTGACACCAAAGGCGAAAGCTCTACCCAAGCCCTTGACTCCTAAAAGAAAGGTAATGAGTGTAATGCTACTAAATATGAATTGAGAATTGGGGGGTGGCTTAGTCATTGAATGTTTAACTAGGCTTGTTCATGTTTCGCCAGATATGTATTAAATGGACACAGGAGGAGAAGATTGATCTGCACAGTTACATTTCTTTGTTGACTGAAAAACCAGATTGGCAAAAGTGTGCTCTTTACTTAAATGCAAAGCACAAAAATAATAGAACTGGTAAGTGGCTAGGGAGTATAAAAATATATATTATATATATATAAATATATGGTTTTTATTACTACTTTTTAACATTATTCGTAATTTTTATGACAATAATTGCACTGTATAATTATTGGCTATACACAAATATTGAGATTTTTCTATACTTTCAGCCAAAACATGTCAACAAGTCTACAAGACGCTCCATGACAACCCTATTACTGATGGCTTCAGGATATTGTGTCAGGGAGCAGCCACTATTGGTCAACAAACTTTGGCAAAAGTGTATCAGATGGCTCCACCCAAACCGATGTTACATTTAGACCTAGGTAAGTAGCTGTTAGCATCTATCCTGTCATCTGTAAATTTCTTATAATTACGTATGTCTGGTGTGGGCCCAACTGTGGGGCCCAGCTTAGCTTTGGGCGATCAAATCAGTGGTTTAAAGTGTGATTTTTCAAATAACGGCCCCCTGTACCCATTAATACAGAGAATATATCGATTAAACTTTATAGTTCTTTTTCAACACTTTATTTAAAACTATTTTAGGAGGATTAGGGAACTGAAATTGACAACTCCGCAGCAAAGAAATATCTATTGGACTGTGATGTGTTCACATCTGAAATGTCAAGGAAATACAAGCTGATTCGTCTATATCAAGGGAAGGAAATGATCCATTCTATCAAGTTCAATGAGTTGAAAGTTTCAGAAAACATTGAAATTACTTGTTCTTGCACAATGCAATCCTTTGCAGTACACGGGCGGGGGCCTATCTCAGAGGTAGCGCTCTGGGCTTCCAACCGCTGGGTCCCGGCTTCGATTCCTGGTCGAGCCTAAGTTGGATGGCTGTTTCATCCTTCGTCTCATTGTCATGGTCCCTGCCTGTCCTAATTAAACCCAACTGGTGCAGAAATACAGGACGTAAAGCCCTAATCCACCCACCCACCTTTGCAGTATACAAGTGAAGATGACATTAAGTCACTGTTTGGCATATTTAACCAAAGAACAGGCAATTGGTGGATTCTGCTCATGTACTGCTGGGTAATTATAGTGATCAGAGAATATCTTTAAAGTTAAATAAGGCAGTTATATGTTATTGACATTTAAATATTATTCATATCTTTTATCGAACCATATTTCTTTCTTTCATGATATACCATTCAGTGTTCAGAGTAAGTAGAATCGATTATTCCAAGGTATAATGTGCATGATGTGTGTCACTTGTTGGTAACCGATTACACTCTGGATGGTTTGGAACTATAATGCACTTGTTGCATTTTGTTGTATTTTTCAGGGTAGCTTTCTTTTGGTACTGGTGTGTAGTGGAGTGGAGTACTGCAGATTTACAACTAATTGGACTGTGTTGTGTTTGTCCAGAGAGCAGCGCTCTGATTTTGCTCAGAAAGAATTTAAATAAATGCTGTTTACTATACATTTTTAGCATTGTAAAATGTACACAAAAGCACATTCACACTGGAATGGCCGAAGTACAAAATGGCTACAGATCAGTAACAGCCATAAAATTTATGCTGCCGATCTTATGGCCACATGGTATCGATATATTTGCAGGAATATAACAGGGGAACCCCATTGAAAAACTGGTGGGAAATGCATCAATTTTGATCCCAGTTTGATCCTGACAGCCTAATCACAATGAAGATGTCATATAAATTTATGTTGACAGTGAGTAAAATGTAAGTATCTCTTATACTAGCTGATGAATTGATGTGGTATTTTGCTAACAATCAGATAATGTTGTTGTAACTTGAACTTTTTTATGAATTTATTTTGCGTGACACTGTCATGGTCTTAGTGTAGTTCATGCAGTTGACACTATCACTGTGCAACTGCTGTGCATGTTTATAAAATCATAAATTATATGTATATATTTTTTTCCTATTTTTTTCCTATTTCAGGATTGAAGAATACTGAATGCAATATGTAGTTGTGTGGAGAGGCATGGCTGAAGAGGGAGCTACATTTAATGCAATTATTACATCACTGACATGTACTAGTGACTTCCTAAAGGGAAGGATGGCACACTTCAGTGGTATGTGGCCATGACAGTGCAATGAGTGCCAACTGATCAAGTGAGAGAGATTATGCATTTGTATCTGTGAGGGATTTCTGGTAAGTATCATGAGGCCCACGCACCCATGCGCCCACACACCGACACGCCTGCGATGCCCTCGCGACGCCGAAAAGATGCGTGCTGAAGCAGCACAGCAGAGGCACCGCCGACATGTACTTCTGGGCCACAGTAGAAATACTGCAAAAAACAGCAACCCCTCCCCATAGATTGTCTTTCCCTTGCTAGATTCTCGATATCTCTAATAAACTTTCCCAAGCATTTAATTTTTCATGCCATCAAAAATGGAAGCCTCAATTTAAACTACTCTTAAAGCGAAACATAATTAGTCAAAATGTAAACAAATGTTGATGTCAACATTTCTTCAATATTTAGTCACTTATTATGCATTGTGGGCTCTTGAATTTGTAGTTTAGAAACATATTATTTTCAATTTGATAGCATTTTTTTGTACAAAAACCGCTTGACAATCCAGCTTTCAATATCCAAATTCTGCACCAATAAGTCACTACATATACAGTTCTAACCTCGGTTCTTTCAATTTTAGACAAAAATTTTTGATCAGTTAAAAGATAGATTAAATTCAGTAGGGAACTACTGCTGACATACAGAGATGTCTTGTACTCGATTGAGAATTTGGTTATCATATAGAGAGAAGTTTAAATAGTTCCAGATAGTCAACTGTTTGTATGTTTATTCACCAGAAGATATATATACTCGAACTGGTTATATTTTTAAAATTACAACTGTTGATAAATTATGCTTATAAGATAATTCTTTATCGTTCTACTACATACCTTTGATGAAACTTTCCCCACTTCAAAATGTGATGGCAGTTGTGAGATAATTTCATTCCATATGCATACTCCCTGATATTTTGTCTTTTTTTTTTGCCTTGTTCTGTTCTTACTCTGGGCAATTTTAATTTCATTCTATTTCTTGTATTAGAATAATTGTTATCTGCTAATTCTTGGAAATAGTATTTATATATGTGCGGAAATATTTTTAAACAAAAGAGGTAGAACCATATTGCTGTAATGCTATTATCACAAAACCACTGTTACCTGGATTCAAGCAAAATTTCTCAAATATGAAAAATCTTCTGGTTAATTTTAGAAACATAAAGCACTACGGGTATTATATCTTACCAGTTCCATGGTCTATAATTATTTTTGGATATAAGATACAATGATGAAAAAGCAGTATAATACCTGTATAGGCTATATGCATATGACAGTAATATTTTGTCAAAAAACCTGGTGTAGGATTCTTTCTATTTCTGCTTCTGCTTCTGGATGTCACCAAAAGTAACATTTTAGCTAGCCAAGCAAGCATGGCCGTCGTTTGCTTCCCGAGTTCGCAGCATGAGGGCCATGCAGCAGTCTTTATATTTTTTTGTGGGATTATATAACAACCTGACCATTATTCTTGTCATAATGGCTACTATATTTGCTAGTATCAGAGAGCAACATATCAGCCTAGTACTGGATAGCTCAGTTGGTTGCACATCGCACATGGAAAGTGCAGTCCTGTGAGGCAAGTTCTTGCTGCTAACGAAGGTTGATTGATGAGGTGAGAGAGAAGAGGGGTACACCCATATTACACATTTACACATGTATGTGGTCTTTTACTTGCCTCAGCATAGACACTGAGTACAAGTTCTACTACAAGGGACTGCCAATTTAACGTCTCATCCGAACGACATCCAACTGGTATATAGCTTATGAAGAGTGCCCGGGCCGGGTATTGTACTACAGGGACCTTCCGCTGAGCAGATACCTTAACCGTAACGCCACCCACGGTGGGGGCCTAGCTCAGAGCTAGTGCTCTGGGCTTCCAACCACTGGGTCCCGGGTTCGATTCCTGGTGGAGCCTTAGTTGGATGGCTGTTTCATCCTTTGTCTCATTGCCATGGTCTCTGCCTGCCCTAATTAGCCCAACTGGTGCAGAAATACGCAGAAATACAGGACGTAAAGCCCTAATCACACACACACACACACACCATTACCCCACCCAGCTGAAATCTGTATTCCTATATTATCGCCTTCTTATAGTAGAGACCACACATTATCAAATTTTAATATTGCTGAATGCATGAATTAGCCAATCACAGCACACACTACTTTCTTGATCTTCAGAGCCATGAGCACCACTCGAACCTAGTTAGTTCTTTTCTTAAATGTTTGTGTATTAAGACCATGGATTCACTAGTCTCTTGTAACTCCATGTTAAGATGTTGATTTTTTTTATGATCTCAAATATGCTAATATCATCTGCCTTATTTCCAATTTGTGATCTTACTAAGCTCTAATCACAAACCAAATCAACTGTAGCTTCCGAAACCTTTGTTTAGTGCAATTAAGGGGAGTTCACACTGTCACGTACAAAACCTACGAGTGACCACTGACGTCAAAAATGGGCTATACGTATCTATACGTGCTCACTCGTAGCTCTGTTAATCACTTATAAATTCTTTCCACGAGCATACGTGAGGCAGTTGTAGATCGCTCGACGTCCATCAAACGCTCACCGAACGTCTGTCAAATGCTCGCCGAATGTCCATCGCCAAGCATTCGTCAGGATCTTGTAGGCACGATCACACGTAGATCACCCAACAGACGTCTGCCGAGCGTTTGCCCTCTCCACGTATGGTCGTGAGTGGTGAAGCGCGACCAGAAGTATTCTACGGATTAGCAAGAGTATGCGTTTAATGTTGTGAACCTCAAAAAATTTAGTTATCCTTCATTGGGAAAACAGCCTGGCCATTTACAGGAGAGGACACACAAACTCCGTAATATCATAAGTGTCATCAGTAAAACTTGATATTTCTTTACCTTAAATAGACAGTATGGGCGTCATCTGGCACAAGAAACACTTATCGTTTTGATTCAATCTGAGTACAATTTTAGCCTTGGAGAAGCTTCAGAAAGTCTACAGTGAAATTTTCTGAACTTGTCAGTGGAGCTGTGGCATTGACCCAGTTCAGATTTTTTTATGATAGGTACTGAACACGCTCTTTGGTCATAAATGAACATCAGATCGCAGGCGTTTGCCATTATCACAACACTGAGCAAGTTAGCATACAATAAGACCAAGGCTACTGACTTCATCAAGTACAGTTTTACTCCCCCTGCGCGGTGTCTACCGGTCCTAATTAGCCCATAGGGTGCATAAATACAGGACGTAAAGCCCTAATCCACCACCACCACCTCTCCCCCTGTGCAACTGCAAAAACATCATATAACTTCTCAAAAATGGCAATATTATACACAAAAATGGATGGCTGTTGGATGGCTGTTTCATCCTTTGTCTCATTGCCATGGTCTCTGCCTGTCCTAATTAGCCCAACTGGTGCAGAAATACAGGACGTAAAGCCCTAATCACACACACACACACATAGCGGTGCCTCCGGGCAACCAGCTCACCACCAAAAGATCTCGCCCATAGTCAACCCTTCTGCCGCCACCCCTCCCCTCCACCATGGTTATCTTCATGGAAACTCTTCTTCTTAGTGCAGATGAGGAGACAAAGGTCAGCATCTCACTGTTAGTTTTGAGATTCTTACCTCAGTGTTTTATTACAAGGTGGCTCCTGTTAACCACCAGGTGGCTCTATATTGCCTCCCTGCTATTTGTATTTGGTGCATTTAACACATTGGCACCAAGGGCTAAGGTTGCCTTTAAAAGTGCACTATTTCATTTGGCTTGATGTACCATGATTATTAAGGTGAGCCAAGTTACTTATTATTAGCTTTAATCTATTATTATACATACATCAGTTATAATTCATATTGTATATTTATTAGTGCAATTTATAGCTCATTTTGTATATTGGAGCCAGTTGTATATTATATATCTAATTGTAATTTCTTGTGGACAGATGCTGTCCCCGAGTTGTAAATCTGTTTCATTATTGAACCTATTGCTTCGGTTACATAAGTGATGTCTTAAAAGGTTTGCCTCCTCCTTCTTCCTCTTCCTCTCCTCCTCCTACCTCCTCTTCTTCTCCTTTTTTTCAGTGGATTCAATTATAAAGACACTTTCGCTGGCAGTATGGTGAAACAGGCAGAATCCGCTACACATTAGGCAATATATTAAAATTCAAAAAGATTTTCTGGTACAAGGCCAGTATAGTTGGTTTGGCAAAGTGAGTGATATATTGAATATTTGTTGTATAGCCCTAGATCAAAAAAGTCTTGAAATGTTGACATTATCTGCAAAATGGCAAAAGTCAATCTATACACCAAACAATAAGAAGGCATCATTGCAGAAATTAATAACATCACACAGCAACCAAGGCTTAGGATCTATAAACTTTTTAAAAATTACTGTAGGTTAGAACCCTATCTACTAATAAACTTAAATAGGAAGACATATAATAAGATTGCTAGATTTAGCTCACACAGTCTTCGTATGGAAACTGGTAGACATGAAATACCCAAAGTTCCTGCAGAGGACTGACCTAAAAGGTAACGTAAATGAAGTAGAAGAAGAAATACACTGTCGTTTAAAGCCCCCTTCACAATGTGCCAGAGGCTGGCATAAGGCTGGTCTTCAGAACAAAAACCAATTGGCTTAGAAAGGTGTGGGTTCAAAACCGTTTATTGTACATATACATGTTAAATGAAACATATGAAAGTTAGATGAAACCCTGTAAAAGAAATAACATTGTTAAGTAAAGCATTCGAAACTATGCTTTACAGTATAATTATAAATATATTTAATAATTGACTATTAGTAATTACCTGGCCTAAGAGGCAAAGGTTGCAGATTATACAGGACTCTTGATCATGAATCTCGTTAACCATACCATGTGTTACATTATGAAATACCATATTCGATAATATAAAAGCATAAAGTTACCTTCAATAGCACTTGGCTCCCCACCAATAGAAGCACTGGTCAGTCCACACATGTGGCACTGACCATGGACTGGCTATAAGTGACTGATCCAACTGACCAGAATGCCCACCAAGACCCCTGGAGCCACCTAGTGGCTACTACACAATTATATAACTAATTACTGCCACCTGGTGGTAATACATAAAGTAACCATTATCTTAACATAGCTACATCACTGTCACAGAGTGTCCCGGAGTAAAATTTCATTAACACGACTGTCCCGGAAGAGTGCGGAGTGAACCCGATTTTACACGGTGCTTTGTGAATGGGGCTTAAGGTGTTCCAGCAATTCATTATTTAGACAAAACTTAAATGAAATAGCCAAATGGAACCTTTACTCACATTATAAAAAAGTGTTTTTTTTTAATGTAAATTTAACATAATCTAAAAACATCAAAAAGAAGACCTCATTTAAACAATTTGGTAATGTTTTACTGGTCAAGGCGTTAAAATTTGTTTATAACTTTTCCTTTTAACATTAATCTGACATTATCCAGTTGCATCAAAGTGAAGACCAATCTTTCCCAATCTCATGACATTAGGTTTTAACTTTTTTATAACATTATAACTAAACATTTATATAACAGTGTGCTTTAACATGAATTTAATGTTATCAGGCAACATTATGAGGATGATCCATGTATAACGTTTTTATAACGTTCTATGTTAACATTAGTTGCATGGTATTTAGCGATGTAAAAATTACGAGCTATTTTAATGTTTTTTATAACATTTTAATTCTAACATTTTATTTAATAATATCCGACATAACAAAGAAAAGACAACTTGTATACATTTCTGAAAAACTATTTATTTTGCAGCAAATGACATTGAAATAAAAAACATAAAATACATTTGTTCGTTATATTAGGTCGTGAGCCAGGACCTCAAATTTTGACTGTCGGTACCATCTGGAGGGGGGGGGTGGCAAAACCCCAGTATGATTTTTTCAAAGATCAATGTCCCAGGTGTAAAAAAATGTATGATACCATTGCCTAGCTCTTTGCCTTCCCTGTGATATCAATGAATATATTTGCCCACTTTGGTGCTCTTGGACACCACAAAGAAATTGACTTGTTTGCGGTTTCTTGTGTTATAGTCAACACATGTGAAGGAAAAGATGACTTATAATACACCAAATTGAAGCTAAGAATGTATGCTTTCAATTGGTATCTGACATACTATCATTTTGAATCAGGTATACACCTACAGTGTACAATTATCGGACACATTCATACTGTTCAAGCTGATTGACGAGTAAATTTATATTTGGTAATATCATAATAAGAAATATTATGTAACCGTGGAATAATTGATGAGTGACAAGCGAGATTAAAAGTTCCAAAGTTTATTGTATATTTAGTACATTCACAAAACAACCTAAAACAAAATGAAACAATTGTTAACGAACATGTATACGTATATGTGATATGATTGATAAATGTAAATTGGTATAAACATGTTACACTTACCCTATTTGGGCTGAATGCAGATAACAAATAATATACACTCTAATCAGAGATGTGTTCTCTCTCCAGAGTATTGTAGTCTAATGCTAGTCCAGGCCTGACCAGTGCCTAATCCCTTTAGGGATTGAAACGGATTATAGAGGCACTGGACAGGTGGTATGAACAAAAATATAACAGGGGCCCTTATGGGTATAAATGATATAAGTGCTACATACTACCCCTCTTAAAGAAAGTTGTCCTCAATGAAAAATTTGTTTGCACAACCCCGAAATATATACACACCCAATGTTATAAAAAATTAAGTTGAGGAAAGATGATGATAAATGGTTAATGATTCAGGATGATAACGTAACTGAGAACCAAAAGTTTATCCAGTTTATTTCAAAAGGAGACATCAGCTATTTACAGCAAATCAACTATGAAACATTGAACAAATAACAAACGTCATTGACTGTGGATATCTTATTTCTTATAATCGCTCTAATTGCGATAGTACTTGTGTTAATATGTTAAAACGTGCTTGATGAGCATAGTCGACGACATACCAGATTTCTACCACTTAGGACAAGTCTTAACCCTTGTTGACCGATGCACCATTGATACTGGAGGTTCAGACACCACAGTAGCTACAGGTGTTTCTGGGTGAGCAGGTACAACCACTGGTGCTTCCTCCTCTGGTGCTGACTCAGCACCATCTGACCCTGTACCGGCATCGTCAGATCTCTGTTTCGCCTGCTTGTTGATCGTCAGGATTGTTTCCCAAAATCTGAGCTGCTGTCTGAGACCTAGTCACACGTCGACCTGCGAAAAGAACTTCGCCCTCATCCGAGGTAGCAGTAGATTCATCATGAGCTCTAGAATCACTAGTCTTGGCTGACCTTGATTTTCTGGGCGTTGGAACTGGCCTGTCCATGACTTTAGGAGTAATGTGACCTAAAGGTAACAAGTTGCGATGCAACCGGCGAACCTTGATCTTGGCATTACCCTCTAACTGAACATCATAGATGCAATCTTGTCTTCTGGAACACCTACAACTTTATAAACACCATCGTCCCATTTGTCAGACAACTTATGAGGACCTACCTCCTTGAAAGCAAGGCGTCTTACCAAAACGCGGTCACCAATTTCCAGTGTAGTAGCTCTTGCTCGCTTATCGTATAATTGCTTGTTTTTTTGTTGTTGTTCAGCTGCATATTTGCTGGCTCTCTCATATGACATGGCTGGGCTGTCCTTGACATCCTGTACATATTGATTGTAATCAACTTCCTCCAAAGGCTCATCCAATCCTCTGATGATATCTACAGGAAGATGAGGTTGTCTTCCAAACATAAGACGAATGGTGAATAGCCAGTTGCATCATTTTTTGTACAGTTGTACGCGTGAACAACATAAGGAATGACCATCCATCGGAGTTTCTCTTCTTCTGTCAAACAAGCAAGCATGGACAATAGCGTTTGGTTGAATCTTTCGACTTGTGAATTACCTTGTGGATGATACGGTGTGGTATATATGTTTTCTTGATGCTCAAGAGGTTGCACAGCTGTTGGATGGTCTTGGACTCAAAGTTGGCCCCTTGGTCCGAGTGCAATCTCGCTGGCATTCCATAATGATTGACAAATGATCCTATAATAGTAGTATAGGCTTCACCATGCAGACTAACGCATACAGCAGGTGGCGCTACTGTTGTACTGTGAGGTGCTGCCACCACACATCAGCCAGTTATGTGAGGTGCTGCCACCATACTGTGTATATACGCATTATATATGTATTTATCAAAGTTATATGTGTACACATGTGTAATCAAGGGATCCTAATTAATATATGATTAATTAGTTGCAGATATTTTACAGGTTTTAATAATAAAAGTTTCAGAGGTGTAAGCATATGCAAGACTAATTATTGATGTTAATTAAAAACATTAATTATTATCATAATGTCTTAATGAAAGATTTTGATGAAGATTTGATTGGCCATAATTTGTACAATGATACACAATTATATGCATTGTAGTGTTCACTGATATATATTTAAACCCTTCATATAACATCATGGTGTTGCACAATTTGGTACATCTAATGTTATTATCACAGAGTGAGGGGGCTAGAAATAGATAGAATTTCTTTCATTTGCAGATGGCCATGTTTTTTAAGGTAATAAAAGAAGTGCTATTTAATTGTAGCTTTTCTAGACATTGTATTCTTAACAATATAAACCGCACAGTAAGCCTTAATGTGTTTATATGTAAAATCACATGTTAAGAGTTGTGTTACAACTGTACACAGTTGCAACTTTAGTTGTATCAGTGAGAGGACGCCACCAGTTCTAAATGGGTTAAAATTTTAACTGGGGCAGCATGTGTAGTTTTTCTGAGTGAGTAGCATAATACACATGTTAAAACTTCACGGCTAACCATGGCGCACAGTCAACAACATTGTCCAACACAGTCTGACATTGATACCTCTGAAATAAGTGAAATGAGCTACCAAATTCTGCAACTGGACATTAATGAAGATAAGGGAGCCGCACGTTTCTATGATGTCTACAGTGATCCAAGAGTTTCAAGCAGTTTCTTCAGTGATGAAGTGTGGGAAAACAGTGATCTAACTATAACAACGGAGCTCCAGAAAGAAAATCCTGACACCTGTGTAATTCTAGAAGAATTGAAGGAACTCATAGGTGAGACTGTGGATTTCCAGAGATTTTTGGCAAGCCGTGATCCACCACAACTACCACCTTTATCAGAAGATGCTAAGACATGCGTGTGCAAGCGAGAAATCACACCTGAAAGACAAACATACTTGCCTTCAATGTCTGGAGCCGATACGTTCTTGACAGTTTCAATGAATCTGCAAGCTTTTCCTGAAGATCCAGACCTGTGCTTTCCGTGTAACCTTCTTGTTAAATACTGTGACGGTGTTCTTGTACATAGACCAGCACAAGAGAGCAAAGAACGATTTTGTGTTTCACTGTACAATGTACCAATGTGACATTATATTTCTTTGTAATGGTCAGTTTTATACTGTACCCTTTTTGATAATAATAAAAGAAATAAAACACAAAAAAAAAAAGCGTGAGGACAACTCATGTTGGGGCTTCTAAACAATGACTAATCAACTGAGCAAGCGTGCTACATGGTGTCACGTGGCAGTACCAGAGTTCAAACATGCCAGCATCATGAGGTTTTGTTTCAAAAGCATCAAAGGTTAAGGACTTTTCGACCCCATACCTCAAATCAACTGTTAAGCACTGTATTGTGTTTGGTTAAAATAAAAGAAGGCTTGTAGACAGCACGTGCTGAGAGCGTTCATACAATGAGCATCCAAATGAGCACACGTATAACTTTGTGTTATGTTGTGACACTAGTGCTCAAACACAATAGCATCATGAGGTGTTGTGTTTCAAAATCACCAAAGGTCAAAAAACGTTTCTTTCCCCCTCAAAAATCAAATGATGATAGCGGGAACCTCAAAAATGTACACATTCTATTGGTAATAAATTAAAATAAGGACCCCCCTTTTTCGAGGACTTACCATTGGCCATTGAGTTTTGGCGCGGTTTTCTATCTACACCCAAAAAACAACCACTTTTTCGCATGTGGCAAAGATGGCTGAACCTCCTGGTAAGAAAAGGAGGAATGTTTCAACCAGTAGCGATGATGATCAAAATGACAGGAAGCCATACGTTATCGAAAGAATTAATGAGAGAAGAGCCAGACGTTATGATGTCGAAGAAATTACGTTTAGGGCAAAATTTGATGAGAACCTTCAAGGTCAAAAATTGCTGGATGTTACAGACGACCTACACAATATGTTTGAAGACATTCTGAAGAATGTGAATGCTAATCATGTCAACAGTAATGACAGAACAAGACTCTCCATTAGACATGCTGGTCTTGATAGGGAGATTTTCATACACTGTCAACCCCAGCACAATATAACTGCCGACGTCATCATGGAAAGGTTAGTGTAAAATGTCAAAATATATATATATATATATGTTTTTTGAGCGATATTACAAGATCATGCTTCTATTGTTCTATTTCATTGTGTTTTCTTGTTAAATTTAGAGTGGGTGCCGTTTTGCAGTCAAACCAAAGTCTGAACATAGATGAGTCTTTCATGGTGGATGTGGGTATAATGCATGATGCAGAGGCTGGGGGCGGTGGCGATGGTTCAGCGCGCCGAAAAGCCATTACCAATACAGACACCACTTCGGAAGATTGCTCAATTAAGAAAAAAAGATCAATGGTTTTCATACCCGATGTTGAAGGTGAATATCTGTGTGCAGGCAGGGCTATAGTAACATGTATGGCCAAACTGAAAAACATGAACAAAAAAGAGTACAACATGATTATTAGTCATAGAAATGTCCACAGTGTCAATCCTAAGTCTCAAAGAATGAGGGCTATTAGATTGTACCTCGATACAGGAATGTCAATGCGTAGGGCTGTACCTGTTACAGAACTCAGTAGATTTGAAAAAAAACTAGGTATACAAATTGTTGTCATTTCTGGGGACATGGGTAACACTGTGATTTACAAAGGCTTCAAGGTCATGAAAGACAAGATATTTCTTTATTTGAAAGACCAACATTACCATAGTATTGTCAACATCAATGGTTTTTATGTCAACAAGAAGTTGTGTCAGCAGTGTCTCACACCATATGCCAGGAAAGTTAAACACTCGTGTAGATTTATGTGCAAAACTTGCGGGGAACAAGTGTGTATGTTTGGTGAGGACTCTTTAGCCTGCCCAGACTGTAACATGGTGTGCCGCAACGCCAAGTGCTATCTTTTACACAAGGAGACCAGGGAGTACAAAATTGGTGCAAAGAAAGGCGAAGAACGCCTATCACTTTGTGACACTTTTCACAGATGTAAAAAGTGCACAAAAATTATCGATAAGACAAAGAGAGACTTTAAATCTCATATCTGTGGCGAGTGGTTCTGCAGATGCTGTGGTGAATATGTGGTTAATGACCATCTGTGTTACTACAGAATTAAGAAACCAAAGATCACGTCGGGAAGGTTCCTTTATTATGATTTTGAAACGTGTCAAGATACAGTCATACAATGTGAAAATGGTTACACTTGCAAATCTCTTCCTAACTGTCCTGACTGTCACCCAAATCAACTGTGTGCAAAGTGTCGAAAATGTGTCAACTGTAAAAGGAGTTATTGCGGTTTACAGAGACATTTGCCTAACTACCTTGTCTGCCAGTCAGCATGTGACACATGTCAAGATGACCCTTTCAAACACGATTCGCTCTGTGAGAACTGCGGTGACAGGTGTTCAAAGTGTGGAACACGTGACAAAGACAGTTTCACCAAACCATTGTGCACCAATGGTTTGTGTGGCATGCGCGAACGTGTGTTTAAAGGTATGGACACATGCCGTGATTTCTGTCAATGGCTGATTACACCCCAGCACAAAGGTATGGTTGTAATTGCACACAACTCAAAAGCTTTTGACAACCATTTCATTCTCAACCACTGCGTTGAAAATGGTATATTTCCAGATGTTACTTACACCGGTTCAAAAATTATGACCATGACCATAGGCGAGGGTGTAGACCTCCGATTTATTGACAGTTTAAACTTCTTACCCATGGCCCTAAAAAAGTTGCCACAGGCTCTCAATCTCGGCCAAGAGTTAATGAAAGGGCAGTTTCCACATTTCCCTAACACAAAGGACAACTGGAACCTTGTGTCAGCCACACACCCGGCACCGCATTTGTACGGGGCAGACCACATGAGTGTTAAAGATCGAGCAGATTTCATGGCTTGGCATAGTGGTTTAAAGACTAAAGAGTTCGATTTCCAGAAGGAAATTTTAGCGTATACACGTTCAGATGTATCCATCCTAAGGGAAGCGTGCGTAAAATTTCGTAATCTGATCAGACAAATTACAACACTTGAAGGGTCAGCAGTGCAAGGCGTTGATCCCTTTGCGCACGCCACAATTGCATCCAGTGCCATGCAGATCATTAGACAGCTGATGCTGTACGAGGAGCACGATGTTGAACTAGTTGATGGTCGCAAAGGTCGAGGTGTTCTGAAAAGGGGCAGTTGGGTTTTTGAGGGTGAACCCGTTGACACAGTAATGATAGCTGAGACAAAATTTGTTAAGTCACCCATACCACAGATACCAGCAAGGGGTTATGGGCGACATACCAATGATAGCAATAAAGCCATAGTGTGGTTGGAATGGGTGGCTCATAAAAACCAGCGGAAGATCAAACATTCCAGAAATGGTGGTGAACACCGTATCCCCGGCACACGTTTTAGTGTGGACGGTTTTCATGAGGAGTCACAAAAGGTGCATGAATTTTTTGGTTGCCGTTTTCACGGGCACCACTGTATGAAAGACCGACAGAAGATCTATGATCCCCGGACAAACTCCAGTTTAGAAAGCGTGTATCAGAGAACAATGCTGAGACTTCAGCAGATCCGTAGAATGGGCTACAGCACAGTGGTTATGTGGGAATGTGAATTTGACGCCATGCTAAAATCAAACAGCGAGCTACAGGCATTTGCCTCAAAATGTGACACTGTCACGCCTCTGAAAATCCGCGATTCGTTCTTTGGAGGACGTGTGTCACCAGTGAAGCTTTTCTATGAGGCTCTGGAAGATGAAAAGATCCGTTATCTAGACGTGACCTCGTTATACCCCTTTATAACGCTTTCTGGGCATTACCCTACCAATCATTGTGATATTATAACAAATCATGATGATTTTGACTACACCCTCGAGAGTTACTACGGCCTAGTGAAACTCAAGGTTCTCCCACTCCGCAAACTGTACATTCCAGTTCTACCCGTCCGTTGCGGTGGCAAGCTTAAGTTCCCCCTGTGTTCAAAATGTTCACGGACGGAGACATCGCGACCCTGCAAGTGTTCAGATGCAGACAGAGCTATAACTGGCACATGGACCACTGAAGAGGTCAAGGCAGCAGTGCAGGCGGGTTACAAGGTTGTTAAAATTTATGAAGTGTATCACTTCTCGGAGACCAGCATGGACGATGGTTGCCCTGGCAACATTTTTGAAGAATACATAAAAATGTTCCTGAAGGTTAAGCAGGAGGCGTCAGGCTACCCCAACTGGGTCGTTTCAGAGGATGATAAAGACAGATACCTTGAAAATTACAGAGAAAAACAGGGTATTTCTCTGGAAAAGGACAATGTCCAATACAATGCTTCTCTGAGACTTATTTCTAAACTGTATGCAAATTCTGCGTGGGGAAAGTTTGTACAGAGATCCAACATGGGGCAGACAATGTATGTCAAAAGCTGCGCTGATCTTGCAAAAGTGCGCAATGACCCCACAAAGAGCGTTACAAATTTTCACATCATTACAGATGAATACATAGTGTTAGAATTCAAAAACGCTGACACGTTTGAGGAAGAGAGCACTTTCACTAATGAAATAATTGGTACATTCACCACATCTCTAGCACGACTGCACCTGTTGAAAATTTTGCAAAAAATGGGTGAAGACACCTTGTACTTCGACACCGATAGTGTAATTTTTAGAGAGAAGAACAATCACGAAACTCTCCATGTGGGGGACCTTTTAGGTGAACTGACAGACGAACTGCCAAGAGGTCAGTACATCAAAACATTCCTGTCTTCAGGCCCCAAGAGTTACTGTTACAAACAGAACGATGACACGTGTTTTACCAAAATCAAAGGTATAACTTTGAACCATACCAATAACATGATAATTGACTTTGATGTGATGAAAGACATTGTCATAGGTCGTCAACAAATTGTCAAACTCCCTGTAGCCAGTCAGATCTCAAGGGTTAAACATATGGGGATAATATACAACAGACCCCAGTCCAAAATATTTAGAAAGGTCTTCACTAAACGTGTTGTTATACAGGGCACTTTTGACACTGTCCCTTATGGATATTAACATAGGCCTAACCGACCACCTATTTTTCTATACATTTTTGTTTTTTATTGCACACGTTTTTGTAAATTTTCTGGAAAATACAATAATTTCTTATTAACGTGAACCAGACAGAAAATGTTTTTAAAGCACTCTAGTATCAATAGTTAAGCGCGTGGCCAACTTATATCCGTGTTAGACATCCTCACTGGAGCTTATCGTGTTACAAAAATCAGGAAAAATGTATCCAATATGGTCTTATCGTTTTAAGTTCCCTAGGCCAACAAGAGATTGACTGCGCTGATCTGTTAGGCACCAGTATAGCACACCCTCAGTGATTTTCATCAGATCAGACGTCTAGCAAATTTCAGGATATTTTAACATATTTCTAGCAAAACACACACGTTAAAATGTCGATCATTTTAATAGCATTTATCTGCACGCTTGCCTGCGCACATGGTTACACCTTTACATGCGGTGCTTACAAACTCCGGGAACAGTACAATCTATGCTCATGCTATTATGATGCTACAATCAAGAAAGTGAGAGCTAACTGTACAATGACGTCGACACTGCAAGAAATCCCCTCATTTTCATCGACATTGACAAAAATGCTGGTTTCAATAGACATGGGAGGAACGGCTTTTTGTCAATCAGTGTCACACATAGAGCATCAAGAAGCTGTGGTCATCTTGTGCAACAGGATGGCTGGTAAGTGTCTTAAGTTTTCTTGCTAACAGTGTGTGTTGTTTTATTTTTAGTAGAAAAATATTTCATGCAACATTTCTTTTTTTATATAACTAAGGAAGGGGCCAACAGACCCATCACCCCCAACAGCCAGAGGAAGCACGTCAAACAACCATCAACAGCCCAAGAAGTGTTTCCCCGTCTGACAGCTATGAAGAGACGTCAACACAAGGCATTGAAAGACCCCAAGAGGGCACCCCTGCAACCACATCACTGTCACCACCTCATGGGACTTCACCGTTTACAGACCGGTCTGACATCCGTGAAGAGACCTCAACACAAGGTGTTGAAAGACCCCAAGAGGGCCCCCCTGCAACCACGTCACTGTCAACACCTCTAGAGGCCTCTACATTTACAACAAGGTCAAGGACGTCTGTAATACTCGCCACACTTCTAGCGTCCACACAAACAGTGCACAACTTCGCCAGTATACAATCAACCACTGAGAGAACACCCACTAATGCTGGCCCCAACATCAGCAACACCAAAAACAATTCGGTTAGTTTCAAACCAAACATGGCCCCCTTGATAACAGCCACAGACAAAAGATCAACCACCACGTGGTTTACTATAACAATGTCACCGGATACTTGTCTACTGACATTAATCATTCTGTATGGTGTTGTAAAGGTATGTGTGTACTGTAATTTATATAAAAATATATTTTCAGTTTTTTGGTTTTTAAAAAAAAAAAACTGTCACTGTATAAAAAATACTATGATGTTTACGCTTTTTGCAGTTGTGTATCAGGACTGGTCAGAAAAAGTGTAAAAATATGTGTGTTCAACAGGAGGGAGGCAGGGCAATTTACAGGCCCAGCACACCTGAACCCTACAGATATTTTGGTGCAGCGGGGCGAGCCTCAAACACTGACGGTGATGATGGTGAGGTGCTCCTAACAACTTTTAGGTAAGACCAAAAAAAATAATTTGTAATTTTGTTAGCTATGGTAAGAAGCTATAATTTTCATTACAGGCGTTGTTTTACCCTCCCCTAGCAGTGGCTCATATGTACAGCACATTTTGGGTTTTAATTCATTTATATAACAAGAGTGTAAAATATTGTGAACATATGTGCGACAATCAGAACTCTTACGGTAAACATTTTTTTTATTTTTGTATAAGAAATCTTCATTACTATAGCCAACAATATTTTGTATTCCAAAATTTAGAATCTAAAGAACTGTTTATTCCACAACTTTTGCGTCTGAACTATCAGAACATTTACGGTAATTGATTTCCCCCCAATGCGTAGTATTAAAAAAATTTTTTACTATAAGAAATCACCGCTACTAACACCGACAAAGCGCTGTATTCCAAAATTGTGCGGCAATCAGAACTCTTACGGTAAAAAAAAAATAAATGAAATAAAAAAATAATAAATAAAAAATCTTCATTACTATAGCCAACTTTTTTTTTTATTCCAAAATTGCGAATTTAAACAGGTTCTTATATCGCCGCTTTTACGCATCTGAATTATCAGAACATTTACTGTAATTGCGATTTTTTAAACTAATGCGTACTTAGCGTATTTGTTATGAATTGACCTAATTAGCCAGGTGTTTCAGCGCAAATATTGTCCGCGTATTTGTAAAGAATCAGGTGCAAGCTTTTGTTTAAGAACTGACCTAATTAGCCAGATGTTTCAGAGCAAATATTGTTCATTAAAATTAGTTCTTTCCAATCGTATTAATCACATGCTTTTTGTCATTTCTTACAGAGAGACAAGAGCATGAGGAAGGTTTTTTTAGATGCCATTTTTTTAACATATTTTTTTTCGGGGCTGATACCGTTGACGACGAACACTGCGCCAGACCCTAGGACTTATGGATATGAATATGACTGCGGACAGGCTGATACAGGACGACGTGTGTGCGCCTGCTACTACATCGACGGAGGGCGCGAAATCTTCGCCGACTGTAGCGGTAGGGCCATGCTAAGGTACATACCGGAATTCACGGCAATAGAAATGGACCGCTTATCTACAATAGCTATGACTTCTACGCCCTACTGTGCTGACAGACCGCTGATCCGACGACAAATGCTCCATGACGTACGCATCCTCTGCGACCCTGGGGTGGAGGAGGCACCAACTACACGACCACCCGAACTGTCCAGGCTTTCTAGGCCCCCCTCAGGATTGTTTTTTGAAGACAGTGACAGCGTTGAGGATGGCAACGCTCTGGGCATCGCGGGCCTTTCCATCGGCGTGATTGCCCTTGTAGCTGTCATTGCCACGTGCACCACGCTTCTTGTGTTCTTCAGACGTGTAAGTTCCTAAATTTTTGCATTTTCGACTTGTGCCGGTCCTGAATTAATCTACCCCAAAAATTTTTTTTTTAATTGTGCTAGAACCTAAAACTTGTGAAATATGTGATAAAAGTTAATTCTAATGGTCTCCAAAAATATGTGCATAAAACATTTTTGAGGTCGTTATACTGTGCTATACTGTACTAAACACATTATTTTATGTCATTATTAGTTTTTCATAATCCTAATGGGTTTAATTATTTTGGAAAAAAGTACAGTAAAACCCCAAAAATGTTATTTTAATTGTGCTAGAACTTAAAACTTTGTGAAAATATTTTGATAAAAGTTAATTTTAAAGGCCTTTGGTTCGTAATACTGTGCTCTACTGTACTAAACACATTATTTATTTTTTATTTATTTTTTTACAGGGGCACCCTGGATTCGTTCGGCTGGTGGAGGCCCTTTGCCGGTGTTCCTGGGGGCGTGCTCTGCTCGCCCGCCTTGCAGGCCCTGTCGGAGGAGCGGCCCTGCAAAATTTGGCATCAACGGTCGCAGAGGTCATCGACATCTCAACGCAGTGAGTGGTCATGCTTTTCATCTTTTCTCCTGCATGGGTGGGGAGGGTCAAAAAACAAATGGAATGTGTTATTATTATTATTATTATTTATTTATTAATTTTTTTGCTCAACACAATTTTTTTAAAAAACGCTTAATTTATTATCACAATTGTTTTCAGATTTCCTACCGGCACAGGTACAGGTACAGGCTGCAGACCCCCTGAGGAACATGTGGCCGGCGCCACAGCCTGCTTTAGTGACTCTGCATACGTCGAGGAACTCGGCGAGTTGTCGACGCCTCTGAAGCAGCAGGGTATACAGGCGGACAGCCACGTGGTTGATGTTCAAGCTACCGCTGGAATAGATAGATGGCCTCGCCGCGTCCTTATTGATGAAGATGTCCAGTTCAACATCTTTGACCATGAAGCAGACATTAGTGGATTTTGTGAGACAGTTGTCTGAACTCTCTCCTCCCATTTTTTGGCAAGGAGTGTGATTTCCTACCGTTTTTTGATGTTGCACGCGTTTGTATATTTAAACAAAAATTTTCTCCACAAAATGTCTGTGCGTGTTAGGACATGTTCTGTATAATGTAAAAAGTGTTGTAAAATATTTTTACTGTAAAAACATGTACAAAAAAATACGGTTTTAAAATGTCTAGTCATACAAAGTTATGGTGCAGGATAAAATATATAAAAGTGCAGAATACGTTTAAAATATTTTTCAGATGTACATATTATACTTGAAATCGTTTTTACAATATACTCACTTAGCATAGACGCGTCATAAGATGGCGTCGTAAAATGGCATGTATATAATATATATGTATGTGTATAACATATCACAGTTGAACTTGGCCCTAAGATTGTATATATAAAATACTTTAAAAACACCTGTAGAAGGTTTGGATCCCTTCACTTTGATATTTTTTGCGCAGTTAATTTTTTACAATACGTTTTTTACAGTCCTGGTGGCCTGTCCGTATGTCTGTCTGTTTTGTGTCTTTTTTTTTTGATGGACGCTTGTATATCAGTAATTTTTTTACCACAATGTTGTTTTTGGCATATATAGTATGCACGAGTGCTGTGTATGGATATGTGGGGTGTATATACGGGGGGGGGGGGGGGTATGGCGCAGTGTGTGGGGCGGGAGGGGGGTTTTGGTTAATAAAATGGTGTTATTTTAAAAACACAATATATTTCTTTTTTGTACATTTTCTTTGGTTTGTTTGTTCGAGATCGAGATCGAGATCGAGAGAGACGGCTGCGAGCGACTCCCTTTAAATGCCGCTTGGCACGACGTGCCGCGCGGTACAATACCGCCCGGAGGCACAGAGTGCCGGTCGGCTCTTAAGAGCCGTGGCACGCACCCCCCCTAAGCAGGCGGCTTTGCCGCCTGCTGGTTGGCTATATATATATATATATATATATATATATAGTTTTGAAACAGCATCTTTTCATTTCATTGTTTTTTTTTTGCAGACGTTGCAATTAATAATGTAAAACTTTGCAAACGGATAATATAATAAAATATAATATAATATAATATATCTCCCACTCACTCGAAGAGGGGCTTTTTAATTACAATTATGAACAAAAAACAAAACTGTATGTTCAAAAAAGTGAAGCTTTCTCAGTTAATAGATAATTGTCTTTTCGTATCCAAAAAACAGAAATAATAACCAGACGAGTTGACATAAGCTTTTAAAAACAATACACAAGCAAACTATAGCAGTGTATTTTTATTTTGAAAAAAGCCCAAAAATCATTTTGCAGTGAACATTTTTAAAATACTCTTTTAACATGAAAAAAATACTGTGTCAAAGACATATCAAAAAGGAATATGTATGTAGTTACGTAGTTACGTAATAACAACGTATGATAGGTTTTACTTTTTACCACAAAAAAAAACTACACATGCGTAGCATTCGTTTTCTAAAACAAAAAAAATAAAAAACAGTTGTTAAAAAATTTTAAGATGTAGAGATAGATATGTAAACATATATTTTGAGGCTAACAAACGATACACTGTTCCTCTATTTTCGCTTATAAAAGAAAAAAGGCTAAATATTGCGTGGTGCGTCTTTTTTTTTCAATAACCACGCGTGGTGGTACTGGTGCGACCAGGTTTTTCAGGTGAAGGATGCTATGACGAGGTTGTCCAGTCCTCATCACGTAGACGTGCTGCTCCCTCTCATCTGCCC
Source organism: Alitta virens (assembly GCA_932294295.1). NCBI lineage: Eukaryota > Metazoa > Annelida > Polychaeta > Phyllodocida > Nereididae > Alitta > Alitta virens. Next base: position 32,767,729 of record OW028584.1, read on the forward strand.
TTTTTGAAACCATACCACCTGTTTTGAAAGCACTAAACTACATAAAATATAAAAAAAGACGCTTAGACAACGGTGTGTGGGGGGGCACCAGTCGTCCTATGACACAGCCGTTTTTGCACCCCTCAAGCTGCCGGTGATGCCCTGGGCCGCTTCAGGGGCCTGGCAGGGGTCACATCGCTTAGCCGGGGACGCTTCGCCGGAGTGCTTAGAGGCGTTGGCGATGATGTTGCCGCCGGTAGAATGCTGGAGAACTGCTCGGGCACATACCCCTCGGCATCTTCCAACAGGGTGTCATCATTTTCAAAGCTGACAGGCGGCCCAGCCTTGTTCTGCAAGTTGTTGCTCTTAGGCATCGGCATGCAATGAACACAACGTGCCTGCGAAAGTGGCGTCTTGTGCGTTGTGTTGCATTCTGGCAGCTCTCTCAAACCTTGCCACGTTTCTTCCAACTGAGGTAGAAACCTCTTTAATTTCTCGAACTCGTACTCGCCTAGATTGATGCCCTTACGTGTTGGATGCACAGATTTAGGATTTTCATTCGTAAAAAAGTAATGGCGTACATCTAGGGAGCTGTACGCTTTCTTGGCAACAGCGAACACGTTTTTCCCCACGTGGTGTTTTAATTCGGCCGGAATGAAGTCTCTGAAGCCGTCTTCATCCGTGCCATTGTGGAGGCACTCCCCAGTCCCAGCATCACCAGGCTCACAGTCATCGTCATCAAAAATGACGGGGCCCGATTCATCAGCCCCCGTATTGGTGTCTGCCGGCAGTTCCTTGTCACTGTCAAAGTCTTTGCCCTGTTTTTTTTAAAAAAATACAAGAAAAGTGTCAAATCGGTGCTTGAAAATTTTACACGTACATACATACATACATACATACCTACATACATACATACATACGTACATACATACATACATACATACATACATACATACATACATGCTGACTTTTTTAATTAAATAAGTTTCTTGGAGATCTCTGCAAAAACGTTTATTTTAAAAATAAACGACTTTACTTAAAAGAGCTGTATACAAGTGCTTTAATACAGTGAAAAAATAGTTTTTTAAGTAAATCAGTTACTTTTTGGGAAAAATCTCTCAGAGAAAAAGCAAAAAAAAAATTTTTAAAAGGAACTTATAAAAGAACACTTGAAGGGTGTTGTTTCAATAAAATAGAATAATTTTTGAAAGTAAAACTTACATTTTTGATGACCTTGCTCAATTCTGGTAAAGCGCAGAGGAGATCTCTGATCTGCTGTTTATCTAAGACTACGCCTCGTTTCGTCGGCACCAACACGTATTCTTCTTCTTCCAAAACATAATTTCTCAAATGTAGCTTCACCAAACCTTTGTAACGTTGCAGTACCAGGAATTTTCGCGAGCCTAGTTCGCGGAACCATAAAAATTTTCCGCGAACTAATGTCCCCGAGTCGGTGTGAAACACCTTCGCTTCAGAGGTGTTACTTCGTGCTAACTTTGACATAATGACGACGAGTGAGCAGTGGATGCTGAGAGCGTGGGGTCCGGCAGGAAGGATGCTTGAAAGGCTGGTCAACTGGTGGAGCAGTAGGTGCTTGTGTAATGAGCTCTTTTTACTTTTATATGACTTTCACCTTTGTTTTGTGTGAAGGGGAGGACTTTTGGACATCTCAGCCAATTACAACGCTGTTACATCGAACGCTCACTAGGGTCGCCACATGCTATGAGAGGATCTATACGCACGTGCTAGGGTTCTAGCCAATGGTCGACATCTGTAAGCTGTTTCCTCTACTGGACACGTCTTGACAGGCTACCATTTTGGTTAGCGACGCATTGAAACCAGTAAGAATAAAAGGAAGTTGTGTAACTGGTTTTAACACACTGGTCTTTTGTTTATCACCCTCAAAAAAAAGACACCACAGTTTTTCCTGTTAGGACTTATCCAAAAACTCGTACAAAAATTAAAATTTTCACAAAGTTTATTTAATAGTTAATTTATATACATGTTTTAGTCAGATATATTTCAATTTTTCGTAAAAACAACTTTGACAAGGCTTTGCAAAAACAATGAAAAAGTTCAAAAGTCTAATACTACTTTATAACTGATTAGCACTAGGCATCGTCATAACAGTGAAAACAAACATTTTAGCGTCTAGCATAGCTACACAGTATCAACATATAATACACAGTTTGAAAAGAATTACAAAATAAAATATTGCGCAATTCAAATTAAAAAATTATAGGTAACACATCGTTGTTTAAAACACCATTCATACATAGACAAATTCATGCACGGTCCACATCGACATGTGGTCAAATATGGTCAAACGTCTAACTGCGTAAAAATCTTTCATTTAGACAATTAAAAATGATTAACAGTGGAACAATGAAATGAGCACGTCTCTTGTGGGTTCAAAGAGCGTTTAATGGACCTTAACCGTCATTTTTAAAAACAACAACTTTTTTTTTACAAAAACTGGTTCTACATGCAATTCATATTTCGCAATCACACAATGTTCACCCAGTTCTTCTTAATATGGGCAAGGGCCTTGGACGCAGGCTTCCTCTTAAATTTTTTTGCTGCAGGTGTACCTCGCTGGTACCTTAACAAGGTACTTTTACCCCTGGGAGTCTGACGTTGAGACTTGGTTTTGAGTGTTTTTTGCGTTTTGTGTCCACAAGCTTTTTCAGATCCCCCGGTGTAATGCCTGGAGGCGCCATGTCACGATGTTCAACTGCACGCATTCCGGCCTCTGTAACATCATCCCTAGTCCTTTCTAGGTCACTGCTACCCTGGCTGTCACTGGTGGCGTCCTCTGGTGTTGAACGATTGTGCTGTTCATTTGTTTTCTCGCCCTCCTGGTGTGAATTGTCTCTTTCCTCTGCAGAACCCTGTTTCTTTTCAGCCATTTGATCGAGCATTCTTTGATAGCATTCTCTTGGTAATACTATGTGTTCTTCGGCCATTACTGCTTAGTAAGAGCTGTGAGTTTGTCCAGAACGGCACGGATCATGTGTGACACAGCGTCAGGTTTTCTTACAATGGTCTGTAGTCTGACACGGTGTGCTGCTCTGTCCTCGGCTATTGCTCTAATGGCCCACCTATGCTTTTTCATGACAGCTTTATAAGACTCAGGGGGTCTAAGGTTGTTGGTCAAGACATTTTTGGCTATTTCACCTATCGCCCTTATTTGGTCCTTTTCAGCATGCTTCAAAAGTTCCTTAACCTGCTTCTTAGACAAAGTTGCAACAGCTTGGAGAAATATGATATTTTCTTTGATCAGGTTCATTTTTTGGGCATGTAAATAACTGTCTGATCCTGTGGAAAAATGTTAGTCTTCAATTTATAACGGTTATCAATATTTGCGGATAAATCCACAACGAGGTATCCGTAATTTTGAGCTGTTGCCAGATCGTAGCTAGCCATGAAATAAGGAATCTGTGTAGGCATAGTTTGAGAAGCCAGCATTTTAATCTGACGTGCACTTCTATTGTTTCTGAACAGGCATATGTATTGCGAGTTTAGACCTATCTCTCTAACAGCTTTGCTAGCATGGTACATGTTTTGCAAAGTGATTATACATGAGATGTGGCAATGGTGGCAGAGAACGCAAACTGTTTCGACCACAGCTTTGCCTTGTGCATTGTCTTCTAGACTGGTCATTTTGTCGTCCAGCACCAAAAGGGTTTCACCTTTGGTGTCCTGCCATATTTGCACCAGTTCATCTTTTGTAGGTATATCAGTCCTAAATTCAATCAGATCACCTAGAGATGACTCCAGTTCTTCATACTTATCTTGCCATATGGTAAAACAATATATGATTTTGTTCACCTGCGGTTTGAACATTTCCTCATGATGTAGCAAGAGGTTTTTCACAAAAAAGGTCTTTCCAGCCTGGCTTGAACCTGTGACAAGTATGTTTTTAGGCAGTTCGAACTGTGTCAAAGACCCCTGGACACTTGTCATGGTGTTAACAGCTTTACTGATGACTCTGGAATGATCAAATTTCAAATACTGCACGGTTTTTGTCTATCTTCAGGGCAGCCGGGAACTTTGCAAAAATTATTAGGGTTGTAGGTCTTGTCAGCTGCTTGTCAAATTTTATTGACACTCTCATGTTACCGCTCCTTTTCAGTGGTATGACATCATCATTTGACCCTGAGCTTGATGGTTCAGAGAAAAACCTGTAAAGACAGTAACCTCCTGGATAGTCCTCTCTCGTTACAGGTATGGCATAGCCATACCCGTCAACACCGCACAGTGTTTTGTAAGTGTCCATGTACTGACTGTTTGTATTATCAGTAGACGATGTAACATACCTAGGTTGTATGGGCCCTTGGGAGAGGTCTTGACCATCAACAGTGACCTGTATGAAGTTCAGACAGCTGTGCTCAAACAGGAAGGGGTTCTCCCCCAAGGTGCCATGGTTTGCAGAGTCTGACACCAGTCCCCACACCATTTCAGCAGGAACCCTGCCATTAAAAGGGTCATTGAACTCTCCCGAGAACACCCCCTTGGCCAGAGTGAATTTTTTTACTTCAGTTTTAATGTATGGGAAAATTGCTGGTCTTGTTTGCAACAGTTCAGCATGAGCCACAGAAATGATAGGATCAACATCAACCATTGCAACGTCCAATGATGCCTTGGTTATGACAACTTTGAATTTTCCAGGTGTATTGTTTGAGGCCAGGAGACAGAACTCTGGAGTGCTAGGATACAGGGTTAAACTCAGGGGTACACCGTTAGGAATAAAGCGACTCAGTTCTAGGATGTCACTGTATAGGTGTCCACACATGTCCACTTCTTTTGAATGCAGAAAATACTTAGCTCTTGTTTTCATACCTAAATTGTCTGAAGTTTGCCAATTAGGGTGCCCTAGTTCACCGCCCGTGTCCTTGTAATACATGGCCATCTGTAGAGTACCATTTTTCATTTCTTCACTGGTATATAGCAAAGCCTTCATGTACGACAGATAGGGGTAGGACTGGTCTGAATGAGTCAGAACTTTGTTCTGTAGGGCCACATCAACTCTGCTGAACATGGAATGCATAAAGTTATTAACAACTGAAACGGCTGCAGCTATTTTCCCATCGTCTGCTTTTTCCACTTTCTTAGCACCTGCTCCTGCAGTGGCACCAGCACCTGCACCGGCACCGGCACCTGCGCCATCATCCTCGTCACTATCAGATTCATCTGAGCTAACACCAGGCACAAATTCTGGGGGTTTAATGGCCTCACCATTGCGCCCCACTATCTTGCACGTAATGTTCAACCTTGTAGATCTCAGATCTAGATAAGATCCACCGTTATTCGGCACGCTAAACTGAATGACTCCCTGATTTGAAAAGTCATTGATGGGGTAATATGTTGAAGAGTGCATTCTTCGTACCCCAACATTTTGCAATGGCTTCTCAAAAATAGCCAGCTCCTCTGAATAACCAACATACGAATCTGACAAAACAGTCGGCGTCATGTTGAGAAAATTTTAAAAAGGAAAAAAAAGATATATTTTATGAAAGAGCACCAGTTTTCTAGTCGTCAAAAACGTCCTTGACCCTCCTAATCTTAGACTTTGTAACAGCCGTTGCACTCTTACTGTTCCTTGAACTGTCTGCACGTTGTGTGTTGGTCCGTCTCTTGCGACCTCCCAGAGCTGAATGAACACTTGTCTCTTGATCAGCTTCTTTAGTGACCTCGACTTCATCCCTGACCGCCTCGGAAAGCGCCCGCCTCCTCTCGGCCTCATTTGGGTCAACAATTTCTAATTTAGTAACCCTTTCGCCATTTTTAGTTGTACCACTGTCCTTGCGGGTGTTAACAAGTATGAGATGCCCCCTGCCTGTCCTCGCTTTCTTGAAAACTGTACAGTTAACACGAGTGTTGAACACCAGCGGTCTGTCAGTACCCTCTGCCTGTTTCTTAAAGTGTTCCAGGAAAGCCTTGTAGTCACCACCCCCCTCGGTAGAATAGTACTGCGTATTGTAAGCCATGACGAAAAGTTTTAGATGTCTTCTTGTTGCAAATGTAACGTGCAGGACACTTGTCCAGGTGCGAATGACGGAGTGCCCCCCTGACTGTCAGTTAAATAGATGTCAACTGTGTCGAGGATGTCCACTGTCAGAGGAACATAGCGCGGGGTGTCAAAGGTCACAGGTGTGACTACTTGAAGTTCATAGTCGTATATTCTGTTGAGGATGGGTTGCAAAGTAGTGTTAACAATACTGGGTTCACATGTGCTACTGTTAATGGTGATGTAATCTGTGCTATAGCCGTCTTTAAGAACAGGTAGATCAATGTCTAGAATGGCGAGATACCACCTTGACATTGGTGATAGATGAAGTGGTTTGGGTAGCCTAACTCTGAAGGCTTCTGCGCTGTTGTCTGTAAAGAAGTCATCACTCTGTTGGCTGGAAATGTAGATATACATTGTTTTTTTTTCACACCTTTCCGGTGTATTTTTTTATGTTGAGTGTCGGTATGTATGTGTTGAATTTATCTGAATATCCGTACCAGTTCACAAGACTGAATTTTTTGCCTCGCACTGTCTTTGTTGACAGAACCTTGTTGATTTTATACTCTATGTCTTCTGCGTCTTTTAAAGGAACTTTCTGAAGCTCCTGTAGGTAGAATGACCCTCTGATGATGTCCCCCAATAGGTCCTGCACCTTGTAACGTGGCGGATGTGACGGTATCCTATTACAGATTTTGAAAATTTCCTCAGTGAAACTCTCCAGGTATCCTCTTTTGAAAGGCGTTTGAGCACGACTTAACCTGACCAGATCACCGATTTCAAATGAGAAATTGACTTGTTGTTTGGCCCTTTTATTAAGGATAGGCACATACACGTTTTCATAGAGCGCCCTGGAATTCTCTCTGTTAACGGTCGCTGGTGGCATGTGAATTGATCCATGTGTGGTATTATTGTATGAGCGTGCTATATCATCTATTATATCGATAAAGTTAAATGTCTGGTTCTCATAAAAGTATTTGTAGAGACGGTTTTCAATTGTGCGGTTAACTCTTTCGGCATATGAGGCTTTGTGGACACCGTAGGCTATAGTATGTGCAACGCCGTAACTTTGAAGCAACTCTTGAAAAGGTGCCCCTAAAAACTCCTTCCCTTGGTCTGTCCTGAGCGTTTCAGGGTGTCGTCCTTCACTGAAAATTTCCTTGCAAGCATTTGCCGTTTCTACTGATGTTTTTGTCTTGAGCGGTCTTAACCACAAAAATCTTGAAAACAGGTCAATACATACAAGCAGATATTTGAAACCTCTGTTGTACTTTGCCAGGTCAGTCATTTGCACCAAGTCAGCATCCCACTGCATCTCCATGTAATCAACAACTATTGCCTCTGTAGGAAACTTGCTGGGTGGTGTAGAATGAATGGCATGAGTTGTCTGGTGATCCAGCCACTCTTTCACAGTAATGTAGTCAATTTCCGGGGGTTTATCTCTTTTGTCTTTGATGTATTGCCAGAGTTTTGCTACTCCATAGAAACTGGCAGGGCTACCGGGTTTGTAGTAAATGTCAGACAAGTACTTGTCAACGGCTGGGCATTCACCCATTCTGTATTCTTCAAACACCTGGATTTTCAGGTGATTGGTACCTTGTGACAACGTTTTTTGCTGCAGATTTCAACTTGGGGCTCGGGAGCACTGCCCCCAGGCTTGTCGACAACAAAAATAACCACGTCTCTTTACTGTTGCCCAAGGAGATGTTTATGATCGCACTGATAACAATGGTGTATATGACAATCATCTGACATAAAAAGACAATCTCGTTTTTTGGTATATGTTTCCCCAAAACGACCCACTTGTCAGCTGACACTACAGATGTATGAGAGTTCAACCGGTTGGTTGTATGCTCGTCCATTGTTGTCTTGAAAATGATGAAAGATGTGTCAGTAAGGTTACACTTATAAGGTTTTTTACATACATCACGTGACATGTATGTCTAAGCATGTGTAACTGTGCTTCTTGCTATTTCGACTGGTGGCTCCTTCTTGTGTTAAATTTAATGTGAAACAAGTCAAAAATAAAAACTCTACACGAAATGTTTTGTTATGAATGGTTTATTAAAAGTGTAAAAAAAACCGTGTTTTCTCTCCAAAAATAAACAACATAGCTTAAGTTGCTACACATGGGTTTTGGACATTATAGAAATGTTTTGGAAGGGTTACATTCTGGACACATCATGGCACCAAGCTGATTTTGGTGGTCCTCTCTTAAATAACATGGTACAATAGCACTGAGTTCAGGAATCACAGCCTCTATTTCACACATTTTTTCAACAATGACATTAAACTGTGACTTGTTAAGAGCAATCCCTTCATCAACTGATAAAGCATGCACATCTTCATAAATTTCTTCATACTTGGCGAAATGTATATTTTCTGATGTTGACAAGGTTTCAATAAAACAGTTGGCTCCAAGGTGAAAATAGTAGTCTGTTCCAACATTGTTTTTTATGATATCAGCCGCCTGTACAAGCATGTTGTACCTCTGTAAAGGTATAGTATAGCTGTCGCACTGATCTTGGACATCATCCTGCTGTGAACAGTGAAAAATACATTATATGAAATATATAATTGTAGCTCTATATGTGAAATTAATCAAATTTGTTAATTAGGAATATACACATACCTGCATATCTCTGATGTCAATTGTTACCTCCCCATCATTAACAAGCACTTTCAGAAAGACATCACCACCAAGGTGTACTGAAAACCTTTCACCATATGACAGTTCGGGGATTGTACTAGCCAGATCCTTGTAGTCCTTCTGTATGATGTGAAAAAGACGTGCAATTCCTCTGGTGTTGTTCTGTTGTATCAGCATTTCCACTAACTCAAACGCTTGGTCATCTGGTTTTTCCATATATAACAGTGTTAGATAAGCTGTCATGTTGAGAAGTTTTTCATTTTTCAAGTGTCGTGCTACAACCATACCATCTATTGTGGTACTAATCACAGCTGCATACTTTGCTAGAATATCCATGGTTGAAACGATGTGCAGCGTGCAATGTTTTCCTAGTGTCTATGTGTGTTAACTCTTAGCATCACCGTATATAAGATGTGCTGTTGTAACATTTGCACTCTTGCTATGATTGGTTAACATTGTGTAAACACATCACCATTGGTCCCTTTGAATATATTTAATTAACAAGTCCTAACTGGTTTGAAAAATTAAGGTGGGAAATTCTTAAAGGATTTAACGGTTGGTTTATAATCCATACATGTGAACCCGCCATTGTGGGTGATAATCATGGATTTTGTGGAAAAAATAATCCGAAAAATCATATAAGCAGTCATCAATATCGCTTGAGACGTAATCATGCCATCTGAAAAGGGTGTAATGACCATCAACGGTACACTTGGCCTTCCTGTATGCTTCCCAAGACACAACCTGTTTGACGTGTTCATCCCCATCTTCATTATGATCATAGTCCTCATAATCATAGTAGTGAAGGTGGTCCTTAACCTTTCTGTCTCTCTTAGGGTGATCCTTGGTAGAATCTTCATCTTCTTCGGAAGATGATGACATAGGATCATCTGACTGTGTACTTGCGATAGTATTAAAAGCAAAACTCATGACATCTTTGATGACTGGTTCTCGACATAGGAATCTCACGCTGTATAGTGTTTCATTGAAACGCTGGTCACAATCCTCAAATTCCTTAAAATTGGCTTTACACTGATCTAACGATGTAAATTTATCTGAACTTTCATGGAGAATAAAATGGTGAACTTCTTCTTTGCACTCCTTACTTCCAACAAGTAGCCATCTGAAAACTGTACCCATTGTGTTGTCTGTAGAGTGTCTGTTGTAGTACTGAGCCCTTTCAAGACAGAATGGTAATACACTTGTAACATAAACAACACCTCCGTTTTCATTGGTCCTTAGTACAACAAGCTATATTCATATCCAACACTCATTGGTTCTTTCAAAAATTCACTGTTCTAAGACAGCTATGCATGTATCCTTGTTTATTACAACACTTTACCTTATTTAAAATATATTATCTATATGATTAATTAGTGTAATTAATTACACCTATGTGTATACATGATTCACAGATCCTTATATAGTACATGTATACATAGTATGGTGGCAGCACCACACATTGCTGACTGGTGTGTGGTGGCAGCACCTCACAGTACAACAGTAGCGCCACCTGCTGTAAGCGTTAGTCTGCATGGTGAAGCCTATACTACTTATAATAGCCTTAGCTGTTGTACGAGCAGTTTGATCTTTTGTTGCGACTGCTTGGCTGTAACAATGAAATGATCAGTCATGGCAAGGATGTTACTAAATCCTCCTTTCGCTGTCTCTAGGGACAGGAAATCGATGTATAAAAGATCCATGGGTCCTGACGACTCCAAACTAGCCATAGGAGCACACTGAGGTCGAGATTTCCTCCTTACACATCGATCACAAGATGCGATATAGTCAGTGATGAGTAAAATCATTCAAGGAAAGTAGAACCTACTTTTCACTAAATCAAGCGTTCGGTCTACTCCCAGATGACCCATCTTGTCATGGAGTTGATACATGACTTCTTTCTGAAGTGTTGTTGGCACCATGACTTGACTAACATCTTCATCATTGATTGTGATCTTACGCCACAGCAATCCATTTCTGAGGGATAACGTCTGTCGTTGACGCAAAATAATTTTGGCTCCATTAGAGTCCATTGACTGACTCTGTCCTGTCAAGAACTTTATGATTTGTTGCAGATTTTCATCTTTCCCCTGTTCCAGTAACCATTTCTCTTTGTCCCACCAGCCATAATCAGCTTCCTGAAACAAATCTAATGAAAGAAAAATGCAACTTATCAAACCAGACACTAGATGCAACTCACAAACTGCTTTAACTGTAGGTGATGCAAGCTGTTTCCATTCCTGCGAAGGGATCCTAGACAAAGCATCAGCATCGGTGTTGCCACTTCCCGGGCGGTATAAGATATCAAAGTTGAAATTACTGAGTGCTGCTATCCTGCGCTGTCGACAAGCATCTAACTTTGCAGTAGACATCACATACGTGAGTGGATTGTTGTCGGTCTTAACTGTAAATGTCGCACCACACAGGTAATCTGTGAACTTCTCATTGACAGACCACTTCATCGCGAGAAATTTGAGTTTATGAGCTGGGTATCTTCTCTCAGATTCCGACAAAGTCCGACTGGCATATGCGTTCACTCGCAGTTGATCATTCTCATCCTTCTGGTAGAGCACAGCTCCCAGTCCAGCTGATGTTGCAGCATCTGTGTGCCACTCAAAGGGTTTGTTGAAATCAGCGTATGCCAAAACTGGAGCTGACTTTAATGCTTATATCAACTTGTCAAAACTCTCTTGCTGTTCTTTTTCCCAGACGAAAGGTGGAAGTGGTGATGAGGTCTTCACTGACTTACTACCTTTCTTCTTTTTCTTCACACCATGTAGAAGTTGGTGAAGTGGTTCGCTGATGTAAGCAAAGCTGTGAATGAAGCGGCGATAGAAACTTGCGAAACCAATGAAGCGTTTCAGCTCTTCTCTTGATGTTGGGACTGGCCAATTGCTACTGCAGCGATTTTTCGTTATCAGGTGAAATTCCATCGCTTGTGATCCAATGGCCTCAGTACCTAATCTTCTGCTTAAAGAGATGACATTTTTTAGGGTTGACTTTGAGTCCACATTCGAGCAATCTGCGGAATACACGACCCAGTCTCTCGATATGTTGTTCCCGGGTCTCACTGAAAACTACAATATCATCAAGGTACAAAAGACAACAAGACAAGTTTTCTTCGCCAATGCATCCCTCCACCATCCTTTGGAAGCTGGCCCCAGCGTTGCATTGACCAAAAGGCATCTTGAGGAATTAGAAGAATCCAAGGGGTCCTGCAGTGAAGCTGGTATAATGGCGATGTTCTGGTGCAACTTCCAGCTGCCAATAGCCACTTTTGAGGTCGAGGCTTGAAAACCACTTGGCATTGGATAATCTGTCAAAAATATCTTGTGGCCTAGGAATTCCATGTGCATTTTTCAGAGATAAAGAGTTCAGTTTGCGGTAATCTACACAAAAACGAAGTGAATTTTCTTACGAACAAGCACAATGGGTGAGACGAAAGGTGACGATGATGGTTCAATCACCCCAGCCAACAACATTTTCTGAAGATGGTCCCTCACTTCTTCCCACATACATGGTGGTATGCGACGGTAGGGAATTCGGAATGGTCTTGCACCTTCAACAAGTTTAATGGTGTGTTTGTAACCTTTTGCCTGCCCCAGATCAAACTCGTGCAATGCTGTTGCATCTCGATTCAGTCTTAACATGTCCACAATGGTCTGAGTTTGTTCTGGACTGATACCTAACTCTTCCAAGTGATCTAACTGAAAAAGCTTCGCTACATCCGTCACTTCCTCTGTCTCAGAACCTCTGCATGTGGCAGTTTGTGTTGACATCTGTACAAGACTGACATACTCCATCTGGCAGAGTGCAGTCTTAGCAGGAATCACAACATCAACTTGAGTTGGGTTGTTGACCCTAACTGGCCAATGACCCCTATGACCCTCCACCAACATGGGTGTCATAATCAGTCCCCCCAGGCAAATTCATTGCATCACTGGAAAGCAACATATGGGAGCCTGAAAAACCAAAGTCGCCATTAACATGACAGTCAATTAATGATTCAGAACCTGAAGATACTTTGGTACTCTCTGAGTTACATAATTGAACTACTTCATTGTGATTATTTACAATTTGAGCTGCTAAACAACAATATGCCAATCTCCAAGACCTTGAGGCTCTGCATTTTCTCAAGTTAAAAGAACTATACTTTCCTTGAAGATTTTTTCTTCAAAGTTGTAAGCAATACTTCAAAACGTTGGTGCCGATTAGGATTCGGAACCTCAGAATTAAATTTTGTCTTCAACATCTAGAAATACCATGTCGATCGGTTTGGATGATCCGGTAACAGTTTTATGAAACCTGACTTCGGTCTCAATAAAACCTTTATAAGGCAACTCAAACCTGCCCGCCACTTCAATATTGATGATTTGATCAATAGTTTGAAGGGTAACCAAGTCTTGTAAATGGTTTTGAAAGAAACTATAACTCATGGTACTAACTTGTGAACCTGTATCTAGCAAACATCGTGTAGGCACATTATATATATCCAGAATAGATTCACAACGAGGACCGGTCAAGCGCTGAGAAACATCAAAATTGTCATTGGGTCCAGACTTTTCGATGTGTGATTGACCTTTGGCACACATCACTCGGTGTTTAAATCAGGAAACTTATTTTTGTAATGACCTTGTTTACCACATTTAAAGCAGGTAATCTTTGAAGTATCAACAGATGAATCTCTAGCATTAAACTTCTGCTTATTCCTACCCTGATAACGACCTCCGCGGCCTCTTGACCTAGCAGACTGACCTCTCTGCTGCTGAGATCCATTGGCATCAGACGACCTGCGCTTCTCCAGTGCACTAAGTCTGGCAAGAATATCTGCAAGTTGACTACTAATTGAAGTATCAGTGGCTTTTGATGACTTAGAAAGTCCAGAATCATCAAGCAAAGATGCATTCAGTATGTCTAACTCAATCTCCCTTGCTGAGACAAGTAGATCTTCATAGCTGGCTTTTGCCATCAATCCTGTGCCTAAGTGCATTACCTGTTGACTCGGACCAGATGCCCCTCCAAAATCTTTCGCGAAGCATGGATTCACGTTCTTTACTAGGCAAGTGCCTCACCTGGGGCAAGCTCTCCAGCCGACAACCCCAAGCATTGATGTTTTCATCCCTTTTCTGAGTTGTAGAGTAGAATTCTGTCAACAATGTCTGTACTGTTGCCACAGAAGCGAATCACTTATCAAAAGCAGCGATAACATCTGTTGCAGTGAAATCCCAACGACTGCAGAACTGTTGCGGGTGTACCCCTGCAGCCCCTGAGAATAGCCATCCTACATATCCGGTCAGGGAAACCTGACTTCAGCATTTGATTAACATCAAAACGCCAACTCTGGCAGGGATAGTCATCCTTCCCTTCCCCACCTTTAAAAATAGTAAGTTTAGGAATAGCATCAACGGTCAGAAGCACTAGTTCATCAGATGCTCTTCCAGGCACAACACCACTGACCTCTTCTTTGACCCTGTCAAATTCAGTCCTCAAATTAGCAATAGCTTCTTTATCATCATTAGATTGTAGTGAGAAGTTCCTATGAACAGTTCGATATTTCTTGGCAATGTTCTTCCAATACGCAATTTCTTCATCAGCGTTCTTAAAACCTGCTTCCGGTTTGTCTGGAGTACGAGTCAAATCTTCGGTTGGAACAGGTGCAACTGCACCTTCCTCAGTATCAGACATGGTGGTGCAGTAAATTGCCAGACCACTATGTGGTATTATTCAATGTTGTTAAAGAACAATAATGAAATGAAGTGAAATGAAAATATGTATGATCACTATAATTTGGAAAACCCCAAAGTAAAATTTGAAATAATGAAAGATTTGAAAAAACTGATAAATTAATAATTTGGAAAATCTTAAGTGTTATACCCTTAAATATGACTTAAGAAAACTTGTTCCAAATTTAAGATACTTTTATCAAGCAAAATTTTGAAATAGCAATTCAAATTTCGAGTGAGTAACTTACACTAACTAGAAGTGATAGAAAATGTAGCACAGTCAAACACTTAAATGTGCTAAGTTATTTTAAATTAATAAAATACTCACTAGGGACAAATTTGAACTGAAGAGAACACTCAAATCACCTAAGTGTTATAATAGCTTAAGTATTGATAACTCAAAGGGTAATTAACCAAACCAAACCAAAAGGTAACCTTAAATTGTATAAAGTTAACTTAATACAATGTAGTATAGTATTGACTAACAATGAAAATAATCAAGTAGAAATTTGGTCAACCTGCCAGTAGCATAATTCCAAGTTAATGTAAACAAAGCAATAACTGGCTATTACTCCTAGCTATGTTTCGTAGTGAAACAGCAAAGAACCCTATAGCAATGTGAATAAATAAAGTGAACAATCAAAGAAACAAATTTGAGCAAATAACAAATCAAAGTAAATGCTAACTCAAAATTCAATTCACATGCAAGATTGTATCAGCTGATGTGAATCAGGTTGACATTGACCTTCAATATACCAATGTTGGATCAATGGTCTCATATGACAGAGTGTAAAATATATTGACCTTTGAATGATGTAACAGGAATTGACCTCGAACTGGGCCTTGACCTTGATTGCAAGCACTTAAGTGAACTAGATCTAAGTCTTGATACTAGACTTAAGAATCAGACTTAACGCATAAGACATAAGTTCAACTCTGACAAGAGGATTAATCGAACTCACACTTGTAATCTAATCTGGCTCAACATGCAACAATCAATAACATTGGGATGAGCAGTGATTAGACAGCTTAAATGCTTACAAAACTTCAATCCCAGAAAATGTGAAATTTAAGTACACATGTATGTAAAATGTATGTTAATATATATAAAAAGCATAAATAGGCATAACTTTCAGTGGAGAAATCTCAATTCACGAAATTACCACCAAAAGTCAAAGGGAATGACGCAATCTTTCACTCACAAGATGCCATACGTAAAGTTCATAAAATTTCCAGAAATGGTTCTTTTATTGTCAGAAATTCCAGAATAATCTTCGACAATCCAAGATGATCCAATATGGTCCGAAATGACAGAGAATCAATATGGCATCCTGTAGATACGTCTACTGTTGATTGGAATGATGATACTGGCTCCAGTCCCCCTGGTTGCCCCTCCAGTCACACCAAGGTCACGAACACCCCACAGGTACAATCCTGGACGACTCCTGGTCCCTGCAGATCTTTACAGGCTCCTGGAACTTACAATTAAGATTCACCAGGCAGCTGTAATTCGATTACGGCTTCCTTCTCCTCTCTGGCTCAAGACAGGGTTTGGGCAGCATTGATACACGTATCTCTTGACACTCTGGTCGACCAATCATGAGATGTGTGTCTGGCGGTCACCATCCAACCATGCTCTGCTACCATGTAACCGTGGAATAATTGATGAGTGACAAGCGAGATTAAAAGTTCCAAAGTTTAATGTATATTTAATACATTCACAAAACAGCCTAAAACAAATGAAACAATTGTTAACGAACATGTATACATATATCTGATATGATTGATAAATGTAAATTGGCATAAACATGTTACATTTACCCTATTTGGGCTGAATGCAGATGACAAATAATACATTCTAATCAGAGATGTGTTCTCTCTCCAGAGTATTGTAGTCTAATGCTAGTCCAGGCCTGACCAGTGCCTAATCCCTTTAGGGATTGAAACGGATTATAGAGGCACTGGATAGGTGGTATGAACAAAAATATAACAGGGGCCCTTATGGGTATAAATGATATTAGTGCTACAATTATAATTGACATTTGAAGCTTATCATCATTTTCCTGTCATTTGAACAGTATAATATATGCATGACATCATGATTTTAGGCACCAACTGATTTTATTATGACAATATGAGTGTTGGCAAAAATGTCACAAATAGTAAACGGGGCTTGTTAAGAGCACTGTATGCTTAATGCTAACGTGAAAGTCCTGTTAAGGGTTTGTAGGTGAAGACTGCTGGACTCCATATTTATGCATGGAGTAAAGAATCATTATATTACTGACGGTGGCATTTGGGGTCCAGTGCAACTACGATGTACAATAGAACTGTAAGAGCATATTAATGAGATTAAGTTCGAAACCATGTAATACACAATCTAAAACGAATTGCTACTGATTTTTACAAACTGAGGCTTATTTGGGCAGTATTTACTAATTTTTTTAAAGGAACTCCAATGGGGACATGTCAAAGTTTTGGATGTGATACAGCACATTATTGAGAAAATTGTTTTCTGGGTCTTCTCCGTGCATTCCATGAAGGAGATTGGATCTGCTTTTCCATGCCATTAGAGCACTGATTCCATTGTCCTTGCATGACTGTGCAAATTATGCCAGTTTATTATGCCTAGATGTCTGCTCTTCAAGGAACTCATTTTGATATGCATGATGCATTCGAGAAAGGCTAGAGTTCTGTTCAGATGTGTGCCACTAATCCATTTGGATGTCTTCCAATAATAGATCAAGCACTTGAGATTTCAGTCAACAGAGACACCTGAACTTTCAGTGGTACAACTAGGTTCATCCTCCAATCTGGACACCTGAGCAAAGGAGAGTTTGTTAAGAGCAGCTCTGTAATTTTGTTCAAGAGGATGAGGACAGCACATGCTGTGCTGAATCAGGATATTCAAGATAGAGAAGCTAGATGCCGCTTCACCTGTTACTGACTGTGACAGTGTTAAGTTGAACAAATTTAAAACATTTATAAATTTCTCTCAAAGAAAACAGGTGGAGATGCAAAATGGCAGGGCAATTATTTGGAAAGCAGACCACTCAATATTTGGAGGAATCATTGGGCCTGAAGTCAGAATGTTTACATGGCAGAAGTACGGTCATATCCTTTGCTGACTATTACCCTGGGCATTAGCTACACCTGAGGGCTTGGTGAGGCAAACTAAAAAAGCAACACTTGCTTGTACACTCCAAAGTTATGTTACCCTGATAAAGATATACCTGACAATTCAGTGACCATGTTGATGATATGAGCATAAACCAAGAACTGACAGTGTTGTGGACAAAAAATGTGGTACTTCCACAAAGGACTCTGAGCCTTGTTTAACAGTGGAGGTCATTCATTAGTCAAAAGTGCTGACAAAACCAATTTTATTGAGCTTTCATTAATATTTGGAGACAGAACTATAACCAGAGCAAGCTTGGAGGCAAGATGTTGTAAGTCACTGTGGGTGATCAATGCTTCCTGATTATTTATAGAACACAGGAACAGGGCTAGGAGTGCCTCTTTCTTCCAGCAGTGCATGTATTTCTTCAGCCTAGCAGTTAAAAATGCTGTTGGTGGTCAGATCCTGGTGAAGTCTTGACCAAGTTAATTGATATCAAGAAGGTGGCAGCTACTCTGGGTGTTAAATCATGTAAAAACCCTGGTCAGTTTACACATTTTACAGGGTGTAACGGTGTGTGTTTTGCTGGCTAATGGCAGATTCAGTACATTGAAACTACTGACCATGAACAAGGATGCCTTCAAAGCCTTGTTGAAACTTGGTCAGCAATGGCATATGACATCAGAATTGATGTGAAAGCTAGAAGCATTGACATGTTTCTGCATCTGAAACTGCAGTTGTGCATGTCAATGATCGCAGTTTTTAACTCTGATACACAAAAAACGGGTGAGGTGGAGAATCACCAATTGCCACCCAGCAGTTAAAAATGTTTGAAAAGCCTAAATAGGGAGTCAATTATCAGGCTGGCACCTGGTAACAATGCCTGAAAACTAGGCCAGAGATACCAAGACTGAAAACAGACTAGACCAACTGGTGGTGCAATGGATGGATGGCCAATCAGCACCAGAGGCTCTCCTATCATGCAAGTATACAAGTTTTATTCTACCATGACAACTCGATTAAGATGTAAGGGCTTGTGTAGACTACCAGACTGAAAATCAAGCTACTGTGACAATGTGGACAATGAATTAGACATTCTCATTGCTGATCTTGACAATTTTTGAACTGCTGAGTTTTCAAGATGCATCGTAGCATGCCTGCTCAGTATTCACTGTTTAAAATGCATCCTACTATTGATGAAATCAGACAGACTGACCCAAATGCACAAGATCAAGAGACTAATGAATCGGTCTAACCCAAATTTAATTCACAAAAAACATGACTTCTGAAATATTAGTGCATAAGATGCCTAGATAATTTTGTTTTGCTGTTATTTGGATGTGACTCTATCAAGTTCCACTTCATTATTATTTCTGGATTCTAGACTAGGATCTATCATTCTTGAGAGGATATACCTCTGTCAATTCCTTGAAATTCATCAGTGACATGGCTAAGTTTGACAAAAGTTTGTTAGATAGAAATAAAAATTGTATGGTTAATCTCACCCTGAGTGCTTATAAATAAGCTCATTCATTATTCTATGATCCATAGTATGCACCTATTCTTGATTGATCCTGGCAGTGATACAGCTGTTTGTGGTCAGTTTTAATTGCATAGATAATGCCATACAAATTTTGTTTATAAGCATTATGATAAGTCTGTGAAAATACATATATAGATGCATTATTATGTATTAGGTCAACAACCACATACAACAGCATCAAATCTTCATGTCTTTCAACATGGGTATAATTATCAAAACTGTCGAGCCAAGTGAACAAGCTTCAGTCATATAAATAAAGGCTATTTCACATAGCATTAATACCTAGATATATAGTTATACCATACAGAACTTGCCAGGTTATGTTTAGTATTTGTAAAGTTATTACACTTGCACTAATCTCACAGTGCAGCATTCCTTGATGTGGGTTCACGTATAATTATCAAGCACTTGTTTGCTTGTTTCAGCCTGGTTTATTCAAACAAAAAAGTAGACAATTTTGAAAATCCTTTAAACTACTGACATCAGTATTAAAAAATACCAAATTTATAATTCTCACTCTCTAGTATCTGTATTGGTCAAAATAAATTACCAAATCTCACACAATATCTACTTGAACTTACATAAGCCATTATGTTTATCATTATTGTATACTTTCTGCTCAACCAATGGTGATATAATGTATATCATTGCAAAGCACATATTCTTAGCTTTCATTTGGTGTATTATAAGCTTGATTTGATGTAATATATGTCATTTAAGGGGAAAAAACCTTAAAAGTTTGATTTTTTCCATGTTTTGAAAAGTCGTCACGATAGGTAATATTCAAACCTTGATAACACAGGGAAGGCAAAGAGCTAGGTAATGCTATCATACCTTTTTGGAGACCTGGGACATAGGTCTTTCAAAAATGAATACTGAGGCTTTGCCCCCCCAGATAGACATAAGCACATGATCAGGCTTGTACAGATGGTAATTACAAATAATAAATGATATAACTAGAAACTATGAATATTAAATAAATAAATAAAACACAATGGAAAACAACAAAAACTCACAAATTTCATGTTAACATGTCCTAATCCGAATTGCAATCTGAGCTATCTGAGTCCATCTGATTCACATTGCGTTGTGTTAGCTGGGTGGTTGTATTTTCCTCTGTTGAGAAATGAGAGAAATAAACTTTTGATTAGTGACAGAAGCTTTTGTTTTATCATTGTACATGTTGTCACATACAATTTTTTTCTCAGACATAAAATTTAATTACAATCGGAAAACCGCTTGCTTAGCAAATTTCATTGAAAAAATAAATTGAGATATGTCAGTTTGCCTTACCAAAAGGTACCATTAACTTACTAGTGAGGAGCAAAATTATATCAATGCACATGAAATAGCTTGTATGTAGTGCTCCAGAAATAATATTGTGATGCCTGCCAGCCCACCTCACTGCTGGATAGCCAGAACTGATTTTGAAATTAAGATTATTTACAATTATATATTAGTGCTACAGCCAGGTTTTCAAAATTTGCATCCATTAGTATATGCCTAAAAAAGTGACAATGAAATTTCTAATTTAATTAAAAATATTGTGTTGTTTTATTTTTGCAGTTCAGTCACGAATAATTCTATAGCAAAAAGGAATGCCGTCATTAAAAAAAACAAAGGCTATGCTGTTACAAACCTTTTCATAATTTGGCCCCCTAGGTTGGTTTGGCGCATGTCTCAATACATCCATCACTTCGATTTTGATATCATTGCCAGATGCGGCACCATGTGGATTTTTTTGTTGTTGCTCTCCTTGCAGTTTCTTCAAATTATCAAAGGGTTTTCCGTCATGTGAAGTTTATCTGAATTCTTTAATTGGAATACTTTAGTACACTATGTATCAAAATGTGCAAAACTGATAATACTCACTGATTATCAGTTTGTACATTGGTGTGTCCCCAAAGCACAACTTCTAGCCCTGGCCTCGAAAACTAAATTTCCCCATTACGCTGTTGGTCCTGAGGCAACGCATGATTGGCCGAACAATTTGGCCCAATTTCTGGCCCTTGCCTCCATGTAATGCTGCGAACCCCTAGACCTGCAATGAAATGGGTATGAAGTTTTATAATTAGCTTGCATGTGTTGTCTCTGTCATGTCCTAAATGCAGTACTGACAGTATGTTATGTTTTCCCTATATTAAGGTTGGATGGCTGTTTCATCCTTCGTCTCATTGCCATGGTCTCTGCCTGTCCTAATTAGCCCAACTGGTGCAGAAATACAGGACGTAAAGCCTTAATCACACACACACATTTCCCTATATTAAGAGTGAAAATATTAGCGCTTTATGTCATAAATATTAATCTTTTAACAAATATATGAACTTGAACGAGACTGTACACACTTCTGTCAAAAAATAATTAGACCACACACGATAGGCTAATATGTATCAGCATGCCAGCTTCAAGAAGTTGGTAATAACTGCAAAATACACTGCAAAAAGTGTATTGATGAAACGTACTAATTCACTATTTCACATCATTGCAAGGTTGTATTAACAAGGCAGTTTGCTAATAATTATAGCCTTGTGCAGTCTTTGTTAATTATAAGTTTCAAACTTCCCTTAATATTTACCTGAAATGGATTGGTTGATTTTTCCTTATCACTTGGCTAAAATATATTGCAGTACGTGCCTCTCTGTGACAACCTGTTACTTCTCAGTGTCTATGCTAAAGCAAGTAAGTACCTCTAATTTTGCAGTTTTTAGTATTTTAGAATCACTTAATTGCAGTGTGACCAGTGAAAGTATGTTTGCAATATAATTCCAACAATTTATTAAAATTAAAAATATCTATTTTAGGGCATCTTCAACGCTTGCTGTGAGGTTTTCTGTGGTGCACTGCACAGTCGCCACACACATTGTTTATTGTTTTAATATGTTTACCTGAATTCACACGAGGGTGGGGGCCTAGCTCAGAGGAAGCGCTCTGGGCTTCCAACCGCTGGGTCCCAGGTTCATCCTTCTTCTCATTGCCATGGTCTCTGCCTGTCCTAATTAGCCCAACTGGTGCAGAAATACAGGACCTAAAGCCCTAATCACACACACACACACACACACTGCATTCACACTGATCATTGAATGATCACCGAAATGGCCAGAGACATTTTGGTAATATTCTCATGGAATAATATATAAGCTATACAATGTTTTCTGAAGGTTCCCTATCACCTGGAGATAGGGACACACATTGTTTATTGTTTTAATATGTTTACGAGGGTGGGGGCCTAGCTCAGTGGTAGCGCTCTGGGCTTCCACTCGCTGGGCTTACGGGTTCGAATCCCGGTCGAGCCTAAGTTGGATGGCTTTTTCATCCTTCGTCTCATTGCCATGGTATCTGCCTGTCCTAATTAGCCCAACTGGTGCAGAAATACAGGACCTAAAGCCCTAATCACACACACACACACACACACACTGCATTCACACACTGATCATTGAATGATCACCGCAATGGCCAGAGACATTTTGGTAATATTCTCATGGAATAATATATAAGCTATACAATGTTTTCTGAAGGTTCCCTATCACCTGGAGATAGGGACACACATTGTTTATTGTTTTAATATGTTTACGAGGGTGGGGGCCTAGCTCAGTGGTAGCGCGCTGGGCTTCCAACCACTGGGTCCCGGGTTCAATTCCCAGTCAAGCCTAAGTTGGATGGCTGTTTCATCCTTCGTCTCATTGCCATGGTCCCTGCCTGTCCTAATTAGCCCATCAGGTGCAGAAATACAGGATGTAAAGCCCCAATCCACCACCACCACCACCTGCTTGTTGTGCTGCATACGGTATTTTTCTAAACATTGTCCTCTTGTCCTCTTAGGACTCCAGATGTTAATGACCCTTGTTGGTTAAAACGTCAAAATCTCAACCTATTACTACAGTTTTACAAATGCCATAGTAAGCAGAAGGCAGCATAGAAGTGCATTGCACATAACGACAGAAATAAGCACACAAGGTTATGCATTAGTTATATCCCGAATAGTCGCGATATAACTAATATTTCATTAGGGCATTTTTTCTAATTTTTTTTATTTTTTTATTTTTTTTAATGCTTTTATTACGCATAACAATTCAGTTTGCACTGAGTAGGAATTTAACTAACATTTTTGTTGGTTACATCCCGCTAAAGAACAATAAAACAGATCACTTGGTGGAATATAAGTACTATTTGAGATCAATTAGGAAGATTCTGCCTAAAAAATGCAAAGAAACTACAACTATGCTCTAAGATTGCTAACAGCTTTAAATCGTTTTTTCTGCAATATTGGCTCAGCTCTGGGTACAGCACTCCCCCTTAGGATCCAGATATCCAACTCATACGAGTTGGAATCAGATTGCAAACAGAACAAGATGTGATGTTCACTGATTATTGTCTTTCTCTCATCATGGTAAGATATATAAACCATATATATAAACCGTGACATTGCAATATCAAGAAAAATGCTGTTGTACAATACGTCACTTGAACTGGCCTAAGTTGGATGGCTGTTTCATCCTTCATCTCCTTGCCATGGTATCTGCCTGTCCTAATTAGCCCAACTGGTGCAGAAATACAGGACGTAAAGCCCTAATCACACACACACAGGGAGTCCACCCTGTGTCCCCACATGTACTGCCCATAGAACTGCAGCACAGCACGCAGGGGAAGGCCGCGTAGGGACGCAATACAGCGTGCTTGATCGGGCCAGGCTGTGTGGGCTAGTGGCGTTCCCCCTCGCTGGGTGATGTACGGGGCATCAGACTCCAGGACAAGCCTCCGAAGGTCAGCCAGTCACAGGAACTCCTCACTTGATCGGAGGGTGGTCAGAGTCACTCCAAAGATGGTATTTAGGTACTTGGCCACCCAAGCCCAGTAGTCTGCGAACGACCCCACGAATGAATGAAGATGGAGGGGGTGTTGGTGCTCCAGCCCTTCCTGGCTCATGATGGAGGTAGCCCGCTTCTATGAAATGGCAGTCCAGGCCGGCGGGTCGCAGGCGGGCCAGGCGCCTGAAGACAACCTCCTGCCGGTCCAGCAATGAATGCCTCACGGTGTGGTCTAATCTGCACTCACCGATAGCCACAATCATCCTGTCTCACCAGGATCTCGAATGGGTTCCAATCTGTCGTAGCCCTCTCCTTTGGGTGGACGCCAAAGGAATGCACGTCCTTTACTGCCCTGGAGCCCTGGCCAGGTAGTACAACCTGGTGGCTCCCTCTCGTGTCAGGAGTTCCCACTTATGGGCGAAGGCACGGTTGTCCACGACAAGCCGCAGAGGGGGGGGGGGGTCTCCATCTCCTTGTACTGGCTGCCACAGGAATCTATTAGGTATAATATTAGCTTTCATGATGAAACCTGAGGTCAATGGTCATGATCACTGAGAAACCCTAGGTCAACGGTCCAATTATATCAAAGATTTTCTGCATTATGTTTAGTCCAGTGGTCAAACTTTTTTATTGATTTATGTCAATTTGAGGGTGCTGAATCAAAATCTGATGAGTGCCATTTAGCTACCCTTGGGGATTTTGATGGTGTCCAACATGGCTGGTGCACAAAATCACTCAAATCTCCTCTTCTAATTGACCTAGAAAGGAACTTTTTTTTCCTCTTCACCTGTCTACAAATCAATCGTCAGCGCCATCTATAGTGACTTGAAATGTGAGCGCTGCACAGCCAGTTGACCCGAGTGTGCACAGCGAGCATCTACAGAATCTGATTGTGAGCAAGACAACGTTTATGCCCGCACAACTAACTCAGGCAGTATTGACCTATGGGCATCGATTCAATTTTGTTCATTATCATTTAAGGAAGACAAAAACGCCAGAAATAGGATATTATACGCTCTTTGCAAATCAATCTAGAGCAGCGAAAATCGAACTAATTTGTTCGGCCAGCAATACTATGCGTAGCAATTAATACACTAAATGTGGGTCTCTCTTTTTTTCAGGGTCCCTAAAGACTCAAGGGTCCCGAGAAGAGACAGGGTCTACACCTAGGTTTCTGGTATCAAAGAATCCATTCCAGACATTATTGATGTTCGATGCATTCATAAAACAGTAGCAGAGGCAACATGCCATACATTCATCTGAAATTGACAACAATCAATCCTCTGACACATGAATAGAAGCACCCTTTTGGTTCTATAGACCTAGGATTATGGAATTATGAAAACTATTAATAACCTTGCTGCAGAATAAAAATACAGTAAAAAATTAAAAATCAACATCTAATTCAGTTCCAGCACTTCCGCAAGCTTTATTTAAACATCAAACATTATGACTCATCAACACAGACTAGGCTTGTTCCATAAACAACAATACAAAAATATATGACGTGATAATTTTGACAACGAAAACCCCTTCAACAGTAAAGCTTTTGTTCTAACTTTTCACAATAGTAAAGACAATAAATATAAATAACATTTGGTTCCATCACTTTTCATTTGTCTAATCATATTGTCATTGTGTTTAATGAGCTGATTTGGTGTCCTTTTTTTTTTTACCCCACTCAAATTAATTTCGTACAAACTTTATCTTGAAATTTTCTGTTGCGTTACTGCCCGAACAATAGCTTTTGTTTGAGATGATGGCCGCAGAACTTGTTTGTTACATCACTAGGAAAAGATACAAAAGCTAATTTCCTTCTAAATTGTGTTCACTGCAAAAATTCACAAATTATTTCAATTCTTAAGTTGTTCGGCAGGATCAACAAAACTGCGAAATACGAATGAAACTTCAAGGACTTCATGAAAAGTAGTATTACGAATGAAGTCATCAGCAAAGTTCATTGGTAAATAAGCAGGAAAAGTAAATATAAAATTTTACAAAGTTTTGAGTTGACAGTACCAAGTAATGGCACCAAATCCGCTTTATAATATATTATTATTTTTTGTGGGAAAAACTTTTTTTTTACAAAAATACAATACCAACAGCAGAGCAATAAGTATCACAATATTTTCACAGACCAGGCAATGTGACCACTGGTTACATCATGTATGATATAATAAAATAATATATATACACTTCTTTGGTCATATTTGTTCATGCAAAGTGAGAAACATTAATTGACAGAAATCTTATCGCAAAAAATTGTGAAAAATAATATAGTGAAAATTTTTTTTTAATTAAGGTAAAAAAAGCTGTAAATTGCAAGTAAAGGAAATATAGCAAAAAAGCAAGGTTTGTCAAAATTATTCAGAAATTTCCAAAAAATTGTAGGCAAATGTTTACAGTAGCTGAGTAATTTTTAAATAAGTCATTTGTTTCTTGTTCCCATAATTTCTTCTTTTATATTTTTTTACTGAATAAATATTTTTGATATGAATTAATATTCGCAAAATTGCTAAAAGTGACATAATAAAAAAACTTTCGCAACATGGAGTAAAGCATGGAACTGTTCCACAGCTCACACAAAATTTACAAAAAGTAGTTTAGCAATACGAAGACAGGAATAATCATAATATCAAAATGTCGCCGCTTTATAAAAATACCATGGCAAAAATACTGTTTGTTTCACATACCAGCTAAACTTTACATGAAAAAAAAAAAAAAACAATGACCAAAGAATGTCTACTCATTTTTTTATAATATCACTGTAAGTCGGTTCATCACGATCACGATACAGCTGTTCACTCTGCCACATAGATTTTCGCCACGACATCGAAATTTGCCACTCTAACCAACTATCACAAACACCTCTAGCTGGTTTTAAAATGCTGGTCAAAGTATTGGAACATTATTAAATGATCTGAAGAGTTAGTTTTATGACAATTCATGAAATTGCAATGTGTATAATTATGCTATAGAGGGTGGCGAATTTCGATGTTGTGGCGAATTTCAATGTCGCCGAGTGTAATAGTAATACGATATATTTCTCCATAACACGATCAGTTTCATTTTACAATATAAATATAATTATAAACAGGATGAAATTAATAAAAGTCTGGTGAAAAAATTTAGAAACATGGCACAAAAAATATAAGTCTTCCTAAATATTCATGAAAAAAATTTAAAAAGTCAAAACATGAAAATCAGCAAAAACGTAACATGCTTGATTATTGTATAATGATTAAACTCAAGCAAATACAAAAAAGTAGAATTACAAACATGACAGTTCTGCAATGTGTATTTTTTAAACTATTTTCTCAACCATAATTGTACCTAATTACAGTACAAAAATAGATACAAATCATGATTAGATCAAAATAGTTTTGCGTAGACATCATCGTGATCAAAGTACACTATTACATAGCATCATTTCATTTATATCTTAAAGCATTGTTTTGTTTTATAATCTTGAATAAAAAAGTTCTAAATAATGAAAGTTTCATAACCTAAAAAACTTACATGCAAGGCCAAAAATATACCTCAAAAAGAATAAATAAATATTATCATTATGCAGCATGATAAAGTAGTCATTTTACGGTGGGTCAAGGGGGTACAAGACTTTTCAAAAAACCAGGCAAACAATAAATAAATTATACAAAATAAATCTACAAAAATTTACAAACATACAAACTATCTAATAATATCAAGTAAACACTCTCAGAAAAGTAAACAATGCAGTTAAAAAATGATACAAATAAATTTATAAATTATAATCCCCTGAAAATAAATTGCTGTTCTGAAAAATCAGTATTGTTAGAATTTTAAATATACATGCAATGAGATGGTTTGTAAACATCATTTCAGCAATTCAGTAAACTATAATTAGTATCTATCCACAATATTATTTTCTCACATTCATCTTTGGTAAGTTTTCTCGATTTACCAAATTCATAGCTTCAGTAGTACAGAATAAATGCTGTCACATTTAATATTACAGGATCATTATATCATACATGTATAAGCACAGAGTATGATTCACATATATATATATATATATATATATATATATATATATTAGCGCGATTTTTACTGTACAAACTTGGTATATTTATAACAAAATCTCAAAGAATGGTACTGTACACAGTGGCCAAACAGCTGTTTTTCCGTTGTCTCATTGCCGGCAAAGCTCCATATTCACAATTAAATTTTATTTGGTTCACAAACTTAACAGCGATAAAACAGCAACTTCAAATTTACATATCATATTTGACCAGATTACAATAAAACCAGAGTTACATATTTAAACACCATAATCATATTCATACAATATTCTAGTTACACTATCTTAACGAATCTATCATAATCACTCCACAATATCAACAAATTACACTAAACACACTCATCAGTATGATTACAGACTATACCATAACTTAGACCAAGAAATTTATTTTTGTCACATGACAACACGATCTGCAAATCACATGCCATGGCCAACATGAGGCATAATTCGCTAAACCAAATAATATATATTATTTATAATATAGTTAAATATTATCCGAACGGATATTTGACCAATCAATAGTAAATAGACTCATAGACTGGCCTGCATGATTTTTCAATTAATCTGAAAAAAATAAATAAATGTAAAAACCAACCAGAGTCGGTTCTAGCTAGTTCAACTGGTTTTAGCCTTTTTAATTTTCCTCTACTGAGCAACAAACACTTTATTGTTATGATAAAAGAATTCAAAATTGGCACGATTTAATTAATACGATTATGTACCAAGCTTACATTTGTTACATATATAAATTGCCATATTACCACATGCTTCATTAATAAAGTCATGATATGCGATTTAATCGATTTTCTCGATCTTCGACCTTTTTTAAATATTCACGCAACAATCTTTGCATCAACTAGATGTTCTATAACTTAACAAACAAAAGCAGAATTTATGCTCGATTGTTATTATAACAACATTTACGGTAAACCTAGCCTTATTCGAGTTAAAATTTACCACTTGATTAAATTCAAGTTCTATACCATGGGGTAAATTTTTAACATGGGTGGACTCCTCTCTCTTTCACTAATAGCGGCAAAAACTTGCCTTAGAGGGCTGTACTATCCATATCTATCTATCTATATCTATATCTTTCTATATATCTATCTATATCTATATATCTATATCATTCGATCTATCTAATACAGAAGTGCCAACTTATACAAAAGTTTATAAATATAATATACAAGTATTTGGCTTTAAATGCTTTGACCCCCAGTTCCGAGTTTTGCCAAAATCCGACAAACCACATCCAAATAGGTCAAGGTTTACTGCGTACGCTGTACTAAGTTATAACTATATCACACTCAGAACAACTGCAGAACAAGTGCTCGATTGCGGTGCCATATCACTCCAATTTCTGTAAAATGCAGCACAATTTTTCAAACAACAGTATGTCGATGAAATCACTTCTCCGTGATTTAATACACAGCTGAATATCATCAACACTTGGCACTTCAAACTTGGCAAAATGTAAGTTTGTTCAAGTACTCCAACTCGATGTCATTTACACTTAACTATTTCATCTTCTTACTGGTCCTCTTGGAAATTGTATCAAGGGGAGCAGATTTTAATAAAGGGGCCTCGGGAATGCCTTTAATTCGGTTCGTCGTGGGGCTAATAGGTCTTAGGCCATCCTTGTGTATATATCCGTTTGAAATGGTCGTCGATTGACTGCAAGGAGGGGGACTAGGAATTTTATAAAGATGCAAGCTGAAGTATACGATGATGATGGCGTTAATTATCATTACAGCTATAACTCGTAACATAGCGTAACAGTCAATATGATCATAATTCAGACCACCGTCGGCCATCATAGCATCTCGGTTCATCTGCAGGTCTAATAACACTCCTTCCAGTTGCGCATACGACCCCAGGACGCTGAAGATGTGGAATAATTGATGCGAGTGTCCGATGATGTCGAAACTACCAGGACTCAGACGCTCAGGCATATGGGAAGTGTAAAGGAATGCAGAGAGAGCGGCGAACAGATTCTGCCTCCAGAGGAAAAACGCCCCGCCTCCCTGGCATTCGGCAGTTTCACAGAAAAACATGCGATGAAACAAGGGAACTTGGTCCCATATGAAAGGCAGTGAGAAAGAGACAAACCTAATAAGCTTCTTATGGATGCCATGTTCCATGAAACGCGTCTGACAAGCAAGGAGGACTGAAAAGGTGGAGTTGATCATCGCTACTGGAATGTAGAGGGTCATCAAAGTGGAATGTTTTAAATCAGCTGGAATGGAGTAGCTCTTATAAGCTGAAGCAGCTCCGATGCAATACAAACTAACGGCGCCGTAATCCAGAAAGAAACAAACATGGCGAGCTTTATCCGACATGGCGTTGAAAGTGTGGGCAATGGCCGACATGAAGAGGAACAAGCAGACGTTTACCATCAGAGCTAAAACGGGTTGCGTAAATTGACCTTCTGGACCGAAGAAGTCCATCGTAGGCCACATGTCTATAAGCCGCCATAGGAAATAAAGCGCTGGCAGAAAGTGCGTCCAGAAGTTGAAAGTTTCGTTGGTGGCGATGAAGATGCTGTAGAAACACTGCTTCGGACTGCTTCTCGGCGATCGATAGCCTCTTAAAATATACAACTCCTTGAACTCCTCTGGGACCTGGTCATGCTGGTAGAGTTCTTTTTGTGACCTGAATCCGAATGGAATCCGCCGTGACAGTGGAAAGATTGGCGAAGTCATAATTCTTACTTAGTTATAATCCAAACCAAAAAAACCAGTTGATTCAACTTAATTGTTCCCAATTATGCTTTAAAAGCAGCAAACATCAATTTGAATGAAACGAAGTGAAAATAATCCACATACACGTGTACAGCAATCAGTATGAAACTTATCAAGATAAATCAGAAGCCGCTATCACTAAATCAATATTGGTCTAACGCAAAACCGCGCCGTTTGGTTCTACTTGCAGAAAAGCTCATTCAAAATCTGGGACAAATATTAGAGATAAAACAATGAATCCCCTGAGATTATGTAAGATCTTCAGAGTTGAGGGTCTCCAATACTGAGAGATTCAAATTTACAAACAATTTACAAACAATTCATTGTACGATAAGATTTACGATAGACATTTGACAAACATCACACATATCAATCAGTGTTGTCTACGATGTTATCACAAATTCATCCACTTGAATGAATCACGTTTTCACCATCATTTCCAAAGTGGTAATTGCTCAATCACATACAACAATACATTACAATTTGAGACTACCAGGATAAATCAATCAAGGTCCTCTCGAAGTTATCAGGAGTCCTACTGTAAGTAGAATGAGTGGTGTGAGTTGTGTTTTCTTTTCGCCAAATGTTGAGTCATTCAATTCCAACGGTGCGTAAGCAATAATCTTCTCTCCTTATTCTTACGATGCAATTGTTGATAACCTAAGTATCACATTAGGCAACACACTGGGAGAGTCTTTATCATAAGGGATGGGTATTTCCCCCTCGTTATCACCAGTTACTGTTAGTCACCCTTAATTAGCATATCACTCAGGAGAGCTGGACAGATCGTATAAATTGATTGCAATCGCTAATTGATAAATAATAGTCTTGACCAAAAAAATTCAATAATCAGGGTACACAGTCATAGAACGTTACGAGCAGAACACTTCATTCAGTTAGAGGAAAATAGGGTTATCACAGTTGCGTCAAGAACCGGAGCCTATGAAGTATTGTCGAGCGGCGTAAGTCTTTGTCCATTCTATCGTCGCTGGACAAACCGAACCTGGTCTTTGTTGATGCTGGAAATGTGACGACCAATCAGACTGTTCCTCTGGGGTCCAGCTACCCCTTTTAGCTGAAAATGGAAACAAAAACAGACTTTACTAATAAATCAACCATATATATATGTTTTATCAACATTTTCAATATCATCATTGATACATATGTCACAATGTTATGAAGAGTAATTATACAAAATTATGAAGTGTACATATTAAGACAAAATACACTTTGTAGTCTACAATCTAAAAGCTAAAAGTGTCCCAGCATATATATCACTATACACATGATATATATTACCAAGAAAGGTCATTCAATATATTAATTGTATCATAAAAACATCAAAATGACAACAAAGGAAGTTTAAGTCTGAGGAATAAAGATAAAGTTTTATGTCAGTTGGATACTTCAAGCATAAATAGAACTTCTACTGCATATGACCTTCTACTGCATATTATACCAGAAACAAAGATGTGCATTCACCAACATAAATTAATTCAATATGAAAATAAAAATATAACATAATAGAACTACTCGTATATGCATTAAATTATTCAAAATAATTACCTAATTGAAAATTATTTGACTGAAAAATAACCATTAAAGCAGACTCTTACATGTACGACATGATTCTTGCATAAAACTTTTTTATTTAATTCCATAGGAGAAGGCATGAGCATGGTTGTCTCGCTTAGACCATTTTAATTTAGTGAATTTACCTAAATGTATTTAGAGTGCTGACTAGATCATTTAGGCGAAGATTTCCAACTTTAGGCTATTTTTCTTTTTTTATATATGTGACGGCATTAATTTGTAAGTACTTCAAATGCAATTCACAACAAACAAATCTGATCTGAATTTGATAATAATGCAATAAAATTAATCATTATTTTATAACCAAAGAAAAATTGTATTGAATAATAATATATATTATAATTATATAAAATCCACATTATATACACATATACTCACATTTTGGTAATAGTGCTAAATATTATTCATATTAATCGTATACTCCCAACTCGCAAAACTTTATCACTTCAACTCGCAAAATACACATTAAAACCCGGCAACCGAAACCACATTCATGTGTGTAACTTATGTGTGTCTATATGTTGCTAACAGAGATTTGTGTGTCTCTATATGTTGCTAACAGAGATTCATTAGGGAATTGTAAGAGCACATTTTATGAATAGCAAACTGCCCATATGCATACATATATTTGTGTTCGATGTCACGGTTGCCACATACTGGCACCAATTATTTCGCTAACATGGGCAAATGGAATAACAGAAATAGGTTAATAACCCGTGGGCCATATTAACAGAATTCAATAGAGCTTTTGTCGTTATAAAATGCCCATGAAATCAATTATTATATAAATGCAATGCACATATATTAACAATACAATAATATCGATTACTGCACACTCCTAGTTACAGATAGGTCAATAATCAACATGTCAATGGTTCCAACAACAAGATTTTAGCAATTAACAATTGATTAGGCAATAACTGAGGGGAGATTACTGAGAATTTTTAACATCTTAATTTCTGACAATATACTCTGTACAAAAATAGTTCCTTTACTTGAATTGGAACTTACTTACTGCATGACTGACTGACTATAGATCAAGCTACATATTCAAGAAATATTTATGTATCTGTCTATCTATGTATCGGGTAGCGCGCTGGGCTTTCTATCTGTCTGTCAACTAAAATAGGCTTATACTAATTTCACAAAAGCATCAATCGGTGTATAACTGTTATCAAAAGTTAGATAATCGTCACAAACTGATAAATTCATAAAATTAAATTTTCCAACAGGACGTATGAGCATGTAACAACAAATTGAGTCAATTTTACTCGAACGGTCAAATCAAATGGGTCATTGCGCCAAATGAATTTTTGTGTACTTTTGTTTAGTATTCCTTGAAACGAAAACAATATATTTTGATATGATTATTGAATTATAAAGTCTATATACCACCTCACTATCAATACCACCTCCCTATTAAGACCACCTCATTATCAAGGCAACCTCACTATTAAGACCACCTCACTATTAAGGCCACCTCACTATTAAGACCCCCTCACTATTAAAACTACCTTCAAAGATGTTACATGAAGCCATAAGACCACCTCACCATTAAGACTCAAGAATTTAGCACAGCGGTTTCACTTCAATGATGCTAAACTATATAATGATATTCTAGCCTTGTTTTAATATATTATCATATATTTCCTTATTCCTGGATATAACTATCAGGCTACTGCTGGCGAATGCTATGTTATAAATAGATAGATACTTTATTTTGATGGAAATGGTACAAAAATGATTATACAGCAAAGACATTTACATGATGTTAACTATGAATTGTAAATCTAGTGTAAATATAAGCCCATCAGGAAACCACCTGAGCATTAGCTGTTATGGTGGCACCTTCAATAAAAAGAAAGAAAAATAAATTAAGATTAAACAAAAATAATTATGCTATTATTACAAGTTATATAACGTGGATAGAACATTTTTTACAAAAATGTAATAATGATAATGTAATGACATGAAAGTGATGGGATGAGTCGAGTTTTACGACTGACAAATATAGCAGTTTCTGTGTTAACAATTGGCTGGATATTGTTTAACTAGATGATCATAGTATCTATTGCAATAAGTGTGAATTGAATCTACAGAGTACGGTTTAAGAGAATGATTCCAAACTTAAGCTACTTTGAAATGTTAATTAATTCACAAAAGATATTAATTAATTCACAAAAAAATGTAAAGACAATATACAAAACTCATATATGATCTATATTCAATGATATTCAGCTCACGGACACGGTATAATATATGCATAAAGGAACAATATTGACAAATGAGAAAAATCCCCCTTTTCCAGGTTATGAAATCATCATACAAATACAATGCACCTAGGTGTAATTGATGTATCGAGGCCTCGTAACATTCAATGTAGTGTGAGTTAGTTCCATGTACATCATATAAATAAATGCACTCAGATCTATATATACATGATGAAATAATTCTCTCCCATAACAACATTTTGGTCATTGGTCATTTTGATTTGTATATATAATCTAGTCCTAAATGGTCCCAGATATAATACCACGATACATATACAATATGATATATAGTATAATATCTAGTATAATATCTATGTCTATATCTATGTCCCAATGCTACTGGGTCTGAAGCTTAGTCAGCATAGACACCGAGTACAAGGCACCTCCAATTTAACATCTAATGTGATTGACATCCAGCTGGGATATAGCTCATGAACATTAAAGAGTGCGAGGGCTGAAGACGAACCCGGAACCCTCAGCAGAGCTGGCCAAAGTGGAATTGGTGGATGCCTTAACGATCTAGCTGCTAATATACAGTTTATGCAGTGGACACATGGTTAAAGATCACCTCAGCATTATGACCCAATGATGTCCATAATTGAATTCAAATCAAGTGCAGTTAGTAAATAATACCACTGATAGACCATTGCATTCAGAAGCTCAGTGGTCAAGCGGTTAAAGCCCTCCCAAGCTGGATATAAAATTCAATCAACAGTGCCGTGTACTGTACATACTATCTATATTGGAGCAAGTAAAAGACCCCATCCATGGGGTAAATGTATGACATGGTGTGACCTCCGAGCAGCCTTATCATCTCATCATTATGTCAGCCAACAGCTGGTCATGTAATCTGACAAAGCAAAGTGATACAATATGTACAATGCATCTAGATACGGTTTATGATATTTGCAAAATTCAAGACCACCTCAATACTATAATTAATAAAAATAGCCAAATAAATAAAATGGGTGGTCTTTTTGCGCTGTTTTGTATTCTGAAAGTATTTCCTAAAAGTGATCCATGACTTATACGTTTTTGGTGCCGCACTACATTCATTAATATCAATTCAAACATATTTTATAACCACCAAAATAAACTAGAAATATATAAGCTACCAGCCTGGAACTATGCTGCTAAGTGCTAGAATGTAAATGTTCACACGATATGGTCTGTTCACAATGACGCACCACAAAACACTATGTACAGCATTTTAAAGTACACTTTTTATGGACAGTGTGTTATACATGTATGCCTGTATCCAACACTCCCCCACACTTTCTACATGGACAAGTAAAACACAACACGGCAAAAAAATTGCGTTGGCGTCAGTCAATAAACGTTAAGCATTCATTAAAGGTAAATTAACCATGTGTAAAGCACTTAGGAATTTATAGGGGATACCATACAATACACATTGTAATATTATTTACTGGTTTATCTGGTCCACAACCATAATTTACAATATCGATTTTGTCGATTTATTACATTCAAGTAATGATAAGATTGTTTAATGTATTTATAAATGAATTTGCCATTAGAAATCTTCATTCAAATACAGGCAAAAACTATATCAACTTATATTCTACAGAAAGAGACTGTCTCAATGTAGAATTCATAAATGGGTTGATGAATTGTCAAGTATTAATATTTTGGTTAGTACCATTAAAGAATTAATTGGCGCTTGAGATGGGTTTATGTAATGTGGCTTTTTGAATATCCAGGAGGTACTTATACTCATCGAGTCTGCGTACAGAGTAAGTTTTTTCTTTTTCCTTTTGTTGTTACTGGTTTTACTATTTTTATTTTTTCTAAACAGTGCTAATATTTTACAGGTTTATATATCCTGTGTATAAAGATATTATAAATATAGTTATTTAACTGACACACGCAGATATATTATTTAAATATATATACATATATACTTCCTATTAATTAATATATATTTAGCTCTATTTTGAAGTAAAATCATTCTGTAAATAGTTATATCATACACATTATATAAGGAATGTATTTTGTCGAAACATGTTAATATGTATTATATATTATATGTAAAATATAACTGTGTTTATGATACAAGCTGTATGTATAAAAGATTCTGATTGAATTTTATAAGGAATGGATAAACAGCTAAACTAATGTTAACTTCTATGTAAATACTTTAATTCAGTGGCTGGAACCATCTGTAACTATAGTCTTTGTTGTATTCCCTTTTTTTTTTTTTTTTTTATTATTTTCTGATTGCTTTTATTTCTTTTTATCTTTTGTACTTGTGACATACATGTCTTTTCTAACATCTTCCGTCAATAAAAAATTATATATTATATATATATATATATTTAATATTACTACAATAATAGAATTCATTTATGATTTTTCAAATGTCCAATGCCTTTGTTGTATAAATCCGCAAGGGTCATTGACTCATTGGCTCTGATATTGATTCCTTAGTTAAATAAATAATTCATTCTATGCTTGGATGAAGTGAGATCCAAGTCGACAAAACCTTAACAACTGCCACATCGGGTTGATCAGCTCAGCACAATTTTACCCCACTCATTATTCCTAGAGCTAGGAATTGGTTCAATTTTTTGTAATTGATTTATCGGGGGCTTTTGGCAACCGATTAACGATTAATAATCGATTATTTGATGTAACCCACAGAAAGTGTTAATGCTGTGCTACTTCAATAAAATAGGTCTTTTTTTAAACCAAAATTTATCAATTTTTATATGAATCATTAGTACTTGCAGTTATCGAGGTTACAAATCAATAATCGAGAATCGAATTTTCGAGATGATTAATCGGTAATCGTCGATGATTGCCGAGCCCTAATTATTCCTGTACATGAAAGGGTTCTCACAAATAAAAATTTGATAATTTGAATTTTTTCCTATATTTATCAGCACGAATCACAATTAAAATCTATGCTCCAAAGAAATTAATTTGACAATTTAACAAAATACTGCATGTTTCTGGTATAGGGCGTGGAAGTTACGCTTTCGTCCATGCGTAGAATCGTGCGAATGGTGTTATCAGCAGCTTTGATACCAAGTGCCCAGCGTATTGCAATAGCATGGTATAAGAATGCGTCAATAATGGGCTTATATTACAAACATTTAGAGAATAATAATCACCAATAGAGTTGGAATATTCACTGACCATTAACTAAAAATCTAGCATGCATTCTGGTCCATTTATGATTTTCTGGAATAATTAAACTGGATGTCCTTGTGCCACAACAGTTAAAATTATTGGTTTACATGCATTATTTAACGACTAATCCACCTTTATTCTGACCAGCCCTATTCATTACTCTGGCGCTCGACCCAGCTTTGATTCCGGGAAGTAGCCATTTTCTGCTAAAAATTATCTTGTTTTTAATTAATTTCATGTTTTTAATTAGTTAATAAGTACTTCAGTTTTACAAATGACAAATTGTTTTAAGTTTACCTTTTAAAGTGTACGACTGTGATCAATTATGAATAAAGCCTTAAAAGAGCTTTACATATATATATATATATCTGCATTTTATATTAAAACAGAAATATGATTACTGTCAAAGAGAAATGATCCAATTGTTTTCAAACGCAATCTAGTTGACAAAAAACGGAAGAATGTATAATATAATTTCTGTAGTGGGGAGATTCCCTACAAACATAATGATATTAAGTAGGAAGCCACACATTTTTGTCACAATTAAGTCAAAGTATATACTATATATTATATTATTATTATAAACTTTATTCCAGACACAAAAACAGTCCATATACAATACAGTCATCATTATATTCTATGGGCTAGCACCAACATACAACAGTTGAATCCAGTGATTTCTAATCCTGGATGTAAAAGCAAGACTAGTCAGAGCAATATTTTTGATAATGTCATTTAGTGATGTGGCAAGTCTACACATGAATTTATAGACATAATTTCTAATGGCTGCAGAGCAGCTTCTAGTATGAAATACTGTACAGAGTAATACTATCATATTTGGAAAAACCTAGCAGAATCTTGAACACGGTATAAGTAATCTGCAGCTTCCTAATACTGACTTTGCTAAAAAAACTCCACCATAAGTGCGCAGTATATACATTGGTGAGCAGTAGCTCTGAAATAGAAATAATTTGACTTCAACAGAACACATATGAAACTTCCTTATGAGGGAATTTCCCTGAGCATATAACCGTGTTATATTAAAAAGGAGCTAATTAATTTGATAGCATTGTAAATGACATTGTCAATGCACACACTGAACTGCACCAGTGACCTATTCATAAGAGTTTAATTTACATCATCAGACCATGAACAATTCAGTTTCAATGCTTCATATGTCTGTTGACAATGATATGCTTTAGTGAACCCATTGCAAAACATACTGAACAGAGCTGTCACCAGCCGTCACAGCAAGTGGTCAACACTCCATAACGCAAAAATGAATGAACAGAAAATCAAAAGCTAAAATCACGTACTACAACCAAAAACCAGACACAGACATCATCATGGACAGGTTATTAACATTCAGACACATTAAATCCATAATTCAATAGCTTACCCAGTTCAAAATCACATTTTATACAGGAGAAAATCCTTGCTCGCTTCTAACGCATGTTCGATTCGACATGAAATGTCACATTGACATTTGACGTAGACTTCCACTAGGCGGCGACCAACGTAAAGTCAGGATTTATTAAAAGAGGGCGCTGCATGTAAATATTTTTTTGACAGACAGCGCCACCACAAAGATTACTAAATAAAACATAGAATATTTATACATTGAGCCTTTATTCTATTTATTTCAACCCCCCCCCCCCCAAAATACCCCAAGATGTGTACAAAATATGCAGTAAGTAAAACTAAAATGCGCTTGTAAACAGCTTGGTTAAAAAGTTGGTTTAATATTATCATGAAACAGTAAGTAATAGTAATTAAGACTTTTTATGATGCCATTGCTCTCTCTATGGGAGAATAACCCGAATAAGCATACCTTGTGTTAACTTGCCTGTATTTATAGGCCTGTAATATGATAGAAACTTACATTGTAAATTACAGACTAAAGTCTCAGTTTAATAACCTATTAATTATACAAATTCAAGGAATTTCTGAATAACATTGTTTCCTGTTTTTTTTTTTCAACATTCTAAGCATGTCTCAAATTAGTTCATTTTTAAATTGTGGCCGGCACAGACTTAACATACATTCAGTACCATATTTATAACAACGTTGGAACTCCAACAGTTTTCCACAGAAACGTTTTAACATTGAATCCACATGGTGAAAACCTGAACATCGTTTTTCTATACAAGCAAAACCACCTTTAGTATCAATAGTTACACCAAGGAGCTCTGCTTAACTGACTATATCCAGCTTATTATTATCAATATACCAAGTGGGTTTATACATATCTGTCCCAAGGACAATATAGCTTTGGATTTACTAATAGCAAACTTAAAACGCCAATAATTTGAGTAATCATAGCGATCGCTATAATCTTTATTCTCACAATAAGAGCGACTAATCATGGAATTATTTTGGAGCTCACAGACATGCTTCATTTAAGATTTTCAATGCTGAAATACAAACATTTTTTGGGTGTCTTTTCTCTTGGTTAAAATTGGTAAATTAAAAAAAATATATATGATTTTTTAAAGAAGGCCTCAATCCATTTTGGGGTAAAATATGTAAAATTAGAAATTTTTTCTTTAAAAAAAAACCCTGGACCTATAGATTTATGCTAATGGATATTTTTTGTACCAAAATGTGTGAAATAAAGTGTTTTATCGGGTTCCAGTGGCTCTTTTTTGAAAATAGGGTTAATTAGTATATAGAAATCAACTCAGACAGATGTCAAAAACATTCCCGCCACTAAAAAAATTCTCAAAATTAAGGGGTTACATGAGCAATTTTAAAAAAGTGACCCTGGAATCCAATAAAACACTTTGTTTTGCTACCAAAACATATCCACTAGCATAGATCTATAGGTGTAGGGGTTTTTTTAAAAGTAAAAATTGATAATTTTACTCATTTTACCCCAAAATGGCTTAAGGCCTTCTTTAAAAAATCATTTTATTTTTATTTATTTTTATTCTTCAGTGACTGTGCTAAACAATTAACCAAGCATTATAATATATAAGACCCATATTTAATGTTTTTCAGGAGGTCAATTATGACAACCTCCATGGGTCTCCTGGGGCCTCCAAACAGCATTAACCAACTAGAGTTACTTCTTGACACAGGTAGAGCCTATCTTCTGCCACTTGGTAGCAGTGAAAAGTAAGTGACCATCGGGATAATATCTTAGCTGCCCATACAGAGGTCCGTTTTTCGAAAGTCACATACAAACATTCAATCTTAACAGTAAAGTCTGGTTTCAGCATTCCACACATTTTGTTTCTTGTTTTACACATTTTTGTTTGTAAAGTTTTGCCACTACAACTCCAATAGCAGGTAATGGCGTATGACAGAATAGTCAATATGGCATATTAAATAAAGCATGTCTGTGAGCTCTAAAATAATTCCATTTCTGCTTATTCAGGTTATTCTCCCGTAGAAACAAGAAAATTATAACAACAAACATAGAATTGTAATTCAATTTATTTTTATTTTTACACAGAATGTAGTTCTTCAATACAGTTGGTACATGACATAAAATAAAATACATAAGCATACTGTGGGGGGTATGCACTAGCTTATTAAAAAGCTGTGAAATTGTGCACACTCCTTACATTATAAATGAAAAAGAAACTATTTAAATAC
Source organism: Alitta virens (assembly GCA_932294295.1). Lineage (NCBI taxonomy): Eukaryota > Metazoa > Annelida > Polychaeta > Phyllodocida > Nereididae > Alitta > Alitta virens. The sequence goes on from OW028584.1 coordinate 32,808,974, forward strand.
GATTGAAATTGAATTATATAGTATCGTCAACATTGATATTGCGTAGACACTTTAAATTATACATACGCTTATTTGCATTTTTTAACTGATTAATTTTATCAATAAATATAATAAACAGGTGAGGAGATAAGATACTACCTTGCCTCATTCCTTTCCATTTCACAACGGCAAACGATGACTGATATAGGCTTTACTGAAAAACTTCATTATTTTGTAAAAGTGCTTTATTCAGTAAAATCCGATTTACCAAAAAAATGGAATTAGAATTTAGATCAATTATTCTAAAATATACGTCTGCAATTATATAATTAAATTTATGATACATGTGGACCTACAAATGTTTCTGAGTAACAACTATAACAGATCACCATTAAATTAAATTAATTTAAATCCGACCTACAGTCCTGTTAATATAATAACAGTAAATGGTCGAATTAACCAAGCCAGGAAATGTTTTTTTTTAATGAAAGCAGGCATGTAGGCACGCCCACTCATTTGGCCATCCCAGCTGAAGCTGGGATTTTCAGTTGGATGGAAAAGGCCATTGCTGACGCAGGGAAAGCACAACAGAGATGTCACACTTCATTAAAGGTAGGATTGATTGATTGATTGTTTGATCTAACTGACAGACTTTAGACGAGATGAATTCATTATATTGTAAATTATTGCGCTCAGAAATTTTTACAAAAATGGTAAAGAAAAATCTATAGGTCTATGCATATGCATCTTTAATGGGCCTTTACTAGGCCTCATAAATTGATTTTTATACTTTTTTTACTAATTACGAACAATAAAGTAATAATGAATCTAGGTGTCATTTCTCTACATCGGCTATTTTTTTTATTTGGCTGAACACAAATTTATTGACAAATAATATGCATAACATATATAAATTGCTAGTACAATAATTGCACGTGAAGTTGAATCTGAGTAGCATTTTAGACATTAACAATTTGATATCTATTTTTTCTTTCTTTGTATACTAAGCCAGTAAGAGACTCACGCATGGGGTAAATGTGTAACATAGGGTGTGGACTTCCGCAGCCTTATCATCTCATCATTACATCTGCTTGTAGCTGGTGATATGAGCTGACTTAGCATTTATACAATACAAACATTATAATACACACAGAATTGATCTATAGTTCGTGGTATTGTAACTGATAGCTCCCATGAAGCATTAGTCCATATCAGAACATCTGTCATGGTAATTTCGTTGCAAATCCAAAAGGCATAAAATGGCAGAATGATCATCAAACTGGAATGGACTAGCTCACTCATGTACAAATCAATTCATTGCAGTGGTATCAAACTCCCACATAACCATCGTATAAACAGAAACACTTTTCGAATATTACAGATTTGGGGTAAAATTTTAATAATGAGTAGATCTAGATGTCTAATGTCTCAATGCTACTAGGTCTTAGTTTATATAACCAGCTACCAGATGCAGATGTAATGATGAGATGATAAGATAAAGCTTGGAGTCCACACCATGTTACACATTTATCTCAAATAAAAGACCTTACGACGTACCTACGAATTTCTACGACCTTATAAGACCAATCATGAAACTGTAGCCCTACAACTGTGGCCTTACAGTTCCATGGATCAATTACGAACTTCCAGGAGCTTTTACGATATATCTACGAACTATTACGAACCCACCTACGACTTCCTACGAACTATTTCAGGGTTTAAGTTGGTCGCAGTTGTAAAGTGCCAAAGTATCACTCCAAGAAACTGAGTTACATACAATTTAACTGTATGATTAATATCTTGTATACTCTAGTATGGAGCATTCAAGCTAAGGTCCCGAATATTCATTATTGATTCTTCCAATATCTCAACATGGACCCCTAAAGTCTGAAAGTACACTGACCTAGGGGAGAGTGGGGTAAGTTGAACCAAATTTCACTGTTGCAGATGGGGTAACTGCTTTTCTCAACATGGCTGACCACTGTGATTGCTTTTCAGGTTTACTATGAGATAGCATTGCTTCATTATATTCTATGATGTCTGTGAGCTCCAAAATAATTCCATGATGACAATGATATTCTGGGAATGAAGATAATCATTATCGTTTATGACAATCTCATGTTGTAGCTGGTATAATTGTGTTGCAAGTTGAGCTATTGCATAAAAGAATTGACATGCAACAATAATTTCCATGATTCAGGGCAATTGATATTGTGGCCACAATTTAGAGTATCTGATTGAGATATTGTTGGTTTAAAAAAAAGAACAAAAAAAACTATAAACAAACAAAAAAATAAACAAAAAAACATCCTAAAGGCATTAACCTAATAAATGATAGGGCACAGTGGAAGGGGACTGGATCCAGTTACTCCATCTTTCCGGTTACTTCATCTCTCAAGTTACTCCATTTATCCGGTTACTTCATCTCTCAAGTTACTCCATCTCTCAAGTTACTCCATTTCTCCATCTCTCCAGTTACTCCATCTCTCCAGTTACTCCATCTCTCAAGTTACTCCATTTATCCGGTTACTTCATCTCTCAAGTTACTCCATCTCTCCATCTCTCCAGTTACTCCATCTCTCCAGTTACTCCATTTATCAAGTTACTCCATCTCTCCAGTTACTCCATCTCTCCAGTTACTCCATCTCTCCAGTTACTCCATCTCTCCAGTTACTCCATCTCTCCACCTCTCCATTTCTCCATCGCTCCAGTTACTCCATCTCTCCAGTTACTCCATCTCTCAAGTTACTTCATCTCTCCAGTTATTCCATCTCTCCAGATACTCCATCTCTCAAGTTACTCCATCTCTCCAGTTACTCCATCTCTCCAGTTACTCCATTTATCTGGTTACTTCATCTCTCAAGTCACTTCATCTCTCAAGTTACTTCATCTCTCAAGTTACTCCATCTCTTCATCTTTCCAGTTACTCCATTTCTCCAGTTACTCCATCTTTTCATCTCTCCAGTTACTCCATCTCTCCAGTTACTCCATCTCTCACACAGTTACTCCATCTCTCAAGTTACTCCATCTCTTTCCAGTTACTCCATTTCTCCAGTTACTCCGTCTCTCCAGTTACTCCATCTTTTCATCTCTCCAGTTACTCCATCTCTCGAGATACTGTATCTCTCCAGTTACTCCATCTCTCCAGTTACTCCATCTCTCGAGATACTGTATCTCTCCAGTTACTCCATCTCTCCAGTTACTCCATCTCTCCAGTTACTCCATCTCTCAAGTTACTCCATCTCTTCATCTTTCCAGTTACTCCATTTCTCCAGTTACTCCATCTTTTCATCTCTCCAGTTACTCCATCTCTCCAGTTACTCCATCTCTCCAGTTACTCCATCTCTCAAGTTACTCCATCTCTCAAGTTACTCCAGCTCTTCATCTTTCCAGTTACTCCATTTCTCCAGTTACTCCGTCTCTCCAGTTACTCCATCTTTTCATCTCTCCAGTTACTCCATCTCTCGAGATACTGTATCTCTCCAGTTACTCCATCTTTCCAGTTACTCCATCTCTATATTCATATTTTAGTGGCAGGTAACATCAGTTGACGTATGAGTCTTCTTTGTTTATTGATCAAATAAACTGCTGAGAAGAATCAGTGAGCGGTTGGGGTGGGGTAACTTATGTGGATTCTGGGTTAATGTTGATAATGAGTTACCTTATCTTGACAGTAACTTCTCAGCTCCAATCCAGTACCCTCGCGAGGTGCTTGATTCACACACATATATATATATTTTTCTTTTCTTCTTTTTTCTGCAATTACTTCTTTCTTTGCATATTTTCCTTTTTTCTATGTATTATTCAGTTAATTACAGTGTAAAATGTATTGGTGGCCCTTTGGCAGCGCCTTCTATCCTTTGAAGGGACCCCGGCTGCTTTTCAGAGTATGAGTCAAAATTCGAAACTTATCATATATCAACCATGTACAGTGTCCAATCTTGGTGAAATTTTCATTGGCTATCTTTGTTGGTAAAAGGAACTAAATTAACTTGGGGACAGAATGAAAAAGTCATTTTTTTTTAAATCATGGGGCGGATGATGCACCCTTATAATATACACTGAAGATTCAAGGGTCCCGAACAGAGGAGCAGTCTGCGGCCTGTAGCTATAGGGGTGGTTATCTTACCCAGTGGCTCAACTTGCAATACTCTCCCCTACTTGTCATATCAGCTCAAACCATGCACACAATTTCTGACAATTTCTGATCCCCTAATGGGAAATATAATGCAAAGGTTTAGGCTTCATTTGCAAAATATTGAGATATACAGCCATAGCGTCTGACCCCAGTAATAGGCGGCCATTAATCAATGGGAATATCTCTCCCAGAGTTCTGTGATGCTATAGGATTGCTGGGTGCCTTCATTGCAAGAATGCACTCCAAAATATTGAGTATGGCTAGTACAATTGGTTTGTTTATTTATAAAAATATGTTTGTGTGCTTAGGGGGTGTTTAGTTGTTTGTTGTTTATGGCTTTGTTTACTTGAATGCTTTTGGTTTGCATCTTTGTACTGTTTATTTTGACTTGAAAGTTTGTTTGTTTCCATTACTTATTCTCTGCTTTCTTCTTTTTTCTTCCTCTTTGATTCTCATTCTTCAGTTTCTCCCTCGTTTTCCCCTTTCTTTCGTCACCTAAAGTCTTTTGTTTTGTTTTCCTTTTTTATTATCCTTCATTTTTGTTCTTCTCATTTCTTGTTCTTCAATTTCTCCCGCCATTTCTTCAATTTTTACTTTTTTGCTTTACTTCCTCTTTTCTCTCTGTTTCTTTTCCTTTTTCCATTATCTTCTTTTTCTTCCTTCTTCCTCTATTCTACTTCTTGTTATATATTCCTATCTTCCTTTTCATCAACTTTTTTTAAAATTTCTGCTTATTTTGCTTTCTCATTTTCTGTCTTCTTTTTTTTCTTCTTCTCCCGGGGGTTTGGGCCTAGATCAGTGGTTGATGCTGTTTCATCCTTCATCTCATTGCCATGGTCCCTGTCTGTCCTAATTATCCCATCAGGGTGCAGAAATACAAGACGTAAAGCCTTAATCCACCCACCACCCACTCTTCTGCTCATTCTGCAACTTCTTATCCTTCTTCTTCTTCTCTTCCTTCTTCTTTCTTCTCCTTGTTTTCTTCTTCTTTTTCTTCCTATTCTTCCTCTTCTTTTTGTGTTCTTCGTCTTTGCTGTGAACTGTAAAGCTGTTTGTTTCAGGGCATGCAGTGCTTAAGTTAAGACCGATGGGAGCTTAATGTTTTGGGAGGACGATTTGGTGTCATTAATTACACTGACCATCTGTCAGGTGTGAAAGAGACAGGATGCTTGCACAACAAGGAAGGAAGGAAGTAAGCAAGGAAAGAGGAAGGAGGAAGGAAAGAATGAAAGAAACTGTGGAAATGGGGAAAAAAATGCATAAACAAGGAAGGAAGGAAGGAAGGAAGGAAGGAAGGAAGGAAGGAAGGAAGGAAGGAAGGAAGGAAGGAAGGAAGGAAGGAAGGAAGGAAGGAAGGAAGGAAGGCAGGAAAGAAGGAGGAAAGGAAGGAAGGAGGGAAGGAAGAAAGGCTTTAAAAAATTCACAAGTTAGGAAGTAAGGACATTGAGGAGATAGGACGGAAGGAAGGAAAGAATGAAAGAAATGTGAAATATGGGAAAAAGAAAAAGAAAAATGCACAAATAAGGAAGAAAAACAGGGAAGGAAGGACTAAATACACATTAAATAAACTAGGAAGAAGGAGATTAGAGAGAAAGAAAAACAGGTGCTGGACTAAATTGTATACATTAATTTATTAATTTTTTTCAAATATATTAAAAAGGGTAGCCAGATCAGTTGAAGCTGTTTTACCCCCGGGCCCTTTATACATAGCGTGAGATACAGCATTTAGCATAACTTTAAAAGCGACACAAACCATGTCCGGCCAGAGTAGATTGTGACATAGTCACTGTATGTTTTATGGCAAAACGTAACAGACTGGCTGTCACAAATTCACAGACGTTATCACGACAGACAGCCAGACAGGATCATGAATTTACGGACAGTCACAATAAACGATAAACAGGGGAATTCTTCAATTGCAGTTGCGTCATACATCATTCCGCACAATAAAAGCCACCGCCAAATTGCTGAAAGGTCTTTAAGGGAATTTTCCTTTTTTCATATCTCTTCATTCATTTTATTATATATTGCACTTTGAATGAGATTTGAAGCATGTGACGTGTGTGGTGTTCATTAATCATAATATTATCTTCAAGTTGGTTCTTGATAGATAGATAGATAGATAGATAGATAGATAGATAGATAGATAGATAGATAGATAGATAGATAAATAGATAGATAGACAGATAGGCAGATAGGCAGATAGATAGATAGATAGATAGATAGATAGATAGATAGATAGACAGATAGGTAGATAGATAGACAGACAGAAAGACAGATAGATAGATAGATAGATAGATAGATAGATAGATAGACAGATAGGCAGACAGATAGATAAATAGATAGATAGATAGATAGATAGATAGATAAAAAAAAAATAGATAAATAGATTGATAGATATAATAGATGGATGGATGGATGGATAGATAGATAGAAAGATAGGCAGATAGGCAGATAGATAGATAGTTAGATAGATAGGTAGATAGATAGACAGACAGAAAGACAGATAGTTAGATAGATAGATAGATAGATAGACAGATAGGCAGACAGATAGGCAGACAGATATATAAATAAATAGATAGATAGATAGATAGATAAATAAATAGATAAATAGATTATAGATATAATAGATGGATGGATGGATGGATAGATAGATAGAAAGATATGGAAAGTGTAGCCCTTGTAGGCAAGCTCTTTCCACTCATGAGGGGTGCCGTGGCCCAGTGGTTAAGGTGCTCGCCTTCAAACTGCAAGGTTGCAGGTTCGAGCTCCCACTTTGGCATGGAAAAATTGATCAGATCCTCTCTGTATTACTCTTTACTCTACTCCACTCTAGTGTAAAATGGGTACTTGGACACAGGCAGTCTGATGCAAAGATGGCAATTGTAGAGTGCTTGACCAAAGAAGCGCCTAACAGGCTGCATGCCGGGTGTATGCTCCTCAGCCGAGAAAGGCTCAAGTTTGATCAGGCCTGCCAAGGTCTACCATTAAGTTAGAAAACCTAGACACATTACATTTAAATTTACAAGAGTTGACGGATGAGATGAGAGACACCACCTCACTATTAAGATCACTATGAAATAAAGCCGGCTGAGTAGTCTAAAGATTAAGCTTAAGACTCTGTCAAGTTCCCAATCAAGGAATGGACTACCAGAACTCTAATTCACAAAAGTTCAGACTAAATTTCAGACTACTGTTATTTCCACTCTGATTATTTAGTAATATTACTTCTAAACGTTGTACCTACCTAGATAGTATGTCACATTGGCTAGACATCGGCCCGATGTGGGCAGTAGTTATGTCGGACCAACATCGGACCAACATCGGGCCGACGTAGCATGTTATCAGGGAACATGGTGTTCTTAAAGGTAAGGCTCCAAAGTTCTATCAACTGTTTTTTCCTGTGAAATAAGTGTCCATGCAACTTCATAATTATCACCATTACGCTACATGCACTGTAGAAAAATAAATGTAATTGTTCTAGCATTTTCCCGTTGGCAAAGATGGACGTGCATGGGGCTGGCACAGCGACCTTTGCCCTAAATGGCCTAAATATGTGTGGTTATTCATCTCCTTTCTGATAGGATGCGACAGGAACTTTTTGCACAATCAGAGAAGGCTTTAGAAAGCACTACCATATTTGGAATATATATGTCACAGCGTCATGCTGTAAGCTGGTGTCTGATTGGTCAAAAAATGCTTGTTTTTTTTTCTGCCAGAGGACAGCACCTGCAAGGCTTTCCATTGGTCTAGCAATGACTATTGCCAGCTGTTATTTTTGATGGCGACAGTTTTAATCCTCCACAAATGCAGCTTACGGGGTCAAAGTGTCGCTCGAGCGACACTTTGACGTCGTGAAAATGTTTTAGTGATAGCCAGTACTCTGAAAAACAAGTAAGTTATACAGTAATGAAATTAACCTGTTTTGGCTACAGTGATTATCACAGTACTATGTTGTAAACATCAAATTGCAGTATGATTCAGTAACTGTTAACATTAGTTAAATTCCCTGTCCTTCTACACCATGTTGCTAACACTAATCTGGGACTGCAGCCTTTTGCAACCCTTGTGTTTGATTGCAGCTGTAACAGTTCACCATGCACATTATTTTGACATGAACAGTTGCATGTTAGTTGGTGTTAATTTGATGAAAATGATTTGGATTTCACCTCAGATGTGGATGCTAATTGTAGTGAAAAAAGAAATCCCTTGGAGCTTCAATATCATCCACCATCGAAAGGAAAAGTTCAATATCGAAAGATTGTCAAAGTGCTGAATGATTGATTGAGAACAAAATACTAGATACAGTTGAAACCTACAATTGGGACCACTCATTTCAAGCTAGTAAATTGAAGCAGTGTGATAGATAGATAGATAGATATATGATATAGATATGGAAAGTACAGCCCTTTAAGGCAATTTTTGCTGCTAGCAAGGGTTGATTGATGAGGTGAGATAGAGGAGTCCACCAATGTTACACATTTACCTCATGGGTGGGATCTTTTACTTGCCTCAGCATAGACACTAAGTACAAGGGACCATCAATTTAACGTCTTATGCGAACAACATCCAGCTGGGATGTAGCAGATGAAGAGTGCTCGGGCCTGGGATCCAACTCCGGACCTTCAGTAGAGCTGGGCGATGTGGAATTGACGGTGCCTTAACCATTAGCCATCATCTGGCCAATGTAATGCTAACATTGGGCCATGCATACTATCAACGTTGGCTGATGTGTTCAGCCGATATTGGCCAACATTGAGCCAATGTGGCAAGCCCAGATAACATTCCAAATAGAGTTCACTGAGCAGCCCTGAATTCAGCAAGACATAAGCCTTTCTCCTCTTATTACTCATTTTGCTTTTCAGACATAGTAGATCATAAGAAGCTTTCTCATTGGTGTGTGAGAAAGCTTCTTGGAGTCCCATATTAAACGCATGTTAGATCTCTTCCTGCTCTTATGGACTGTCCCCATTCATAGGATCTGAGTTCAAAGAGGTTCCTCTCATTATTAAAGTCAATGACGAACTCAGACAATGCCATAATTAGATATGTGGCTCAAAATGGCATAAGCTGTGCCAACACAATCATTTTCAGCAACTTAAGCCACATACAGAGACATACTGGATTTTCAAAGAGTGACATTAAAATGCTCATCTAAAGTACAAATGCAGCGAAAGTGACCTTGTGACAATTCAAGTGATTGAAGATTTAAGAAACAATTCTATTTCATTTATTTCTCATAATGAGAGCCTCTTCTATTTAAATCAACTATATGGGTCATTCCACGAAACGGTGCACTTTTGGCATTTCAAATGCTAAAAAATACAATTTTCAATCTTTCAGAAAACCATCAAAATTATGAATTTTCATAAATTTCAGTGTGGTAACATGAGAACAAAACATTTTTCATCTTTGAATATATTTAAATTGGTTGGTCATGTGACCTGTTATGTCAGATATAACGGTAACAGGAAGGACAGTAACATGATTGACAATTAGTGAGACTTTATGCAATATCTGAAAGGGAAATGCAGTTAATATTACCGAAGTTTCCATTCCATTTTGCAAAAAAAGAGTACTTTCAGAATTGCTTTAAAGCAATTTTCTGTGAATAATAGTTTCTTTATAAATTTGGCAACAGGAATTATGGACATAAAAGTCACCCCCTGCCAAAAGAAACTCGTTTCTTTAAATATTGAAAAATATTATTTCGGAAATGATTAAGATAAACGGACGTCCTGAAGTGCTTTCATCTCTTGAAAAGAGCACAAACCTAACAATTTTGTTTTTCATCCAGCGGCATTTTAATACCATGGTGACAGCAGGGACATTGATTCTGTGGACAAATGAATAATATTACTTTAACTGAAAATATTTCATAATTTTCTTCAACAGTTAAACATTCAACTTCTCCTGATAATATTTATGTGAATATTATAAATGATTTCTAATTTACATTCATTAAGTAGGGTAAAGAGATATTTAAAATGAGGCGTGGGACATACCATTTTTGCTGCCTTTTACAGCAAAAAGAGTCGAAATATCAGTTATGACAGACTCCTGAAAATATTTCTTGTGTGTATTTGTTAACATTGGTCTGCCCAGCTTCATACCATATTCATATTATTAAAACCATTTTGCATGTTATATGATCACTTTTGAAAGTTGAGAAATGGGTGGGGGGGGGGGGGGGGGGCACGTTTCTGTGGCTTGACCCATAAACTATGAAAATAATATTTGATATTTTTCTACATTGTATCATAACAAGTACACCATTTATGTGTGTGATTAAAGGTAATATATATATAACTAACTGATTTCTTAAATATAATTTAGCCATCTATTGGAAACATAGAGAACCTTTTGTGAAAATCCACTATTGGGCCAACATCATTTCTATATTGGCCAACATCATTTCTATATTGGCCACCATTTGGACAATATCGCATTAACATCGCCGACGTCGCTTCAAAGTGGTCAAGATTTCAAAAAACTATCTCGGTGTTATGCCAGACTTTGGCCCAATCTCGCATATAAATAAAATTGGCAATAAATTATAGAATGGAATCATTTTTTAAGACCACCTCGCTATTAAGACCACCTCACGATTAAGACCACCCATGTTGACCCGGCTGTTTTGTATTTTACAGTCAGATATTCGACAAACTGCCAGCTGCAGACTTCATACGTCGCCATAGGTGGTGTCTTTTAATTTAGTATAGACAACAATGCTCAGATAGCATTCCAAATAGTATCGATGTCGGCTACGTCAAAACGATGGCGAAACGACACTGGCGATTTGGAATGCTATTTGGGTGGGAATGACATCCAGTTGAGATGTTGGTCATGAAGTGCCTTGACCACGAACTGAACCCAGGACTTTTGGCTTAGATGCATACCTAACTAATGGTTTTACCACTAGGCCACTCAGCTGCCGGTTGACGTATAGTAATATGCATATTGCATTGGTCTTAATGTCGAGGTTAGACCGTTGAATCCAGCTACCAGTTCTCTGTGTTAAATATTTGCAGCCTGAGCCTGGTGCTTTCCACAGAAAGGCACCATTTGATTGGAGTGTTTTCGACAGGATGTCGACTTTCTGGTTGTCGCCTTTTTTGGTTGTCGCCTTTTCAGTCTGTAGCCTTTTTGACCACTCCTTGCCAGAGGTTATTGTGCCAGGTTCGTGGTCATTGTGACGTCACAGAACAATGACCTGGTGTTGATGGATCACTTGCAAGGCAGCCGACTACCCTCTTTTTCTTTCAGCTTTGAATTTGTTTTTACTATGCAAAGTAAAACTAGCTGTGTCAGAAATTATTTAGCTATACAAGTTAGCCGGTAAGGAAAAATATAATTGCCTTGAGAAGACAGTTGGCAAAATTGAAAAGAATAAAAGAATTAGGTGATGTAGTCTACACATTTCACATATACCTAAATATAGATACATTTCTTTATATCATATTAAAGCTGAATTTTATATAGGGGAAAGTGAAGCACCTTGAGTTATACTTTCCGAAAGGACACTCTAGCTAAATCTAGTTCAGTCTAGCTCAATCTAGCTTGTGAAAGACAGAACAAATATGTGTTTTGTAGGCTTATAATTGCAGTCACCTCAATGTAAGTAGCCAGCATTTGTCGCCCATATAGCGGGATGTTTATAGCTTGTAGAGCTGCACTGTATTGATCCATAGCTCTGGTCTTTATGGACTGGTTAATTTTTCTCCCCACCCCAATCTTGGTCCTTGTAACAATAAGATGAATTGCTGTGCAGATTCAACAGAATGCTAAATAGAAACACGGCATTAATCTCAAGATGGTCTTGTGCTGTATAGAGGTGACTGCATAGAAACATTTTAGTTGATTGGGCTCCCAACTGAGTGTGAGGTTGTTGTTTTTTTTTTTCTACTTTTTTTCTAAACTTAATGAATCAAAGTGTTTTCCTGAGTCGCTTCAGAATGGTCAACACTGGTCAAGGAATGAGCCGATATGTATGATTATGTATATTGGCGAAAACTGGACGGATTTTGGAAAAATAATGTTTCACAACTGCTTTAACAAGGCACGGGCAAATAATATTTAAATTAGATAAACTTGTAAGGGCAGTAGCGGATTCAGGGGAGTTTAGGGCCTTTAAACCACCCCCCCCCCCTTGGCCTAGTACATTTTAAAAATCAGCGGTACCCGCAAAACATCACCATTTGTCAACCCCCCCCCCCCCCGCCACACGCTGTGAAAAATATTCTGGATCCGCCCCTAAAGGCTACTTTTGTAAAGCTTTATCTGTTTGCAAATGTTGTAAATCTATTGGAAAAGCCCAGAATTAGTGAAAATTCCCATCAGGTCTAGTTTTATTTATCCAGGTACTCTCCAGGACCATGAGAGCTTTTTTGGTAGCCTGGCAGCAGCATGCTGATAAATATTCAGTTTGGACAACAGATACCTAAATAAATAATATATAAATAAATAAATATTCTTTATTAAATTGTAACCATACTGTTAAATTGCTACAAAGTACAAAAATGTATGATTAAATAAATATAAAATACATGCATCAGTGCCTACTATGTCCATTTCACATCATTGTAAGTAAATATGGTTTGATCAGTAATGACTACTTCATTCATTGATAACACTTAAAATGTTTAAGAAACAGAAATTGAAATTGCTGATTCACTGCATGAAAATGGTGATTGTTGAAAAATAACAGCAACAAGTCAAGATTAGTAAAAGCGTGTGCACTCATTATTTTTTAGCATAAAATTGATTCAGATAGGTTAAAATGATTTATAACCGTGTTTATTTTTTATTGAATAAGGCCACTCTCCCCAAAGGCTTAAAATGATATGCCACTTTAGGGAAGAGTACAATTATAAATGTAGTAAATGAAATGTGGAAAAAATTTAATCAAGGAAATTGTTGTAGAGGAGAAGAATATGACAAGTAATTTTCATTTGTAGGCATATTAAATTTGCATGAGCAACAATTTGGTATATTGCTTTCCTCAATATAAGCCTCAACTGTCTTCTTTTTGACATATGATTTAAAACCATGGAAGCTATGTGTTTTTTTCTTCTTTGGAAATATTTGGCATATATAGGATAAACAGTGTCTGGCAATGACAATCACAATGACAAATGAAATGAATTTATTTGACCGAAAAATTAATTAATGGTCACTCTCAATTCATGTCTCACTGCGGGTAGCTTTAAATTGTTGGTATGTCTGGCTACAGATCTGTGCGTTTTATTTTTCTAGATTTTTTTTTCCATTTCATATGTGAAGTGGTGAGGTTACCATGAATGTTCAAACTTACGCATATAGATCTTTATTTTAAACAAATAAATTATATTTCGAAAAAGCTCAGTGGTATGGGCTCTGCAATGGCTCTTTGAGATGATACTCATGGCTCTTTTCTGAAGAGATATTAATTTCTCAGATTTCCAGCCCCATATCAATAATCCGTAATTCAGATGGGGAAGTATTAAAGCATTGTATATATAAATAAGTGCGTTTGAAGGAAGTTGTTGTGTAATCTTGGTCATGATTCCCAGGGCTCTAGATATTTTCTTTGATATAGCTTCCATGTGATGAGTCCATTTCAAATGTTTGTCTATACCTATACCCCAAAAGTGAAATCTATCTACAAATTCTATCTTCATGCCAATTATGAATACGTCTGGATGCTGTATTTTCTTTTGTGGTGTGTGGAATAGTATTGCTTTGGTTTTTTCTACATTTAAAGAGAGTTTGTTTGCTTTTAGCCAGTCATATATTGATTGTACTGTAAAGTCTGAATGTATATTTGTGAATAGTGTAGTGTCGTTTGCATACAGTAATGGTTAACATTTTTGAGTCACATTAACTTTGTCGTTTACATAGATAAAATAAAGCACAGAATCCCACCAAATCATAATCAAAAGGCACATGGAATCCCACAAAATGTATAAAGACAGCTGCATGGCCCTTATTCTGCAAACTCGGACGCAATGAGGGTCACGCTTGCTTGGCTACTTATTTGGCCCGTTGAAAGAAGCAGGTGTAATGATGAGATGATACGGCTCCTAGGTGGGGTCTTCCACTCGCCTCAGGACAGACACAGAGTGCAAGTCCAACAGAGTATAGGTCCAAAAGAGTATCCATGGATACATAAACCCAGGAGTAAAAAAAAAAACGACCAAAAAAATACTGCTTTGACAAAAAATAGTTCATTTTAAGTCTGACAGTAAGTGCACTTAGTGTGCAGCCTACATGTTATAAGTTTTCCGATTATGTGCAATATGTTCCCATGGCAACGGGTGGTTCTTTTTCGTGTGATCTTAATATGAGAACGCCAGTGGTGCAATTAATGAGCCCACTGGCTGATCCATGCAAGGGGGGGGGGGGGGGTTGGAATCATCCCCCCCCCCGCTCCCCGTAGCAGCCTTACTTACTATATGTTTTCTAATAAAATGACAGACAGGAAACTCTTTCAGTCAGGCTTTTGCGCCCCCCCCCCCTTTCCTGTAGAGGCTGGCCCCCCGTGGAGGCAGGGCTGGATCTGCCAGTAAATGAGCCTCTACTTTGATATGCAATTAGATGTAAATTTTTTGGGAGTGCCTTGTACTCGTTGTCTATGCTGAGGCAAGTAAAAGACTCCACCAAATGCACCCTTGGGGCAAACGTGTAACATGGTGTGGACTCCAAGTAGCTTTGTCACCTCATCATAACGTCTGCCCCTGGCAGCTGGTCATATAAACTGAATAAGCCTCAGACCAATAGCATTGACAAAACACTTCAGAAAAAAAAAAGAATAACCAATAACTAGTGCATTCGTCTGGCCTGTTGATGCGGTTTCCGCGTGTTTTGTGTGAATCCTCTACAAGTACCCGTCGAGACATTGCCCTAAGCTGACTGGTCCATGAACATGTCATCAAGAAAATTACACCGCAGAACTCATTTGGTTGCCATGGAAACTAAAACTCTGGATATTCCATATTTGCAGAACGTGTTGCAATACAGAAATGTGATCTGATGTTAATGTCATCCAGCATACGTCTGTGCATGGGAGTTGTAAGAGTATAATCATTATGCTTTGTTATCAAGACAAAGAACAATGCACTGTCACGTGACACCATTTACGTCATGTGACACACCAGTGTCACTATATATGACACTTGATATTACTTATACGTCAGAAAATTCATGAAATGAGCAGTATATATTGCAAAGGTGACACAAGGTAGTTTCATGAAGGTTATATTACCTTTGAGCAGAAGTTTTGTTTCTTTTCATTTCCACTTGCTTTTCTCTTATAAATAGTCGCCAATCTTCACATTACATCAATTCTCAACCTATCCAGTTTTTTCTATCAGCTAGACAGCTGGACAGCTAGACAGCTAGACAGACGGACAGCCCGACAGCTAGACAGACACAATAAAGAGACATGTATTTACAATAAAATAATAAAAAGATAAAAAAGGAGGGAAAAATTGTTTAAGGCATGAGAGAAAATGTATACCGTAAAGGAGAATATTATCGACAGGGCAGGTATTTTCGACACTCAAATTAGCTGATTAGAATATTAACAAAAAAAATTTAAATTCTAATGTGAGTGTCGAAAATACCTGCCCTGTCGATAATACCCTCCTTAACGGTACTATTGAATCATAATAATATTATTGTAAAGTCTTATTTCTCTTCATTGTTGGATTAATGGACGATTTTATACACAAATAATTTTTATAATATCTTGCTCAAGAGGATATTTAACTTTTAAGCCACAATTTGGTAGATTGTTGTAATCTCAATTAAGTTTGCATGAGGCATTATTATGTGGTGCCTTGTACATAGTGTACATGCAGGGGCAAGTAAAATACCCCACCCATGGAGTAATAGGCTAAATGTGTAATACGTCGTGTGGATTCCTAGCCTTATCATCTCATCATTACGTCTATCTGCGGCTGGTCATGATTTCGAGACTAATATCAGACATAACAATGCAATATATATAAACTTATTAAGAAAAAAAATTATGAAAAAAGTATTGGATGTGAAAAACTATTCCAAGCTTATGTGACAAACAAGTGACAAAAATGGCAATATGTCTTAATACCTCAATAATGGACGAAAGAAACCCAATGATGCTCTTGGAAAGGCAAATATAAGGTAGCAATAAATCACCACGAATTGTTATGACAGTTATGAGAGTCTTCTATTTTTCTTTGTCACATATGTTGGTCCATATTACCAAGATTGCCAGAAAGTTAGCAAGTTTTTCTTACGTGGGCAACTTATTGGAAACACCTAGTTTACACAGGTGTGGTAATATTATATAACTTATTTTGGAACCCTTATTTATACTGATAATACACAATAAAACACCAGTGTTAAGACCATCTCAAATATCAGGACCAACTCACTATTATGACCACCTTATTTTTAAGACCACCTCATCATTATGACCACCTCATCATTATGACCACCCATTTTTGGGACCATATTTCACCATCTCGCCATTAAAAGTACATTTTAAGATTTGATAAATATTTATTCTTGCAACATTATGATATTACAAAAAACGCTGAAATGTAGATACTTTGAGGATTGAAAGTAGTGTGTATATAATACGATAGGAAAAATGTAAAATATTATGATAATTAAAAGTAAAAATATGATATTTAAAAACAACCTTTAGAGAAATTTAAAAAAGTAGATAAAATGTCACTTTTAGGAATTTTCTTAAAGCAATATTACAATTTGCAAATGGTCTCAAAGGAGTGGTTCTTCCCAAGGAGTATACTCATGTTTAATCAAGTTCCTTACAGTGGGGGGTCTTCATTGTGAGGTGGTCCTAATGATGAGATGGCCTTATTTGTGAGGGTGGTCATGAATTAATCATGCTGCTTATTTGATGAAAAAAACAAAACAACAAAATAACAAATTTTAGGTAAAATTTATGTATTTTTGGCCCCAGAAAGGTTTCTAAATATGTCTCTTTAGTGTTAGGTTCTCCTGTATGAATGAATGAATGGATGGATGGATGGATGAATGAATGAATGGTCTTTCAGCCATATTCTATCACTCTGATTCATTTAGCAAAGTATATGTCCAAATCAGACTAGTGGAAGCTGTGATTAATTGCTCGTGTGTTAACTCTCATCCCGCTAAATGACATTTTCTCATATATGCAGCAAACTGCAAACTGAATTATGCATAAGGCAGTTTGTCTGATTACTTTGTCTTGTTTCGTACTGTTATAAAAGCTATTAAGGTCAATGCAATCTGTTGCTTCGAAATTAGCTGAAAAATTCTATATATCAAAACCACCTCACCATTAACATGGAGCTATTAATACCACCTCACTATCAGGACCACTTCATTATAAAGACAGCATCAATATTTAGACCATATACAGTATTTGTACAACCCACTATCAAGACCACTCATTATTGAGATCACTTCACCATTAAGAACATCTCACTTAAAAGGCCACCTCACTATTAAGAATACATAATTTGCACCAAACTGTGAACTGTGTAGACACTTTTGTGAATTTGTCTGATTATCGTATGGTTCCAAATGATAGATAGATAGATAGATAGATATATCGATAGATAGATAGATATATAGATAGATAGATAGATAGATAGATATATCGATAGATAGATATATCGATAGATAGATATATCGATAGATAGATATATCGATACATAGATAGATATATCGAAAGATAGATAAATCGATAGATAGATAGATAGATAGATATATCGATAGATAGATAGATAGATAGATATATCGATAGTTAGATAGATAGATAGATAGATAGATAGATAGATCGAAAGACAGATATATAGATTAGATAGATAGATACATAGATACATAGATAGATACATAGATAAATAGATAGGTAGGTAGGTAGGTAGGTGGGTAGTTAGATAGATAGGTAGATAGATAGATAGATAGATAGATAGATGGGGAATGGGATTTTTTCTTCTGGGTGTTTGTACCCTTAGAAAGTCACATGTCAAGCCAAGTCACATTCCACATTTCCGGTCAAAATCATGGTCATGACGTAGTACTTCCTGTGCATCTCACACAATTAGCAAACAATGGACCAACAATGGACCACGTGATCCCCACGTGATCCCCACGAGCTACCCATGTGGCTGAAGGGCATCGGGGCAAATAGCCATGTGACAATCACCCAAACAATACAATTAACATTATGAATGGAAAGAGGCCAGTCTACCAATTCACTTTGGTGTCCTTAGACAGGCGTGTATAGACGAAATGGCAGATATAGTAATTGGAAAATGTACATTTTGATTTCAATTGTTATGTTATAGACAGATACATAGATTAGATAGATAGATTGATAGATACAATGAACATCCTAGATTGCATTGCAGGTTCAGTTTATGTCGATTCAACATTTCACACCAAGCGGGCCGATGTGCACTTCAATGTTTTCTGATGTTTGACGACGTTAGGCCAACTTTGATTCAACATTAACCTGATCTGGGACGGTAGAATCTGATAAATTCTGGGTAGCATTCCAAATCAGGCCAACATTGTTTCTATATTGACCATCTGAACAACATCATACCATCACCATCACCGATGTTGCACCAACATCGATCCAATATATGTTATCTGGGATCCATTCTCAGATAGCATTCCAAATCGGGTCAGCATCGTTTCTACATCGTTTTGACGTCGCTAAAATCCCGCCTTGGTCTGTACGATTTGGAATGCTATCTTGGTTGTGCCAAATTTAAAACTTAAAATTTTGTAGGAGATATGTACGTCATAAACTTCTGTGTAGTTCTAAAGATCTATTGCACCTGTCACATCACTGCAGCGCCCTCTGTGTAGATATAATCTCTGACCATTTAGCAAAAAATATCATTTGCCATGCTTTACGACAAACATAATCTTGAAGAGCATATAATCAGCTTTTTGAGAACTGTTTTTAGCACAAACATTTTTTTCTTATGATTTCTAACTTTTGTAATCTTTAATATTCACGCACGTGCCACCACGACGTTGCGTCATGAGTGTGAGTTATTGTTTAACGCCTCATCAGCACCTGAGTGGGCTATGTAGAGGCTCACGTTGCGTCATGAACAAGTAAACAAGAGGGAACACAACCGATCGCAACTTAAAAATGGATAATTATTACATTTCAAGGTATGTTAATGTGTTTAGAAGATGTCATTTTCAAGTAAGAACACATTAGGATGTGTTTACTGTGGCTTTGTGATGCCAAATCTTGACAAATGGCTTGTGATGTCATAGGCGCCTATTCATTATTCTGTGTATATTTTTGAGGACAGCGTGACCATCACAACTTTTTAAGTGTGATTTCATCGCAATCTTTGTAGAATTTTGTGGTTATTAGGCAAGCTTAGTGGCCAATAATTCACATGGACATAGAAAAATATATTGCCTACAGCTTTGATTGAGCAGATTATGTACATAAAATTTGTTTTATTCTTAAAATCGCCATTTTTGACCAAGGGACTTTTTGAAAATGCCTTTTTGGCTGAAAAAACCTATGGTTCGGAATCAGTCCCTACATCTAGATGTAGGGACTGATGAATCGGTCTAATGCGGCATCAGCTCACTGTTGGCCTGGATTAGCCCATGTTGGACCATTGTCAGATCAACAGTTTACAACCAGGCACAATATCAGGGAATAAGAATTTTCCGATGTTATACTGTAATTTTCTTGCAATAAGACAGATCATTCAAATTAGCTGCGCTAAGAGTAGTTCTGATTATCATGTCCAGTTTGTAATATGATATTGTATTCGTGAAGCATTCAAATCATAATATTCAGATAAATGGTGGCAGAAAAACACACTAAACCTCATCATTAAAGACCATCAGCAGGTCTGGTTTGTAAATTTGTGTCATTTTTAGACGGCATGCCAGATGGGTTCCACATCGTTCCAATGTCGGTCCTTGTCAGCCAAAATTGTGCCGATGCCTTTCCAGATAGCATTTCAAATCGGGCCAGCGTCATTTCTATTTAGTCCACTGTCGGTACAGCATTGTTTTGACGTCGCCAACGTCGCGCCAACGCTGAAGCGAATTGTATACTATATCAGCCGCTGTCAGTACAACATCGTTTCAACATGGCTGACATAGCGTCAACATTGATACAATTTGGAATGCTGTGTGAGTAAGCTAGCTCAACATTGGTGGAATGCCTATCCAACACATAGAACATCTGACCAACGTTCCGCCAATGCGACACGCTATCCTAAGAAAATATCACCAACAAGACTTCTCAATAGTGGATTTTCACGGAAGGTTCTCTGTATTTCCACCAGGTGGCTAAAACAGAATACTGCAATTTTATTGGCTGAAAAAGTTCCCGCCCTTGACTCTGATTGGCTGAAGCAAAGTGCATCCTAGCAGCAGTTTTTTTAGTGCATTTTAATGTATATTTCACACTTTATCATTTAGTTGTTGTTTGTTATTTTTCTGAGAAAGTTGTATTTATGGAATCAATTAGTTATTACCTACTGTGTCTGAAAAGCAAAAGGAGTAATAAGAGGGGAGGAAAGACTAATGTCTTGCTGAATTCAGGGCTGTTCAGTGAAAAGACTCTATTGCCCGATAGTCTTTACATGGGTGGTTCTCCGCACCATTAATGATAGTCAATGTACGTTTTGTACGTTAAACTTTGTAGAAGACGAAATTCACTGTTTGATTGTCTGTCCTGGTAATGAGCAACACCGTGTTAACCTTTTTTTGAATGCAACTAAATTTATTAACAACTTCTTGTCTCTAGATGATATAACTAAGTTTACAGCAATAATGACAAACAAGGAACCTGAGTTATTAAATAGTTTAGGAAAGTTTCTCCTTCAAGCCGATGTGTAGAGAAAACCATCTCCTGTATCCACACAGTTATTAATTTAGTTTATTAGTTTATTAGTTATGATGTGCTTGTCATGTTTTGGACTTTAAGAGTGTAATGTTTTTATTAGCGGCTTGTATTTTTTTCTATTGTGTATGTGGATTTTAAACACGTATTATAAGTTAACTTGGTGGCTGGAACCTTGATTATTGAAATTTTATTGCTTTCTGTATTTACATTAATGTCTCTTTCATGTTATCTTTTAACTGAATGACATATGTATCACTTATGATATTTTACATGTCAATAAAATCTGTATATATATATAATGTAAATGTGTCTTGGGTTTAGAGTCTTCAATGCATGTAATGGACAATTATACCCTTAGCAAGCCCGATCAATCTTGAGCCTTCTCAGCTAGCTCCCTGGAGACCATACACCCAGTGTGCAGCCTGTTAGGCGCTTCTCAGGTCAAGCACTCTACAATTGCTATCTCTGGATGGATATGGTTGTTTTTTTATTGGACAACAAATCTTTCTGAGATAACAGCATGCAAAACGTATTGCTTAGTGCAGGTGATTGGGTAGTTTTTAGTTCCGTTGTATGCCTACTTCTGAAACATTTTGTTGTCTTATCTGTCAGGTAGTCTTTAGAATGATTGGTCTTAAAGTGAGGTGTCTCTGTACCAGGTAAAAATCATGCAATATTATCACAAAGACTAGCTGCATTAAGATGCTCTTAACCAAATTGAATTCATGTTGTTTGAATATGCAATGCAGAAATGAGCAAACGTTTAAATGCCAAACCACGTTGTGTATTTACCTTGATTAGGCAATATTCATGTGGGGGATAATTTCATGACATTCAGCACAAAAGTTGATAGGATCCCCCCTAAGCCTTTGGCCATTATTAGCCTATAGCTGACATTAATATAATTGGCCACAAAAAACTATGAGATGATGGGGATTACCTACAAATTCAGCTGTATATAGAAATATTATGTATGGTGGGTGACATTTATTTATTGTACTCGGTGTCTACTCTGAGGCTAGTAAAAGACCCCACCCATGGAGCAAATGTGTACTGTGTAACATACTGCACCGAGTTTGCATCAATTTTCACTCCACAGAAAATAGTTTGTAACGGGAAAAACTAAGCCTCTTGTATGTAAAATTCTACGCAGTTCGCTCTCCAATTCCTCGAAAATATCTATGTAGGCTAATGCGATTGTTGTAAATGTGATACCATGTACTTGAATCAGTTCTTTTCCATGGCTCTATAAAGGAAAAATGATGAAAATATTGGCATACAAACAGCCACATTAATGCATAGGGATTGGATGGCCATTATGTTACAATGACTGAAGCCATCATTTGCAAGTTTTTGCAGTTAAAAGAAGATTAACATCCTCGATAATTCCAGTCTATGTGCTGTCAAACACAGTAATTATCATAAAAACAATGTTCAATAGTGGATTTCATGGAAGTTTCTTGATATTTCCACCAGGTGGCTACAACAGAACACTGCATTCCTATTGGCTGAAAAAGTTCAGGGGTGGGGGCCTAGCTCAGTGGTAGCGCACTGAGCTTCTAGCCACTGGGTCCTAGGTTCAATTCCTGGTCGAGCCCAAGTTGGATGGCTGTTTCATCCTTCATCTCATTGCCATGGTCCCTGTCTGTCTTAATTAGCCCATCAGGTGCAGAAATACAGGACGTAAAACCCTAATTCACCCATTCACACCACCTGAAAAAGTTCCAACACTTAACTCTGATTGGCCAAAGCAAAGTGCATCCTAGCAGCAGTATTTGTTAGTGCATTTTAATGTATATTTGACATCTTATCATTCAATTGATTTTTGTTTCCCGGAGAGAATTATATTTATTGACTCAGTTAGTTACGATCTACTATGTCTGAAAGCAAAGTGAGTAATGTATATATATATATTATTTTATTTCGTACACACCAGGTACAGAGTACATAATTGAAATTGTAATATATAATACATGTAAATAATAATTTAATTATAATATAATAGTAAATTTAATAAATACAAAGATATGTTAAAATAAAATCTATATTGCCTATATCATCATCTTTACTATCGATCATCATATCTAAAAAGTCTATGATTGCTGCAGCTCTCTTCTGATGCTCAGATTGTACTGAGAGATCAGTTTTCAATCTTGCTTCACCATAAATGATCTTTTCACTGGTTATATTCCATGTTTGCAACAGATACTCTATGTTTTGTTAGACAGTGCCTGTTTGTTGGTCTTTCTATTACTGCTTGCAGACACAGTTTTCATCAGCTTTAGAAACCGGTGACTTAGTTGCACCTTTAGATAATAAGAGAAGAAAGTCTTATTTCTTACCGAATTCAGGGTTGCTCAGTGAAAAGACTCTTATTGTCCATCCAGAGCTAGGAATAACTACCCAAAGCGACAACAAGCTGGAAACACAAATTAATGGAAGTCCTACATCAGCACAAAAACTTTAGATTTACGACACAAAATTAAATTACATATGACTGAGTCACATTGTGACTCGTGATATATCTCTTAAAAAATGGCCCGGAAAATAAAATCCTGCATAATGTTGCTTCAAAAATTAATATATATATTTATAGGATTTTATTGAACGCAGGGCATAAAAAGATACATGTGTCATAAAAAAAATACAAGGATAAAAATAAAAATATACATATATACATACATATTAAAAACATTCTATATGATAATTATGTACAACTATAAGCATATGAATAAAACGAGGCACCATCAGGGCAATTAGCAGGAATCAATGCACCATAGAAGATTAATACTGAATACAAATAAGCAGCAGGAGTGGGTGTTTACATATGTAGAGATTTTACATCCAGTTATATTGTCTCTTTTAGGAACTATATATAATAATAATAATAGTAAAAACAATAACATAAGCATACCAATATATGTACAAATCCTTATTTGGAGCAACAATAAATGAACTAAACAAGCATATCAACAACCAAATATATTTACAAACAAACAATCAAGAATGGCAACCACAAATCAAACCATGTGAGTCCGCATGTCCAGTGCCTATAGCTACCCATGACCATGTGGTGAACTTTATGAATGAAAATGTACAAACGATATTATCAGTTTTTAGGATTTTTTTTTAAGAATTTTTATTAAACATTATTTTTAAAAGTTGTTCTTTTGGGTGAAAGATAGTGAAGTCTTCAATATATTTATCAGCTGCTTGGTAGAGATCCATTCTAGCCATTTCCCAATTTCTACAAATTATCAAACAATGAAACTCATCTTCAGTGTCATTTGTGACGCATCTTTTACAAATACGCTCTTCAGCTACTACATAAGGTCTCTTGTGTCTACCTAATTCTATATGGAGAATTATGAGAACTCAGTCTAATCTAGCTATACTACGATAAAGATACTTAGGTAGGTTGAAATTTAAGATTCTACAGTTCCTTCCTAAAGAGTTTGTAAGTTCTAAGCTTAAGATTTTTTACATTGTCATTAATATCCGTTAACATCTTGCTTTGTGCCTGTTCATACAACTTAGTGATGAAGTTTGGATTTCATCATCATTAATGTTTAAGCTATCTGTAACCTGATGTATCCTAGTTAGCCAGCATGGCTGATTGTTGTGATAAAGGGATACTTGAATGTCATAGCATTTGCATAACAATAAGGGGCAATTTTCAGATTTTAACCTATCCCAGTATATTAATTGGAATCTGCCCGTGTCTGCTAGTATTCTTTCCAATACGTCTATCTCTTTATTTGGAAATCAGATTTCACTATTATAGTCCAAAATTGGCAAAATGTGTGTGTCAAACATTTTAAGGCTTATTTTAGGTGGAAGGTAGCCTACAGTTGATTTAATTCTTTCTTTAAGAGCATTCATGGCTCTTTGCGATTGTGTGGCCAGATGATCGTACATCGTATTATGTGTCTTCAAAGAGTTACTAATGACGTGCCTCAAATATTTATATGAGTCAAATATCTCTAAATTCTCACCATCAATAGAGAATTGTGGGCTGTTAACATTTAGTCTACTCCTAAGATTGGATGAATTATCATTACTTGGCTCTTCTGTGAGTTAATTAGTAAGTGCCATCTATTACAATAGTCTGCAAGGTTGTCTAAAAGTACCTGCATACCAGTGGCACTTTCAGAGACAAGGACTAAGTCATCATATATATCAATTATTATGAATTGGCCTACTTTAGTTAAGGCTTTAATAGGTGGGTGGGTAGATTAGGGCTTTACATCCTGTATTTCTGCACCTGATGGGCTAATTAGGACAGGCAGGGGCCATGGCAATGAGATGAAGGATGAAACAGCTATCCAACAAAGGCTCTACGGGAATTGAACCGGGACCCAGTGGTTGGAAGCCCAGTGTGCTACCACTGAGCTTTAATAAGGTAGACAGAGTGCTTAGTTGCAGGTAGCAGGGTATAGTAAATGATATTTCTACTGATTGGCCTATAGTTCATAGCACGAAGCAGGTAGTCGTCCAGCTCAGTCTGTCTTGTAAAACAGTTATTTATTTATTTATCAAACATTATTAAACAGGGTGTATACATCATTAAAATTGTTTTTTTTATATAGGCCCCGTAAAATCATTAAGTAGATAAGATAATAAATTGAATAAAATCACATAGCTTGGACATTAGCTTTAAGTGCACATTTAAATCATTGAAATTATTAATATCCTTCATATGATGTGGTCAAAGGTTCCAATAGGTAGCTGGTAGCACCACTATAGCAAAAAACTTCTTTTGGACATATCACAATTTCGGTTGGAGTATCACATTTGCAATATTTGATAATTTTATGACAGGATCCAGGGGCTCGTCATAAACACCCTCTGCAGAATACTTCATCTTTATAAATGAGGCTGCAGTTGGTAAACATTGTGTGGTCTTAATGATGAGGTGGTCATGAGATGAGGTATAATAATAAGCATATAATTGTTTCAATTAAATAAAAAAATAAAAAGACAATATAATTTATTATTAGCTAATTAATGGTGAGTAAAGGGGCTGATTGATTTTTTTTAATATAAAACAAAATAGAAAAAAGGTTAATGCTTCTTTTAGATGAGTGCAGCTTCTTCTATGAAGTCAAACTACCTCGAAACGCCTTGTTAATCAATTTGAAAATATTAATTTAAAGTTTAAATTTTTAAGCTGTTACACAATAGCTATCAACGGAATTTGTTGCATTATTTCCCTACGAATTGTACAATTATCATTATTCAAAACCTCCATCAAACTGGCCTTGAAGGTTTTTATTTAGTTTGTCTGCACTCACATTGACAATGGAGAATTGATTGTGATTCTTGTATGAATGATTGCATGAATGAATGTAACTAAGTGCAGAGATAGGCTACTGTATTTGTGCAGCCATTATATTTTGAATATCACAAGCAAATTTAGGTTAATGTGAGAAAGTGAATTTCAATTTAACGGTCTTTATTTTTCAGAAATAGTCATGAAGCTCTTCATAATCCTGAACTTCGCGAATGTCATCATGGCGTTTGGGCTAACTGCGAAGAAAGCGACTTGCCTGGAGAGGGAATCATGTAATTCGAAGCTAGAGCATGATTCTCTTTTGAGGAACTGTGGATGTGACCAGTCATGTGCTACCATCGGAGACTGTTGTCATGACTATGATCAGCCATCTTTGTTTTTGCCTCAGGATAAAATTCCAAAAGTTGAATGCGTTAAATTACCAATGATTGAAGGGACGTACAACTATCAACTTGCAATGGTTCGGACATGTCCGCCAGAATTCGAGGATACCTTTATTCGAAAGAGGTGCGAATCAGTCTTAGATCAACTGCCTTTTAGGCCTGCGAAGATCGCGAAGGACGTTCTGTTCTTTGCCCCAGTGGTGGGACAGATATCAAGACTTCTGTATACTAACATATATTGTGCAGTTTGCAATAAGGAGCATTATTCGTTTTTTCTTAACATCGATATCAGGAACAGACAATCGATGACCATCGAGCAACTTTCGACCCTTAAAGATCTTAGCAAACTTGATTCAGCTTTTCCTAGATCCCAAGTTGTGATGTCCCATGAATGTTATGAACCTCGTCCGTGCAAATCTGCAATCAGAACCTGTAATGACAATTGGACTGACATCGACATCCAACAAAAGTGCCATCGTGGTTTTGCGTCATTTGTTTATGGGCGTATTGACACTGCAACATACAAAAACAAACACTGCGCTTTTTGTAACTACATCGAAGACAAAATGTTAACCTGTAAAGATCCAAGGGCATTCATTGGTCAAGCATCAGGATTGAAACTCCTCCCTTATTCTCTTTTGTTTGATTTAAATACCGGTGTTATTTCATCTCGAGAATCCCAGTCCCATGATGAGATGCTACAGACTGGGGTTCTCAGTCAACAAATTCAGTGTTCAGAAGGTAACATCTATGATCCATTCAAACAGGTGTGTGTGCCTATTCCTGAATTTGAGGATGAAGGTCAGTCTTGCATAAAACTCTTAGCACAAAAGCTGAGGCATTTAAAAGGCCAACAACAATTTCAAGGAGAATTCAACAATTCAGATACAAACATTACAAATGTAAATTGCGAGAACCAATTTCCGCATCTGCTTCGAAGCGCTC
Source organism: Alitta virens (assembly GCA_932294295.1). Lineage (NCBI taxonomy): Eukaryota > Metazoa > Annelida > Polychaeta > Phyllodocida > Nereididae > Alitta > Alitta virens. Next base: position 32,836,591 of record OW028584.1, read on the forward strand.
CACTAAATGCTACCATGCACTGGAAAAATAGTAATTTCCCATATGTTGATATGGTACAGAATCCAGATTTCTTGTGCATTACAATGAACGATTCACAAAACGATTCCTTGATTGCATCCCAACTTGGTCAACATGATACACGACTAGCAAGGTCTGCATCGTATCTGACTATTATATTGAACATCCTCTCAATCTTTGGATTGGCAGCTCAGATTATCATTTATTCCCTGTTTCCATGTCTCAGGAACACTCCTGGAAAATGCTTGGTTTGCCTCTCGACAGCTTTGATGTTCTCGCAGATTCTTTTTTCATTTGCGCTCGGCGTTACGACCATCAAACTCATTTGCTACGCGATTGCATTGATTCTCCATTTCTTGTTACTGACCTATTTCTCTTGGATGTCAATTCTCTCATTCGACATTTGGCATACATTCCAAGTTCATGCAAGAGGAGTAGCTAAAGTAAACAATGACAACAAAACTGTATTTTGTAACTACTCCATTTTTGCCTTTGGATTTCCTTTTATAGTGACCGCCATCTCTGTAGTGTTGGACAGTTTGAACTACCACATCAAACCGGATTATGGCAAAGAAATTTGCTGGTTTGGTCAATCAGGGGGATTGTTTTACTTATTTGTAATACCGGTTGCCATGACAATTGCTGCTAATGCTATATTCTTGATACTGACAATCCATAATATTGTGAAGGCGTCGGAAACGACTCAAGTCGCTCGAGCGAACCAATCTCGGAGAGAGCAGCACCGGTTCTACCTCTACGTGAAACTGACCTTAGTCATGGGTGTGACTTGGATCATTGCCTTCATTGCCATGGCAACCAAAAGACAGGAAGTGTGGTATTTATTCATCATCTTGAACTCATTACAGGGAGTCTGGATTTTTTTGTCGTTTGTTTGTACACGTAAAGTCACGCGGCTTATTACGGCATTGTGGTCTCGTAAACATCGCAATCTTGGCTCCTCTAGTCAATTCTCACTAAGATCTAGAACTTCAGCATCGCTGGCGAAACAGTCAATTCCAGAATATGTCAGTTGTTCAACTGGTCCTGAAAGGACAAGCAGCATGAACAATGCACACACTGTGAAAATGACCTGGACATCATTGTAATCCTAAAAACACAATATTTTATGATATAATGAAATTTGTATAGCAATATCATTTATAATATTTCTGCAGGCTTTTTCTAGGGTCCATAATGTTATAATGTGACCATATGTTCTGCATATATTAACATTGTGTTAGTTCAAAAATTGTTTAAAATTTTGTGCCAATATTTTGATAATACCTGTGGGAAATATTATCTCAAATATTTTTGCTTTTTTTTTGGGAGTTGGTGTTATCACCTTGTTGCAATGTGTTCTAAAATATTGAATATTGTCTTGATGTTCTGGTGATCACTTTTGTGAATATTACTTGAAATATGACTCAGAAGTCTTTTAGGGTCTGTTTGGATGGGTGACATCACCGGGATGTCAGCGTGACATCAGTGTGACAGTATATTTAAGCTGCAACCTTGCTGTAAAATCAGTGCAACATCACTGTGACAGTGTAACATTAGGGTGACATGTTAGTGACATCACACTGTGACATCACTGTAACATCACTGTGACATCACTGTAACATCACTGTAACACCACTCGGACATCACTGTGACATCACTGTGACATCACACTAACATCACTGTAACATCACTGTAACAACACACTTGACAGTACTATGACATCAATGGGATGCCAGTGTGATGTCACTTTGACAGGGCTACAAAATCGTTGTAACATCAATCTGACTTTAGTTTTCATTAATATGTACATGGCTGTTGTATGTATTGATGGATAACGCATATATTTATTTGTGAAATATGTTTATACTATAAGTTTTTCTAATTTATCTGTGACACTTGTGCTGTGAATTACCAACGTAGATGAACACATACACAATTATTTGCATTTGTGATGTCATAATTGCAAATAAGTCACAGAAAAGTACTTTTCGATGTTTGTATTTAATTGGTGGATCATCGAAGAATTTATTAAAAGAAGAAAACTTGATTTTAGTTTCGCTAATATTATTGGGGCTTTTATGGACCACTCATATGAAAACCTTGTGACATGTGAAATGTAATATGATCTAATTTATAGCATTCACTGACAATCTTGATTATAGAGAAAAGCAGCTCCGAAAATTAAGATCTTCATTCTACAATCTATATTAGACCATTCAATAAAATAAAAAACCACCACTGTTATTACCATGATCACAAACGCATGACTCATTCCTGATAATGACCACCACCTGAATGGACCACTCACTATTACGACCACTTCATTATCAAAAGCACAGCACTATCAAGAATACCTTAATACTTAATACAAGACCACCTCAAGACCACCCCACTATTTAGACTACTTCCCTAGTGAGACACTTCAATATTATAACCACTTCAGTATCAATATACAAGAACACCGCAATATAAGACAATGTCACAATAAAGACAACTCATCATTAAGACCAGCTCATGATTAAGCCCACCTCACAATATCCTTTTTAAAACCACTTCATTATGAAGATAACCTCTTAAAACCACATCACTATTAAGATCGCCTCATGAAGACCTCCTCACAATTAAAAGCACCTCATTACTTATATCCAATAAATTTGGAAAAAACTTGACCATTGCATTTAAATTACTATGAATTCCGTCATTTAGACCAATCAAACATGCATAAAATGAGCAGGTTTTACATCAGTTCAAATTTTCATAACAGCAAGAATTTATAATTATAATTAGATTTTAAATTTTTTGATTAAAAAATAAATAAAAATTTATCTACATACCTGACCATTCAATAATATCATTCTGAAAATAAGATCCATGTGCATTGGATTACTATTTCTTTTGATACTCATTGCAGACAATACATATTCTGTTTAAAACTTACCACCTGATGACAGACCACTAACAACAATCGATTCTAAGAGGGATGAAGTTTCTCTTTAAATGAGCTTTAAGTTGTCTACTCTTATAGTATTAGTGAGTTATTGCCCTTGGGAGGCTGATTCAGGCTTATCACCCTGAGTGCTCTCGTGTGATAAATCCTGAATCAGCCTCCCACGGGGCAATAACTATCACTTATGCAAATGTAGGCCATGAGTTTAGTGTGGTAACATGAATATAACATCATGTAATATATGACTAAGCTCACATCATATTACTCAGCAAGGTCAAGTTCAAATGAACTATGAACCAATAAATTGTCGCTATGAGGTGAATAACCAAACTTGTAGGGGGATTCATGGTCATTGACCCTTTCAGTATCAGTCATGAACACTCAAGCACTTAAGGACCTAAAATTAGAAGATTATTTTTGCGCCAAAATGTCGCTTGTTTAAAAGGTGTGTGGAAACTTTACCCCACTGTTGTAATACACTGGTGTTAGAAAGTTTGAAAACATGAATATTTTGTAGATATATTTATTTTTCTATTTTCAATCTTGTGATTTCCCAAGAGGAAAATTCCATCTCATTCCGTCAAATTTTAGAAAAAACTTCCCACCCACCTGTCCACCTCAGATTTATCTGAAAAAAAAAACAACTTTAGAAATAGGAAAACCTTCTTAAAGGTAAAAGTGCAAAATTTTAAGTGTACTCTCATCAACTTTCTATTATAAAAAAAAAAAAAGTATTGAGTTTGAAAGTTCATACATTTTCACACCATATTCGAGGGCCCTATTTTAAAACTACAGTAGTTTGAAAACTACTAAGGTTTTCAAAACAAATGTTAACTTGGTTTTGGGAATTTTTTTTTTTTGTACATGTGATTCAGTGGCACAAAATACACTCTTAAACATTTGGGGACAACTTTGGTTGTTCAAGAAACCACTTTGTAAATTTTGTGAAACACCAGAAATTTAGATTTTTCAAAATTTCAAATTGATATACCCAATACATTGAATTTTAAGAAACCTAAACTGATATATTGTATGGGGGACAAGTAAAAAAAACCCACATTTGTTCTTTTGGCCATGATTTTTTTTTATATCAAATTCTTCCTGATGCAAAACCAATTTTTTTGGTTCACAATCTTTTCTGCTACTCAAGTTATTCAGCTGAGCTTTCTCTACAAATTACTTGATTGGGCTTCACCATCTTGTGAAGACCTTTAAATTTGTCGATTTTCTCTGCAGAGAAGTTATTCTTAGATAGTGTTCCAGTTTAAGAACTTTGTGTATTAAGATGGTCTTAAGAGAATGCATTAAACTGTCACTTAATCTTGCTTTTGTTTTGTTTGAATGCCACTTTTGTACTTAGGAAGGAGATAAGCTATCACTTTAAATTGGTTATATCCTAGAAAAAGTCCCCTGGTGGAGTATAATGTGACAAATATATTTATTGGAACATCACTATTTTGTTGTGAAGTCCAGATATTTGCGACACTCAGACATAGGAGCTATATTTTTCTTTAATTTACTGGACACCCAGTCTGATAAAATTATAAAATACGATAAAAGAGCCTAGTAAATTAAAACCATATCTATCAAATCTAGTAAAAAATACTATATTTTATTATATAACTCTTTCTTATTGCTTTTTAATCTTAAATTTGAACTTTGTTCTGTCCTAGATGTGTTTAATAATAGGAAATTTACTGTCATGTTTGACCCTTTGATACATACTTTTATTACTTAAGAAACTGTGTCACCAGTCCTACATGAGTTATATATTAAACAGGCTGTGGAGAATTATCATATATCCAACTTGAGCTAGCCACAGACTCGGAAAATGAATTGTACAACTTTGAAGATGGCTACAAATAAAGGTTAGTGATTTATCTATTAAATGCATATACATGTCACAACTGTTACATCGGCACAAGTTGAGGACCATGAAGTGTATATTATACAATTACACAATGGTTACATGTGAGACATGAAGAGGCTGATAGACCAAGTTGTACATAACATCTGAGGGTGTACATATCTCATGTCTCACAATGTAATCATTGTGTAATTTTTTGTACCACATGACCCCCCCCCCCCCCCCCCCTCCTGGATCTGCCGGTGATTTCCCCCTCAAATCCAGGTTGCTGCGTACATAAAATTACTGGGTAATTCAGAACTCTCGGAACTCAGAGCTCAGAATTATTTTGAAGACAATTCTTCCGGAGTGTCCCTCTAAGACTAATTAGAAGTCGCTGTCGAGGGATTCCGCTTGATGACATTTTAAATCAATATTGCAACTTAAAGTTTAAAAAAGGCCTTAAAATGATGACTGAAAGATATCGTATTATCGTATTTCATCAATTGAAGACGAATTGTTGTGGTAAAAATTAGTTTAAATTTGAAATGTTATTAGAATTTTTGTGGTAATAGAAATATTTTAATTTGGAATGTTTTAATTTTGATACACATAACAGTCTTGGATATTGCATATTGTTGAATATTGGTGGAGAGTAGTTAGGGTAAGCCAATTTGCATATTATATGCTCATCGTGTTACAGCCAAATTCATTGACTTGGAAACCAATCTCATAGACTTGGAATCTAAACTTCAGATGACGTCATGTGAACCTAGAACTCCCATTGGCCAAGGCAGATAGCATATTATTGAACAACATCAGCCCGACGTGAAAAATCCATCATAATTTTATTTAATTTGCTATGATCACCTCCTTCATTACAAGACATGCTTAAAGACATTTCTTTATTTTCTAAAATTGGATTAGCTAAAGATTTAATGTGTTGTCTTAACACCATATACTATTGCAGTATTTTTGCAGAATGTGGGACTTTTAACAGCAAAGAAAATGGACGCAGGAGAACACATTGTCCAGACAACAGGTAATTATAAAATATTGTTGTGGAAATAAGATTGGCACACCAAATACATTTAACATTCTCCTTGTTGTTTGTTTGACAAAAAATCATGTACGAGATGAGACAATCAAGTCTAATTTGCAGAGGTTCCACCAGATAGCATTCCAAATTGTTTCAACGTCGGCGCAATGTCGGCGATGTTAATACGATGTTGTAACGACAGTGGCCTGTATGGATCTGTGGATGCTGGGCCGATTTGGAATGCTACCTGGGCACTGGTCTATCAGTTATGGCTGTGTAGTGTAAAGTACTCTGGACACTACTTTGGAAATTCAAGATGGACAATTTTTCTTTGTCATTTGTACTATTAGGATACATGTTTTATTATTATTGTACTATATTTCTACCTCAATTTCATCGATTTAAATTTTATTGTAACTGTAGTCGTATAGAAGTGTAAGCTTAAAAATTTCATTTACTTGACATTTTAGATTGAAAACGACTTTAAATAAATTATACATACATATCACACAATAGGGTGCACAGAATTAATTATACTCTTTCTGTCCAGTCATTGAGACTGATTTTCTTAGAGTTCTTGGCAAATACAAGGTCTAGATATGAGTGAGTCACTGTAAGGAAACTAATGGCTTTGTAACAATACTTATTGAGGCATTAAGAAGGAAGCGCTTACCCAGATAACATTCCAAATCGTTTCAACATTGGCGCGATATTGGCGTTGTCAAAACGATGTTTTACTGACGGCGGCCAACATAGACACAACGCTGGCCCGATTTGGAATGCTATCTGGGTATGACATGATTTGGAATGCTATCTGGGTATGACATGGCATGTTATTTGATATTGCTCTTTTTGTCAATAGATTTGAAAGTGCATTAATGTAACATGGAAAGAAGATAGGCATTCTTGTAAACAGTTCCTTTTAATAATACGGGCCTACTATGAGGGATTATAATATGAAAATATATGACATCAGAAAAGGTTTTCAATGAGTAAGGAGCTTCCAAAAATACGATACTGCATCTTTTGACTCAACTGCACATGGACAAAGGAAACATGTCTAATAAAAGAGACAAGAAAAAAGAGGATATGGTTCGATATTTTTGAAGTATTAGAAAAAATAGTTTGGCATGCAAAACATATTATTGTTTCAGCAGTGATTGAGTACTTTTGCACCCCACTGCCCATGGTTTTTAGGTGGTTAAAACTACAGTCAGCTGATGCTTTAGATTTGGAATCCATTTTAGGCCATGTAATATTACTTGTATCATAGATCTGTCTACAAGCAGACTGATTATTTTGAGAGCGATAACCGCACAAAACAGTCCCTATGTTCACCGCTCTAGTCCTTATTTTGGCATTTCTATTCCTTATATGGAATTGAACAACTTTGAATCGAAGATCATAGGTCAAAAGTGGCTGGGTTAGTTGTGTGAGACCACGTGTGAGTAGTCACGCTTTTCCAGTTTCTAGGCACTTTGAGCTTACAGAATTACGTTTTTGGAAATTTGACACACTGAATTAAAGTCCTTGATCTGTTGTTGCAAGTGACATGTACAATAACCACTATTGTGTAAGAATATATATTACCCGGTTGCACTGGTGTTCACACCACTGACACCAGATGAAATGCATATCCTACTTATTGTTCATATGACATGTGCTCAGAGCTTAGACAATTACCAGTGCTGAGACAGCCTAAAAGAGTCTTTTCACTGAAAGTCTTTCCTCTCCTCTTATTACTGATTTAGCTTTTCAGACACAGTAGATAATAAATATTTGATTCCATAAATATAACTTTCTCCGAAAAATAACAAACATCAACTAAATGATAAAGTGTCAATATACATTAAAATGCACTAAAAATACTGCTGCTAGGATGCACCTTGCTTCAGCCAATCACAACCAAGGGTGGGAACTTTTTAGCCAATAGAATTGCAGTATTCTGTTTTAGCCACCTGGTGGAAATACAGAGAACCTTCCATGAAATCCACTATTGGCAGACAAGAAAAAAAAATTGCACTAAAATATTGCTCATTCAAAATTTTCCTCCACCACGATCCCATGACTTCTAGAACTCTGATTACATCCATCGACACTCTTCAGCAGCAAGGCCTTCCCTTGAGAAAAGCACTATTCTGATTTTCATCCTGTTTGTAATTGTAATCATTCTTCCGTTACAGTCTTGAGGCTTTACAGCATCATGTGTCATGGGCGGTGGAACGGGGAGACGCCTCCAGTCTTTCGGAGTTTCTGGTTTCCCTCGGAGAATTCAAAAGGTCGACTTCTCAAAGAATTGTGGATCCCGGCCTGAGGGTAGCATCTATGAGAGGTCATTCGGAGTGTGTCAGGCTGCTTTTGGCATTTAGTGCAAGTGTTGATTCCTTGGATGAATTCGGAAATAATGCGCTTCTCTTCGCATCTGAAAAAGGTCATGCTGAAGTGGTGGAATTGTTACTGGAAAATGGTTCACAGGTTAACAAGTAAGGAGTTAATCTTCCTTATTACCAGATTGTACCATATAGTATAATCCAAAATAAATGTCCACATGATCTTTGGTCCTAATTTTACGTATATGTCATGGAGAAGCACAAAATAGATATAGATGTTACCAAAAAGTCAAATCCCAACTTTCTAACCCATAAAAACTTTTGTCTACAAATTAACTTCAAGTTCCCTATCTTTGTAATGATAATTTTTTGGCATTTTGTCACCATTATAACCATTTGTCATAGTCACAAAGAAGCAGCAGAAATTAAAATGGAGATTTTAACGAATTTCAAGTTATTTCTTTCCCAGAAGTGCTTTTATCAGCTGTTGTGCTTCTCAATGCCATCTGTAGAAAAATATGACCGAAAACAGGTGGATCAAGTATCACCAAATTGTACATGGCCAAATGTGCCACGTGCGTTTTCCATGCGTTTATCCTTCTCATGGAAAACGCACGTGGCACATTTGGCCACGTAGAACATCTTTACTTTAAGCTTTATTATTTTATTACTCAAACATTATGGAATTAATAAGCTTTACAAAATGTTCACTTCAACAAGTAGTGACTTGTTGACATCGCAGTTTTTAATTCTTATAATTTTTCTTGCATTGTATATGGACCTATTGTGTTTCGTTCAATCAACCCCAAGCTATAAATCGTTTGAGGCAATTTTTACAGTACAAAGTTTAATGATTATGAAAATGAAAAAAAAGAACGTCCTAAATCAAAAACTGTGTGTTTTGGAAAAATACAGTTTTAAGTTTTGGTGTCACAAGAGCTAGCTCCTTTCTTCTTCTTCTTCTTCTGTTGTTCTCTCCGCTTCCCGGAGTTCCACTCTTCTTGTTGGAGTGAGAGTCTGTGATTAAACAGTTTGTGACATAAATGGCTACACGTATCTATTGAGATCTAATTCTACATCTAGGCCTGGGTCTGTTTTCACGATAAGTTACTTCAATGCTACTGCCCCGAAGCTTAGCCAGCTTAAATGACCATGCAGCTGCCAGAGGCAGACGTATTGATGAGATGATAAAGATGCTTGAAGTCCACACTAAGTGTGTGACCTTTATAGCATGGGTGGGCCTTTTACAGTACAGACACCGAGTACAAGGCACCACCAAATGTAACTGCTAAAATGTGTTCCATATGACATACATGTCAAACCCAAATGTACAAAAGATCTTTTATATATAGGGCATCAGTTGCTTGATATACTGCCAGAGAGCTTAAAAAACGGTGATATAATTTAATGTTATTGTTAATTATTAATACTTGTTTTTAATGGGCCACTTGAAAAAAGGTTTTAATACCCATGTAAAATATTTAAAAAAAAATCACATAAATTGTGTACAATTAAAGAATCACAGATTCAAGCCCAAGGCTCCTTTTTTTTTGGATGCCCTAGATATAGATCACTCTAAATAATGGCTTAGTTGTCAAAACAAAGTGATTTGGAACAATTAACTCAGTCTGTGTAATAAATGTATAGACTGTAAAGCAAGGCTTGGTAATGCTGTAGCTTATATTTGAGATTAGTTTATTTCGTGAATATATTGATGCAAACCAGCTTAAAAATGATAAATTAAATTTTCAAATGGATTACAATTTTGAATTTTAAACTGATGATGATATTGAATCAGAATTGAGATTAAAATTGCACTGTCTGTCAAATTTGCAATTTTTTAAGATGCTATCAAACAGTTGAAAATTACCTTTATTAATCAAGGCACACTAAATTTGTGTGAATTAATGATTTTATAAGACATTAATTACTTAAAAATAAATTATACATTGAGAGAAAATCCAGACCAAAACATTGGAAACACAATGGAAATGACATCATCACCGTTGTTCAGTATTGTGATGTCATCACTGGGTTTGTTTACATATTGAGTTTTTTTATGGCATAAAAAACTAATATTTATACTATTTATTGTAAATTAAAACTAAATTGTTGTGCAAAAGTGGGTATGTAATGGTGAAAAATATGAGACAAGAAGGCAGCATTGATTTATATAATTATTTTAATGTGCATATTTGACAGACAGTGCGCCTTTAAAAAGTGATAGTCATATAAGTTTTTGCTTTCCTCTAACATACAATTAATTTCAAACCATAAAAATCCTGATCTAAGCAAATATTTTGAGCTTAGAACTCAGAAAATATCCACAGAAACTCGGTAAGTTAGAATGAACTGTAACAAAAAAAAAACAATATCTATAATTTATATATGTAAATTTCTGAGGAGGGGGAATGCGAAATGTCGCTGACAGGAAGCCACCATGAAATTTAGATGCATTGGTTCCAATTAACCCAGCTGAGTGGTGTTCTGGTTAAGACCGTCGGCTGAACTTAACTAAACTGACTTTATTTTCACATTGGTAATACATTATAATTCCATATGACAGGGCATTTACAAAATCATGAGAAAAAAGCGACTAGAATTAAAAGTATGGAAATTTACAAAATCGTGAGAAATTTTACAGCATTTACAAAGCCATGAGAAAATTTACAACATTTATATAATCATGAGAAAAAGACACTAGAATTAGAATAAAAAAGTTAGTGATGTGACAAAAACAATGTCCCACTTTGTAATACTGTCCAGGCTAATGCAGTAGAATATCCCAGGTTCAATATGATTTGATTGATACCAACCATGAATAATCATCAGCATTAATTCTTATCTACTTTCTATTCAGGACTGACAACAGCACCCGGACATCATTGCACTGGGCTAGCATGAACGGCCATTCGCAAGTCGTTGACGCCCTTCTGAAACATGGAGCATGTCCGAAGCAGACGGATAATATTTATGGATTCACTCCGCTAATGTTATCAGCGCGCCAAGGACATGTAGATATTGTCAGAAAACTAGCTCAATGGCCTGACACATTAGACTCTTATGACATCCATGGAGAGACTCCCATTTTCGAAGCGGTCCGAAACAACAAACTCGAGTGTGTGGATATTCTGATCAAGGCAGGGGCTGCCATAGATTTTGTTGATAATGCCAACAGGACTCCTCTCCTTAATGCTGTCCTCTCCAGCAGGCCTCATATGGTCATAAAATTCATCCGCGCTGGCTGTAATTTGGACATAAAGGGTAGGATCACGTTCTTCCGCAAATGCGATGAATTCGAAAACATATTCAGCCCGTTCACTGCTGCCATCTGGGGTAGAGAGTATAAACTAACAAAAATGTTATACGAATCGGGGTGTTTTATTTATGACGTCCCTCACGAATGGATCAAGAATTGGGATGACTCTCGCGAGCAAGAATGGCTGACTTATGTCATGCACCGACCGCGTACCTTGAAGGATCGTTGTAGATCCTTCTTGAGAAGAATTTTTGGCCGAAGAGTGGATGACGCAGTGAACCAACTTGCTATTCCAAATGTACTCAAGAATTTTATTTTACTTACGTACTTGGAAGACTTTCTATGAATTATTTAGGAATATAGTATATTCTTGAAAAGAAAAGTATCCACCAGATGGCATAATATTGCATATTTACTGCCCTCTAGTGGATTAGCTTCACATATCAGAGCAAAAATCCTGCTTACTGGATTTACAACAAATATATCACACAGTGACTAAATAAAATCATGTCAAAATCTGACTTTAGTCTTTCAGTTTTGTTGATCATACATTCGTTATTACATGTACATACTTAATAAATACAGATCTATCTGGCAGCCTGATGCCAAAAGGCATATGTGGCTTTTATCAATAAAAAGATAAAAATTTTACATTAATCATTATTATTTACTGTAACTTATGGCCACTATAGTAGCTATTATAATAGTACTTCAAGATTAATGTCCAAATACTTTGATGTCCCCCCATAGTATTTTGTTAATATTGCATTCAGCAACAAGAGAGTCCCTCAAAATAACGTTTAATAAAAGTTACAATAAGTTTACACTTGGAGTTGGGGTCTGTAAACTTTATAGATTTATGATTTTAAGTAAAATTTAATTCAGCTGGACAAATTGGCTGTCCCTATAACATCAGACATACTGTATAGCACATCCACAAAGCACATACTGAAGGATGTGAAAACATTTGAGCAGCACTGTACTTACCAAGTTTGAAGCAGCCCGAAATGTTTAGATTAACTGTGCCTATATTTGGATTTCCCATGGTAATTTATGTTGTTAATCTGCGACCATATCCAATAGCCATAGTGATTTCAATGAACTATCAAAAGATAGGAAAACATTAAGTTATTTTAATAATTTGTGACAGAGATGTTTTTTTTTATTCAGTAACATTCCATTTTCCATTTTACCATGCTTGGTATGAAATATGAATGAAAAATATGTTGACGTTCATTTCGGAATTAAGGCTTGATTGTAAGAAAAGCAAAATCCATAATTCTGATATCTTAAAATGTTTTTACTTAATATGTAGGTATTTATTTGATTTGTTTATTATGGTCTATTTTTCGCTAAGTGTATTAGAATAAAGTGTATAATGCTACGTCTCTATGGTCATGTTTAAGTCATGCTCATTAGATCTAGCCAGCCTGTGACCTAATTAACTAAGACGCCTTAAAATATCTAGGTTATTTAAAAATATACCAGTTACACCTATTTGCCCTAACTATTTAGGAGCATTTGACAAAATTATGGTACCTGAACTATATTCATATCAATAAATTTAATTTTTAATGTCTCTGGCCTTAGGCCAGTTATGACCAGTTGCCAGAGGCCAGCATAATTATGATAATGATGCTATGATGAGACTGGGAGTCCACACTATGTTATAGCCTATATTCAACCCATGACCCATGGGTTGGGTATTTTACTTGCCTCAGCATAGACACTAAGTAAAAGGCACCACAAATTCGACATTCCATGCAAATGACATTCATACAGCTGATGTGTAGCTCAAAAGTTCCCAGGCCAGTAATCGAACCCAGAACCCCGGACCTTTAGCTGTTTATTACACTTGGGGTCATCGAATCTGACCTGGGTCATCAAAATTTGCCACTAACGCTAAATAACATTTCATGAACAATTTGTTTGTTGTTTGTATGTTTATTTACCAGAAGAAGCATATATGCTTATCGAGCTGGTACAAATTGATTCTCAAGCAAGCATTTTGAATGATACAAATTAGAGAATATACAACAATACATTGTGATAAATTGAGATAATAATTACATATATATTAAAATGATATTGAAACAGAGTTGAATTAAGTAATTTTTATGCAAAAAATGGTAGTTTTTGATAATTTGAAATAATATCTGGAATATTGATAATTTGGAATAATATCTGGAAATATTAAGAAAATTACGATTGTTGTAATTTATGCATTCATAAAAAATCACGACATTGCAACATGTTTAAACAGTTTGTTGGGGGTGGCCAATTTCGATGACCTGGCCTATCTCGATGACCCCGGGGGTACAGTGTAGTTCTAAGCTGTCAATCAAGGTAAATACATCAATCATTTGACCTATTTGACTCTAAATAATGGCTTATTCCACCTAGTGCACAGTTTTCCTGCAAAACAAAGTGATTTGGAACAATTGACTCAATCTGTGTAACAAATTTATAGACTGCAAAGCCAGGCTGGGTACATACTCCCAGGCAGCTACTTGTCAGGGTGGGCTGGGTAACACTATATATTTGAGATTCCTTTATTTCGTGAATATATTGAAGCAAACCCAGCTGAAAATGTGATTTATGTTTACTGTATATACTCCTTTAAAGTCTTTTGAAATTAAAGATTAAATTTTCAAATGGATTAGGATTTAAGTTTTAAGCTGATGATAATAGCCAATAAATGTAGTGGATCAGAAAATAATGGAGGCTTAGCCTAATTCCTCGTTCTCTACTTTAAGAACAATCTAGTTAATCAATGTTATGACATTTCCCTTGGAGGTGGTAATGACCCTTAAAGTTTCAAATGTCTGAACTAGCTCCAAATGAATTATTGAGTAAATAGCAAATTAATTTTGATTTAATCAGACTTGAGATTGAAAATGAATAGTCATGTCCGTTTTTCCTATCCCCTTTCATACAATTAACATAAATATCTCTCAACCAATTATTATAAGTCATATTTCCCAGAGACACAATGATCGGATGATAAGGCAGCTTGGAGTCCACACTATTCTTCACACTTATTGCTGGGCATCCAACCACTGGGTTCTGGGTTCAATTCCCGGTCAAGCCTAAGTTGGATGGCTGTTTCATCCATAATCTTATTGCCATGGTCCCTGCCTGTTCTAATTAGCCCATCAGGTGCAGAAATACAGGACATAAAGCCTTACTCCACCCACCACCCCCACCCTATCGGTGGGTTTTTTCAAGGCACCACTCATTTCAGTATTACTTATGCAGAACTTTGAGTCATAGCTGTACTGAGCTAGCCGAAAAAGCCATATTTAGCTGGAGTATCAAAGAGTGGAAGGCAAACAATGCGGTTGACATCATTAGCTGGTAACTACATCATACATCGTACCAATCTCAAAATAAGTAAATTAAAAATAAGAAAAGCTGGCACCGGTCTAAATTAGGCTACTGTAGTTCAGTAAAACCACAGGCGTTTGCCAGCATTTATTTGCTCAGTGAAAACAGCACTCATACTTTAATTAATACCATTCGAGACCCTCCTCAGCCAATCAGGAGGCAGTATTTTCTGGTGACAATATCAGTTATCAGCTCAAGCAGGCTGATAATGTTTTCCGCTTCAGTGATCATCAGGGAGTGATAACTATGTCAAACACTGAAGGAATTGTGACAACTAGGATAAACAATAAACAATATTAGTAACAGTTATATAATTGAAAACAAAAGGCATTTAACAATCTGACTACTGTAAGAAAACCTCAATATAAGACCACCTCACAATTAACACCACCTTACTATTTAGACCACTTCACTACTATACAAACCTCAATATAAGACCAAATCACAATTAACACCACCTCACTATTTATAATAAAACCACTTCAGTATCAAAATATAAGAACACCGCAATATAAGACAATGTCACAATAAACACAACTCATCATTAAGACCAGCTCATGATTAAGTCCACCTCACGAATAAGACCACCTCATTTTTAAAACCACTTCATTATAAAGACCACCTGTTAAAACCACATCGCTATTAAAGACCACTTCATGAAGATCACCTCACTATTAAAAGCACCGCCAGTAAATTAGGAAAAACTTGACCATTGTATTTAAATGACTATTACTTCTACTGATTTAATCTACCAATTATATTGTGTATTAGTTAGCATTCGGCTATTAGTTTTTTAGGTAACAGTGGGATTCAAGTTGAATGTCCAAGAAATGCAATTCTAAACAATGTCACGGCACAACAGGCAAACTGTCAATCAAAGAGACAGCTGTGATTGGCCAATTGGGTGTATTAATCTTGCCCTCAAATGCGCCAATCTGGCATAGTATTACCCGGATATACCAATTTTGTATAGCATAAACAGGCCAATGTCAAAGTGGCCACTTCCGGCACGGTGGCCGAACGGCTAGAGTATGTGGCTTCTCATCTGAGGAGGCAGCTATGTCATTTGCAACAACCAATCAGAATGTAGTTGAATACATTAGGAAATGCCCTGAGCTTGTGATGGCAATTGTTTTGCTAGTTTACCAGTTAGACTTAAATGCAAACAAATTTACCTAATAGCCTATCAGCTGGCTTATGGCATTGGATGTCGAGCAGTGAAATTGCATATCAAACAATTTTGTTTGCTTTGATTACACTCAATTCTGAAACAAAGATTGCTCAGTTAGGTCACTTAATTGGCTTAAAGCTGACAGCACTCAGTGCTTGGGAGATATTGACAAATCAGGAAGCACCATCATGTGTGCAGAAGAGATGAGAATTGAACATTCCCAGCAAACAGGCAAGGAATTCCTTGAAACTAAGTAAATGCCTATAAATAATGGAATAATCATCACATAGAATATGAAGGAAAATTATTTTTGTGTATATTATTGCCATTTTTGAAGTTCATATGATGTTATTGACCAAAACTGGCCCCATCCTTGAAGGCAGTAGCGAAAAACCAGACGATTGCCCTATGGCTTTTCTACAAGTGTACCAGAGGGCGACACACCTCCGATTGCATAAGCAACCTAGCAGAAATAGCAAAAAGCATTTTCCCGGAGACATATCGATCTTCCAACAGTGTTGAGAGTATATAAGTAATAGCTATATTCGAAATAGGGAGCTAACTAACATTTGTTATATCTTGACTGAAGATGGAGATATAACCAACAGAAATGTTAGTTAACTCCCAACTCATACTCCACAAGAAAAATTATATTTGCACTCAGTAGGGAGTTTGGTGGGGGCCTAGCTCAGTTGTAGTGCGCTGGGCCTTTCAACCACTGGGTCCCGGGTTCAATTCCCGGTCGAGCCTATGTTGGATGGCTTTTTCATCCTTCTGTCATTGCCATGGTCCCTGCCTGTCCTAATTAGCCCATCAGGTGCAGAAATACAGGACGTAAAGCCCTAATCCACAACCACCACCAGTAGGGAGTTAACTAACATTTCGTTGATTATTGCCAGCTTAGAACAACAGGAAAACAGTCTAAATGGAGTATCATTATGGGTTATACTCCACTTAGACGGTTTTCTTAATGTTCTGAGCGGGCAATAACCAACGAAAGTGTTAGCTAACCCCCTCCTGAGTGCAAAATGAACTTATTGTTGTATAATAAAGACATTAAAACAAACCAAAGTGTAAGTTAGTTATATTCCTCATAGTCGGGAGTTAACTAACATTTTTGTTGCGGAAGCATCGGGCAACAACCAATAAAAATGTTAGTTAACTATGAGGGATATAACTAATACATAAATGTTTTCTCAGCCACTGCTCAGAAAGTAACCCCCAAGGATATCGATGTAAATGGCATTCCAAATCGGCCCAGGATTGTTTCCATATATTAGGCTAAAGTCATAACAACATTGTATTAACATCGCCGACATCGTGTCAATGTTGAAACAATTTGTATGCTATATGGGGTTATGTGAACGATACATTTGTAAGATTCTTTTACTGCAAAAAAAAATATTCAACGTTTTAATTGCATTTTTAAAAATTATTGTTGAACCAAATCATATTTGTCTAAAAAAAATATTGAAATAAACCTGATAAAAAAGAAATCATGGCTATGTAGACATCAGATAGAAATATTTAAAATACTCATAATCCTTGATAAAATCCAGTATAATGTATATTTATGATGATTGTATTATTTATTGCTAAGAATGAGAAATATTGACATAGTAAACAATAAAGTGTTAATAAATTTTAGATAACAACTGAAAAATAAAAATCCCTTTCAACAGTAACACAACCAGATATGAACTTTGTTTTGAACTTGAAGAGTACTCCTAAGCCTAGTTTATCCTTGAAAGTGTCACATTTTCTTACAAAAAGGCAAAGTATATAAGTACAATCCAACAGTTGCTATCATACCATAACAGCAATGTCAGCTGATCAGAGGTTGTAGTAGAATGCAAATCGACATGTATAATCGCAGGCAGAACCCTGGGTAAGAAATATTTCATTCATTATTTCACAGATAGATAGATGGATAGATTGATTGACAGATTGATAGATAGATAGATAATTAGATAGATAGATAGATAGATAGATAGATAGATAGATAGATAGATAGATAGATAGATAGATAGATAGATAGATAGATAGATAGATAGAAAGATAGATAGATATATTGATTGATTGATATATAGGTAGATATATAGATAGATAGGTAGATAGATAGATGGATAGATAGATAGGTAAATAGATAGATAGATAGATTGATAGATAGATAAATAGAGAGAGACAGAAAGAGAGATAGTTAGATAGATAGAGAGATAGATAGATAGATAAATAAAGAGAGAGATAGAGATGCAGAGATACAAATACAGAGAGATACAGAGATAGATATGATTGGATATTTTATTTGATGATCGATCGATTGATTGATTGATTAATTTCAATGTTTGAAAATGTATACAATTTCAAATAATCTAAAGTACAGGAATTTTTTACCGGACTATTAATCAAGAAAATTGTTCCAGTTCTATCTATATTAACTTCTAAGTATATAAAATCTGGTTGTATGAGCTAAAGTTTAAATTGATGTGTTTATTTTGTCACATACTTCCTCAAGGAATAATAAAAAATATTCCAATCGTATGCAATATAACAGGATAAAAACATCTTTACATTTATATTGTATTTGGCAATTGGATATTTGTTTTGCTACTGTTCACAGTAGAATATACTTTATCTGGGTCATAATAACTTTTGGATACATAATTCATATTTATAATAAACAAAATGCTAACAGTGATATAGCAATGTGCAGTTCATATTCCTGCTGTACAGTGAAACTCGTAACTTATGTTTCAGTCTTTCACAAGCTAGACTGAGCTAGACTGAGTTAGACTGAGCTAGACTGAGCTAGACTGAACAAGTCTGAGCTAGACTGAACAAGTCTGAGCTAGACTGAACTAGACTGAGCTAGAAGCTAGACTGAGCTAGACTGAGTTAGAATGAGCTAGACCGGGCTAAACTGAGCTAGACTGAGCAAGACTGAGACATTTTAGCTATGTCTATTTGCTGGAATCTACAACTAAAGTATTCCATATTTATTAATATGTTTACATTCTTAAAATGATCATCTGTATTTCATCGCAGGGCATGTATATATTATATAAGACTCATAACACATATCATATTTGCTATTAATTTATCATCGGTAACTTGTGCCAATGTGGGACTTCAGTTGAGCAAAATTTTAGGTGTCCTTAGCTAGCTTTAGCTTGCTTTGGCTTGTTACAGCTTCAGGTAGTTGTGTCTAGCTATGGACGTGTCTAGGGCTATGGATGTGGTTTTTAGCCTGTACTAGGATACACCAAACGGTGCAAAGTGCCTATTTGGAAGAAGAAGCTATATATAGTTGAACGTTTTTTAATGAGTTTTCCTATAGTTGTAACACAAATCACATGAACTGTTTAGAATTTAGGTTGACTATAAAGATAAATAGATAGATAGAAAGATAGATAGATAGATAGATAGATATGGGAAGTGCATCCTTCTAAGGCAAGTTCTTGCCGCTATCGAGGGTTGATTGATGAGGTGAGACAAAGGAGGAGTCCACCCATGTTACACATTTACCCAATGGGTGGGATCTTTTCCTAGCCTCAGCATAGACACTGAGTGCAAAGGACCACCAATTTAACGTCTCATCTAAACGCCATCCATCTGGAATGATGCTCATGAAAGGTTGCCCGGGCCTGGGATTGAAGAACCCGGGTCCTTCAGCTTGTTTTGGCCTGTAGGTGTAGCTGCTTCAGGCAGTTGTCTCTCTCTGGATACAACGTGTATAGTTGACCATTTTTTATAAGCAGTACTGTATATTGCAGCCTTTAAACAAGAATATATAACAGTTTTGTTGTTTTTTCCTTTTTTTCTGTACTTTTCCTATTTTTCTTTAGGGGTATATAACCCACTAAACTCTGGTGACCTTTGACCCTTAACCTTGATCTCTGGTGCGCCCAGGGGCTGTTTGGGGTGACACTATTTTCCAGTAAATCCCACAGCAGTTAGTAAAATTACTTTTGCTGGGATAACCATATCGCACTGCTAGTATGAACTCTGGACTAGCACAAATGAACATTACATAACTCAATCCGTGGCATACAGTCTATTTTTTGGTGAGTTGTAATAATATTCATAGTTAATCTTATTAATAAACACATACAACAAATTGTAAAATATCATACTAATTTGTGTGATTAATACACTACTAAAATATTCATACTTTATGGATCTATGTCATTTTATATTATAAAAGTCGTTTAGTTTAAGGGAGAAAAATAATAAGACGATAGATAAGTAAATAAAATAGCTATAACAAAATCATCTAACATACTGCTTAGTGTCCATTTATCAAAAATAACTTTATTGTGATAAACAAGTAATCCTGTATTCTGACATTTAACTGTATTTTTTAAGCTATATCTCTTATATATGCACAAACTATCAATTAACCTGTGTACAGTAGTTGAAATTTAAAATTTTGCAGATGTGCAAAAAATCGCTGGTCACATTTTAGTCTACAGCATATTTGAAAATGATCAAAATTAGATCATTTGTATTAGATAATAAACATATAAGTTTTGTTTAGCCCTCTATATTATAACTGCCAATGTGGTTCAATTTCTTAATTTTGTCTTACTGAATTTAGCAAGTTGTATTTTGGCTACCTTATCAGTAATCATCAAACTAGGCAATAAAACAGAGTTAGATTCCAGTGCAAGTCAGAAAGTAAATTTTTCCATTAGATCAATCAAAATAATTCTCATTAGTCCTCGATAAAGTAATAGCTAGATGTTTCAAAACTTTCAGCATCAGTCGCCTATATAATAATAAGAAACATATGTAGTTGTCGCTTGTCACATATATTCAACTCTCTAAGAAATTTGATCTGAGAACTTTCTACATGTGAGACCTTGGATGAATAGAGACAAAGTGAAAACAATTTTTTTCGGTTGATTTATATTTGGTTAGTGCATAAAGTTTGTCATAAGCTATTACTGCAAATACAATCTAAAATTTTTTTTGTTATCATCTCATCATTACATCTGGCTCTGGCAGCTGGTCATATAAGCTGACTAAACTTCAGACCCAGTACCGTTGAGAAATCATTTGAATTTTATCTAATTCTTCAAAATGATTTCAACAAAATGCAATTTTCTTTCCTCCAAAATGTCGACTCACTTCACTAAAATGTTGAGCAATGTCACCAAAATGTATCATTTAGATAAAATTCAGATAAACTAATGTCATAATTCTACAGCCATGTATAGTTAGGTAGCTATTTCATGCAAACCAAAAGCATAAGAAAGTATAGCTGCATATCTTGTGCAAACTGCAGGCTTAACACAGGACAAAAAACTAGAAGTGCAAACAGGATGATTTTCTTAAGCACCCTTCACTAAACCGAAACAAATATATGCAGAAATCTAGGCCACTTGTATGTATTTCTGATAACTAAGAGTCCCTTGGGGGTTTTTGATGTCTGTTTATGACAACACCAGACCAGTTTAGCATTGTTTACTAACTAAGTTGTTTATCACATGTTTTGTTTATCTTTGTGTTTTTTTTTCATCGATCTCTCATATCTTGTTTGGGTACATTTTGTCACAGCCAGCAACTGAGTTTCAAAATCACATGTATATTTAAATACTGTTTGCTAATAAATAGAATCTTGAATTTTTATGATTGTGATTTATTAAAATTAAAGAAAGAAAAATGTACAAATGTGGATGGTTAGGAGTCCAACATTGCATGAATGAGGAAATGTTATATTATTTTTCTGAATCTTGCAAAACTCGTATGTTGGACGACACATGTACCATCCATCATTGCTTATATTCTCCACTTTGTACATACACTGCAGCCATGCAACATACACTGCAGCCATCCAACATGCACTACAGCCATCCAACATACTTAAAAGCTATCAAACATACACTGCATCCATCCAACATACACTGCAGCCATCCAACATACACTGCAGTTGTCCAATATATACTCTCCTCATTGTACAACACACACTGCAGCCATACAACATACACTGCAGCCATCAGTCAATACCTGCTGTACAATATACACTCATGCTGGATAACAACAGTTCTCAACAAATTGTGTTTCTGCTAATTCCAGGAACAAAATGGACTGGGACATGCAGCATTACAACAGGGACCCAGGTTCGAACCTCAGAAATGAAACAATCGAGAGCGCATTGGGTGTCCCTGAGGCAATCCCAGAAGAAGATGCAAGCCCAGCAGGTGAGATAGATATATAGATAAGATAAGATAAGATAAGAAAAAACTTTATTTACAGTCGGTGGTGACAATAAAACAAAGAACATAAGCTACAGTAGCTTTTTACCGACAAATAAAATAACAAAAACAACAAGATGACAAATATTTGAATATGATATGAGAAATGTAAATAGATCGATAGATCGATAGATTCCACTCCATGATACACATTTACCCCGTACATAGGCGTTGGAGACGGGGGAAGGGCTGTGGCTCTCTGGTTCCCTGAGTGAATAACACTCAGGTTTGGTCTGGCAATTTTTGTGATCCGATTGGTTGATATCTAGCATACACAGATTGTGACATCACTTTCCGATTGCCAGACCCGACCTGTCTCCTTTTTGAGAGGGGAATGAGTCAGGCTTTGGGGGCGTTAATGAGGAGGAAAAGTACCACCAGAGGTCGTTGAGACCACAGCAGATATAATAAGCAAAGAAGATTACTAAGAAGCGCCACTCCCTATACTTCACATTGTGAACGGCTCACCGGGGATTTTTTGGGGGGATTAGGCGCAAACTTCAACGCCCCTAGTGGATAATTAAAATCACTCAGAAATTATATTTTTTGTCAATAGCTTTGTCAATTTTACACTTAAACAGTTAAAATATAAGTTCCACGTGGTTTCAGTTCTCTAATGAAGGAATGGAGCAAAATATTTACCATTTAACAACATCAACAAACTTTGGTAGGTGGACTGAAAGTCTGACGCATCGATGTCTAATGACGTCAAAAAAGGCCAATGTGATGTCATATAATTGCCGGCAATTGTTCTCTGTTCGTGACATCATTAGCTTACTTAACAAAGGAATCTGTGAGATAACTGACATCATCTATTTGCTGACGTCTCCATGTTATTACTATGTAGTGACGTCATCCTATTGTCTTTCTATCTGCTACTGTGGTAGTGCCCTTTGTGGGCTCTGCTAATTTTCCTCCCCATTGTAAACCCTGACTCGTTCCCGTCTCAAGTAAGGAGACAGGTGGGGTCTGCCAATCGGAAAGTGATGTCACAATCTTTGTATGCTAGATATCAACCAATCAGATCACAGAAATGGCCAGACCCAGCCTGAGTGTTTCTTCACTCAGGAAACCACAGTTATCACCTACATGAAAATATGTAATGTGATCGAGGCATCAGACGTTCATTTGGTGTTACAGTATAATATCTGAAATTAATTTGATATATTATTTATTTGACATCCTAATATAGATGGTTGACTTCATGACCTTGATATTATACTTTGTGATGTTATACCTATTATCCATTTAAAATTGTTTATCGCTACAATTAGGTACATGCAGCTGTCTAAAAAGATATGAATTCATAAAATTATGATGGATATCCAAATACGAAGTACATATGGAACTCGCTTACATATACATTTTGCAAAAACTACATTCGGGGTCATCGAAATTGGCCAGGCCATTGAAATTGGCCATGCTATTGAAATTGGCCATGCTATTGAAATTGGCCACCCCAACGAACACAATTACACACCTTGCAACTTCATAAATTGTCACAAAAATAACTCTTCTGGTCATTGACAATGTAGACATTTAGACATTTTGACAATGTACTGCGACAGGCATCTGATGACCCCGATTGTGTAGGCCTAGTTTTCCTGTGATACATTATGATATGACTGAGCCCAAATGGTCATTCTGACTAACAAGTTATAGTCATCTATATATCATTAGTCATATTGACTAACTAATCAGAGGAAACTAGTCACACTAAATGACATTGACTATTTAGTCTGACTAATTTGTCATGAATCTGACTAACTTTTTAGTAATAATCACCAGTATTTTTTGTATGGAGAAGAATCTGTTTATTTTGAGTCTATTTATAACATACCTATTTAAATGTGGAATTTCATGCTTTTATATTACATATTTTTCTGGTTGTCAAATTCCATTAATATTTCTAAACAATTTAATGAGAAAATTACCCGCATTTTAATGCTAAACATTCACAGCAATTTTTCACTGAATATTTTTAATTTGTTATGTTTGAAAATTGTTGCTTTATTAATGCTACCAATATAATATCTTATATCAGTCTCAAAATAGTTTATTTCAGTTTTATATTAGTTTATATCGAAGCATCCTCACAATCAGGGAGATTACTTGTGTGTCAATATGATATTGAGGTGGTCTTAATATGATTTTTTGTACATTAATGACATTGTTAATGCAAAACTGGTATTATTTGTTGATGACACCAATTTGTTATTAGAACATGAACATTTTTATGATGTAGTCAATTCAGCGAACACTGAATTAAAAAATGTTTCAAAATGGTTTGTGTCAAATAAGCTTTCACTGAATGTCGACAAAACTAAATTTATCATATTTCGTTCTGCTAATAAAACTATCCCTACTATCCCTGTATTACAATCAATAGCATAGAAATACAAAATGTTTCTGAAATAAAATTCCTTGGTGTCTTCATTGATGAGCTTCTCAACTGGAAAGTTCATATCAATAATAAAAATAAACATGTATCAAAGAATCTTGCAATAATACATCGCATTAAAAACTTCATCTCATTAAGTACTAGAAAAACATTATATTATGGGCTGATACATCCACATCTCAATTATGGAGTTTTGACTTGGGGCAACACCCTTTCTAAAGAGATTTCACACTCAAAAACCTTGCAAAAAAGCGCTGTAAGATTGTTCGAATGAAATACAACTCCCACAGTAAGCCAATATTCCGCTCCTTTAGTATACTCACCATATATTGATGATTTATTTAACATGCAATGTTGCAAACTGTATCTGAAAAGCCCTAAGCACACATTACCTGTCTATTTTAGCGAACAATTTAGAAAAGTAAATGAAACCCATAATTACCCTACAAGGCAGCAAGACAACTTAAGACCTCCAGCTATATCTCACAATCTACAAAATCAACTCATCAGCTTCAAAGTAGCTAAAGTTTGGAATCATTTGCCTCACTCTCCGTAAATTCAATACACACTTCTTGCAATAGATACTATGATCATCTAGTTAAACAATATCCAACTAATTGTGAACGCAGTAACTGCTATATTTGTCAGTAATAAAACTCAACTCATCCCATCCCTTTCATGTCATTACATTATCATTATTACATTTTTGAAAAAGATTCTATCCATGTTATATAACTTATAATAATAGCATAATTATTTTTGTTTAATCCTAATTTAATTTTCTTTCTTTTTATGGAAGGTGCCACCATTACAGCTAATGCTTAGGTGGTTTCCTGATGGACCTATATTTATAACAGATTAAAATTCATGGTTAACTTCATGTAATTGTCCTACTGTATAATCATTTTTGTACCATTCCATCAAAATAAAGTATCTTTCTATCTATCTATGATAATATTAATATGCGAGTATCACATGTACAGATCTACATGTTCAAGTCATAGTATTTACATGAGCAACCTAAATATATAAATCTGTTACCATGGCAACCATTAAGTAAAAACATGTGTGCAAAAAGAATATTGAGATTTATACCTTGTTTTCAAATGACATACATAAATTTGACCAAGTCGCTCTCAGCAGGATAAAACATGTTAAAAAAAAAAAACATTGCATGTGCCAAGACCTGTCTCTATAATTACTAACATGATGGCATGTTGGCTGCTATAATCTTGGATGAACACTCTGTTCATCCAAGCTAACATGTTGACATCATTATGTTTGACTTAGCATTAAACATTCATACAATTTGTTCAAGTGTATCTAAAATGAATATACCACATCTATTATTGGAATAGCATTGTGTAGGGGGTGTGTAGACTTTTGACACTTTTATGACCCAAATGTAAATGGGGTAGGGTGTCTTGCTTAGTGATAGTGCGCTGAGCTTCCAACCACTGGGTCCCGGGTTCAATTCCCGGTCGAGCCTAAGTTGGATGGCTGTTTCATTCTCCATCTCATTGCCATGGTCCCTGCCAAATTAGCCCATCAGGTGCAGAAATACAGGATGTAAAGCCCTAATCCAACCTACACCCACCACCCCAATGAAAATGGACTTGTAACTCGTATTGATTTCAGTCACAGTACTCGCCGAGTGGGTATCCTGAGGCAAGTAAAATACTCCACTCATGGGATAAATGTGTAACATTGTTTATACTCTGAGCAGCCTTATCATCTCATAGTTACGTCTGCCTGCAGTAGGTGGTCATATAAGGTGACTGACCTTTAGATCAATAGTACTGTGACAAAAAAATTTTGTAATTTTGGACTTTATCTGGATGACTAACTCCCATTAGCCATTTTGACTATGAAGTTAGTCATTATGACTAATCTCGAACATGCATTACAATGTATATAAGTCAGATTTTGAGACTTGTTTACCTTAGATACAATTTAACAATTAATTTAGACACTAGGAATGTGAATCATGGTGAAACATATCTGAAATATTTAGTCTTATCAAAAGTCTCAAAAGCTTTTTTACTAACTTTCTATTCGGAAAGATGTTTTCATGTAACATGTTATTTAGGTCAACATAGGCTATATATAACTCTTATATTATGCTAGTATATTGATTTATAGTTGCCTTTTTTAAATTTAGATTTCTGACTTGTTTAAACATTTCCCGCAGTGACCTGCACCTGCTTTGAATAAATAAACACCTATGGTCTGTTCAACAGTTCAGTAAAATTCATTTTATTTAATCAAGTTAAAAATAATTTTACTCATTTTTGTTCTAAAACTACAAACGTGACCATATGACCTAATAGATCTATCTATCCATCTATCTATCTATCTGTCTATCTATCTATCTAGCTACTAACTATCTACTCTAGCTAGTTATCTATCTCAAGCAATACCTCCATCATTTAAAAGGTAAAAAACAACAAACCAAACACTCATATAACCTTCATGATTTTTGTCACGTGACCAGGTAAAGGCCCTTTTTGTCCTTCATGGTTCTATGAGCCCCTTAACGTAACTCACATGTCAAAATCGTGGTTCAGTGATCAGCTAAAAGATTCTAAGCACAACTAAATCGCAACAACATCTCTGACATAATATTCACGTTAAGCTCTCTTAAGGTAAGTGCGAAGTATTCTTAAATTGATGCTATTATATATTAAACATCATTTAATGCTATTGTGCTTTACAAATTTGGATATTTTTCTCTGACTAATGTCATTATTTAACACTGTGAATGTTTTTTTTTAAAGTAACATTATAATTCCCTCAAGCATTATAGTGCCTAGCGGGAAAAGTGGTTACATGGGCAGGCAATACAATTTTTTCAGCCTTTTAAAGGGCTTTTGGCTGTTATTGTTTGTAGATTTAAGCCGTGAGAGACCATTTATAAAACAGTAATCATCAAAATTCTTGGCTCGTTGAGAACAATTCAATAGTTTTGGACAGTTGTTTCACTGCAAAACAAAGCAGTTATTTTCTGTATTGCCCAACTCACTGTGTCACCACTAATATGCTAGGCATATTATTTCATTGTGAAACTAATGTCACAAAAAATGATATTTAACATTAGATCAAGTCAAGTCAAGTTCTTTATTTGTAAGCATTAAACACTTAAAGGA
Organism: Alitta virens; assembly: GCA_932294295.1. Taxonomy (NCBI): domain Eukaryota; kingdom Metazoa; phylum Annelida; class Polychaeta; order Phyllodocida; family Nereididae; genus Alitta; species Alitta virens. The sequence goes on from OW028584.1 coordinate 32,864,392, forward strand.
TTATGTTTTAGAGTGGTGACATCACCACTGTAAATGTATAATCATATCCTAAAATTACAAAGAAATAATATGTAAAAACAAATGATATAAACCTCCAAATATAGTAAGTATATTGACTTTAAAGTGTAAGAGTAAATCGGACCATTATCTATACATTCTAATTTATAATTTAATAATGGTTATTTGATGCCTCTAATTAAAGGACAATTTATGAAAAAAAATATAAAAATGGACATGCCAATCGCATTTGTTTTTTAAATCATACGTGTAAGTAAACTTGGTATTTATTAGCCACAAAACCCAGGATAGAAGCGTCAACATGGGAGACAACAGATGGCAAACTTACTATGGTTTTTTTCAAAAATGTCCGAACATGGTGCTGTTGACAGTGTGCTAAAAATAGTAAATTGTAAAATATATACTATTTTTTCATCTTTCTTACTTCAAGGGGTTCTAGTCTTTCATTTGATATGTCTTTTATATCTCTGACATTTTTTAGTCTATAAATGAGAAATGTAATAATTGCAGTAGCCAGCATGGCATTTTCCTGCAATTTTGAGTGTGCATTTGGCACTAGCCTTTTATCTTTCATCTGTAGATACTCATTGTTCTTATTTGTTGCTGTCCAGGACAAGTGCCGTGTGCTTCTGTTTTATTGTTGAAGCTATAATCCGATTTGAAATAAAAGTTTACTTACTTCCTTACCTACTTCTTTCATGCCTGAAACTTGGATGCTTGCGTAGAGGCCTGTTCAACTTTTTCTTTGATTATTCAAGGGTTACTGTGTGAGAATGACAAGGTATTATCATCTGCATAATTGTATACATTGCATGAGGTTTGAAGGTCAAGCAAAAAGTCATTTATAAAGAGGAGCGGACCTAAAAGAGATCCTTGGGGAACGCCAGTTCTGAGTTGTGACCATTCGCTTCTTAAATTACCTAATTTAACAGTTTGATTCCGATTCTTTAAGTAGTTCAGTATGAATGAGCAAGCACCAAAGGATATACCATATGCATGTAATTTGGCTATAAGTAAGCCATGTGGTAAGCTATCAAAGGCCTTAGACAGATCCATTAATATACAACCGACATGACGGTTCTCGTCTAAGGCTTTCCTCCAGTCTTCAATACACTTAACTAATACATTGTTGCAGCTATAAGCTTTTCTATAAGCCGAAAGATATGTTGATAGGAAAGAGGAGATGAATTTTATAAGCTGGTCACACATTACTCCTTCAAATTATTTAGAGGTTGAGGTGAGAATACTGAGGGCCTGTAATTTTGGAAACACTTATTCAACATAACCTCAATAGCATGTGTGAGTGCATTAATATGGACATTAGGGGGCCTGTAAATATGAATAACGAAAATGTTACTGCTGTTTGATTTAACATGGATAACTATACTTTCAATCCCTTCAGAGTTTACAGCAATGTCTGACCTGCTTTTGTGTGGTATTGATTCTTTAACATAACAGAGTAAGCCGCCACCATGAGCGTTTCTATCTAATCTATGTGTGGCAAAAGAGTTAACACTAAATTGAGCACAAGGATATGAACTGTCAAGTTTTGTTTCTGATAAGAACCGTATATCTGAATGACCTCTGTATAAAATTTCATAAATTTCTGAAAACTTATTTGACAAGCAATTAATGTTGAGATGGGAAAAAAACAATTTCTTAAAATTTTTCCTACTGAAGTTTGATAAATCTACTTATGGATCATCTAATGTACATGAGCTGGTATCAATATTTGACAATACACTACTATCCAATTCATTAATAGTAAAAGATGGATGGACATTGGTATTATTTGGACAAACTGTTTATATTGAGTTGACTAAACACTAATTGTTTGCAGTGTGCTCTCCGATAATTATGCAGTTCGGGGAAAACTGATTTACTGGTACTGTTTTGGCTTTCATGTGGGTGACATTCACAAGATCACTATTTTCAACATGCGAATCTGGCACTAATAAAGATTCTTAGTTACTGCTATCAATGGGAACATCAGAACAGGATAAAATATCATTGCATAATGAGTGATTAAGAAAATTGGAACAAGATAAAACATCAGAGTAGTCAGACTGACTAAGTTACAGAGTCAACACAACACAGTTTATCTGAGTCAAAGTTATTTGAAAGTTCAATCTGACATGTCTGTCTCTTCTTGGCCAATGAAGTTATCTCAATCGTGACCGGAGGAGCAATGCAGTAGTGATGTATTGTGCCTTGCTGTTAAAAGCTGTTACAGATATTAAAGTTGGGTTTACCTTTATGTTGGTTTGGGACATTCTTTGTTTGTGCAAGTTTATTGCCATCTTAAACATGATTTACTTAAGGACAGCCAGTTAAATGCAGTTTTATCAAGCCTGGTCAAAATTAGATGTGAGTGCAAACTGAAGACTCAGAGATAATTTCTACATTACCATGATTACAGAGGGCCTTGGTTAATAATCACGAAAATATATTAATTGGTTCTGGTAAACTCAAGTTACAACAAAAGTATGATAATTGCGGTGTGATTGATATAATTGCATAATATATATACTAGTTATTTTTTTATTTATAATAATTGATCACAGTTGTAAAGACAAAAGGATCAAACACTATACTTTGACTAAAGGCTATACTTTGACTAAGGTAAAAATAATTAATACTGGAACCTCGATATTAAGACCACCCTTGATGTTAATTTTACTGGTCTTATTGTGAGGTGCATGGTCTGCATAGTCTGGTGGTCCCAATGGTGAGGTGGTCTTAACAGTGAGATGGTTTTAATAGTGAGCCTTAATAGTGGTCTTGATAGTGAGATGGTCTTCCAATGGTTTCAAAAACTATTATGAAAAAATGATATAAGCTTTTTTCATCGAAAACCATCGAAATTGAATTTCACAAATTATTACTTTTGCAGTTATTTTATTTTATTCACATAATGATAATATTATCTATTAAATATTGTCTTAACCTAGTGTAGTTATCTAACGTTTTGTCTAATTTACTGTTTAAATTAATCTATCATGCTAAAAATAAATAAAGATAATAAATGCTACATTATATATTATTTTTTTTCCGATCCACTTTATATATTTTAAGCAATTTTTTGACTATCCTATTTAAGGCATTGTAACATACCATTTAAATGATTGCTTGTCTAACTTAATATATGCTCACAGTTTATGTAATAATCAACCACTCATAAATATATTCATGATGCCATTATGTAACAAAAACTGTTATGAAAAAATGACATCAGCTTTTTTCATCGAAAATCACCGACAGTGAATTTTACAAATTGTTACTTTTGTAGTTATTTTACTTTATTCACACGCTCTATGTGAAAAGATTGATGATGTAATAATGACACCAGTTACAAGCAATTTGCAAAATAATTTTTTGCACATTGGTAACCAATTTGCATTTTAGTAAAATATATAGCAGCTTTGCACTGGTTGTTTTGTATTGAAATGCTTTAAATTAATATTCAAATCATACACAGGAAACTTTTATCATTCCATTAAACTTTTTTTTCTAGGTTTTTTTGTACATAAAATTCTCTAAAACTAATCAATATAGATATTTGTTTATTAACTAGAAAACAAATAAATACAGTTAATTTCATTGGAAAGCCCTCTCAAGTTAAACCTAGACAAAGCTAGACAGTTTTTGCCATACGATGCTACCTGCCATTCAACGGAATTTTCTGGCTATAGCTGGCTACTCAAAGCCGGATCTAAAAGTAAATGCAAATACAGATTTATGATATCTTAGAATTTCTTACATTTATCAATATTTCAGTGGTGGTAGGTGTAAGCCAACTATAAGCTAGGAGTACACAGAAGCAGCTGGCTTTAGCCAGTTAAAGCTACAGCCAGGAATAGGTTACTACAGCTGTCGATATTTTATGAATCTAACTGTATGATACAACTAAAAGGAACATAAATTCTGGTTTGACTTTCATAGCTACTGTCATAGCTGATAATTTGCTAACATCATAGGCAAGAGAAACAGTATAGAAATATTGTAACGCGTTTACGCTTGACTGAACACGTCATCACTCACTGTTCCATAGGGTGCATTACGCACCAGTGCACTCGAGTACCACTGGAGTACCGCTCGAGTACCACTCAAATACCACTAAAGTACCACTTGAATACAATCGAAAACACTCAAGAGTATACAGCTAAAACGAACATATATTTTTATTTTACTTTCATAGCTACTTTTATTGCTTATAAATTGCCAACATCACAGCCAAAAAGAAACACAATATGCTCATACAAATATTATGTAACTTTGCAGCTATTGCATATCTACTTTATATATAGTACACATATAACATAACGATAAATTATCATTCACCAAACTATGCATTCTACAATATTACCAGGTAATTTCACCAATTACCAAAAAATATGTAAAACACAATGTAGCAGCAGAATTGGAAATTGCTGCTGGTATATAACTGTCATTTCCTGAGTTTACAAATAATGCATTCTGCTATCACATTTTGTGTAAGGCTATTTATGGAATAGTTGCATTTTATTTTTTGTTGTTGTTTATTTGTATCAGAACCTAAATCCTTTATGTGTCAGATCTTTTACAGATTATGATATATTTACTCTGGTCACAAGTACTTCGTTTCTGCCCAGTTTTGTGAAGATTGGCCGTGACATCACTGATGTTTGTGTACATTTAGTTGTGGCCTGATCACTCACACTTTTTGCACTCTAGATGGCTTAACAAATAAGCCTAACTAGGTCAAAAGTGGCTGGGTTATTTGTTCCAAGGTATTTATTAAATCCCAACAGTCCCCCCTCCAATACTAATGGACTCACCCTATGTTAGTCTGATTTCATAGAAATTGGCATGGTTCATTTTGGTCTTATGGGTGGGTGAAAGCTTATGGAGGTGTTTCACAAATATCTGCTGGGAGCCCCGTCACACAAAAATGCCACGCAACTCAAAAAAAGCTTACTATATATTTACATAATTTCAAAAACTAAGTGATTTGAATTGGTAACTAAGGTGTTTTGGTTGTTAACAAAAGTCCATCATGAATTTGTGCTTGTGATGCTGCTGTTGTTACCAGTGTAGCAGTGGTCACTCCATTGCAGGCCTCTGACCCTGATAGGCAGTGAGTGACACACTCACACTCAAAGTTCTGGTAAATGAGAACTGTCAAACTGGCCACACACACTCACAGCTCTCGCTATCTCTGCTGATTGCATTTAAAGCTATACCCTGTAATTAATTACAAATAGGCCAATGTTGAATTTGAAATTGTTTGTCAAACTGTTTTAAACAGCAGATATACGGTTAAAAGATTCTATGCTCACTGAACCTGTCAATTATGTATGTTAATGTGTAGAAATGAAACATTATTATATTTTATTAAATGTGGATCTGAATTATACTTATAGATTTGTAAAACATGTCACATTTTTCTGAATATACACTGTTTTGTAGGCTGCAAATTTCGGAATACATATTCTATACAACCTTGGATGAACTAGAGATACAACTTAATAGCAGGAAATTTTCTAATATATTTAGTGTTTTTCATAGTAATACTAACAAGCAACCGTTTCTTTTTATTGTTACTAATACTATAGATGGTGCAAGTGGTCGATTTGCAGCCAGTTGTGGTAGCTAGCCATGCGTAGTGAGGATCCTACAACACTGAAATGAAAAATGGATATTATGTATGATAATTATAGTTTGTGGATGGCTAAACCAAAATGCAATAAATTTAAATGTGTTGACTTCATTACTGTCTTGTAAGAGTATGTCAGATTGTAAAAATGAGTTTATTTTAATGTACATGTTTTGATATAGTATAGTAGAGTTTAAGTCCAGCTGAACAAGCAGTGTGTGGCGCACAGTTTGTGAACATAATCATGACATACTAGCTACATACAGTTTATGATAAACATAGGATATGTACATGTATAATACATATATTTACCTATGTACCAAATCATTGATAATATTATATGTACTCATGCATGCACTAGTATTGCATTGTATTGTTTTGTACTATATTCATTTTACAGTTTATATGACCAGCAGATATAATGATGAGATGCTAAGGTTCATTGGAGTCCACGCTAATTATTAGGCATCACCCATCTAACCCCACAATTTTCAATGCCTTAACCAGATAATTATTCAGCTGAACATTATTTATTTTAGGAAAATAGGATTATGTCATTGAATCATGTGTTTTACATTAAACAATTTACAATATATGGTATTAATATTTTCTATCCTATAGACAATGAACATTTTGTACCACAGATATAGTGCACTATGGAAGACAGACTGTATAATATATGATCATATATTTTCTACCATAAATTCAGTAGAATTCAAGGTCCCACATGTAAGCATAATGCAGACACTAGATTCCTTATGTGCTGTGCAAATATGTTTTTAATAATGAAAAAAAATATATATATTTAAAGAAAGATATCTTTGACATCTCTTTATTATTTAAACACGTGACTAAATTTATAAATTAAGCATTCTATTTGAATCTACCAGAGCGGATCTGTCCTTGCATTAAAAATATAATGTATTTTTTATTAATAGAAGCTTAGAGTTTAAATGAAAGCTTAGTCAAAGTGCAAAATAACTCAATGTCAGAGCTTTCTCCATAGCTTGACAAAAAGGTCAACAATAAAACATATAGTTCATATGAAAGTTAAATAATAATTATAATGTATGCTATACACAGAACATATTTTAAGAACAACTTAATCTTAATACAACTTTGCCATTATGACCACCTCACTGTTAAGATCATCTCACTACTAAGATCACCTTGCTATTAAAATCACCCCGTTATTAAATATGAGACCACCTCAAGTTTTCTCTTGTCGTTTCAGAAGCAACAAGCACGGCGCCAGCCATGGAAAATGAGGATTCCAAGAAGGAAAAAGAGGGAGCCTCGTCTTCGGATGAGGATGAAAAAACTCCTCTGAAAAAGCTGCCCAAACTTAAAATGCCCAACCAACCCAAAACCCCAGTTGAACAAGTCAGGTGAATATTTTTCTACCTCAATTAGGTCTATTTTAGATCTAAAAACACGTATGGAATCAGTATAAACTATACTACAATTCAGTCTTATTTGACGAAAATTGGACTAATATTAGGGGAGCAGCAGTTTAAAGTAGCGCTCAGCCCTACCTGCATTGATACAGTCCGGGCGCGGACGCTTGCGAGAGCACCAGTTTGCCGCTGCCAACCTACCTGCTATCTCAGACAAATATCTCGCTTTAATATTTGGTCTATTTTCTATCTGAAAACACGTATGGAATCAATATGAACTATAGTTTTATTTGACGAAAATCGGACTAATATTAGGGGAGCAGCAGCCTTTATAAGTATATACAACCCCCCTCCCTGCCTATGCTGATGCTGACGCTGGTAGCAGTCGGCGAGTTACTCCTACAACTCGACGGGTTACTCCTGGGAGCCTTCGAGTTACTCCTACTACCCATCGGCTTACTCCTAGTAAACCGCCGGCTTTACTACGGGTAAAATTAGGGACAGATAACGCGCCGACTTCCACGGGTAATCTGCCGACTTCCACGGGTAATCCGCTGACTTTTTGGCCTTTTTGGACACCCGGGAGGTTGGCACGGGTGAGCCATGCAAGCATGGCTCACCCGGCTTCCGGGCCTGAGATTCCCAGCTTGGCCACGAGTCCCAGGAGTGACCCGACAGGTATCGCTGGGTATCCACGGGTAGCCGTCAGGTTGGAGCCGGGAAGCGCGTTACGTCACCGTTATGTGAGTTTCCGTAGTTGTCTATTTAACCATATTTGTTACGATAAAATACTGTTAATTCGGTATGCAGCCTGCTACATAATACTATAAAATTTACAGCTAAGGCAAAGAAAATGGCATTCTACTGTATTTTATACAGTAAATTGCAATGAAATACACCAAATCCACCATACAGCATGTCACTGCATATTTTACAGGACTATACCGTCAAACTACTCTACACCTTGATAACGTAGCATTTTACTGTAAGTTACAGTAAATTTCAACTGTATTATGATACTGTAAAATTTACGGTAGATGGCCCATCATTAGGTTATTTTAGGGGCTCATCGGTGGGGCCAACATGAAAGTACAACAGTAATTTACAGTAAGTTGTATAATTTTATGGTATAAATGTGCTGTAGATTTTACAGTAAACATCTGTTTGTTCTATATTACGGTAGACCAACTTGTAACCGTAATTTTTGCAGCAAAATACTGTGCAAATATTTGCCAGCTAAATACCGTATAAACTACAGGAAACTTTTTACAGTGTAGCCATAGACATTGACACCTCCAAGCACCATTATATCCTTCCAATTAATTAACATCTTTAGCCACGCTTGCTTTTTTATAACATATTTTTGCAAAACAACACAATAACTCATGAGTCTATCTTTCAGAATAATATTGTCGCCCGAAGAAGATGACGATAATGAAACGGGTCACATCGACCTCTCGGAATTTGCTCTCGGCCATGCGCTTTTCTGCCAAATGGATGTTTTGTGCCATTTTGAAGATGGCAAGACGGGCTGGAAGGAATCTGCCAGGTAATGTCTATATCAGTTAAAATTGTGTGGCATCTGATCAGCTGGTTTTTTTGGCATCTTATCTCAGAAGCAATGACAATAATCTGGTCGTTCAACTTCAGTCTTAACATCATTTTGAGACTAATGACCACCCTGTGCCTTCTTAATCATCGCTCCTCACCTCTGAAATTTAGTACCTGCAAATGTCGGATTATCCACCAGCAGTAGTTTTAAAAGAAAGTTACGTTTCTTATGATCATTAGGCTTTTTTTCCAGACTCGAGTAAGGCAAAATCATTACTGAAACGCTTGCTGAATGAAGTTATTTTATTTATGTTTCATTGTCGTTCTGCCTGACAGAAGTGGCCCACTGGGCGCTAGAATTTGCAGGACCACCTCCAGTTTATGGACACAATTCAGTTAGGATCTTATGCCACCTTAAAGCCCCACGGTCTGTCAAACTTAATATTTTCTAAAACTTCATCAAATTATTGAAAATCACCTTATTTTATCAAAGCACACTAAATGTGCATAAGCTAATGAATCTACCAGGCATTAATTACAAAAAGTAACTAATACTTTGAAAGAAATCAAGATCAAGACATTGGAAATACAATGGAAATGGATATATTGGATTTTGTATAGCATTAAAAAAATTTTACTAGGTGAAGTTTATTTATTTTATAGAGAGATAGTGAACCCAGCAAGGCTCTGGATTGTAAGTAATAAGTTTTAGGTACAGCTGCAAAATCACATATAATGAGACTCCAAACATTGCAAAAAAATGCAGTAAAAGTTTTATATAGACTTGATTTACGGATGCCAACAAAACACATATACCATAAATATAATATTATGATGGTAAAAGATATGTACAAGGCTAGCATGATTGAATTTGTGTTCAAATTGATAAAAAATCTTGTCCCTCCTATTTTTTATGAAGGCGCGAAACTATGGAATAATTTTCTGCAACAAAACAATCATGATATTAAAACATTAAAAGCATTACACAAAAGCATCAAAAATAACTTCCTCGGTGGTTATATACCTGTTATAAATGGATATTGACCTTCATTATTTTTATATAAATCAAACCTGATTCTGTAAAGGCAACCAGCCTGATAAGCCTTGGCTTTTTCAGGTCGCCATCCACTTTTGGTTAATAAAATTACTACTACTACTATAATGAAGCGAATGCCAGATAGCATTCCAAATTGTATCGATGTCAGCGCATTGTCGGTGACGTCAAAACAATGTAGAAACGACGCTGGCCCAATTTGCTATCTGGGATGCAAAAGATTTTAGCCACTGTCATATTGAGTGACAATCCAGCTTTAAGCCAGATCTATTCATTTACACTTGGAAGTTTCCAAAACGTTTGATGTGACTGTCTTTTGTTTGCATTCAGATGGCTAAAATATGAGGAAAAGTTGGATGTAGCAAACAGATGGAGCAAACCCCATGTGGCGACCACATCTATGCATGCAATTCAGTTAGTCAAGAGAGGACTTGAGAATGATACAGTCATCTTGAACCTGCAGTCTCCTCATGGATGTCTACACCAGGTGGCAGGTGAGTGCAATTAACGCAAGGTGGCACTGCAGAGCTGAAGTTGAAACATACTGTAGCAGAAGAACTTCGTTTATGAGCCCTGTCTAGTCCCTTGTCCCATCATCCATGATAGTGATAGAATGTATAGTAAAACTTTAAAAAAAATTAACTTTAGCGATCCAGAGCTTAACACAAGTACCTGGAGCTACAACGAGCTTAATCAGTTGGTAAATGCAGGAAACGTGGGGTACAGTTAGTTTCATAAATATTGTCAACTCTAGACAGCTGTAGCAACCTATTTATGGCTGTAGCTATAACTGGCTAAAGCCAGCTGCTTTTGTCTACTCCTAGCATAACATAATTTGATTTGGTGGCAATATGTCCTTGCAGAAAAAATAGCCAGACAAGTAGCTAAGGACAAGAACTTCACCACAGAACAACAATGCTTGCTCAAAGACATCCTGTTAAAGCCTCACAAACACCAGCACAGGAAAGGTATCACGAAGGAGACAACGAAAGCTAAGATCGAGCGATTCAAGTCACTGCCGCTGGACGAAAAGGCGAAGAACGAGAAAGATGAACACGAAGACAAAGATGATCTGAAGATGAAGAAGGAGAAGCGTGAGTCACTAAAGACTTAAATTGGATTGAATTTCAATCGAATTAATAAGTCATGTTAAAAAAGGGCCAATGCACATTGATCAGAATTGCACCAAACTATATTGAAATGAAAAGATTGTGACACAATGGGGTTGGGTGGGGTGATTAGGGCTTTACGTCCTGTATTTCTGCACCATTTGGGCTAATTAGGACAGACAGAGACCATGGCAATGAGATGAAGGATGAAACAGCCATCCAACTTAGGCTCGACCGGGAATCGAACCCGGCCCTGAATTGTGACACAATGACTAGAATTTAAAAGAATAAGAGGCATCTTCAACTGTTTCAATTATATTTTATTTAACTGATTTACATACCTTGATCATTTTATGCTGAGTGATCATCATATATATGTGCTCTACAAATTGATTACATTAAATTCAAATTCGTAAAACTTCTAAAACTGAATTCATTTAACAAAACGAGTTTTACCTTATCTTTTAATTCAGGGATAGAACGTTTGAAGAAGTTGCCAAAAACGGAAACCGAAGTGTCAGCTTTATACCATACGTACCCAGGTGGAGTTTTGCCTGAGCAACTCAAACCATATAAGGTAAAAGCAGTTACTGATTACAATTAATATCCAAAATTATGAAGAATCAAATCTCAATTGCAATTACGATATATTCTCTAGCAATTTGAATTCTCTGCACTATTAACTAAGAAGTTTGATTTATATGTTTCTCTATATCTGTATGTTAAGATTCCCCAGATGATTGCAATTTAGTATTCAAAACTGTCATAATTTGTGAAAGTTCAATTGAGCTCATGTTTAGTGTAGTAATTCAAATATAGAAAAATTATTTCGTAATATCATTATGCCTCCTTATATTTTTGCGTTGATGTTTTCAGTTGAATGTAATGAGCAGTCAAAACTAGCAGAATCTGAATTATTATTTTTTTATTGCAATGACTCAGACTCAGACTCAGACTCATTTTATTTCCTATACATATACAAACGATATATACAGGTGGAGACACCCCTAAGATAATTTCTTATCGCTACCGGGGTGCCACCAGAATATTCTTCATCCCGATCCCAGCAGACCCTACCAGACAGATTTTAGCATTTTAAATAAATTTATTTATGATAAGATTAAATATCTAGTTTGGAGAAGGCAATGAGAGACACTGTATATCATGATGAGACGCCACTTTGAAGATTACACTTAAGTATATATATATATAGGTGTATGTCACAGTTGATTAAGAGGAATGGCATATATAACAGTTTCTTACAGTGCAAAGTGTTTGATACATACTTACTAATTGAGTTTTGATGTAATTTACAAAACTATGGAAACTATGTGTGGTAATTTTATTCTTTATATTAGCTGGACAATTATTATATATATTGGGCAAACAAAATCTTATACTTTTGTTTGTGAAATAATGCTTACTCTGTGGGGTGACCAAATTATTTGCATTTCTGGTTTCATATTGGTGAATTTCTGAGTGTCTTTGGTACATAGAATTCGTGAAATAAGATGGAAGAGTTCCGTTTTCCAGCTTGAAGGCAAACTTGAGTTCCTGCAGAGCACACAGATCTGTTACCTTCAGAACATTAAATTTTTTGAAAAGTGGGTCGGTATGGGCATTATATTTTGAGTTTGAAATAATTCTGACAGCCTTTTTTTGTAACTTACATAATTTTGATGCTTGAGTGCCCCATGTTAAAATTCCATAATTTAAATAAGGAGTTATTAGTGAACTATATATTGTTTGTAAAATAATTGAAGGGACAAACTTTTTCATTTTACACATAATACCAATTGTTTTTGCTATTTTCTGGGATATCATATTGGTGTGTGACTTCCACGACAGATGTGTGTCAATTATGATACCTAAATAATTAAAATGAGTGACAAATTCAATGTCAGTATTGTCAATTTTTAAGTTCATAGGTCTTACAACTTTATTTGGAGAGTGAAAGTACATGGCCTTTGTTTTATTTGGATTTAAAGAGAGTTTATTAAGCTTAAACCAATCATTTATGTTATTAAGTTCTTGATTTATTTCTACTTCAGCATTTTCATTTAAGGAGTTAAAAGCATTTAGTGTTGATGAGGAAGTAGAATGTGAATCAGAGGACAAAGCAAAAAAAAATAAAAATTTATATCTGGGATTGGAATTGAATCAGCATAAGCCTTAGTTAACTCCTAACTGGAATATAACTCTTATTTTACTTGGAGATGGTTGTTTTAACAAAACAAATATTACAATTCCAGCCGAACAAAAAAATCATGAGCAAGATACCAGGAGGTTCCGAAGTGGCCAGCATTCTCATCGGACAAGTTGATTTTATCACCGAGCCTATAATGGTATTCGCAAGACTGGTCTACTCGAATGTCTTGCAAGACTTGACGGAAGTTGCAATTCCAACGCGATTCATTTTCGTTCATCTCGGACCGAGCAACAGCACATCGATCTGGGAAATGATAGAAAATGGAAGAGCCATGGCAGCTCTGTTGAATGACAGGGTATGTATAGAAGGGCAGTGACATTTGCCGAATACAGTGCTGTTCAAATGTTTATACATCTACTGGAGTTTTGCCATTCCAGTTAGCTAAAGACATATCTGAAGTAATGCTTGTGGCATTTGTCTGATGTTAGGAGCAGACAATATACTGTACTGTATTATATTTACATTGGGGTCATACATTTTACACACCCCCACACAATGATATTCCAATGAGAGATGGGTATGTACTGTCCCTAGCCTCTGACATACTGTATGGCATAAAATAAGCTATAAAAGCCTGCTTTATTGATATGACTGATTTTGATGCTGCCATAAGCAAGCTATTAGACAATTTTTGCACTGTATCTTATTGTGCACTTATATATATTGTATTATCAAGACTATTGGGTTTTTGGTATAATTATGGTTGACTATAGAGGGTTTACGGAGACCTGCTTTTGGGCGCTTCATAATTAAGCCACTCTGTACCCACCAAACTTTCACAGAAATAAAACAAAAATGTCAAGAGATAAACAAAATGATGGAATGAGGTCATCGAAAGACAAAATCATCCAATTACCATCACCTTAGGAGATGTCTACCATTGATACAAACAACATTCTGAACAGTGTAGTTGTCTGGTCTGTACATGGCATGCCTTCACTACCAACCGAAATGACAACATTGGCGAATTTAATGTATACTTTTATTTGTCAGCTTCATGTCATTCATGACATATGTGTCACAATATAAACAGAAAAAAAAACGAAGTAAATTACATACAGAAGCAATGAAAGCAAAAGAGAAACTTTTAAGTAGTAAATAAAACTAGGTTCCAGCTAATATAAAGATTTGTTATCATGTCAATTTTGCTAAAATTTTGTTAAAAATTGAGTCAATTTAATTGTCCATATTTGGCAATATTTGACTTGTAAGCGACAATTGCAGCATTTTGTTGACCTTGTTCAGTTGAGTAATTAATAGGGTCACTAATGAGTGTGTTGTGTGACCTATGTTTCAGATATTTTGCGAGTTAGCATACAAGTCCTCCACAAAATCGGACCTCATCGCCGGCATCGAGGAGTATATCGATGACCTCACCGTTTTGCCGCCAAGTATTTGGGATCCTATGACACGACTAGAACCCCCAGAAACAACAATTTCTGATGTAAGGTTCATTTCAATTTAAAGGAATTATAAGTTTCTGGGCATCCATTATACAGCTGATTATCAATAATGATGTCATAAAGCTAAAGGCACTTATGACTTATTGCTGCTAAGTGGTCAACTGCTTTATGAAGATAATCACTAAGTTATAATAAATTTACAAGGCCTAATTGTAGCTGCCCACAACCGAAGCCGAGCCCAAAAAAAACACTCAGTCTTATTCCCAGACGTTTATTACAGTGAACCAAGTAATTTGTGTATTTGGAATTTCTTGAACATAGTTCTGACATTGGTCTAACATCACGCTAACTTTGTCCAATATTCTTTACATTGGCCCAACATCACGCTAACTTTGTCCAATATTCTTTACATTGGCCAAACATCACGCTAACTTTGTCCAATATTCTTTACATTGGCCCAACATCACGCTAACTTTGTCCAATATTCTTTACATTGGCCCAACATCACGCTAACTTTGTCCAATATTCTTTATATTGGCCAAACATCACGCTAACTTTGTCCAATATTCTTTACATTGGCCCAACATCACGCTAACTTTGTCCAGTATACTTTACATTGGCCAAACATCACGCTAACTTTGTCCAATATTCTTTACATTGGCCCAACATCAAGGTAACTTTGTCCAATATTCTTTACATTGGCCCAACATAAAGTTAACTTTGTCCAGTATACTTTACATTGGCCCAACATCACGCTAACTTTGTCCAATATTCTTTACATTGGCCCAACATCACGCTAACTTTGTCCAGTATACTTTACATTGGCCCAACATCACGCTAACTTTGTCCAATATTCTTTACATTGGCCCAACATCAAGTTAACTTTGTCCAATATTCTTTACATTGGCCCAACATCAAGTTAACTTTGTCCAGGATACTTTACATTGGCCCAACATCACGCTAACTTTGTCCAACATTCTTTACATTGGCCCAACATCACGCTAACTTTGTCAATATTCTTTACATTGGTCTAACATCAAGTTAACTGTGTCCAATATTCTTCAGTTTATTGTTCTTTGAATTTTCAGGACAAGATCCGGAAACGTCTGATGGAGTCGGCTCGGCATGCTGCAGGCCCGGAAGCATATCACTTCGCAGAGAGTGCGGAAGGCGATCCTACTCTAAAAAGAACTGGCAGGTCAGTTCATTTATAGTGGGATTCAAAATAAATGTCCACTTGCTTTACGGTTATATATTTAAGCATGAAAAGCTTGGAGCAGCACAAAATGGGCCTATAATTTTCCATAATTTAAAAAACTAAAACCTCCCTACATTTAGACTATAGCTGGGTGCAACAAAGTGTAGTGTAGTTCATTAACTACATCACCAAATGTTTTGAATGCTGGGTCACCCATGTATTGAAGACGTAGTAACTCTTTTGTTTTATGTAATTATAGGCAGTCATTTGCCCGATTCTTTTTGTCCTTAAATTGACTTGAAGATCACACTAGCAAGTTGAGCTTTAAAATTCAGCAAGTTTAGCTTTAATTCAGCAAGTTGAGCTTTAATTCAGCAAGGCAATGTTTGAACTGGATTTGGCTAGACTTCATGGATTCAGCTGCATGTAAACTAAGATTATGCAGTCTAAATGATGAGTAAAATGTCATCAATAAGCTAAAAAGAAATCAGTGGTTGCAATTGCAAATGTAGTAGTGGGCCAACTTGTTATGTTATTCAATATTGTACTGAAAGAACAGAGGGGGAAAGTGCAATTGAACCAATGTCAGCCTGTTCAGGGTTGTGTTTCATAATATGACAAGCCCGCAGTGACCATTTCATATTAAAACAATGGAAGGATTTGTTCATATAAATACACGAAGTCAAATAATTAATCTTACAAATTAAAAAGGAATTATGAATTTTATTTTTTTTATGCTCGGGGTCAGTGTTTTAGCATGCAGAACATGACACCACAATAACAAAAATTCAAAAAAACATCACTTGCCATTGTTATGATTATGACGTAATATAGCAACCCTGACATGGCTTACAAAAATGTGTGAGTGTCCCCTCTTACTATTTCTAATCTTTAAATGAAGTCAATAAAATAAATATACAAAATGTAAAATGAATACCTGGAAAATCTCCAGACCACTAATCCAGTCCTGTTACACTTTTAGATTATTTGGTGGCTTGTTTCAAGATATCAAAAGGCGATATCCTCATATGTTGAGTGATTACCGAGATGGCTTGAACATACAATGTCTGGCCGCTGTAATTTTCTTATACTTCGCTTGCATCACTCCGATTGTGACATTTGGTGGAATGTTAGGCAAGGCTACTGGAGAGTACATGGTAAGTCACAATTTTATCTTACACTTATTTTAATCATACTGTTGAATATTATTCCCGCAATAATAACTAGGAATCGCAGTCGCTTTTCAGCTTTTTGTTGGCAAATGTCATCATGCATTAGCTTGCATTTCAAGGCATGTGATTGGTCAGGCTCAACTTTTCTGGTGTGAAGAACTGAACATGACAAATTCATAGTTTCACAAATCATTTGCTTTGTTGTGTTTCTTTTTTATCGTAACTGTATATAGTTGTGGTTGTTTCATCTGTTTGATTGTTTATAGTTATTCAATTGAGATAAACAAAATAATAATTTGTACTTTCTTCGCATTGTTTGCCAAGTTTCTCATGAAACTTGGAATCTGTGACATCAAAATAGGGATTTTGATAGATGGGATTTAGCAGACAAGACCTGCAGTGATGTCATGTTCTGATTCTGTGCAAATCTCAATTGGGATTCATAATAATTATACTGGGATAATAAATTTTCCTTTGATCACAAGCCGGGGGGTTCTCTATTGTTTAAGAGATTTGGTATTTCAAGGTTACACTAGCCCAAAGCTCAATGCTGGACCAGCCTCTATTTTAGATCCGGCTGGTAATGAGAAATATGGTAGCAACCGTTTGATATCACAATCTGGTTGTAAGGTGTTAGCCTGCCAGGTCAGACATAACGTACAAGTTTGAATAACATATGGAGGATTGAGTTTGACAAACCCAGCTACCGCACACCACCCAGGTACTTTTATGGGTACTTGCAATGGAAAACCAGAGTGATATAGTACAGTTTGTACTTCTTATGAGTGCTTTTGATTAACTCATGTTCACAACTGAAACATAGGGAATTTAGAAAGACTCTGGCTGGCCAGAAGCCTAGATGAAATTGAATTTATGGATGCATCGGTATTCTGACATGTATATCAGAGGGATATAAAAGCAAATAGTTTGGCAGTTTTGTTCATTGGGCTAAATTAAAATCTGGACAGGGGGGTCAGTTACTGTGACAAAAAAGCTATTTTTAGCATAACGTCATCACCTAAGCTCTTCTCTGATTGGCTGGGAAGTCCAATTGCAGACGATCGTTAAGATCACTGCTCTGACTATGGGAATGCCCTGTTACGAGACAGTAAGTGCTAAAATGCCTTTGAAAAGCATTTTTAACGTTTCATAATGAGATAGTGCGCTAAGAGAATACATTCTAATTAATTGATGAAAAAAAATATCTGGTCTATGAGTGCATGTTGTACACTGTTCTACGGCCTCAAAGTCGGGGAAACCCTCTTCTTACAGCCACAACAGTTTCTTACTATAATAATATATTGTGTATATCATGTGGAAGTTGACAAATACATTTAAGCGCTTGTGGTTTAGTATATAGTGACTGAACTTTTTATCTCAGGCTCATGGTATGATAGAAAATGCGTGAAGCAACAATCATGGCATGGAGTGAGCTTAAGCACAATGATGGGCTTAACGAACAACACAATGTCATGTTCATTGTTGGTCCCTTAAGTTAGAATTAACAGGAGCAGTGATTGACCGTTTTTCAATCATTTTTACTCAGATGCTCTGGCTGAAGTACTCCTACAGGAGTGGACAAAAAGGTTGTCCACAACTGATATGGCATCACAGGCTGGGTAATTGGCCCCCTTAAAAGGGAAGGGGGGGGGGGGGTATTAATTGAAATTCAATCTCATCAGTCTAAGCATTGTTATGGGGTTGTTGTGCATTCCTCATTATGACACATGATGTTAAATATTTTATGAGAACATAAAACCCCTTTGGATAAGTTGTCACTATAAAACACAATATTGAATACTGGTAACATGAGTATAGACCAAAGAATCAAAACACCTCAGTTACAGAAATAGAAAGAGTAGGACATTGTATATTACTTCAAAGCATTACAAGCTCTTTTAAAGTAACAGAGAATATATAAGTCTTGTTATCTTGTTTGTGGTCATTATGAAGAAGGTGGCGTCCTGGTGAACAGACAGATTCTCGATTTTCTCAAATCAGTAAGTGTTCACATCTGTGTGCTGTATAGTTAATATCCAGCACCCTAATCATGGTGTTGCATTGTTTACAATTTGGCTAATACTATATATATAACTTTATTGACAGGATATTATCATTATTGATACATTTGTCAATCATACAAATAATATACAATAATACAGTACTTGTACAGTAATAAGATAATAATACTAAAAGTTTTAAGCTAACAGTCTATATTTTTTTTTAACTATGTATTTTACAGCAAGTCGGTCCCAGTTGTGACTAGTAAAAATACTAATAATAAAAAAAAAATTTACAATACAGACAAATAATAAAATTAAATTAAAAATACAGACAGATATATACAGCTTGTTTCAGTGGTTGTAGCCAATCTGGCTATACTAAGTAATTTGTTTATCCATGCAGCTGATATGCCTAAAAGAAGACCAGAGAAATGAATGCAGATATCCTTTCAGAAATTGGTCTATTTAGTATATAAATGGATTTAATCAGCAAGTGCATACAATTTTTACGCCTAAATTTTGTTGCTAGGTAGAACAAAGTATTACCTGATATCTTTTTAGTCTGAATTGTAACTAAACTTTTTTTGTACATGTATATCTAAAATATCTGATAAGTATAGCAGGTTTCTACTGACAAGTTAGTCAGCCAACATTTATTTACTTCATTATCAAGATGGAAAATTCAATCATGATCATGAAATACATAACATAACAAGAGTAATTTGTAATATTACAATCAGCTGTAAGGACAGTCATTCTAGGCACAGTAAAGTAGTCTAAAATGTTTAGCTACTTCTTATGGTGGCCAAGGAGCACACTTTCTGGTGCGAAAGTTTCGCCCCTCGAAAATAGGAGATCGTTCTGTCGTATTACGAAAGTAGTTAGAAGCCTTTTTTAATGCAAACATATCAATAGATGTATTTTACTTAGAATACAGCTGTACCACTGAATACTGGCTAATATAACTTGCAAGATTAGTTTCATTTTGCGTCGTTTTTAACTCAGGATTGTAGCCAAACTAAAATCCATAGAAAGATGATATTATTATAACGTAAGGAAGCACAGCAATGATCCATTAACCAGTATTCTAGGTAAAACACATCTAGAGATAATCACGTGTAAACTTAGGCTCCCAGACTGCTCGGAAGGGACTTTGGCTTTTGTGGGTCAAAAGTGACGGTCACCCGCGAAACTATGTGACCAAGGAGGTGCACCCTTCGGCAACTATAACTTCTACTGAAAAGTAAAATTTCAAAATGATATTAGTGCACCTTATCAGCAAAAAAGGAAAAAAGAAAATTGTTATCACATTGAATCACAGCATATCAAAAGACAATCACTGACACTCATAGACATGTAAGACATTGTGAATACAATTTTTAATGATTATTAATGTTTTAGTTGGTTTTTATTCAGGCTATTTTCATTAGTGAAACTTGAAATATTGCATTTTGATTTTTAACCTACACCAAGTTCCAAAAAGTATTTCATTTGTTCCAGCTTTGATGCATGTATGCTCAGCAACTGAAATAAAATACCAGATCTGTGATTCAATCGGAACAGATTTTGTTAAAAGTTTCTGTCACTAACCAACTCGTCCAGCAAGAATTCAAAATGGCTGATTCAACTGATATCCCGGAAACTCTAACAGAAGCCACCATGACAAATGACCAAGGATTCATCACAGAATATTCACTGGATGACTTCCCAGCTGATAATTTCAACCCAAAAACCCTTTATGTAATAATCATGCCAATAATTTTGGTGTTTGGCGCAGTAGGAAATATCATGTCGTTCATTCTGATGTCTAGGAAAGCGATGCGCAAATTGAGCATCTGTATGTATCTTCGGTGTTTGGCCGTTTTTGACACTGTCTCGCTGTGGGCCAATGGAATTTGGATAATCTTATTTTATGGAAGTAACTTCAAAATAGATTATGGCTATTACTTAGGCTGCATCAACTACTTAACTGTCCTCCTATTCTATCAAATCTGTGCCTGGATCATTTTGGCAGTAACAGTCGAGAGATTCATTGCTGTGTACTTTCCATTCAAAGCAGAAAAACTTTGCACAGTTCGTAATGCCAAAATTGTCTGCGGAGCCATAGTCACCCTTGCTACTCTACTCAACTCACCAAGAATTTTCATTTTTCGAACAACAGATTTCAATGGGCATAAAACATGCTATGTCATTGATTCTGGCATTCATCTTAATACTGGGCCTTTCAGTATGTTCACAACGTTGATATGGTCTTTTATCCCTGCTCTAGTGATGATCATCCTAAGCACCCTCATTGCAGTCAAGCTTTACTTGCGTTCCAGAGAGAGTTCCCTCCAAAGTCAAACTTCTGCGTCGGTCAAAAACACAGTCATCATCCTGCTCACAGTTTCCTCTACTTTCGCCATCTTAACTCTACCATTCGGAGTCGACTACATCTATGATGAGGATCCATTCTTAAACCGGCCATACAAGGTGTTTTTCAACAGTTTGCTTTTCCTCAACCAAGGAACCAACTTCATCCTATACTGTTGCACTTCAAAGATGTTTCGTGATGAGCTGAAGAGGATGTTTCAAGTCATGCCAAATGATGTGGCCTCCAGCACTGGGACTTAATTCCTTAGGCCTCAGAAAATAGTGTCACTTTGCATGATGGGCCACATCTAAATGCTTGGGTGAACAAAGGGCCCCTCTGCATGGTCACCCTCTGGTACCTTTGCCCACTGGTGAAGACTGTTTATCTTTGCTAGGGTACCTGGTGATCAAATCAAGACTAGAATGCCCCAAAGAGTGACTGGAGCAAATAGAAGTAAATATGAGAATTAGAATATATAAATGGATGTTGTTATGAAATTAAAGATACCTTTTATTTGTGACAAAGCTTAGTCTGAAGTGTGTTTGTTATTATTGTTTCTATAGTTTACACTGCAAGACGCTTGTAACAGGCAAGTCCTTGCCACTCACCAGGGTTGAGTAGAGAGAGAGAGAGAGTGGGAGTCCTCATCATGTTTCCCATTTATCCCATAATGGGACATGAGAATGCTTCACTCTAAAAAAAATGGGGACAGATTTGGGGAACTAAACCCTTCAGCACTTCACCTTTCAGAAGTTAGCTTGGATCTTTTGAAACACTTTCACGTTATCCATAACTTGCATATGTGCACTAGTAATGTAATATCCTGCATTTATTAGCTCGGTGTTGAGAACTGTGGAGGCCGTCATTTTCGACTTTCCCGGAGTTTTGCACTCGCCGGAAATACGTCACTGTTGTACTACATGTCTCAGCCAGGGAACTGTATACAGTTCTGTGGTCTCAGCCAATGAGAGCCAAGTATTCCAGAGGCTTGGCATTGCAATCCAACTGGTGACAAAGACTGTCAATATCAGTTTCAGAAACTCTGTTAATTGCACTTTAGTTGAGTACATGTCATGGTTCTTAGTGTGAAGAAAATTGCATTGAACAAGTTAGATAAGTGAGTAGGCCTGAATTCTATAGACTATAGTACTAGATGAATATTTATAGATTTCAACATATGTTTAGATAAAATGCACTGCCATGGATATTTTCTAATCATCTCTTTTATTACCCTCTACATGTCAGTAAAATCCATTCATTCATTCATTGCTCAACTGGCCCTTATTTCAATCAGGACAGATTGCTATTGGTATAGGTATTGTTTATTGACTTGTGCATTACATATTATATAACAACAATAACAAAACCATTTTAGTCACACCCAGCCCACTTGGGCTTTCAAGTCATTCCTTCTATAAACAAATGAAACAAAAAAGAGTGGCAAATTAAAATAATACAATAAAAGTGCAGTTATTAACAAACAATAGGTGTTATGGAAAATTAACTGTTTTTTTAAGAACAAATTAACTATTTCTATGTTTATCATAAATTTTCCAGACATGTTTAGCAGAGTTAAATTTTTGCAGTAACAGTGTAAATTTGGAGGGATTATCAAGTGTATAAATGTAATGATCTAATATGTTCATTTATAAAACTGTTTCTTTCATGATTATACAACTTGCAATTAAAAAGAAAGTGGGCTTCATCCTCAACATAGTCTTCATGACACAATTTACAGACTCACCTTTCTATTTCCATCCCTGTCCATCTTCCCATCTCAATTTCTAAAGGTATAATGCCAAAATGTAACTGGGCAAGCTCACTTCTATATTTCCTATTCATACACATAGAAACACATGATTCAATACAAAAGCTATCATTATATATTGAAAGTCATATAGGTCCGAAATTTTAGGTAATCTTTTAAGGTATTTTTCCACTCATTACACTTATGGTAATGTGCAGTAGCCCAGGCTACACATGGATTAATTGATTGATCATTTAGAGTGGATTAAGAGAATGCCATGTTTTTTTCTCCTTAAATTGCAAACTGCCCCTGAATCATTATAGCAAAGCAGTATTCCAATTCTGTTTCCAGCCATTATATGTTCAGAAATATAGCAATACCAAATATGAGCTTAATTTAATCATAAAATGATATCATCTAGCAAATTATGCCTATCGTGATATTAAATAACTTTTATTTTGCTTTGGACAGAATAAAATGTCAAATATGGGTACTATTAATTAAGAGGCTTCAGATAATATAGAATCAGGGTTATTTGTCCATGCAGGGAGCAAATATGCATATACTCATGATAACAAACTGGTAATTGCAATGCTGTATCCCAAATTACAATTACCACCTTGTTGTGCTATCTGTTCTTGTCATTGATTAAAATTGCAATGACCAGTGAAACGGATTGCAATCTGTGCAGGATGATAAGTATTTAGGACATAAGTGACGTCACTAGCCTTGGTGCCGTGTGCAGTACTTTTAATTGGCTGAAAACCAGACCAAACCCGACTGAAAGACATTTTCTTTCACTGCAATATGTTTTATTATATCTAATTGAACTTTTAAAATTACCATACAAATCTCCTTTAGTTCCCCTTTAATGGATTTTTTAAAAAGCAAAATAGGTTTTTGTTTCTCTTTTTTTGTAGATTTTAATCTAAAATATTATACACAGTGAAATAAAATTTTGATTTTAAAAACAACAATTGGATTTCTTTGAATTTTCAAACAACCAATTTAGTGGAAGTTTTCAGTTTTCACATTTTGTAAATTAGGATTTATCCACACATCAGTAATCATTGTTTATCTTTGTGTCGTGTTTTAACAGACAAAAAGCCAGTTTGCCACTTGTGAAATTTTATTTTACCATTAGTACAATGGTAGGCAGACGACTGGTGCCATATTTTAATAAGACCCAATGGTTATGTGGTATATATTATGTGGTTAGCCACGAGTGAATTCTGAAGCCAATCTGTCCACGAGTGAGGGAATATAAAAATATACCACATATCCACTTGGGTCTTATTTATACCCCACAATTTTCACTTTTGGTTGAACTGCCTGGCTATGCATTCCTGTAGTATAGAAAAAATCATGAATATTCATTTTTGCCATTGACCAATCAGAGCATTGCATAACTGTCAACAACGTCATAACCTCAAAACTTTCGGGGACATTTTCAGAATAATAAAGGAATTTACGAATGATATTTACAAACCAGTTGTTAAATATTTCTTGTAAGAATTTGTTTTTATAGTAGATTTTGAAAGATAATGTTTTATTGTTCAGTATTATTCGATTGTATTACCGAAGCGATGACGCTCCTGTCACGTTGCCCATAGCAACACAGCCACACAATAGCTTGTATCGGTGGACTTAACAGATCATTGATTTTTGTTACGTTTTTTGGTCCTAGAATCGTTAATTTTGGTCCGATTTCAAAAATTAAATCTTTCTTAGGGAGCTGACAATTTTATCTTCTGATTGTTGGTAAAATTATGACTCCGAATATTGTTTTAAAGCGGCGGTGCTAGTATAAACGGCAAAGCGCTTAGCTGCAAAAAGTGATTTTTTTGTCAGTGGCCTGCCATACATAGAAGTATGTGGTATACATTTCCCATCCTTGTAAGGTAAGCTATGTAGTATACACCTGTATACCACATCTAGGCTATACCACATGGCTTTTCTATGTGGTATACAACTGATTGTGGGGTATACACTTTTATCATATAATGAAAGAAAAATATTATAAATTTAAATATAATTCTAGAATTTGATATATAATTTAAATTTACATGACAGCATACACTTATAAAAAAAAAAAAGAGAGAAAAAAAAAACATAAAATAATAAATAAATAAACATATATGTAAGCAGAAAACTACTTCATCAGTAATAATAATATATATATATATCACATGAATACATTGTTAATTTTCAAGAAGAACTAAATTACCAAGATCCAGTAAATAACGTGAACTGCTATCTACAAATCTACAATCACAATTAAAAGTACAATCACCCACTCAATGAGCAGCATATTAAAAACCAACTGACAATGTATTTTACATATATGATATACTTTGCTGCCATCAGATCTTCCTGTTCCCTAATGCATCTCATTGTCATCTGAAGGGCTACCTCAGAAAGAGCCTGAACACTTTTCCCACTTCTTTGGGTGGAACGGGAGCCCACTGTCCTCTACCAAAAAGTTTCCTAGTACTAAATGAGACTTGCATATGATACTATTGAATATTGTTTTCAGAAAGATATTTAATTATTCTCTTTTTAAATGATTGGATACCAAATTGATGATCTATGGTGTCTTCCAAAGTATTCCGTACTTTAGGACCATCTGCTTTCATTGATTTTTTATAAAGCTCTGTTTTACAAAATGGTACATTTAACTTATGATAATTTTGTGTGATGTCACTGGATATCTCAGAATTTCTTTTAAATAACTCATCAAATATGTTTGGTAGAATTCATTTGACATAAGTTCCAGACACATAAGACAGTTTGAAAGGACATTATAGTTTTTAAGTTTGCGAAACACCAACAATTTCAACCTAAACTGGTATCCATGGTATGCTGGGGGACAAGTCCGAAAACCAAAGTTTTAATTTTTGGGCATGCTTTTTTTTAAAGTGTTTGAAAATTAGACTGACATTTACCACTTAATGTGGTTTCCTTTGGGAAAAGCAGATGTAATATAGGTATTAACATTCAAAATTATCTAGTTGCAAATTTTGACATCCGACTAGTTGACAAGTGATTTCCGACAGTCGTGTTAACACTAATATAGCAAACCTGGTCATCAGCAGTTCCCCATCTGCTAGCACTTGGCTAGGAGGGGTACCCTTTCTGGCTGAACTGGTGGAGGTACTGGTCAAATTGCTCCAGACCTCACGATATAGCCCACAGCGATATTTTCAACATAACATATTGCAATTGCTTTGAATTATTTTTGTAGGGTGCAATGGAGTGTCTCCTCAGTGGCGCCATCTGCGGTGTCATCTACCACATTTTCTCTGGACAGCCGCTGGTCATTGTGGGGGCCACTGGGCCATTGCTAGTGTTCGAAGGAATAGTTTATCAAGTAACTAAGTAAGTATCCTATCTTACAATAGTTTTTAATGAGATGATACTTAGCACTGGCACCAAGTACATCACCAATTATTAATATTAGCAAGGAACTTCATAAACTGTGTGTAACACAGTTTGCAGTTCACATTACTTATTACATGTTTCTGGTTTATTGCTAGTATTGGTTTTTTTCTTCTATTTTCAGAACATTTGACCTGGATTTCCTCGCGTTTCGGTTTTGGATAGCAATATGGATCACCATTATACTAATGGTTATTGTGGCTTTTGACTTGTCATCGTTAGTAAGGTAATTGTTTTTGGTGCTTTAATGCTGTGTTGTATTTTAACCAATGTGTCACATCGACTAAAAGTAGATTTTGTGTGATTTAATGCTGTGTTGTATTTTAACCAATGTGTCACATCAACTAGAAAGTAGGTTTTGTGTGATTTAATGCTGTGTTGTATTTTAACCAATGTGTCACATCAACTAGAAAGTAGGTTTTGTGTGATTAAATGCTGTGTTGTATTTTAACCAATGTGTCACATCAACTAGAAAGTAGGTTTTGTATGATTTAATGCTGTGTTGTATTTTAACCAATGTGTCACATCAACTAGAAAGTAGGTTTTGTGTGATTTAATGCTGTGTTGAGTTTTAACCAATGTGTCACATCGACTAAAAGTAGATTTTGTGTGATTTAATGCTGTGTTGTGTTTTAACCAATGTGTCACATTAACTTAATTTGGATTGATGTAAGGCCAAAGTTATGCCGACCTGACCAAACACGTTCTCTGGGCATTATGGGCTTTGTAATATATTATTCTATAACTTTTTTTTAATGGATACTACTGACAGATGCATATGAATTTCACTTAATTTAAATTCAGTTCATAATATATATATTTTTTTAACAGATACATCACCAGATTTACAGAGGAATCGTTCGGTGTTCTTATCTCGCTCATTTTTATCGTCGAAGCCTTTAAGAAGTTGGCTCACATCTGGGACACCCATCCGATACATATTCATGCCCTTCATGAAAACCAAACGTATAAATGTCATTGCGAACATCCTCCGGCTAATAGCACTGAGGCAGGGGATTGGGTGCCTAATACTACCCAGACCTATCCATTGTAAGTATTACTAAAATGCTTTTCATGATAAACCAAGCGTATAAATGTCATTGCGAACATCCTCCTGCTAATAGCATTGAGGCAGGGGATCGGGTGCCTATTGCCTAATACTACCCAGCTATAATCGTTGTTATATCTGCTCTAAAAATATGATGCATCATCTTGTGCTTTGCATGAGCGGCTGAGTGAAATGATGTACTTGATCAAACTACAGTTCAACACAGGGAGCTTGATGAGAAAAATAGCAGAAAGATGGTAGTGGTAGAAAATGGATAATTACTTCAAAAATGCATGGCTATCGTTTTAATTGGATTTCATCATCCAAGCATTTAGCAGCTATAAACCCGTAATGTAAATATAGTGAAATTACTAGCTGTATTAGGTTTTTCATAGAGGGGTCCATTTCGTAATAAAATAAGTACACCCACAGTTAAAATTTCAAATTTCATACATTCTTAAAAATTTTAATTTTGCAACTAGAAAAGTATCACAAAAGAAGTCAATTCAATTTTTGATCAACAGTTGATGAACAAAAGGAAAAAGATATAGAACAAACATAGCCTATTTTAGAAAACATACATTTTTACTATCATATTTTGGCTATTTTTCTTATCAAGTGCCCTGTGCTTTACTGGAGTGTGGCTATCAATGATTTGTACCCTTCAAATGGAAGTGACTTACATCAACAGCCACCTCTGAAAGTTTTTACTGTAGTCAAATGAACATGTCCTGAGATATTGACGTTTAAAATGCTACGTTATTGACCCACTCACTCCTCAAGGGGGTACTCACTTCTGTTAGATACTGTTTTGATTAGATACTGTATATTAGTAACCTTTCAAGTCAAATGATATTGTTTTCTTGTATATACTTGAAGGCAAACAAATGAGACTCCGTCTAGCAATAGTTCCGATTTCCGGGTTCAGGATCATCCGATCTTTGAGATTTTCAACTGGAGTACATTGGTGTATGAAGATTGTATCACCTACCAACACAGGTAATTTAACATTAATTAGACTCTTGATAGAATATAATATAATAGAATAGTAGAGAATAGAATAGAATGAAATAGAATAGAATAGTATAAAATAGTATAGAATATAATAGAATAGAATAGAATGGAATTGAATAGAATTCTTCAGCCAATAAGTTGGCAATACAATGTTGTATGTGAACATCTGATCACAACAATAATATGATACAGATGTAATAGCATTACAATGCAAATAATCAATATTTGTGTTGACCACTTAAATATCTTGAATCTTGAAAGGAAATACTTGATTTTTAGGCATACAATGTAAAGTAGTAGTAGTAGTAGTAGTAGTAGTGGTAGTGGTAGTGGTAGTAGTAATAGTAGTAGTAGTAGTAGTGGTAGTGGTAGTGGTAGTGGTAGTGGTAGTGGTAGTAGTAGTAGTAGTAGTAGTAGTGGTAGTGGTAGTAGTGACAGTAGTAGTGACAGTAGTAGTGACAGTAGTAGTGATAGTAGTAGTGATAGTAGTAATGGTATGTGGCATTGTATATTTCAACTCAGAAAGGACATGATTCCTCTTTTTGCTTGTTTACATTTCAGGCTTGTCGTTGACGCGAGTTGCATCACAGAGCAAGAGTGCGCTGAACATGGATGGAATCTTGTTGGACCCGCTTGTAATGTCCACTCTGTGACCCATTCCGTTCCCGACGTCTTTTTCCTTTGTTGTTTTCTTTTCATCGGGACATTTGTCATCGCATATGCTTTCCGGATGTTCAGAACCTCAACGTTCTTTCCGTCTATTGTGAGCATAATTTCGTACAAATTTTTGAAAAAAAGAGGATTTAATGATGTGAAATTATTCAATGACAAGCTTGACAATTAAATACATTATATTAAGAACAATTTGCTGAGCTTCTAATCTGCCACTACAATCATCTTCCCAAAGCGATGCCTATTCCTCCGCCCGGCTCCAGGCGGCCTTGCTAGATTTCACAGCAATGTTGTGGGGTTTTTCAAAAGGCTCAACCGTCGCCGCAGGCCATGTTGCTACGCAAAATATAGATACATTTCGTAATGAGACGGGGTGTGCATAAACCAGATAATTAAGCCCATTTATAGCAAGTCAGCGTAGCGTAGCTACGTGAAGATAGCTGGCTTGCTTTAGGAAGATGATTACAATAAAAAAATATAAAGTTCAATTTGGTTCACTCTCAGAAAAAAAAACCGTCTAGGTTAATCTACAAGCGAAATAGAACTATGCAGTCAGTTCTACCCCTATTGAGGGTAAAATGTACCTTCTGTAGGAAGTTGTAGGAAGTGAAGATACTGTATCTGAATTGACTTACTCGCTACAGAGGTGCATTTTTCTCTCACTGGGGAACACGTTACTCCTGTACTTGAGTAATGTCTAACATGGGCCCCCAATTTCTGACATTGGCCTCCTCAATTGTTTATTCTGAGTGGTGTTATTATTCTATTAACACTTACTAGTTTTCTGTCGACCTGGTTATCTTTATGGAGAAACTTCAGTAAAATATAATATTCATGCATACCCATGAAAGGCATAGTGATACGTAATTGATGTTTATACATCGATAAGTCATGATTTATAAGTTGTGATCACTATTGATTGACTGTATCAATGTATTTTTCAGATTCGGTCAACATTTGCGGATTTTTCAGTTTTGATTGCAATTCTGATCACCACAGGGATTGATTATGCAATCGACTTGGACACCCCTAAACTGCTGGTTCCTGCTGAATTTAAGGTTTTATAGTTACATAATTAATTACACACATATCTTTGTTTAATGTATTAGTATAAAAGGCACGTTTAAATAGTTGAAAAAAAAAAAAGAAGATCCTTTTTCAAGTCTCCAGAGGAGAAATCTACGTCTACAAGAATGAAACATAAAAGTACAACAGAATATATCTCAATTACTGTAGTTGTGTGGTTATCAAACAGCCAAACTCTGCTATGAGGTATTGACATAGCAAATAAAAAATTTCCAGATAACTCTCGATATTTTGTGTTCCCTCAAGATCTTTCACGTTACCTCACGAAAGAATGGGTCACCATAAAAGAAATTATTAACAGTAAAGCTACTAAATGTGAACGTCTTTGTATCAGAATGCATTCCCTCATGATGATCACATTCCTTCACTTTTTTGGCGAGGGTACAAGATCATCGCAAGGGAACATGATCGTGAGGGTACGCGATGAGATCGCAGGGGAATGTAAATACATTGTGCATGAGGGAATGCGAAAACATTGCGATGATTGCAATTGAACACAAACATTTTTTTAGGGACTCCATAATAAGGACCAGTGAGTTGCAAAAAATGTATCAGTGTAGACTGCACCTAGTGTGGAGTTCTGCTTCTGCCTTCCCCTAAATCCTCCCTCCACAAAACCTGTCCACTCAGTGCTCGGACAACGTTAAACCTTTCATCGAAGTAATTAAAATACCTTTCGGCAAATTTAGATGAGAGGTTCTGACTCCAAATCCTCCACTTCCCTAGGTCCCAAGGTTTACAGCATAGATGACGTCATGTTATGTGAATCCAGGTCTCCCATTGGCTGGTTGAAGTACTGTCTTAGGCATTGGGAATCCTGCATTAGCAGAACATTGAAGTTTAGTTTCCAAGTCCTAGCTCTTCTGTAAATGATATTGTAATAATTCACGTCTTTTGTTGTATTGCAGAACACAAGACCAGACCTCCGAGGTTGGATAGTCAATCCTATGGGTATTCGAGACCAGTGGTGGACAGTCTTTATAGCAATTATTCCTGCTCTTTTGGCAACAATACTGATCTTCCTGGACCAGCAAATTACTGCTGTTATTGTCAATAGAAAGGAACACAAACTTGTGGTGAGTCGATAATGGACATAAATTTAAAATTATTTCTGAATAAAATTTTTATGCTACCACAGTGAAATCAACTATTGAATAAATATCAGCCAACGAGACGTGAAGATTCTTCCAATCCGTGTGTGCGAAACATCAGAAAGAAGTTGCATCGATTTAAATGGAACCTAAAACTTTTCATCATGAAGCTATCATCACCCATTTGCACTAATTTTTCCCCTGGAAAAGATCCACGTGCATGGAGCTGGCACAGTGACCTTTGCCCTGAATAGCCTAAATTTGTTTGGTTATTCATCTCCTTTCTCATTGGATGCAACAGATACATATTGCACAATCAGAGAAGGCCTTGCTATATTTAGAATATTGTGTCATAATGTCATGGTCTACCAGAGGTAAGCACCTGCAAGGCCCTCCATTGGAGCAGCAAGGCAACAGTTGTAATCCTCCGCAAATCTAACTCAAGGGGTCGAGAGAGTGACACTTTGACATCGTGGAAACTATGGTTGCCATATAGCGAGACTTTTAAAATTTTATCAGATAGCGAGACTTTTTAAATTTTATTTTAGACAGGTAACAACATGAGAATTTAGTATGTGTTAATTTACTTCTATTCAATTTATTGGCACAATGGAGCATGTAAGTTACGACCAAAGTATAGTCATTTTGTAGTGCAATCCAAGCTTTTGCTGTACTTTTGGGACCAACCGCCACCATATTGGAATTAGCAGTCTAAAGCTCTCGTTCTGGGCTTAAAACTTACTTTAGGTTGCTCTTTATCCGAAAACCAAAACCATGAGTTGTAAAGCTGTAATTGTTTAGTAATCCACCCTAACTTAGCAATTTCAAAAAGCGTTCTGGACGTGGTTCATGGAAGTTGCTTTTTCGTACTCTCGAATGCACGAGCTATTTATAGCTATCAGCTACAAAAGATAGTGTTCTTTTCTTTTTGGTATCTTAAATACCATCTCTGGCTCGATTTCTCTGGGCAAAATCACATCACCCTTTAAGTTACTTTTTTTTTTCGGATTACAGAAAGGCCACGGTTATCACCTGGATCTGGCCATTTTGTCTATTTTGATTGCAATCTGTGGAGCTCTGGGTCTTCCGTGGTTTGTTGCTGCAACTGTTCGTTCCATCACTCATGTCCGGTCTTTAATCCGGGAATCAGACTTACGGGCACCCGGTGAGCGGCCCCAATTTTTAGGGGTCAGGTAAAGAAATTATGCATGCTTATCATTATTGTTTAAAAAAGTTATACAATGTAGCAGTATCTATGCATTGCTCCCATTAATTTTTGCAAATATAAAATAGTTATTGTTTTTTTCTTGTTTATGCCAATAGAATTTAATACTGGGAATTAATTATAATTAGTAATTTTTGATAAACTTTTTTTACTTATATTTTCGCTATTTTTGTATATATATCTGAAGTCATAAACTCTTTTAAGATAATACTATTTTTGTCAATTCTTATTTTTGACTGAGTATATGGAGGGTGAGCCTCATTTATAAGCATAAAACAGCATGGAATTTTACTATTCAGAAATTCACATAAAGATCTATGATCTATATATTATTGTATTTCCAGAGAACAGAGACTAACTGGGGTGGCCATCCACATCTTAATAGGCATCTCTGTTCTAATGACAACCGTCTTGAAACACATCCCCATGGCCGTCCTTTATGGAGTGTTTTTATACATGGGGGTGACTTCACTTAGTGGTGTACAGGTAAGTTCTTTCAATAGACATATATGTACTGTATAAATTATATATCGATTCAATTTGATTCGGACTGACCAAAATCTATAAGCATATGTATATCCGGGGGAATTTTAATATTTTTTTTTATAATAGATATATGATTTCAAAAAGAGGTTTATTGTCCCCAAAAAGTATTGGGAGACAGTCAACTTTTAAAGTTTAAAGCAATTTCCAACAGAATTGTGTACTCTTTTGTAAAAGAATATCATATACATCATACATTTGTCATGGTTGATATCAATGTGGAACATTTTTAATGATGACATTTATGGTAAAAAAATTTTCATCACATCCAAATACACTTTGTCTTAAGTGTTTGGAACCTTTAAATTGACTATTTTATAAATTTCAAAAGTCGTATATGGTAGAGATCATGCGAATAAATTGTTGTTGATTTTGAAAGTTATATGTACACTGTGTGCTGTCACCACAAAGCTCAGCAACCTGAGTATGTACATGTTTTGCCTGGTTTACTCGCCTTAACTAAAGTAATCTATGTCTCTTTTCATCTATTGGCTGCCTTATGGTCAAAACTAGGAGACTCAAGCTGTCACCAGTTTTCCATGGACTATTTACCAAATGACTTTCAATTTACATTTTAACATTTAATTTTTGTATTGTCCAGCTTTTAAAAGCTGCTAATCTTCTAATAAATATATAAAATGAAAATGTAGGCGATTATAGTCTGGAACCACCACTAAGCAGTTTCAACAGACTTTACATAACACCCTTGGCAGGCCAATCCAGAGTCTTTCTCAACTCCCTGGGGAGTATTCAGCCTTGGACATGGGGTTAACCGCATGGGCTTAAGAGCTCACACCAGTGCCATCACTGTGAGTGCCTAGTGCCAAGTACCCATTGCACCTGGGTGGGGTGAGGCAAAGGTTGATGAGGATCTGCCCAACTCCTCGATATAATCATAGTCATAGTATTAAAGTCTAGCAATTAGATTACAGACTTATTAGACGTTCATGTGCTGATTTTACGCAAATCTTATAAAGTGCAAATCTGACAAGCAGGTATCTCAGAAACATTGCCTAAACACAAAAAATATGAATCAATTTCTCTTGTTTTTTTAATAGAAGATTTCTTTAGTCCATACACAGCCTATTGGCTACATCATTTAACCAAATATTTCGTTTAACTTGGTAAACTAGCAAAGAATGTCTGTAATTAGGTCGTTGGGCTTTGGGGTGACAGCGCACAGTGTGTATGTACAATAACAAATATCCTTCATATTTTGTCACAGTTTGTGGATAGAATCTTAATCCTTCTGATGTCGAAGAAGTACCAACCGGATTACGTATATCTTCGCCATGTGGGAATCACACGTGTACATATCTTCACTGTGATTCAGATCGGAGGCATGGTCATCATGTGGACCTGCAAATCTATCAGGATGATTTCTATTCTCTTCCCTCTGATGGTATGTATTGTTTTATTGTTTATTGCTTATTGAGTAGATAACTCATCCCAAAGGCATAATTAATGCAGCTGTAGGGATGAGGGTGATTACGGAACAAAATGTACGGAAGAAATCAAGTAGAACTATAGTAGATGCAGAAAGTCAGCATAATTTTGAAAATTGTAGATGTTAACATAAACCGAGCATGAATAGCAATTAAGATCACATTCATCTATGTATGTCTGCAATGTTGTCACCTTGATATAGGATTTGTATCCATTGACACTACGTGTGTATATTTTTTCTTTGATACTCTTAGGCATGTTATTGAAGATAAGTGGATTTGTTTGATATGTACAGGGTGCGGATAAACAACTTGCACCAATTGACGACGTCACCATGCTGGTCAATGCTATAAGATTACAATAAATTGGGCACTTGGTTTCTTTCATTTATTCATTGTGTAAATTAGACTCTGATATTGATCAGTATGGCAACATCCTCAAGCTGGGCAAGTTTCTTTTGTCAACACCATCTCAAGAACAGTTGATCAACACATTTTACAGTAATTCCAAAGTTTCATTGCATTAGTTACAGTTTCCTAACTTACTAAATTACTTTGCTTTTCATTTGTAGCATTAACTATTAAATATAATATAATTAATTATATAATTTCCATCTATCCATAATCCCAATTATAGCACATCAAACGATTACTGATCATTCTGAAGATTGTTGATAGGATATAACACTTTAAAAAGCACTCAAAATATGAATGAATGTGATTATGATTTTAAAAAGGGCGAGAACTAACACCCCCTCAATATAAAGCCCTCTTTTAAAGATTTGGTCGTTCCTAATTGAAAGGTTCTGCTCTGTTCATGATGAGCTCCTTCCTTTTTCAGATTCTGGGACTCTGTTTTATCCGCAAAGCTCTGGAATGCTACTTTACGCAGAATGAGCTTTATTGGCTCGATCATCTTTTGCCTGAACGCGACATCAGGAAGAAAGATGATGAGAAGAATGAAGAAAAGCCGGGAATCATTGAGAAGAAAATGCACTTGCTGGATCCTTTGGATAAGTTCAAGGTAAATAATTAGCTGTGTGGCTAAATGGTTCAGACATTCTTCATGAGCTAATTCACACATAGATGTGAATTGCATGAGATGTTAAATCGGAAGTTAATTGTACTGTCTAGTGTAACATGGTGTGGAAATTGTATCATTATGCATGCCTCTGGCAGCTGGTCATATACAGTGAGACATTGAAAAATAGAATGAGAACAAGGTAATAGTATTGTAATATGATTCCAGTGCATAACTACTACACCCAGCTAGGAAGCTACTCCTCTTTAGCTCTACTTGTACAAGTGTTGTAAAGCAACCACACTTAATGGTGGAGAATCCAGTCTCCTGTGCCCTCATGGAGTAGGTTGTTCAAAATAGAGGTAAATGAAACTTAGAGGTACACTGTCAGTCAAAATTACTATTTTCTAAATCTTCATCAAATGATTGAAAATAACCTTATTTGATCAAGGCACACTAAATATGTGTAAGCTAATGAATCTATCAGGCATTAATTACAACAAAAAAAATAATAATACATTGGAAGAAATAAAACCAAAACATTGGAAATACAATGGAAATGGCATCATCACCCATTGTTGAGTATTGTGACTTCATCACTTGGTTTCTTTACATATTAAATTTTTGATTGCATGAAAAATTAAATACTAGGCAAAGTTTATTTATTTTATAGAGAGATAGTGAACCCAGCAAGGCTCTGGATGGTAGGTAATCAGTATTAAGCAGATAGTGAAGTGAATGCAATAGATTTTGGTCGCTGTAATATTGAGTGACAATCCATCTTTAAGAATTGGCTGAAACTGTTGGACATTTTGGTCAGCATTGTATTACATTTTCCACTGAAATTTAATTGCCCAGTAAGATCTCTACATTCATACCATGAGATTGTCCAACAATTTGTGTTATTGCTTTATTGACCCAATACAATGCAATGTATCTGTATCTCTACTGAATCAGAAGATGTAATGATGAGATGATAAAGCTGCTTTGAGTCCACATCATGTTACAGATCAACCCTATGGGTGGGGATTTGACTTGCATGTAATGTATTGCTGTAATATTGGAAAGTTCAGGTTTAATACATTCAGCTGGAGTGGTGCACCTCTGATGCTCGAATTGACAACATTGATTTTAATAAATCTTTTGCCCTAGGCTGACGAAGACCATTTGGAAAGTCGATCAAGCATGGACAGTGGAAGTGGCTACCAACCACGGTGAGATAAGAAATACTACTAAGACTTTATCCAAAGTTAAGATACGACAAGACAAGATGAGACAACATGAGACAAGATAAGATAAGATAAGACAAGATAAGACAAAATAAGATAAGATAGATAAGACAAGATAGATAAGACAAGACAAGATAAGATAAGATATAAGATAGATAAGAAAAGACAAGACAAGATTAGACAAGATTAGACAAGATCAGATTAGACAAGATAAGACAAGATAAACTTTATTTATAGTCGGTGGTGACAAGATAAAACCAACAACACAAGCTATAAAGCTTTTGACCGATAGGTAAAAGTAACACAATAAGATGAAAGTGTGAAATTATTTACAGATGATGTATTGGAAGAAAAATCATATAAAATTTAGCTTGACGTTATATATTAACAGAGAAAGGTAAAGGAAGATACAATTATCACAGATTAATGGCTAAGAATAACAGACATGAGCCACACTGGCATTGATTTAGCACAGGACAGTCTAACAGTAGCCTTTTAAATTCTGATATTCCTGAAGCATTCTTTACATTTGATGGGAGACTATTCCATAGGGAAGCACCTTGATAGAGGAATGACTTACTTCCCTACTTGAAACTTAAATGAACTAGAGAAGGATTGGACACTTCGAAAGTAAGAAAACAATACTCATTATAAGGTGTTTTAAGAGGAATCAAATTCGCCCAGAGCTGGCCCAAGACCCCCTGATGCTGTCTTAATTACCTTGTACATTTGATGTACACATTGCGCTTCAATTAGCACACCCTTCATCAGTGATGTCCCTGCATCAGCAGCAATGAGCTCCCAAAATCAAAAGTCAAAGTTTTTAATTTCTAGTTTTACATCATTGGCATGATCCCAGAATTCTTAAATTGTTTTTACAGAATTTATAGGCCTAATATTAAGGAAGTTATGGTCTAAAACTAGTCGGATTACAAAGTTATATTATTTTTAGATGCAATCTTAATCTCACAATAACTAGATGAGGCAATATCCATCTGAAAGCTGAAAACGTTTTCTTTGTGATGATTGTTATGTCATATGTGTCCTAATGTGTCAAACTGAGATACAGACCTGTAAAGATGCATAATTTTCTGTGGATTTGCACAGATGTGTCATAATATATTTGCTAAAATCAAGATTTTGTCTGTTTAATATGATTAAAACAGAGTGCAATAATGTTCTACTTCAGAATTATGTCACAGATTCACTTATGATAGCGTTTTCTGTGAAAAATTTGCTTTTGGTTGCATATTTAACATATAGATGTGAATACTGCAACATACAATTGGCAGCTCCCTAACTCTCTATCAAATTATGTAGTATATTATATATACATTTTTTTAAGTAAAAAACACAATGAATAACAATTTTCAACTTTATATATATAGTTATAGAGGAAGATATTGAAGGCCTATATGAATACTTATTAAGCACCCCTTTCTATTGTTTCCCTATGGAATCAGTGCGGGGGAGCTGTAAAATTAAGCTCATATTACAGCATCATCAATTAGTCATTAGGACAGTCGCGAAACACAGTCTGAACCTTTGAAGTATCCAAGTGTTCGATCCTTTTCTAGTTTATCCTAGTTTGAAAGTCTTATACATGAGTTTTACTAATATAAACTTGTTTCTCATTGAATAAGGAGTGCATTGCCTTTCAAAAAAGTTGGATTCAATCGAAAGTAACATGCCATTGATAACTTTGAACACCTATTCTACTAATTAATGTTTTCGACTCACAAATAATAGTTTTCTACCAGTTTCTTTTAAAATATCTTCATAATATGACTGATAATCATTGCATACAAGACTCAGTGCTCTCTCATTTAGTTTTTCAATTTTCTCGTCATTTGTTATGTTGAAAGTGTTATAATTAAGCTACTGAGCAATACAGGCAGTTTGATATTATGAAAGATTCATATATGTTTAATTTTGTTAAAGTTGTCAAAGCTTTTGCATAAACTTTGCAATAAATTTATTTGTTTGGCAGCTTTTTTGCATATCAAAGATACATGTTGAGAAAAAGATAACTCCTAAAAGCTTAACAATTTTTTTTTATAATTTATGATGTTCCCACTTATTTCATATTTTGTGGAAATCTCATTTCTGCTAAAGCATATCGCTTGTACTTTGGCGGAGTTGGCTTTTATGAAACCATGCTTAAACCATAATAATGCTGCCTGCGAGGCACGTTCTAAGGTATATTTGATCTCAGATGGGTTGAATGAGATACAGAGAGAGTGTTGTCATCTGCATAGTTATCATATAGGTTAAAGATGTCACATATGTTTTTGAGTGATATTATAAAATCATTTATGAAGACATTAAACAAAAGCGATCCTGTTACTGACCCCCGTGGAACACCTGTTTTCAGAGATAACCCAGTTACTTTGAATATTTCCTATCTTTACAGTCTCTATCTTTACAGTCTGTTTTCTTTCAATTAGGTAATTTAACATATAGATGTGAATACTGCAACATACAATTAGCAGCTCCCTAACTCTCTATCAAATTATGTAGTATATTATATATAAAACAATAAGTGTGAAATTAAATTGTTGATCAGGTTTGACATGACATTGCAATGTGCAGTTAATTTGAATTGTATATTTTATCTATGGATGCATACTTTCAGTGTAATGATCCGTTAAGGTAATAATTATAATAATTATAAAATATTCACATGTTATTGACATCATTTTTATTTCTAAAATTGTCCTTCAGTTTATTGATGTTGTTTTCTATAATATTTTTTTATTTTTTTTGTTTTTCTATTTTTTGTCTAATCATTATTATTTCCTTTGTTTCACCACCATTGTAGTATAGATAATTATTAATTTTATTGTATGAGCTATATATGCCACTTGGCATCAGCCTATGTTTTTTTTTTTTTTTTCGTGTAACTGTAATTAACTGATGAATTAATGATATAAATCAAGCAACACCTGCATCAATCAATCAATCATATAATGTTTAAATATTCATATATTCATGTGTAGCTTTCAAATTCTGATTAAATTACATCAGAGATATATTTTTGTATTATGATATGATTTTAACACATTGGTTTTCAGGGTCCGTCGCC
Organism: Alitta virens; assembly: GCA_932294295.1. Lineage (NCBI taxonomy): Eukaryota > Metazoa > Annelida > Polychaeta > Phyllodocida > Nereididae > Alitta > Alitta virens. Next base: position 32,904,138 of record OW028584.1, read on the forward strand.
AATCGATGGATGTGATTAACAGATTTAAGGATCAGAACCAGAACCAGAACCGTCTTGGGGACAACGTGTCTTCTAATACACCTTCTCGTCACGATTTGAATGACGTGGAGAAAGCTACCTACGATGAGCCGTTCCGCGAACGACAGTTTTCTTTCTGAATCTTATAAATAAACGGCGGACAAAAACAACATATTCTGTCATAATACTCGATCGGACAGTGGTGAATTGCTGTACTAGACTATAATAGCAAATTAAGACTTTGACTGAATGACATAAGTAGTAAGTGCAAAGTGGATTCAACTGACATCACCGCTGTGTGCTTACTACTCAAATATATACTTGAAGTTTGTAGGTATTTGCTGTATTTACATAGTGATGATCGTTTGGTGGATGACGTATACATGTAGTAGTAATATGATGTATTATAAAGAAATAATAAGAAGACATTTTGGAGTTATATTTGAGTGATGTACTTCCAATTTGTTGCATAAAAGTATGGAATTGACTTATTTAAAAACTGTACTATTGTTTATTGATTTTTCCATGCTGATAAAAAATGAAGACTTTCCTGTAGATATTTAATTGAATAATTGACCCTCAAATAATTTTGAAAATATTTAAGGAAATTATCTATCATGAAGGATAATGGAGAAATACGAAATCATTGATATAGGCATGATTTACTTCATTGAAGACATTTTTAGAGAGATATTTCATTGTAGTCATAGAACTGGCATAATATGGCAAGATTGTATGATACATGTACTATAGTAACTTGCTGAGGAAAATGCTCACTCACAGTAAACATTGATCATTATTATAGGACATTACAAAAGAATGTATTTAAACCTTTTTGGATAGATTCCTATAATGCAGAACTACATTTAATTTACTGCTTTATAACTTTATGAAATATAATAGCGTTATGCTGCTAGAGAAACAGCAGAAAATAATATTTTACGATAGTGAACTCCAAGGTATCTGTTATTTACAGGAGCAATTATCATTTTGAACTTGAAAGTTGAATGTAATTCATCGCTAACATTTGTATCTATTTTGTGCCATGGAGGTGCCAATATCGTGTTTATTTTATTATATATTTTTTAAGCAACAATAAAACGTATATGCAATTATTTTAAAATCTCCATAGCCAAAAACTGTTGTTGTTATGTACACAATTTTCGTTAATGTAATAAATGTTTTTGAGTTATGAACACAAAACTTTCTTAACGATATGACTGTCCTGTTGAACAAGTATATCTGTATGTGACATATATAGCTACACATTTGTCTTAAATTTCGTTGCCAATAAAGTTATATATTCTACACCAAAATTGTTATAGCCAATCAGCATGCACAGAGGGCATCACATGACAGGATCAATAATATACAATTACTGCACAGCAAGCCAGATATAATAGGCATCCTACCCAATATCATGTTTCCACGTGCACACAATTATTTATTCTATGTCCTGCTTGGTGTTATCATGTATTTTCATTGAGTTTGAAATGGCTGAGAAAAAAAGACTCAAGAATTAAAGATGCACTGTCTGTCTAAATGACAGTGGCCAAAATCTATTGCATTCAATTCATTTTCTTCTTAATACTGATCACCTACCATCTGAGTTTTGCTGGGTTCACAGTTTCTCTATGAAATAAATACACTTCACTTGGCATTTAATTTATCATGCCATCATAAATTGCCGGTTTGTTTACATTGCATTGCCTTTTATGCCAATGACATGAAAACGAGGCACAAATGATACATTTTATTAAACAGCTCCTTCAACTCTGAAGTCACGAATCAGGAACACTCTCCAGTTCCTTCCTATGCATAATTAGCTAAAATGTAAACAAAGCCGATCGAGTAGATTCCTGTGATATTTCATAATTTAGTTCAATCTAGACAATTTTAGTTGTTGTATCCATCCTTTAAGCTTTAACTTCTTGCTTTATATCTTTCCAATGTTATCTGTCTGCCCTTTTTGCTTCATCATCATGGCCGTTTGTTATAGTCACATGATCACAATAATCTTACAGCAATACCACTGTATAGTGTATGTATGATATATATAGTATATATTATATATATATATATATATTTTATTGACTTGTGGATATCAAACAGATATATGTATATCACACTTTAGCTTCAGACAAAAAAAAACAATCTGACTGTGACAATATATAAACTCTGATTCTATGTATGTTTTAATGCCACTGGTTTGATTAAGCGCAGTGCCGTGTCAAATGAAGCCGAATTGCACCACAACAAAATCTGTTCGATCCACAATCATATATTGCTTTTATCTGCCTTCTCCTGCCCTCTATCTCTCTTAATACTTTTTACAAAAAAGAAAACACATACTGAATCAGTATGAACTATACTAAATCGACTGCTGCACTAGCTGTAATGTATAATCGCTATTAAAAATTTTGAATCGAGCGACGCTCTTCATGACGTTCGCATGACGCTAGCGAACGTGCTTCTCTACATTCTAAAAAAATAGGATGATACATAAACTTTTCGAAGCGATGACGCTCATCGTGACATTTGCCTCGCAGTTCGAGAATCTCACGTGAAAAAAAAAATGCGGGGGTACACTTTGCGCATGCGTCAGATTGACATTTTGCTGAATTCTACAATAATCGTGGATCGGGTGACCTCCTGCCAGTTTGATCATACGGCCAACTGCCTCTGGGCCTTCGGCTAATATGACCAGCTGCAGGCAGACATAATGGAGAGATGACAAGATGGGTTGGATCTACCTCATGTCACACATTTACCCCATGGGTGGGGTCTTTTACTTGCCTTTGCATAGACAATGAACACAAGTCACCATCAATTATAAGTGGAACCCAACAATACAACTCTCCTTAAATAATATAATTTCCATTGAGTAATTAAAGCGACACTTTTACTGATTATTTTTCAAATTCCAAGTTAATAAAATATATAGACATGGAGCCAGTTATTAATCTACAGCACATTTCATATTTCATTGTGTATTGACATTGCATTTTGGGTAAATGGCACCTAATCAGCAGATAAGATAATAGGGGTCTAGATCAAGTGCATAGATGACCTTTTATAAAATTTATAGATTGCATAAAGTCTTCAATACATATTACTGATAGAAAGTATGTCAATATATGTATTACTAAGCAGAAACTAGGAGTTCCTGAAATTTGATATTATTGCTACGTACATATTATAAACTCATATAATATGCTGTAATGATACTCATATATAATGATATATTAACTGATTTAATTTTAAGAAGAAAAAAAAAAGTTTAGTTTTTAGCTACGTTATGTTATTTTAATTCTATTCTTTCTAAAATATAAATACAATCAAATAGAATCCAATGCAAATTAATGCAACTTATATATTGCTATGCAATTGCGTTTATGAAATTCTCAGTTCAAGTCTGACTATTGAAAAAGTATGTTTGTAATATATCTTATATATCTGATATATATTATATATATTATGTATATTATATATATTATATACATTTCATATATATAGATATATATATATTAAATATAGGCCTATTATATATATGTATATTATATATATCCATGGATACTCTACTCTTGTCTCCATGATATATCATAGGTTTCCGTAGCTTTGTCCCTGAGGCGTAGCCAAGTTGTACGAAGTGGGGTGGGGAGGGGGGGGGGGGGGGGTCAGACCTACAGCATACCCCCCTAAATGCCACACTTTTTTTCCCATCTATATCATGATAAAACAAAATAATTTATCACGATCATTTTAAACAAATCTCTTGCTACACTTTATATATTGATATAAATCAATCACAATAATATATCACAATATTTATTTTCATATATATATACTTACTACGTTGGCATGACTACCCCCCCCCCCCCCCCCTATGCATGATACGAAAATCAAAACATGGTATATGCTCATCGTATGATATTTATATCTATAGTTTTGAATTGCAAAGACATTTATGAAGGTTATATGTTCGGCCACAACAGGTGCAACTGTATCATAGCCTCACAGACAGTTCAGTGAGCAAATATGATAATATCTCAGAGTAGGGGATTACCAAAGGTTTCAGTTGTGCAACGCCTCATTAACGCCTTATTGCTGGGACAACTGGTCTATGCTACACACATTCGCCGGCTAGCTGGCTAGCTATGTACATAGTTAGCTGACTCAGAGGTAGGTTTTTTACTATATTTTATGAAATTCACGAAATTGTTAAAAGAATGTTGAGTTAATTTTCAAAAATAATTCACATTAACTTAAATTCAATAGTCAATTTGATGAATACTTTGAATCTGAATCATGTGGGAAATATACATTTAATTAGTTGCTTTAGAAACATTGCTTTGAAATTGAAAATGCTATGTTATCAGGTGTGATTTCTAAAAGGACATATTTTGATAGTGTATTTTGTTAAATAAAATGCTTTAAATTTATTTATTTTGAAAATGTACACAAATATGGTTTACTGAGCTAGTCAGTTTGAAATCTTACAAACGTGCTAATTGTGGTTTGTTTAACATAAAACAAATTAGAAATGTACGTGTGCTATTTACGAAACTGTGGCAAAGGTGCTATTAATAGAACTGTAGTACTTGGCAGACTGTTAAATTATCATATTCACATGTACATAATTTTTTTTGTTATTATTTTTGTAAGTTATTTATTATCGAGTATAAAAGGGATGGCATTTTTGTTAACTTTTGTTTTTTAATTACCTAAATTCAATCGAAAACATAGACTGCGATGCAGCAAAACCCCCAGCGAATCCCACATAGCACAGGCATCATTAACATCTGGCAATGTGTGAACAATGTTAGCAGCACACATGTGTCAATGTACAGGAGATATAGCACTAAGCAGAAAAATGGAAGTGTTTAATTGTCCAGTGTGAAATGGAATGAATGCAAATATAATGTCATGATAATTTATAAGAAAACTTTAACATAAATAAATGGATAACAAGTAAAGCTCTCTTTAAAAGAGACCTGTACTAGACTTGTGTGATAATAGTCGATAGTAGATATTAATGACATGTAAATATATTATTAGGGAAACAATCTTTCCCTGGACAGGACAGGAACTGCTGCAATCAGAGTGCTTTAAAGCAGATCAAAGCCCCAGAAAACTCAGCCACTGTTGCTTACTGCAAGTAGCTAAACTTTAAGGCCATGTGGTCATTCAATCAATCGCCTGAAAGAACAATGCTGTTTAGGTTGTTCTACTGCAGTAAAATTCCATGGTTACCAGTTCAATTATGACTAAAACTTTAATGTATCAACTTTGGAAGTGGTAACCAAGGACTGTATCTAAATTTTAGCTGAACTCTTGAATTCAGATTAAAGTTGAGCATCATATTTATTTGCATTTAACTAAATAAAGTTTAAATACATGAATACAAGTCTTAAACATGTCAAAGGTATATACATTATCAATTGATATTATCTTCAACATTTACTGGATTGTTGGGTTGCTGATTTGCATTACGTATATGGCATTTTAAATTAGTTTTATATATATTACCAAACAACAAACACCTTACATGTGTATTAACTACATAACATTAACAAAACAATGCATAGATTATTATGCAACTATAATCATTATGAAATTGATAATTGCAAACAAAAACTGTTGACTGGTTTGAATATGGCAGTACATGTACGATGATTAAATATTATAATTATATGCACTTGAATTCAACAACCTTTTGTAGTAGTCTTTGCAAAAGTATGGGTTGCTTACTAGGGAATATGTAAGCAGCAACACAATTTCTAGCATTTTACAGTATTATTATTATGTTGTTAGCAAAATTTTACTGATTTAAGGATCATAGTGTCATTGAAAGAGTACACGGTTTTCATATTTTCCTTGTTATATAAAATTATATATCATTAATCGTCATGAAACCCCAAAAAGGTATCTCTACACTAAAAAGTTGACGATGTCTCACTGCCATTGTATGGTCTGAAGCTTAGGCAGACATAATGAGGAGATGATAAGGTTATGTTTACTTTGGATTTATAATTTTCTATATGTAAAAATATACTATACACACATGCTTGTTGGTATGGGATGATTATTGGGGCTAGAGCGGGCCTTCTGACACTATTTATTTAACAATTTGGGCTGATTGTTGGGGGGGGGGGGTTCTCTGATTCCACCCCCCCCCCCTCTCCTCTTTCACATGCCCCAGCATCATTCTGGTCTTATTTTTAATTTTAACTTTTTTTTTTTCAGGATGAAATGAAGAGGAGTTTATTATGGGTGAACTCGTTTTTTTTTAACATTTTTATAATTCACACGATAATTTGATCAAAATTTCGTCATTCTCAAGAGGTAAACATTTTATCATTCTCAAGAGGTAAATTATATCAAATTCTAAGGTTTTTCTTCAGCTGATAATTTTTTTTTTCAAAAACATCGTCTTTAATATCAATAATCTAAAGTGATAATTTTTATCAAAATTTCATTTTTCTGGGAATGTTGAAATTACGAAATTACTTAACACTGAGGTTACCAACGATGGTGACTAACCTAAAAAAAAAAAAAAATATTATATATATCCCCAGCAATTATATATTATACATGTATTAAATATATTTAATGCATTAGGATGTGATTCACAGTGGAACTTTGCTATTGAGACCATTCTTAATGCATTGTTTTAATCATGTAGAGGTTCCAAATAATGAGGTGGTCTTAATAGTAAGGTAGCACTATACATTTATATCCATTCTTATTCAGGGATTCATTTCTTAATATCTGTCACCTGTTTCACAATTTCTTTATTAGACAAGTTTTTTTGTAAAGAAACTGAAATTGCTAGTCATAACAGCATGTGATTTTCATTAAAAAATATCCAAGAATATCCTTGGTTAATGAATGTGAAAATGCCATGTATTTTCAATTCGTTGTTTAAACAGCTTTGATATAATTGGCATGTGAATTTCATTAGAAAACAATTTCTGTTTGAAAATATGTTGTGCCTTGAAGTCTAATGGTTAAGACATAAAAATCTGCATGTTTATCAAGAATTGGGAAAATATTTCATGCCAATGGTTACATTTATTGACACAAAGTGATATATATATATATATATATATATATATATGAACAATCATCAATCCCCCATGAAACCAATGTACTGTATACAGGCAATGTTCTTCATAATCTTATTTACAACATAATTGCTGTACATGGGTTAAATTGCTAGTTATATGGCATGTGAATTTCATTAAAACAAATTTTAGTGGTATGTTAAAAATATGTTGCCTTGAAGTCTAATGGTTAAGAAGGCATAATTTTGACATCCTCATTTTCATTATCTAGATCTCTGAATTATACAGTCTGGGAAAACCCTTTATGCCAATGGTTGCACTTATGAAAACGATGAAATTGCTAGTTATACGGCATGTGAATTTCATTAAAACCAATTTAATGGATGTATGGACAAATACTCTGGAAATATGTTGTGTTTCAGAATTTTAGTGGAGCTTTACACATTCATTTGGTGGAAGTCTTTATGAAAACAGTTAAATTGCTAGTAATATGGCATGTGAATTTCATTAAAACCAATTTTAGTGGATGTATGGACAATTACTCTGAAAATATGTTGTGTTTTGGTGGTTGACATATTAATTTGGTGGAAGTCTTATGGTTAAGACTTTCTGGATGGGATATTGTCACAAGGTGGCAAGATTTTGACATCATCATTGTCATTCATTGTTTAAATCTATTATATGAAGTGATAATGTAGAATGGGAAAACATGGTTATATTTACCAAATCAGTTAAAGTGCTAGTTATATGGCATGTGAATTTCATTAAAACTAGTTTTAGTGGTATGAATATAGTTTATAGTTTTAAATCTGCTGAAAGTAGAAAATTTCATACAGCTCCCCTGTGAATTTGCTGTAGTGTAATGAGACTTGGCAGTAGGGATGGGTCAAAAATGACAATCTGAAATAATGCAGATAAGGAACTCTGCAATATTTTGTTTACCAATTTATTTTTGGCCACATTTTATGAGAAAGGTTAAATATTGTTAAAAATGCTAGTTATATGGCATGTGAGTTTCATTAAAATATGTTTGTGACATGCATGGACAAGAAGTCCGAAATGATTTATTGTCATCCCGTCTGATGTCACACATTTCCAACAGGCTTTATAGAATGCATTTTCCTGAAGTCTAATGGTTAAGAATTGACAGTTTGGGATAACAACAAAAATCAAGTATCTAAATTTTGAAATCCCTTTTATAGAAAATATGAATTTGTTGTGATATTCTGTCTGTCAGCATTCAAATTGGTGACTGCGAAATTGCAAAATATGTGTATCATATATGGCATATATATGTGCTGATGATAATTATTGACATATCATCAAAAGGCTCTGAGAAGTGTATCAGTACATCCCCTTCATCCATCCAGCATGCTATTAATTCCTAAGTAATGGTTAGATCAGTCCAAATGTAATGTGCTGGCTTATGAAATGTAATTGCATAATTTATCATCAAAATACCCTGAGAAGTTTATCTAGATGTCCCCTTCATCCAGCCAGCATGCTCTTAATTGACAACTAATGGCTGGATCAAATGCAATGTGCAGTTTTACGAAATTTATTTCCATAATTTTCATCATAATACCCTAAGAAGTGTATCTGGATGTAACCTTTATCCAGCCTGCAGGCTCTTAATTTTTAAGTAATGGTTGGAGAAATCATTCCTTCAGAATGTAATGTGCACTTTGATGAAATGTAATTTCATAGTTTATTGTATTATATCCTGAGATGCATGTCTGTATGTCTCCTTCATCCAGCAGCACGCTCTTAATTGATGAGTAAGATTGGATCATAATCTATATCATCATCATAATACCCAGTGAGACTTATTTGAACATTCCCTTCATCCAGCCAGCGCGCTCTTAATTGATGAGTAAGATTGGATCATAATCTATATCATCATCATAATATCCAGTGAGATTTATTTGTACGTCCCCTTCATCCATTCAGCACGCTCTTAACTCATGAGTAATGGGATCAAATATAATGTGCAGTTTTATGAAATGTACTTGCATAATTTATCATCATATTACCTTCAGAGCTGGATCTGGAAATCCCATTCATCTAGCCAGAATGCTCTTATTTCATGGGTAAAGTTTGGATCAGTCCAAATGTTATGTGCAGTTTTATGAAATTTAATTGCATGATTTATCATCATAATAACCAGGTAGCATAATCTTGATATCCCCTTCATCCAGCCAGCATGCTCTTAATTCATGAGCAGAGGTTGGCTCAGTCCAAATGTAAGTGTGTGCAGTTTGATGAAATGTAAGTGAATAATTTATCGTCATAATACCCAGAGAGGTTTATCTGGATGTCCCCTGCATCCAGCCAGCTCTTAATTCATGAGTACTGGTTGGATCAGTCCCAATGTAATGTGCAGTTTGATGAAATTTAATTGCATGATTTATCATCATAATATCCAGATATCATAATCTAGACATCCCCTTCATCCAAATTTACTGTGCAGTTCGATGAGAATAAATCCATGTTTCATCATCAAAATTACCTGTGAACTTTATCTGGATGTTCCCTTTATTCAGCCAGCATGCTCTTCATGGGTGAGTAATGATTGGCTGAGTCCAAAAGCAATCTGCAGTTTCATGAAATCTCATTTCATAATTCATCATCATAACAACCATTGATACAAATCTGGAAATCCCCTTCATCCAGCCATTTCACAATTCTACATCATAGTATCCATCAAAACAAATCTGGAAATCCCCTTCATCCAGCCAGCATGCTCTTAATTTATGAGCAGAGGTTGGCTCAGTCCAAATGTAAGTGTGTGCAGTTTGATGAAATGTAAGTGAATAATTTATCGTCATAATACCCAGAGAGGTTTATCTGGATGTCCCCTGCATCCAGCCAGCTCTTAATTCATGAGTACTGGTTGGATCAGTCCCAATGTAATGTGCAGTTTGATGAAATTTAATTGCATGATTTATCATCATAATATCCAGATATCATAATCTAGACATCCCCTTCATCCAAATTTACTGTGCAGTTCGATGAGAATAAATGCATGTTTCATCATCAAAATTACCTGTGAACTTTATCTGGATGTTCCCTTTATTCAGCCAGCATGCTCTTCATGGGTGAGTAATGATTGGCTGAGTCCAAAAGCAATCTGCAGTTTCATGAAATCTCATTTCATAATTCATCATCATAACAACCATTGATACAAATCTGGAAATCCCCTTCATCCAGCCATTTCACAATTCTACATCATAGTATCCATTGAAACAAATCTGGAAATCCCCTTCATCCAGCCAGCATGCTCTTAATTTATGAGCAGCAGCTGGGTCAAATGTAATGAGCAGTTTGATAAAATTTAATTGCTTAATTCACCATCATAATACTCAAAGAGCTTTATTGTGCAGTTTGATGAAACTTAATTCTATAATTTATTATAATAACCACATATCATAATCTAAATATCCCCTTCATCCAGCCAGCATGCTCTTAATTCATGTGCAGTGGTTTGATCAGTACAAATGTGCGCAATTTGAAAAAATGTAAGTGCATAATGCATCACTAAAATACCCTGAGAGGTGTATCTGGTTATCCCCTTCATCCAGCCAACATGCTCTAAATTCATGACCAGTGAATCAGTCCCAATGTATTGTGCAGTTTGATAAAATTTAATTGCACAAATGATCATCATAATACCCAGAGATATTTATCTGGACGTCCCCTTCGTGCAGTCGTCATGCTCTAAATTCATGACCAGTGAATCAGTCCCAATGTATTGTGCAGTTTGATAAAATTTAATTGCACAAATGATCATCATAATACCCAGAGATATTTATCTGAACGTCTCCTTCGTGCAGTCGTCATGCTCTAAATTCATGACAAGTGAATCAGTCTTAATGTATTGTGCAGTTTGATGAAATTTAATTGCACAATTGATCATCATAATATCCAGAGATATTTATCTGGACGTCCCCTTCGTGCAGTCGTCATGCTTTAAATTCATGACCAGTGAATCAGTCCCAATGTATTGTGCAGTTTGATAAAATTTAATTGCACAATTGATCATCATAATACCCAGAGATATTTATCTGGACATCCCCTTCGTGCAGTCGTCATGCTCTAAATTCATGACAAGTGAATCAGTCCCAATGTATTGTGCAGTTTAATGAAACTTAATTCTGTATTTCATTATAATATCCAGGTACTAAAACCTGAATATCTCCTTCATCCAGCCGCCATGCTCTAAATTCATGACAAGTGAATCAGTCCTAATGTATTGTGCAGTTTGATAAAATTTAATTGCACAATTGATCATCATAATACCCAGAGTTATTTATCTGGACGTCCCCTTCGTGCAGTCGTCATGCTCTAAATTCATGACCAGTGAATCAGTCCCAATGTATTCTGCAGTTTGATAAAATTTAATTGCACAATTGATCATCATAATACCCAGAGATATTTATCTGAACGTCCCCTTCGTGCAGTCGTCATGCTCTAAATTCATGACCAGTGAATCAGTCCCAATGTATTGTGCAGTTTGATAAAATTTAATTGCACAAATGATCATCATAATACCCAGAGATATTTATCTGAACGTCTCCTTCGTGCAGTCGTCATGCTCTAAATTCATGACAAGTGAATCAGTCCTAATGTATTGTGCAGTTTGATAAAATTTAATTGCACAATTGATCATCATAATACCCAGAGTTATTTATCTGGACGTCCCCTTCGTGCAGTCGTCATGCTCTAAATTCATGACCAGTGAATCAGTCCCAATGTATTGTGCAGTTTGATAAAATTTAATTGCACAATTGATCATCATAATACCCAGAGATATTTATCTGAACGTCTCCTTCGTGCAGTCGTCATGCTCTAAATTCATGACCAGTGAATCAGTCCCAATGTATTGTGCAGTTTGATAAAATTTAATTGCACAAATGATCATCATAATACCCAGAGATATTTATCTGGACGTCCCCTTCGTGCAGTCGTCATGCTCTAAATTCATGATCAGTGAATCAGTCCCAATGTATTGTGCAGTTTGATAAAATTTAATTGCACAAATGATCATCATAATACCCAGAGATATTTATCTGAACGTCTCCTTCGTGCAGTCGTCATGCTCTAAATTCATGACAAGTGAATCAGTCTTAATGTATTGTGCAGTTTGATAAAATTTAATTGCACAATTGATCATCATAATATCCAGAGATATTTATCTGGACGTCTCCTTCGTGCAGTCGTCATGCTCTAAATTCATGACCAGTGAATCAGTCCCAATGTATTGTGCAGTTTGATAAAATTTAATTGCACAATTGATCATCATAATACCCAGAGATATTTATCTGAACGTCTCCTTCGTGCAGTCGTCATGCTCTAAATTCATGATAAGGAACTCTGCAATATTTTGTTTACCAATTTATTTTTGGCCACATTTTATGAGAAAGGTTAAATATTGTTAAAAATGCTAGTTATATGGCATGTGAGTTTCATTAAAATATGTTTGTGACATGCATGGACAAGAAGTCCGAAATGATTTATTGTCATCCCGTCTGATGTCACACATTTCCAACAGGCTTTATAGAATGCATTTTCCTGAAGTCTAATGGTTAAGAATTGACAGTTTGGGATAACAACAAAAATCAAGTATCTAAATTTTGAAATCCCTTTTATAGAAAATATGAATTTGTTGTGATATTCTGTCTGTCAGCATTCAAATTGGTGACTGCGAAATTGCAAAATATGTGTATCATATATGGCATATATATGTGCTGATGATAATTATTGACATATCATCAAAAGGCTCTGAGAAGTGTATCAGTACATCCCCTTCATCCATCCAGCATGCTATTAATTCCTAAGTAATGGTTAGATCAGTCCAAATGTAATGTGCTGGCTTATGAAATGTAATTGCATAATTTATCATCAAAATACCCTGAGAAGTTTATCTAGATGTCCCCTTCATCCAGCCAGCATGCTCTTAATTGACAACTAATGGCTGGATCAAATGCAATGTGCAGTTTTACGAAATTTATTTCCATAATTTTCATCATAATACCCTAAGAAGTGTATCTGGATGTAACCTTTATCCAGCCTGCAGGCTCTTAATTTTTAAGTAATGGTTGGAGAAATCATTCCTTCAGAATGTAATGTGCACTTTGATGAAATGTAATTTCATAGTTTATTGTATTATATCCTGAGATGCATGTCTGTATGTCTCCTTCATCCAGCAGCACGCTCTTAATTGATGAGTAAGATTGGATCATAATCTATATCATCATCATAATACCCAGTGAGACTTATTTGAACATTCCCTTCATCCAGCCAGCGCGCTCTTAATTGATGAGTAAGATTGGATCATAATCTATATCATCATCATAATATCCAGTGAGATTTATTTGTACGTCCCCTTCATCCATTCAGCACGCTCTTAACTCATGAGTAATGGGATCAAATATAATGTGCAGTTTTATGAAATGTACTTGCATAATTTATCATCATATTACCTTCAGAGCTGGATCTGGAAATCCCATTCATCTAGCCAGAATGCTCTTATTTCATGGGTAAAGTTTGGATCAGTCCAAATGTTATGTGCAGTTTTATGAAATTTAATTGCATGATCTATCATCATAATAACCAGGTAGCATAATCTTGATATCCCCTTCATCCAGCCAGCATGCTCTTAATTCATGAGCAGAGGTTGGCTCAGTCCAAATGTAAGTGTGTGCAGTTTGATGAAATGTAAGTGAATAATTTATCGTCATAATACCCAGAGAGGTTTATCTGGATGTCCCCTGCATCCAGCCAGCTCTTAATTCATGAGTACTGGTTGGATCAGTCCCAATGTAATGTGCAGTTTGATGAAATTTAATTGCATGATTTATCATCATAATATCCAGATATCATAATCTAGACATCCCCTTCATCCAAATTTACTGTGCAGTTCGATGAGAATAAATCCATGTTTCATCATCAAAATTACCTGTGAACTTTATCTGGATGTTCCCTTTATTCAGCCAGCATGCTCTTCATGGGTGAGTAATGATTGGCTGAGTCCAAAAGCAATCTGCAGTTTCATGAAATCTCATTTCATAATTCATCATCATAACAACCATTGATACAAATCTGGAAATCCCCTTCATCCAGCCATTTCACAATTCTACATCATAGTATCCATCAATACAAATCTGGAAATCCCCTTCATCCAGCCAGCATGCTCTTAATTTATGAGCAGAGGTTGGCTCAGTCCAAATGTAAGTGTGTGCAGTTTGATGAAATGTAAGTGAATAATTTATCGTCATAATACCCAGAGAGGTTTATCTGGATGTCCCCTGCATCCAGCCAGCTCTTAATTCATGAGTACTGGTTGGATCAGTCCCAATGTAATGTGCAGTTTGATGAAATTTAATTGCATGATTTATCATCATAATATCCAGATATCATAATCTAGACATCCCCTTCATCCAAATTTACTGTGCAGTTCGATGAGAATAAATGCATGTTTCATCATCAAAATTACCTGTGAACTTTATCTGGATGTTCCCTTTATTCAGCCAGCATGCTCTTCATGGGTGAGTAATGATTGGCTGAGTCCAAAAGCAATCTGCAGTTTCATGAAATCTCATTTCATAATTCATCATCATAACAACCATTGATACAAATCTGGAAATCCCCTTCATCCAGCCATTTCACAATTCTACATCATAGTATCCATTGAAACAAATCTGGAAATCCCCTTCATCCAGCCAGCATGCTCTTAATTTATGAGCAGCAGCTGGGTCAAATGTAATGAGCAGTTTGATAAAATTTAATTGCTTAATTCACCATCATAATACTCAAAGAGCTTTATTGTGCAGTTTGATGAAACTTAATTCTATAATTTATTATAATAACCACATATCATAATCTAAATATCCCCTTCATCCAGCCAGCATGCTCTTAATTCATGAGCAGTGGTTTGATCAGTACAAATGTGCGCAATTTGAAAAAATGTAAGTGCATAATGCATCACTAAAATACCCTGAGAGGTGTATCTGGTTATCCCCTTCATCCAGCCAACATGCTCTAAATTCATGACCAGTGAATCAGTCCCAATGTATTGTGCAGTTTGATAAAATTTAATTGCACAAATGATCATCATAATACCCAGAGATATTTATCTGGACGTCCCCTTCGTGCAGTCGTCATGCTCTAAATTCATGACCAGTGAATCAGTCCCAATGTATTGTGCAGTTTGATAAAATTTAATTGCACAAATGATCATCATAATACCCAGAGATATTTATCTGAACGTCTCCTTCGTGCAGTCGTCATGCTCTAAATTCATGACAAGTGAATCAGTCTTAATGTATTGTGCAGTTTGATGAAATTTAATTGCACAATTGATCATCATAATATCCAGAGATATTTATCTGGACGTCCCCTTCGTGCAGTCGTCATGCTTTAAATTCATGACCAGTGAATCAGTCCCAATGTATTGTGCAGTTTGATAAAATTTAATTGCACAATTGATCATCATAATACCCAGAGATATTTATCTGGACATCCCCTTCGTGCAGTCGTCATGCTCTAAATTCATGACAAGTGAATCAGTCCCAATGTATTGTGCAGTTTAATGAAACTTAATTCTGTATTTCATTATAATATCCAGGTACTAAAACCTGAATATCTCCTTCATCCAGCCGCCATGCTCTAAATTCATGACAAGTGAATCAGTCCTAATGTATTGTGCAGTTTGATAAAATTTAATTGCACAATTGATCATCATAATACCCAGAGTTATTTATCTGGACGTCCCCTTCGTGCAGTCGTCATGCTCTAAATTCATGACCAGTGAATCAGTCCCAATGTATTCTGCAGTTTGATAAAATTTAATTGCACAATTGATCATCATAATACCCAGAGATATTTATCTGAACGTCCCCTTCATGCAGTCGTCATGCTCTAAATTCATGACCAGTGAATCAGTCCCAATGTATTGTGCAGTTTGATAAAATTTAATTGCACAAATGATCATCATAATACCCAGAGATATTTATCTGAACGTCTCCTTCGTGCAGTCGTCATGCTCTTAATTCATGACAAGTGAATCAGTCCTAATGTATTGTGCAGTTTGATAAAATTTAATTGCACAATTGATCATCATAATACCCAGAGTTATTTATCTGGACGTCCCCTTCGTGCAGTCGTCATGCTCTAAATTCATGACCAGTGAATCAGTCCCAATGTATTGTGCAGTTTGATAAAATTTAATTGCACAATTGATCATCATAATACCCAGAGATATTTATCTGAACGTCTCCTTCGTGCAGTCGTCATGCTCTAAATTCATGACCAGTGAATCAGTCCCAATGTATTGTGCAGTTTGATAAAATTTAATTGCACAAATGATCATCATAATACCCAGAGATATTTATCTGGACGTCCCCTTCGTGCAGTCGTCATGCTCTAAATTCATGATCAGTGAATCAGTCCCAATGTATTGTGCAGTTTGATAAAATTTAATTGCACAAATGATCATCATAATACCCAGAGATATTTATCTGAACGTCTCCTTCGTGCAGTCGTCATGCTCTAAATTCATGACAAGTGAATCAGTCTTAATGTATTGTGCAGTTTGATAAAATTTAATTGCACAATTGATCATCATAATATCCAGAGATATTTATCTGGACGTCTCCTTCGTGCAGTCGTCATGCTCTAAATTCATGACCAGTGAATCAGTCCCAATGTATTGTGCAGTTTGATAAAATTTAATTGCACAATTGATCATCATAATACCCAGAGATATTTATCTGAACGTCTCCTTCGTGCAGTCGTCATGCTCTAAATTCATGATAAGGAACTCTGCAATATTTTGTTTACCAATTTATTTTTGGCCACATTTTATGAGAAAGGTTAAATATTGTTAAAAATGCTAGTTATATGGCATGTGAGTTTCATTAAAATATGTTTGTGACATGCATGGACAAGAAGTCCGAAATGATTTATTGTCATCCCGTCTGATGTCACACATTTCCAACAGGCTTTATAGAATGCATTTTCCTGAAGTCTAATGGTTAAGAATTGACAGTTTGGGATAACAACAAAAATCAAGTATCTAAATTTTGAAATCCCTTTTATAGAAAATATGAATTTGTTGTGATATTCTGTCTGTCAGCATTCAAATTGGTGACTGCGAAATTGCAAAATATGTGTATCATATATGGCATATATATGTGCTGATGATAATTATTGACATATCATCAAAAGGCTCTGAGAAGTGTATCAGTACATCCCCTTCATCCATCCAGCATGCTATTAATTCCTAAGTAATGGTTAGATCAGTCCAAATGTAATGTGCTGGCTTATGAAATGTAATTGCATAATTTATCATCAAAATACCCTGAGAAGTTTATCTAGATGTCCCCTTCATCCAGCCAGCATGCTCTTAATTGACAACTAATGGCTGGATCAAATGCAATGTGCAGTTTTACGAAATTTATTTCCATAATTTTCATCATAATACCCTAAGAAGTGTATCTGGATGTAACCTTTATCCAGCCTGCAGGCTCTTAATTTTTAAGTAATGGTTGGAGAAATCATTCCTTCAGAATGTAATGTGCACTTTGATGAAATGTAATTTCATAGTTTATTGTATTATATCCTGAGATGCATGTCTGTATGTCTCCTTCATCCAGCAGCACGCTCTTAATTGATGAGTAAGATTGGATCATAATCTATATCATCATCATAATACCCAGTGAGACTTATTTGAACATTCCCTTCATCCAGCCAGCGCGCTCTTAATTGATGAGTAAGATTGGATCATAATCTATATCATCATCATAATATCCAGTGAGATTTATTTGTACGTCCCCTTCATCCATTCAGCACGCTCTTAACTCATGAGTAATGGGATCAAATATAATGTGCAGTTTTATGAAATGTACTTGCATAATTTATCATCATATTACCTTCAGAGCTGGATCTGGAAATCCCATTCATCTAGCCAGAATGCTCTTATTTCATGGGTAAAGTTTGGATCAGTCCAAATGTTATGTGCAGTTTTATGAAATTTAATTGCATGATTTATCATCATAATAACCAGGTAGCATAATCTTGATATCCCCTTCATCCAGCCAGCATGCTCTTAATTCATGAGCAGAGGTTGGCTCAGTCCAAATGTAAGTGTGTGCAGTTTGATGAAATGTAAGTGAATAATTTATCGTCATAATACCCAGAGAGGTTTATCTGGATGTCCCCTGCATCCAGCCAGCTCTTAATTCATGAGTACTGGTTGGATCAGTCCCAATGTAATGTGCAGTTTGATGAAATTTAATTGCATGATTTATCATCATAATATCCAGATATCATAATCTAGACATCCCCTTCATCCAAATTTACTGTGCAGTTCGATGAGAATAAATCCATGTTTCATCATCAAAATTACCTGTGAACTTTATCTGGATGTTCCCTTTATTCAGCCAGCATGCTCTTCATGGGTGAGTAATGATTGGCTGAGTCCAAAAGCAATCTGCAGTTTCATGAAATCTCATTTCATAATTCATCATCATAACAACCATTGATACAAATCTGGAAATCCCCTTCATCCAGCCATTTCACAATTCTACATCATAGTATCCATCAAAACAAATCTGGAAATCCCCTTCATCCAGCCAGCATGCTCTTAATTTATGAGCAGAGGTTGGCTCAGTCCAAATGTAAGTGTGTGCAGTTTGATGAAATGTAAGTGAATAATTTATCGTCATAATACCCAGAGAGGTTTATCTGGATGTCCCCTGCATCCAGCCAGCTCTTAATTCATGAGTACTGGTTGGATCAGTCCCAATGTAATGTGCAGTTTGATGAAATTTAATTGCATGATTTATCATCATAATATCCAGATATCATAATCTAGACATCCCCTTCATCCAAATTTACTGTGCAGTTCGATGAGAATAAATGCATGTTTCATCATCAAAATTACCTGTGAACTTTATCTGGATGTTCCCTTTATTCAGCCAGCATGCTCTTCATGGGTGAGTAATGATTGGCTGAGTCCAAAAGCAATCTGCAGTTTCATGAAATCTCATTTCATAATTCATCATCATAACAACCATTGATACAAATCTGGAAATCCCCTTCATCCAGCCATTTCACAATTCTACATCATAGTATCCATTGAAACAAATCTGGAAATCCCCTTCATCCAGCCAGCATGCTCTTAATTTATGAGCAGCAGCTGGGTCAAATGTAATGAGCAGTTTGATAAAATTTAATTGCTTAATTCACCATCATAATACTCAAAGAGCTTTATTGTGCAGTTTGATGAAACTTAATTCTATAATTTATTATAATAACCACATATCATAATCTAAATATCCCCTTCATCCAGCCAGCATGCTCTTAATTCATGAGCAGTGGTTTGATCAGTACAAATGTGCGCAATTTGAAAAAATGTAAGTGCATAATGCATCACTAAAATACCCTGAGAGGTGTATCTGGTTATCCCCTTCATCCAGCCAACATGCTCTAAATTCATGACCAGTGAATCAGTCCCAATGTATTGTGCAGTTTGATAAAATTTAATTGCACAAATGATCATCATAATACCCAGAGATATTTATCTGGACGTCCCCTTCGTGCAGTCGTCATGCTCTAAATTCATGACCAGTGAATCAGTCCCAATGTATTGTGCAGTTTGATAAAATTTAATTGCACAAATGATCATCATAATACCCAGAGATATTTATCTGAACGTCTCCTTCGTGCAGTCGTCATGCTCTAAATTCATGACAAGTGAATCAGTCTTAATGTATTGTGCAGTTTGATGAAATTTAATTGCACAATTGATCATCATAATATCCAGAGATATTTATCTGGACGTCCCCTTCGTGCAGTCGTCATGCTTTAAATTCATGACCAGTGAATCAGTCCCAATGTATTGTGCAGTTTGATAAAATTTAATTGCACAATTGATCATCATAATACCCAGAGATATTTATCTGGACATCCCCTTCGTGCAGTCGTCATGCTCTAAATTCATGACAAGTGAATCAGTCCCAATGTATTGTGCAGTTTAATGAAACTTAATTCTGTATTTCATTATAATATCCAGGTACTAAAACCTGAATATCTCCTTCATCCAGCCGCCATGCTCTAAATTCATGACAAGTGAATCAGTCCTAATGTATTGTGCAGTTTGATAAAATTTAATTGCACAATTGATCATCATAATACCCAGAGTTATTTATCTGGACGTCCCCTTCGTGCAGTCGTCATGCTCTAAATTCATGACCAGTGAATCAGTCCCAATGTATTCTGCAGTTTGATAAAATTTAATTGCACAATTGATCATCATAATACCCAGAGATATTTATCTGAACGTCCCCTTCGTGCAGTCGTCATGCTCTAAATTCATGACCAGTGAATCAGTCCCAATGTATTGTGCAGTTTGATAAAATTTAATTGCACAAATGATCATCATAATACCCAGAGATATTTATCTGAACGTCTCCTTCGTGCAGTCGTCATGCTCTAAATTCATGACAAGTGAATCAGTCCTAATGTATTGTGCAGTTTGATAAAATTTAATTGCACAATTGATCATCATAATACCCAGAGTTATTTATCTGGACGTCCCCTTCGTGCAGTCGTCATGCTCTAAATTCATGACCAGTGAATCAGTCCCAATGTATTGTGCAGTTTGATAAAATTTAATTGCACAATTGATCATCATAATACCCAGAGATATTTATCTGAACGTCTCCTTCGTGCAGTCGTCATGCTCTAAATTCATGACCAGTGAATCAGTCCCAATGTATTGTGCAGTTTGATAAAATTTAATTGCACAAATGATCATCATAATACCCAGAGATATTTATCTGGACGTCCCCTTCGTGCAGTCGTCATGCTCTAAATTCATGATCAGTGAATCAGTCCCAATGTATTGTGCAGTTTGATAAAATTTAATTGCACAAATGATCATCATAATACCCAGAGATATTTATCTGAACGTCTCCTTCGTGCAGTCGTCATGCTCTAAATTCATGACAAGTGAATCAGTCTTAATGTATTGTGCAGTTTGATAAAATTTAATTGCACAATTGATCATCATAATATCCAGAGATATTTATCTGGACGTCTCCTTCGTGCAGTCGTCATGCTCTAAATTCATGACCAGTGAATCAGTCCCAATGTATTGTGCAGTTTGATAAAATTTAATTGCACAATTGATCATCATAATACCCAGAGATATTTATCTGAACGTCTCCTTCGTGCAGTCGTCATGCTCTAAATTCATGATAAGGAACTCTGCAATATTTTGTTTACCAATTTATTTTTGGCCACATTTTATGAGAAAGGTTAAATATTGTTAAAAATGCTAGTTATATGGCATGTGAGTTTCATTAAAATATGTTTGTGACATGCATGGACAAGAAGTCCGAAATGATTTATTGTCATCCCGTCTGATGTCACACATTTCCAACAGGCTTTATAGAATGCATTTTCCTGAAGTCTAATGGTTAAGAATTGACAGTTTGGGATAACAACAAAAATCAAGTATCTAAATTTTGAAATCCCTTTTATAGAAAATATGAATTTGTTGTGATATTCTGTCTGTCAGCATTCAAATTGGTGACTGCGAAATTGCAAAATATGTGTATCATATATGGCATATATATGTGCTGATGATAATTATTGACATATCATCAAAAGGCTCTGAGAAGTGTATCAGTACATCCCCTTCATCCATCCAGCATGCTATTAATTCCTAAGTAATGGTTAGATCAGTCCAAATGTAATGTGCTGGCTTATGAAATGTAATTGCATAATTTATCATCAAAATACCCTGAGAAGTTTATCTAGATGTCCCCTTCATCCAGCCAGCATGCTCTTAATTGACAACTAATGGCTGGATCAAATGCAATGTGCAGTTTTACGAAATTTATTTCCATAATTTTCATCATAATACCCTAAGAAGTGTATCTGGATGTAACCTTTATCCAGCCTGCAGGCTCTTAATTTTTAAGTAATGGTTGGAGAAATCATTCCTTCAGAATGTAATGTGCACTTTGATGAAATGTAATTTCATAGTTTATTGTATTATATCCTGAGATGCATGTCTGTATGTCTCCTTCATCCAGCAGCACGCTCTTAATTGATGAGTAAGATTGGATCATAATCTATATCATCATCATAATACCCAGTGAGACTTATTTGAACATTCCCTTCATCCAGCCAGCGCGCTCTTAATTGATGAGTAAGATTGGATCATAATCTATATCATCATCATAATATCCAGTGAGATTTATTTGTACGTCCCCTTCATCCATTCAGCACGCTCTTAACTCATGAGTAATGGGATCAAATATAATGTGCAGTTTTATGAAATGTACTTGCATAATTTATCATCATATTACCTTCAGAGCTGGATCTGGAAATCCCATTCATCTAGCCAGAATGCTCTTATTTCATGGGTAAAGTTTGGATCAGTCCAAATGTTATGTGCAGTTTTATGAAATTTAATTGCATGATTTATCATCATAATAACCAGGTAGCATAATCTTGATATCCCCTTCATCCAGCCAGCATGCTCTTAATTCATGAGCAGAGGTTGGCTCTGTCCAAATGTAAGTGTGTGCAGTTTGATGAAATGTAAGTGAATAATTTATCGTCATAATACCCAGAGAGGTTTATCTGGATGTCCCCTGCATCCAGCCAGCTCTTAATTCATGAGTACTGGTTGGATCAGTCCCAATGTAATGTGCAGTTTGATGAAATTTAATTGCATGATTTATCATCATAATATCCAGATATCATAATCTAGACATCCCCTTCATCCAAATTTACTGTGCAGTTCGATGAGAATAAATCCATGTTTCATCATCAAAATTACCTGTGAACTTTATCTGGATGTTCCCTTTATTCAGCCAGCATGCTCTTCATGGGTGAGTAATGATTGGCTGAGTCCAAAAGCAATCTGCAGTTTCATGAAATCTCATTTCATAATTCATCATCATAACAACCATTGATACAAATCTGGAAATCCCCTTCATCCAGCCATTTCACAATTCTACATCATAGTATCCATCAAAACAAATCTGGAAATCCCCTTCATCCAGCCAGCATGCTCTTAATTTATGAGCAGAGGTTGGCTCAGTCCAAATGTAAGTGTGTGCAGTTTGATGAAATGTAAGTGAATAATTTATCGTCATAATACCCAGAGAGGTTTATCTGGATGTCCCCTGCATCCAGCCAGCTCTTAATTCATGAGTACTGGTTGGATCAGTCCCAATGTAATGTGCAGTTTGATGAAATTTAATTGCATGATTTATCATCATAATATCCAGATATCATAATCTAGACATCCCCTTCATCCAAATTTACTGTGCAGTTCGATGAGAATAAATCCATGTTTCATCATCAAAATTACCTGTGAACTTTATCTGGATGTTCCCTTTATTCAGCCAGCATGCTCTTCATGGGTGAGTAATGATTGGCTGAGTCCAAAAGCAATCTGCAGTTTCATGAAATCTCATTTCATAATTCATCATCATAACAACCATTGATACAAATCTGGAAATCCCCTTCATCCAGCCATTTCACAATTCTACATCATAGTATCCATTGAAACAAATCTGGAAATCCCCTTCATCCAGCCAGCATGCTCTTAATTTATGAGCAGCAGCTGGGTCAAATGTAATGAGCAGTTTGATAAAATTTAATTGCTTAATTCACCATCATAATACTCAAAGAGCTTTATTGTGCAGTTTGATGAAACTTAATTCTATAATTTATTATAATAACCACATATCATAATCTAAATATCCCCTTCATCCAGCCAGCATGCTCTTAATTCATGAGCAGTGGTTTGATCAGTACAAATGTGCGCAATTTGAAAAAATGTAAGTGCATAATGCATCACTAAAATACCCTGAGAGGTGTATCTGGTTATCCCCTTCATCCAGCCAACATGCTCTAAATTCATGACCAGTGAATCAGTCCCAATGTATTGTGCAGTTTGATAAAATTTAATTGCACAAATGATCATCATAATACCCAGAGATATTTATCTGGACGTCCCCTTCGTGCAGTCGTCATGCTCTAAATTCATGACCAGTGAATCAGTGCCAATGTATTGTGCAGTTTGATAAAATTTAATTGCACAAATGATCATCATAATACCCAGAGATATTTATCTGAACGTCTCCTTCGTGCAGTCGTCATGCTCTAAATTCATGACAAGTGAATCAGTCTTAATGTATTGTGCAGTTTGATGAAATTTAATTGCACAATTGATCATCATAATATCCAGAGATATTTATCTGGACGTCCCCTTCGTGCAGTCGTCATGCTTTAAATTCATGACCAGTGAATCAGTCCCAATGTATTGTGCAGTTTGATAAAATTTAATTGCACAATTGATCATCATAATACCCAGAGATATTTATCTGGACATCCCCTTCGTGCAGTCGTCATGCTCTAAATTCATGACAAGTGAATCAGTCCCAATGTATTGTGCAGTTTAATGAAACTTAATTCTGTATTTCATTATAATATCCAGGTACTAAAACCTGAATATCTCCTTCATCCAGCCGCCATGCTCTAAATTCATGACAAGTGAATCAGTCCTAATGTATTGTGCAGTTTGATAAAATTTAATTGCACAATTGATCATCATAATACCCAGAGTTATTTATCTGGACGTCCCCTTCGTGCAGTCGTCATGCTCTAAATTCATGACCAGTGAATCAGTCCCAATGTATTCTGCAGTTTGATAAAATTTAATTGCACAATTGATCATCATAATACCCAGAGATATTTATCTGAACGTCCCCTTCGTGCAGTCGTCATGCTCTAAATTCATGACCAGTGAATCAGTCCCAATGTATTGTGCAGTTTGATAAAATTTAATTGCACAAATGATCATCATAATACCCAGAGATATTTATCTGAACGTCTCCTTCGTGCAGTCGTCATGCTCTAAATTCATGACAAGTGAATCAGTCCTAATGTATTGTGCAGTTTGATAAAATTTAATTGCACAATTGATCATCATAATACCCAGAGTTATTTATCTGGACGTCCCCTTCGTGCAGTCGTCATGCTCTAAATTCATGACCAGTGAATCAGTCCCAATGTATTGTGCAGTTTGATAAAATTTAATTGCACAATTGATCATCATAATACCCAGAGATATTTATCTGAACGTCTCCTTCGTGCAGTCGTCATGCTCTAAATTCATGACCAGTGAATCAGTCCCAATGTATTGTGCAGTTTGATAAAATTTAATTGCACAAATGATCATCATAATACCCAGAGATATTTATCTGGACGTCCCCTTCGTGCAGTCGTCATGCTCTAAATTCATGATCAGTGAATCAGTCCCAATGTATTGTGCAGTTTGATAAAATTTAATTGCACAAATGATCATCATAATACCCAGAGATATTTATCTGAACGTCTCCTTCGTGCAGTCGTCATGCTCTAAATTCATGACAAGTGAATCAGTCTTAATGTATTGTGCAGTTTGATAAAATTTAATTGCACAATTGATCATCATAATATCCAGAGATATTTATCTGGACGTCTCCTTCGTGCAGTCGTCATGCTCTAAATTCATGACCAGTGAATCAGTCCCAATGTATTGTGCAGTTTGATAAAATTTAATTGCACAATTGATCATCATAATACCCAGAGATATTTATCTGAACGTCTCCTTCGTGCAGTCGTCATGCTCTAAATTCATGATAAGGAACTCTGCAATATTTTGTTTACCAATTTATTTTTGGCCACATTTTATGAGAAAGGTTAAATATTGTTAAAAATGCTAGTTATATGGCATGTGAGTTTCATTAAAATATGTTTGTGACATGCATGGACAAGAAGTCCGAAATGATTTATTGTCATCCCGTCTGATGTCACACATTTCCAACAGGCTTTATAGAATGCATTTTCCTGAAGTCTAATGGTTAAGAATTGACAGTTTGGGATAACAACAAAAATCAAGTATCTAAATTTTGAAATCCCTTTTATAGAAAATATGAATTTGTTGTGATATTCTGTCTGTCAGCATTCAAATTGGTGACTGCGAAATTGCAAAATATGTGTATCATATATGGCATATATATGTGCTGATGATAATTATTGACATATCATCAAAAGGCTCTGAGAAGTGTATCAGTACATCCCCTTCATCCATCCAGCATGCTATTAATTCCTAAGTAATGGTTAGATCAGTCCAAATGTAATGTGCTGGCTTATGAAATGTAATTGCATAATTTATCATCAAAATACCCTGAGAAGTTTATCTAGATGTCCCCTTCATCCAGCCAGCATGCTCTTAATTGACAACTAATGGCTGGATCAAATGCAATGTGCAGTTTTACGAAATTTATTTCCATAATTTTCATCATAATACCCTAAGAAGTGTATCTGGATGTAACCTTTATCCAGCCTGCAGGCTCTTAATTTTTAAGTAATGGTTGGAGAAATCATTCCTTCAGAATGTAATGTGCACTTTGATGAAATGTAATTTCATAGTTTATTGTATTATATCCTGAGATGCATGTCTGTATGTCTCCTTCATCCAGCAGCACGCTCTTAATTGATGAGTAAGATTGGATCATAATCTATATCATCATCATAATACCCAGTGAGACTTATTTGAACATTCCCTTCATCCAGCCAGCGCGCTCTTAATTGATGAGTAAGATTGGATCATAATCTATATCATCATCATAATATCCAGTGAGATTTATTTGTACGTCCCCTTCATCCATTCAGCACGCTCTTAACTCATGAGTAATGGGATCAAATATAATGTGCAGTTTTATGAAATGTACTTGCATAATTTATCATCATATTACCTTCAGAGCTGGATCTGGAAATCCCATTCATCTAGCCAGAATGCTCTTATTTCATGGGTAAAGTTTGGATCAGTCCAAATGTTATGTGCAGTTTTATGAAATTTAATTGCATGATTTATCATCATAATAACCAGGTAGCATAATCTTGATATCCCCTTCATCCAGCCAGCATGCTCTTAATTCATGAGCAGAGGTTGGCTCTGTCCAAATGTAAGTGTGTGCAGTTTGATGAAATGTAAGTGAATAATTTATCGTCATAATACCCAGAGAGGTTTATCTGGATGTCCCCTGCATCCAGCCAGCTCTTAATTCATGAGTACTGGTTGGATCAGTCCCAATGTAATGTGCAGTTTGATGAAATTTAATTGCATGATTTATCATCATAATATCCAGATATCATAATCTAGACATCCCCTTCATCCAAATTTACTGTGCAGTTCGATGAGAATAAATCCATGTTTCATCATCAAAATTACCTGTGAACTTTATCTGGATGTTCCCTTTATTCAGCCAGCATGCTCTTCATGGGTGAGTAATGATTGGCTGAGTCCAAAAGCAATCTGCAGTTTCATGAAATCTCATTTCATAATTCATCATCATAACAACCATTGATACAAATCTGGAAATCCCCTTCATCCAGCCATTTCACAATTCTACATCATAGTATCCATCAAAACAAATCTGGAAATCCCCTTCATCCAGCCAGCATGCTCTTAATTTATGAGCAGAGGTTGGCTCAGTCCAAATGTAAGTGTGTGCAGTTTGATGAAATGTAAGTGAATAATTTATCGTCATAATACCCAGAGAGGTTTATCTGGATGTCCCCTGCATCCAGCCAGCTCTTAATTCATGAGTACTGGTTGGATCAGTCCCAATGTAATGTGCTGGCTTATGAAATGTAATTGCATAATTTATCATCAAAATACCCTGATAAGTTTATCTAGATGTCCCCTTCATCCAGCCAGCATGCTCTTAATTGACAACTAATGGCTGGATCAAATGCAATGTGCAGTTTTACGAAATTTATTTCCATAATTTTCATCATAATACCCTAAGAAGTGTATCTGGATGTAACCTTTATCCAGCCTGCAGGCTCTTAATTTTTAAGTAATGGTTGGAGAAATCATTCCTTCAGAATGTAATGTGCACTTTGATGAAATGTAATTTCATAGTTTATTGTATTATATCCTGAGATGCATGTCTGAATGTCTCCTTCATCCAGCAGCACGCTCTTAATTGATGAGTAAGATTGGATCATAATCTATATCATCATCATAATACCCAGTGAGACTTATTTGAACATTCCCTTCATCCAGCCAGCGCGCTCTTAATTGATGAGTAAGATTGGATCATAATCTATATCATCATCATAATATCCAGTGAGACTTATTTGTACGTCCCCTTCATCCATTCAGCACGCTCTTAACTCATGAGTAATGGGATCAAATATAATGTGCAGTTTTATGAAATGTACTTGCATAATTTATCATCATATTACCTTCAGAGCTGTATCTGGAAATCCCATTCATCTAGCCAGAATGCTCTTATTTCATGGGTAAAGTTTGGATCAGTCCAAATGTTATGTGCAGTTTTATGAAATTTAATTGCATGATTTATCATCATAATAACCAGGTAGCATAATCTTGATATCCCCTTCATCCAGCCAGCATGCTCTTAATTCATGAGCAGAGGTTGGCTCAGTCCAAATGTAAGTGTGTGCAGTTTGATGAAATGTAAGTGAATAATTTATCGTCATAATACCCAGAGAGGTTTATCTGGATGTCCCCTGCATCCAGCCAGCTCTTAATTCATGAGTACTGGTTGGATCAGTCCCAATGTAATGTGCAGTTTGATGAAATTTAATTGCATGATTTATCATCATAATATCCAGATATCATAATCTAGACATCCCCTTCATCCAAATTTACTGTGCAGTTCGATGAGAATAAATGCATGTTTCATCATCAAAATTACCTGTGAACTTTATCTGGATGTTCCCTTTATTCAGCCAGCATGCTCTTCATGGGTGAGTAATGATTGGCTGAGTCCAAAAGCAATCTGCAGTTTCATGAAATCTCATTTCATAATTCATCATCATAACAACCATTGATACAAATCTGGAAATCCCCTTCATCCAGCCATTTCACAATTCTACATCATAGTATCCATTGAAACAAATCTGGAAATCCCCTTCATCCAGCCAGCATGCTCTTAATTTATGAGCAGAGGTTGGCTCAGTCCAAATGTAAGTGTGTGCAGTTTGATGAAATGTAAGTGAATAATTTATCGTCATAATACCCAGAGAGGTTTATCTGGATGTCCCCTGCATCCAGCCAGCTCTTAATTCATGAGTACTGGTTGGATCAGTCCCAATGTAATGTGCAGTTTGATGAAATTTAATTGCATGATTTATCATCATAATATCCAGATATCATAATCTAGACATCCCCTTCATCCAAATTTACTGTGCAGTTCGATGAGAATAAATGCATGTTTCATCATCAAAATTACCTGTGAACTTTATCTGGATGTTCCCTTTATTCAGCCAGCATGCTCTTCATGGGTGAGTAATGATTGGCTGAGTCCAAAAACAATCTGCAGTTTCATGAAATCTCATTTCATAATTCATCATCATAACAACCATTGATACAAATCTGGAAATCCCCTTCATCCAGCCATTTCACAATTCTACATCATAGTACCCATTGAAACAAATCTGGAAATCCCCTTCATCCAGCCAGCATGCTCTTAATTGATGAGCAGCAGCTGGGTCAAATGTAATGAGCAGTTTGATAAAATTTAATTGCTTAATTCACCATCATAATACTCAAAGAGCTTTATTGTGCAGTTTGATGAAACTTAATTCTATAATTTATTATAATAACCACATATCATAATCTAAATATCCCCTTCATCCAGCCAGCATGCTCTTAATTCATGAGCAGTGGTTTGATCAGTACAAATGTGCGCAATTTGAAAAAATGTAAGTGCATAATGCATCACTAAAATACCCTGAGAGGTGTATCTGGTTATCCCCTTCATCCAGCCAACATGCTCTAAATTCATGACCAGTGAATCAGTCCCAATGTATTGTGCAGTTTGATAAAATTTAATTGCACAAATGATCATCATAATACCCAGAGATATTTATCTGGACGTCCCCTTCGTGCAGTCGTCATGCTCTAAATTCATGACCAGTGAATCAGTCCCAATGTATTGTGCAGTTTGATAAAATTTAATTGCACAAATGATCATCATAATACCCAGAGATATTTATCTGAACGTCTCCTTCGTGCAGTCGTCATGCTCTAAATTCATGACAAGTGAATCAGTCTTAATGTATTGTGCAGTTTGATAAAATTTAATTGCACAATTGATCATCATAATATCCAGAGATATTTATCTGGACGTCCCCTTCGTGCAGTCGTCATGCTCTAAATTCATGACCAGTGAATCAGTCCCAATGTATTCTGCAGTTTGATAAAATTTAATTGCACAATTGATCATCATAATACCCAGAGATATTTATCTGAACGTCCCCTTCGTGCAGTCGTCATGCTCTAAATTCATGACCAGTGAATCAGTCCCAATGTATTGTGCAGTTTGATAAAATTTAATTGCACAAATGATCATCATAATACCCAGAGATATTTATCTGAACGTCTCCTTCGTGCAGTCGTCATGCTCTAAATTCATGACAAGTGAATCAGTCCTAATGTATTGTGCAGTTTGATAAAATTTAATTGCACAATTGATCATCATAATACCCAGAGTTATTTATCTGGACGTCCCCTTCGTGCAGTCGTCATGCTCTAAATTCATGACCAGTGAATCAGTCCCAATGTATTGTGCAGTTTGATAAAATTTAATTGCACAATTGATCATCATAATACCCAGAGATATTTATCTGAACGTCTCCTTCGTGCAGTCGTCATGCTCTAAATTCATGACCAGTGAATCAGTCCCAATGTATTGTGCAGTTTGATAAAATTTAATTGCACAAATGATCATCATAATACCCAGAGATATTTATCTGGACGTCCCCTTCGTGCAGTCGTCATGCTCTAAATTCATGATCAGTGAATCAGTCCCAATGTATTGTGCAGTTTGATAAAATTTAATTGCACAAATGATCATCATAATACCCAGAGATATTTATCTGAACGTCTCCTTCGTGCAGTCGTCATGCTCTAAATTCATGACAAGTGAATCAGTCTTAATGTATTGTGCAGTTTGATAAAATTTAATTGCACAATTGATCATCATAATATCCAGAGATATTTATCTGGACGTCTCCTTCGTGCAGTCGTCATGCTCTAAATTCATGACCAGTGAATCAGTCCCAATGTATTGTGCAGTTTGATAAAATTTAATTGCACAATTGATCATCATAATACCCAGAGATATTTATCTGAACGTCTCCTTCGTGCAGTCGTCATGCTCTAAATTCATGATAAGGAACTCTGCAATATTTTGTTTACCAATTTATTTTTGGCCACATTTTATGAGAAAGGTTAAATATTGTTAAAAATGCTAGTTATATGGCATGTGAGTTTCATTAAAATATGTTTGTGACATGCATGGACAAGAAGTCCGAAATGATTTATTGTCATCCCGTCTGATGTCACACATTTCCAACAGGCTTTATAGAATGCATTTTCCTGAAGTCTAATGGTTAAGAATTGACAGTTTGGGATAACAACAAAAATCAAGTATCTAAATTTTGAAATCCCTTTTATAGAAAATATGAATTTGTTGTGATATTCTGTCTGTCAGCATTCAAATTGGTGACTGCGAAATTGCAAAATATGTGTATCATATATGGCATATATATGTGCTGATGATAATTATTGACATATCATCAAAAGGCTCTGAGAAGTGTATCAGTACATCCCCTTCATCCATCCAGCATGCTATTAATTCCTAAGTAATGGTTAGATCAGTCCAAATGTAATGTGCTGGCTTATGAAATGTAATTGCATAATTTATCATCAAAATACCCTGAGAAGTTTATCTAGATGTCCCCTTCATCCAGCCAGCATGCTCTTAATTGACAACTAATGGCTGGATCAAATGCAATGTGCAGTTTTACGAAATTTATTTCCATAATTTTCATCATAATACCCTAAGAAGTGTATCTGGATGTAACCTTTATCCAGCCTGCAGGCTCTTAATTTTTAAGTAATGGTTGGAGAAATCATTCCTTCAGAATGTAATGTGCACTTTGATGAAATGTAATTTCATAGTTTATTGTATTATATCCTGAGATGCATGTCTGTATGTCTCCTTCATCCAGCAGCACGCTCTTAATTGATGAGTAAGATTGGATCATAATCTATATCATCATCATAATACCCAGTGAGACTTATTTGAACGTTCCCTTCATCCAGCCAGCGCGCTCTTAATTGATGAGTAAGATTGGATCATAATCTATATCATCATCATAATATCCAGTGAGATTTATTTGTACGTCCCCTTCATCCATTCAGCACGCTCTTAACTCATGAGTAATGGGATCAAATATAATGTGCAGTTTTATGAAATGTACTTGCATAATTTATCATCATATTACCGTCAGAGCTGGATCTGGAAATCCCATTCATCTAGCCAGAATGCTCTTATTTCATGGGTAAAGTTTGGATCAGTCCAAATGTTATGTGCAGTTTTATGAAATTTAATTGCATGATTTATCATCATAATAACCAGGTAGCATAATCTTGATATCCCCTTCATCCAGCCAGCATGCTCTTAATTCATGAGCAGAGGTTGGCTCTGTCCAAATGTAAGTGTGTGCAGTTTGATGAAATGTAAGTGAATAATTTATCGTCATAATA
Organism: Alitta virens; assembly: GCA_932294295.1. Classification (NCBI taxonomy): domain Eukaryota; kingdom Metazoa; phylum Annelida; class Polychaeta; order Phyllodocida; family Nereididae; genus Alitta; species Alitta virens. The sequence goes on from OW028584.1 coordinate 32,936,886, forward strand.
CCCAGAGAGGTTTATCTGGATGTCCCCTGCATCCAGCCAGCTCTTAATTCATGAGTACTGGTTGGATCAGTCCCAATGTAATGTGCAGTTTGATGAAATTTAATTGCATGATTTATCATCATAATATCCAGATATCATAATCTAGACATCCCCTTCATCCAAATTTACTGTGCAGTTCGATGAGAATAAATCCATGTTTCATCATCAAAATTACCTGTGAACTTTATCTGGATGTTCCCTTTATTCAGCCAGCATGCTCTTCATGGGTGAGTAATGATTGGCTGAGTCCAAAAGCAATCTGCAGTTTCATGAAATCTCATTTCATAATTCATCATCATAACAACCATTGATACAAATCTGGAAATCCCCTTCATCCAGCCATTTCACAATTCTACATCATAGTATCCATCAAAACAAATCTGGAAATCCCCTTCATCCAGCCAGCATGCTCTTAATTTATGAGCAGAGGTTGGCTCAGTCCAAATGTAAGTGTGTGCAGTTTGATGAAATGTAAGTGAATAATTTATCGTCATAATACCCAGAGAGGTTTATCTGGATGTCCCCTGCATCCAGCCAGCTCTTAATTCATGAGTACTGGTTGGATCAGTCCCAATGTAATGTGCTGGCTTATGAAATGTAATTGCATAATTTATCATCAAAATACCCTGAGAAGTTTATCTAGATGTCCCCTTCATCCAGCCAGCATGCTCTTAATTGACAACTAATGGCTGGATCAAATGCAATGTGCAGTTTTACGAAATTTATTTCCATAATTTTCATCATAATACCCTAAGAAGTGTATCTGGATGTAACCTTTATCCAGCCTGCAGGCTCTTAATTTTTAAGTAATGGTTGGAGAAATCATTCCTTCAGAATGTAATGTGCACTTTGATGAAATGTAATTTCATAGTTTATTGTATTATATCCTGAGATGCATGTCTGAATGTCTCCTTCATCCAGCAGCACGCTCTTAATTGATGAGTAAGATTGGATCATAATCTATATCATCATCATAATACCCAGTGAGACTTATTTGAACATTCCCTTCATCCAGCCAGCGCGCTCTTAATTGATGAGTAAGATTGGATCATAATCTATATCATCATCATAATATCCAGTGAGACTTATTTGTACGTCCCCTTCATCCATTCAGCACGCTCTTAACTCATGAGTAATGGGATCAAATATAATGTGCAGTTTTATGAAATGTACTTGCATAATTTATCATCATATTACCTTCAGAGCTGTATCTGGAAATCCCATTCATCTAGCCAGAATGCTCTTATTTCATGGGTAAAGTTTGGATCAGTCCAAATGTTATGTGCAGTTTTATGAAATTTAATTGCATGATTTATCATCATAATAACCAGGTAGCATAATCTTGATATCCCCTTCATCCAGCCAGCATGCTCTTAATTCATGAGCAGAGGTTGGCTCAGTCCAAATGTAAGTGTGTGCAGTTTGATGAAATGTAAGTGAATAATTTATCGTCATAATACCCAGAGAGGTTTATCTGGATGTCCCCTGCATCCAGCCAGCTCTTAATTCATGAGTACTGGTTGGATCAGTCCCAATGTAATGTGCAGTTTGATGAAATTTAATTGCATGATTTATCATCATAATATCCAGATATCATAATCTAGACATCCCCTTCATCCAAATTTACTGTGCAGTTCGATGAGAATAAATGCATGTTTCATCATCAAAATTACCTGTGAACTTTATCTGGATGTTCCCTTTATTCAGCCAGCATGCTCTTCATGGGTGAGTAATGATTGGCTGAGTCCAAAAGCAATCTGCAGTTTCATGAAATCTCATTTCATAATTCATCATCATAACAACCATTGATACAAATCTGGAAATCCCCTTCATCCAGCCATTTCACAATTCTACATCATAGTATCCATTGAAACAAATCTGGAAATCCCCTTCATCCAGCCAGCATGCTCTTAATTTATGAGCAGAGGTTGGCTCAGTCCAAATGTAAGTGTGTGCAGTTTGATGAAATGTAAGTGAATAATTTATCGTCATAATACCCAGAGAGGTTTATCTGGATGTCCCCTGCATCCAGCCAGCTCTTAATTCATGAGTACTGGTTGGATCAGTCCCAATGTAATGTGCAGTTTGATGAAATTTAATTGCATGATTTATCATCATAATATCCAGATATCATAATCTAGACATCCCCTTCATCCAAATTTACTGTGCAGTTCGATGAGAATAAATGCATGTTTCATCATCAAAATTACCTGTGAACTTTATCTGGATGTTCCCTTTATTCAGCCAGCATGCTCTTCATGGGTGAGTAATGATTGGCTGAGTCCAAAAACAATCTGCAGTTTCATGAAATCTCATTTCATAATTCATCATCATAACAACCATTGATACAAATCTGGAAATCCCCTTCATCCAGCCATTTCACAATTCTACATCATAGTACCCATTGAAACAAATCTGGAAATCCCCTTCATCCAGCCAGCATGCTCTTAATTTATGAGCAGCAGCTGGGTCAAATGTAATGAGCAGTTTGATAAAATTTAATTGCTTAATTCACCATCATAATACTCAAAGAGCTTTATTGTGCAGTTTGATGAAACTTAATTCTATAATTTATTATAATAACCACATATCATAATCTAAATATCCCCTTCATCCAGCCAGCATGCTCTTAATTCATGAGCAGTGGTTTGATCAGTACAAATGTGCGCAATTTGAAAAAATGTAAGTGCATAATGCATCACTAAAATACCCTGAGAGGTGTATCTGGTTATCCCCTTCATCCAGCCAACATGCTCTAAATTCATGACCAGTGAATCAGTCCCAATGTATTGTGCAGTTTGATAAAATTTAATTGCACAAATGATCATCATAATACCCAGAGATATTTATCTGGACGTCCCCTTCGTGCAGTCGTCATGCTCTAAATTCATGACCAGTGAATCAGTCCCAATGTATTGTGCAGTTTGATAAAATTTAATTGCACAAATGATCATCATAATACCCAGAGATATTTATCTGAACGTCTCCTTCGTGCAGTCGTCATGCTCTAAATTCATGACAAGTGAATCAGTCTTAATGTATTGTGCAGTTTGATAAAATTTAATTGCACAATTGATCATCATAATATCCAGAGATATTTATCTGGACGTCCCCTTCGTGCAGTCGTCATGCTCTAAATTCATGACCAGTGAATCAGTCCCAATGTATTGTGCAGTTTGATAAAATTTAATTGCACAATTGATCATCATAATACCCAGAGATATTTATCTGAACATCCCCTTCGTGCAGTCGTCATGCTCTAAATTCATGACAAGTGAATCAGTCCTAATGTATTGTGCAGTTTGATAAAATTTAATTGCACAATTGATCATCATAATATCCAGAGATATTTATCTTGACGTCCCCTTCGTGCAGTCGTCATGCTCTGAATTCATGACCAGTGAATCAGTCCCAATGTATTGTGCAGTTTGATAAAATTTAATTGCACAATTGATCATCATAATACCCAGAGATATTTATCTGGACATCCCCTTCGTGCAGTCGTCATGCTCTAAATTCATGACAAGTGAATCAGTCCCAATGTATTGTGCATTTTAATGAAACTTAATTCTGTATTTCATTATAATATCCAGGTAGTAAAACCTGAATATCTCCTTCATCCAGCCGCCATGCTCTAAATTCATGACAAGTGAATCAGTCCCAATGTATTGTGCAGTTTGATCAAATTTAATTGCACAATTGATCATCATAATACCCAGAGTTATTTATCTGGACGTCCCCTTCGTGCAGTCGTCATGCTCTAAATTCATGACAAGTGAATCAGTCCTAATGTATTGTGCAGTTTGATAAAATTTAACTGCACAATTGATCATCATAATATCCAGAGATATTTATCTGAACGTCTCCTTCGTGCAGTCGTCATGCTCTAAATTCATGACAAGTGAATCAGTCCTAATGTATTGTGCAGTTTGATAAAATTTAATTGCACAATTGATCATCATAATACCCAGAGTTATTTATCTGGACGTCCCCTTCGTGCAGTCGTCATGCTCTAAATTCATGACCAGTGAATCAGTCCCAATGTATTGTGCAGTTTGATAAAATTTAATTGCACAATTGATCATCATAATACCCAGAGATATTTATTTGAACGTCTCCTTCGTGCAGTCGTCATGCTCTAAATTCATGACCAGTGAATCAGTCCCAATGTATTGTGCAGTTTGATAAAATTTAATTGCACAAATGATCATCATAATACCCAGAGATATTTATCTGGACGTCCCCTTCGTGCAGTCGTCATGCTCTAAATTCATGATCAGTGAATCAGTCCCAATGTATTGTGCAGTTTGATAAAATTTAATTGCACAAATGATCATCATAATACCCAGAGATATTTATCTGAACGTCTCCTTCGTGCAGTCGTCATGCTCTAAATTCATGACAAGTGAATCAGTCTTAATGTATTGTGCAGTTTGATAAAATTTAATTGCACAATTGATCATCATAATATCCAGAGATATTTATCTGGACGTCTCCTTCGTGCAGTCGTCATGCTCTAAATTCATGACCAGTGAATCAGTCCCAATGTATTGTGCAGTTTGATAAAATTTAATTGCACAATTGATCATCATAATACCCAGAGATATTTATCTGAACGTCTCCTTCGTGCAGTCGTCATGCTCTAAATTCATGATAAGGAACTCTGCAATATTTTGTTTACCAATTTATTTTTGGCCACATTTTATGAGAAAGGTTAAATATTGTTAAAAATGCTAGTTATATGGCATGTGAGTTTCATTAAAATATGTTTGTGACATGCATGGACAAGAAGTCCGAAATGATTTATTGTCATCCCGTCTGATGTCACACATTTCCAACAGGCTTTATAGAATGCATTTTCCTGAAGTCTAATGGTTAAGAATTGACAGTTTGGGATAACAACAAAAATCAAGTATCTAAATTTTGAAATCCCTTTTATAGAAAATATGAATTTGTTGTGATATTCTGTCTGTCAGCATTCAAATTGGTGACTGCGAAATTGCAAAATATGTGTATCATATATGGCATATATATGTGCTGATGATAATTATTGACATATCATCAAAAGGCTCTGAGAAGTGTATCAGTACATCCCCTTCATCCATCCAGCATGCTATTAATTCCTAAGTAATGGTTAGATCAGTCCAAATGTAATGTGCTGGCTTATGAAATGTAATTGCATAATTTATCATCAAAATACCCTGAGAAGTTTATCTAGATGTCCCCTTCATCCAGCCAGCATGCTCTTAATTGACAACTAATGGCTGGATCAAATGCAATGTGCAGTTTTACGAAATTTATTTCCATAATTTTCATCATAATACCCTAAGAAGTGTATCTGGATGTAACCTTTATCCAGCCTGCAGGCTCTTAATTTTTAAGTAATGGTTGGAGAAATCATTCCTTCAGAATGTAATGTGCACTTTGATGAAATGTAATTTCATAGTTTATTGTATTATATCCTGAGATGCATGTCTGTATGTCTCCTTCATCCAGCAGCACGCTCTTAATTGATGAGTAAGATTGGATCATAATCTATATCATCATCATAATACCCAGTGAGACTTATTTGAACATTCCCTTCATCCAGCCAGCGCGCTCTTAATTGATGAGTAAGATTGGATCATAATCTATATCATCATCATAATATCCAGTGAGACTTATTTGTACGTCCCCTTCATCCATTCAGCACGCTCTTAACTCATGAGTAATGGGATCAAATATAATGTGCAGTTTTATGAAATGTACTTGCATAATTTATCATCATATTACCTTCAGAGCTGTATCTGGAAATCCCATTCATCTAGCCAGAATGCTCTTATTTCATGGGTAAAGTTTGGATCAGTCCAAATGTTATGTGCAGTTTTATGAAATTTAATTGCATGATTTATCATCATAATAACCAGGTAGCATAATCTTGATATCCCCTTCATCCAGCCAGCATGCTCTTAATTCATGAGCAGAGGTTGGCTCAGTCCAAATGTAAGTGTGTGCAGTTTGATGAAATGTAAGTGAATAATTTATCGTCATAATACCCAGAGAGGTTTATCTGGATGTCCCCTGCATCCAGCCAGCTCTTAATTCATGAGTACTGGTTGGATCAGTCCCAATGTAATGTGCAGTTTGATGAAATTTAATTGCATGATTTATCATCATAATATCCAGATATCATAATCTAGACATCCCCTTCATCCAAATTTACTGTGCAGTTCGATGAGAATAAATGCATGTTTCATCATCAAAATTACCTGTGAACTTTATCTGGATGTTCCCTTTATTCAGCCAGCATGCTCTTCATGGGTGAGTAATGATTGGCTGAGTCCAAAAGCAATCTGCAGTTTCATGAAATCTCATTTCATAATTCATCATCATAACAACCATTGATACAAATCTGGAAATCCCCTTCATCCAGCCATTTCACAATTCTACATCATAGTATCCATTGAAACAAATCTGGAAATCCCCTTCATCCAGCCAGCATGCTCTTAATTTATGAGCAGCAGCTGGGTCAAATGTAATGAGCAGTTTGATAAAATTTAATTGCTTAATTCACCATCATAATACTCAAAGAGCTTTATTGTGCAGTTTGATGAAACTTAATTCTATAATTTATTATAATAACCACATATCATAATCTAAATATCCCCTTCATCCAGCCAGCATGCTCTTAATTCATGAGCAGTGGTTTGATCAGTACAAATGTGCGCAATTTGAAAAAATGTAAGTGCATAATGCATCACTAAAATACCCTGAGAGGTGTATCTGGTTATCCCCTTCATCCAGCCAACATGCTCTAAATTCATGACCAGTGAATCAGTCCCAATGTATTGTGCAGTTTGATAAAATTTAATTGCACAAATGATCATCATAATACCCAGAGATATTTATCTGGACGTCCCCTTCGTGCAGTCGTCATGCTCTAAATTCATGACCAGTGAATCAGTCCCAATGTATTGTGCAGTTTGATAAAATTTAATTGCACAAATGATCATCATAATACCCAGAGATATTTATCTGAACGTCTCCTTCGTGCAGTCGTCATGCTCTAAATTCATGACAAGTGAATCAGTCTTAATGTATTGTGCAGTTTGATAAAATTTAATTGCACAATTGATCATCATAATATCCAGAGATATTTATCTGGACGTCCCCTTCGTGCAGTCGTCATGCTCTAAATTCATGACCAGTGAATCAGTCCCAATGTATTGTGCAGTTTGATAAAATTTAATTGCACAATTGATCATCATAATACCCAGAGATATTTATCTGAACATCCCCTTCGTGCAGTCGTCATGCTCTAAATTCATGACAAGTGAATCAGTCCTAATGTATTGTGCAGTTTGATAAAATTTAATTGCACAATTGATCATCATAATATCCAGAGATATTTATCTTGACGTCCCCTTCGTGCAGTCGTCATGCTCTGAATTCATGACCAGTGAATCAGTCCCGATGTATTGTGCAGTTTGATAAAATTTAATTGCACAATTGATCATCATAATACCCAGAGATATTTATCTGGACATCCCCTTCGTGCAGTCGTCATGCTCTAAATTCATGACAAGTGAATCAGTCCCAATGTATTGTGCATTTTAATGAAACTTAATTCTGTATTTCATTATAATATCCAGGTACTAAAACCTGAATATCTCCTTCATCCAGCCGCCATGCTCTAAATTCATGACAAGTGAATCAGTCCCAATGTATTGTGCAGTTTGATCAAATTTAATTGCACAATTGATCATCATAATACCCAGAGTTATTTATCTGGACGTCCCCTTCGTGCAGTCGTCATGCTCTAAATTCATGACAAGTGAATCAGTCCTAATGTATTGTGCAGTTTGATAAAATTTAACTGCACAATTGATCATCATAATATCCAGAGATATTTATCTGAACGTCTCCTTCGTGCAGTCGTCATGCTCTAAATTCATGACAAGTGAATCAGTCCTAATGTATTGTGCAGTTTGATAAAATTTAATTGCACAATTGATCATCATAATACCCAGAGTTATTTATCTGGATGTCCCCTTCTTGCAGTCGTCATGCTCTAAATTCATGACCAGTGAATCAGTCCCAATGTATTGTGCAGTTTGATAAAATTTAATTGCACAATTGATCATCATAATACCCAGAGATATTTATCTGAACGTCTCCTTCGTGCAGTCGTCATGCTCTAAATTCATGACCAGTGAATCAATCCCAATGTATTGTGCAGTTTGATAAAATTTAATTGCACAAATGATCATCATAATACCCAGAGATATTTATCTGGACGTCCCCTTCGTGCAGTCGTCATGCTCTAAATTCATGATCAGTGAATCAGTCCCAATGTATTGTGCAGTTTGATAAAATTTAATTGCACAAATGATCATCATAATACCCAGAGATATTTATCTGAACGTCTCCTTCGTGCAGTCGTCATGCTCTAAATTCATGACAAGTGAATCAGTCTTAATGTATTGTGCAGTTTGATAAAATTTAATTGCACAATTGATCATCATAATATCCAGAGATATTTATCTGGACGTCCCCTTCGTGCAGTCGTCATGCTCTAAATTCATGACCAGTGAATCAGTCCCAATGTATTGTGCAGTTTGATAAAATTTAATTGCACAATTGATCATCATAATACCCAGAGATATTTATCTGAACATCCCCTACGTGCAGTCGTCATGCTCTAAATTCATGACAAGTGAATCAGTCCTAATTTATTGTGCAGTTTGATAAAATTTAATTGCACAATTGATCATCATAATATCCAGAGATATTTATCTTGACGTCCCCTTCGTGCAGTCGTCATGCTCTGAATTCATGACCAGTGAATCAGTCCCAATGTATTGTGCAGTTTGATGAAATTTAATTGCACAATTGATCATCATAATACCCAGAGATATTTATCTGGACATCCCCTTCGTGCAGTCGTCATGCTCTAAATTCATGACAAGTGAATCAGTCCCAATGTATTGTGCATTTTAATGAAACTTAATTCTGTATTTCATTATAATATCCAGGTACTAAAACCTGAATATCTCCTTCATCCAGCCGCCATGCTCTAAATTCATGACAAGTGAATCAGTCCCAATGTATTGTGCAGTTTGATCAAATTTAATTGCACAATTGATCATCATAATACCCAGAGTTATTTATCTGGACGTCCCCTTCGTGCAGTCGTCATGCTCTAAATTCATGACAAGTGAATCAGTCCTAATGTATTGTGCAGTTTGATAAAATTTAACTGCACAATTGATCATCATAATATCCAGAGATATTTATCTGAACGTCTCCTTCGTGCAGTCGTCATGCTCTAAATTCATGACAAGTGAATCAGTCCTAATGTATTGTGCAGTTTGATAAAATTTAATTGCACAATTGATCATCATAATACCCAGAGTTATTTATCTGGACGTCCCCTTCGTGCAGTCGTCATGCTCTAAATTCATGACCAGTGAATCAGTCCCAATGTATTGTGCAGTTTGATAAAATTTAATTGCACAATTGATCATCATAATACCCAGAGATATTTATCTGAACGTCTCCTTCGTGCAGTCATCATGCTCTAAATTCATGACCAGTGAATCAGTCCCAATGTATTGTGCAGTTTGATAAAATTTAATTGCACAAATGATCATCATAATACCCAGAGATATTTATGTGGACGTCCCCTTCGTGCAGTCGTCATGCTCTAAATTCATGATCAGTGAATCAGTCCCAATGTATTGTGCAGTTTGATAAAATTTAATTGCACAAATGATCATCATAATACCCAGAGATATTTATCTGAACGTCTCCTTCGTGCAGTCGTCATGCTCTAAATTCATGACAAGTGAATCAGTCTTAATGTATTGTGCAGTTTGATAAAATTTAATTGCACAATTGATCATCATAATATCCAGAGATATTTATCTGGACGTCTCCTTCGTGCAGTCGTCATGCTCTAAATTCATGACCAGTGAATCAGTCCCAATGTATTGTGCAGTTTGATAAAATTTAATTGCACAATTGATCATCATAATACCCAGAGATATTTATCTGAACGTCTCCTTCGTGCAGTCGTCATGCTCTAAATTCATGATAAGGAACTCTGCATTATTTTGTTTACCAATTTATTTTTGGCCACATTTTATGAGAAAGGTTAAATATTGTTAAAAATGCTAGTTATATGGCATGTGAGTTTCATTAAAATATGTTTGTGACATGCATGGACAAGAAGTCCGAAATGATTTATTGTCATCCCGTCTGATGTCACACATTTCCAACAGGCTTTATAGAATGCATTTTCCTGAAGTCTAATGGTTAAGAATTGACAGTTTGGGATAACAACAAAAATCAAGTATCTAAATTTTGAAATCCCTTTTATAGAAAATATGAATTTGTTGTGATATTCTGTCTGTCAGCATTCAAATTGGTGACTGCGAAATTGCAAAATATGTGTATCATATATGGCATATATATGTGCTGATGATAATTATTGACATATCATCAAAAGGCTCTGAGAAGTGTATCAGTACATCCCCTTCATCCATCCAGCATGCTATTAATTCCTAAGTAATGGTTAGATCAGTCCAAATGTAATGTGCTGGCTTATGAAATGTAATTGCATAATTTATCATCAAAATACCCTGAGAAGTTTATCTAGATGTCCCCTTCATCCAGCCAGCATGCTCTTAATTGACAACTAATGGCTGGATCAAATGCAATGTGCAGTTTTACGAAATTTATTTCCATAATTTTCATCATAATACCCTAAGAAGTGTATCTGGATGTAACCTTTATCCAGCCTGCAGGCTCTTAATTTTTAAGTAATGGTTGGAGAAATCATTCCTTCAGAATGTAATGTGCACTTTGATGAAATGTAATTTCATAGTTTATTGTATTATATCCTGAGATGCATGTCTGTATGTCTCCTTCATCCAGCAGCACGCTCTTAATTGATGAGTAAGATTGGATCATAATCTATATCATCATCATAATACCCAGTGAGACTTATTTGAACATTCCCTTCATCCAGCCAGCGCGCTCTTAATTGATGAGTAAGATTGGATCATAATCTATATCATCATCATAATATCCAGTGAGATTTATTTGTACGTCCCCTTCATCCATTCAGCACGCTCTTAACTCATGAGTAATGGGATCAAATATAATGTGCAGTTTTATGAAATGTACTTGCATAATTTATCATCATATTACCTTCAGAGCTGGATCTGGAAATCCCATTCATCTAGCCAGAATGCTCTTATTTCATGGGTAAAGTTTGGATCAGTCCAAATGTTATGTGCAGTTTTATGAAATTTAATTGCATGATTTATCATCATAATAACCAGGTAGCATAATCTTGATATCCCCTTCATCCAGCCAGCATGCTCTTAATTCATGAGCAGAGGTTGGCTCAGTCCAAATGTAAGTGTGTGCAGTTTGATGAAATGTAAGTGAATAATTTATCGTCATAATACCCAGAGAGGTTTATCTGGATGTCCCCTGCATCCAGCCAGCTCTTAATTCATGAGTACTGGTTGGATCAGTCCCAATGTAATGTGCAGTTTGATGAAATTTAATTGCATGATTTATCATCATAATATCCAGATATCATAATCTAGACATCCCCTTCATCCAAATTTACTGTGCAGTTCGATGAGAATAAATGCATGTTTCATCATCAAAATTACCTGTGAACTTTATCTGGATGTTCCCTTTATTCAGCCAGCATGCTCTTCATGGGTGAGTAATGATTGGCTGAGTCCAAAAGCAATCTGTAGTTTCATGAAATCTCATTTCATAATTCATCATCATAACAACCATTGATACAAATCTGGAAATCCCCTTCATCCAGCCATTTCACAATTCTACATCATAGTATCCATTGAAACAAATCTGGAAATCCCCTTCATCCAGCCAGCATGCTCTTAATTTATGAGCAGCAGCTGGGTCAAATGTAATGAGCAGTTTGATAAAATTTAATTGCTTAATTCACCATCATAATACTCAAAGAGCTTTATTGTGCAGTTTGATGAAACTTAATTCTATAATTTATTATAATAACCACATATCATAATCTAAATATCCCCTTCATCCAGCCAGCATGCTCTTAATTCATGAGCAGTGGTTTGATCAGTACAAATGTGCGCAATTTGAAAAAATGTAAGTGCATAATGCATCACTAAAATACCCTGAGAGGTGTATCTGGTTATCCCCTTCATCCAGCCAACATGCTCTAAATTCATGACCAGTGAATCAGTCCCAATGTATTGTGCAGTTTGATAAAATTTAATTGCACAAATGATCATCATAATACCCAGAGATATTTATCTGGACGTCCCCTTCGTGCAGTCGTCATGCTCTAAATTCATGACCAGTGAATCAGTCCCAATGTATTGTGCAGTTTGATAAAATTTAATTGCACAAATGATCATCATAATACCCAGAGATATTTATCTGAACGTCTCCTTCGCGCAGTCGTCATGCTCTAAATTCATGACAAGTGAATCAGTCTTAATGTATTGTGCAGTTTGATGAAATTTAATTGCACAATTGATCATCATAATATCCAGAGATATTTATCTGGACGTCCCCTTCGTGCAGTCGTCATGCTTTAAATTCATGACCAGTGGATCAGTCCCAATGTATTGTGCAGTTTGATAAAATTTAATTGCACAATTGATCATCATAATACCCAGAGATATTTATCTGGACATCCCCTTCGTGCAGTCGTCATGCTCTAAATTCATGACAAGTGAATCAGTCCCAATGTATTGTGCAGTTTAATGAAACTTAATTCTGTATTTCATTATAATATCCAGGTACTAAAACCTGAATATCTCCTTCATCCAGCCGCCATGCTCTAAATTCATGACAAGTGAATCAGTCCTAATGTATTGTGCAGTTTGATAAAATTTAATTGCACAATTGATCATCATAATACCCAGAGTTATTTATCTGGACGTCCCCTTCGTGCAGTCGTCATGCTCTAAATTCATGACCAGTGAATCAGTCCCAATGTATTCTGCAGTTTGATAAAATTTAATTGCACAATTGATCATCATAATACCCAGAGATATTTATCTGAACGTCCCCTTCGTGCAGTCGTCATGCTCTAAATTCATGACCAGTGAATCAGTCCCAATGTATTGTGCAGTTTGAAAAAATTTAATTGCACAAATGATCATCATAATACCCAGAGATATTTATCTGAACGTCTCCTTCGTGCAGTCGTCATGCTCTAAATTCATGACAAGTGAATCAGTCCTAATGTATTGTGCAGTTTGATAAAATTTAATTGCACAATTGATCATCATAATACCCAGAGTTATTTATCTGGACGTCCCCTTCGTGCAGTCGTCATGCTCTAAATTCATGACCAGTGAATCAGTCCCAATGTATTGTGCAGTTTGATAAAATTTAATTGCACAATTGATCATCATAATATCCAGAGATATTTATCTGGACGTCCCCTTCGTGCAGTCGTCATGCTCTAAATTCATGACCAGTGAATCAGTCCCAATGTATTGTGCAGTTTGATAAAATTTAATTACACAATTGATCATCATAATACCCAGAGATATTTATCTGAACGTCTCCTTCGTGCAGTCGTCATGCTCTAAATTCATGACCAGTGAATCAGTCCCAATGTATTGTGCAGTTTGATAAAATTTAATTGCACAATTGATCATCATAATAGCCAGAGATATTTATCTGGACGTCCCCTTCGTGCAGTCGTCATGCTCTAAATTCATGACAAGTGAATCAGTCCTAATGTATTGTGCAGTTTCATGAAATCTCATTTCATAATTCATCATCATAACAACCATGGAGACAAATCTGGAAATCCCCTTCATCCAGCCATTTCACAATTCATCATCATAGTAACCATTGAAACAAATCTGGAAATCCCCTTCATCCAGCCATTTCACAATTCTACATCATAGTACCCATTGAAACAAATCTGGAAATCCCCTTCATCCAGCCAGCATGCTCTTAATTTATGAGCAGCAGCTGGGTCAAATGTAATGAGCAGTTTGATAAATAATTGCTTAATTCACCATCATAATACTCAAAGAGCTTTATTGTGCAGTTTGATGAAACTTAATTCTATAATTTATTATAATAACCACATATCATAATCTAAATATCCCCTTTATCCAGCCAGCATGCTCTTAATTCATGAGCAGTGGTTTGATCAGTACAAATGTGCGCAATTTAAAAAAATGTAAGTGCATAATGCATCACTAAAATATCCTGAGAGGTGTATCTGGTTATCCCCTTCATCCAGCCAACATGCTCTAAATTCATGACCAGTGAATCAGTCCCAATGTATTGTGCAGTTTGATCAAATTTAATTGCACAATTGATCATCATAATACCCAGAGTTATTTATCTGGACGTCCCCATTTGTGCAGTCGTCATGCTCTAAATTCATGACCAGTGAATCAGTCCCAATGTATTGTGCAGTTTGATAAAATTTAATTGCACAATTGATCATCATAATACCCAGAGATATTTATCTGAACATCCCCTTCGTGCAGTCGTCATGCTCTAAATTCATGACAAGTGAATCAGTCCTAATGTATTGTGCAGTTTGATAAAATTTAATTGCACAATTGATCATCATAATATCCAGAGATATTTATCTGGACGTCCCCTTCGTGCAGTCGTCATGCTCTAAATTCATGACCAGTGAATCAGTCCCAATGTATTGTGCAGTTTGATCAAATTTAATTGCACAATTGATCATCATAATACCCAGAGATATTTATCTGGACATCCCCTTCGTGCAGTCGTCATGCTCTAAATTCATGACAAGTGAATCAGTCCCAATGTATTGTGCAGTTTAATGAAACTTAATTCTTAAATTCATTATAATATCCAGGCATTAAAACCTGAATATCTCCTTCATCCAGCCGCCATGCCCTAAATTCATGACAAGTGAATCAGTCCCAATGTATTGTGCAGTTTGATAAAATTTAATTGCACAATTGATCATCATAATACCCAGAGATATTTATCTGGACGTCCCCTTCGTGCAGTCGTCATGCTCTAAATTCATGACAAGTGAATCAGTCCTAATGTATTGTGCAGTTTCATGAAATCTCATTTCATAATTCATCATCATAACAACCATGGAGACAAATCTGGAAATCCCCTTCATCCAGCCATTTCACAATTCATCATCATAGTAACCATTGAAACAAATCTGGAAATCCCCTTCATCCAGCCATTTCACAATTCTACATCATAGTATCCATTGAAACAAATCTGGAAATCCCCTTCATCCAGCCAGCATGCTCTTAATTTATGAGCAGCAGCTGGGTCAAATGTAATGAGCAGTTTGATAAAATTTAATTGCTTAATTCACCATCATAATACTCAAAGAGCTTTATTGTGCAGTTTGATGAAACTTAATTCTATAATTTATTATAATAACCACATATCATAATCTAAATATCCCCTTCATCCAGCCAGCATGCTCTTAATTCATGAGCAGTGGTTTGATCAGTACAAATGTGCGCAATTTGAAAAAAAGTAAGTGCATAATGCATCACTAAAATATCCTGAGAGGTGTATCTGGTTATCCCCTTCATCCAGCCAACATGCTCTAAATTCATGAACAGTGAATCAGTCCCAATGTATTGTGCAGTTTGATAAAATTTAATTGCACAATTGATCATCATAATACCCAGAGATGTTTATCTGTATGTCCCCTTCATGCAGCCAACACGCTCTTAATTGATGAGCAGTGAATCAGTCCCAATGTATTGTCCAATTTGAAGAAACTTAATTCTATAATTCATTATAATATCCAGATATTATAACCTGAATATCCCCTTCATCCAGCTAGCATGCTCTTAATTCATGAGCAGTGGTTCGATCAGCCCAAATGTGTGTGCAATTTGAATAAATGTAAGTGTATAATGCAACATTATAATATTCAGGGAGGTGTACTTGGATATCCCCTTTGTCCAGCCGACATGCTCTTAATTCATGAGCAGTGGAACAGCCCAAATTTATTGTGCAGTTTGATGAAATTTAATTGCACAATTGATCATCATAATACCCAGAGATATTTATCTGGACGTCCCCTTTGTGCAGTCGTCATGCTCTAAATTCATGACCAGTGAATCAGTCCCAATGTATTGTGCAGTTTGATAAAATTTAATTGCACAATTGATCATCATAATACCCAGAGATATTTATCTGGACGTCCCCTTCGTGCAGTCGTCATGCTCTAAATTCATGACCAGTGAATCAGTCCCAATGTATTGTGCAGTTTGATAAAATTTAATTGCACAATTGATCATCACAATACCCAGAGATGTTTATCTGGACGTCCCCTTCATCATGCCGCCATGCTCTAAATTCATCACCAGTGAATCAGTCCCAATGTATTGTGCAGTTTGATAAATTTAATTGCACAATTGATCATCATAATACCCAGAGATATTTATCTGGACGTCCCCTTCGTGCAGTCGTCATGCTCTAAATTCATGACCAGTAGTTGGATCATTCCAAATGTAAATGCGTGTTGTTTGATGAAATGTAATGCATAACTCGTCATTATAATACCCCGAGAGGTGTTTCAGGGTATACCCTTCATTCAACCAGCATTATCTTAAATCATCAGCAATGGAACAGTCCCGATGTATTGTGCAGTTTGATAAAATTTAATTGCACAATTGATCATCATAATACCCAGAGATATTTATCTGGACGTCCCCTTCGTGCAGTCGTCATGCTCTAAATTCATGACCAGTGAATCAGTACCAATGTATTGTGCAGTTTGATAAAATTTAATTGCACAATTGATCATCATAATACCCAGAGATATGTATCTGGACGTCCCCTTCGTGCAGTCGTCATGCTCTAAATTCATGACCAGTGAATCAGTACCAATGTATTGTGCAGTTTGATAAAATTTAATTGCACAATTGATCATCATAATACCCAGAGATATGTATCTGGACGTCCCCTTCGTGCAGTCGTCATGCTCTAAATTCATGACCAGTGAATCAGTACCAATGTATTGTGCAGTTTGATAAAATTTAATTGCACAATTGATCATCATATTACCCAGAGATGTTTATCTGGACGTCCCCTTCGTCCAGTCGTCATGCTCTAAATTCATGACCAGTGAATCAGTCCCAATGTTTTGTGCAGTTTGATGAAACTTAATTCTTTAATTCATTATAATATCCAGGTATTAAAACCTGAATATCCCCTTCATCCAGCCGCCATGCTCTAAATTCATGACCAGTGAATTAGTCCCAATGTATTGTGCAGTTTGATAAAATTTAATTGCACAATTGATCATCATAATACCAAGAGATGTTTATCTGGACGTCCCCTTCGTGCAGTCGTCATGCTCTAAATTCTTGACCAGTGAATCAGTCTCAATGTATTGTGCAGTTTGATAAAATTTAATTGCACAATTGATCATCATAATACCCTGAGATATTTATCTGGACGTCCCCTTCGTGCAGTCGTCATGCTCTAAATTCATGACCAGTAGTTGGATCATTCCAAATGTAAATGCGTGTTGTTTGATGAAATGTAATGCATAACTCGTCATTATAATACCCCGAGAGGTGTTTCAGGGTATACCCTTCATTCAACCAGCATTATCTTAAATCATCAGCAATGGAACAGTCCCAATGTATTGTGCAGTTTGATAAAATTTAATTGCACAATTGATCATCATAATACCCAGAGAGGCTTATCTGAATGTCCCCCTTATGCAGCTGACATACTCTTAATTCTTGAGCAGTGGTTGGATCAGCCCAAATGTAGGTGTGTGCAATTTCATTATATGTAGGTGCATAATTCATCATTATAATACCCATATCCCCTTCATTCAGCCAGCATGATCTTAATTCATGAGCAGTGGATCTGTCCAAATGTATTGTACATTTTAATGAAATTTAATTGCATAATTTATCATCGTAATACCCAGGGAGATTTATCTGGACGTCCCCTTCGTGCAGCCGACATGCTCTTAATTCATGAGCATCCCCTTGATCCAGCTTTCCAGTCTATCAGACAGGGATTTGCTGGAGAAATTCAGCTTAAAATTATTCTGAATCTTGCCTTTAAAACCCAGTTTCCTGATGTCAAAGTCTATGATATCTTGTGTATGTTTGGATGAAAGTCAGTCATATATCACCAATGTGATATTTATTTGCCAGTTGCCTCATTGGCAGGTCAGGCAAAATGTAGCTAGTTATCCCCTTTATTCAGTCTTCCTGCTTGCAATATTAGTATGCGGGCAAAATACCGGTTTATCTCCTTCACTAAGCGTTCAGCTTATTAAGTTGGAGTTTCTGGGGTGTGACAAAGTTTGATCTGAATTGTGAGGTTTGATAAACTTAATTGCAAAGTCTCACCCAGTTTTCCTGACTACAATGTTTTAATATCAAGGCAAATGTATCTGCACATCTCCTTCTCCCAGCTTTCTGATCAGTAAAATCAAAATTTGTTGCTAGATAAATTCGTTGAAACAATTGTTACCCTAGCCTTTTAATCCAGGTCTCCTCATTGCCAAAGTCTATTGTGTTGAGTGTATGGTTTGGTGAAAATATGATTTGATGGAAGTCAATCACATATTGTCATGTATCCTAAGAAATGCATGTCTCCTCTATCTAGCCAGCATGGTCTTCTTTCATAAGTAATGGTTGGATGATTTATTAGTCAAAATGTAATTTACTGACTATACCGTGGTTATTATATTGTCATGGCTTCTCATTGGAAAGTTTTAAAGTCCAGTCATCCAGCCTTCTACTCTATTAGATTCCAATTTGTTGTTGCTGGATGAATTACTCAACATGTAATTAACTGACTATATACCCTGGTAACTAACTAGTAATATATGGCTTGATGGAACTTAATTGACATAATACCTTGTCAAGTGGATTTGGATGTCCTTTCAACTAGCTGGTATTTCTTTTAGTCACATCATAATGCTGTGCAAACAGGACATTGCTGTCATCTATAGCTGTTGTGGTTTCCCTCTGGTCAAAATGCAACTGACTATCCCCTTCATTCATTCTTCCTGTTTACTGCTACCTCTAGGTGCTCAACTTATAAAGTTGAAGTTCATCTTTATATCCCCTTTATCCAACCAGCCTGCTCTTAATTTATGAATAGTGGCTAGATCAAATATATTATTGATAATATTTAATTGCATAATTTATCATCATGATACCCAGAGCAGTTATTGTGTACATCCCCATCATCCAGCCATCATGCTCTCAATCTATGCCTAATGGAATCAGTTCAAATGTAATGTGCAGTTTGATGAAATGTAATTGCATAGTTTTGCAAGTATTGGTGTGATAAATCATTCCTCCATTCAAAATGAAGCTATTCTCTGGTTACTATATTGCAATTAAAGACAAATATGGTATTCACATAATTACAATAAATCTAGAAACATAATCACTATGCACTGTCATAACATTTTATAATCCAGAGGCATATAGAAGGGAGAGATTGGGTACCTTTTGCAATATATGTGGGGTTTGATAGACTTCATTGCAAAGTCTTGCCCAGCTTTCCTGACTAAAATGTTTTAATATCCTGGCAAATGTATCTGCACATCCCCTTGATCCAGCTTTCCAGTCTGTCCGACAACGTTTTGCTGAATAAACTCGGCATAAAATTATTCTTAATCTTGCCTTTAAAACCGGATTTCCTGATTGTCAAATATGTTATCATGTGTATGACAATCAATCAAATATCGCCAATGTGCTATATATTTGCCAGTTGGCTTCAGTGTCAGCTCAGGCAAAATGTAGCTAGTTATCCCCTTTATTCAGTCTTCCTGCTTGCAATATTAGTATGCGGGAAAATCCCGGTTTATCTCCTTCATTAAGCGTTCCAGCTTATTAAGTAGGAGTTTGTTGGGTGTGACAAAATT
Organism: Alitta virens; assembly: GCA_932294295.1. Lineage (NCBI taxonomy): Eukaryota > Metazoa > Annelida > Polychaeta > Phyllodocida > Nereididae > Alitta > Alitta virens. The sequence continues at coordinate 32,956,831 of OW028584.1, forward strand.
TGATCTGAATTGTGAAGTTTAATAAACTTAATTGCAAAGTCTCACCCAGCTTTCCTGACTATGTTTCAATTTCCTGGCAAATGTATCTGCACATCCCCTTCACCCAGCTTTGTGGTCTATGAAATCAAAATTTGTTGCTGGATAAATTCATTGAAATAATTGTTACACTAACTTTTTAATCCAGGTCTCCTCATTGCCAAAGTCTTTTTTCTTGAGTGTATGGTTTGATTAAAGTATGATTTGATGGAAATCACATATTGTCATGTACCCTAAAACATTCATCTGAATGTCCCCTTCATCCAGCCAGCAGGGTCTTCTTTCATAATTAATGTTTGGATGATTTATTAGTCAAAATGTAATTAACTGACTATACCCTGGTTACTATATTGTCATGGTATCTCATCTCATTGCAAAGTTTTAAAGCCCAGTTATCCAGCCTTTTCCTTTATTAGATTCAAATTTGTTGCTGGATGAATTAATTAACATGTAATTAATTGACTATATACCCTGGTAACTAACTAGTAATATATGGCTTGATGGAACTTAATTGACATAATACCTTGTCAAGTGGATTTGGATGTCCTTTCAACTAGCTGGTATTTCTTTTAGTCACATCATAATGCTGTGCAAACAGGACATTGCTGTCATCTATAGCTGTTGTGGTTTCCCTCTGGTCAAAATGCAACTGACTATCCCCTTCATTCATTCTTCCTGTTTACTGCTACCTCTAGGTGCTCAACTTATAAAGTTGAAGTTCATCTTTATATCCCCTTAATCCAACCAGCCTGCTCTTAATTTATGAATAGTGGCTAGATCAAATATATTGTGCAGTTTGATAATATTTAATTGCATAATTTATCATCATGATACCCAGAGCAGTTATTGTGTACATCCCCATCATCCAGCCATCATGCTCTCAATCTATGCCTAATGGAATCAGTTCAAATGTAATGTGCAGTTTGATGAAATGTAATTGCATAGTTTTGCAAGTATTGGTGTGATAAATCATTCCTCCATTCAAAATGAAGCTATTCTCTGGTTACTATATTGCAATTAAAGACAAATATGGTATTCACATAATTACAATAAATCTAGAAACATAATCACTATGCACTGTCATAACATTTTATAATTCAGAGGCATATAGAAGGGAGAGATTGGGTACCTTTTGCAATATATGTGGGGTTTGATAGACTTCATTGCAAAGTCTTGCCCAGCTTTCCTGACTAAAATGTTTTAATATCCTGGCAAATGTATCTGCACATCCCCTTGATCCAGCTTTCCAGTCTGTCCGACAACGTTTTGCTGAATAAACTCGGCATAAAATTATTCTTAATCTTGCCTTTAAAACCGGGTTTCCTGATTGTCAAATATGTTATCATGTGTATGACAATCAATCAAATATCGCCAATGTGCTATATATTTGCCAGTTGGCTTCATTGTCAGTTCAGGCAAAATGTAGCTAGTTATCCCCTTTATTCAGTCTTCCTGCTTGCAATATTAGTATGCGGGGAAATACCGGTTTATCTCCTTCATTAAGCGTTCCAGCTTATTAAGTAGGAGTTTGTTGGGTGTGACAAAATTTGATCTGAATTGTGAAGTTTAATAAACTTAATTGCAAAGTCTCACCCAGCTTTCCTGACTATGTTTCAATATCCTGGCAAATGTATCTGCACATTCCCTTCACCCAGCTTTGTGATCTATGAAATCAAACTTTTTTGCTGGATAAATTCATTGAAATAATTGTTACCCTAACCTTATAATCCAGGTCTCCTCATTGCCAAAGTCTCTTTAGTTGAGTGTATGGTTTGATTAAAGTATGATTTGATGGAAATTACATATTGTCATGTACCCTAAAACATTCATCTGAATGTCCCCTTCATCCAGCCAGCATGGTCTTCTTTCATAAGTAATGGTTAGATGATTTTTTAATCAAAATGTAATTTACTGACTATACCATGGTTATTATATTGTCATGGCTTCTCATTGGAAAGTTTTAAAGTCCAGTCATCCAGCCTTCTACTCTATTAGATTCCAATTTGTTGTTGCTGGATGAATTACTCAACATGTAATTAACTGACTATATACCCTGGTAACTAACTAGTAATATATGGCTTGATGGAACTTAATTGACATAATACCTTGTTAAGTGGATTTGGATGTCCTTTCAACTAGCTGGTATTTCTTTTAGTCACATCATAATGCTGTGCAAACAGGACATTGCTGTCATCTATAGCTGTTGTGGTTTCCCTCTGGTCAAAATGCAACTGACTATCCCCTTCATTCATTCTTCCTGTTTACTGCTACCTCTAGGTGCTCAACTTATAAAGTTGAAGTTCATCTTTATATCCCCTTTATCCAACCAGCCTGCTCTTAATTTATGAATAGTGGCTAGATCAAATATATTATTGATAATATTTAATTGCATAATTTATCATCATGATACCCAGAGCAGTTAATGTGTACATCCCCATCATCCAGCCATCATGCTCTCAATCTATGCCTAATGGAATCAGTTCAAATGTAATGTGCAGTTTGATGAAATGTAATTGCATAGTTTTGCAAGTATTGGTGTGATAAATCATTCCTCCATTCAAAATGAAGCTATTCTCTGGTTACTATATTGCAATTAAAGACAAATATGGTATTCACATAATTACAATAAATCTAGAAACATAATCACTATGCACTGTCATAACATTTTATAATCCAGAGGCATATAGAAGGGAGAGATTGGGTACCTTTTGCAATATATGTGGGGTTTGATAGACTTCATTGCAAAGTCTTGCCCAGCTTTCCTGACTAAAATGTTTTAATATCCTGGCAAATGTATCTGCACATCCCCTTGATCCAGCTTTCCAGTCTGTCCGACAACGTTTTGCTGAATAAACTCGGCATAAAATTATTCTTAATCTTGCCTTTAAAACCGGGTTTCCTGATTGTCAAATATGTTATCATGTGTATGACAATCAATCAAATATCGCCAATGTGCTATATATTTGCCAGTTGGCTTCATTGTCAGTTCAGGCAAAATGTAGCTAGTTATCCCCTTTATTCAGTCTTCCTGCTTGCAATATTAGTATGCGGGAAAATCCCGGTTTATCTCCTTCATTAAGCGTTCCAGCTTATTAAGTAGGAGTTTGTTGGGTGTGATAAAATTTGATCTGAATTGTGAAGTTTAATAAACTTAATTGCAAAGTCTCACCCAGCTTTCCTGACTATGTTTCAATTTCCTGGCAAATGTATCTGCACATCCCCTTCACCCAGCTTTGTGGTCTATGAAATCAAAATTTGTTGCTGGATAAATTCATTGAAATAATTGTTACACTAACCTTTTAATCCAGGTCTCCTCATTGCCAAAGTCTCTTTAGTTGAGTGTATGGTTTGATTAAAGTATGATTTGATGGAAATCACATATTGTCATGTACCCTAAAACATTCACCTGAATGTCCCCTTCATCCAGCCAGCATTGTCTTCTTTCATAATTAATGTTTGGATGATTTATTAGTCAAAATGTAATTAATTGACTATACCCTGGTTACTACATTGTCATGGTATCTCATCTCATTGCAAAGTTTTAAAGCCCAGTTATCCAGCCTTTAACTTTATTAGATTCAAATTTGTTGCTGGATGAATTAATTAACATGTAATTAATTGACTATATACCCTGGTAACTAACTAGTAATATATGGCTTGATGGAACTTAATTGACATAATACCTTGTCAAGTGGATTTGGATGTCCTTTCAACTAGTTGGTATTTCTTTTAGTCACATCATAATGCTGTGCAAACAGGACATTGCTGTCATCTATAGCTGTTGTGGTTTCCCTCTGGTCAAAATGCAACTGACTATCCCCTTCATTCATTCTTCCTGTTTACTGCTACCTCTAGGTACTCAACTTATAAAGTTGAAGTACATCTTTATATCCACTTTATCCAACCAGCCTGCTCTTAATTTATGAATAGTGGCTAAATTAAATATATTGTGCAGTTTGATAATATTTAATTGCATAATTTATCATCATAATACCCAGAGCAGTTAATGTGTACATCCCCATCATCCAGCCATCATGCTCTCAATCTATGCCTAATGGAATCAGTTCAAATGTAATGTGCAGTTTGATGAATGGTAATTGCATAGTTGTGCAAGTATTGGTGGGATCAATCATTCCTCCATTCAAAATGAAGCTATTCTCTGGTTACTATATTGCAATTAAAGACAAATATGGTATTCACATAATTACAATAAATCTAGAAACATAATCACTATGCACTGTCATAACATTTTATAATCCAGAGGCATATAGAAGGGAGAGATTGGGTACCTTTTGCAATATATGTGGGGTTTGATAGACTTCATTGCAAAGTCTTGCCCAGCTTTCCTGACTAAAATGTTTTAATATCCTGGCAAATGTATCTGCACATCCCCTTGATCCAGCTTTCCAGTCTATTACACACATTTTTGCAGGATAAATTCAATTTAAAATTATTCTTAATCTTGCCTTTAAAACCGGGTTTCCTGATTGTCAAATATGTTATCATGTGTACGACAATCAATCAAATATCGCCAATGTGCTATATATTTGCCAGTTGGCTTCATTGTCAGTTCAGGCAAAATGTAGCTAGTTATCCCCTTTATTCAGTCTTCCTGATGCAATATTAGTATGCGGGAAAATACCGGTTTATCTCCTTCATTAAGCGTTCCAGCTAATTAAGTAGGAGTTTGTTGGGTGTGACAAAATTTGATCTGAATTGTGAAGTTTAATAAACTTAACTGCAAAGTCTCACCCAGCTTTCCTGACTATGTTTCAATATCCTGGCAAATGTATCTGCACATTCCCTTCACCCAGCTTTGTGGTCTATGAAATCAAAATTTGTTGCTGGATAAATTCATTGAAATAATTGTTACACTAACCTTTTAATCCAGGTCTCCTCATTGCCAAAGTCTCTTTAGTTGAGTGTATGGTTTGATTAAAGTATGATTTGATGGAAATCACATATTGTCATGTACCCTAAAACATTCACCTGAATGTCCCCTTCATCCAGCCAGCATTGTCTTCTTTCATAATTAATGTTTGGATGATTTATTAGTCAAAATGTAATTAACTGACTATACCCTGGTTACTACATTGTCATGGTATCTCATCTCATTGCAAAGTTTTAAAGCCCAGTTATCCAGCCTTTTACTTTATTAGATTCAAATTTGTTGCTGGATGAATTAATTAACATGTAATTAATTGACTATATACCCTGGTAACTAACTAGTAATATATGGCTTGATGGAACTTAATTGACATAATACCTTGTCAAGTGGATTTGGATGTCCTTTCAACTAGCTGGTATTTCTTTTAGTCACATCATAATGCTGTGCAAACAGGACATTGCTGTCATCTATAGCTGTTGTGGTTTCCCTCTGGTCAAAATGCAACTGACTATCCCCTTCATTCATTCTTCCTGTTTACTGCTACCTCTAGGTGCTCAACTTATAAAGTAGAAGTTCATCTTTATATCCCCTTTATCCAACCAGCCTGCTCTTAATTTATAAATAGTGGCTAGATCAAATATATTGTGCAGTTTGAAAATATTTAATTGCATAATTTATCATCATGATACCCAGAGCAGTTATTGTGTACATCCCCATCATCCAGCCATCATGCTCTCAATCTATGCCTAATGGAATCAGTTCAAATGTAATGTGCAGTTTGATGAAATGTAATTGCATAGTTTTGCAAGTATTGGTGTGATAAATCATTCCTCCATTCAAAATGAAGCTATTCTCTGGTTACTATATTGCAATTAAAGACAAATGTGGTATTCACATAATTACAATAAATCTAGAAACATAATCACTATGCACTGTCATAACATTTTATAATCCAGAGGCATATAGAAGGGAGAGATTGGGTACCTTTTGCAATATATGTGGGGTTTGATAGACTTCATTGCAAAGTCTTGCCCAGCTTTCCTGACTAAAATGTTTTAATATCCTGGCAAATGTATCTGCACATCCCCTTGATCCAGCTTTCCAGTCTGTCCGACAACGTTTTGCTGAATAAACTCGGCATAAAATTATTCTTAATCTTGCCTTTAAAACCGGGTTTCCTGATTGTCAAATATGTTATCATGTGTATGACAATCAATCAAATATCGCCAATGTGCTATATATTTGCCAGTTGGCTTCATTGTCAGTTCAGGCAAAATGTAGCTAGTTATCCCCTTTATTCAGTCTTCCTGCTTGCAATATTAGTATGCGGGAAAATACCGGTTTATCTCCTTCATTAAGCGTTCCAGCTTATTAAGTAGGAGTTTGTTGGGTGTGACAAAATTTGATCTGAATTGTGAAGTTTAATAAACTTAATTGCAAAGTCTCACCCAGCTTTCCTGACTATGTTTCAATATCCTGGCAAATGTATCTGCACATTCCCTTCACCCAGCTTTGTGATCTATGAAATCAAACTTTTTTGCTGGATAAATTCATTGAAATAATTGTTACCCTAACCTTATAATCCAGGTCTCCTCATTGCCAAAGTCTCTTTAGTTGAGTGTATGGTTTGATTAAAGTATGATTTGATGGAAATTACATATTGTCATGTACCCTAAAACATTCATCTGAATGTCCCCTTCATCCAGCCAGCATGGTCTTCTTTCATAAGTAATGGTTAGATGATTTATTAGTCAAAATGTAATTAACTGACTATACCATGGTTATTATATTGTCATGGCTTCTCATTGGAAAGTTTTAAAGTCCAGTCATCCAGCCTTCTACTCTATTAGATTCCAATTTGTTGTTGCTGGATGAATTACTCAACATGTAATTAACTGACTATATACCCTGGTAACTAACTAGTAATATATGGCTTGATGGAACTTAATTGACATAATACCTTGTCAAGTGGATTTGGATGTCCTTTCAACTAGCTGGTATTTCTTTTAGTCACATCATAATGCTGTGCAAACAGGACATTGCTGTCATCTATAGCTGTTGTGGTTTCCCTCTGGTCAAAATGCAACTGACTATCCCCTTCATTCATTCTTCCTGTTTACTGCTACCTCTAGGTGCTCAACTTATAAAGTTGAAGTTCATCTTTATATCCCCTTTATCCAACCAGCCTGCTCTTAATTTATGAATAGTGGCTAGATCAAATATATTATTGATAATATTTAATTGCATAATTTATCATCATGATACCCAGAGCAGTTAATGTGTACATCCCCATCATCCAGCCATCATGCTCTCAATCTATGCCTAATGGAATCAGTTCAAATGTAATGTGCAGTTTGATGAAATGTAATTGCATAGTTTTGCAAGTATTGGTGTGATAAATCATTCCTCCATTCAAAATGAAGCTATTCTCTGGTTACTATATTGCAATTAAAGACAAATGTGGTATTCACATAATTACAATAAATCTAGAAACATAATCACTATGCACTGTCATAACATTTTATAATCCAGAGGCATATAGAAGGGAGAGATTGGGTACCTTTTGCAATATATGTGGGGTTTGATAGACTTCATTGCAAAGTCTTGCCCAGCTTTCCTGACTAAAATGTTTTAATATCCTGGCAAATGTATCTGCACATCCCCTTCATCCAGCTTTCCAGTCTGTCCGACAACGTTTTGCTGAATAAACTCGGCATAAAATTATTCTTAATCTTGCCTTTAAAACCGGGTTTCCTGATTGTCAAATATGTTATCATGTGTACGACAATCAATCAAATATCGCCAATGTGCTATATATTTGCCAGTTGGCTTCATTGTCAGTTCAGGCAAAATGTAGCTAGTTATCCCCTTTATTCAGTCTTCCTGCTTGCAATATTAGTATGCGGGAAAATACCGGTTTATCTCCTTCATTAAGCGTTCCAGCTTATTAAGTAGGAGTTTGTTGGGTGTGACAAAATTTGATCTGAATTGTGAAGTTTAATAAACTTAATTGCAAAGTCTCACCCAGCTTTCCTGACTATGTTTCAATATCCTGGCAAATGTATCTGCACATTCCCTTCACCCAGCTTTGTGATCTATGAAATCAAACTTTTTTGCTGGATAAATTCATTGAAATAATTGTTACCCTAACCTTATAATCCAGGTCTCCTCATTGCCAAAGTCTCTTTAGTTGAGTGTATGGTTTGATTAAAGTATGATTTGATGGAAATTACATATTGTCATGTACCCTAAAACATTCATCTGAATGTCCCCTTCATCCAGCCAGCATGGTCTTCTTTCATAAGTAATGGTTAGATGATTTATTAGTCAAAATGTAATTTACTGACTATACCATGGTTATTATATTGTCATGGCTTCTCATTGGAAAGTTTTAAAGTCCAGTCATCCAGCCTTCTACTCTATTAGATTCCAATTTGTTGTTGCTGGATGAATTACTCAACATGTAATTAACTGACTATATACCCTGGTAACTAACTAGTAATATATGGCTTGATGGAACTTAATTGACATAATACCTTGTCAAGTGGATTTGGATGTCCTTTCAACTAGCTGGTATTTCTTTTAGTCACATCATAATGCTGTGCAAACAGGACATTGCTGTCATCTATAGCTGTTGTGGTTTCCCTCTGGTCAAAATGCAACTGACTATCCCCTTCATTCATTCTTCCTGTTTACTGCTACCTCTAGGTGCTCAACTTATAAAGTTGAAGTTCATCTTTATATCCCCTTTATCCAACCAGCCTGCTCTTAATTTATGAATAGTGGCTAGATCAAATATATTATTGATAATATTTAATTGCATAATTTATCATCATGATACCCAGAGCAGTTAATGTGTACATCCCCATCATCCAGCCATCATGCTCTCAATCTATGCCTAATGGAATCAGTTCAAATGTAATGTGCAGTTTGATGAAATGTAATTGCATAGTTTTGCAAGTATTGGTGTGATAAATCATTCCTCCATTCAAAATGAAGCAATTCTCTGGTTACTATATTGCAATTAAAGACAAATGTGGTATTCACATAATTACAATAAATCTAGAAACATAATCACTATGCACTGTCATAACATTTTATAATCCAGAGGCATATAGAAGGGAGAGATTGGGTACCTTTTGCAATATATGTGGGGTTTGATAGACTTCATTGCAAAGTCTTGCCCAGCTTTCCTGACTAAAATGTTTTAATATCCTGGCAAATGTATCTGCACATCCCCTTGATCCAGCTTTCCAGTCTGTCCGACAACGTTTTGCTGAATAAACTCGGCATAAAATTATTCTTAATCTTGCCTTTAAAACCGGGTTTCCTGATTGTCAAATATGTTATCATGTGTATGACAATCAATCAAATATCGCCAATGTGCTATATATTTGCCAGTTGGCTTCATTGTCAGTTCAGGCAAAATGTAGCTAGTTATCCCCTTTATTCAGTCTTCCTGCTTGCAATATTAGTATGCGGGAAAATCCCGGTTTATCTCCTTCATTAAGCGTTCCAGCTTATTAAGTAGGAGTTTGTTGGGTGTGATAAAATTTGATCTGAATTGTGAAGTTTAATAAACTTAATTGCAAAGTCTCACCCAGCTTTCCTGACTATGTTTCAATTTCCTGGCAAATGTATCTGCACATCCCCTTCACCCAGCTTTGTGGTCTATGAAATCAAAATTTGTTGCTGGATAAATTCATTGAAATAATTGTTACACTAACCTTTTAATCCAGGTCTCCTCATTGCCAAAGTCTCTTTAGTTGAGTGTATGGTTTGATTAAAGTATGATTTGATGGAAATCACATATTGTCATGTACCCTAAAACATTCACCTGAATGTCCCCTTCATCCAGCCAGCATTGTCTTCTTTCATAATTAATGTTTGGATGATTTATTAGTCAAAATGTAATTAACTGACTATACCCTGGTTACTACATTGTCATGGTATCTCATCTCATTGCAAAGTTTTAAAGCCCAGTTATCCAGCCTTTAACTTTATTAGATTCAAATTTGTTGCTGGATGAATTAATTAACATGTAATTAATTGACTATATACCCTGGTAACTAACTAGTAATATATGGCTTGATGGAACTTAATTGACATAATACCTTGTCAAGTGGATTTGGATGTCCTTTCAACTAGCTGGTATTTCTTTTAGTCACATCATAATGCTGTGCAAACAGGACATTGCTGTCATCTATAGCTGTTGTGGTTTCCCTCTGGTCAAAATGCAACTGACTATCCCCTTCATTCATTCTTCCTGTTTACTGCTACCTCTAGGTGCTCAACTTATAAAGTTGAAGTTCATCTTTATATCCACTTTATCCAACCAGCCTGCTCTTAATTTATGAATAGTGGCTAGATTAAATATATTGTGCAGTTTGATAATATTTAATTGCATAATTTATCATCATAATACCCAGAGCAGTTAATGTGTACATCCCCATCATCCAGCCATCATGCTCTCAATCTATGCCTAATGGAATCAGTTCAAATGTAATGTGCAGTTTGATGAATGGTAATTGCATAGTTGTGCAAGTATTGGTGGGATCAATCATTCCTCCATTCAAAATGAAGCTATTCTCTGGTTACTATATTGCAATTAAAGACAAATATGGTATTCACATAATTACAATAAATCTAGAAACATAATCACTATGCACTGTCATAACATTTTATAATCCAGAGGCATATAGAAGGGAGAGATTGGGTACCTTTTGCAATATATGTGGGGTTTGATAGACTTCATTGCAAAGTCTTGCCCAGCTTTCCTGACTAAAATGTTTTAATATCCTGGCAAATGTATCTGCACATCCCCTTGATCCAGCTTTCCAGTCTATTACACACATTTTTGCAGGATAAATTCAATTTAAAATTATTCTTAATCTTGCCTTTAAAACCGGGTTTCCTGATTGTCAAATATGTTATCATGTGTACGACAATCAATCAAATATCGCCAATGTGCTATATATTTGCCAGTTGGCTTCATTGTCAGTTCAGGCAAAATGTAGCTAGTTATCCCCTTTATTCAGTCTTCCTGCTTGCAATATTAGTATGCGGGAAAATACCGGTTTATCTCCTTCATTAAGCGTTCCAGCTTATTAAGTAGGAGTTTGTTGGGTGTGACAAAATTTGATCTGAATTGTGAAGTTTAATAAACTTAACTGCAAAGTCTCACCCAGCTTTCCTGACTATGTTTCAATATCCTGGCAAATGTATCTGCACATTCCCTTCACCCAGCTTTGTGATCTATGAAATCAAAATTTTTTGCTGGATAAATTCATTGAAATAATTGTTACCCTAACCTTATAATCCAGGTCTCCTCATTGCCAAAGTCTCTTTAGTTGAGTGTATGGTTTGATTAAAGTATGATTTGATGGAAATTACATATTGTCATGTACCCTAAAACATTCATCTGAATGTCCCCTTCATCCAGCCAGCATGGTCTTCTTTCATAAGTAATGGTTAGATGATTTATTAGTCAAAATGTAATTTACTGACTATACCATGGTTATTATATTGTCATGGCTTCTCATTGGAAAGTTTTAAAGTCCAGTCATCCAGCCTTCTACTCTATTAGATTCCAATTTGTTGTTGCTGGATGAATTACTCAACATGTAATTAACTGACTATACACCCTGGTAACTAACTAGTAATATATGGCTTGATGGAACTTAATTGACATAATACCTTGTCAAGTGGATTTGGATGTCCTTTCAACTAGCTGGTATTTCTTTTAGTCACATCATAATGCTGTGCAAACAGGACATTGCTGTCATCTATAGCTGTTGTGGTTTCCCTCTGGTCAAAATGCAACTGACTATCCCCTTCATTCATTCTTCCTGTTTACTGCTACCTCTAGGTGCTCAACTTATAAAGTAGAAGTTCATCTTTATATCCACTTTATCCAACCAGCCTGCTCTTAATTTATGAATAGTGGCTAGATCAAATATATTATTGATAATATTTAATTGCATAATTTATCATCATGATACCCAGAGCAGTTAATGTGTACATCCCCATCATCCAGCCATCATGCTCTCAATCTATGCCTAATGGAATCAGTTCAAATGTAATGTGCAGTTTGATGAAATGTAATTGCATAGTTTTGCAAGTATTGGTGTGATAAATCATTCCTCCATTCAAAATGAAGCTATTCTCTGGTTACTATATTGCAATTAAAGACAAATATGGTATTCACATAATTACAATAAATCTAGAAACATAATCACTATGCACTGTCATAACATTTTATAATCCAGAGGCATATAGAAGGGAGAGATTGGGTACCTTTTGCAATATATGTGGGGTTTGATAGACTTCATTGCAAAGTCTTGCCCAGCTTTCCTGACTAAAATGTTTTAATATCCTGGCAAATGTATCTGCACATCCCCTTGATCCAGCTTTCCAGTCTGTCCGACAACGTTTTGCTGAATAAACTCGGCATAAAATTATTCTTAATCTTGCCTTTAAAACCGGGTTTCCTGATTGTCAAATATGTTATCATGTGTATGACAATCAATCAAATATCGCCAATGTGCTATATATTTGCCAGTTGGCTTCATTGTCAGTTCAGGCAAAATGTAGCTAGTTATCCCCTTTATTCAGTCTTCCTGCTTGCAATATTAGTATGTGGGAAAATCCCGGTTTATCTCCTTCATTAAGCGTTCCAGCTTATTAAGTAGGAGTTTGTTGGGTGTGATAAAATTTGATCTGAATTGTGAAGTTTAATAAACTTAATTGCAAAGTCTCACCCAGCTTTCCTGACTATGTTTCAATTTCCTGGCAAATGTATCTGCACATCCCCTTCACCCAGCTTTGTGGTCTATGAAATCAAAATTTGTTGCTGGATAAATTCATTGAAATAATTGTTACACTAACCTTTTAATCCAGGTCTCCTCATTGCCAAAGTCTCTTTAGTTGAGTGTATGGTTTGATTAAAGTATGATTTGATGGAAATCACATATTGTCATGTACCCTAAAACATTCATCTGAATGTCCCCTTCATCCAGCCAGCATTGTCTTCTTTCATAATTAATGTTTGGATGATTTATTAGTCAAAATGTAATTAACTGACTATACCCTGGTTACTATATTGTCATGGTATCTCATCTCATTGCAAAGTTTTAAAGCCCAGTTATCCAGCCTTTAACTTTTTTAGATTCAAATTTGTTGCTGGATGAATTAATTAACATGTAATTAATTGACTATATACCCTGGTAACTAACTAGTAATATATGGCTTGATGGAACTTAATTGACATAATACCTTGTCAAGTGGATTTGGATGTCCTTTCAACTAGCTGGTATTTCTTTTAGTCACATCATAATGCTGTGCAAACAGGACATTGCTGTCATCTATAGCTGTTGTGGTTTCCCTCTGGTCAAAATGCAACTGACTATCCCCTTCATTCATTCTTCCTGTTTACTGCTACCTCTAGGTGCTCAACTTATAAAGTTGAAGTTCATCTTTATATCCCCTTTATCCAACCAGCCTGCTCTTAATTTATGAATAGTGGCTAGATCAAATATATTGTGCAGTTTGATAATATTTAATTGCATAATTTATCATCATGATACCCAGAGCAGTTAATGTGTACATCCCCATCATCCAGCCATCATGCTATCAATCTATGCCTAATGGAATCAGTTCAAATGTAATGTGCAGTTTGATGACTGGTAATTGCATAGTTTTGCAAGTATTGGTGGGATAAATCATTCCTCCATTCAAAATGAAGCTATTCTCTGGTTACTATATTGCAATTAAAGACAAATATGGTATTCACATAATTACAATAAATCTAGAAACATAATCACTATGCACTGTCATAACATTTTATAATCCAGAGGCATATAGAAGGGAGAGATTGGGTACCTTTTGCAATATATGTGGGGTTTGATAGACTTCATTGCAAAGTCTTGCCCAGCTTTCCTGACTATGTTTCAATATCCTGGCAAATGTATCTGCACATTCCCTTCACCCAGCTTTGTGATCTATGAAATCAAAATTTTTTGCTGGATAAATTCATTGAAATAATTGTTACCCTAACCTTATAATCCAGGTCTCCTCATTGCCAAAGTCTCTTTAGTTGAGTGTATGGTTTGATTAAAGTATGATTTGATGGAAATTACATATTGTCATGTACCCTAAAACATTCATCTGAATGTCCCCTTCATCCAGCCAGCATGGTCTTCTTTCATAAGTAATGGTTAGATGATTTATTAGTCAAAATGTAATTTACTGACTATACCATGGTTATTATATTGTCATGGCTTCTCATTGGAAAGTTTTAAAGTCCAGTCATCCAGCCTTCTACTCTATTAGATTCCAATTTGTTGTTGCTGGATGAATTACTCAACATGTAATTAACTGACTATACACCCTGGTAACTAACTAGTAATATATGGCTTGATGGAACTTAATTGACATAATACCTTGTCAAGTGGATTTGGATGTCCTTTCAACTAGCTGGTATTTCTTTTAGTCACATCATAATGCTGTGCAAACAGGACATTGCTGTCATCTATAGCTGTTGTGGTTTCCCTCTGGTCAAAATGCAACTGACTATCCCCTTCATTCATTCTTCCTGTTTACTGCTACCTCTAGGTGCTCAACTTATAAAGTTGAAGTTCATCTTTATATCCACTTTATCCAACCAGCCTGCTCTTAATTTATGAATAGTGGCTAGATCAAATATATTATTGATAATATTTAATTGCATAATTTATCATCATGATACCCAGAGCAGTTAATGTGTACATCCCCATCATCCAGCCATCATGCTCTCAATCTATGCCTAATGGAATCAGTTCAAATGTAATGTGCAGTTTGATGAAATGTAATTGCATAGTTTTGCAAGTATTGGTGTGATAAATCATTCCTCCATTCAAAATGAAGCTATTCTCTGGTTACTATATTGCAATTAAAGACAAATATGGTATTCACATAATTACAATAAATCTAGAAACATAATCACTATGCACTGTCATAACATTTTATAATCCAGAGGCATATAGAAGGGAGAGATTGGGTACCTTTTGCAATATATGTGGGGTTTGATAGACTTCATTGCAAAGTCTTGCCCAGCTTTCCTGACTAAAATGTTTTAATATCCTGGCAAATGTATCTGCACATCCCCTTGATCCAGCTTTCCAGTCTGTCCGACAACGTTTTGCTGAATAAACTCGGCATAAAATTATTCTTAATCTTGCCTTTAAAACCGGGTTTCCTGATTGTCAAATATGTTATCATGTGTATGACAATCAATCAAATATCGCCAATGTGCTATATATTTGCCAGTTGGCTTCATTGTCAGTTCAGGCAAAATGTAGCTAGTTATCCCCTTTATTCAGTCTTCCTGCTTGCAATATTAGTATGTGGGAAAATCCCGGTTTATCTCCTTCATTAAGCGTTCCAGCTTATTAAGTAGGAGTTTGTTGGGTGTGATAAAATTTGATCTGAATTGTGAAGTTTAATAAACTTAATTGCAAAGTCTCACCCAGCTTTCCTGACTATGTTTCAATTTCCTGGCAAATGTATCTGCACATCCCCTTCACCCAGCTTTGTGGTCTATGAAATCAAAATTTGTTGCTGGATAAATTCATTGAAATAATTGTTACACTAACCTTTTAATCCAGGTCTCCTCATTGCCAAAGTCTCTTTAGTTGAGTGTATGGTTTGATTAAAGTATGATTTGATGGAAATCACATATTGTCATGTACCCTAAAACATTCATCTGAATGTCCCCTTCATCCAGCCAGCATTGTCTTCTTTCATAATTAATGTTTGGATGATTTATTAGTCAAAATGTAATTAACTGACTATACCCTGGTTACTATATTGTCATGGTATCTCATCTCATTGCAAAGTTTTAAAGCCCAGTTATCCAGCCTTTAACTTTTTTAGATTCAAATTTGTTGCTGGATGAATTAATTAACATGTAATTAATTGACTATATACCCTGGTAACTAACTAGTAATATATGGCTTGATGGAACTTAATTGACATAATACCTTGTCAAGTGGATTTGGATGTCCTTTCAACTAGCTGGTATTTCTTTTAGTCACATCATAATGCTGTGCAAACAGGACATTGCTGTCATCTATAGCTGTTGTGGTTTCCCTCTGGTCAAAATGCAACTGACTATCCCCTTCATTCATTCTTCCTGTTTACTGCTACCTCTAGGTGCTCAACTTATAAAGTTGAAGTTCATCTTTATATCCCCTTTATCCAACCAGCCTGCTCTTAATTTATGAATAGTGGCTAGATCAAATATATTGTGCAGTTTGATAATATTTAATTGCATAATTTATCATCATGATACCCAGAGCAGTTAATGTGTACATCCCCATCATCCAGCCATCATGCTATCAATCTATGCCTAATGGAATCAGTTCAAATGTAATGTGCAGTTTGATGACTGGTAATTGCATAGTTTTGCAAGTATTGGTGGGATAAATCATTCCTCCATTCAAAATGAAGCTATTCTCTGGTTACTATATTGCAATTAAAGACAAATATGGTATTCACATAATTACAATAAATCTAGAAACATAATCACTATGCACTGTCATAACATTTTATAATCCAGAGGCATATAGAAGGGAGAGATTGGGTACCTTTTGCAATATATGTGGGGTTTGATAGACTTCATTGCAAAGTCTTGCCCAGCTTTCCTGACTAAAATGTTTTAATATCCTGCCAAATGTATCTGCACATCCCCTTCATCCAGCTTTCCAGTCTATCAAAGAAAGTTTTGCTGGATAAATTCCATTTAAAATTATTCTCAATCTTGCCTTTAAAACCAGGTTTCTTGATTGTCGAAGTCTATGTTATCTAGGAAAAAGTCTTAACCCTCAAAAAATTCTCTAAAAAAGAGAGCATATGTCATATATGTTGGAAGGACAACCATCCCCAGGTGACATCAGTGGTGGTGGCGGTGCTGCTGGCGAAGAGGTGGTCTCTCGACTGATGGTACTGGGCCCCCATTACGGCGAACTATCTTACATCGTACCTTGAGAAGGGTCTTGGATATGTCCACGTAACTGGCTCCTGAGCCACTAACTACGAATTGTATGACACCTTAGGAGTGAAGTCATTGACTGGGTCGTATTCTATGGTTCGATATCTCAAGATCCCAACATTCTGGACGGCTTTGCCGAAAATTGCTAAAGATTGGGAGTAGCCTATCACAGAATCTGTCAACACTTAGGCCATTCTTCTTTTATTAATAATTGTCATCAAAAAAATCCTCAACCCGTTTCACAACCTTTCTGGCTATGCTGGTTCATTTTTTTGCTCCGGGGCGCTTCTCGGTCCGCTTCTTCCCTTTTCCTGTGGAGGAACAGTAATTTTTTCCTTTGACGCTCCCTTTTATTCCCCCGATGGAGCCCCCGACGGAGCCCCCCGACGGAGACCCCCGACGGAGACCCCCGACAGAGACCCCCGACAGAGACCCCGACGGAGCCCCCAACACCTGAATGGCTGGCTGGGGAGGCGGGCTCATGGTATATACTGGAGAGGTATTTCTCCAGTTGCTCCTAGTCTATCGGCATGGTCAGTAGTTAGATGTGTGAAGGGGGCAATATCACGATGGGGGTCTGGGTTTTAGGACCTTTAAATCAGGTGTGGGGAGAATGGCACCTAGTGAGGTCCCCAGTAAAATAACCCACAATTCTGAATCATTGCCAATGCTGAGGTTGGATATGCATCATATGCTATCACCACTATGTATATGACAATAATTTGTGAAAAAAAATACTATCTCTGACTTTGGCAACTTTCGACCGAAAACTTCCCAAGATTCTGGCACTCTAGACACAGAGGGTACCCAGGGGAGTCTGCCCACCTCGGTTGTTCATGGTCTAATGACTGCTTTTTTTTAATTAATGTCGAAAGATATAATTTTATTTTGAAAAATTAAGGGACCTCCTGCCACCCAAACAGGTGATAGCACTAGTCAAGTTTGGAGCTGTGTTTTTTCTGTTTTTATATATATATACCAAAATAATTAAAAATATATGTAATAAAACAAAAGGAAAAAATACTGGACACATGGATTTTTTTTTTTCTTAAATATGTATTTATACAATTTTTTATTTGATAAGGACAACCATCCTAAATATAACGGGGGCATAAGAAATAGTTTTCATAATTCTTTTTCTTTTTTTTTATTCCATGACTATCTCCTGGACCATCTCATCCCACTTTTCTTTGACTATTGGTTTTATGAATTCTGCAAAGATTCTGGAGAGGTCAATCCTGGTTTCATGGTTCTTCACAAAGGTGGGTTCATACAGTCTTATCTGCCCACTGTTGAATTCACCATCATTGAATTACAGATTACAGCTCAGTCTATCCACAGCAGTTTCCAAAATGTCCAGAGAGGTGATCTCGGTAATTTTGTTGTACAATTCAAACTCTGAGTGGTGCGACTCGGCCGCGTGGTGCTGCTTAACCACCTCTTTAAGCATTTCAGTGTCGATAGAACAACATCGCTTGAGGCTGAAGGAGCAGATGGTTAGAAAGAGATACCTCTCATTCTTACTGTGATCGAGTGGGATGCGATCGATTACTGGGTCGACTAACCCCAGCAAATAGTCCATACAGGCCCTGACGTGATTATGTGATTAATTTCCCAGGACCGACATTCCTCATAAGGTTGTACCAATTTTTCGGGTAACAGTCTGCTCCTTTCCGTTTTGAGAACAGCTTCAGCGCTGTCTTTATCCAAGTCCTTCGTGATGTAGTCAACCATACCGTCTAGGGCGGTGAACCTAGGTAGGATAGTCAGTCCTGATGTTTTAGAAGTCATTTTATTTTATTCCATTTTATTTCTCATAAAGATGTCCTTCACCGGTGAGGGCTTTCAGGCTTCTGATGATGAGATAGGTTGGTTTAAACAAATGATAGATGGGTAGTGCCCCCTTCATTCGGTAAATTGAGGCCCCCTTCATGGCGAAGAATAAAGCTGATGCTCCAGGGGACTACACTCGGGGCACAGTAGATAACCTAGCTGGTTCTGATGGTCGTCTTGTAAATAGCAAGGTAACATAGTCTCCACTTCAGGCACTGCTTTTTTCACCTTCCAGTAATTCTCGACCATTTGTTTCAACTCCTCGTTAGAGAGATGAATACAATCTGGTGTCTGGTGACTAGAATTATATGCTGAGGTGGTAAGGCTTCACAGCATGGTAATCGCCCCCGAGGTTGGTTGAAACATCGGTGCCATCTCCCAAGACTTCCCTCAGTCAGTCGAATGAAACGGCCAAGGTGCAAAATCTTTTGAAAGGTCAATGTAATGCCCTGGGCAGTTGGTTTCAATAAGCATGAATAATCAAACTGGAAAATAAAATAAAATCAAATGCAAGTTGTAATATGGGGAACTTTTAGAGTGGGGTGTGGCATATAGTAAGGATGATTCAAAATACAACTTATAAAAAACCAACCTTGTAAAAATATTGTCTGATGTCTATGGCGAGAACATTACAGTAGATCCTGACTGTAAGTAGTTTAGCAATTTCAACCTTAACCCCAGTTGAATTTCTGTAATGTTGGCGCTGACACAAGGGTAATTAACATTATCTCATCCCATATGTGATAGACACAGCTGGTATCTCTTTGGTTGTCTAGAATTCCCAATAAAGCTTCAAACATAGTCAGCAGGTATTTTTCAGCCAAAATTACATCGCAATCAGGACCCTCGTCAAATTTTGATATCTCAGGTTTTCCAGCAGCTGAATAAAGTCGATAGATAGCGCTATATATTCCTTGTATTTCTTTAAAATTTCCATTTTTTCTTTTTTAAATATTATTTCTCTTTTCTTTTGACAAGTGGTAAAACACCTTCTATATAAGGGAACTAAATCAAGACTGAGAAGGAAAAGACACCCCTCTGGAGTATATTAGAGTTGGGTAATTTATTACAACAAAGGAAAGTGACCACAATGGCCTGACAAATGTCTGGCAATACCCCCAGACAAAAGCCAGGCAAATGCCTGGCCGATGGTCAGGGTGCTAAAAACCCCCTTTGACTTATGGGGTAATAAATGGGGGGGGGGAGTAATAGGGCATTTGACACAAGAAGTACAGCAGCCGCGGAATGTTACATAACAGTTTACTAAAAGCTGATCATGCGTAACTTTACAAGATAAAAGCCTGGGACAAGCTTCTTTTTTAGGGAGTTTTATGAGGGTCAAGACTTTTTCCTAGAACTTAAAAGATTTTGACAGCTTTGAGAACACAGGTGTGCACACTTAAAGCAAAATCAGGGACCACCCAATTCAAGACGTAATAGTAATCGTGATAGGAAGAAGTAATTACTCGAGTTGAACACCATCATAAGCATTAAATCACAGAACCCCACACCCCCTACCAATCACCAGGTTTATTTAATTGAAATTTAACGCTATGGAGTATAACAATGCAAAACATTTCAAAAACATATAAAAGAACAACTGGTGCACTTACTCTATTTTATTATGTATTTGGGGACAATTCCGATATGGTTAAATAGCACTTTCTGGCACAGTACAAAAAATGACCAATTATTAAAACTAGACAGTGTAATATAACATATCATAGATGGTACTAAAATCATAAGCATCTTATAAATTATTTGAAAAAAAAAACTACAATGTAGATATAATAGGGTATCATTTAACCTTTTATTATCATTCAACAGAACGCAATATGGCACAACTGAATAGCATACTAAGAATAGCCCACGATAGAATAGCACGCAATAGTGTAATAGAATAGGGCAATATAATAGAGCAATAGAATTGAACAATAGAATAGCGCAATAGCACAATAGTGGAGAACAGTGGAGAACAATAGAACAATAGAAAAATAGGAAACAATAGAGGAAAACAAGAGAGGAGAACAATAGAACAATAGAATATGAGAACACTAGAGAACAATAGAGAACAATATAACAATAGAATATGAGAACAATAGAGAACAATAGAACTCGCCACGCTTCGGTGAACAACAACAATACATCGTCACGCTTTAGTGCACTGCCCCCAAACGCGGGTTATCACTACTGCCCACCAGGTGCTAATTGTGACGTCATCATGAGATTTGAACCTGCAGCTATGCAATCTGTGTATGGGCACTCTTAATTAACCCAACGGCCCAGTAGCACAGGTATGGTTTAGGGCAATTAGGTGATATAGATATATTATATTTATTGTAGATATATATCTATTAGAAATTATAGAAGCCTATAGATTTTATAATAACATATATATTACAACATGAAGAGAATAGATATGGACAAGCCTAGGGCTACAGAAGACCTAAAAAAACGTTCACAACAGAACTTCTTGTTTTATTCTTTAGATCACAATCATTCCAAGTTGGGGTCTGAAACTTAATTTTTCCATTTCAATAGATCAAGGAAATTTATAGACAGTCAATGGGAAATTCCAAAATAAAATTATTGCAAAAAACTGGACACCATTTTTTTTTTCCTGCACAAAAAGTTCTTTATATCATATATAGAATGAAATTATAAATTAGTTGGGGGGGGGGGGGGTAGCAGAGCTTTCACAACTGAAGCAATCATAAAATTATTTAGCAGCTTTCCAATTTTATAAGCCAATTTCTTAGTATGCAGTTCTGCAGACTTGTGCATGCTAAAATTACAATTTTTCCTTCATTACTGAAGTCAGAGTTACAAACAAAATATATTCTGAAAGTAGAGAAAACAATCTTGCTATTAAATTATTGAGGATATAGTTATGGGTGTTGCTATTGGCACTGCGGATGCAGTACTGGGCTATCAACAATTTTGCCTATTAATTAGGATATGCTGTACCAGGATCCCAGAGGGACTCCAGATGGACTCCAGATGGACATCCACCTGCACTTCGGCAACTGCTCAGTGAAGAGGACAGATGGGGAGTGGGGCATCGGGGAATGATGATGCCCTTTCACCAGAACCTCTCAGTGTAGGGGCCAGAAGATTTAGGGAAGGGGCCATCAACATTCATGGGGAGGGTGGGAGGAGGAGCTTGAACTTACCCGTCACCAAATGTATGTTGCCCCCCCCCCCTTCTCCACCATCCAACGAGACTCTCGCATGACAGGGAAAGAGACTTCATCCACAGTGCATATATAGCCAAAGTCTATGGACACTTCATCTTGTGTCGATAGCCATTTTTCTACAGAGCCGACTGAAAAAAAAAAGTTCCTTTCCCATTTTCCTATAGTTTCTTTCCCATTATTTGTTTTAAAAAGTTGGGTCGGAATGGGAGTTTTTTTCCCCTAAGAATCAATGTTCAAAAACAAAAAATTGAGTGTCGAATGTCAAATTTTTTTCAGATGCCTGAAATAAAAACTTAGGTCTGGCCTTGTGAAGTCAGGTCAGTAGGAAATCGGAAACAAACTTCTTTTTTAATCAGCCTAGCCGCTAAAAATGCATAATATGCACTGTGAATATACCCTCCTTTGATCAAATCAATTTATTTATTCCATTCATTCTGTCATCATTCTCATTCATTTGTTTTCATAAACATTAAAAAAAATTACATGAGACAAGTTACCATTGCATACAAAATCAATCATAATATGTACCTCAGAGCCTTACAAGTTATACCTAAGTTAGTTTCATAAAATATGGTCAAGTCTAGACAACCTATTCCTGGCTGTTGCTGTAGCTGTAACTGACTAAAGCCAGCTGTTTCCGTCCACTACTAGCTTATAGTCGGCTCACTGAAATAAATAAAAACCTCGGCAAATGTAAGAAATTTATCTGTCATAAATATGTATTTTTAGATCTGGCTTTGAGCAGTAGCTAGCTATAGCCAGACAGTTCCGTTTAGTGGCAGGTAGCATCATATACCAGAAGATGTCTAGCTTTGTATAGATTCAATTTTACAGGCCGTTTTTAAATAAAACTAATTGTTGCACCAAATGACAACCAACACAAATATGTATATGATACCATCCTTGGCAAATAAATTTGAGTGGAGGTTACGGACTTTATGCCACAACCAGCAGGTTTAGTTACCCTTTGATGAATCAGTTACCCTTTAATTAACCTCCAGGATAATTTACACAATTTCACTTTTGTCAGCTTACATATTTCACATTCAAATATAGGCCTAAGTTTTCACATTTTTATTTTGCTGAAATTATGTGTATACAAAGTACTGCAGTAATTTTTTTTACATGTATTTGATATGCAAATTTTAAGGTATTTTTAAACAACCTTTAAAAAGTTTTAGAAATATGTTGTTTCATACAAAAAGAAAAATATCACATAGACTCAAACCCTTTATTTGCTCTTTCGTAACAACTATAAAATTTTACAAAAGTTAAAATGAAAAAACCACCGAGTTGAATCTGTTGACGAGACATTTGGCTAACCGACATTTTGTTAGATGGATATTTGGTTTCTTGGTCAGCACAATAGGCAGGGAGCAACATGGTATCCTCATGTGGAGCTTCATAATGTGTCACCTGGTTGAAGTTCTTCAAGCGTTATTTACACTGGAAATTTTTTTAAGAATTAGGAATATTTAATTTTGCATGAACATTTCATTGAGTAAGTTCACTGTTAAAAAAAAAATGATAATTTGTATTGACTTTTTTATTATTTATTTTGGCTATAATATGAACTTTTTTTCCACCAAACCTGTCAAAATTTGTGTACCTATATTTAACTCAAAGTGGAATTAAAGTTTATTCTTTATTTATACCCTATATGAATTACAAAGCAGTTAATGTTATAGACTAATAGGCATGAAACATTGACTGTATCATAAGGGTAAAAATTATACCTTTCTTGAAATTCACCATCGACATTTCATCTTCTGGGCAGTAGCTTGAATCACTGACTTTGTACAGACCATATCTTCTGAGTATAACTTGTGCACTCTGTGACGTGGGTCTTGGAGGAGTTCACAACTTATGCCTAGCCTTGTTTAACCCTTGGAGTTATCCAAGTTTAACCACAGTTGAGCATTGGACACCTACTTCACACATCTGTCAGACAAAATACAAAAAAAATAAAGTTTTTAAATGTATAATTAGAAGAAAGCATCATTCTGTATATTACCAATATGAAAATCAGCAAATGAAATGCAATGCAGGAGTTCCATAACCACTTAATTTGACAAGTAGGCACAGTAGACATTAATTGCAATTCTTGGCACTGGGTGTCAAACTGTCAACACTGCTCAACAAGTGTCAAGTTTTACAATGGACAGTCAAGTAGCCTCCCAATAACCCAATTGTAATTGAGCAATTTACATTTAGTACTGAGGTTTAATTGGAGCAAATACAAAGGCCTAAAACAATGCAATGTCACATGTTTAAATAGGCCTACTCGGCCGGAGACTCCACTAAACTTGATCTAAAGCTATCAAATAACTGGCCCAACCTGTCATTGAGTCATGAGCATTATCAATAATAGACAATGCTTGAAATTGGGCTTCTTTGAGCAGGATTTGCATTCTAACACTAGGAGCTGACTATTGTCAACACTGACAGCTGGCAGATCTATCTCACCGATACGTCAAATGCACATGGTCACGTGACCTAGTTTTGCCGTGAAGCTAAAATGCTTTTAATAACGTGTCTATTTGAGATTATAATCCCAAATTGCGCACATGTGTATTTTCAAGCATTATCTATTTTAAATAACATTAAAAGTGATGCCTGTGACGTCAATATTAAAGGGGACATATGAAAAATAACTGGACTTATTGGGACATATATTATATATGTAAATAATTAGGAAATATTGGGACATATAGGACTTATTGGAACAGATGGGAATTATCAGGGTATTGAAGGAATTGCAAGGAATTGTTGAGAGTTTCAGGATTAGTCGGAGTTGACGGAATTATGGGCTTAAATGGGGCCTTATACATAGCCTTCAATATTTTGTGATGATTGGTAACAATGACCAATATTAAAGACATGTTCTGAGAGGTCAGATACTCTAATTACAATATAGGACATTTGTTAGATATATGTACTTTTTAAGTGGCTTGGTAATATGATATTGCCAAAGTTAAATGTCTAGGGATGTAGAACAAAGACCATCTTTTTAAGTTGTTCGCGTTAGTACTTATTATGCAACTTTAAAGTTGCACTGTCGGTCAAATTTGCAATTTTCTAAGATGCTATCAAACAGTTGAAAATTACCTTTATTAGTCAAGGCACACTAAATTTGTGTGAATTAATGATTTTATAAGACATTAATTACTTAAAAATATATTATACATTAAGAGAAAATCCAGACCAAAACATTGGAAACACAATGGAAATAACATCATCACCATTATTCAGTATTGTGACGTCATCACTGGGTTTGTTTACATATTGAGTTTTTGATGGCATGAAGAACTAATATTTATATATTATTTATTGTAAATTAAAACTAAATTATTGTGCAAAAGTGGGTTTGTAATGGTGAAACATGTCATGAGACAAGAAGACAGTATTGATATATATCATTATTTTAATCTGCAAATTTGACAGACAGTGCACCTTTCAAGTTCTAAAGCTCCGTTTTAATAATTAAGATTATTGGAGGTGGAAGTTCTCCAAATACCATGCTATTTTAGCCATCTAACATTTGCTATTATTTCTGGGTTTTTTTTTTTTTGACAAAAAAATTAACAAGCTTATAAAATTGTATTTTTCCCCCGTTTTTTTTTTTTTTTGCGTTTGCCTTTCCTTAGATAAGATAAGATAAGATAAGATAAGATTCACCAGTTTTCAAATTTAACCATTCACTTTTGATATAACTTAGTTTTACACCTTGTTTTCTATTTTTAAATTAGTCAAATATGAATGAACAGGCTTCACATAAACCATATGCATGTAACTTTGCAATTAGTATGCAGCCAATGCGTTATAGACAAATAGATAGATAGATAGTAATCTATTATCAAGGGCCTTCCTCCATTTTTCTACACATTTATCCAGTACATTGTTATGTCACAGTTATATAATGAATGCATCCCAAAAATTACCCAGAAATAATGGAACTCTCATTGGCAACTTTCTTTGCAAAACATCTACCAACTTCTCAAACTAAACTTTTGGCATTTGTAATTTAACTTTATGATCATCAACCATGCTTTGTGTGCTTAGATTACCTAAGATTGAAATACAAGAAACATAAATATGTAAAAACCTCTAAATGCAATAATGCAGCCATAATGAAATTCCGGGAATATCTAAACAATGAGAATATTATGAAACAAATGTTATATATCAAAAGCGATCATGACCCCAACCTAATTTATAATATCATAGACAACATTCTACAAACTGGAATTGACAAATATATGCCAAGTAAAACTGTTAGATACAACAAACATATAAATAGAAAAACAACCCTTGGATAAATAATGACTTTGTTAAAATCAATAAAATTTAGAGATAAGTTATGTCAAAATCTCAAAAGTACTCCATGTGAATCAAACCTGTATAATCAGCGGAAAATTAACATCAATACATATAATGA
Organism: Alitta virens; assembly: GCA_932294295.1. Classification (NCBI taxonomy): domain Eukaryota; kingdom Metazoa; phylum Annelida; class Polychaeta; order Phyllodocida; family Nereididae; genus Alitta; species Alitta virens. The sequence goes on from OW028584.1 coordinate 32,983,251, forward strand.
AATACTTAAAAAACAATAGGAAAAGCAAAAAAAAAAAAACTTTTATCACAAATTTGAACAATATAAGAATGACATTATAAACACCTGTATGACCATTAAAGGCAAGATATATCTCCAGTGTTTTTGTCATAAACTGTAATAAAATAACTGATAAACAAACAATAGCCAATGAATTTAATATATTTTTCACCAATATTGGACAAAATTTAGCTTCAGAAATAACACCACCAAGAAACCAAAATTTTCAGGAGTATCTACAAAATCCATGCAATGTTGAATTTAGGCTCCAAGAGATAACAAAAGACACTGAAAATTATCAACAAACTGAAGCCCAAAACAAGTAAAAAAAAAAACATGTCCGGATCTCAAGTGTATTGCTTAAACAAATCAACACGATGAAATGTATGAACCACTAACCTATTGATTAAACAAATCAGAGATTAAATTTAGGAAAAAGTACAGTATAGCGGACCAAAATTTATTACCTTATTTAGCAAGCATTTTGGTCATGCCTATGACGTCATATCCCTGAATTCAATTAATGACCTCACAAAAAATGACCACTCTTTTTATTTTCAAGACAAGGCATTGTTTTTTTTTGTTTTTTTATCGGGGGCTGCCTACCCCAAACCCCCCGCTGTGCTACGCAAATATTATTATACTTCTGTGCTAGAACATATTTTGGCTAAAAAGCGCAATATTTGTTTATATTTCATAGATGCCAAATATGGGCATACATTTGGGTCCACTATACTGCACCTGTTGATTAAACAAATCAGAGATGAAATATATATATATGTCATAAACAAATCAATAGACACGGGAATATTCTCAAACAAACTTAAACTAGCCAGAGTTCTTCCAGTACTTATAAAAGGTGACGAATCCCTCCTAGAAAACTATAGACCAATATCAATATTACCAGCAATATCTAAAATTTTCGAAAAGGCCATATCAACTCAAATCAACCAACATTTCATAGACAACAACCTAGATCACAACATATGGAAAATTAGGAACATCTCTAGCTTTAATAGAAAATTACCTCACCAACCGAAATAAGTATGTTAATTATCAAAATATACAGTCATCATCACTTCTTATCACAACTGGTGTGCCTCAGGGCTCCATACTGGGGCTACTCCTTTTCATCATTTATATATATCCTATGCTAGTCAGATCTTCCAATTACTAGCTACGCAGATGTTACTACCCTGTCTGTTTCCTTAAACTATGATAACTCTTCAAGCTGCTCCTCACCCAATGAACAATTATTAAATAATGAAAAGAAAATGTTACTAATTGGCTTTCCCTTAACAAATTATCACTTTTTGTTTCGAAAACAAAATGTATGATATTTCACTCACAAAGAAAACAAATTTAGTCCTCCTGCTGTACTGAACTCTGAAATAGAATATGTAGAAAACTCACACTGCTTGGTTTATCAATTAATAAAAGTCTTAGCTTGACTCCTCATATTGATTACATATCTAAAAGAAAATCAGTAAAACTACAGGTATTCTGAATAAACTTAAAAACTACCTCACAGAGACCACTCTTAAGACAATCTACAATTCCCTAATTAACACATATAAATCATGGAATACTCTGCTGGGGCTATTAATGCAATATAATTCACAAACTACAAAAGAAAGCAAGAAGGGGCGTCTGTAATAGGAAATGTAATGCACATACTCAACCTCTCTTTAAACATATTGATCAGAACGCTCTACAAATTCTACCGAATGTTAAAATGATTTACCAAATTATTTCTTTGCAAGACTTCCTTAATACAAGCCTAGATATCATTTCTATAATACCAGAAATCAGTCATATGTCATACCTCAAGTGAGTCAAGTTCAACCCACTAAACTCCCCCCCCCCCTAAAATCCGCTACTACCCCTCAGGACTAGGATTACGAGGAGATGGTTACAGCATGGATTTATCTAGTAAATCCATGGTTACAGCTACATCAGCAAGCTGGTGGGGATTCCCCTAGGGGGTTTTCCTAAGGTTTCAGCCTAGTTTGCCTAATAAATAGGTCAGTGTTTACAGACAACTGAATCAGCCTTTAAACTTATACTTTAATGTTATATCATGTTATGCTACATTAGGTTATTTACGTTTCTTACGCATGTTATGTTATGGTCATGTACGTCATAGAATAGAATAGAATAATATAACAGAATAGAATAGAATAGAATAGAAGAGAATAGAATAGAATAGAATAGATAGATAGAATAGAGAATAGAATAAAATATAACTCACTTATTCCTTTAAACAACTATTGTTGCATGGTTGGTTATTGATTTTTTTCTTTTAAAAAAAGTGGAATTTGTGGCAACTTCGATTCGAAATTTAGTTAACAGAAATGTTATTGCCTAGTTTTGAGTGGTTATTCTCTTTCACCAAAAAAAAATTCCAATCTTAAGCATGCTTTGCATGTAAGCAACTATAGTCTGAGGTGTCAGCTAATGTATTTGAATTTATGTGTAGTATTTGGGTATACAATTCTGCACACTGATTGAAATGGATTAATAGTTTATGACATATTGAAAGCCCGATTATAAAATACCCAAAAAAAAGTACAAAACTAAATTTGGTTTCGGGGCTTTTCCTTCATTCAATACAAGTTGAAAATACCAAGTTAGTATTTAAAAAAAACCTGAATTTTTGGTAATTGTGCAAAAGTTAAAACAGTTTGTGTAGTTTCACATATATACATGGCTCGTCTAACATTAGCTGTCATATTATATGTTTGGATAATCCCCACTTACAACATTTTAGTATAGTTAGCGAAGTGGTTATATGATAAGGTTTTCCGGTAAACTGAACGAAAACCGACGTGTCCTATCTATCTGTCTATCTGTCTATCTGTCTATCAGTCTATCAGTCTATCTAACACCTATCAGTCTATCTATCACCTATCAATCTATCTATCACCTATCAATCTATCTATCTATCTATTTATCTATCTATCTATCTATCTATCTATCTATCTATCTATCTATCTATCATCTATCTATCACCTGTCTATCTATCTATCTATCTATCTATCTATCTGTCTATCTATTTATCTGTCTATCTATCTATCTATTTATCAATCTATCTGTCTATCTATCTATCTATCTATCTATCTATCACCTATCAATCTGTCTATCTATCTATCTGTCTATCTACATCTATGACTGTATATATCTTGGTTTTTTTTTTATCTTTTTTTTTTTACCTTTTTAATAAATTTTGTCCACACATTCTTAATGTGGTTCAAGGTGCCATTTAATATTATTCATGAAAGGTTTGTGAACTATTACTACACTGATTAGGTGGTGGGCTTCTCATTACTAACATAGGGAATTACAAGCAAGATGACTCAAGCCAATGTTTAAATCTTCTTTTTCTGTCGGCGAAAAGCTTTATAGCTTATGTTTCATTGTTATTTTGTATCACCACCGACTTTAAATAAAATTGTATCTTATCTTATCTTATCTTCATTGCAGATGCTGTTGTTTTGAATTATTGCCATGGATTGATACCTCTAAAAACATATCATGTAAGTAACATGCATGGAACTGAGGAGGGTGGGAGGAGGGCACCAGGGTCATGTACATGTCGCACTCAACTTTTTTGTTCCCAATTTTGAAGTGCTCTTTTGACTTTCTCTTGCGTTGATTATTTGCTCCCCACACTGGTGCCCTGCCCCCTCCACCCGACACATGTGCCCCTCCCCCACACACTGGTGTCCCCCTCCCTCATGTCCCCCCCTCCCCCATGTCCCCCCCTCCCCACACACTGGTGTCCCCCTCCCCCATGTCCCCCCTCCTCCACACACTGGTGTCCCCCTCCCCCATGTCCCCCCTCCCCCACACACTGGTGTCCCCCTCCCCCATGTCCCCCCTCCCTCACACACTGGTGTCCCCCTCCCCCATGTCCCCCCTCCTCCACACACTGGTGTCCCCCTCCCCCATGTCCCCCCTCCCCCACACACTGGTGTCCCCCTCCCCCATGTCCCCCCTCCCCCACACACTGGTGTCCCCCTCCCCCATGTCCCCCCTCCTCCACACACTGGTGTCCCCCTCCCCCATGTCCCCCCTCCCCCACACACTGGTGTCCCCCTCCCCCATGTCCCCCCTCCCTCACACACTGGTGTCCCCCTCCCCCATGTCCCCCCTCCTCCACACACTGGTGTCCCCCTCCCCCATGTCCCCCCTCCCCCACACACTGGTGTCCCCCTCCCCCATGTCCCCCCTCCCCCACACACTGGTGTCCCCCTCCCCCATGTCCCCCCTCCTCCACACACTGGTGTCCCCCTCCCCCATGTCCCCCCTCCCCCACACACTGGTGTCCCCCTCCCCCATGTCCCCCCTCCCCACACACTGGTGTCCCCCTCCCCCATGTCCCCCCTCCTCCACACACTGGTGTCTCCCTCCCCCATGTCCCCCCTCCTCCACACACTGGTGTCCCCCTCCCCATGTCCCCCCTCCTTCACACACTGGTGTCCCCCTCCCCAATGTCCCCCCTCCCCCACACACTGGTGTCCCCCTCCCTCATGTCCCCCCTCCCCCATGTCCCCCCCTCCCCCACACACTGGTGTCCCCCTCCCCCATGTCCCCCCTCCCCCACACACTGGTGTCCCCCTCCCTCATGTCCCCCCCTCCCCCATGTCCCCCCTCCCCCACACACTGGTGTCCCCCTCCCCCATGTCCCCCCTCCTCCACACACTGGTGTCCCCCTCCCCCATGTCCCCCCTCCCCCACACACTGGTGTCCCCTTCCCCCATGTCCCCCCTCCCCCACACACTGGTGTCCCCCTCCCCCATGTCCCCCCTCCTCCACACACTGGTGTCTCCCCCATGTCCCCCCTCCTCCACACACTGGTGTCTCCCTCCCCCATGTCCCCCCTCCTCCACACACTGGTGTCCCCCTCCCCCATGTCCCCCCTCCTTCACACACTGGTGTCCCCCTCCCCCATGTCCCCCCTCCCCCACACACTGGTGTTTCCCCTTCCCATATGTCCCCATGACATAAACATTCAAAAGAGTAAAACCATATTAAGTATCGTTTTCTACAAATTTCATTGTATTTGATGCATTTAAATGTGGCCTTAATTTGTTATACTTTGTTGATTTTCTTCCGATCATCCTTTATTGAATCATAACTACTGGAATTTGGGTGTTTCATGCTTTCCTTTATTTCTGATAATAATCAATTGTGTTGTAATTAAAGTTCCTAATGATAAGACAACTACACCTGTTTGTGTTTTGTGTCAATAGATTTATCAAGATTATTACGTTGTACTCTACATACTGTATATATATTTCTCCATAGTCAATAAAGAATTCTATTTTAAGTCTAACAAAAGAAACATTTAAGTATAACTGACAAACTCTTCTATTTCAGGGAAACAATGATATATGACGTATTGAGTCCTAAGGGTCCAGGTGTTGGAATGGTGAAGACCCAATTTCAGCAACTGAGCGACAGATTAGGGAAAATAATAACAGAAGGCGAAAAAGAATGCTTGGACAGTGATCTAGTTGTGATGCTAGCGAAGCAATTTGCCTTTGTAGTGAGTCGTGTCAACCAACCAGCCTTACTTCATCATGGGATTAGTGTCTTGAACTACTTACTGACCAAGAAAAGTGCGCAGATACTTTTCGATTACTGCCTTGGATGTAAAACCCGCATTTTTGATCTAAAGGCGTGGGATTTAGTTGGAAATTTGCCATTGATGCATGAATTAACACCCTGGTTTCAGGTTATTCGCCTATGCCTGGCATTTGGTGCAAAGCCTTCTGAAGACGTTATTGATGTGATGATGTACTTTGTGACATGGTGCCCACAAACTGACCTTCCGTCTTGCTTGCTGACCTTACATGAGCTTATTACTTCCCACAAAGAGTCCAACAAGCCAGCTATAACCTGTAAGTTGAGCATATTAAGCAACTTGTACATAGTCAAAGCCAACATCTGTGAAATGGGGTACAAAATAGTTCATAGCTGTTACAAATCATTTGAAGACTGCTTGGCATCTGAAAGTGTCATCAATATGCTACTGTACATCTCTACATGGCAGAGAGGGGAAAAAGAGTATCAGATGAATAAGCGACAATTTGATTCACTGATGGATGTGCATATCGACAACTGGTTTCAGCGCAGTGTCCTACATCTTGCTGTTGCATTCATGGACAATGAGAATGCTTTAGAGTACATTCCTAAGAGCATTGTAAAGAAATACTTAGATGCCAGGGATCTGCATGGATGTACTCCTTTACACATAGCATACTTACATCACAATGACCAGGCAATCCGATTCTTAGAATCAAATGGTGCAAGAATCAACGTCATAGACAATTACGGAATGACGCCTGAATCGCTCGGTCGTAGAACTGGAGTAACCAACCAAGGAGAAACTCTAGAAAACGAATATTACTACAAGACCAAGTCTGAAGTTAATGAAGACCATCCCAATGTTGTCCATCAAAGACTTTGCCAAAGTATTATGGAGGCAAAATCTGGCATTTTGCAGGAATTGAAACCTATGTTGATCATGCCAGTAGATGAAGCAGATATGTTGACCAAAGAAATGAAAGAACTCTTTAAACGCATTATGCAAGTGACAGAATACCACAAATATGTGAAGGATGTTGTCATTGCTGGAAGCATGAGAGGGAAATTGAAAGTAGGACGTCTAGATGAAATTGATGTTTACATTCAGATGCAAGGATTGGAAATAGGGGATTTTGAGTCATTACCCCACAAGATTTTGGTGGAGAGTCTTTCAAAAATTGACTGGACGGGATTTCACCTGCGGATAATCTCTACCTCTAATCCGTGGGAATTTATTTGGGAAGGACTTGGTGCAACAGGAGGTGTGACCATATCAGTGGATGTGGCTCTGTTATTGCTGTCCACTAGAGACTATGATCCAAGGTTTGGTACATCTATGGATAAACGCAACTTTGTACCATTCAGGAAAACCCTTGTTTCGGGAAAATATCGGATGCACTGCAAAACGAGGATTCTCAGATGGAATAAATGTCCATTTCTAAAGCAGAAGACCAATGATACACATTGTTTCTTTGAGTGGGATATCATTGAGTCTCTGTCACCTGGTAAAAGAATGGGAATTCTCTTTGCAAAGGCTCTTCTGGAGGTAAGTTTTTTTCATCCATTATATTTGGTGTGCACTTAAAAGTAGAAAATTTAAATAAAAGAAGAAAACATCCGTAACTCTATAAGACAATGAGGTAATCTGCAGAAATACATTTATATATATTTTTATTAGACCAACTGGATATCAGGAATTGATACATGTGTCATTAATATTACAAAACAAACATACAACATTACAAAACCAAGTCTATTGTCTACGACTACTCTAGTGTATACAATCTACTTAATAAACGCAAGTCAGTTCCAGTTTTTCTTACATGAATATACACCGTGTATGAAGTTATTATGCAAACCCATTATTTTCCATTATCTAAAATATGGCCCAAGAAAATAAATTGCTAACTTGTGAAGACTTAGGGCAATCCATTGGACATGTTTGTGCCTAATTTACAACAACTACAAACTATAGTTTACAAAGTAAAACAAAGAAACAATATAACTGGTGTCTGATGCTATTATGCTATTAGTTTTAGTTACCAGGTAAATAATTCTAGTGCTAGTTATTTGTCTGCAAGTAACAATGGGAAGGAAGAAAGACCTGACAAGTGCTGAAAAAAACCAGATAGTCAAGCTTTTGTCAAAAAAGAAGGCAACACTTGAAATTTCGAAAGCTCTTGGACGAGATCACCGGACCATTAAGAAAACTGTCCAGGAAATCAGCCAGAAAAGGAAAAGAAGTGTTGGAAAAGGGTTCAAGGACCTTAGTGCAAGGGATTTGAGGAAACTAAGGCTGATTATGGGTCAAAATCCACTTCATACTAGCCAAGAAATATTTGAAATGGCAGGATTACCTGATGTCAAATGAGACAAGAGATGCAGAATTCTCAGAAAACTGGGTGATGTGAAGAAAGCTATTTGTAAACCACCCCTGAATGACAGCCACAGGGAACGTCGTCTTATTTGGGCCAGGCAGAACATCAAAACAGATTTCAGCAAGGTTATCTTTACCGACGAGTCACGGGTGACATTGGATGGTCCTGATGGTTGGGCAAAAGGTTGGATTCTGCATGACCAAACTGCACCTACAAGGCTACGAAGGCAGCAGGGAGGTGGTGGAATAATGATATGGGCTGGCATTATTGATAGTGAGATCATTGGACCTTTCAAGGTTGATGATGGTGTGAAGCTCAATAGTGAAAACTACTGCAAGCTCCTTGATGAAACTTTCTTCCACTGGTACAAGTCCAAGAGCAGAACTTTCAAGAGGGATTGCAAATTCATGCAGGACAATGCTCCCTCTCATGCTTTTTAAGCTACTGCACAATTTCTGGCCAAGAAAGGGTTCCCTGAAAAGAAAATAATGTCATGGCCTGCTTCATCACCAGATGTCAATCCTATTGAGAACATGTGGGCACTCTTGAAGAAGGAGTTATACAAGGGTGGACGACAGTTCAAGAGTAAAGCAGGTCTTTGGGATGCCATTCAAAGTTAAATCAAGAAAATTAGACCACAGACTGTTAAGGCACTCACCAATTCAATGGACAGTAGATTGATCAAAATAATTGAGAAGAAAGGCAACTATATCAATATGTAATCTGAATTGTACTAAGCCTAAATGTTCTGAATAAGGTTGGATCATGTAAACATAGATGTATAAATGTCAATTGAGATATTGGGATTTTTTGTGACCTAATAATTATGTGGTTTTTGTCATTGAAGTACACTTTGCATACTAACATCAGACACCAGTTATCTATTTTTGTTTTGTTTTTATTTGTTAAATAGTTTGTAGCTGTTGGTAATCAGGCACAAACAATAGCATCAGACACCAGTTATATTGTACCACAAGTTAGCAATTAATTTTCTAGGACCATATTATAGATAACAGAAAATAATGGGTTTGCATAATAACTTCATACACGGTGTAATACTGTAGGTCAATACTGCAAGTGGTCACAAAAACAAACTAGAATAAAAAGTCAATTTCAAATGAAAGAGGGTGTCCATGGGTTGGGTCAGTGTGTGGGGGGCTTCAGAGCAACATTACGCTGACCTCTGAAATGGCGAAAGGGGGTGTCCATGGGCTGGGTCAATGGGTGGGATCTTCAGAGCAATACAGTAAATATTTGCATTTTGGCATTTTGCATTTGCACTCATTGTTGTCTCATCCAAACTAACACCACAGGGTAATAATACCCAGAGAAGGCAGTGCAATTGAACCAAAATCACTATTTAAGACATATTATGACAAAGTTTTAAGCATGTAGGTGCAGTAGTTTCAGAGTTCTGCTCCGGAAACAAAAAATAATAATTTTTATATTTTTTCAGAATTTTGTAAAACATAGTCAACATATGTCAGTGTGACTATCAAAAGGCACCACTAGGTCATACAGAGTATTACTGTACACAATTTTGTTAGGGTAAGTGCATAGGTGTTCTGCTCCAGAAACGAAAATGTTTTGTCCGTCCTCCCACACGCCCGTTATAAAATATTTGATCATAATATTGCCATGCTCAACCCATTCAACAGTTTTTGTTTATAATTAGCAATTCATAATAATTAGTTGCATAATGATCTATATTATTTTCACTTGACTCCAATACTTATTGTTGTTTTCTTCATATGCAAATCAGCAACCCAACAATTCAGTAACTGTTGAAGGCAATATGGCTATTGATTAAATGTAGTTCCTGCTTATAAAGGCATTAAAATGGGTGTGTTGAGTATCATTCCATACAAAATAAACCTTTAAAATTTGTATTTATTTGTATTTAGACTTTATTTATTTAAATAAAAGTAAATACAAACCTTAAAGGTTTATTTTGTATGAAATTATACCCAACATCTTTATGTGGCATAATATTATTGCTGAATTTCATATATATTCCTTAGGATCATGCCATAGCCCATGTATGACTATTTTGGACATAGAAATGATAATCTTATTTGTAGATTAGTTAAGGGAACATGATATTGTATTGATATTTCTAGTGAACTGAATACTACTTATTGTGCATAAAATCTTTGAAACAGAACCATTAAATGGCAGGAAAAGGATAGACAATACTTGTTATGCTCACTTGGCTTTACTCTGAACAGAATGGATTGCTGTTAATACAGGGTTCCTGCAGGTCTACCTTCATAATAATTAAGATTTTTGTAAGGTATCAAGATATCATGTGCACAGGCAATATAACTAATATAGTAATATACACCAATATTTTTCATTTCATCTTCCAAACAACAATCAGGGTATTGGCTATTGAGCAATAAAATAAACACAGAAAGTCAGTCCCTTCTATTCATTGATATTTACCAAATCGTATGAATATTACAATGTGGATGTTAATATCCAAGTATATTTGCATCAAAATAAGACAATGTAAGACTAAGTGGACAAAAGTAAGACTTAATACTGGCCTTACTTTTTACAAAAATAAAGTAAGACTTATCAGACCATGTAATAACCCACCGGAACACTGTATTATTTCACACTAAACAGAATATAATGAACAAATGAACAAATTTAAGAGTTAAAAACATAGGATATCTTGGACTCTAATTAGCATTGCGTAACAGGCTATGTGGGCCAAGTGGCATTGGTTTCGGTTCACCACACACACTAAATAAAAACTCAAGAAATAATATTTTTCCAAATTTGTAAAATATAGCCGAGATTTGTCAGTGTGGCTATCACAAGGCACCACTAGGCCATATAGTGTGTTACTGTATAAAATTTCATAAGGGTAAGTGCATTAGTGTTAGAGTTCAGCTCTAGAAACGAAAGTGTGTATTAGAGTTCTGCTCTGGAAATGAAAGTGTCAAGCCTGCCCTCCTGCCTGTTGGACAAACACTTAACAATTTTAATGCATGTGTGCTATGTGGGATTCGCTAAGGGTTTAGCTGCAGCACAGCCTATGCAGGAACCATGGCAATGAGAAGAAGGATGAAACAGCCATCCAACTTAGGCTCGACCAGGAATCGAACCTGGGACCCTGTGGTTGGAAGCCCAACTCACTACTTTTGGTGTGTCAGTAATAATCACAGTATAGCGAATAGCCATTCTCATTAATTATGACAAGACATCATGCAGTATATACAGACAGACAGACAGCTAGACAGACAGATAGACAAAGACATTTATTTACACAAAGAGACAAACATTTCATATACAGACATTGTTTGAAACATACATAGACAAATAGACAAATAAACAAGTAAAGAAATATTTAAAATGTATTTTTCTCTATGTGTGGGAGGCCTCTCTAAGGTCTTAAGACCGCTATCGAGAGGCCACCCAGGCGTTTAAAGGTAGGCTGAAATCTCCTGAGTCATCGATTACAATTTATCAAGTTAATAATATTTCAAGAATATTGTTATTTGATAACATTGACAATGACAACATTTATTAGTGGAGCAGATACATGTCATACCACCCCAAAAAACTTCAAATTGTTATAAAAGCATGAAACTTTCAGGACCTTTACAAAACCATATTTGTCACAATTTTGGATATGGACCCCATTGGAATTTGACCTTGTTTCAAAATGGCAGCTAAGTAAATGCTCACATAAATACTTCTGAAATGTTTATTAACACCTAAAGTTTTTATGAAATCTTATTTCTCAATACTTCATACATGTAGGTAAATTACACATTACATAACTTAAAACAAGGGAAACATTAGTTATTTTATTTTCATCTATCCATCTGGGAGGTTCAATCCATGTGAATTACACTATATTCGGTTGATGTGTAGAGCAAAAATAAAACAATAAATAGGCTTAAAGGATATGTCTGAAATATTCTGAAGTTTTTAACAAGCTATTTCATTTAAATCACATAAAGTGACCAGAGGCAACATAATGTGCCCTATATGCCACATCTCTAAAGTGTCTTCTGAATTGTCGGGGATCAATTTTTCAAATGGCTGCCATTCTGAATTCCAATGGGGTCCATATCTAAAAATGAGCCTAATATGGTTCTCTAAAGGTCCTGAAAGTTTCATGCTTTTACAACAATTTGAAGTTTTTTTCCACCCATCTGCCTCACTATATTAAAGCAAGGGATACAAAATCTGCAAATATAAACTTTTCATTGGGACTGTTATTTGTCTCATTCATAATTTAACGTAAGAATTTCAGTTTTCCTCCATATTTTTATCAAACTTTTTTTATTTACTTTATTTAATTGATTAACTTAATTAACTGTACCCTACTTTCTATGTAGATTCACTTTAGTGGCAAATACACCTTTGAGAAGCTGAATATTTTGATTGTATATCGCATAAATGTGATTTGTAACAACAATAAACATTCTAAACATAAACATTCATTCTTTCAGGCTTATTACTGGAGCTTGGGTGGAAGACTGTCATTCTCGAATTTTCCAATCACATCCTACATGGTTAGAACGACGCTGTTCCACTTGGTGTCTGGACTGAACGTCAAGCGTTGGAATTATAGAAGTATTACACCTTTCATATTAACAAACTACAGGGGTTCATATATATGAGAATGTTAATGCAATAAATCCTAGAATACCAAAAAGTTACTAAAAAAGCACCAATCCTAACAGATTAAAAAAAAAAGAGAAAAGTGAGATCTTGAGAAGAATATTAGGAAATTTTAAAAGCAGGGTCCATTTTTGCAAAAAGGTCCTTTACGGGGTCAGCAAATAAGTCTAGATCTGTACATGTTTACAACTCACCAAAATTTGTTCCAAAGTTAAGGAACTCTTGTATAATAAGGCATAACAATAACCTTAACACAAGGTAACCGTCAAAATATTGTGAAATACAACACATTTGCTAGCCTTCTGGTGAAAACTCACCTCAAACATTGCCTGCTAATTCCATAACACTCAAAATTTCTGCATGGAATTTGCAAATATCCTTATGAGGGTGGGTGGATTAGGGCTTTATGTCCTGTATTTTTGCACCTGATGGGATAATTAGGACTGGCAGGGACCAAGTCAATGAGATGCATGCTTATGCTCAACCGGGAATCAAACCCAGGACCCAGAGGTTGGAAGCCTAGCGCACTGCAACTGACCTGGGCCCCCGCCCCTCAAATATCTCTGATAGCTACATTGTTTTAGATATATCTATCATAACAGGAACATGATAACTAACGTCACCAGTCAGCGAAATGTGTGCCATTAACAAAGTTACAGGGGGTGATAATAACGAAATTCAGGAGCAGCTCTCAAACATTCTGACAGAGATTCTGAATGAGAAATGCATCTATATTGTTCTAGTGAGTCAGAATGTTTTGATATCGATGGAGACTGGTGGTGCAAGCGGCTACAAAGTGCTGAACTTTCAAGGAGCCATCAAGGAAGTTGACATTTTACTTGGTAAGAAGTGGGAAGATGACCCTGAGGTAAATTTAATTTGTTATTATTATCATATATGCTTTTATTGACACAGTAATATCATAGATACATTGATCAAAAATAACAGATAAAAACATGTACTAAGTCGACTTCTACTCACTATTCCTATATGCAATATATATATATATACATGGTATAAAAGTTAAAGGTATACAATATCAATAGATTATGTACACATCCATGGTCCCAGTTGCTGGGTCACTTCACAAAGAGCATATAATATCCTAATTTATGCATTATTGCATTCCTTGAATAGTAATAAACAATATTGAATCGAGGACAATATAAGAAAATTGGCTGGGTTAGTTGTCCGAGAATACATGCGAGTTCTTCACAATGAGTTTCCAGGGACCCTCGGGACTCGGAAGGTACCGGGCAGAGACAGCGTTAATCCCCTAACCTGGTAACATTAACACACTCTAAATCATAGTATCTTTTGCCATCTTGTCAGGTATCTGGCTCTGCAAAGGATTGCAGTGATGACAGTCAAAGTGAAAATGAAAATGCCAAGGAAACAGAAAAAATCTATGATGAAATAGATTCAAAATATACTGGCAATGTAGATGCCGACAACAGTGCCAAGGAAGGGGCGGAATATGAACAGAATTGCAATCATGACAATGATGGGGAAAACTCCGGAGACAGATGGCACACTATTCAAAACATTTTCATTGGAAATGATCTCCCAACATTATTTCCACCCTACTTACACAGAAATCCTTTATTCCCCTTATTTGGCGCGATGTGGGACAATGAGGAGGTTATATTGATGGTTTCTTCTTTAGCATATATTGTTATAATATATCGTCAACATTTGCTTACAATTCCTAACAATTCATGATTAGATCAAATTCTCTGCCTCTTTCTTGTTACATTTTATATAATTAAAATTATATATAAGAAAAAAACATATTTTACCAAAATATCTACATTTTTAGTATAATTCAAAATTAATATCCACCCAATGTTTGGTCCAATCTTTTCATTAAGGGCATGGATCAGCACAAAAGTGACAGAAATATGTGTGATACAATTTAAATTCCAACTTTCTAGCTGTAAAAACTCTTCTGAGAAAGAAATAACTTGAAAATTGCAATATTCTCCATCATAATTTCTGCCGATTCTCAGCTACCATAACAAATCGCCATAATGGTGAGATAATGGGAAAAAAATTATCACTGCAGAGATAGGACACTTGAAGTAAATTTGCACAGAGCCTTTTTATGGGTTAGAAAGTTGGGTTTTGGCCTTTTAGTAACATCTATATTTTGTGCTTCTCCATGACATATATGTAAAATTAGGACCAAAAATCATGTGTACATCTATTTTGGATTAAACTATATATTTTGGATTATATACTATATAACAAACAGTAACAGATACATTTTTTATGGCATTCATTCTGTAAAAATTATCTCCGCAGTGGAAACCTATAAGTAAAGTTGCATGGAACACTTTCCAAATTCTTAAAATCGGAAATTCCAGAAATAACCCTTGGAGTGAGGTTAAAAATTGCAGCTGAAAAATAACAAAATGGAATAAAAAAATTTGTTTAAATCTCAAATTCAGAATAAATAAACAAATATGAGATACCAAGATTTATGTTATAAAAGTAGCTATCTTAATTATTATTACACATTTTACATTACAGGGAAACGAATCGGATGGCACAGATGACAAACAAAACAGTTCTAGTGATCACCGTGACAATGAAAAAGGTGCTGAAGAAACAAGACAAACTAATGATGTAACAGATAAAAAGTATGCTGGCAATACATATGCGGACCAAAGTGCCCAGGAAGGGCAGGCTTATGAACAGAATTGCAATCATGACAATGATGTGGAAAACTCTGGAGAAAGATGGCAAACTGATGGTGAAACGCATTCAAAATATGTTGGAAATGAAGATGAGGATGCTGAGGATGCTGAGGAAGAAGTGCAACATTTAGAATCATTCAAATTTGCATTGTTTTTGTACGATTTATTTGGCGCGATGTGGGACAATGAGGAGGTTATATTGATGGTTTCTTCTTTAGCATATATTGTTTATAATATATCGTCAACATTTGCTTATAATTCATAACAATTCATGATTTGATCAAATTCTCTGCAACTTTCTTGTTACATTTTATATAATTAAAATTATATATAAGAAAAACATATTTTACAAAAATATCTATATTTTAGTATAATTCAAAATTAATATCCACCCGTTGTTTGGTCATATCTTTTCATTAAGGGCATGGATCAGCACAAAAGTGACAGAAAAATGTGTGATACAATTTAAATTCCAACTTTCTAGCTGTAAAAACACTTCTGAGAAAGAAATAACTTGAAAATTGCAATATTCTCCATCATAATTTCTGCCGATTCTCAGCTACCATAACAAATCGCCATAATGGTGAGATAATGGGAAAAAATTATCACTGCAGAGATAGGACACTTGAAGTAAATTTGCACAGAGCCTTTTTATGGGTTAGAAAGTTGGGTTTTGGCCTTTTAGTAACATCTATATTTTGTGCTTCTCCATGACATATATGTAAAATTAGGACCAAAAATCATGTGGACATCTATTTTGGATTATACTATATATTTTGGATTATATACTATATAACAAACAGTAACAGATACATTTTTTATGGCATTCATTCTGTAAAAATTATCTCCGCAGTGGAAACCTATAAGTAAAGTTGCATGGAACACTTTCCAAATTCTTAAAATCGGAAATTCCAGAAATAACCCTTGGAGTGAGGTTAAAAATTGCAGCTGAAAAATAACAAAATGGAATAAAAAATTTGTTTAAATCTTAAATTCAGAATAAATAAATAAATGTGATATGCCAAAATTGATGTTATCAAAGCAGCTATCTTAATTATTATTACACATTGTACATTACAGGGAAACGACTCAGATGGCACAGATGACAAACAAAACAGTTCCAGTGATCACCGTGACAATGAAAAAGGTGCTGAAGAAACAAGACAAACTAATGATGTAACAGATAAAAAGTATGCTGGCAATACATATGCGGACCAAAGTGCCCAGGAAGGGCAGGCTTATGAACAGAATTGCAATCATGACAATGATGTGGAAAACTCTGGAGAAAGATGGCAAACTGATGGTGAAACGCATTCAAAATATTTTGGAAATGAAGATGAGGATGCTGAGGATGATGAGGATGCTGACGAAGAAGTGCAACATTCAGAATCTCTCAAATTTGCAGTGTTTTTGTACCATTTATTTGGTGCGATGTGGGACAATGAGGAGGTTATACTTATGGTTTCTTCTTTAGCATATATTGTTTATAATATATCATCAACATTTGCTTATAATTCATAACAATTCATGATCTGATCAAATTCTCTGCAACTTTCTTGTTACATTTTATATAATTAAAATTATATATAAGAAAAAAACATATTTTACCAAAATATCTACATTTTAGTATAATTCAAAATTAATATCCACCCGTTGTTTGGTCATATCTTTTCATTAAGGGCATGGATCAGCACAAAAGTGACAGAAAAATGTGTGATACAATTTAAATTCCAACTTTCTAGCTGTAAAAACTCTTCTGAGAAAGAAATAACTTGAAAATTGCAATATTCTCCATCATAATTTCTGCCGATTCTCAGCTACCATAACAAATCGCCATAATGGTGAGATAATGGGAAAAAAATTATCACTGCAGAGATAGGACACTTGAAGTAAATTTGCACAGAGCCTTTTTATGGGTTAGAAAGTTGGGTTTTGGCCTTTTAGTAACATCTATATTTTGTGCTTCTCCATGACATATATGTAAAATTAGGACCAAAAATCATGTGTACATCTATTTTGGATTAAACTATATATTTTGGATTATATACTATATAACAAACAGTAACAGATAAATTTTTTATGGCATTCATTCTGTAAAAATTATCTCCGCAGTGGAAACCTATAAGTAAAGTTGCATGGAACACTTTCCAAATTCTTAAAATCGGAAATTCCAGAAATAACCCTTGGAGTGAGGTTAAAAATTGCAGCTGAAAAATAACAAAATGGAATAAAAAAATTTGTTTAAATCTCAAATTCAGAATAAATAAATAAATATGAGATACCAAGATTTATGTTATAAAAGTAGCTATCTTAATTATTATTACACATTTTACATTACAGGGAAACGAATCGGATGGCACAGATGACAAACAAAACAGTTCTAGTGATCACCGTGACAATGAAAAAGGTGCTGAAGAAACAAGACAAACTAATGATGTAACAGATGCAAAGTATGATGGAAATACATATGCAGACCAAAGTGCCAAGGAAGGGCAGGCTTATGAACAGAATTGCAATCATGACAATGATGTGGAAAACTCTGGAGAAAGATGGCAAACTGATGGTGAAACGCATTCAAAATATTTTGGAAATGAAGATGAGGATGCTGAGGATGATGAGGATGCTGACGAAGAAGTGCAACATTCAGAATCTCTCAAATTTGCAGTGTTTTTGTACCATTTATTTGGTGCGATGTGGGACAATGAGGAGGTTATACTTATGGTTTCTTCTTTAGCATATATTGTTTATAATATATCATCAACATTTGCTTTCAATTCCTAACAATTCATGATTTGATCAAATTCTCTGCAACTTTCTTGTTACATTTTATATAATTAAAATTATAAATAAGAAAAGCATATTTTACCAAAATATCTACATTTTAGTATAATTCAAAATTAATATCCACCCGTTGTTTGGTCATATCTTTTCATTAAGGGCATGGATCAGCACAAAAGTGACAGAAAAATGTGTGATACAATTTAAATTCCAACTTTCTAGCTGCAAAAACACTTCTGAGAAAGAAATAACTTGAAAATTGCAATATTCTCCATCATAATTTCTGCCGATTCTCAGCTACCATAACAAATCGCCATAATGGTGAGATAATGGGAAAAAATTATCACTGCAGAGATAGGACACTTGAAGTAAATTTGCACAGAGCCTTTTTATGGGTTAGAAAGTTGGGTTTTGGCCTTTTAGTAACATCTATATTTTGTGCTTCTCCATGACATATATGTAAAATTAGGACCAAAAATCATGTGGACATCTATTTTGGATTATACTATATATTTTGGATTATATACTATATAACAAACAGTAACAGATACATTTTTTATGGCATTCATTCTATAAAAATTATCTCCGCAGTGAGAACCTACAAGTAAAGTTGCATGGAACACTTTCCAAATTCTTAAAATCGGAAATTCCAGAAATAACCCTTGGAGTGAGGTTAAAAATTGCAGCTGAAAAATAACAAAATGGAATAAAGAAATTGGTTTAAATCTCAAATTCAGAATAAATAAATAAATATGAGATACCAAGATTTATGTTATCAACGTAGCTATCTTAATTATTATTACACATTGTACATTACAGGGAAACGACTCGGATGGCACAGATGACAAACAAAACAGTTCCAGTGATCACCGTGACAATGAAAAAGATGCTGAAGAAACAAGACAAACTAATGATGTAACAGATGCAAAGTATGCTGGAAATACATATGCGGACCAAAGTGCCAAGGAAGGGCAGATTTATGAACAAAATTGCAATCATGACAATGATGGAGAAAATGCCAGAGAAACATGGCCAGTTGATGGTGAAACAGATGCCGTAGATGCTGGCATCGCTGATGCTGGCATGGATCAGCATGCCAAGGAAGCAGTGTTATATGAACAATGCAATTGTGGAGAAATAAGGCAAATTGATGATGAAATAGATGCGAAATATGCTAGTAAGGTAGATGCTGACAAGTATCCTGAGGCTTTGGTGACAAGTGAAGAATACCACTGTGATGATTCTAAGGGGAAAAATTCTGGAGAAAATTGGCTAGATTCTGATGAAAAAGACGCGACATATGCTTGCAATATAGATGCGAAGGAGAGTGCCAAGAAAGGGGTGGCTAATGAACAAAACAATTGCAATCGTGACAGTAAAAAGGCAAATTCTGGCGAAACAAGGGAGATTATTGGTGAAACTGACACTAAGTATGCTGGCAAGATATGTGCGGACCAGTGTGCTGCAGAAGGGTTGGCTAATGAAACAAACAATTCTGATGAGGATTATGAGCGGGAAAATGCTGCGGAAACGAGGCCAATCAATGGTAAAACAGATGCGGATCATGCTGGTTATCAGGACAACAATGAAAAGCAAAATGCTGAAGAAAATGATAATGACGCCAATTGCAAATGGGTTGATGATGCAGATGTGGATGAATATGCTGAGGAAGGCAGAATATGGGCATACAAGATATTCACCACAATTCAAAGGTTCAGTCAACGGGATGATAAGGTGGTTGATTTTTGGGAGGGCATTAACGCTCCTTGCCTGGACTTTGAATCTGAATTGATATCTGAAATATGCACTTGCTTAATACAACGTCTACGTAAAAGCAACTTTTACTAGCCAACTGAATGGGCGGGGGACTAGCTCAGAGGTAACGCTCTGGGCTTCCAACCACTGGGTACCAGGTTCGATTCCCGGTCGAGCCTAAGTTTGATTGCTGTTTCATCCTTGTATCATTGCCATGGTCTCTGCCTGTCCTAATTAGCCCATCAGGTGCAGAAATACAGGACGTAAAGCCCTACTCACCCACCCACTAGCCAACTGAATAACACCAACTCGACGTTGATCAGGCAATGGTTGATTTTGACCCAATCTTTTATCATGTCTTGATTGCAAAGACAATGGAATGAATGTAGTAACAACAAGTTGTATTCAATTTTACCTTGCATTCAAAATAAAATACCTAGTAGGTTCAATACTCGCAAAGATCAAGGAATATATCACAGATGCCTCATAGTACATTCAAGACTTACGCATTTACACCTTTTAGTCAATGAACCGGCACCGGTATGCCAGAGTTGTCGGTGCCCCCTTACAATTAAACATATTTTATTAGATTGCATCCAATTACAACACATTAGAAGACCTTTGTTTTAAGCTACTACCTGACAACATCTCTTTACAATATATCCAACGCAGACAATTATTGTTTTTTTACATGCTTCTGGTTTCTACCATCAAATATAGATAATTAATCTTAACCTATAGAGCCTCTACATAGCCCACTCAGGTGGTGATGAGGCGTTAAAAAATAACACACACACACACACACACACACACACACACTAGCCAACTGAATAACATCAACAATGGTTGATTTTGACCCAATCTGGCATGGGGTGGAGCCGAGTGTGCTGTGCACACTTGTTTATGCATGGACGTGTGCTGATTTCAGTGTAAATCTCAGATATGTGAATCCATTTTGAAATATAAGCAGCTGTGTCACAGTTGAGCTCTATGCAGATTTAGTATTTATTAATTAAGTATATCATTAAAATCAAAACTGTACCTAATGTAACCTTTGCATGATGATAGCCTATCATTTTAAAATTTTGCTGCACTGCACACCATCTTGCTTAAAAGTGTGTAGAGGTCATCACGCAAGGTCATATAGTGTACTAGTTGGTAACATGTTTCTTTTGAGCATTAGACAAACGTCAAATGATATGCATGCATCAATATAATCATGTTAAACTTCAGACAGTGAAAATGCTCTCCACAACGAAAGTTACAGGTCCATACATATGGAATATGCATATATTGACAATTTTAAATATTTTAAGTGAGCTTTGCTATGAATTATTTATCATGTATGCATGCTCTATTTCAATTTTATTTTATCGATTTTATGTAGTTGCTTTGTTGTTTTTTTTTGGTTATAATTGTATCGTTATTCAAATCCAATAAATCATGATAATATATATGTAAAACAAAAATTGTTTAATTTACTATTATTATACTATATATTCATTTAATTATATGACTTATAAACCAACTGTTTGTATTTTTTAAGCTCTGGTTGATATGAGATTGAATGAAATTACAATCCCTATATTTGTTTGACATTAAATAAAATATCTTTAAACTGTCTAAATATGTATAGAGAAAACCTTCAAGAATATAATAATTATGCAATATGGCCTGTCTGTACAAAATCATATAAGTTTAAAAACAGTATGAATAGGATCTATTGATCATAATATTATAATCATTTTTACATGTGATGAGATTTATTCTTATATAATGTTATTTTAACATGTCATTGTGTTATATAAATATATATTGTTGTATATTATGCAGGAGGAAAAATAAAGGCATTCATAAGATATTATATCATTATGTTTGATTGTCTTCCTTTCCATTTTTAAAAGAGCCATTGTCAGAGAAAATGTACCATGGGGTGGAAAGTGACATATTAGCATACTAAATTTTAGATCCCTATAGCCCTCATTGTAGAGGGGGGTGATGATACATAGAAAAATAATAATTTCAGAATTTTAAATGGAAACCACCCAGGTTTAGTTAAGGCTAAAAACCATTTCAAAAAAGGTATAACACATGCGTGTAACAGTTTTTTTTTATCCCTACCAAGACCGATTGAATGTTTAGTCAATTTAAAAGAATTTTTAGCTTAATGGCGAAGTCGCAGATTGCCAAATGTCCTTTATTATGAAATGTAGAGTGAAAACTTAGCTTCAATTTGAATACCAATATTGCTGTATTGCAACTTTTATTCACATTCTAATAACAAAATGAGCCCGAAATGACATATTGCTATCTTTATTCTGATCTTTGAAATTATTCAGGCACTTAATTTGAATTATTATAAGCACTACATGGCTAGAAATATTTGCCTAGATCAAAAAATAATACTGAATGTTAATATTTAGATTTGCTGACCATTTTGCAGAAAAGCAATATAATTAGATACTCTTTGTATTGTTGGCTTACAGGACCAGCTATCAAAGTCAGATGTAATGATATGGGATGATATGGTTTGAGTCCATACAATCTTACACATTCACCTCAGGTCTTCAACTTGCTCAAGCCACTATAGTTAACATCTTGTGTTACTGACATCCAGTATGAAGCTCATGAATAGTGCCTGTGGCAGGAATCAAACCTGGGAGCTTCGGAGTAGTTGGTTAGTTTTCTAACAGGCTAATGCCTTAACCACTAGTCTACTAACAAGCAAAATTGAATTCATTCAATTTAAAATAATATTCATAGCACCATCCGAGACTACAGTGGTTTACGTGTCAATTCTCCATGGATTCAATTGTTGATAGACTATCCTATTATTTCGCAGACCCCCTAAATTGTATTCATTTTAAAGCTCTTTACCAGAGCAATCCAAATAACGCATTATCAGATAGCTGACCTTTAAAGTTGCGAAAATCTCTAAACTTCTTTGTAAAAGACCCAATTTTCAACCGGGGCTTGGGAGGGTTCACAAATAAAGGTACACCTTTGTGTAATACATCATTAGAAAAGTGTTTTGACCCTTAACAAAGTTATGATAGTTTCCCATCAAAATTCTGACATTCATGATTATTACCTCCCTCTAATAGTAACTAAAATGTTTGTTCGCTCCCCCCTGAGTGCAAATTGAACTGTTATGTGTAATAATGCCATTAAAAAAAACAACAACAATCAAACAAATTAGTAATTATGCCTAATGGAGTAAATATTAGTTATATCC
This sequence comes from Alitta virens, assembly GCA_932294295.1. Lineage (NCBI taxonomy): Eukaryota > Metazoa > Annelida > Polychaeta > Phyllodocida > Nereididae > Alitta > Alitta virens. The sequence continues at coordinate 33,006,350 of OW028584.1, forward strand.
CTCATAGTCGGTACATTTTTGTTGCCTTCGGCGTTTGGATATATGCAACAAAAATACTTATTTCACTGTAGATGTAATTAACACAATGGTTACAAATCATAATTGTAATCAAAGACAGTCATCCATTTGAATAGACATAGGCCATAGCTATCTGTGAAACGTCACGTTTTGAAAATCAGATGATAAAATAAAATAAAAAATATTTTTATGTATGTTTTATTCTTAATGTTCTGTGTTACTGATTCATTGTCCTTAATTAAAGGGACAGTATTTCTTGAAACGAGTTGGCTGGCCATTCTCATATTTTGTTGCTTCTATAGCTAGATTACCTACCACATATCATCATTCTGCCTGAATAAGACCAATAAACCCAATAACAGTCATTCTGCTATGCTGCTATTTCACCCCAAGCTATTTATAGCACTGTCCTCAAATTCCAGTAGCAAATTTTTCCTTGAAGTTTTAATATCTGTCAATTTTTATTCTTTTCTTTATATGTCTGTAAACACTTTCTTTGGCTTCTCTATGTAGTAAATTTTAATCCAGCAGAAGTTTGGACCTATGGGTCTAAAACTCAGCTGCACTAATAACCTCAAATTTCTCCATAAATGTTGGTTTTCTTGCATTCTTAGTTTGATTAATGGATAAGTTACTCTTTCTTTTCATATCACAAAATAAGCAAAATTTAGGGATATTGCCCACATTATTTTCACAAGTCAACAACCAAAGTACCTAGAACTATTCTTCCAACAACAGTATTAAACGGTGAAAGTGACATTCTCTCATTTCATACTGTGAGTTTTGAGCAGTAAATTTATCAGAGACATATTTTGGTGCAATACCTTTTTTCACTTTATATAGCAATATAGCAGCATTTTTAGTACATCGTTTATGTACACGGAGTTGCTTTTCTTGTTTAAGTACTTCTTCATAATTTAAGAGACCTTTATTTGTGACAAATCTAAGTGCACGTTTGTTTGTTCTTTCAAATTTGTTCTATATTTGTTTTGTTTACGAACATCCAGACCACTGAGCAGTAGTTGATGATCTTTTTCGATTCTTTGTCAAGATAATGTTTCATTCTTTTCAGTGCATTATCTGCTTTCCTTTTCTGGCTACATATCTCATCAATATGTACACTAACTTTTAAATTCATATCTAACTCTACTCCAAGTATATTTATGGAGTTGAGGCTTTAATTTCATTGTCATCTAACCTATTCGTAAACATTAACTGAAAATTGCTCGCATTTGCTTTCATGCTATTAGATTCAAATCATTGCATGGCAGTTACACAATCATACCGTAGTTTTTCTTTCAGAACTAATATATCACTACTGGAAGAACAAAAGGTATTGTCATCAGCATAGTTGTAGATCTTACTGTTGAGTTTGAAAAATAAGAAGTCATTAATGAATATATTGAATAATAGTGGTCCTAAAATGGAACCTTGCGGTACACCTTATGTTATAAACCCAATCAGGTAGTGTTACTCCTATATTCACTCATGTCTTTGCATTATGTATGATTTCATAAGTTTACAAGAATCCATATCAAATCCATTTAAGCAGACAATTTAGCTAAGAGAAGCCCATGGGGCATGCAGTCAAAGGCCTTTGAAAGATCAATTGCAATTACTCCTGACATTTAACTCATATCCTAATACATGTGTAACACCTATAAATTGAGATTATGACTTGCAAGAGACTCAAGATTCATAGTAAATTTACTACATTTACATATTTTGCACATTTTTATCATGGAAACTATCTGCTTGCCCCTGTAATATATAGCACTGGTTCCTGTAAAATAACTAACATAGCACTGATTTTTGGAGCCATTAAAAACTTTATTTTGATAATTGAAAAAATACAAATAAAATTAACTACATTTTAATTGCATATTATAAGGATATATTTTTTTTTATTGACAATGACTGTTGAATGCAAGATTTGTGTTTGATGTTATCAGTGTAACCAACATTGGAGAGTGAAAATATGTGAGCTGGACAGACAGCTGGACAGACAGGTGGACAGACAACTGGACAGCGCAACAGCTAGACAGACAGACAGACAGGCATTTTTTAAATTTGCAATTTCGAGGTAAATTTCAATTAAATTTGCAATTTTCAGTAACTTTCCAAAAATTTGCAATTTTGAGTACATTTCAATTAAATCAGGTAAGTTATTTTAATAGTTGGACATCGCACAATATACATCAAGCTTGCAACATTACCAGATGGCGCCAGCATGCATAGCTGAGTCCAAAATTAGGTGTCAACTGTGAGGTGGTGTTAATAGTGAGGTGGCCTAAATGTGGGGTTAATGCTGTAGCAATCTAATTATTTTATTTTCATATCTTTCCTATATTTAAATACAGCAGTGTCATAAAGAAATTTTATGTAGTCACACTCTAGTCATATGATGGCAATAAATTACTTAAATTTTCTTTTCTTTCCTTGAAACCAATTCTTGGTGTCACATGACCTTGGGCATCCCAGAGGTCACCCCTTAAGAGTCATGTGACTCATTTTTCAAAGAGCCACATGGGGATTCTCAGTCGGTCTGGAGAAAAGTTAGAAGTAAGTATTTGATATTTATAAGTAGAATTTTATATTTAGGCTAAAATGAATGTTAAGTTAATTCGTTGTCATGTTTGATACAAAGAAATGGATCAATACAAAATTAATCATATCTATATGATTTTTTGAAACCGCATAATTTTAAACTAATTAATGAATGGTATTTGTATACTTTCTTGTAATATATATGACAAGGAGCGGCACTAAATTGAAATATTTTTTTTGTAATTAGGTAGATCTCAAATTTTACATTGATAATAATTATTACCTCCTCTCAGTTGCCACCACAGATTATAACCGATTTTATTATATAAAAATAACTATGGCTGAAAACATTTTTCCATATTTGGTTTGAACATGATAAAATATGGACTCATATTATCGTCCTTGCATAGGCAATTTTAGACATTAACAGTGTGCATTACTTGAAAAAGCAAAACAAAAAACTATTATTGTAGATATTCGAACAAGAGCCAAAATATAATGCAATTTTCCTGAAATTTGGCAATTGCCAAGGTCATACCAATTTTCTAAATATTATATTTTTTGGCTTAGATTTTGTATAGATCGAATCATTTCTATATGATTTATTGAAACTGCATAATTTAATATAACATTGTGTCCCCGCTGTGAATATCATTCATTGATGAGGTTAGTGTTAATATTTTATATCCTATCATATGATATAATATGACATGATATGATATGACATGATATGATATCCTATCCTATCCTACCATATCCTATTCTATCCTATCATATCCTATCCTATCCCATTCTATCATATCATATCATATTCTATCATATGATATCACATCCTATCATATCATATCATATATCATATCATATCATATATCATATCACATCATATCATATCCTATCATATCACATCACATCCTATCCTATCATATCATATCATATCACATCATATCATATCCTATAATATCATATCCTATCCTATTCCATCATATCATATCCTATCCTTTCATATCATATCCTATCATATCACTTCATATCATATAATATCATATCCTATATAATATCATATCCTATCTTATCCTATTGCTGTGTTATTAATATGTGTGTGTGCATCTATTTTACTTCAGTCGCCTAAAATCATACTCCTAAATCAGTATTTTTTATGTATGCTAAAGGCATTGTTCACAGTAAAATATTTAATAATTTAATTTTTTTCTTATGATCAATCATAACCAACTATAAATACAACAAAGCACTACCTTTCTTACCGAAATACTTACAAAATTACAATTTTTTCTTTCAAATGAAGACTCATTGTTACTGGATAATTGTTTTAAATATACATATTGATCATGTAAATTGTAGACCAAATGCAGGCAGATGTAAAGATGACATAAGGCTGCTGGGAGTCCACACCAGTCTGAGCTGGTTGTTTATAAACCTTTTTAAAAAGAAACATTTCCATCAAAATATTTAGGATGTCCAAAGTCCACGTAAATACCGTGAACTCTCACAATGAAGTGGGAATCACTGAAGTGGTCTTAATATCGAGGTGGTCTTAATTATGAAACTTAAGATATGTGTGTAGACCTAGATTGTTAAGACACGACCAGACAAGACAAGACAAGATAAGACAAGATAAGATAAGATAAGATAAGATAGGATAAGATAAAAGAGATACAATTTATGAATCATAGAAATGAAACTTTTTATACAAAGAGTCTTAATATTGAAGTAGTCTAAATTTAATAGTTTTTTTTAATCACAACAAAGTCACGTGATCGTGGGAAAAAAAAGAATAATGTTTCTTCCCTGCATCCACTAGTAACCCATAGCAACCAAACTTATGTGATACCATGGTTTCCACATGACACCCAAAGTACTAGGATTTTTGCTGTGAAAGCCAATTAAATATTATAATAATATAGCCCTCAATTTAAACTACGCTTTAACAATGAAATAAATCTGAACATTTTTTATTTACAGTTGAGTTAATATTTCTGCAAAATTAAATATGTTTTTGTTTAATTTATGATCCTGAATAATAATTTTCCAGTGTAGAATGCCATACTTGTGCACAAAACAATGAATGGTTAATATCTATCTATCTATCTATCTTACTATCTATCTAGTTGGGCGGTGGGCGGGTTTCACATTTCATGTCCGGAGCAGATCTACTGCTTATACATTGATCAATGTTGGTCTATCACTAGTCCGTATGGCCTACTTGTGGCTTTGGATAGTCACATTAACATGTCTCAACATTATTTACGAAATTAAGGAAAAATTTTAAAAATATATATTTATACTTTTCCGGAGCAGCATTCAAACACCATTTTTGGACCTATGTGCATGAAACATTACCAGAATATGTGTAAAATAGTGTAGTTGTGCCTTTTGGGTGTCTCATGGCCATAAATTTAATAAGATTGTCATACTAAGGGGAAAATGTGAATAATTCATATATTTTTCAGAACCTTGATCCCACATCTGAGACGGTATTAACCCTACAAGTATAAAATATTTTATTAACATGACTTAATTATAGTACTTCAACTTTTTTTAACTTCATATTGACACGCATGTTTTTTCCCCCTACATTCTCCCTATTCTAGAATCTCATAATTTACAATGACATCCATGAAATTATGAAGATTTAAAGAATATACTATATGACTTCATATTTGAGCACCTCATTCCCATATTATTATAGTATATAGGCCATTGTTTAATTTTAGCATTTTCCAGGCCTTAACCAACAATACATATAAATGTTTCTAGAATATTTAAAAAATAGTGCTGTTGGGCCTTTTGGGATTTCCATTAAAGCATAAAGAATACACAAATATCATGATCATAATGAAGAGACAATATGCAGATTTCATATTTTCCAAACTTTCACAAGCCAAGATACTATTAGCATGAAATATTGTGGTAAAAATCTCTATTATAGTACTTCAACCTTCTTTTGACACTTATTACAGGATTTGCAGTAATAATGGGTAAACTAGAAAGTTGTATTTGCTACATTGATAATTAAGTGCAATAATATGGACAATGAAATTCAATGTATATTGCCAGTTAAGGCCTGGATAATAAAATGCTCCCAATCCTTAAATGGGCTCGCGCTCACATGCACTGAACAAGCATTATTATGTAATTTTGCATAAGGGCCATAGGGCAAGGTCAAAGAAAGAGTTGTGACATTTAAATGGATCCCACATCCATTACTCTTATAGAATATATTGCAGTCTATCATGACTAAGTACTGGCTTGTAAAATACTTTTTTTTATTAAACAATATAATGTTTCATAAACTGCTATAAGCATATTCCCATGCTCAGAAGCAGCCAAACTCTCGTCATCATTTATGTTGTATCATGAAACATACTGACGGCAGCAATCTGAACTTGTCTACCACACCCGTGAAATGATTTTTAACCCTCAGTGAACAAAGTTCGAAAAGAGTTTTTGTTATCATCAGTGTCCGTCCAACAGTCAGGTGGAAGGGCGGGCGTAACACTTTCGTTTCTGGAGCAGAACACTAATGCACTTACCCTAATGAAATGTTGTACAGTAATACTCAATATGGCCCAATGGTGCCTTTTGATAGTCACATTGACATATGTTGACTATGTTTTACAAAATTTGAAAAAAAGAGAATTTTTTTTTTTTTTCCGTAGCAGAACTCTGACACTTCTGCACCTTCATGCTTAAAACTTTGTCATAATATGTCTAAAATAGTGTAGTGGTGCCTTTTGGAGGTCTCATGGCCATAAATACTATAGAATTTTCAAAATTAGGGCAAAATAGGGAAAATTCCTACTTTTTCAAACCTCAATACAATTTAAAAGACATTATTTACCTTACTTGTATCAATAACATATCTAAATTATACTATTTTCACTTCTCAAACTTGGACTTTAATTAGCATTGCATCACAGGCATAACAGGCTATGTAGGCCAAGTGGCAATTCATCGCACACTATATAAACACTCAAGAAATAATATTTTTCCAAATTTTGTCAATTATAGCCAAGTTCTGCTCTGGAAATGAAAGTGTAACGTCCTGCCCTCCTGCCTGTCGGACGAACTAACAATTTTAATGATGGTATAAACCTTGCCTGTTTGCTATGTGGGATTTGCTGAGAGTTTAGCTGCAGCGCAGCCTATGTTATTTTTCAGTAATTTATAATAAAATAGATTTTTGGAAACAGTGCACAGCCCAAATTATCTGAATCGAGGTAAGGAGCAAACAGAGCCATCATTTGTTTCTCTACTCCATTTATTTGCTGTCTTGCTGAGTTATAAAAGAAAAAAGATCAGCTTCTGTAGTTCCGCATCTGCCACCAGGGGCACTAGCATTTGTATGGCACCCCAAAGAAAATTTACAAGAAGCGCCACTCCCTAAACTTCACATTGTAAACGTTCGCTGGTAGGGGCTGCCATTTTCCCTGGGGGATTCCCGATAGCTTGCTCGCGCATCCGAGAATTTGTTATGGTTTTCCCATAGACCGGAAGGTATTGCCCAGTCTAAAAATAGCACAGCCAACCAGAAAACTCCCTACTGGACCAATCAGCCATGCGGGAACAGTAGCACCTACAGTAGCACCTACCTGACCAGCGCGTTTACTTCTTAGGCAGGACCTAGCCAAATTGTAAACGCTGCGCCTATTCCCCCCGGGAATTCTGGGAGTAGTAGGCACAAACTTAAAAGCCCCTAGTGGATAATAAGTTAATGTTGAAATAGCTCTATGTTGTCTGTAGTCTCGTCAATTTGATAAATATTCAGTCACTTAATTTGAATTTTGGTGTAAACCTGAATATTACAAGCGCTACATAGTTAGAAATATTTGTCTGGATCGAAATATAATATTGCAAAGATTATTATGCGCATGGATTGTGTTTTTATTGAGACAATTATATTTTAACAAATCTAAAATAATTCAGACACCCTAGAATCTCCATCTGGGTGCAAATTTTTTTAAGCATTTGCTATTGACTCAATAGATATGTGCCCATTAAAATAACCAATGCTCTTATTGATAAGCAATGCATGTGTAGAGATAAATTAAAATAGATTAAAATTATTGTCTACTGGTCAGAAGCTTAGTCAGCTTACCTGACCAGCTATCAGAGTCAGATAAAATGATGGATGTGATGGGATGATATGGTTTATGAGTCCATACCATTTTACTGATTCACCTAGATAGATTTGTAAACCTGTTTATTGTTCAAATGTCAATCGTTGCTTTGTGGCAACATACATCTACATCGTTTTTTGAACATCAGCCTGTGTAGTGTTTTTGGTTTTTTTGTGAAAATGTTTAAATAAACATTTGCACACATGTGGTATGTTGTAACAATGAACTGTCGATTTAATAAATATTTACCTGTGGTGACTGCATATTATATATATTGTATGATAATGTAACCAGTCACTCTGTGAGTACTGGCTTTGTGTCTATTACTAGAGGGCAGGCAGTTTCTTCTGAAAGGCGGTGCTACAATTCGGTACGGCGCACTGGCCTTTTTGGTAACTGATTTTCTGCTCCCCCACAAATGGGGAGGGATATGACTACATGTGTTGCCTGCTCTTAAAGTAGTGCGATTCCTACTTACTTTTTTTTATTGCAAGAAGCCACTCACTGTACTGGCGTAGATGTTTTCTTTTGCCCAAAATTATATCAACGTGACGAACTTGGACGTTTTGAGGTAATCATTCTACCAGTTTGATGTTGTACTACTTTTGCGATTCTGACATAACAAGCATTGTAACGGCATTGCGACGCCTTTTCAGAGACCTTTTACCTATAGTATCCCACAATGCCTAGCATCAGTTCGAAGAAATATCGATGCTATCCACTGGGTAAGCACCGTCTTTTGGTTAGAAATTGAGAGGGCAGGAGTTTACAGCATGCTTCACCTGGTTTTGTGCTAGGTGGCTCTGGGGGTCACTTTCCCACCAGAAGCCTTGGGGTAAAGACAGAGGTTTTGCTGCTTTCTTCTTTCTTGTTACAGATTGCTAACCTTGGTAAGTATTCTTTTATTTGGAATATTTGAAATTTTCTTTCAAAGTTAAATGAGTAATTAAATAGTCAATTTTAATATTATTATAACACTTGCAGATGTTGCATAGCCTTGCAGAGCATTACGGGCAGTTCATTGGGATTACTGGCTGCGGATTACAGTGACCAAATGTAAAATAGGTCTGTTATTTGTTTAATTTAAATACCCAAATATAGCATTTATTTACGCAAGCTACCTGCAATATCCAGGATTGGTTTTAAATACATGTATATACAAAAATGTACAAATATTTGTGCTTGCCTACATTATAAATGTATTTTAGTACCTTACATTTATATATGTATTCATAATTACAGATGTGTAGTTTTCGATTGAGTTTTCGATTCCCAATAAAACTATTTCCACTACACCAACGAGTACTGTTTTAATAAAGGCAATTATATGGTTCATTGGTAGAATTTCATGCATAAGCATAATAAGCTTCAACAAGAATTTCGATGCACGTTCGCTGGGGTTTGCTGCATAGCAGCACTATGTTTTACTATAACTTTCGAAGACTTTTTTACACCATTACTTTGAAGCTCATAACTTACTGCGATCAGTAAGACCACCTCACTATTAGGACCACCTCACAGTAAAGTCCACCTTCCTAACTATTTAGAACACCACCTTTAATACCAGTGATATTGAACAGAGAGTATGGCATTAATTGTTAAGTTCCATTGTATGATAAAGATCAGTAGGCCCTATGTCAAGTTAGAATTATGATACCACTCCAGTCGAGGTTGTAATAAACACAAACAAGACCATCTAATTTAAAGGTGAACTTCATTTCACTGGAAAACACACGATAAACATGGAAGAACAGGTGAAACAATTGCCAGATGAAAGAGAGGCTTGTGTTTGTGACGTCACAGACCATAACGAGGATTATAACCCAGAGAAAGAACTCGTGGGAAAGAAGAATAAAGAAGAATTACTTTACAAGGTGGATGACACTCCAGCTTGGTATTTGAACATTCTTTTTGCACTACAGGTGAGTTAAAATGTCATTCTTGATTTTTGATACAGCTGCGGCCAAAAGTTTTCAGACACTCTAAAACTTTGATTTGTCTGGTTATTTGCTTTACGGCACTTTTTCTCGAATTATTTTCTGTATTGATCATACATGGCCAAATGTGCCATGTGCCTTTTCCATGAGAAGGATAAACACATGTTTTTGCCTAATTAAAATGAGGTAAGAACCATGCATTTTCCATGCGTTTGGAAAACGCACGTAGCACATTTGGCCATGTATTTACTGTCCTGTTGGTCAGACTCAAGACGAGTTTATTTTTTTTAATCTATTTACAATGTATGAGAGGCCAGGAGGAACACTCTAAGACACATTAATAGCATGGCTATCAAGTGCCCTCCTGGTTTTCTGAGAGATCCAAGCAAATCATTATTAGTAAAGACAATGGCACTTTTTTTTACACTAGGATGTCCCTTGTTTATAGAAATCAAGCATGTTTGTGCGAAGGAGATCACTGAGCCCATGTTATCTTTTTTATGTATGTATGTATGTAAAGGTTTATTTAAAGTCGTTGTTTAAAAGCGTAAACACTTCTGTACGACTCTTTAAGTTTACAAAGAAAAAATCGGAAATAACAAAATCGAAAATATTCAAATATGAAAAATCTAATTGTCTTTTAGTTCATCCGAGGGGGAGTACTTCTGGGGGGGGGGCGGAGTACTTCTGGGGGGGGAGTACTTCTGGGGGGGGGGGGGGTGGGGCATGCGTGATTTGCTGCCTTTGTCCATGTTGTCCATGTTGATGACATGCTATATATCCAACTGAGCATTTTATTGCAGCCATTTCATTTTGATGACATTCACATGCTGTACTATGACTGAGAATTTTCATGGCTAGTCAGTAGTCTCCTTCCCACAAACAAACTTGATGAATCAAAATTATATTGTATCATACAATATTTGAAGCAATGCTATTTAAGCTAAAAATTGTCAAGGCCATCTATGATTAGGAGTAATTACATTTTCAATAAAGATTATTCAATCAGAGAAAGAGAAGAAGAATCCCAGGGGAACCAACAGTCACAAGTAAACCATAAAGAGGGGCAAAGAAGAATCCCATTGGGAACACGATAGAAAACACAAAAAGGGAATATTTGCAAAAGACAGGACAAGAACAGGAAAGAACCTGCTCATCCACATGTTTACCGGCGGTAGTTGAGCGAAGAGCCCCGATTCTGTATGAGTTTGACATTGTGACCTAAAAACTGTCATTATTAAACACATTCCTCTAAAGTATATGTATTAGGGCGGGGGCCTAGCTCAGAGGTAGCGCTCTGGGCTTCCAACCGCTGGGTCCCAGGTTCGATTCCCAGTCGAGCCTAAGTTGGATGGCTGTTTCATCCATCATCTCATTGCCATGGTCCCTGCCTGTCCTAATTAGCCCATCAGGTGCAGAAATACAGGACATAAAGCCCTAATCACCCACCCACCCACATCCTCTGAAGTATATCACGTGTAGCTCCATGAGCTTAGCATCAATAGTCCTGAAGTTATGTCCATAAGCGTGGTTGACAGACAGAGAGACAAAAGGGAGGGACAAACTGACCACATGCAGGCAATCACAATAATACCCTAGGCCATAAACACGGCCAAGGCTAAAACTTATGATGAAAGATCAAAAAGTGCCATAGTCACCATCTATAGCAAGTGTTTGAAATCTTATGGCCATGGCTGGCTGTATATTTTTTCTTACCTAGATAGCGTAAGCGACTGATTTCCAACCAATGTCGAATGAATGTTGATCCAATGCAGATTATCTGAATACAAGTCCAACAATAAGACCCTTAACTCTCTCATACTCAATGTTGTTTGATCAAATATCTCCATAACAAAATCCCAGATAGCATTCCAAATCAAGCCAGTGTGGTTTCAATATCGGCCACCATCGGTACAACATCGTATCAATTTCGCCGATGTCATGTCAAGGTTGTCCCGATTTGGAATGCTATCTGGGATGACCGAGGTATTTGAATATAAAATAATGCTTCACCAAAGAATTACCATGTACAATTTATTGTGAATCGTGATGACATGAGATGGCATTTAGTGAATCTTCACCTAACTGCACAATTCTTCGATATTTTTGTAGGATATACAATTATGACAAAAATCATCCAAATTAAAAAAAGATTGGTAAAACCTTTAGTGGATTAAACGAAAATGGTTAGAGTTGTTATTGGAATGCAAAGAAAAATGTTGTATCATTATGAAAAGATGTGGAAATGTATTTAGCTTAAGAGGAGGTAATTTTTTGGGCCTGAATGTACATAATGATTGTGCTCAACAATGCAAATTGCCTTTAGCTCTCATTAGATTTTGACTTTAAATAACGTTTGTATTCTATTTACAGCAAGTGTCAATATCAGTGACAGGCTCGGTGACCGTGCCTTTGATTGTCTCAGAATTGATCTGTGCAGGTCATTTGCCCCATGTCAGGGCTAGTATAACTTCTACATTTCTCTTCATGTGTGGAATTAGTACTCTACTTCAAGTTACCATAGGATCAAGGTAAGATGATTTATTGTACGGTATTCCAAGACAGCATTCCCCAGACAGGATTCCCCAGATAGCATTCCAAATCGTATCAACATCGGCAAGACATTGGCGATGTTAATACGATGTTGTAATGATGATGGCCAACATAGAAACGATGCTGGGCGGATTTGGAATGCTATCTAGGTCCAAATTAGGACAACATCGTTTCAATATTGGCCACTTTTGAGACATTTTTTTCTATTTGGTTGGACACAATGTAAAATGTACGATTTTTTAGATTTAGATTTAGATCAATTTATTTTAATAATTTATAAATAGTACATTTTAGAATATATAAATGAAATGAGAAAATGCAATTAGGATGGAGACCCCAGCAGAGCTCACTGCAACACTGTGCTGTAGTTAAACGAAATAATTGGTTGCACTATCTAGCCAATAGGCTGTGTATTGGCTGCAGAAATCTTCTTAAAAATACACAAGAAATAATTCCTTTCTTCATTTTTTTGGTTTTGCCCTTTTTTTCTTTATTACCTGCTTGTTAGAATAAGAACAGCATAAACGCAGCACATGATAATCTAGTCAAATAACACAAATAGAATCTATCTACCGCACTCGCCTAAATTAACATTATTATATTTTTTGTCAGATTACCCATAATTCAAGGGGGTTGCAACAAGTTCATTCCTCCTATTGTTGCCCTAATGACAATTGATCGTTTGAAGTGCCCGGATAATGACGTCACAGGGACTTTTGTCAATGGAACTTTGGCCAACGTCACTACAGACCTGCTTGACAATCACTGGAAGACAGCCATGAGAGAGGTTAGTGCCGTATCTATGTACATATCTACCTATCTATCTATCTAACTATCTATCTATCTATCTACCTATCTATTTATCTATCTGTCTGTCAAATAACACAAATACATATAAAAAGTGATGTTTTTGTTTAACAAGTTGTTAAACTCATACATTGTGTTTTCCGTGATATCATCAAGCATTTGTCTTTATCATACTTTTAGTACATTTTATTAGCACTTAACCTTGATGTCTAAAGCAAAGGTCAAACTTAAGATTAGTCTAGTTTATTTACACATTCTAAAATAGGTGGTGGGAACCGACCTCTCTTTGTCAATAGAAATCTATCTATTTATCTATCTATATATATGTCTGTCTGTCCTCGGAGAAGATAGAGAAGGAGGCTAATGAAAGTCTGCATTTCCTCAGATTTAACAGGTCTAAGGTGGAGTTTGACTTTGGCCCTACAAAATCTATCTATCTAACTATATATCTAACTATATATCTATCTATATATCTATCTATATATCTAAACGCTGAGAGTAAGATGATAGAAGGGTGGCGGAGCAGCAGAGACGTTTCTGTTGGCTCTGGTGGCAATTTAAGCAAAAATAACCCAGTATGAATATATGGCACGGGCGCGGACGTAATAGGCCGCACCAATACATAATCTGCTCAACCCAACATGACCATCATTGCTTTGTGCGTCTGCTTACTTGCCTTCTTAGGCCTATATCATGGGCCTACATGGGTAAAAATCGCAAAATCGAAAGTGCGACATTGCTCTTCTTAAGGAGGGATAGGCCTAAAGTGACACAGAAGCTCTTAAATAAGGAGGGACATAAGTGGAATATCTCCTTAAATAGTGACAGGCGACAGTTTAATATTCCTTGTTATATTATATTCATCTAGTTAAAAAGTGTCAGGAGACATTAGATTTTTTCCTAAATGGCGACATGGGACATTGCTTCCTATTTTTGGGACCCATGTAAACCCCCTATATCTCGCGTGCATTGGTCTATTTTCTATCTGAAAAGACAGGAACAAAAAAGATATCAATTGTTTCATACGATGAAGTGATTGGTAAGTTGGAACTAAACTCCAGAGGACATCATGAGATTGCATATTGGGCTGGATATTGTGTCCTTTGGGCCGATAGGCAGGTCTTTGGGTGATGACCTAGCCTTTGGGCTGGCTCGCCGAAAACCCCTATTACTTATTCAAAAGAATAGTCTTTGGGCTTACCGGCGGATACTTCTAAGATCGCTCACTGGATTTTCCCAGAAAGCTTTGCTTAGTACGTTCCGTAAATTGTGGACCATGCAGACCGTTCGGACCTATGCTAATACATGCCAATATAGACTTGGTTAGACCCTGTACAATTCAAACATGACATAGAATCAATTTTAATATCTTCTTATATACCTTTCACTGGCGGATCCAGCCCTGACTCTACAGGGAGGGGGGGGGGGGTCATGTCTCTATGAGGGGGGGGGGGGGCAAATCTTGACTGTCGGTCATATCATTTTATAGGCCATGTAAACATTAAGGCTGCCCTAATGCCCTTCCCCTGACCCCTGGATCTGTCAGTGATATAACTCTTTATTATATTCTAAACTGCTGGACACGGTAGCAAATTTTGCATAGCTGGTGTAAATATCTGATTCAGTATTTGTACAATGTGTAAAAATAATTTACTTTAATTATATCATTTTCCGAAAAATCTAATTTTTGTTATTAATGTATCTGTTGTGAATACCATAAAGATTACATCACAATGAGAATGATGAATATATGCCATTTAAAGACAGGATGTCTTTGATTATAATTACTGGATTTATAACATTTTATTATATATTAAGCCATAATTTTTCTTTCAATATTTTGGGTAATAATCTGTGTTATTCACCCCCACAACACGTTATAGAAGTGAATTCTTGAAATTAGAAGTATGAACTCTAAAATGTAAATAAGAGGACCCATACTTGCAGGGCATCAGAGGCTCAGCAAGCTATGTATATTATATATGGAGGGAAATCAAATTTATATAATGTAAAAAATTTTAAATACACCATTCCACTCAGTCGCAAACTATGCAGAAGAAAATGGATCTTGAACAGAGAAAGACCACCTACTTCCAGAACAGCTAAAGCTAAATATATATATGGCTGTATTGGTATTAATTATGAAATTTATTAAATTACTGATTGAAAGTTTATTTTACTAGTGTTGATTGCAACACTAAGAAGCTCACAAATACACAATAGAAATTATACACATATGGTGGGCAAAAACAATGACAGACAATTTTATTTGACAACCCATAAAATATTTAATCAAGGTAATCTGCTCTTTCTTTATAAATAATTCAAATTTAAATTTGAGTGTGTACGTATAGAAGGAACCACATTCTTTAATTACATTATAGAAATTTTGTCAATAAGAATTGCAGGCCGTACGTAAATTCAACCGTGTTCTGAACAAGCCAGCTGAATGAACTTGGTAAATGTCCTTTGATATAAACCTTAGAGATTAAACCCTTATATGCAAATATCTGATCTGGCGCAATTATTATTATCATTAATAGTATCATCATTATTTGCAAATACTCCCATCTTTATTTCACAATGTGATGTTAATATGCTTACTGGGTCTTCATTAAATCTCATATTAAGTAAATAATTACTTGTAACTACATGGATTTTTTTTACCCATGTAGACCTACATTTATTTATTTAATAATAATAATAAAACAGGTACACAATAAAAATGCACATATTGTGCAATAAAATCCAACTATTGCAATAATTATAAACAGCACAATTTTTCATCTATGAATTTTGTAATTAAATAATAAATTCATTGAAATGTCTCCAATTAATTTTGTAATTAATTGAAAACATTGCAATGATTCTATTGACTGAATTTAGGCCCTTCATACACCATTGAAATCATACAAATCACTATTCTGGGTTGAAATCCGCCGTTCCGCAACTGGTAACATGCTGTTTGAAGCCAGTATTGCAGCGACCTCTCATGGGACAGATAATAACTAATTTGATGGGATCTATTTCTTATTTTTTCACTCAGACACGTATTTTGGGGGATATTTTGACTATTTGGATATTTGGATATTTCAGCCAATGAGAGTTCTGGATTCACACAATGTCATCTGGAGTTTGTTGCCAAGTCTATGAAAGTGCTGTTATGTATGTGGCCTCTCTGTTACTCCTGTACTAAATGTGAAGATAATCTCCATGGGTACTTACTGCACAAGCCCAAGATGCAAAGCCATATAGCCTACTATCGAGTGAGTGCTGCCACCTGGTGAGCACTGACCATGAAAGCCAAAAAGGCTTCGCCTTCGTCTTATAATTTGGTAAACCCATAAATTACCTTAAATATCTCAAAAATATATATTTTCATATATATTTTTTTTTTCAGATTCAAGGAGGTATAATCATGGGTAGTTTGGTTGAGGTGTTGCTCGGGGCAACGGGTATCATGGGAGTGATGATGTCATATATTGGACCAATCACAATCATGCCAACAATTACCCTGGTGGGAATCTCATTGTCTGACCTTGGGGTCAAGTTGTGCTCTCCTCATTGGCCATTGGCTCTTACGTAAGTATCAACAAAATATGAACGGCCAATGTAGAATCGACTATTGCCCAATTTGGAATATCATCTGGGATGTCCATTATCCAAGTTTAATAATTGTGCCACAGTAATAGTTTATTCATTCATTAATTTCTTTTTGCTTTTTTTGGCTTATCATGTCAGCCTGCATATTAAAGGAGATTATAATTCTTACAAGGCGACATTGGGCAAATGCTGAGCCACTGTTGGGCCAATCTTATATGATACTTCACATTAGCCTGATGTCGGATCAACAACGGGCAAACATCAGGCCGACATCCATTGAGCCAACACTGACTGACCTGGCATGTTATTCATACCAATTCAATGTAACACCCAGACAGCATTCCAAATCATGTCATACCCAGACAGCATTCCAAATCATGTCATACCCAGATAGCATTCCAAATCATGTCATACCCAGACAGCATTCCAAATCATGTCATACCCAGATAGCATTCCAAATCGAATCGATGTCGGCATGATGTCAGCAACGTCAAAACGATGTAGAAACGATGCTGGCCCAATTGGGAATGCTATATGAACCAAGATTATCGGTTCAACATTGGCTGAACATCATCTTGCTGTCAACCGTTCAACACTGGGAGAAGATTGGCCCAAAATGGCGCATATATATTCTATCTGAGAATGTCTTCCTTTTTAGTTAATGAATATAATTACCACGAATTTTATTACCAATAGTAATGGATTCAGGTTTATTTATTATTCATTTATTTATCATTTCAGGACAATGGCCCTAATACTTTTATTCACTCTTTATCTTGGCAACATCGCCATTCCTTTTCCAACTTATAAAAGAAAAGAAGGCTGTTCTCTTCAACGTTTCAAAATGTTTCGTCTTTTACCTGTGAGTTTTTATTTTTAATTTGTCTCCATCTAAAATAATTGCCTTCAAATGTCAATACTGAAAAAATAAAGTAGGGTTATTTTGACAATATTCACTTCAAATTAACATTGTAAGTTAAAAAAGTTACAAAAGTTAAAAAAGTCAAAACCAAAATTTTTTTTTCTTAAGGTGAGAATAATTGAAGGTATTTAAAAAAATGGTATACTCTAAAAAAAGTTATAGGTAATTGCTAATAAGTAATTTCAACCAATTTCTAGCATCTTTTTAGCAGATTATTTTTTTTACTTACAATGAACAGATAATCTTAGGAGTTGCCTTGGCTTGGCTGCTCTCGGGTATATTGACAGTAGCAGGGGTCTACCCGTCGGACCCCAGAGAACCTGCATTCAAAGCACGAGCTGATGCTTATGTCGATGCCTTATACAAATCTCCATGGATATACCTGCCTTATCCATGTACGTATTTCCTTTATCGTGCTAAGTTGAGACGTCGACACTAAATGCTAATAATCTGGCCCGATTTGGTATGTTAGCCATGTAAGGCCACCCAGGACCTTTGCTGGAGTGTGTAAGGCTGGCTTACCCATGTAAGTATCTGATAGTAGACCGAATCATTGCTGTCATTTGCAAGCACGCCGATAGGCTGTGCTTTGAGAGAGAACACGTTGCATTGGGTCTTTCTGGCAGGGTGCAACACAGAACGTGTCGCACCGAATAAATCAATTTAATTGCTTGTCCATGGTACTTTTTTCACTGGATTTCCCAGAAACATGATGTTAAGGGTCTTGTGACTTAATTCCATGACTTAGATAACCTAGTAAATGATAACTGTACCAGAAATCAAGAGAGAATACGACATTTTAGTGGATTTCACTGATTTTTGCAACTGACAGTTTTAACATTAGATATACAATTAGAAAAGGGTTGGTACACAATTGTTTGGTCTAAAAAAAATCAGTTTTCTTTGAACAATACCAGAGGTAAAACACGATTCTAGTGTTACATATGCAATAACACAGCAGACTCCCGTGATGCAGGGAATGCAAGAAAGTTTCAATGCAGTGTTATCTGACTCACGACCCTCGTCTTGAGGCAGTTTGTCGGACTAATCGGATAGCATGCCAACTTTTGAACCAGCATAGGCCTGACGATATTAGTAGTGGCTCAACATTGGTCCAATATGGCATTCAACCAATGTATGGTAAGACCCAGGAAGGTTGTTAGCATTCGTCCATCATTTTTCATGAGAACTACGACAATCAAGCACAATCCCTTCTACTCAGCTATAGCTACATCTATGTGTTGTTCTTCCGCAGCTTTACCACCCAGCTGTACTAAATCTTCCCATCGCTCCATTTCAAGATCTAGAAATGATGGTTTTAATAATAGCAATTTGTATACCATGTCATATAATTATATTAATTATACCAATTTTAATTCCAGGTCAATGGGGATTACCCACATTTACGGTGGCTTCATTTCTTGGCATGCTAGCTGCGACATTGACGTCAGTCATAGAATCTTTAGGAGACTACTACGCATGTGCGAGGGTCTGTCAACTGGCGCCCCCTCCAGTGCATGCGGTCAACAGAGGAATTACCATGGAAGGAATTGCAGGAATGTTGTCAGGCCTGATCGGTACAGGAGGGTCGACCACTTCTTACAGCCAAAATATAGGAGCAATTGGATTTACTAGTGTAAGTCAATGGGGACAAAACATAGGAGCAATTGGATTTACTAGTGTAAGTCAATGGGGACAAAATATAGGAGCAATTGGATTTACTAGTGTAAGTCAATGGGGACAAAATATAGGAGCAAATGGATTTACTAGTGTAAGTCAATGGGGACAAAATATAGGATCAATTGGATTTACTAGTGTAAGTCAATGGGGACAAAATATAGGAGCAATTGGATTTACTAGTGTAAGTCAATGGGGACAAAATATAGGAGCAATTGGATTTACTAGTGTAAGTCAATGGGGACAAAATATAGGAGCAATTGGATTTACTAGTGTAAGTCAATGGGGACAAAATATAGGAGCAATTGGATTTACTAGTGTAAGTCAATGGGGACAAAATATAGGAGCAAATGGATTTACTAGTGTAAGTCAATGGGGACAAAATATAGGAGCAATTGGATTTACTAGTGTAAGTCAATGGGGACAAAATATAGGAGCAATTGGATTTACTAGTGTAAGTCAATGGGGAGAAAAAGTACCACAAGAGGTCACTGACACCTTAGCAGATAAGTATTGTATAATGTGCATGTATGATGTCATGTATATTGTGACATCATTAAGATAAAAATTAAGTAGTGATGTCATAGGTGTAGGAGGCACCTTTCTTGGGGGGAGGGAGGGGGCAAAGGTCATCTTGCCCAATTTTAAGGCTTTTATTAGCACCCCTTTATGCCCGAATTTTTCTACTTTTTGCCCGAATTTTTGGCTTTACTGGACACTTGGACACCTCCTACGCCTATGAGTGATTTCATCCTATTTTCTTTTCATTTGCTACGGTCGTAGTGCCCTCTGTAGGCTCTGTTGCCTTTTCTCCCCATTAAAAGAAAGATGAACAGATGGACACTGGACAGAATAGAAACAGCAACAAAGCAACATGCTGATGGCGTGAAAGAGACAGCGAGACAGTTAGATAGATAGTCGATGGGTATATCTGAATAGATAGATAGATAGATAGATATAGATAATTAGATAGATAGATAGATAGATAGAGTGGTAGATAGATAGAGTGGTAGATAGATAGATAGATAGATAGATAGATAGTCTTAACTGTTTGATGAAATGTTACAAGCTCTGATAATAACACGTCTTACCATAAGTCTGAGATTCTATTGCTTTGGTTGGTTATTTATTTTCCCAGGCAGGCAGCAGAAGTATCTTTATAGGAGCCAGCATTATTTTCCTCCTGAGTGGCATCATAGGCAAGTTGGGCGCATTTCTCACCATGATGCCTGACCCGATCCTAGGGGGCGTTCTGGTTGTTGGCCTCGGAATGGTTTCCGCAGTGGGAATTTCGAATCTTCAGGTATGTATTCGTGAAGTTGTCATATTTATCCAAAAACCTTGATGCACATGACCCCATCACTAAATTTACAGGAATAACCAATCATAATAGTGTGAAGTGAGAAGTGATATGAGAAGTGCAGCCCTCTGAGGCAAGTCCTTGCCACTAATGAGGGTTGAATGAGGTGAGAGAGAGAGGAGGAGTCCACCCATGTTACACATTTACCCCATGGGTGTGATTTTTTACTTGCCTCAGCATAGACACTGAGTACAAGAGACCGCCAATTTAATGTGATCTGAAAGACATCCAGATGTTGCTCATGAAAGGTGCCAGGGCCTGGGATTGAACCCGGGTCCTTCCGAGGAGCGGGCAAGCGTCTTACCACTGGACCACCCAGCTGCTTATGTGTGCAATCCTGTATTATAAATGATCACCCAAGGGAATTCGGCCATTTAAGACAAACCGCCATTTCTTTCGTGGGATAAAATATAAAACTCATATTCCGTTTGTGAGAGTTGGGAATACCCATTTACAGCAGGTGCATGATTGTTTTGTAGAGGTACTGCTGCTGGCCGTTTGACTGCGAACTGACAAATGAGAGTGCATTAATATATAGTCCAGGGCTCGGCGATTATCGACGATTATCGATTTATTGAATCGAAAACATGGAAAATTGTATGCTTGATTATTGATCTGTAACCTAGATAACTTCGCGTGCTAGAATATCGCCCGTTTTGCCGCGAAAATCCGCCAGGTGGCTGCGGTTGTCATGTGCTGCCACCTAGGTTGAACTGCAAGTACAAATGATTCATATAAAAATTGGTATAAAAAAAGACCTCATTAATTAAAGTAGCACAGCATAAACATTTTGTGGGGTTGACATCAAATTATCGATTATTAATCGATAAACGATTGCCAGAAGCCCTGATTAATCGATTACAAAAAATTAAACCGATTCCTAGCTGTAATATATACATTTAAGCATCTTCAATAATATCACCATAATTTTTTTTTTATTTGTAATGAGCTTTACACACCCAATTTGGTGCCAGGCATGCAAGAGCTTGCTCTAGAGAGATGCTCTAACCTAATTGTAATTTTTTTCAACAGTTTGTAGATGTAAATCTTACCAGGAACCAGGTAATCATAGGGTTATCTCTTATGATGGGGCTGGTTGTCCCTGAATGGGTGAAAAAGAACCCAGATGCAATAAACTCAGGTTGGTATTGAATCATTTTGGTTAATTACCACGTACACAAAACGTTGAACTTTAGTTATACCTGGAATGACAAAAACTGCCTCAAAACTCAATATTTTTAATAATAATTGATGTACACATTTAGTTACACATCAAATATTCAGGTTACATGCATGTACCTTATGGCTTTTTTTTAAATGACCAATTTTGCTGATTTCAAATTTTAAATGCACCTACTGGAAACAGTTACAGCAAAATGACAATTTGACAATTCAACCCAGCCAACACTGACAATTCCACTATCATATATTAATGACTAAATAATGAAAATTATTTTGCTGTTTATTTTCAACTCAATAATCCATAACTTATATTTTGTAGGTATTCCGCAGTTGGACCAATCTATGAAAGTCCTTCTGGGGACATCCATGTTCATTGGAGGATTTTTGGCTTTCGTTTTAGACAATACCGTTCCAGGTATGTAATTTATACAGCAGTTTGCAGGTCGACCTGTTTCTCAGTTCGAGGTGGCAGTCCATGCGACCTAAAATGTATGCTGTGCATTGTCACTGTGGGTCATCACCTCACAGCCCAGCAACCTAATTATGGACATTCTTTGCAAGTTTACCATGTAGCCGATAGGCTAAGTATAGACTTAAGAAATCTTCTCCTAAAAATACAAGAGAAATGGTTTCATATTTTTTGAGTTTAGGCAATTTTTCTGAATTGCCTGCTTGTCAGAACAAGAATTGCAGAAACGCAGCACATGAACATCTCATTATTCTGTAATTTCACTGTTATACCTTTATTACCATAAGCCAGCCTATGGACTATATGAGACATTGAATAATTTACTTAGGATGAGTAAACGAGCAAAACATGTACATAATTAGGTCTCTGGGCTGTGAGGTGATGACACACAGCGTTGTGAACCTTGTCTGTACGTTGATCAATGGGACACTTTGGGCCAACAGGTGGAGATTCATGCTGGTCCTTTTACATTTGTGATGTCGTCAATGCACTCATTGACCTGATTGTATGATTACATCATCAAAGTTTAAGGGCTCCCCCTGTTGGCTCTAAAGTTCACTGGTTGAGTTTTTGCTCATAAGGGATAACAGTATGTTTCTATTTAAGAAATTCAGACTGCACAAGAAGATAAAGTACAAATGTTGTCTCATCATTTACAGTCAAGATCTGAACTTGTAATTAAATGTGATTAAGTGTGATGTCCTATGTTCAAAACTCAATTAGCAGTGTTATATAGCGACATTACAGAAATGGAAAATTATGATATGGCCCAAGTGTTTGATACTTTTGGCAGCAAATGGGGATTTGACAGGCATTTTGAAGTCTGATCAATACTTTCTCCAAACGAAAGGTAATCCTTTTTACTGCCACAGCACTGGTAAATACCTTCTGAAGGTGCCATTTAATTTAGTGCACCAATACCACTGGGGAGTGCCATGTAGTTGTATAGCCCACGTTATTCATTCAACACACGTTATTCATTCAAACATTTGTGCAGTGATACAAAGCTGGTTAATTGAAAAGCAAATTTCGTTTAAATATAAAATGTGCATAAGTAGCAGTCTTTGTTTGCTAACACATCATCTAATTGTTTCAGTTGTTGTAGACATGGTCATCCTGCAAGAATTTGTAAATCAATCAGACTTACAGGCAATAAGTTGTATCAACTTTCTCTGGAAATATCCAGTCAATAAGGTCCACAGTAAGGTTGAAATATGGAAATGGAAACAAATGTTATTAGGAAATCAAACAGGGATCGCCTGGTAGCAATGCACCAATTACTAGTGACATATTGCTCTTACTGCCAAAATTATAATGTTAAATATTACATGACACAGCTTTTCCTATATTGTAGTTCAGAAAAATGAGGTACAAACACAACTAAAGCTGGTTAACTGTCGGTCTATCAATTTCATGAATTCTAACAAACTCTACCATATGTCAAAGAGTATCCAGCACGATGATGTAACTACACATATGATTTGCAATAAGAACTTTCGCTGAATTCTGAACATTTGCAGAGAAAGAACGTATGTTTGAGATACATAATAATACTTATAAGAAAAAAACAACTATAATCAAATCTGTCATGAACCAAAATAAAGCTGATGAATTTCTCATAAACAATAGATAAACTTCTGACCATAAGATTATAACAGACAGTTTCAACTATTTTCAACATCTTTCCACCAGAAGTGTCATAAATTAAAAAAAACATCGATATTTCCTCCTCTATTTTTCTTTTAGGCACCCCAGAAGCCAGGGGAATAGCAGCTTGGCGGGAAAATGAAGAAGAATCCCCAGAATGCAACACTCTGGGCCAGGATGATTTCACGACATCCACTTACGACTTGCCGTTAATCGGTGGATGGTTGAAGCGCCACCAGTGGACAAAATGGGTACCAATATCCCCCACGTACAAACCACGAACTTCAACTAAAGGGCTACTTCATAGGTGCTTAACCTCCCAACGAAATTCTGTTATCTAAATGGACAATTGCATAACACTGTTAATAAAACTCTTGTATCACCATTTTATGTTATTTATAGCCAGCCACAAAAAGACCCATAAATATAATCCAAAATAAATGTTCACTTGTTTTTTGGTCTTATATTTACATGGCATATATGCCATGGAGAAGCACAGATTAAACAGATGTAAATGTTACCAAAACGTCAAACTCCAACCTTCTAACCCATGAAAACCCCTCTCTGTACCAACGATCTTCAAATTTTCTATCTTTCCAATGTAAATTTCTTTGCCATTATCTCATCATTATCGCCATTTGTTATGGTCGCGGAGAAGCAGCAGACATTATAATGGAGACTAAAGCAAACTTCAAAGTTATTTCTTTCCCAGAAGTGTTTTATCAGCTAGAAAGTGTGTTGGGGTTCGAATAGTTGCTAGCTATTATTTCTATCGAGTTTGTGCTTTTATATGCCATTTGAGGCACAATATGACCAAGAAGCAGGTGGATATTTATTTTGAATCCTATTTTTTTTATAATAATTATAATCAATACAGTTCATAGTTATAGGCCAAACGCCTTCACCACCAGCAGGGTAATGTTTTGGCTCTTAACAAATAGTTAAACTGGGGCAGTCACATAATTATACCAACCAAATTATGTTTGGTTAAATATGGGGTACTAACGAGGACGTTTCTAATAAGCAATGATAAATACAGCGAAACAAAAAGCTGCTTTACATTTGTCACAACTTTAGAGGAAAAACTTTCTTCTATGCTCCTCAATATCATGGAGAGGTGGTTGGTTGGTCATTCTACTCGTGATTTATCACCACACAGTAATATTGTATGGTATAGAACATTTTCTAAGCTTTTGGTATGATTTTTCGGATCATAAACAGGCCAAAGATTAAGTGAGATAGAAGCCAGAGAAGGTAAAGAAAGTGTAATGATTTCACCAACTAAGTTCTTGAAACATGTGCCATTCAGCCACCATAGTGAGGCAATCTTGCATGTGAGGTAGTCTCAACAGAAGGATGGTCTTATTAGTGAGGTAGCCTCACTAGACAGTTGGTATTAGGAGGTCCTTCCACTGTTCATGACTTTAAATCACTTAAATGATCTTGCCTGATCAAAGCTTCGACTTCATGTGTTGTGAGAATCGTGCAGAACCAACCAACTAATGCACTGATATTTAGTTATACAGTACACCTGAACACCACAGTCACTAACCTGCTTCTGTAGTCTTCCTCCTGCCACTTTATGGGGCATTCTAGACTGTAACTGGTTTGGTCAGGTGTCTCAGCAAAGGTGATCCGTCTCCATTGGCAGGCAAGGGTACCACAAGGTGATCTGGAGGGTCCTCTGTTCACCCAAGCCAAGCATCTAGATGTTGCCCATCATGCGAAGTGACACTGTTCTTTCTGGGGACTGAGGAATTAAGTAGCAGTGCTGGAGGCCACATCATTGGGCATGACATGAAACATCCTCTTCAGCTCATCACGAAACATCTTTGAAGTGCAACAGTATAGGATGAAGTTGGTTCCTTTGTTGAGGAAAAGCAAACTGTTGAAAAACACCTTGTATGGCCGGTTTAAGAATGGATCCTGATCATAGATGTAGTCGACTCCAAATGGCAGATTTAAGATGGCGAAAGTAGAGCAAACTGTGAGCAGGATGATGACTGTGTTTTTGACCGACGCAGAAGTTTGACTTTGGAGGGACCAGTATGTAGAATTTCTGTCTATACTGAGTGTCTCTGTTTAGTCTGATTGGATCTCATTTTGTTTGTCTATCTTTATAAATATTGAGTATAAATGCGATGCATATTTACATGAAATAAGTATTTCACTATATGAATACATGGTATGTGACTTATTTATTACATAACAATGTATTTATGTTATGCAGAGTATACCATAAATATATATGTATTTTAATATATCAATACATAGTATATGAATCATTTACTATATTACATTGTATATATGTCATAGAAAATATTATTAGATATGATATTTGTTAAATATTTCATTGCATGTGTTAGCTCCATGTCAATTCTTTTTTTGATGAGCCAATAATATTGAATTTAAAATTAAATGGAATTGAATAGTGATAATTCGACTTCTAGCACCAGCAGGAGATTCTCAAATTCAGAAATCATTTATTAAGATCCCTGTGAATACAAAAAAAAAATTATTCATAACAATGAAAGATTAAGAGCTGGGCAACCCTTCTACTACTGAAGGAATGTAGTTGAAACGGGGATAAAATCAACTGAGTCTATAAGATGAAACTCACATGCCATATATCTAGCACCCAAAAAGTGAATGTCCCTAAACCACTCAGACATTGTACAATACAACTTGGAATTTAAAACTTTTTCTGGAACAAACTGAAACATTTAGCATATATTTATAACATATCCAAGGAATGAAAGAAGAATCCCTAGGGAATCGAAAGATACAAGAAGACAAAACAAAAGAAGGGGTTTAGGAACACGATAAAACATGATAAAACACAAAAGAAACACAGAAGGCAGGGCAAAAAAGGGTTAAACTTGACAATCCCGGTTTTTACATAATGCGCATTAGAAGTTTTCATTTTTTTATAATAGTCTCACAATACAAAGCTATTCCATGCAATACAAATATAGTATAAATTGGTTTTCTTTTTGTTTAGTTTTTACAGAAAATGTAGCCAAGCTTTTTAGGCAAAATGACTGTGCCTAGGCCTATTCTCTGTTACTACATGCTTTGAAGTAACATACAATGTACTTCACCAGGACGCAACCTTCTTCATAATGACCACAAACAAGATAACAATATATTCTCTGTTACTTTAAAAGAGCTTGTTATACATGCTTTGAAGTAATATACAATGTCCTACTCTTTCTATTTCTGTAACTGAGGTGTTTTGCAGACTCTTTGTTCTATACAAATGTTACCAGTATCAAATATTGTGTTAACTTGGCAACTTATCCAAAGGGGTGTTATGTTCTCATAAAATATTTAACATCATGTGTCATAATGAGGAAATGCAGTGACGACAATCCCATAAAAATTCTGAGATTGAATTTCAATTAGTACCACCCCATTCTTTCCTTCCCTTTTAAGGGGGCCAATTACCCAGCCTGTGATGTCATATCAGTTGTGAACAACCTTTTTGTCCACTCCTGTACAACTTATTCAAAGGGGTTGTACAGTTAGTTTCATAACATACGGTTTACTCTAGCTGTCTGTAGCGACTAAAGCCAGCTGCTTCTGTCCACTTCTATAGAGCTCTAATAATTGGCTAAGATCTATCCCCAGATCAATATAAACCTTGGTAAATATAAGAAATTAATCTAATATATCATAAATATGTACTTTTAGATCCGGTTTTGAGTAGCCAGCTATGACAGCTTTGTCTAGTTTCAATTCGACGGGCCGTTTTTAATGAAACCAATTGTATGTACTCATAAAATGTACAACATCATGTTCCATTAGTATTAAATACTAAGTGAGGGCCACCCTATAATCATAACTATGCTTAGACTGATGAGATTGACTTTCAAAAACATCAAGCAACACTGGAGTAGGGCAGAGCAGGGCCTTAAAACCGTCGGACAATGCAGCTTTAACCAGAAAAATACCAAATAACAAAAAGTAGATCCAGCCTGCATAATTTGAATGTTTCTGCAAAATATAGCCTGAGTTTATAACATTTTGTCCAATGCTTATGCTGTATACAAACACCACCATGACTCCTCAGTCCTATATTTGTTCATACCTGACTTCGTATTGTTTAATTAAAGCCAATTTAATAGTAACCTAACGGCAGAGCAGAATTTAGGACTCTCATTGGTAGAAGTCCCGAGTTCAGCCAATGGGAGTCCTGCATTTACATGATGTCAGCTCCAGTCGCGGAACTGTTTCGAGGGTGTGGTTTTCCTTTTATTCCCCAATTAATTCCACTAGCACTTTACTGCCAAATTAGCTAAACTGGCAGGTTATATTAGTTTGGCAAAATCCATTCATGCTTACCATACCCAGAACACTTATTTGTCAACAAGTCTTACGTGATATTGTTGCTTGGTAAGCAAATTTGTCTGCTTCGTCAAATTTGTCAATATGCCTTATACTGATATTGGGAATGCTCAATAGGCTCTGCAAGCGTGAACTGACTCTTCAGCGTTGGTGAGCAGAAAATGGCTACTTCTGGAACCAAAGCCAGGCTGAGCGCCATAGTAATGAATAGGGTTGGTCAGAACAAAGGTGGATAACTCGTTAAATAATGTAAATCAATAATTTCAACTGTTGTGGCACAAGGGCATCCTAAACTATTCCCGAAAATCACAAATGGTCCAAAATGCCAGCTAGATATTTAGTTAATGGTCAGTGGAAAAATGTAAACAAACGGCCGTCGCTCACTTCACTCATAATCCTCCGTGATTTGAGGGAAATTCTGCCTCATTTTCCTCTGACAACACTTTAAACATACTTAGGCATGACTGTCCAAACTATTTTGGTGTTTATTTATCACTAAATGTTTGTAATAAGTCCATTATTAAGGCATTCTTATGCCACGCTAATGCACTACACTGGGTGCTTGGTGCCAAAGCTGCTGCTGATAGCGCGATTCGCGCGATTTTTCGCATGTACGAATCGTAACTTGCAGAGCCTATAGAATTTCCGAAAACCAAAACGTCCACAACTGAAATGTCCACAAAAAAAAGTAACAATTCCTAAATGTATGATTTCATTTCTGCATGGTTAATTGTTTTGTCATGAGAAACAGTTGCCCTCTTGAGAGCCTTTCTCAGTCATGCAAAAAAGAACAAACAATGAATTTGCATGATGAAAAATGGAAATAATTTAACTTGTGAGTTCAGGCAATTTCATTTAGGCCTATTTATTGGTGTCAGCATTCAGCAACCTAAATAATAGACCAGGGCATTGTAGCACTAAAAAGCTATCCAAATGGAAGAAAATGCTTCGAACTGTCAAATTCAAGAACCACATTGTCTAGATTGAGCTGAATTAATAAATATCGGAGGAATTTACTTCATTAACTTTGTTTACATTTTAGCTCATTGTCCATTGCAACGTAATGAAGAGGGTGGCCGATTTGCGATTTCAATGTCATTTTATGAAATATTAAGGTAAGAATTGTTTCAAGACTCAAGACACTTTATTTCCTGCACAATACATATTTCATAAACAATTAATATTATTCAACAAACATGTTCATCTATTATAAAAAAAAATTCACAAATTTACATATTATGTATTGGCAGATCAAGAGAGCACTCTGCATTACGTTGCAATGAATAATTAGCTAAAATGTCAACAAACGTCGATGTAGTAAATTACAGCAATATTTACCAATTTAGTTTTTGAAATCAAGACAACGTGGGTTCTTGAATTCATCAAAAGGTAGGACGCAAAATTTGGTGGCAAACCAGCCAATTTGGCAGGGTTTGCAAGTATATTATGGTTATATATGGTAATGCATAATGAGGCTGTTATTCTGAAAACAACACACAACTAATAACTTGGCATTTTCTATGCCTGTATACACATAAAAGCCTGCCCTCACATGTGCACATTGCACTGTTTCCATTGATTCCTCTGAAAACATATTGCTCAGAATGCATTAATATAAATTTAAATAAACAAGGAATGCAAACGTTTTAGACATTATTGTATGTGAGTTGTGTCTGAGTGTTTACTGTGTAACTTAAGAGATGGCTCCTTTGCTATTTATTTTTCTGGGTTTTTTTAATTATTTTATTTTTAAAAATTATTTACATGTGTTATTCATTCCAAATAAATATTTTGAATCTGAGTCATAGGTAGTGTCTTCTACTTTAGACAAACAAATGTAATGGTGTTAGCAGTTTACCCTAGCACCAGGGAGTGACTTCGATGTAATGGTGAATGTTTTCGCTTCCCGTGCGTGAGGTCCCAGGTTTCGATTCCTGGGTGGGCCACTCTCCTCTCAGAGACATTACAATTGTTACACAAGTAAAGCAAACATTCTAGATATTTACCCACAGGTAAAGTATTTTGGTTGCCCCAGAATTTGCACAGAGTTGGCATTAAGAAACTTAAAATACTTGCCTACAGAACCCTATCCTTACTTTGAAATGAAAAGGTAACTCAATGTTTTTTTATATGTATGATACTTTATTATTATAATTGACAAAATACAAGTTATTTACAACAATAATGATGACTAGTGGTCTCAGAACTTAAATTAAAGTTATTTTGAGACCAGTAGCTATATGAAAAAGTTTAAGGAATGAGATGCATGAGATGAAGTTCAGAAAACAATTATGTAAATAAAGAGAGCAACTGATGGAGTAACTAAACTATATTATTTTTAGTTCATTTCATTTTTTAGATGAAATTCACATGCTATTACAACTAAGCATTTTCAATAATGCATTTGAGAGCTTGATGAAATTAATTACATAGGTGTGGTAAAATAATGACATCAAATGTCTCAAGCTGATCAAAAACTAATTAGCACTTTCTGGCAGTGCTTATCAGAAAATGATACTTTTGGATCATTGATGAAAGCGTCTAATGAAATTAATCTAGGCATTAATTAAGTTTTTTAGCACATCATATATTTAGTTGTCTTTAATGTTCGTTGTCTTTGATCATCTTACATCAAACATATTAATTGCAACGATTTTTGGCTAAATAATGCAGCGCAATAAATTATGAATTACATGTATCGTAACATTTTGGCTTATGCAAATATATGGAATGTTCATTGGCGCACTGAGGGTGGCTTGAGATATATAAAGACGACCAATAGAAGAATGACAGTCTCTCAGAAGAATACAGCTTTGGCAGTGTGAGTAGCATTTCTATGGTTTTATCTGCATGCACTGAAATGTTGAAATTAAAATTCACAATTGAAACATAATGGAATCATCATTATCAACATCATCATATTAATTAATTTAAAATGCAGTTTCTTAGTAGCAAAAACCAAGGATATCCTAATGGGTGTACTACGTGTAGATTTGGAAGATTTGGTGGGCATAACCTAGTATAATTTTGGTGGATAAATTGTGCCAAAATTAGGGATACCCAAATATTCAACTAAGACAAGTTTTCCACATGGACTCCATGTCAATATCTATACTGGGTCAGACGCTTAGTCAGCCTGCATGACCAGCTGCCAGAAGCAGATGTAATGAAGAGATGATAAGTCCTATAATGTAGTGATATTTATTGACATGATTTAGTAATTTTTTTGTTCTATCTTGATTTTCAGCAGAGACCTTTTTCCCTAACGCTGTAACCATGGAGATCACCACAGAAGAGGCCTCATCTGGAACAATGGATATGACATCACCAATGGATCCTGTTTCAACAACACCACTCCCTTCATGGGCTAAACCTATGGACAACCTCCAGCTAGCTTTAACTATAATTGGCTCTATTGCCAACCTCGTTTCATTAATTACTTTAATCAAAAATGGTAAATCATTCCAGGTATGTATTGGTTTTCTGTTTTTCTCCTAAAACAATATAGACCTATTGAGGCTGATAAACTTTGCATGAAGGGCAACATCTAGATGCTAGGCTTGGGTAGATGGAGATCCCCTCTGTGCAGCTATGTCAGCCAGGCAAAATTCATAACAATTAAGCATCTTCCAATTCATTGGAGAGTGCAAATATGCAACGCTAACCTAAGCCGTGTACCAAGCATTCTCTAAATTTGAAATCAAAGAATTTTCCAGTAAATCTATCATATTATATTTATAGTCTTTCCTAAGTTTATTCTTGAAATCTTCTCTACAACTTACTACATGCAAATGCCAATACCGTTGTAATGATACTATACAAACACTATATACGTAACTTGCATTGAACACCTATTAAGGAACAAATCAATTTCTAACTTTTGTGTTTGGTTCACAAGCACCTACACAACAGAGCACCTGAGTATCTCACAAATCTAGTCTCAGCTAAGGCAGTTCAACCAAAACACAAGTTCTAGTCATGTGCAACTGACACTAAATGTACCCTTCACAAAGAAAGCTACTTTTGCCTATCGGGCTTTAAGTGTTGCATGTCCAAGCTTGTGGAATGAATTGCGATGTGCCATGAGGACTGTTGACCATTTTGCTTTTAAGAGAGCTATAAAGCCTTTCCTTTTTAAAAGAGCTTTTTGTGATTAATCTTAATGTATTCAATTTAACTGTTATCTATTTCATCTCTATTTTATTGATTTACAAGAAAAGTGCACTAGAATTTTTTAATAATTGTTGCACTATACAAATAGCATAAATAATAAAATAATAATAACCTTAATGCCATATTTCGCCATATGCCTCTACGTGATAATATTTAACAATGTTTTGTTTAGCTTCATGTCATCTAAGACGTACAGTCTCAGAGGGTATTGAATAGTAAAAATTTTACTTTTTGGTTACTGTGATGGATGAAATACAGAAATTAGTTGCATAAAGACTCTCGACATTTAATTTGTCAGCACAGACCAGTTTCTGATTGGCTGGGTCATTATTGATTGATGACACTCATTTGTATGTTGCAGGATAATGCTTAATTGGTTATATCTTTCTTAAAATTGTTTATTTATTCTAATATTGCTTTCAGCCTGTTGTATTATTATTACTAAAACACCAGTCATTTATTGACATGTGGGCTTGCGCATTTGGCGCCCTTTTGATGGTGCTGCCCTCTATGTCGCTCCCTAGGGTTTATATTCTTGATACTATAATATGTCAGGCATGGCATGGTGAGTGTACATATTTTCTATTATCATGATTATAGTAGGAGTCAAAATAAAAACCATCTGTCTTTTCTGTCATATTTTGCCACAAATGGCATGGAGCAGCACAAAATCGACCAAAATTCAAATCCAAGCCATTTTGCTGAAAGAAACACTTCTTGGAAAGAAATAACTTGCATTTTCTCCATTGTATTTATCTGCTGTTTCTCTGCGTCCATAAGAAATGTTGTGCCACTGCATGATGCTTATGATGAAATATGACCGAGAAATAAGTTTCTTTGATAAGTTCACATGGAGATGGTGGTATAGAAATGCTGTAACCAAGAAAAATTCCATTTTTAGAAACAATCATTTAGTGACTATACATAGATTCCAAACTAAACTAGGTCATGTGTGATACACAGCACCTAAAATAGTCCCAGTTTGCTAAAATTGCTGACAGATACCAATTTCCTTCCATACATTTAATTCTAAATTGTGATACATTCTCTTCCTATGATACGTTCTATTCCGAATTGTACATTTTATTTCATAATGTCTTACTCAAGGCCAGGCCATATACTGGGGTACAATGTGGGTGTCGGTCTGGAATCTTGTCATTATTGCTTACGAGAGATACTTGGCAGTTTGTCATCCATTCCAACATCAAGATTTCACCAAAAAGAAAGCTTACTTGACAATCCTCATTGGGTATCCTCTCTCCATAATTGTAACAACTGGAGCTTATTTGCAAGTAAGATTCTAGAAATATATTTGTTACATTGAATATATTAATTCATGTGGCTGGTAAAAACAGTAAAATTAAATAGCACCGTCATAAAAAAAAGTCCATTAAATGGTACCAACATGATTTGGAAAGGTTTTTACAGCAATATATCAGGTTTTACCGTGAGGTTGATTAAAGGTCAAGAGTTCTATAGAGATTATTGGAAAAAAATACATGAAAACCAGATGACATTTAATCCACATAATGATAAATCTGATAATGTTTCATTTCAGTCATTTGTGACAGACCAGGGCACATGTGTGTATGGTTCTTTAATAAAGGGAAAAGCTGGTGAGAAGTTCTTCATTGCATTCTCTATCAGCACCCTATTCACCTATTGGGGCATTCCGGGCTTGCTGTTCTTTTTGTTGTATGGTTTTGTGGTGTTGGCATTCCGGAAGAGACAACAACAAAGCAACTTAGCCACCAGTCGTGTCATCGACTCTGCCACTACGGAATTGACAAAGACAGCAATAGTGGTTACCGTTATATTCCTCATTGCATTCGGCTGGGATATATGGTAAGTCAAACTACAGTGGAATCTCATAATTAAAACGGCACAGATGGATTGGAAAGGATATAGATTTTTGTGGTAATTGACACTCCTTATCTGAAACGTAACCAGTGACTAACACTGAATACTCCATTATGCATATCTCATTTGTTTGATTGTTTGTTTTGTTTTAATGCCATTATTATGCAAAACAAATTTGGTTTGCACTCAGGAGGGAGTTAATGCCCGCTAAGAACAATAGGAAAACAGTCATAAGTGCAGTTGAACTGTTACATAAACATATTGGAAGCTGAGCCTTGAAAGTTTGTGATTGCTCCACAATAATTGGTACATCTAAATCAGGGTGCAAATACTTGACAACTCACACCTAAATCAAAGTACAAATAACTCACAACTCAAATTACTGGGCACACACTGATAACTTACACCTAAATCAAGGTGCAAATACTTGAGTACTCACACTTATTATCATATGTGATAACTACGGATAGAATAACTCTTCAATTTTCTCTTGATTCATTTTCTAAAGAAACAATACTTTAGCCAAACAAGACAGCATTGTAAAACATAACTAAGACTTAATCAAAACAGTTTAGCATTGAACAGTTTGTTCGCCTAAATAACTCAAGATTTCATGGCTAAAGAAGAAAAGTTTGCAAGACTATTCTACGTAATTATTACAATTATAATAAATCTGCAAAATGCTTAGGTATCCGATGGGTCACACCTAAACCAGGGTGCAAATACTTTCCTTGTAGCTGGCAATCACACATATTCTGTCTTAAAATTTCCTTTTTTCAGGTACTATTTTGTGGGCAACATTGGCCTGGCCAAGTATGAGAATGGAGCTCCTTGGCAGAAAATTGGCTTAGTGTTTGCAACATTCAATTCTATTGCCAATCCATTTGTTTACACCATGTTAATGCCAGTTTACAGAAAAAGTTTAATGGCAACGTTTGGTTGTGAGAAAATCATGAAAATGTTGGAAAAACCACAAAAATCCCAGTCTGAAGAATCCATTTCCAGCACACAGACTACTAAGACAGCTTAAAACAATCAAGGATGCTACATTTGATACATAACTAATAAACTAATATAGACTGTACATTCTTTTTTATTACATCAGTTATATTTGCAAAACTGTCAAACATTGTTACGTATATTGTGAAAAGATATTGTGAGACAATTATGTTTCAAGATGAAAATCATCATAAAACAATGCAATAATGTTAAAAATATCAAATAGTGTTGATAGCACAAGTCTTGTGAATCGCAATAAAAATCTACAATATTATCGAACTACATGAAATAAATAGATTTCACTGGATAAATGATGTTATTGACAAAGACAAGACACCACAATGATGTCATATAAATATTAAACTTTTACAATGAACCTAAATGGGGCAGCTATGTTTTTAAGTTCCATGGGCTACTCCTTAGCTGGATATCACATCAGAAGATACATAGGTGGCATATAGGCAGGATACTTACAATAGAAGTGTGAGAGTGTGTTTTTTCACCGTTCTCGTAAACTGAGACTTTTCGACTACACAATTATTTTTTTATTATTGACTTCATTAATGCCATAAAAGTTAACATTTCATTGTCTTTCATTCTATGAAAGGAAAAAAAAAGCTTGCCAGCTTCGTCATTAAACACAGCCTTCATTGCATACAGTCTGACATAAGTCATTATTTGATGGACAGCACTACAAGAAATTTTACAAATATATATGAAGTAGCATATAACCATTCACAGTGAATGGTGAACTTCTATCAATACTTTGTTAGTTTTTATTGTGAAGATTTTGTTCACAAGATACCTGTGAATACTCCTCACAATTGGTAAGTTTCTCAGCCTTTCCTCCATAAGGGTCATTATTGTGGCCCTTTGGGCTTTAACAATTATATCACTGTGTTGGTTGAGATGAGCAACTGTGTCTGCGAATATGGCAATGACAAAGTTAAGCAATATAATATCACAGATTATGTGTACAGACAGTTTAATGTATATAACAGCTTTTATCAGTTAAATCTTTGAAAAAGCTTAGTGCTACAAATTTCTGCCGTTCAGACATCATTATGACCTGGTTAATGAAAAAGATCAAGGTGAACCTTCCATTCATGTTAGCATGGGCCCTGACCAGACTTTTCCTGATAGGTGTCCATGTATACTCCACAATGGTAGAATCCTCCACTACGACCATGCTAAATCACCATGAAAAGGGAAATTTGACAACTGTATCCAATGAGACTATGTTCGTCGTCCCACGACCAACAAAATTTCAGGGTTTTCTTGCTGGTTACATTGTTATTCACTCAGTGTTTAGCATATTATTTGATGTTTTTGAGACCATTATCTTCTAGGATAAATGGACCAATTTTGTCACTACACCCTGGGGTATGAAAAATGGAATGGCACATTTGATGTTCTATCAGATACTACTCTCTACAATTTACATCGCGATGATAATTGCTTATTGTAATGAACTTGCATGCTACTTTCACTATCCATTTTTGCCACAAGAAATTCTAAGTTTCCTTTTGCAGCAATTGACAGTTTATTGCCATGGCTTATTATGTTTTTTGTACAGCTACTACCTTATATTGGCCATTATGTGATTATAGTACAACGACTCACTCGTGACTACTTGAAGTTCTGCTTCATTTCGACGATGTTTCAGATGGCGTTCTTCCTAACAATCTATCGATCAAGTCATTCGATTCTGATGAAGTCACTCTCAAATTTTCAGCCATTGGTTTTACACTAAGCTAGCATACTTGGTTCACAGTCTTGTGGTTGGTAACAGTCCACTTGATGCTGTGACGGCATCAAGTCATCCGCTATACGCTTACATGGAGATGCTTATCTTCTGCATTTGTCAAGTAATATTGCTTAATTTTGTCATCGCTATATTTTCTGACACTCTATCACAGTTAAATAGTCACAGTGACATTCTTGTGAGTGCCCAAAGAGCTGAAGTAACTTTCTTGATTGAAGAAAGACTGAAGAATCTACCATTAATGAAGAGTTTTCATTGAAATTCACCACTCTGTATAGAATTTAGTATGTGACTTTTTATCAATGTACCTTGACAACTTAATTGAGCTTTTCACCACTTTTTATGGTCCTGTAATGCAACTTGTCTTCTAATGATGATTGATGAATGAGAGGAAGTTTCAATATTATGCATTTTTCCCCCAGGGACATTTTTGTAAATGCCCATAGCCACCATGTGTGTCCTTACTGAGGACCATTACAAATCAACCTTTCCTGAAAAGTTATACGTTGAAAAAAGCATCTAAGCATCTGATTGTATATGATAAAAAAAGTCGAATCAAGTCTTGTTGGGATTGCCACACACTGTAATACACCTTTGATACAAGGTCAGGTGGACATTTAGCCAACATGAAGCCATCGTCAACATTACGTCAATGTGACATGTTATCTGGATCATTGTCCAATCCTCAGGTTGACGTTCAGCCGACGTGAAACCACTGTGACCAACATTAGGTCAATGTCAAAGTCAATGTCAAGCCAAGGTGACATGTTATCTGGATCATTGTTTGCTCAATCGTCATCATATACCACCATATAAAAATCTTTTGAATGATATCCGTTCTGGACACTACATGCACATTTACAGTATTAACTTAGGTTCAAGTCAAACCTGCAAGCCCATGTAGATAATACTAAGTAATACTAACAGAACCAGAAAAATCTTGACATGCAGTCAATGTTATTCGACTTAACGAGCACTAACATTATCTTCAGACTGTGAAACCAACATCCAACGTTGTGAAATGAATTCAAATAATGTTTATTATATATCCACAATTATTTGAGTACAACATCAAATTTTCCATACGCCAGATAGCTTCAGCTAGCATTCAGTGGCTTTGACATATTTACCAATTTTAATGTAATGTGATCACTATACTTAATTGATCTAGCATTACATAATAGCTCCTATTCTCAGAATTTGCCTTTCATCAAATAAATATTGATGACAAACACTGAATTCTCAGGATAAACACCATTAGTCATTAATGGTTGCAATGTTTAAACATCTGAGCTTTTAGCATTTCACATTGCAAACAGAGTAAACACCAAATCATGCTTTTACGCTGGTGCGCTTGAATGATAAATAGTTCACTTTGATCAACAGACACAGCCTGATAGGTTGCTGTGAGAATTAACATACATTTTTATGGAACTTTGCTGTATTACAGAAGTATCAGAAGCCGACAAATTTAAAAAAACCAGGAATATCCTCAAAATGGCTGACAAGATATGCTGCTTTGATCATCATATTCCAAATCGTAAATGGATCAAAGATATAATATCAAATGATGCAGATAGTATAGAAAGAATTCTAAAGAGGAATAGCAACAGCAGAAGACATGATTTACTGCACAAAAAACTAGAGACAGCACAAGAGAGAAAGGAGACAAAACACAACATTGAACTATCAATTTCTTATGCTGCTGCATTTGCTGCATTTGATGTTATCAAAGTGCTATTGGATTATGGTGCAGAGATTGATGCTTGCGACAGTCATGGTAATAATGCACTTCATTGTTTAGCCTTACAAAGTTATCTGAGTAGTCATGATGTTGAAAATGACTGTGTGAAAAGCTTTCAATGGATCATGAAAAATATACCACCAATTAAATTTGACACATTAATGAGAACTTCAAATAAACAAAACTTAAATCCACTGGATTATGCTGCACAATTAGACGCCTGGGATCTGTTTGTGGTTATGTTTGACACACGCAAAATTGAGGAGAATGTGTTGGGAGTTTACACATTGAATTGGTATGATGTCACTGATTATGAAGGTGAGCAGAGAAGACCATTCAATATACTCTGCTTCGTAGCATTAATGTCAGCAGAGTCATTGCAAAATCCTAGTGCCATAAAGCTATGGCAATCAGATTTAATACAGACGTGGCTGAGGAAAAAACTGAATGTAACCTTACCTATTTTAATTATTTGGGCTTTAATAAGATTTGCTCTTGTTAGCGCCCATGTCTTCTACACTTTAGAAGGACCTGCTGTCACAAATTCCACTGAATATAGTAATCAAACTCAGAATGTTCTGTGCTCATTGCAACATATATCCATTGCGGTGTACATTATAATCCATGCTACAATAGGAATTATCTTTGATATAGTAGAAAATATGTCTTAGTGGAAGTTATGGGAAAACATGACATCAACTCCAAGAGGCATGAAGAATGGAATAATACACTTTGGATTTTACCAATTATTATTATTTACAACACACATTATTTTGGTTGTTGCTTATAGCAATGAACTTGCAAAATGTTTTACTGCACCATTTCTATCATTAGAAATGCAAAATTACCTTTTTACGTTTATTGACATCTTGCTACCATGGTTAATTCTGTATTTCATCCAATTGTTACCGAAATGCAGCTGATAATATACATGTACACCCTTTTCACACGGCAGCCATATTGGCATTTTTGCTTCATTGACCTCATTTTAGTTATGTAATACACTATGAAGTCATGTGAAAGTGTATTAAATTTTATTTCATAATTTCCTACTCAAGGCTAGGCCATATACTGGGGTACAATGTGGGTGTCAGTCTGGAATCTTGTCATCATTGCTTACAAAAGATACTTGGCAGTTTTTCATCCATTCCAACATCAAGATTTCACTAAAAAGAAAGCTTACTGAACAATCCTCATTGGGTATCCTCTCTCCATAAGTGTCACTACTTGAGCCTATTTGCAAGTAAGACTTAAAAAAAACATAAAATTTTTTTTCTGGGATTCCTTACAACACATGTATTCATGTGGCCAAATGTAAACAATAATAATTTTAATATTAAATCAAATAGCACCGTCATAAAAAAGTCATTAAGATGTTACTACGGTATCATGACTTTGAAAAGTTTATACAATGATATCAATAAGTTTTACCCTAGGGGTGATTGAAAATCAAGAGTTATATAAAGTTTTTATAGCAAAAAATATATGGCATTTTAAGCAGCATACCAATCGACATGCAAATTCAATTGTTATAAATGTGCATCACAAAATTAGGATTATTGCTATGTATATGTACTAACTGCAAAACACATTCAGATAATCATATGGTGGACCGCCACTCCAGCAAAGGCCTCCAGTAAATAAGTCGAGATTGGGCTCCAAACTAGCCAATCAGCAGAGACCCAAACGTTATATTTGAATTAGTTGATCCCGCCGTGACATGGCCTAAAGCTCTGACCACGTGACCCACATGAATAAATTATGATAATACCTCAACTTTGCGAGATTTGCCTGGGGTACATTTCCTGGGTGTGGACCGCATGCTAGCGGCATCAAATGCCTTAATGTGGGTCTCCATAGGCTGTCATAATGTATTTGTTGCATAATCCATACTTGTACTATATTTCTGTCCAAATAAAAGTCTTCTGTATCTTTGTATCCACATAATAATACTGCAGTGATGTTCACTTTAGTCATTTGTGACAGACCAGGGCACATGTGTGTATGGTTCTTTAATGAAGGGAAAAGCTGGTGAGAAGTTCTTCACTGCATTTTCTATCAGCACCCTATTCACCTATTGGGGCATTCCAGGCTTGCTGTTATTTTTGTTGTAAAGTTTTGTGGTGTTGACATTCCGGAAGCGACAACAACAAAGCAACTTAGAAAACAGTCTTGTCATTGACTCTGCCACTACAGAATTGGCAAAGACAGCAAGTGTTGTTACCATTATATTCCTCATTGCATTCGACTGGGATATATGGTAAATCAAACTACAGTGGAATCTCATAATTAAAACTGCACAGGTGAATTGGAACGGGTTTGGATTTTTGCAGTAATCTGAAACATAGTGACTAACCATAAATGCTCCATTATGCATATTTATTATGTTTGATTGTTTGTTTTGTTTTAATATCTTTATTATGCAAACAAATTTGGCCTTGTGGAGGGAGTCAACTATTATTTTCGTCGGTTATTGCCCACTCAGAACAATAGGAAAACCGTCTTAGTGGAAAATAAGGGATAGATAATGACCGCGTTTGAGTGAATGTGCAATTTATCCGAGGCTTTAGCTGATGATTAATTGCATTATCACGAAAACAAGGTCATTATCTAACATATGCCACTTGTTTTGTTTGTAGTTGTTTGTCATAGCTTTAGACACTTAACAACGGAGACAGCGACTACTTTACCTTTACCAGCTGAATAGTAGGTTTTTGGATATTAGTGATTTCCTGGAAGAAGAATCATTAAATGAAGCATCATTTGATTAGGGAGCAACACAGTTGCTGCATATTCCGACTCAGTCACTTTTCCAGGCCAAAAGGAGCAGCAGATATGATGAGGATATCAAAACTGAAAATGCATTTACTGATTAATTGTTGGATAGGATACCTGCTAATACACTGAAAAGCACTGAATCTGCAGTTAGGACATAATATTATGAAGCTTGGCGTTTGTGGCGAGAGAGTCTACAAGTCCGATTTTTG
This sequence comes from Alitta virens, assembly GCA_932294295.1. Taxonomy (NCBI): domain Eukaryota; kingdom Metazoa; phylum Annelida; class Polychaeta; order Phyllodocida; family Nereididae; genus Alitta; species Alitta virens. The sequence continues at coordinate 33,048,085 of OW028584.1, forward strand.
TAAATGGGATTAATGGCTGGCAAGGTATGTCACTTATTCTGTGTTGTTTAGACTGTTTAGGAAAATAAAATATGGTAATAAAAATAATTAAAAGAAAGCAAATTTGCTTTTTTTTTTCAGTGTTGTCAGTTTTCAAAGGTGAGCACTAAGCATGTTCAGCAGCAGACTTTTTTCCGATAATTTGGTAAGTAAGTAAATATAGTCCAGTGGTGAATCCAGGAAGTTTTTAAAGGGCCCCCCCCCCTTTAAAAACTTCAAACATCAAAAATGCAAGGAAAGTAGGCTAAAATTTCAGGAAATATAGCATGTCTGATATCATGAGATAGGAAATATTCTGTAGAGTAAGAATTTTGAACACCCTCTTGATCCTGCAATGTGGTGTCACAATTGAATTTTATTCGCACCCATATGAAGTTTTTTTTACCAGATACTACCTGCCTAGGGATCTATTAGTATTATTTAGATTCTGTTATAGTAAATTTTTTTTTGTCATTCATAGGTTTACTGATGAAGCCAGAACAGTGGATGGCAACCCTTACTCGCCTTCTTCCTTGACCTGTTTAATTGCTGGTCTTCAACGTTATGGCAGGGACGTCTTGAAAATTCAAGAATTTAGGCTGTTTGATAAAGGAAATGCGTTATTCAGCACTTTGCGGGACTCCCTGGACAGAAGGCGAAAATTTTTGCTAGCAAATGGAGAAGGGCAGGAACATCAGTGGTCACAGTGGGAAAGTTACATGTGCGACGCGGTTATATCAAGAAAATCATATTTGAATTTTTATTTAGAAAGCTGAAGTTTTGCAATGGAATTAACAATGTTTGTGAATTTTCAGTTGCGAGGGTGTGGTGTGTCCTGTAAGTAATGGCATTTATTAATAAGTGTTATAATTTTAAGTTGAAGACTCAGTTCAGTTTTCTAAGTGTTAAAGTTGTTGCAATTTTTTTGTTTGATCACTTGCTTATGACGTTCTCCCCTTAAGACTTTTATTTTCTTATTATATAAGATTTTCATTTGATTGTTGTGTTTTGTTTCATTGTTTTACTACAACTTGTAGCCAGTCAAGTGTGACCATATTCTCCCAGGTATATGCAATTTATCCCCCTGGAATCTTGGCCTCTGATTGGATGAAAAAGGTGAACAGTGGTATAACTATTACATAAACATATTGGAGGCTAAGACTTGCAAGTTTGTGTTTGCTCCACAATAATTGGTATACCTGCATCTGGGTGCACACACTGGAAAACTTACAGTTCAATCAGGGTGCAAATGTTGAAATCTCACACCTAAATCAAAGTACAAATAACTCACAACTCAAATTAACGTGCACACACTGACAACTTACACCTAAATCAAATACATGTTTCATTTTCTGAAGAAACAAAGCAATACTCAAGCCAACAAGGTAACATTGTTAAAACCTATCTGACATAACTAAGACCTAATCAAAACAGTTTGTTTGACTAAATCACTCATGATGTCACGGAGTAAGTTTGAAAGACTATTCTATGTAATTATTACAACAATAATAAATCGAGCTGCAAAATACTTGACATTAGGCATCCGTTCGGTTACACCTAAATTAGGTTTAAAGTACTTTCTTTGTAGCTGGCAACCATCCAGGCTTTCACAGAGGGGTTAACAAATTAAAATGCATAGCGGGGACCACTGAATTTTGTAATATTTTTTAATTAAAATGAACTAGGCCCTAAATCCGCCAGTGATATTCTGTCTAAAAATATAATACCTTCTTTTTCAGGTAATATTTTGTGGGGAACATTGGGCTTGCCAAGTATGAGAATGGACCCCTTGGCAGAAAATTGGATTGGTGTTTGCAACATTCAATTCTATTGCCAATCCATTTGTTTACACCATGTTAATGCCAGTTTATAGAAAAAGTTTAATGGCAACATTTGGGTATGAGAAAATCATGAAAATTTTGGAAAAACCACAAAAACCCCAATCTGAAGAATCCATTTCCAGCACAAAGACTACTAAGACAGCTTAAAACAATCAAGGATGCTACATTTGATACATAACTAATAAACTAATATAGACTGTACATTCGTTTTTATTAAGTCAGTTACATTTATTGTGAAAAGATATTGTGAAACAATTATGTTTCAAGAGATAATAGACTTGAAAATCATCATAAAACAATTGCATGAATGCAATAAAGTTAAAAATATAAAATAGTGCTGATAGCACAAGTCTTGTGAATCGCGATAAAAATCTACAATATTATCGAACTACATGAAAAAAAAATATTTCACTGGATAAATGATGTTATTGACAAAGACAAGACACCACAATGATGTCATATAAATATCAAACTTTGAACCATAAATGGGGCGGCTGTATTTTTAAGTTCCATGAGCTACTCCTTAGCTGGATATCACATCAGAAGATACATAGTTGGCATATAGGCAGGATACTTACAATAGAAGTGTGAGAGTGTGTTTTTTCACCTTTCTCGTAAACTGAGATTTTTTGACTACACAACAGTTATTTTTTTATTATTGACTTCATTAATGCCATAGAAGCATTGTTGCTGCAGCCTTTATTCATTAACCTACACGATCCCGAAATTCATTGCCTACAGTCTGACATAAGTGATTTATTTGATGGACAGCACTACAGCAAGATTACACATATATAAGAAGTAGTATGCACACATATAACCATTCACAGTGAATGGTGAACTTCTATCAGTACTTTGTTATTTTTTATTATGAAGATTTTGTTCACAAGATACCTGTGAATACTCCTCACAATTGGTAAGTTTCTCAGCCTTTCCTCCATAAGGGTCATTATTGTGGCCCTTTGGGCATTAACAATTATATCACTGTGTTGGTTGAGATGAGCAACTGTGTCTGCGAATATGGCAATGACAAAGTTAAGCAATATAATTTCACAGATTATGTGCACAGACATCTCTAAAATGGCATAAAATGGATTTTCAGTTACAGTTTCAATATCTACTGGACTGTTTCCAACAATTAAACTGTAACTTAAATACATTAGCTTAATGATTCCTAATGGCTGGAATTTTGAAAAGACAGTAAACAGAATAGAACGACTAGATCGTACTATGGTAAGCCAGAAAGCCATCTCAAACACAAATGAAATAAAACAGAACAGAACAAAGTTGCAGGCGAGTCGCTGAATAATAATGACGTAATGGCCAACATATGGCAAAGTTTGAATGAAAAACATTATCAGCCATGGTAGTAGGACATCAATGCGTAAAAGAAAGTATTGTTGGATTTGTGGAGGTAAGAATGGTGAGGCAAAGCACTTGGCTAGTTCATTGCTGTATGCTATCATCATGATTACATACAATGTTGCAAGCAATAGCTGGTAAAATCCAATATGAGTGATGCCATTTTTCTTGCCTGCAGGCACAGCAACTATTGCACTCCATTTTTTCCACAACAGACTGACTTCTACTATATCGAATAACAAACCAATAAAAGCATGACTGAAAATATACATTGCAACAATACAATGTAGAGCAGTAGCATGGGTATCCACAACACAGACCTCTGTGTCCATCAATGTCTGATTGAGTCTTTCAGGAGAACAGGAAAATGGTCCTTCTAAAGTGTAATATATATGGGCGCTAATAAGAAGGAATCTCGTAAGGGCCCACATTATCAGGAATGGTAAATTGACCATGATTTTCTTCATCAACCATGTCACTATAATGCCTGAGCGAAAGAACCTTGTTGCACTGTCATTCTGTAAAGATTCTACAGACATGAATGCAGTTAAATATAGTAAACTGTAAGGTCTTCTGTTCTCGCCTTCATACTCAGTGACATCAAAATAACTAGTTTGATAAACTCCTGACAGTTTCTCTTCAACTTTACATATCTCAAACATAGCCATAAACAAATCCCAGGTGTCTAACTGTGCAGCATACTCAAGTGGATTTAGATTTTGCTCATTTGAAGTTTTTATCATCTCTTCAAATACATTTGGTGGTACAGTTTTCATGATCCATTGAAAGCTTTTGATACAGACATATTCAGCCTCCTGCCCACTCAAATGACCTCTAAGGACCAAACAATGTAGTGCATTGTTACCATGACTGTCGCAAACATCAATCCCAGCACCATAATCCAATAGCACTTTGATAACATCAAATGCAGCAAATGCCACAGCATAGCAAATTGACAGTTCAATGTTATATTCTGCATTTTGGTTTCTAAACTTTTTATCATGTGAATCAGTGTGCGTGTCTAGTTTCCCGTGCAGTAGTTTATGTCTTCTGGCTTTGCTAGTCCTCTGCAAAATTTGTTCAACGACTTCATCATTATTTGACATGATAGCCTTAATCCAATCATGGTCTGTGTAAAATTCATAATATTCTAGTGTCATGGCCGTTTAAGATCCTATGTTAACTGACCAAATTGAATGAAATAACAATGCCACAACAGTTCGGTTACACAGGAAAGCTAAGCATGATGGCAATAAAATACGGCTTCTGGCGATCTACCTGTTCACGAGAGGTTTACAAACAATAGCTGCACGCGTTATCAATTAATGTCTAATGGGATATTTTTTATGATTCAGTCAAATGAGATGACGGTCACGTTCGCAAGGAATGAAATAAGTGCATTCAGCAACTCCGTTAAAAGCCTCTACTGGGAGAGGTAGTAATGTTAATTAATGACTGTTCTGGTGACTCACGTACACAATATACTGACATCCAAGGAAACAGGTGGATTTTATAATCCCATAAAGACATCCATGATTTGTAGTAGAATGTTGGCTATGTCTGTAAAACATTGCATGATATAGATTTAAACTCATTAGTATAAAAATTGATGGACTCGTCAAACCCTCTTCGGCAATGTATTTCAGCAAATTTTCCAACAATTTAAAAGCAAAAGATTTGAGGAAAAGAAATATTTTCTAATCTTAGACTAAAGTTATGAGTATGCAGGTAAATGGTTTCACATTTTGGAGACCTTCCTAGACTACTCTTAACGCAGTTTAAATGTGAAGGTTCAAATGATTGGCTGTCTCGAGCAGTGCTGAACACATCTGATCCAACTTTCTTGCTGTTTTCTTGCTGTCGTCTTATTTTTTTTTGTCTTCAATGTGTTTTACACCACAAGCTATCCACCTTTACATGCTTTATAACACTTAGGCATGTATATGTAAGGAACAATAGTGGACTCACACGTATGCATTGATGTACCAGTTTCACACTGTGAGGCAGCGTCACGGATACAAGGGGCGCTGTTGCATCACAGGTCTGGTGTTTGTTTTATTGATGATGCCATCTAGTATTGTACATTGGCAACGTCATGTATTTCCATTTGCACATAATCGTGCCTCCTCCACTGGAGAGCAATCTTGTGACATCACCAATGTGAAAGTCCTCTTTTTTAGAAATATTTCTATATATATATATATATTACATATACTATTGTAGGTATAAGAACAGAAGCACATACAAGCATTATAAATTTTATTGAACAAGCGACTAGATTGCTTTGCTGGATTGTGTATAAAAACAATAATTTGGGCTTGTAGTTAATGATATACTAATATGTGTACAGATGTGGACTACAGACTTATGTTCCTAATGGATTCCATTAATTCATTAGCTCATGTGGAAGAATAAAAGTGTTTTTATTAATACACTATTCAGATCATTGTTTGTAACAATACTTGACTGTATTTGTCAGTCAAGCTGCGTGGATACACCTCATAACTTGTCAGAAACCTATGACACAACATGAAAATATTATAAATATTAAACAGGCATGGAATGCCACTCCCCGCTCAGGGATAAAGATTGGATCGAGGCTCTAATATCCAATGATGTGGAAAAAGTGACCAAAGTTTTAAAATGGTGCAATAAATCAAGGAGACATGACCTTTTGCACAGTTCATTGTGTACTAAGTCTGACACGAGCGATGAAATATTTTAACAACAGGTAAAGGAACATAACATTGAACTATCGATTTCTTATGCTGCTGCATTTGCTGCATTTGATGTTATCAAAGTGCTATTGGATTATGGTGCAGAGATTGATGCTTGCGACAGTCATGGTAATAATGCACTTCATTGTTTAGCCTTACGAAGTTATCTGAGTAGTCAGGATGTTGAAAATGACTGTGTGAAAAGCTTTCAATGGATCATGAAAAATATACCACCAATTAAATTTGACACAATGATGAGAACTTCAAATAAACAAAACTTAAATCCACTGGATTATGCTGCACAATTAGACACCTGGGATCTGTTTGTGGTTATGTTTGAGACACACAAAATCGAGGAGAATGTGTTGGGAGTTTACACATTGAATTGGTATGATGTCACTGATTACGAAGGTGAGCAGAGAAGACCATTCAATATACTCGGCTTTATAGCATTAATGTCAGCAGAGTCATTGAAAAATCCTAGTGCCATAAAGCTATGGCAATCAGATTTAATACAGACGTGGCTGAGGAAAAAACTGACTGTAACCTTACCTATTTTAATTATTTGGGCTTTAATAAGATTTGCTCTTGTCAGCGCCCATGTCTTCTACACTTTAGAAGGACCTGCTGTCACAAATTCCACTGAATGTAGTAATCAAACTCAGAATGTTCTGTACTCATTGCAACATATATCCATTGCGGTGTACATTCTAATCCATGCTACAATAGAAATTATCCTTGATATAGTGGACAATATGTCTAAGTGGAAGTTATGGAAAATCATGACATCAACTCCAAGAGGCATAAAGAATGGAATAACACACTTTAAATTTTACCAATTATTATTATTTACAATACACATTATTTTGGTTGTTGCTTACAGCAATGAACTTGCTAAGTGCTTCGCTGCACCATTTCTATCATTGGAAATGCAAACTTACCTTTTTACATTTATTGACATCTTGCTACCATGGTTAATTCTGTATTTCATCCAATTGTTACCCTACATCGGTCACTATGTTATTGTAGTTCAACGACTCGCTCAAGACTTTATACGATTTTCCTTTATAGCATTGATGATTCAAGCAGCGTTTTGGTTAACACTGGTTCGATCAACTCACTCTGTTCTGAAAGATGCTTTCTCTGAATTTTTACCACTCAATTTTAATGATGGTATATACCTGATTAATCGTGTTATGAGTGGAAACTCTCCTGTTGATGCATTGACCGCTACAAAGAGTCCGTTCTACATATATTTTGAAATGCTAAGCCAAATAATTGGAAACACTATACTATTTAACTTTGTCATTGCTATATTTTCTGATACAGTTGCACATCTTAGTAACTACAGTGACATTTATGTAAATGCACAAATGACTGCTGTGTATGTCACCGTTGAAGGCCGTATGACAAATCTCCCTCTGCTGAAAAACTTTTATAACTACATGATAAAGAAAAACTTCATAGTTGAGAAAGACAAGGTGCTGTTGGAAGTTTGCCAAACGTAACAATTTGGTGCGCAAACCGAAGCCCACCTGATATAACCTCACAATGGCCACTGTTTATCACAATACTTATATCTGAGTACAAAGAAAGGGCAATGAGGCAAAATGCCAACATGGCTGCCGTGTGAAAAGGCTATTATAATGGGTGCTGAGGAGCAGTTTTGAATGCTAGAGACCATCAGCAGGGCTGGTCAGTGCCTTAAGTCAACTTTTTACATATTCAACTAGACCGAAACATTGCTGCCATTTGCAAGAGCGCCAATAGGCGTGCTTTAAACAGAACACATTACATTGGGCCATTCTAATAGGGTGCGATATTAAACTTGACGTACATAATAAATCCATTTCACTACATGTCTTTTGACCTGTTTGACAAATGTAAATATAACAAAGAAATCATGGAAGACTGACATTTTTAGTGGACTTCATTGACAAGCCCAACTACACTGTTTGTATCAAAAATATTTAAATTCTATGAATTGGCACCGACTTTGCAAGAACTGTTCCAATGCAATGTTATCGGACTAACAACTCTCGTCGTGATGCAATTTGTTGGACTAAGTTTCAGCTGAGTGCAGTGCTCGACTTCATGACACATGCATGATTTGCTATCAAGGATTATCATATGATAATAACTCTTTTCGTTGCACTGATACATACTCATTACATCCAACATTTTCCTAATTTTTTTATTACCCTGAATTATCAACCTGTGTGGAATTGAACTTTGTGTCCCAAGCCCATCATTTGGCCTACTCGGAGCCTATGTAACTCATGATCTTCTCATAGCTTCAGTAAAAGCCATGAGCATAGTCACTTTTAATGAGAGTCGCTTAAGGTCTAAGCCATTGTTCTCTGGCCATGTTCTAAACATGTTCAACACTACATCTCCCACCCAAGTATCCATGTACCTTGGCTGCGGTGGTTGTCTGTGGAACATCCCTTTTAATAAAGTGCATGCCCTGTAGAGAAATTTGTGAAAAGTTTATACAATGATATAAATAAATTTTACCCTATGGGTGATTAAAGATCAAGAGTTATATAAATTGTTAATAGCAAAAAATATATGAAACCCAGATGGCATCTTAAGCAGCATACCAATCGACATGCAAATTCAAAATTGTTATAAATGTGCATCACAAAATTAGGATTAATGCCATGTATATGTACTAACTGCAAAACACATTCAGATAATCATATGGTGGACCGCATGCTAGCGGCATCCAATGCCTTAGTGTGGGTCTCCATGGGCTGTCATAATGTATTTGTTGCATAATCCATACTTGCACTATATTTCTGTCCAAATAAAAGTCTTCTGTATCTTTGTATCCACATAATAATACTGCAGTGATGTTCACTTCAGTCATTTGTGACAGACCAGGGCACATGTGTGTATGGTTCTTTAAAAAAATGGGAAAAGATGGCGAGAAGTTCTTCACTGCATTTTCTATCAGCATCCTATTCACCTTTTGGGGCATTCCAGGCTTGCTGTTATTTTTGTTGTATGGTTTTGTGGTGTTTGCATTCCGGAAGCGACAGCAACAAAGCAACTTAGCAAACAGTTGTGTCATTGACTCTGCCACTGCAGAATTGACAAAGACAGCAATAGTTGTTACCGTTATATTCCTCATTGCATTCGACTGGGATATATGGTAAATCAAACTACAGTGGAATCTCATAATTAAAACTGCACAGGTGGATTAGAACGTGTTTGGATTTTTGCAGTAATTTACACTCCTTATCTGAAACGTAGAGACTAACCATGAATGCTCCATTATGCATATTTAATTTGTTTGATTTTAATATATTTATTATGCAAACAAATTCGGTTTGCACTGTGGATGGAGTCAACTATTATTTTCGTCGGTTATTGCCCGCTCAAAACAATAGGAAAACCGTCTTAGTGGAGAATAAGTGATAGATAATGACCGCGTTTGAGTGAATGTGCAATTTATCCGAGGCTTTAGCCGATGATTATTGCATTATCACGAAAACAAGGTCATTATCTAACTTATGCCACTTGTTTTGTTTGTAGTTGTTTGTCATAGCTTTAGACACTTAACAACTGAGACAGCGACTTCTTTACTTTTAATCTTAAAGCAGCATTTCACTGATTTCAAATTGAATGACCAGCTGAATAGTAGGTTTTTGGATATTAATGATTTCCTGGAAGAAGAATCATTAAATGAAGCATCATTTGATTTGGGAGTAACACAGTTGCTGAATATTCCGACTCAGTCACTTTTCCAGACCAATAGGAGCAGCAGATATGATGAAGATCTCAAAACTGAAAATGCATTTACTGACATTGTTGGATAGGATACCTGCTAATACACGGAAGTAAATATAGTCCAGTTACGGATCCAGGAAGCTTTTAAAGGGGGCGACATCAAAAGAGTAAGAATTTTGAGCACCCTCTTGGTCCTGCAATGTGGTGTCATAATTGAATTTTATTCGCACCCATATGAAGTTTTTTACCAGATACTACCTGCCTAGGGATCTATTAGTATTATTTAGATTCTGTTATTGTAAAAAAAATTTGTCATTCATAGGTTTACTGATGAAGCCAGAACAGTGGATGGCAACCCTTACTAGCCTTCTTCCTTGACCTGTTTAATTGCTGGTCTTCAACATTATGGCAGGGACGTCTTGAAAATTCATGAATTTAGGCTGTTTGATAAAGGAAATGCATTATTCAGCACTTTGCGGGAATCCCTGGACAGAAGGCGAAATTTTTTGCTAGCAAATGGAGAAGGGCAGGAACATCAGTGGTCACAGTGGGAAAGTTACATGTGCGACGCGGTTATATCAAGAAAATTATATTTGAATTTTTATTTAGAAAGCTGCAGTAATGCTTGATTTCCTTAATTTGAAGTTTTGCAATGGAATTAACATTGTTTGGGAATTTTCAGTTGCGAGGGTGTGGTGTGTCCTGTAAGTAATGGCATTTATTAATAAGTGTTATAATTTTAAGTTGAAGACTCAGTTCAGTTTTCTAAGTGTTAAAGTTGTTGCAATTTTTTGTTTGATCACTTGCTTATGATGTTCTGCCCTTAAGACTTTTATTTTCTTATTATATAAGATGTTCATTTGATTGTTGTGTTTTGTTTCATTGTTTTACTACAACTTGTAGCCAGTCAAGTGTGACCATATTCTCCCAGGTATATGCAATTTATCCCCCTGGAATCTTGGCCTCTGATTGGATGAAAAAGGCGAACAGTGGTATAACTATAACATAAACATATTGGAGGCTAAGACTTGCAAGTTTGTGTTTGCTCCACAATAATTGGTATACCTGTATCGGGGTGCACACACTGGAAAACTTACAGTTCAATCAGAGTGCAAATGTTGACATCTCACATCTAAATCAAAGTACAAATAACTCACAACTCAAATTACTGTGCACGCACTGACAACTTACACCTAAATCAAACACATGTTTCATTTTCTGAAGAAACAAAGCAATACTCAAGCCAAACAAGATAACATTGTTAAAACCTATCTGACATAACTAAGACTTAATCAAAACAGTTTGCGAGTTTACAGTTTGTTTGACTAAATCACTCATGATGTCACGGATTAAGTTTGAAAGACTATTCTACGTAATTATTACAACGATAATAAATCGGGGTGCAAAATACTTGACATTAGGCATCCGTTGGGTTGCACCTAAATCAGGGTTAAAGTACTTTCTTTGTAGCTGGCAACCATCCAGATTTTCACGGAGGGGTTAACAAATTAAAATGCATAGCGGGGACCACTGAATTTTGTAATATTTTTAAATTAAAATGAACTAGGCCCTAAATCCGCCACTGATATTCTGTCTAAAAATATAATACCTTCTTTTTCAGGTACTATTTTGTGGGGAACATTGGCCTTGCCAAGTATGAGAATGGAACCCCCTAGGCAGAAAATTGGATTGGTGTTTGCAACATTCAATTCTATTGCCAAACCATTTGTTTACACCATGTTAATGCCAGTGTATAGAAAAAGTTTAATGGCAACATTTGGGTAGGATAAAATCATGAAAATGTTGGAAAAACCACAAAAACCCCAATCTGAAGAATCAATTTCCAGCACACAGACTACAAAGACAGTGTAAAACAATAAAGGATGCATATTATTGATAACTAATGTTACCCTTAATAAAGTCATTTCTATACAGACAGTATTTGTTCTATTTACTGAACACCAGAGGACAGTATGGTTCAATAGGTGGACGGTCCTGTCCACTAGGTGGACAGGGGGCAGCACCCACATGTACAGAGATTAATTCTCTGTACATTTCATTCGACACATGTTTTTTACATGGTCAAGGTGTACTGGCAAACTGGGTAAGTTTACTTTAATTACTGGATGAACGAAATGAATGAAGTTTGTATTTTATATTTTATTAATAGCACTTTATAAGGTATATATATTCTTAATTATAGGGTAGCTGTAAAAGGTATCCAGTAGTTTGTCAAAGTTATTGGATTATATAATATATTGAGTTTGGGATTCCATCGAAGAATACCAACAAGGGTATATCCCATATCTATGGAATTTATGGAATCTCCAGACAACACAACCTAATTTATATTTCTTCGGAGACTTGCACTATTCAGCTATTTTGCTCTATAGAACTTGGTGTGAAGAGTAAAAAAAAAAAGGATTAAGTTCACTGATCCACCTTCAGAGACTTCGTTGTCCTTAAGCTGATTCATACTCCCCAACACCGGATTGTTATTTGTGATTGTGTTTTTTGTTTGGTCATTTTATCTGGATTTACTTTGGGAGCTGCTGTTAGGTCACTAGCCTTGAGGACCTGTCAGTGACCTGACCTTCCCTTCAACCTGACCTAGTTGAGAGTGACCCGGTTGGAGTGACATTGACCTTTGGATGTCACATGTCTTGAAGTAACATTTTGAGATCACATGACTTACAAAGTTCATTGACATTTATTTACCAATGATAGTTGGTGCTTACATGTCATAAGTTGTGCCACATTTTGTTTTATTTAAGTTTATAATTTGATGTTCTCTGACACATTGATTTAATTTTATCATAAGTGGTTTTGATTTTTGATAAGTTAATTTCAGTTGTGAAACCAATTTGGTACTTCGCATTACTGATGTTTAGTTATTTACTTAGTACTGTCCTGTGATATACGTGCAAGTTTAGTATTCACCTAATACCATTCATTGTTATAGACAGACTAACCGTCAAGTTAAACATACCCTTAGGTTAATAACATAGTAAGTTCATTACTTACATTGCAAAATAATATTAAGTGATACTTTTTCACTTATTCGAAAGTTTTCAAATTATTTCAATTTTTTTCACATTTTATAAATTTAATACATTTTTATTTCAAAATTATTTTATCTTTAATTAACTTCAATTTTAAGTGTTTCATTCAGTGTACAGTTTACTTGTGTCAGTATATACAATGTCGGATGAAGAGTCAAACAAAGCAGAGGCTGCATTTGCACCTGTTGAGGCTGAACCGGTTGATTGGAACCAGTTTGTTCTCGCTTTGTCTCCAGAAGACAAGTCAAAGTTGCTCAGTATTTTGACTGTTACTCGACCTAAAGGAGAGGTTAAACCACCCTTGGGTCCGAACCCCACCACGACTAGTGCTGGGCCTAGGATTGTTTCCTCTGGACAGTTACCAAATTTGGACGTTAATTTGGATTATTCTAAAATCCCAAATTTGCCAAAGTTTACAGTTACAGTGTCCAAGACTGAATCATCATATCGTGTCTGGCGTTTCGAGATTGAAAAATTTAAGACAATCTTTCAGCGAAAATGTGATAAAGCGTGTCATACACCGATCAGTGTCTGGTACTGCTGCGGAAATTTTGAGAAGTCTTGGACAAGATGCAACTCTGAAAGAAATCTTAAATAAATATGATCAAGTTTTTGGTGAAATTGTCAACGCCGAGAAGTTGCTCGCTGACTTCTTCACTGCTCAACAGAAGTGAACAGAGACAATTGCTGAGTGGTCTTGCAGGTTAGAAGACATCATCAGTAGCCCACAACTTAGTCGTCAATTTCCTGATAAGGACAAAATGTTCAAAACTAGGTTCTTTCATGGTTTGATTTCTGAAAAATTCCAAATGCAATTCGACATAAATTTGATCAGTCAACCTTCAGTCAGCTGATTGTTTTGGCCCGCGAAGTTGAAACTGAAAGTAGTTCCAAAGACAACAAGGCAATTGCTAAACTGCAGACAGTCGATAACTCTGATCCAATTGTAAAGAAATTGGAAGACATTGCTCAACAACTAAAAATGCTGACTTCTAAAACATCACATTATGAAGAAAGACTCAAGCAAGTGGAGTCCAACAAGTATACTCCAAAGGAATTCAGGCCAAATCAGATGACTTCAAACAAGTCTGACATAGCTCCATCTCCTGGCCTTGGCTCTTCAACTGAATTCAGGCCCCCATGTATGTTATCATTGTAACAAACCCGGCCACATAAAACGAAACTGTATCAGATATTTAAAAAACAACGGTCTGCTCCACAGGGCAGGCAGTAGACTGTACATTTGAGTGCCCAAATCAACAACTTGTTGGTCCAGCTAACGAGACTTGTGTTTTGATTTGAGGGGTTCCAGCAGTGTCATTAATGGATACTGGGTCCCAAGTTTCGTGTGTTTCGCAAAGTTTTCATGCTACACATTTATCTCAACATGAGATAAAACCGCTTGAGACCCTTATCAAGATTGAAAGTGCTGGCGGTGGCTCTTTACCTTATTTTGGTTTTATTGAAGTTAACCTGACCTTGCCAGGTAAGGTCATGGGTAAAAATAAGCTATTGCCTGTACTGCTACTGGTAACTCTGGATACAAACTATAATTTACATTGTCCAGTGCTTATTGGTACCAACGTAATTTCTGTTTGTTACAAGCAACATAATGACTTTATCGCAGAGGAACACCTTCCTTCTGCATGGAAGACAGCATTTTTGTGCATTTCAAAGAAAGCTAGCGCTCCTTCTGTATGTGCTAATATTCACACTAGTTCAGCTGTATCTATTCCACATTTCAATCAAATATTACATTTCGAGTTTGGGAAATGATGATAGTATTGTGTTGATTGATGCTAGTGAAGAATCCAGTCTTCCAGGCGGGTTAATGGTCACCCCTGTGATTTACAACAAGTCACAGATTCGTGATCATATACCAGTTCACATGGTGAACACATCCAATAAAGTCATTACTATTCCAGCTAATTGCATTGTATGCAATGCTGTCAATGTTCAATTAGCTGCCCCAATCACCGAAACAAGTTCTGAACGTTATGAGGACTTCAAAGTGTTGTTTCCACTGATGGATCTGAATAGGCGCGACATGGTCTTCCACTTTAGACCTCAAAGCTGGGTATTGGCAAGTTGATATGCATCCAGATGATATGAAGTATACAGCCTTTACAGCTGGGTGTTTGGGCTTCTATGAATGGAAACGTCTTTTTTTTGGTTAGTGAATTCCGCCGCAACTTTTCAGAAGATGATGGAGACCGTGATGGGGTCGTTGAACCTAGAATCCTGTTTGTTGTATTTGGACGACATAATTGTGTTTTCTGAAAGTTTTCAGACTCACCTCCAGCGGTTAGATGAAGTGTTGAAGCGCCTGGAGGCTGCTGGACTCAAGCTGAAACCCAGCAAATGTTGTCTGTTTCAACCTAAAATCCAGTATCTGGGCCATGTTTTGACGTCAGATGGAATACAAACAGATGATTCGAAGATAGAAAAAATCAAGAATTGGCCGACCATGACATCACGTAAGTAATTGCATCACTTCTTAGGGTTTGCCAGCTATTATAGGACGTTCATTAAGAACTATGCCAAAATCGCACATCCTTTACACAAGTCCTGTTAAGAGGTGTACCCAGCAAGAAGGCTAAAGTTGTAAAGGTCCAATCAAAGAAAGTCTACCAAGCCTTTCTTTGGGGCTCTGAGCAACAACAGGCATTTGACAACCTAATTACGGCATTGATCAGAGCTCCAGTCCTAGCTTACGCTGATTTGTCTCAAACATTTGTTCTGCAAACTGATGCCAGTTCTGTGGGCCTAGGTGCAATTCTCACACAAGAACAAAATGGACGAATGCGACCAATCGCATATGCGAGCAGAGGACTAACACCAGCAGAGAGGAATTACCCCGCTCATAATTCTTAGCCACGAAGTGGGCCATATGCGACAAATTTAATGATTATTTGTGTGGCTCTAAATTTCAGGTTCTCACAGACAACAACCCACTCACTTATGTGATGAGGAGTGCAAAGCTTGATGCCACTACTATGAGATGGGTTGCAGATCTGTCCTGTTATAATTTCGACATTAGTTACAGGTCTGGAAAGCAGAATCAGGCTGCTGATGCTTTTTCACGATTGTATGAAATTCCAGATGAGACAGTGAAAGCCATCTGTGGCCCAAAGGACGAACCACTGATTAGTTGTCTGTCCATGTCTACTGCTGTAATACCCGACTGTCTCCAGGTCGAAGATGTATTGGTGGATGACTGGTCACGTGAACAACACAATGATGAGAGTATTTCTGTGATCATGAAGGCATTGGAAGAAAATTACACACTTAAGACCAATGATCGTGAAACGCTAATGTTATGGCGACAACGAAGACGACTTAATCTGATTGATGGTATAATGTACTGAGTGTGTAAGTCAACTGACAAGGTATGCCAACAGTTGGTATTGCCAAAGAAGTTCAGGACTACAGTGTTACAATGTCTACATGATGAAATGGGACATATGGGGAAGGAACGTCTGATCAACTTGGTGAGAAGTAGATTCTTCTGGACAGGTATGCAGAAAGAGGTCAATGATTATGTAAACAGGTGTGAAAACTGTCTGAAGAGAAAACAAGGCGATCCTCGAGCAGAATTGGTGAATATCTCCACTACAAGACCCATGGAGTTAGTAAGTATGGATTTCTTGTGTTTAGAAACCTCAGTTGGTAACTATTCAAACATCTTAGTATTAACAGATCATTTCACCCGTTATGCAATGGCCTCTGCTACAAAGAATCAATTGGCTAAGACCGCAGCAAAAGTATTGATTGACCTTTTTGTAAATCACTATGGTCTGCCAGAGCGCCTGCATAGTGACCAAGGTACCAGTTTCACTAGTAAGGTCATAAGAGAGATGTGCGAGATGTTGAATATCCAACGATCGACCACCACACCATACCACCCGATGGTAACGGTCAGTGTGAGAGGATGAATAGGACTTTGCTTGACATGTTGGGTACGTTGCCCTCCGAAAAGAAGTCATGTTGGAAAGAACATCTACAGCCATTAGTACATGCATACAATTGCACTCAAAATGATGTCACAGGTTACAGCCTGTTCGAATTAATGTTTGGCCGACAACCTAGATTGCCAGTAGACATTAAATTTGGATTACACCAAGAGACTGGAGAGAAAGCATATGGTGAATTTGTACAAGATTTACAGAATAAGTTACAGAGTGCATACGACATAGTAAGAGAAAGAATTTTTAAAAGTCTCAGAGAAGACACAAGAAATTATACGACGAGAATGTCCGAGGAAATCGTCTGAATATTGCAGACCGAGTATTAGTGAAGAAGTTAAGGTTTGAAGAAGGAAGGCATAAACTGGCTAACCGTTGGGAAGATGGGGTATATGTTGTTACAGAACAACCACGTGGTGACATACCAGTGTACATTATCAAACTGGAGAATGGGAAAGGGAAAGCCCGAAGTCTCCATCGAAACAATCTACTTCCAATTGAGCCAATTGACATCAAGGATAGTAAAGGAGAGAGTGAATCGAGTGAAGAAGAGTATGTAGTGAGACAGAAAAGAACATCAAGAAAAGACAATGATATTGAGGAAGTTGAGAGACAAATCATTGGCATTGAGGAGAGAAATGCAACAGAAGAGGATACCATTGATACAGAAACTCAGAGTAGAACAGCCACTACAACAACAATACAAGAGCCTACTGAAACAGGCATTGAGAGGAGGAACGATTTGGACGTGACAAGGGATGGAGATGTTACAATTAGAGAAGACATAAGAACAGAGACGACACAAGAAGAGGATAGTACATCTGGGGGTCCACGTAGATCTACTAGGGTGAGAAAACCACCTGAAAGATCTAGGTCTGAAGACTTCATTTTATATCAGGCGCAGAATTGTGACCAAAGGGAGAAACTAGATCTTGTCACAAAATTACAAGATTTCTTAAGTTGATATTTTCAGTATCATTTTGTATTTGATGTGTGAAATTTCATATGTTTATTATGTCAGTTATTCGTGTTGATTTGAACTTTTTAATATGTAATTTGTAAATGGTGAGGACACCATTTCTCTACTAGGGGGCATATGTAACCCATAATAAAGTCATTTCTATACAGACAGTATTTGTTATATTTACTGAACACCAGAGGACAGTATGGTCCAATAGGTGGGCAGTCCTGTCCACTAGGTGGACAGGGGGCAGCACCCACATGTACAGAGATTAATTCTCTGTACATTTCATTTGACACATGTTTTTGACATGGTCAAGGTGTACTGGCAAACTGGGTAAGTTTACTTTAATTACTGGATGAATGAAGTTTGTATTTTATATTTTATTAATAGCACTTTATAAGGTATATATATTCTCAATCATAGGGTAGCTGAAAAAGGTATCCAGTTGTTTGTCAAAGTTATTAGATTATATAATATATTGAGTTTGGGATTCCATCGAAGAATACCAACAAGGGTATGTTTCCTATTGTCAAGTATATTGTATATTATTTATATTCCTATTTACCACTTGCAGGAGAATGAATATTAGATGTGGTTATTGCTGGTATTTATGTTTATTGCTAGTATTTATGTTATATTGTTATTTTACTCTAGGGTTCTTTGAAGACCTAATTCCTGGCCCTGGTTCGTTGATTAAATGGTAAAACGCAAAATCCGAGTTGTCATCACTAGGACCTGTGTTACAATTGTAAACTATATATAGACTGTACATTAGTTTTTATTACATCAGTTATATTTGCAAAACTGTCAAACATTGTTACATTTACCGTGAAAAGATATTGTGAGACAATTATGTTTCAAGAGATAATACACTTGAAGATCATCATAAAACAATTGCATGAATGCAATAATGTTAAAAATATAAAATCTACAATATTATCGAACTACATGAAATAAATATATTTCACTGGATAAATGATGTTATTGACAAAGACAAGACACCACAATGATGTCATATAAATATTAAACTTTTACAATGAACCATAAATGGGGCAGCTGTATTTTTAAGTTCCATGAGCTACTCCTTAGATGGATATCACATCAGAAGATACATAGGTGGCATATAGGCAGGATACTTACAATAGAAGTGTGAGAGTGTGTTTTTTCACCTTTCTCGTAAACTGAGATTTTTTGACTACACAACAGTTATTCTGTTATTATTGACTTCATTAATGCCATAGAAGTAAACGTTTCAGTGTAATTACAAGCATTTATTTTATGAAAAGAAAAAAAAACATTTGCCAGCTTTTCATCACTAAACATTGTTGCTGCAGCCTTTATTCATTAACCTACACAATCCCGGAATTCATGGCATACAGTCTGACATAAGTGATTTATTTGATGGATAGCACTACAGCAAGATTACACATATATAAGAAGTAGTATGCACACATATAACCATTCACAGTGAATGGTGAACTTCTATCAGTACTTTGTTAGTTTTTATTATGAAGATTTTGTTCACAAGATACCTGTAGATACTCCTCCCAATTGGTAAGTTTCTCAGCCGTTCCTCCATTTGGGAGATTATTGTGGCCCTTTGGGCATTAACAATTATATCACTGTGTTGGTTGAGATGAGCAACTGTGTCTGCGAATATGGCAATGACAAAGTTAAGCAATATAATTTCACAGATTATGTGCACAGACATCTCTAAAATGGCATAAAATGGATTTTCAGTTACAGTTTCAATATCTACTGGACTGTTACCAACAATTAAACTGTAATTTAAATAAATTAGCTTAATGATTCCTAATGGCTGGAATTTTGAAAAGACAGTAAACAGAATAGAACGACTAGATCGTACTATGGTAAGCCAGAAAGCCATCTCAAACACAAATGAAATAAAACAGAACAGAACAAAGTTGCGGGCGAGTCGCTGAATAATAATGACGTAATGGCCAACATATGGCACAGTTTGAATGAAAAACATTATCAGCCATGGTAGTAGGACATCAATGCTTAAAAGAAAGTATTGTTGGATTTGTGGAGGTAAGAATGGTGAGGCAAAGCACTTGGCTAGTTCATTGCTGTATGCTATCATCATGATTACATACAATGTTGCAAGCAATAGCTGGTAAAATCCAATATGAGTGATGCCATTTTTCTTGCCTGCAGGCACAGCAACTATTGCACTCCATTTTTTCCACAACAGACTGACTTCTACTATATCGAATAACAAACCAATAAAAGCATGACTGAAAATATACATTGCAACAATACAATGTAGAGCAGTGGCATGGGTATCCACAACACAGACCTCTGTGTCCATCAATGTCTGATTGAGTCTTTCAGGAGAACAGGAAAATGGTCCTTCTAAAGTGTAATATATATGGGCGCTAATAAGAAGGAATCTCGTAAGGGCCCACATTATCAGGAATGGTAAATTGACCATGATTTTCTTCATCAACCATGTCACTATAATGCCTGAGCGAAAGAACCTTGTTGCACTGTCATTCTGTAAAGATTCTACAGACATGAATGCAGTTAAATATAGTAAACTGTAAGGTCTTCTGTTCTCGCCTTCATACTCAGTGACATCAAAATAACTAGTTTGATAAACTCCTGACAGTTTCTCTTCAACTTTACATATCTCAAACATAGCCATAAACAAATCCCAGGTGTCTAACTGTGCAGCATACTCAAGTGGATTTAGATTTTGCTCATTTGAAGTTTTTATCATCTCTTCAAATACATTTGGTGGTACAGTTTTCATGATCCATTGAAAGCTTTTGATACAGACATATTCAGCCTCCTGCCCACTCAAATGACCTCTAAGGACCAAACAATGTAGTGCATTGTTACCATGACTGTCGCAAACATCAATCCCAGCACCATAATCCAACAGCACTTTGATAACATCAAATGCAGCAAATGCGACAGCATAGCAAATTGACAGTTCAATGTTATATTCTGCATTTTGGTTTCTAAACTTTTTATCATGTGAATCAGTGTGCGTGTCTAGTTTCCCGTGCAGTAGTTTATGTCTTCTGGCTTTGCTAGTCCTCTGCAAAATTTGTTCAACGACTTCATCATTATTTGACATGATAGCCTTAATCCAATCATGGTCTGTGTAAAATTCAAAATATTCCAGTGTCATGGCCGTTTAAGATCCTATGTTAACTGATCAAATTGAATGAAATAACAATGCCACAACAGTTCGGTTACACAGGAAAGCTAAGCATGATGGCAATAAAATACGGCTTCTGGCAATCTACCTGTTCACGAGAGGTTAACAAACAATAGCTGCACGCGTTATCAATTAATGTCTTATGGGATATATTTTATGATTCAGTCAAATGAGATGACGGTCACGTTCGCAAGGAATGAAATAAGTGCATTCAACAACTCTGTTGAAAGCCTCTACTAGGAGAGGTAGTAATGTTAATTAATGACTGTTCTGGTGACTCACGTACACAATATACTGACATCCATTGAAAGGAAACAGGTGGATTTTTTAATCCCAAAAAGACATCCATGATTTGTAGTAGAATGTTGGCAATGTCTGTAAAACATTGCATGATATAGATTTAAACTCATTCGTATAAAAATTGATGGACTCGTCAAATCCTCTTGATATAATTAATTGATCTAGCATTACATAAAAGCTCCTATTCGCAGAATTTGCCTTTCATCAAATAAATATTGATGACAAACACTGAATTCTCAGGATAAACACCATTAGTCATTAACAGTTGCAATGTTTAAACATCTGAGCTTTTAGCATTTCACATTGCAAACAGAGTAAACACCAAATCATGCTTTTACGCTGGTGCGCTTGAATGATAAATAGTTCACTTTCATCAATAGCCACAGCCTGATAGGTTGCTGTGAGAATTAATAGACATTTTTATGGAACTTTTTGTATTACAGAAGTATCAGAGGCCAACAAATTAAAACAAACCAGGAATATCCTCAAAATGGCTGACAAGATATGCTGCTTTGATCATCATATTCCAAATCGCGAATGGATCAAAGATATAATATCAAATGATGCAGATAGCATAGAAAGAATTCTAATGAGAAGTAACAAAAGCAGAAGATATGATTTATTGCACAAAAAGCTAGAGGCAGCACCAGAGAGAAAGGAGACAAAACACAACATTGAACTATCAATTTCTTATGCTGCTGCATTTGCTGCATTTGATGTTATTAAAGTGCTATTGGATTATGGTGCAGAGATTGATGCTTGCGACAGTCATGGTAATAATGCACTTCATTGTTTAGCCTTACGAAGTTATCTGAGTAGTCAAGATGTTGAAAATGACTGTGTGAAAAGCTTTCAATGGATCATGAAAAATATACCACCAATTAAATTTGACACATTGATGAGAACTTCAAATAAACAAAACTTAAATCCACTGGATTATGCTGCACAATTAGACGCCTGGGATCTGTTTGTGGTTATGTTTGAGACACACAAAATTGAGGAGAATGTGTTGGGAGTTTACACATTGAATTGGTATGATGTCACTGATTACGAAGGTGAGCAGAGAAGACCATTCAATATACTCGGCTTCGTAGCATTAATGTCAGCAGAGTCATTGCAAAATCCTAGTGCCATAAAGCTATGGCAATCAGATTTAATACAGACGTGGCTGAGGAAAAAACTGAATGTAACCTTACCTATTTTAATTATTTGGGCTTTAATAAGATTTGCTCTTGTTAGCACCCATGTCTTCTACACTTTAGAAGGACCTGCTGCCACAAATTCCACTGAATATAGTAATCAAACTGACACTGTTCTGGAATTCAAGAATCACTCTTGCTCAATACAACAGATATCCATTGCGGTGTACATTATAATCCATGCTACAATAGGAATTATCTTTGATATAGTAGACAACATGTCTAAGTGGAAGTTATGGAAAAACATGACATCAACTCCAAGAGGCATGAAGAATGGAATAACACACTTTGGATTTTACCAATTATTATTATTTACAATACACATTATTTTGGTTGTTGCTTATAGCAATGAACTTGCAAAATGTTTTACTGCACCATTTCTATCATTAGAAATGCAAAATTACCTTTTTACGTTTATTGACATCTTGCTACCATGGTTAATTCTGTATTTCATCCAATTGTTACCCTACATCGGCCACTATGTTATTATAGTTCAACGACTCGCTCGAGACTTTATACGATTCAGCTTTCTATCATTGCTGTTTCATGCAGCGTTTTGTCTAACACTGGTTCGATCAACTCACTCTGTTCTGAAAGAGGCCTTCTCTGAATTTTTACCACTCAATTTTAATGACGATATATACCTGATTAACCGTGTTATGAGTGGAAAGTCTCCTGTTGATGCATTGACCGCTACAAAGAGTCCGTTCTACATATATTTTGAAATGCTAAGCCAAATAATCGGAAACATTATACTATTTAACTTTATCATAGCTATATTTTCTGATACAGTTGCACATCTTAATAACTACAGTGAAATTTATGTATATGCGCAAAGGACTGCTGTGTATATCACTGTTGAAGACCGTATGACAAATCTACCTCTGTTGAAAAACTTTTATAACTACATGACAAAGAAAAACTTCATAGTCGATAAAGACAAGGTTCTGTTGGAGGTTTGCCACACGTAAACATTTGCTGGACAAACAGAAACTCACCTAAACAAGGCATCAGACAAACAATTTGATAATTGCAGGCCTAGATGTTTGCCAGGAGGACCTTAAGATTGCACTTGGAAACTTTCTGTCAAATCACTTTGAGGGAATCCTTGCAGTACAGCCCATAAACATCAGGGGAGAAAGTGGCATCAACAACACTACAGAAATGAAGGTTTCGAGGGCCATGAAACACTTTATAACTTTTCAGTTACTATCTCATCAATGACATGAATTTGGTTCATTTAAATGCAGATATATATACCATGTACATATTTTACAGTCATTGTTTATTCTTTGGAGTTACAATTAAACCTACTTTATCCTGAGTTCATCACTCAAAAGACACAAGTGAATGTATAACTCATCTACTTTACATTAATTGTTCGTTTATTCATTTGAAGTTTATTACTCAGACCTCAGTGAATGTGTCACTGATATTATCCAGTCACTGTTAATCAATTATTTAATAGTTTATCACTCAAGAAATGGGTGTGAATATATAATTGATCACATTTACGGTCACTGTTTACTAATTAGCAGTAGTTCATCACTCAACCCATAGGTGTCATGTTGCAATTATATTATTTACATCATCATGAAAATGCACTTTTCATGTACTGTAATTGAAAACTTCATTTTTTTGCTTAACCGTATAATGATATAATCAGTGTTTAACATGTAATTTGAACATTCTAATACACAGTAAAAAAAACACTTTGTTGTCCATTTAATAATGTTTTAAGCGTATGACATCCAACCGAAATGCAGCTGATAATATACATGTACACCCTTTTCACACGGCAGCCATATTGGCATTTTTGCTTCATTGACCTCATTTTAGTTATGTAATACATTATGAAGTCATGTGAAAGTGTATTAAATTTTATTTCATAATTTCCTACTCAAGGCTAGGCCATATACTGGGGTACAATGTGGGTGTCAGTCTGGAATCTTGTCATCATTGCTTACAAAAGATACTTGGCAGTTTTTCATCCATTCCAACATCAAGATTTCACTAAAAAGAAAGCTTACTGAACAATCCTCATTGGGTATCCTCTCTCCATAAGTGTCACTACTTGAGCCTATTTGCAAGTAAGACTTAAAAAAAACATAAATTTTTTTTTCTGGGATTCCTTACAACACATGTATTCATGTGGCCAAATGTAAACAATAATAATTTTAATATTAAATCAAATAGCACCGTCATAAAAAAGTCATTAAGATGTTACTACGGTATCATGACTTTGAAAAGTTTATACAATGATATCAATAAGTTTTACCCTAGGGGTGATTGAAAATCAAGAGTTATATAAAGTTTTTATAGCAAAAAATATATGGCATTTTAAGCAGCATACCAATCGACATGCAAATTCAATTGTTATAAATGTGCATCACAAAATTAGGATTATTGCTATGTATATGTACTAACTGCAAAACACATTCAGATAATCATATGGTGGACCGCCACTCCAGCAAAGGCCTCCAGTAAATAAGTCGAGATTGGGCTCCAAACTAGCCAATCAGCAGAGACCCAAACGTTATATTTAAATTAGTTGATCCCGCCGTGACATGGCCTAAAGCTCTGACCACGTGACCCACATGAATAAATTATGATAATACCTCAACTTTGCGAGATTTGCCTGGGGTACATTTCCTGGGTGTGGACCGCATGCTAGCGGCATCAAATGCCTTAATGTGGGTCTCCATAGGCTGTCATAATGTATTTGTTGCATAATCCATACTTGTACTATATTTCTGTCCAAATAAAAGTCTTCTGTATCTTTGTATCCACATAATAATACTGCAGTGATGTTCACTTTAGTCATTTGTGACAGACCAGGGCACATGTGTGTATGGTTCTTTAATGAAGGGAAAAGCTGGTGAGAAGTTCTTCACTGCATTTTCTATCAGCACCCTATTCACCTATTGGGGCATTCCAGGCTTGCTGTTATTTTTGTTGTATAGTTTTGTGGTGTTGACATTCCGGAAGCGACAACAAAGCAACTTAGAAAACAGTCTTGTCATTGACTCTGCCACTACAGAATTGGCAAAGACAGCAAGTGTTGTTACCATTATATTCCTCATTGCATTCGACTGGGATATATGGTAAATCAAACTACAGTGGAATCTCATAATTAAAACTGCACAGGTGAATTGGAACGGGTTTGGATTTTTGCAGTAATTGACACTCCTTATCTGAAACATAGTGACTAACCATAAATGCTCCATTATGCATATTTATTATGTTTGATTGTTTGTTTTGTTTTAATATCTTTATTATGCAAACAAATTTGGCCTTGTGGAGGGAGTCAACTATTATTTTCGTCGGTTATGCCCACTCAGAACAATAGGAAAACCGTCTTAGTGGAAAATAAGGGATAGTTAATGACCGCGTTTGAGTGAATGTGCAATTTATCCGAGGCTTTAGCTGATGATTAATTGCATTATCACGAAAACAAGGTCATTATCTAACATATGCCACTTGTTTTGTTTGTAGTTGTTTGTCATAGCTTTAGACACTTAACAACGGAGACAGCGACTACTTTACCTTTACCAGCTGAATAGTAGGTTTTTGGATATTAATGATTTCCTGGAAGAAGAATCATTAAATGAAGCATCATTTGATTAGGGAGCAACACAGTTGCTGCATATTCCGACTCAGTCACTTTTCCAGGCCAAAAGGAGCAGCAGATATGATGAGGATATCAAAACTGAAAATGCATTTACTGATTAATTGTTGGATAGGATACCTGCTAATACACTGAAAAGCACTGAATCTGCAGTTAGGACATAATATTATGAAGCTTGGCGTTTGTGGCGAGAGAGTCTACAAGTCAGATTTTTGTAAATGGGATTAATGGCTGGCAAGGTATGTCACTTATTCTGTGTTGTTTAGACTGTTTAGGAAAATAAAATATGGTAATAAAAATAATTAAAAGAAAGCAAATTTGCTTTTTTTTTTCGGTGTTGTCAGTTTTCAAAGGTGAGCACTAAGCATGTTCAGCAGCGGACTTTTTTCCGATAATTTGGTAAGTAAGTAAATATAGTCCAGTGGTGAATCAAGGAAGTTTTTAAAGGGCCCCCCCCCCCCCTTTAAAAACTTCAAACATCAAAAATGCAAGGAAAGTAGGCTAAAATTTCAGGAAATATAGCATGTCTGATATCATGAGATAGGAAATATTCTGTAGAGTAAGAATTTTGAACACCCTCTTGATCCTGCAATGTGGTGTCACAATTGAATTTTTTTCGCACCCATATGAAGTTTTTTTACCAGATACTACCTGCCTAGGGATCTATTAGTATTATTTAGATTCTGTTATAGTAAATTTTTTTTTGTCATTCATAGGTTTACTGATGAAGCCAGAACAGTGGATGGCAACCCTTACTTGCCTTCTTCCTTGACCTGTTGAATTGCTGGTCTTCAACGTTATGGCAGGGACGTCTTGAAAATTCAAGAATTTAGGCTGTTTGATAAAGGAAATGCATTATTCAGCACTTTGCGGGACTCCCTGGACAGAAGGCGAAAATTTTTGCTAGCAAATGGAGAAGGGCAGGAACATCAGTGGTCACAGTGGGAAAGTTACATGTGCGACGCGGTTATATCAAGAAAATCATATTTGAATTTTTATTTAGAAAGCTGAAGTTTTGCAATGGAATTAACAATGTTTGTGAATTTTCAGTTGCGAGGGTGTGGTGTGTCCTGTAAGTAATGGCATTTATTAATAAGTGTTATAATTTTAAGTTGAAGACTCAGTTCAGTTTTCTAAGTGTTAAAGTTGTTGCAATTTTTTTGTTTGATCACTTGCTTATGACGTTCTCCCCTTAAGACTTTTATTTTCTTATTATATAAGATTTTCATTTGATTGTTGTGTTTTGTTTCATTGTTTTACTACAACTTGTAGCCAGTCAAGTGTGACCATATTCTCCCAGGTATATGCAATTTATCCCCCTGGAATCTTGGCCTCTGATTGGATGAAAAAGGTGAACAGTGGTATAACTATTACATAAACATATTGGAGGCTAAGACTTGCAAGTTTGTGTTTGCTCCACAATAATTGGTATACCTGCATCTGGGTGCACACACTGGAAAACATACAGTTCAATCAGGGTGCAAATTTTGACATCTCACACCTAAATCAAAGTACAAATAACTCACAACTCAAATTAACGTGCACACACTGACAACTTACACCTAAATCAAATACATGTTTCATTTTCTGAAGAAACAAAGCAATACTCAAGCCAACAAGGTAACATTGTTAAAACCTATCTGACATAACTAAGACCTAATCAAAACAGTTTGTTTGACTAAATCACTCATGATGTCACGGAGTAAGTTTGAAAGACTATTCTATGTAATTATTACAAGTATAATAAATCGAGCTGCAAAATACTTGACATTAGGCATCCGTTCGGTTACACCTAAATTAGGTTTAAAGTACTTTCTTTGTAGCTGGCAACCATCCAGGCTTTCACAGAGGGGTTAACAAATTAAAATGCATAGCGGGGACCACTGAATTTTGTAATATTTTTTAATTAAAATGAACTAGGCCCTAAATCCGCCACTGATATTCTGTCTAAAAATATAATACCTTCTTTTTCAGGTAATATTTTGTGGGGAACATTGGGCTTGCCAAGTATGAGAATGGACCCCTTGGCAGAAAATTGGATTGGTGTTTGCAACATTCAATTCTATTGCCAATCCATTTGTTTACACCATGTTAATGCCAGTTTATAGAAAAAGTTTAATGGCAACATTTGGGTATGAGAAAATCATGAAAATTTTGGAAAAACCACAAAAACCCCAATCTGAAGAATCCATTTCCAGCACAAAGACTACTAAGACAGCTTAAAACAATCAAGGATGCTACATTTGATACATAACTAATAAACTAATATAGACTGTACATTCGTTTTTATTAAGTCAGTTACATTTATTGTGAAAAGATATTGTGAAACAATTATGTTTCAAGAGATAATAGACTTGAAAATCATCATAAAACAATTGCATGAATGCAATAAAGTTAAAAATATAAAATAGTGCTGATAGCACAAGTCTTGTGAATCGCGATAAAAATCTACAATATTATCGAACTACATGAAAAAAAAATATTTCACTGGATAAATGATGTTATTGACAAAGACAAGACACCACAATGATGTCATATAAATATCAAACTTTGAACCATAAATTTTTAAGTTCCATGAGCTACTCCTTAGCTGGATATCACATCAGAAGATACATAGGTGGCATATAGGCAGGATACTTACAATAGAAGTGTGAGAGTGTGTTTTTTCACCTTTCTCGTAAACTGAGATTTTTTGACTACACAACAGTTATTTTTTTATTATTGACTTCATTAATGCCATAGAAGCATTGTTGCTGCAGCCTTTATTCATTAACCTACACGATCCCGAAATTCATTGCCTACAGTCTGACATAAGTGATTTATTTGATGGACAGCACTACAGCAAGATCACACATATATAAGAAGTAGTATGCACACATATAACCATTCACAGTGAATGGTGAACTTCTATCAGTACTTTGTTAGTTTTTATTATGAAGATTTTGTTCACAAGATACCTGTAGATACTCCTCACAATTGGTAAGTTTCTCAGCCTTTCCTCCATTTGGGAGATTATTGTGGCCCTTTGGGCATTAACAATTATATCACTGTGTTGGTTGAGATGAGCAACTGTGTCTGCGAATATGGCAATGACAAAGTTAAGCAATATAATTTCACAGATTATGTGCACAGACATCTCTAAAATGGCATGAAATGGATTTTCAGTTACAGTTTCAATATCTACTGGACTGTTACCAACAATTAAACTGTAATTTAAATAAATTAGCTTAATGATTCCTAATGGCTGGAATTTTGAAAAGACAGTAAACAGAATAGAACGACTAGATCGTACTATGGTAAGCCAGAAAGCCATCTCAAACACAAATGAAATAAAACAGAACAGAACAAAGTTGCGGGCGAGTCGCTGAATAATAATGACGTAATGGCCAACATATGGCAAAGTTTGAATGAAAAACATTATCAGCCATGGTAGTAGGACATCAATGCTTAAAAGAAAGTATTGTTGGATTTGTGGAGGTAAGAATGGTGAGGCAAAGCACTTGGCTAGTTCATTGCTGTATGCTATCATCATGATTA
This sequence comes from Alitta virens, assembly GCA_932294295.1. Classification (NCBI taxonomy): domain Eukaryota; kingdom Metazoa; phylum Annelida; class Polychaeta; order Phyllodocida; family Nereididae; genus Alitta; species Alitta virens. Next base: position 33,077,603 of record OW028584.1, read on the forward strand.
CATACAATGTTGCAAGCAATAGCTGGTAAAATCCAATATGAGTGATGCCATTTTTCTTGCCTGCAGGCACAGCAACTATTGCACTCCATTTTTTCCACAACAGACTGACTTCTACTATATCGAATAACAAACCAATAAAAGCATGACTGAAAATATACATTGCAACAATACAATGTAGAGCAGTGGCATGGGTATCCACAACACAGACCTCTGTGTCCATCAATGTCTGATTGAGTCTTTCAGGAGAACAGGAAAATGGTCCTTCTAAAGTGTAATATATATGGGCGCTAATAAGAAGGAATCTCGTAAGGGCCCACATTATCAGGAATGGTAAATTGACCATGATTTTCTTCATCAACCATGTCACTATAATGCCTGAGCGAAAGAACCTTGTTGCACTGTCATTCTGTAAAGATTCTACAGACATGAATGCAGTTAAATATAGTAAACTGTAAGGTCTTCTGTTCTCGCCTTCATACTCAGTGACATCAAAATAACTAGTTTGATAAACTCCTGACAGTTTCTCTTCAACTTTACATATCTCAAACATAGCCATAAACAAATCCCAGGTGTCTAACTGTGCAGCATACTCAAGTGGATTTAGATTTTGCTCATTTGAAGTTTTTATCATCTCTTCAAATACATTTGGTGGTACAGTTTTCATGATCCATTGAAAGCTTTTGATACAGACATATTCAGCCTCCTGCCCACTCAAATGACCTCTAAGGACCAAACAATGTAGTGCATTGTTACCATGACTGTCGCAAACATCAATCCCAGCACCATAATCCAATAGCACTTTGATAACATCAAATGCAGCAAATGCCACAGCATAGCAAATTGACAGTTCAATGTTATATTCTGCATTTTGGTTTCTAAACTTTTTATCATGTGAATCAGTGTGCGTGTCTAGTTTCCCGTGCAGTAGTTTATGTCTTCTGGCTTTGCTAGTCCTCTGCAAAATTTGTTCAACGACTTCATCATTATTTGACATGATAGCCTTAATCCAATCATGGTCTGTGTAAAATTCATAATATTCTAGTGTCATGGCCGTTTAAGATCCTATGTTAACTGACCAAATTGAATGAAATAACAATGCCACAACAGTTCGGTTACACAGGAAAGCTAAGCATGATGGCAATAAAATACGGCTTCTGGCAATCTACCTGTTCACGAGAGGTTTACAAACAATAGCTGCACGCGTTATCAATTAATGTCTAATGGGATATTTTTTATGATTCAGTCAAATGAGATGACGGTCACGTTCGCAAGGAATGAAATAAGTGCATTCAGCAACTCCGTTAAAAGCCTCTACTGGGAGAGGTAGTAATGTTAATTAATGACTGTTCTGGTGACTCACGTACACAATATACTGACATCCAAGGAAACAGGTGGATTTTATAATCCCATAAAGACATCCATGATTTGTAGTAGAATGTTGGCTATGTCTGTAAAACATTGCATGATATAGATTTAAACTCATTAGTATAAAAATTGATGGACTCGTCAAATCCTCTTCGGCAATGTATTTCACCAAATTTTCCAACAATTTAAAAGCAAAAGATTTGAGGAAAAGAAATATTTTCTAATCTTAGACTAAAGTTATGAGTATGCAGGTAAATGGTTTCACATTTTGGAGACCTTCCTAGACTACTCTTAACGCAGTTTAAATGTGAAGGTTCAAATGATTGGCTGTCTCGAGCAGTGCTGAACACATCTGATCCAACTTTCTTGCTGTTTTCTTGCAGTCGTCTTATTTTTTTTTGTCTTCAATGTGTTTTACACCACAAGCTATCCACCTTTACATGCTTTATAACACTTAGGCATGTATATGTAAGGAACAATAGTGGACTCACACGTATGCATTGATGTACCAGTTTCACACTGTGAGGCAGCGTCACGGATACAAGGGGTGCTGTTGCATCACAGGTCTGGTGTTTGTTTTATTGATGATGCCATCTAGTATTGTACATTGGCAACGTCATGTATTTCCATTTGCACATAATCGTGCCTCCTCCACTGGAGAGCAATCTTGTGACATCACCAATGTGAAAGTCCTCTTTTTTAGAAATATTTCTATATATATATATATATTACATATACTATTGTAGGTATAAGAACAGAAGCACATACAAGCATTATAAATTTTATTGAACAAGCGACCAGATTGCTTTGCTGGATTGTGTATAAAAACAATAATTTGGGCCTGTAGTTAATGATATACTAATATGTGTACAGATGTGGACTACAGACTTATGTTCCTAATGGATTCCATTAATTCATTAGCTCATGTGGAAGAATAAAAGTGTTTTTATTAATACACTATTCAGATCATTGTTTGTAACAATACTTGACTGTACAACCATGCTAAATGACCATGAAAAGGGAAATTCAACAAATGTAAACAATGAGACTATGTTCGTCATCCCACGACCATCAATAATTCAGGGTTTTCTTGCTGGTTACATTGTTATTCACTCAGTGTTTGGCATATTATTTGATGTTTTTGAGACCATTATCTTCTGGGATAAATGGATTAATTTTGTCATTACACCCAGGGGTATAAAAAATGGAAAGGCACATTTGGTGTTCTATCAGATACTACTCTTTGCAATTTACATTGCGATGACAATTGCTTATTGTAATGAACTTGCATGCTACTTTCACTATCCATTTTTGCCACAATATTTTCTAAGTTTCCTTTTTGCAGCAATTGACAGTTTATTGCCATGGCTTATTATGTTTTTCATACAGCTACTACCTTATATTGCTCATTACGTGATTATATTACAACAACTTGCTCGTGATTACTTGAAGTTCTGCTTTATTTCGGCGATGTTTGAGATGGCGTTCTGGCTAACAATCTATCGATCAAGTCATTCGATTCTGATGAAACCATTCTCAAAGTTTCAGCCATTGGATTTCACTAAGCTAGCATACTTGGTTCACAGTCTTGTGGTTGGTAACAGTCCACTTGATGCTGTGACGGCATCAAGTCATCCGCTATACGCTTACATGGAGATGCTTATCTTCTGCATTTGTCAAGTAATATTGCTAAATTTTGTCAACGCTATATTTTCTGACACTGTTGCACAGTTAAATAGCCACAGTGACATTCTTGTTAGTGTCCAAAGAGCTGCAGTAACTTTCTTGATTGAAGAAAGACTGAAGAATCTACCATTAATGAAAAGCATGTACAAATTCTTTGTGAAAAGGCACTTTAAAACTAAAAATGGAAGAGTTTTCATTGAAATTCACCACTCTATATAGAATTTAGTATGTTACCTTTTATCAATGTTCCTTGACAACTTAATTGAGCTTTACACCACTATTTATGGTCCTGTAATGCAACTTGTCTTCTAATGATGATTGATGAATGAGAGGAAGTTTCAATATTGTGTATTTTCCCTCCAATGACATTTTTGTAAATGCATAGAGCCAGCATGTGTCTCCTCACTGAGGACCAAACAAAAAGCATCTAAGCATCTGATTGTATATGATAAACAACTTTTTAAGTCGAAACAAGTCTTGTTGGGAGGTTTGCCACACAATATAATATACCTTTGAAACCAGGTCAGGTGGATGTTCAGCGTACATGAAACCACTGTAACAAACATTAGGTCAAGATCAATGTCAAGCCAAGGTGACATGTTATCTGGATCATTGTTTGTTCAATCCTCATCATATACAGCCATATAAAAATATTTTGAATGATATCCATCCTGGACACTACATGCACATTTACAGTATTAACTTAGGTTCAGGTCAAACCTGCAAGCCCACGTAGATCTCTAATACCAAGTAGTACCAACAGAACCAGAAAAATCTTGACATGCAGTCTATTTCATTCGACTTAACGAGCACTAAAATTATCTTAAGACCATGAAACCAACATGCAATGTTGTGAAATAAATTCAAATAATATTTATTAATCACCCACCTTATTGCACAATTATTTGAGTGCAACATCGATTTTAAATACGCCAGATTAATTGAGCTAGCATTACATAAAAGCTCCCATTCTCAGAATTAGCCTTTCATCAAATAAATATTGATGACAAACACTGAATTCTCAGGATAAACACCATTAGTCGTTAACAGTTTCAATGTTTAAACATCTAAGCTTTTAGCATTTCCTATCACAGAGTAAACACCAAATCATGCTTTTACGCTGGGGCTCTTGAATGATAGATAGTTCACTTTGATCAACAGCCACAGCCTGATAGGTTGCTGTGAGAATTATACCAAAGTTTTATGGGAAATTTGTTGTATTACAGAAGTACCAAAACCAAAAAAATTTAAACAAACCAGGAATATCCTCAGAATGGCTGACAAGATATGCTGCTTTGATCATCATATTCCGAATCGCGAATGGATCAAAGATATAATATCAAATGATGCAGATAGCATAGAAAGAATTCTAATGAGAAGTAACAAAAGCAGAAGATATGATTTATTGCACAAAAAACTAGAGGCAGCACCAGAGAGAAAGGAGACAAAACACAACATTGAACTATCAATTTCTTATGCTGCTGCATTTGCTGCATTTGATGTTATCAAAGTGCTATTGGAATATGGTGCAGAGATTGATGCTTGCGACAGTCATGGTAATAATGCACTTCATTGTTTAGCCTTACGAAGTTATCTAAGTAGTCCGGATGTTGAAAATGACTGTGTCAAAAGCTTTCAATGGATCATGAAAAATATACCACCAGTTAAATTTGACACATTGATGAGAACTTCAAATAAACAAAACTTAAATCCACTGGATTATTCTGCACAATTAGACACCTGGGATCTGTTTGTGGTTATGTTTGAGACATGCAAAATTGAGGAGAATGTGTTGGGAGTTTACACATTGAATTGGTATGATGTCACTGATTACGAAGGTGAGCAGAGAACACCATTCAATATACTCTGCTTTATAGCATTAATGTCAGCAGAGTCATTGCAAAATCCTAGTGCCATAAAGCTATGGCAATCAGATTTAATACAGACGTGGCTGAGGAAAAAACTGACTGTAACCTTACCTATTTTAATTACTTGGGCTTTAATAAGATTTGCTCTTGTTAGCGCCCATGTCTTCTACACTTTAGAAGGACCTGCTGCCACAAATTCCACTGAATATAGTTATCAAACTGACACTGTTCTGGAATTCAAGAATCACTCGTGCTCAATACAACAGATATCCATTGCGGTGTACATTATAATCCATGCTACAATAGGAATTATCTTTGATATAGTAGAAAATATGTCTAAGTGGAAGTTATGGGAAAACATGACATCAACTCCAAGAGGCATGAAGAATGGAATAATACACTTTGGATTTTACCAATTATTATTATTTACAATACACATTATTTTGGTTGTTGCTTATAGCAATGAACTTGCAAAATGTTTTACTGCACCATTTCTATCATTAGAAATGCAAAATTACCTTTTTACGTTTATTGACATCTTGCTACCATGGTTAATTCTGTATTTCATCCAATTGTTACCCTACATCGGCCACTATGTTATTATAGTTCAACGACTCGCTCGAGACTTTATACGATTCAGCTTTCTATCATTGCTGTTTCAAGCAGCGTTTTGTCTAACACTGGTTCGATCAACTCACTCTGTTCTGAAAGATGCCTTCTCTGAATTTTTACCACTCAATTTTAATGACGGTATATACCTGATTAACCGTTTTATGAGTGGAAAGTCTCCTGTTGATGCATTGACCACTACAAAGAGTCTGTTCTACATATATTTTGAAATGCTAAGCCAAATAATCGGAAACATTATACTATTAAACTTTGTCATAGCTATATTTTCTGATACAGTTGCACATCTTAATAACTACAGTGAAATTTATGTATATGCGCAAAGGACTGCTGTGTATATCACTGTTGAAGACCGTATGACAAATCTACCTCTGTTGAAAAACTTTTATAACTACATGATAAAGAAAAACTTCATAGTCGATAAAGACAAGGTTCTGTTGGAGGTTTGCCACACGTAAACATTTGCTGCACAAACAGAAACTCACCTAAACAAGGCATCAGACAAACAATTTGATAATTGCAGGCCTAGATGTTTGCCAGGAGGACCTTAAGATTGCACTTGGAAACTTTCTGTCAAATCACTTTGAGGGAATCCTTGCAGTACAGCCCATAAACATCAGGGGAGAAAGTGGCACCAACAACAGTACAGAAATGAAGGTTTCGAGGGCCATGAAACACTTTATAACTTTTCAGTTACTATCTCATCAATGACATGAATTTGGTTCATTTAAATGCAGATATATATACCATGTACATATTTTACAGTCATTGTTTTTTCAATTATTTAATAGTTTATCACTCAAGAAATGGGTGTGAATATATAATTGATCACATTTACGGTCACTGTTTACTAATTAGCAGTAGTTCATCACTCAACCCATAGGTGTCATGTTGCAATTATATTATTTACATCATCATGAAAATGCACTTTTCATGTACTGTAATTGAAAACTTCATTTTTTTGCTTAACCGTATAATGATATAATCAGTGTTTAACATGTAATTTGAACATTCTAATACACAGTAAAAAAAACACTTTGTTGTCCATTTAATAATGTTTTAAGCGTATGACATCCAACCGAAATGCAGCTGATAATATACATGTACACCCTTTTCACACGGCAGCCATATTGGCATTTTTGCTTCATTGACCTCATTTTAGTTATGTAATACACTATGAAGTCATGTGAAAGTGTATTAAATTTTATTTCATAATTTCCTACTCAAGGCTAGGCCATATACTGGGGTACAATGTGGGTGTCAGTCTGGAATCTTGTCATCATTGCTTACAAAAGATACTTGGCAGTTTTTCATCCATTCCAACATCAAGATTTCACTAAAAAGAAAGCTTACTGAACAATCCTCATTGGGTATCCTCTCTCCATAAGTGTCACTACTTGAGCCTATTTGCAAGTAAGACTTAAAAAAAACATTATTTTTTTTCTGGGATTCCTTACAACACATGTATTCATGTGGCCAAATGTAAACAATAATAATATTAATATTAAATCAAATAGCACCGTCATAAAAAAGTCATTAAGATGTTACTACGGTATCATGACTTTGAAAAGTTTATACAATGATATCAATAAGTTTTACCCTAGGGGTGATTGAAGATCAAGAGTTATATAAAGTTTTTATAGCAAAAAATATATGGCATTTTAAGCAGCATACCAATCGACATGCAAATTCAAAATTGTTATAAATGTGCATCACAAAATTAGGATTATTGCTATGTATATGTACTAACTGCAAAACACATTCAGATAATCATATGGTGGACCGCCACTCCAGCAAAGGCCTCCAGTAAATAAGTCGAGATTGGGCTCCAAACTAGCCAATCAGCAGAGACCCAAACGTTATATTTAAATTAGTTGATCCCGCCGTGACATGGCCTAAAGCTCTGACCACGTGACCCACATGAATAAATTATGATAATACCTCAACTTTGCGAGATTTGCCTGGGGTACATTTCCTGGGTGTGGACCGCATGCTAGCGGCATCAAATGCCTTAATGTGGGTCTCCATAGGCTGTCATAATGTATTTGTTGCATAATCCATACTTGTACTATATTTCTGTCCAAATAAAAGTCTTCTGTATCTTTGTATCCACATAATAATACTGCAGTGATGTTCACTTTAGTCATTTGTGACAGACCAGGGCACATGTGTGTATGGTTCTTTAATGAAGGGAAAAGCTGGTGAGAAGTTCTTCACTGCATTTTCTATCAGCACCCTATTCACCTATTGGGGCATTCCAGGCTTGCTGTTATTTTTGTTGTATAGTTTTGTGGTGTTGACATTCCGGAAGCGACAACAACAAAGCAACTTAGAAAACAGTCTTGTCATTGACTCTGCCACTACAGAATTGGCAAAGACAGCAAGTGTTGTTACCATTATACTCCTCATTGAATTCGACTGGGATATATGGTAAATCAAACTACAGTGGAATCTCATAATTAAAACTGCACAGGTGAATTGGAACGGGTTTGGATTTTTGCAGTAATAGACACTCCTTATCTGAAACATAGTGACTAACCATAAATGCTCCATTATGCATATTTATTATGTTTGATTGTTTGTTTTGTTTCAATATCTTTATTATGCAAACAAATTCGGCCTTGTGGAGGGAGTCAACTATTATTTTCGTCGGTTATTGCCCACTCAGAACAATAGGAAAACCGTCTTAGTGGAAAATAAGGGATAGATAATGACCGCGTTTGAGTGAATGTGCAATTTATCCGAGGCTTTAGCTGATGATTAATTGCATTATCACGAAAACAAGGTCATTATCTAACTTATGCCACTTGTTTTGTTTGTAGTTGTTTGTCATAGCTTTAGACACTTAACAACGGAGACAGCGACTACTTTACCTTTACCAGCTGAATAGTAGGTTTTTGGATATTAATGATTTCCTGGAAGAAGAATCATTAAATGAAGCATCATTTGATTAGGGAGCAACACAGTTGCTGCATATTCCGACTCAGTCACTTTTCCAGGCCAAAAGGAGCAGCAGATATGATGAGGATATCAAAACTGAAAATGCATTTACTGATTAATTGTTGGATAGGATACCTGCTAATACACTGAAAAGCACTGAATCTGCAGTTAGGACATAATATTATGAAGCTTGGCGTTTGTGGCGAGAGAGTCTACAAGTCCGATTTTTGTAAATGGGATTATTGGCTGGCAAGGTATGTCACTTATTCTGTGCTGTTTAGACTGTTTAGGAAAATAAAATATGGTAATGAAATAATTTAAAGAAAGCAAATTTTTTTTTTTTTTTCGGTGTTGTCAGTTTTCAAAGGTGAGCACTAAGCATGTTCAGCAGCGGACTTTTTTCCGATAATTTGGTAAGTAAGTAAATATAGTCCAGTGGTGAATCCAGGAAGTTTTTAAAGGGGGGGGCGACATCAAAAATGCAAGGAAAGTAGGCTAAAATTTCAGGAAATATAGCATGTCTGATATCATGAGATAGGAAATATTCTGTGGAGTAAGAATTTTGAGCACCCTCTTGATCCTGCAATGTGGTGTCACAATTGAATTTTATTCGCACCCATATGAAGTTTTTTTACCAGATACTACCTGCCTAGGGATCTATTAGTATTATTTAGATTCTGTTATAGTAAATTTTTTTTTGTCATTCATAGGTTTACTGATGAAGCCAGAACAGTGGATGGCAACCCTTACTCGCCTTCTTCCTTGACCTGTTTAATTGCTGGTCTTCAACGTTATGGCAGGGACGTCTTAAAAATTCACGAATTTAGGCTGTTTGATAAAGGAAATGCATTATTCAGCACTTTGCGGGACTCCCTGGACAGAAGGCGAAAATTTTTGCTAGCAAATGGAGAAGGGCAGGAACATCAGTGGTCACAGTGGGAAAGTTACATGTGCGACGCGGTTATATCAAGAAAATCATATTTGAATTTTTATTTAGAAAGCTGAAGTTTTGCAATGGAATTAACAATGTTTGTGAATTTTCAGTTGCGAGGGTGTGGTGTGTCCTGTAAGTAATGGCATTTATTAATAAGTGTTATAATTTTAAGTTGAAGACTCAGTTCAGTTTTCTAAGTGTTAAAGTTGTTGCAATTTTTTGTTTGATCACTTGCTTATGACGTTTTCCCCTTAAGACTTTTATTTTCTTATTATATAAGATTTTCATTTGATTGTTGTGTTTTGTTTCATTGTTTTACTACAACTTGTAGCCAGTCAAGTGTGACCATATTCTCCCAGGTATATGCAATTTATCCCCCTGGAATCTTGGCCTCTGATTGGATGAAAAAGGCGAACAGTGGTATAACTATTACATAAACATATTGGAGGCTAAGACTTGCAAGTTTGTGTTTGCTCCACAATAATTGGTATACCTGCATCTGGGTGCAAACACTGGAAAACTTACAGTTCAATCAGGGTGCAAATGTTGACATCTCACACCTAAATCAAAGTACAAATAACTCACAACTCAAATTAACGTGCACACACTGACAACTTATACCTAAATCAAATACATGTTTCATTTTCTGAAGAAACAAAGCAATACTCAAGCCAACAAGGTAACATTGTTAAAACCTATCTGACATAACTAAGACCTAATCAAAACAGTTTGTTTGACTAAATCACTCATGATGTCACGGAGTAAGTTTGAAAGACTATTCTACGTAATTATTACAACGATAATAAATCGAGCTGCAAAATACTTGACATTAGGCATCCGTTCAGTTACACCTAAATTAGGTTTAAAGTACTTTCTTTGTAGCTGGCAACCATCCAGATTTTCACAGAGGGGTTAACAAATTAAAATGCATAGCGGGGACCACTGAATTTTGTAATATGTTTTAATTAAAATGAACTAGGCCCTAAATCCGCCACTGATATTCTGTCTAAAAATATAATACCTTCTTTTTCAGGTAATATTTTGTGGGGAACATAGGGCTTGCCAAGTATGAGAATGAACCCCTTGGCAGAAAATTGGATTGGTGTTTGCAACATTCAATTCTATTGCCAATCCATTTGTTTACACCATGTTAATGCCAGTTTATAGAAAAAGTTTAATGGCAACATTTGGGTATGAGAAAATCATGAAAATTTGGAAAAACCACAAAAACCCCAATCTGAAGAATCCATTTCCAGCACAAAGACTACTAAGACAGCTTAAAACAATCAAGGATGCTACATTTGATACATAACTAATAAACTAATATAGACTGTACATTCGTTTTTATTAAGTCAGTTACATTTATTGTGAAAAGATATTGTGAAACAATTATGTTTCAAGAGATAATAGACTTGAAAATCATCATAAAACAATTGCATGAATGCAATAAAGTTAAAAATATAAAATAGTGCTGATAGCACAAGTCTTGTGAATCGCGATAAAAATCTACAATATTATCGAACTACATGAAAAAAAAATATTTCACTGGATAAATGATGTTATTGACAAAGACAAGACACCACAATGATGTCATATAAATATCAAACTTTGAACCATAAATGGGGCGGCTGTATTTTTAAGTTCCATGAGCTACTCCTTAGCTGGATATCACATCAGAAGATACATAGGTGGCATATAGGCAGGATACTTACAATAGAAGTGTGAGAGTGTGTTTTTTCACCTTTCTCGTAAACTGAGATTTTTTGACTACACAACAGTTATTTTTTTATTATTGACTTCATTAATGCCATAGAAGCATTGTTGCTGCAGCCTTTATTCATTAACCTACACGATCCGGAAATTCATTACATACAGTCTGACATAAGTGATTTATTTGATGGACAGCACTACAGCAAGATTACACATATATAAGAAGTAGTATGCACACATGTAACCATTCACAGTGAATGGTGAACTTCTATCAGTACTTTGTTATTTTTTATTATGAAGATTTTGTTCACAAGATACCTGTGAATATTCCTCACAATTGGTAAGTTTCTCAGCCTTTCCTCCATAACGGTCATTATTGTGGCCCTTTGGGCATTAACAATTATATCACTGTGTTGGTTGAGATGAGCAACTGTGTCTGCGAATATGGCAATGACAAAGTTAAGCAATATAATTTCACAGATTATGTGCACAGACATCTCTAAAATGGCATAAAATGGATTTTCAGTTACAGTTTCAATATCTACTGGACTGTTTCCAACAATTAAACTGTAATTTAAATACATTAGCTTAATGATTCCTAATGGCTGGAATTTTGAAAAGACAGTAAACAGAATAGAACGACTAGATCGTACTATGGTAAGCCAGAAAGCCATCTCAAACACAAATGAAATAAAACAGAACAGAACAAAGTTGCAGGCGAGTCGCTGAATAATAATGACGTAATGGCCAACATATGGCAAAGTTTGAATGAAAAACATTATCAGCCATGGTAGTAGGACATCAATGCTTAAAAGAAAGTATTGTTGGATTTGTGGAAGTAAGAATGGTGAGGCAAAGCACTTGGCTAGTTCATTGCTGTATGCTATCATCATGATTACATACAATGTTGCAAGCAATAGCTTGTAAAATCCAATATGAGTGATGCCATTTTTCTTGCCTGCAGGCACAGCAACTATTGCACTCCATTTTTTCCACAACAGACTGACTTCTAATATATCGAATAACAAACCAATAAAAGCATGACTGAAAATATACATTGCAACAATACAATGTAGAGCAGTGGCATGGGTATCCACAACACAGACCTCTGTGTCCATCAATGTCTGATTGAGTCTTTCAGGAGAACAGGAAAATGGTCCTTCTAAAGTGTAATATACATGGGCGCTAATAAGAAGGAATCTCGTAAGGGCCCACATTATCAGGAATGGTAAATTGACCATGATTTTCTTCATCAACCATGTCAATATAATGCCTGAGCGAAAGAACCTTGTTGCACTGTCATTCTGTAAAGATTCTACAGACATGAATGCAGTTAAATATAGTAAACTGTAAGGTCTTCTGTTCTCGCCTTCATACTCAGTGACATCAAAATAACTAGTTTGATAAACTCCTGACAGTTTCTCTTCAACTTTACATATCTCAAACATAGCCATAAACAAATCCCAGGTGTCTAACTGTGCAGCATACTCAAGTGGATTTAGATTTTGCTCATTTGAAGTTTTTATCATCTCTTCAAATACATTTGGTGGTACAGTTTTCATGATCCATTGAAAGCTTTTGATACAGACATATTCAGCCTCCTGCCCACTCAAATGACCTCTAAGGACCAAACAATGTAGTGCATTGTTACCATGACTGTCGCAAACATCAATCCCAGCACCATAATCCAACAGCACTTTGATAACATCAAATGCAGCAAATGCCACAGCATAGCAAATTGACAGTTCAATGTTATATTCTGCATTTTGGTTTCTAAACTTTTTATCATGTGAATCAGTGTGCGTGTCTAGTTTCCCGTGCAGTAGTTTATGTCTTCTGGCTTTGCTAGTCCTCTGCAAAATTTGTTCAACGACTTCATCATTATTTGACATGATAGCCTTAATCCAATCATGGTCTGTGTAAAATTCAAAATATTCCAGTGTCATGGCCGTTTAAGATCCTATGTTAACTGACCAAATTGAATGAAATAACAATGCCACAACAGTTCGGTTACACAGGAAAGCTAAGCATGATGGCAATAAAATACGGCTTCTGGCAATCTACCTGTTCACGAGAGGTTTACAAACAATAGCTGCACGCGTTATCAATTAATGTCTAATGGGATATTTTTTATGATTCAGTCAAATGAGATGACGGTCACGTTCGCAAGGAATGAAATAAGTGCATTCAGCAACTCCGTTAAAAGCCTCTACTGGGAGAGGTAGTAATGTTAATTAATGACTGTCCTGGTGACTCACGTACACAATATACTGACATCCATTGAAAGGAAACAGGTGGATTTTTTAATCCCATAAAGACATCCATGATTTGTAGTAGAATGTTGGCAATGTCTGTAAAACATGGCATGATATAGATTTAAACTCATTCGTATAAAAATTGATGGACTCGTCAAATCCTCTTCGGCAATGTATTTCAGCAAGTTTTCCAACAATTTGAAAGCAAAAGATTTGAGAAAAAGAAATGTTATCTAATCTTAGACTAAAGTTATGAGTATGCAGGTAAATGGTTTCACATTTTGGAGACCTTCCTAGACTACTCTTAACACAGTTTAAATGTGAAGGTTCAAATGATTGGCGGTCTCGAGCAGTGCTGAACACACCTGATCCAACTTTCTTGCTGTTTTCTTGCTGTCGTCTTATTTTTTTTTGTCTTCAATGTGTTATACACCACAAGCTATCCACCTTTACATGCTTTATAATATGGGTAACCTCAAATGTTGGGCTTACACTTAGGCATGTATATGTAAGGAACAATAGAGGACTTACACATATGCATTGATGTACCAGTTTCCCACTGTGAGGCAGCGTCACAGATACAAGGGGCGCTGTTGCATCACAGGACTGGTGTTTGTTTTATTGATGATGCCATCTAGTATTGTACATTGGCAACTTCACATATTTCCATTTGCACATAATCGTGCCTCCTCCACTGGAGAGCAATCTTGTGACATCACCAATGTGAAAGTCCTCTTTTTTAGAAATATTTCTATATATATATATATATATTATATACTATTGTAGGTATAAGAACAGAAGCACAAACAAGCATTATACATTTTATTGAACAAGCGACCAGATTGCTTTGCTGCATCGTGTATAAAAACAATAATTTTGGGCCTGTAGTAAATGATATACTAATATGTGTACAGATGTGGACTACACACTTATGTTCCTAATGGATTCCATTAATTCATTAGCTCATGTGGAAGAATGAAAGTGTTCTTATTAATACACTATTCAGATCATTGCTTGTAACAATACTTGACTGTATTTGTCAGTCAAGCTGTGTGGATACACCTCATAACTTGTCAGAAACCTACGACACAACAGGAAAATATTATAAATATTAAAAAGACATGGAATGCTACTCCCCGCTCAGGGATAAAGATTGGATCGAGGCTCTAATATCCAATGATGTGGAAACAGTGACCAAAGTTTTAAAATGGTGCAATAAATCAAGGAGACATGACCTTTTGCACAGTTCATTGTGTACTAAGTCTGACACGAGCGATGAAATATTTAAACAACAGGTAAAGGAACATAACATTGAACTATCGATTTGCTATGCTGTGGCATTTGCTGCATTTGATGTTGTCAAAGTGCTTTTGGATTATGGTGCAGAGATTGATGCTTACGATAGTCATGGTAATAATGCACTACATTGTTTGGCCTTACGAAGTCATTTGAGTGGACATGAGGTTGAAAATGACTGCGTGAAAAGTTTTCACTGGATCATGAAAAATGTATCAACTGATACTGTAAATGACATGCAGAAGACTTCAAATAAAGGAACTTTAATCCTCTGGAATATGCAGGACAGTTAGATGCTTGGAAACTTTTTCCACTCATGGTTGACTCACTAATGATTGAAGAAAACCACGCTGGTGTACATCGCACTAAAGTTTATGACGTCACTGATTATGAAAGTGAGAACAGAAGAGTATACAGTTTAATGTATATAACAGTTTTTATGTCAGTTGAATCTTTGCAGAACCTTAGTGCTACAAATTTCTACCGTTCAGACATCATTATGACCTAGGTAATGAAAAAGATCAAGGTGAACCTTCCATTCATGTTAGCATGGGCCCTGACCAGACTTTTCCTTATAGGTGTCCATGTATACTACACAATGGCAGAATCCACCGCTACAACCATGCTTAATTACCATGAAAAGGGAAATTTGACAAATGTATCCAATGAGAACCAACAACATTTCAGGGTTTTCTTGCTGGTTACATGTTATTCACGCAGTGTTTGGCATATTATTTGATGTTTTTGAGACCATTATCTTCTTGGATAAATGGACTAATTTTGTCATTACACCCAGGGGTATGAAAAATGGAATGGCACATTTGATGTTCTATCAGATACTACTCTCTACAATTTACATTGCGATGACAATTGCTTATTGTAATGAACTTGCATGCTACTTTCACTATCCTTTTTTGTCACAAGATATTCTAAGTTTCCTTTTTGCAGCAATTGACAGTTTATTGCCATGGCTTATCACGTTTTTCGTTTAGCTACTACCTCATATTGGTCATTAAGTGATTATAGTACAAAGACTCGCTCGTGATTACTTGAAGTTCTGCTTCATTTCGACGATATTTGAGATGGCGTTCTGGCTAACGGTCTATCGATTAAGTCATTCAATTATGATGAAATAATTTCAAAGTTTCAGTCATTGGATTACACTAAGCTAGCATATTTTGTTTACAGTCTTGTGGTTGGTAACAGTCCACTTGATGCTGTGACAGCATCAAGTCATCCGCTATACGCTTACATGGAGATGCTTATCTTCGGCATTTGTCAAGTGATATTGCTAAACTTTGTCATTGCAATATTTTCTGACATTGTTGCACAGTTAAATAGCCACAGTGACATTCTTGTTAGTGCCCAAAGAGCTGCAGTAACTTTCTTGATTGAAGAAAGACTGAGGAAACTACCGTTAATGAAAAGCGTCTACAATTCCTTGTGAAAAGACACTTTAAAACTAAAAATGGAAGAGTTTTCATTGAAATTCACCACTCTATATAGAATTTAGTATGTTACCTTTTATCAATGTTCCTTGACAACTTAATTGAGCTTTACACCACTATTTATGGTCCTGTAATGCAACTTGTCTTCTAATGATGATTGATGAATGAGAGGAAGTTTCAATATTGTGTATTTTCCCTCCAATGACATTTTTGTAAATGCATAGAGCCAGCATGTGTCTCCTCACTGAGGACCAAACAAAAAGCATCTAAGCATCTGATTGTATATGATAAACAACTTTTTAAGTAGAAACAAGTCTTGTTGGGAGGTTTGCCACACAATATAATATACCTTTGAAACCAGGTCAGGTGGATGTTCAGCGTACATGAAACCACTGTAACAAACATTAGGTCAAGATCAATGTCAAGCCAAGGTGACATGTTATCTGGATCATTGTTTGTTCAATCCTCATCATATACAGCCATATAAAAATATTTTGAATGATATCCATCCTGGACACTACATGCACATTTACAGTATTAAATTAGGTTCAGGTCAAACCTGCAAGCCCACGTAGATCTCTAATACCAAGTAGTACCAACAGAACCAGAAAAATCTTGACATGCAGTCTATTTCATTCGACTTAACGAGCACTAAAATTATCTTAAGACCATGAAACCAACATGCAATGTTGTGAAATAAATTCAAATAATATTTATTAATCACCCACCTTATTGCACAATTATTTGAGTGCAACATCGATTTTAAATACGCCAGATTAATTGAGCTAGCATTACATAAAAGCTCCCATTCTCAGAATTAGCCTTTCATCAAATAAATATTGATGACAAACACTGAATTCTCAGGATAAACACCATTAGTCGTTAACAGTTTCAATGTTTAAACATCTAAGCTTTTAGCATTTCCTATCACAGAGTAAACACCAAATCATGCTTTTACGCTGGGGCTCTTGAATGATAGATAGTTCACTTTGATCAACAGCCACAGCCTGATAGGTTGCTGTGAGAATTATACCAAAGTTTTATGGGAAATTTGTTGTATTACAGAAGTACCAAAACCAAAAAAATTTAAACAAACCAGGAATATCCTCAAAATGGCTGACAAGATATGCTGCTTTGATCATCATATTCCGAATCGCGAATGGATCAAAGATATAATATCAAATGATGCAGATAGCATAGAAAGAATTCTAATGAGAAGTAACAAAAGCAGAAGATATGATTTATTGCACAAAAAACTAGAGGCAGCACCAGAGAGAAAGGAGACAAAACACAACATTGAACTATCAATTTCTTATGCTGCTGCATTTGCTGCATTTGATGTTATCAAAGTGCTATTGGAATATGGTGCAGAGATTGATGCTTGCGACAGTCATGGTAATAATGCACTTCATTGTTTAGCCTTACGAAGTTATCTAAGTAGTCCGGATGTTGAAAATGACTGTGTCAAAAGCTTTCAATGGATCATGAAAAATATACCACCAGTTAAATTTGACACATTGATGAGAACTTCAAATAAACAAAACTTAAATCCACTGGATTATGCTGCACAATTAGACACCTGGGATCTGTTTGTGGTTATGTTTGAGACACGCAAAATTGAGGAGAATGTGTTGGGAGTTTACACATTGAATTGGTATGATGTCACTGATTACGAAGGTGAGCAGAGAACACCATTCAATATACTCTGCTTTATAGCATTAATGTCAGCAGAGTCATTGCAAAATCCTAGTGCCATAAAGCTATGGCAATCAGATTTAATACAGACGTGGCTGAGGAAAAAACTGACTGTAACCTTACCTATTTTAATTATTTGGGCTTTAATAAGATTTGCTCTTGTTAGCGCCCATGTCTTCTACACTTTAGAAGGACCTGCTGCCACAATTCCACTGAATATAGTAATCAAACTGACACTGTTCTGGAATTCAAGAATCACTCGTGCTCAATACAACAGATATCCATTGCGGTGTACATTATAATCCATGCTACAATAGGAATTATCTTTGATATAGTAGAAAATATGTCTAAGTGGAAGTTATGGGAAAACATGACATCAACTCCAAGAGGCATGAAGAATGGAATAATACACTTTGGATTTTACCAATTATTATTATTTACAATACACATTATTTTGGTTGTTGCTTATAGCAATGAACTTGCAAAATGTTTTACTGCACCATTTCTATCATTAGAAATGCAAAATTACCTTTTTACGTTTATTGACATCTTGCTACCATGGTTAATTCTGTATTTCATCCAATTGTTACCCTACATCGGCCACTATGTTATTATAGTTCAACGACTCGCTCGAGACTTTATACGATTCAGCTTTCTATCATTGCTGTTTCAAGCAGCGTTTTGTCTAACACTGGTTCGATCAACTCACTCTGTTCTGAAAGATGCCTTCTCTGAATTTTTACCACTCAATTTTAATGACGGTATATACCTGATTAACCGTTTTATGAGTGGAAAGTCTCCTGTTGATGCATTGACCACTACAAAGAGTCCGTTCTACATATATTTTGAAATGCTAAGCCAAATAATCGGAAACATTATACTATTAAATTTTGTCATAGCTATATTTTCTGATACAGTTGCACATCTTAATAACTACAGTGAAATTTATGTATATGCGCAAAGGACTGCTGTGTATATCACTGTTGAAGACCGTATGACAAATCTACCTCTGTTGAAAAACTTTTATAACTACATGATAAAGAAAAACTTCATAGTCGATAAAGACAAGGTTCTGTTGGAGGTTTGCCACACGTAAACATTTGCTGCACAAACAGAAACTCACCTAAACAAGGCATCAGACAAACAATTTGATAATTGCAGGCCTAGATGTTTGCCAGGAGGACCTTAAGATTGCACTTGGAAACTTTCTGTCAAATCACTTTGAGGGAATCCTTGCAGTACAGCCCATAAACATCAGGGGAGAAAGTGGCACCAACAACAGTACAGAAACGAAGGTTTCGAGGGCCATGAAACACTTTATAACTTTTCAGTTACTATCTCATCAATGACATGAATTTGGTTCATTTAAATGCAGATATATATACCATGTACATATTTTACAGTCATTGTTTATTCTTTTGGAGTTACAATTAAACCTACTTTATCCTGAGTTCATCACAAAGACACAAGTGAATGTATAACTCATCTACTTTACATTAATTGTTCGCTTATTCATTTGAAGTTTATTACTCAGACCTCAGTGAATGTGTCACTGATATTATCCAGTCACTGTTAATCAATTATTTAATAGTTTATCACTCAAGAAATGGGTGTGAATATATAATTGATCACATTTACGGTCACTGTTTACTAATTAGCAGTAGTTCATCACTCAACCCATAGGTGTCATGTTGCAATTATATTATTTACATCATCATGAAAATGCACTTTTCATGTACTGTAATTGAAAACTTCATTTTTTTGCTTAACCGTATAATGATATAATCAGTGTTTAACATGTAATTTGAACATTCTAATACACAGTAAAAAAAACACTTTGTTGTCCATTTAATAATGTTTTAAGCGTATGACATCCAACCGAAATGCAGCTGATAATATACATGTACACCCTTTTCACACGGCAGCCATATTGGCATTTTTGCTTCATTGACCTCATTTTAGTTATGTAATACACTATGAAGTCATGTGAAAGTGTATTAAATTTTATTTCATAATTTCCTACTCAAGGCTAGGCCATATACTGGGGTACAATGTGGGTGTCAGTCTGGAATCTTGTCATCATTGCTTACAAAAGATACTTGGCAGTTTTTCATCCATTCCAACATCAAGATTTCACTAAAAAGAAAGCTTACTGAACAATCCTCATTGGGTATCCTCTCTCCATAAGTGTCACTACTTGAGCCTATTTGCAAGTAAGACTTAAAAAAAACATTATTTTTTTTCTGGGATTCCTTACAACACATGTATTCATGTGGCCAAATGTAAACAATAATAATATTAATATTAAATCAAATAGCACCGTCATAAAAAAGTCATTAAGATGTTACTACGGTATCATGACTTTGAAAAGTTTATACAATGATATCAATAAGTTTTACCCTAGGGGTGATTGAAGATCAAGAGTTATATAAAGTTTTTATAGCAAAAAATATATGGCATTTTAAGCAGCATACCAATCGACATGCAAATTCAAAATTGTTATAAATGTGCATCACAAAATTAGGATTATTGCTATGTATATGTACTAACTGCAAAACACATTCAGATAATCATATGGTGGACCGCCACTCCAGCAAAGGCCTCCAGTAAATAAGTCGAGATTGGGCTCCAAACTAGCCAATCAGCAGAGACCCAAACGTTATATTTAAATTAGTTGATCCCGCCGTGACATGGCCTAAAGCTCTGACCACGTGACCCACATGAATAAATTATGATAATACCTCAACTGCGAGATTTGCCTGGGGTACATTTCCTGGGTGTGGACCGCATGCTAGCGGCATCAAATGCCTTAATGTGGGTCTCCATAGGCTGTCATAATGTATTTGTTGCATAATCCATACTTGTACTATATTTCTGTCCAAATAAAAGTCTTCTGTATCTTTGTATCCACATAATAATACTGCAGTGATGTTCACTTTAGTCATTTGTGACAGACCAGGGCACATGTGTGTATGGTTCTTTAATGAAGGGAAAAGCTGTGAGAAGTTCTTCACTGCATTTTCTATCAGCACCCTATTCACCTATTGGGGCATTCCAGGCTTGCTGTTATTTTTGTTGTATAGTTTTGTGGTGTTGACATTCCGGAAGCGACAACAACAAAGCAACTTAGAAAACAGTCTTGTCATTGACTCTGCCACTACAGAATTGGCAAAGACAGCAAGTGTTGTTACCATTATACTCCTCATTGCATTAGACTGGGATATATGGTAAATCAAACTACAGTGGAATCTCATAATTAAAACTGCACAGGTGAATTGGAACGGGTTTGGATTTTTGCAGTAATTGACACTCCTTATCTGAAACATAGTGACTAACCATAAATGCTCCATTATGCATATTTATTATGTTTGATTGTTTGTTTTGTTTCAATATTTTTATTATGCAAACAAATTCGGCCTTGTGGAGGGAGTCAACTATTATTTTCGTCGGTTATTGCCCACTCAGAACAATAGGAAAATCGTCTTAGTGGAAAATAAGGGATAGATAATGACCGCGTTTGAGTGAATGTGCAATTTATCCGAGGCTTTAGCTGATGATTAATTGCATTATCACGAAAACAAGGTCATTATCTAACTTATGCCACTTGTTTTGTTTGTAGTTGTTTGTCATAGCTTTAGACACTTAACAACGGAGACAGCGACTACTTTACCTTTACCAGCTGAATAGTAGGTTTTTGGATATTAATGATTTCCTGGAAGAAGAATCATTAAATGAAGCATCATTTGATTAGGGAGCAACACAGTTGCTGCATATTCCGACTCAGTCACTTTTCCAGGCCAAAAGGAGCAGCAGATATGATGAGGATATCAAAACTGAAAATGCATTTACTGATTAATTGTTGGATAGGATACCTGCTAATACACTGAAAAGCACTGAATCTGCAGTTAGGACATAATATTATGAAGCTTGGCGTTTGTGGCGAGAGAGTCTACAAGTCCGATTTTTGTAAATGGGATTATTGGCTGGCAAGGTATGTCACTTATTCTGTGCTGTTTAGACTGTTTAGGAAAATAAAATATGGTAATGAAATAATTTAAAGAAAGCAATTTTTTTTTTTTTTCGGTGTTGTCAGTTTTCAAAGGTGAGCACTAAGCATGTTCAGCAGCGGACTTTTTTCCGATAATTTGGTAAGTAAGTAAATATAGTCCAGTGGTGAATCCAGGAAGTTTTTAAAGGGGGGGGGGGCGACATCAAAAATGCAAGGAAAGTAGGCTAAAATTTCAGGAAATATAGCATGTCTGATATCATGAGATAGGAAATATTCTGTAGAGTAAGAATTTTGAGCACCCTCTTGATCAGATACTACCTGCCTAGGGATCTATTAGTATTATTTAGATTCTGTTATAGTAAATTTTTTTTTGTCATTCATAGGTTTACTGATGAAGCCAGAACAGTGGATGGTAACCCTTACTCGCCTTCTTCCTTGACCTGTTTAATTGCTGGTCTTCAACGTTATGGCAGGGGCGTCTTGAAAATTCACGAATTTAGGCTGTTTGATAAAGGAAATGCATTATTCAGCACTTTGCGGGACTCCCTGGACAGAAGGCGAAAATTTTTGCTAGCAAATGGAGAAGGGCAGGAACATCAGTGGTCACAGTGGGAAAGTTACATGTGCGACGCGGTTATATCAAGAAAATCATATTTGAATTTTTATTTAGAAAGCTGAAGTTTTGCAATGGAATTAACAATGTTTGTGAATTTTCAGTTGCGAGGGTGTGGTGTGTCCTGTAAGTAATGGCATTTATTAATAAGTGTTATAATTTTAAGTTGAAGACTCAGTTGAAGACTCAGTTCAGTTTTCTAAGTGTTAAAGTTGTTGCAATTTTTTGTTTGATCACTTGCTTATGACGTTTTCCCCTTAAGACTTTTATTTTCTTATTATATAAGATTTTCATTTGATTGTTGTGTTTTGTTTCATTGTTTTACTACAACTTGTAGCCAGTCAAGTGTGACCATATTCTCCCAGGTATATGCAATTTATCCCCCTGGAATCTTGGCCTCTGATTGGATGAAAAAGGCGAACAGTGGTATAACTATTACATAAACATATTGGAGGCTAAGACTTGCAAGTTTGTGTTTGCTCCACAATAATTGGTATACCTGCATCTGGGTGCAAACACTGGAAAACTTACAGTTCAATCAGGGTGCAAATGTTGACATCTCACACCTAAATCAAAGTACAAATAACTCACAACTCAAATTAACGTGCACACACTGACAACTTACACCTAAATCAAATACCTGTTTCATTTTCTGAAGAAACAAAGCAATACTCAAGCCAACAAGGTAACATTGTTAAAACCTATCTGACATAACTAAGACCTAATCAAAACAGTTTGTTTGACTAAATCACTCATGATGTCACGGAGTAAGTTTGAAAGACTATTCTACGTAATTATTACAACGATAATAAATCGAGCTGCAAAATACTTGACATTAGGCATCCGTTCGGTTACACCTAAATTAGGTTTAAAGTACTTTCTTTGTAGCTGGCAACCATCCAGATTTTCACAGAGGGGTTAACAAATTAAAATGCATAGCGGGGACCACTGAATTTTGTAATATTTTTTAATTAAAATGAACTAGGCCCTAAATCCGCCACTGATATTCTGTCTAAAAATATAATACCTTCTTTTTCAGGTAATATTTTGTGGGGAACATTGGGCTTGCCAAGTATGAGAATGGACCCCTTGGCAGAAAATTGGATTGGTGTTTGCAACATTCAATTCTATTGCCAATCCATTTGTTTACACCATGTTAATGCCAGTTTATAGAAAAAGTTTAATGGCAACATTTGGGTATGAGAAAATCATGAAAATTTTGGAAAAACCACAAAAACCCAAATCTGAAGAATCCATTTCCAGCACAAAGACTACTAAGACAGCTTAAAACAATCAAGGATGCTACATTTGATACATAACTAATAAACTAATATAGACTGTACATTTGTTTTTATTCAGTCAGTTACATTTATTGTGAAAAGATATTGTGAAACAATTATGTTTCAAGAGATAACAGACTTGAAAATCATCATAAAACAATTGCATGAATGCAATAAAGTTAAAAATATAAAATAGTGCTGATAGCACAAGTCTTGTGAATCGCGATAAAAACCTACAATATTATCGAACTACATGAAAAAAAAATATTTCACTGGATAAATGATGTTATTGACAAAGACAAGACACCACAATGATGTCATATAAATATCAAACTTTGAACCATAAATGGGGCGGCTGTATTTTTAAGTTCCATGAGCTACTCCTTAGCTGGATATCACATCAGAAGATACATAGGTGGCATATAGGCAGGATACTTACAATAGAAGTGTGAGAGTGTGTTTTTTCACCTTTCTCGTAAACTGAGATTTTTTGACTACACAACAGTTATTTTTTTATTATTGACTTCATTAATGCCATAGAAGCATTGTTGCTGCAGCCTTTATTCATTAACCTACACGATCCCGAAATTCATTGCATACAGTCTGACATAAGTGATTTATTTGATGGACAGCACTACAGCAAGATTACACATATATAAGAAGTAGTATGCACACATATAACCATTCACAGTGAATGGTGAACTTCTATCAGTACTTTGTTATTTTTTATTATGAAGATTTTGTTCACAAGATACCTGTGAATACTCCTCACAATTGGTAAGTTTCTCAGCCTTTCCTCCATCAGGGTCATTATTGTGGCCCTTTGGGCATTAACAATTATATCACTGTGTTGGTTGAGATGAGCAACTGTGTCTGCGAATATGGCAATGACAAAGTTAAGCAATATAATTTCACAGATTATGTGCACAGACATCTCTAAAATGGCATAAAATGGATTTTCAGTTACAGTTTCAATATCTACTGGACTGTTTCCAACAATTAAACTGTAATTTAAATACATTAGCTTAATGATTCCTAATGGCTGGAATTTTGAAAAGACAGTAAACAGAATAGAACGACTAGATCGTACTATGGTAAGCCAGAAAGCCATCTTAAACACAAATGAAATAAAACAGAACAGAACAAAGTTGCAGGGGAGTCGCTGAATAATAATGACGTAATGGCCAACATATGGCAAAGTTTGAATGAAAAACATTATCAGCCATGGTAGTAGGACATCAATGCTTAAAAGAAAGTATTGTTGGATTTGTGGAGGTAAGAATGGTGAGGCAAAGCACTTGGCTAGTTCATTGCTGTATGCTATCATCATGATTACATACAATGTTGCAAGCAATAGCTTGTAAAATCCAATATGAGTGATGCCATTTTTCTTGCCTGCAGGCACAGCAACTATTGCACTCCATTTTTTCCACAACAGACTGACTTCTAATATATCGAATAACAAACCAATAAAAGCATGACTGAAAATATACATTGCAACAATACAATGTAGAGCAGTGGCATGGGTATCCACAACACAGACCTCTGTGTCCATCAATGTCTGATTGAGTCTTTCAGGAGAACAGGAAAATGGTCCTTCTAAAGTGTAATATACATGGGCGCTAATAAGAAGGAATCTCGTAAGGGCCCACATTATCAGGAATGGTAAATTGACCATGATTTTCTTCATCAACCATGTCACTATAATGCCTGAGCGAAAGAACCTTGTTGCACTGTCATTCTGTAAAGATTCTACAGACATGAATGCAGTTAAATATAGTAAACTGTAAGGTCTTCTGTTCTCGCCTTCATACTCAGTGACATCAAAATAACTAGTTTGATAAACTCCTGACAGTTTCTCTTCAACTTTACATATCTCAAACATAGCCATAAACAAATCCCAGGTGTCTAACTGTGCAGCATACTCAAGTGGATTTAGATTTTGCTCATTTGAAGTTTTTATCATCTCTTCAAATACATTTGGTGGTACAGTTTTCATGATCCATTGAAAGCTTTTGATACAGACATATTCAGCCTCCTGCCCACTCAAATGACCTCTAAGGACCAAACAATGTAGTGCATTGTTACCATGACTGTCGCAAACATCAATCCCAGCACCATAATCCAATAGCACTTTGATAACATCAAATGCAGCAAATGCCACAGCATAGCAAATTGACAGTTCAATGTTATATTCTGCATTTTGGTTTCTAAACTTTTTATCATGTGAATCAGTGTGCGTGTCTAGTTTCCCGTGCAGTAGTTTATGTCTTCTGGCTTTGCTAGTCCTCTGCAAAATTTGTTCAACGACTTCATCATTATTTGACATGATAGCCTTAATCCAATCATGGTCTGTGTAAAATTCAAAATATTCCAGTGTCATGGCCGTTTAAGATCCTATGTTAACTGACCAAATTGAATGAAATAACAATGCCACAACAGTTCGGTTACACAGGAAAGCTAAGCATGATGGCAATAAAATACGGCTTCTGGCAATCTACCTGTTCACGAGAGGTTTACAAACAATAGCTGCACGCGTTATCAATTAATGTCTAATGGGATATTTTTTATGATTCAGTCAAATGAGATGACGGTCACGTTCGCAAGGAATGAAATAAGTGCATTCAGCAACTCCGTTAAAAGCCTCTACTGGGAGAGGTAGTAATGTTAATTAATGACTGTCCTGGTGACTCACGTACACAATATACTGACATCCATTGAAAGGAAACAGGTGGATTTTTTAATCCCATAAAGACATCCATGATTTGTAGTAGAATGTTGGCAATGTCTGTAAAACATGGCATGATATAGATTTAAACTCATTCGTATAAAAATTGATGGACTCGTCAAATCCTCTTCGGCAATGTATTTCAGCAAGTTTTCCAACAATTTGAAAGCAAAAGATTTGAGAAAAAGAAATGTTATCTAATCTTAGACTAAAGTTATGAGTATGCAGGTAAATGGTTTCACATTTTGGAGACCCTCCTAGACTACTCTTAACACAGTTTAAATGTGAAGGTTCAAATGATTGGCGGTCTCGAGCAGTGCTGAACACACCTGATCCAACTTTCTTGCTGTTTTCTTGCTGTCGTCTTATTTTTTTTGTTCTCAATGTGTTATACACCACAAGCTATCCACCTTTACATGCTTTATAATATGGGTAACCTCAAATGTTGGGCTTACACTTAGGCATGTATATGTAAGGAACAATAGAGGACTTACACATATGCATTGATGTACCAGTTTCCCACTGTGAGGCAGCGTCACAGATACAAGGGGCGCTGTTGCATCACAGGACTGGTGTTTGTTTTATTGATGATGCCATCTAGTATTGTACATTGGCAACTTCACATATTTCCATTTGCACATAATCGTGCCTCCTCCACTGGAGAGCAATCTTGTGACATCACCAATGTGAAAGTCCTCTTTTTGAGAAATATTTCTATATATATATATATATATTATATACTATTGTAGGTATAAGAACAGAAGCACAAACAAGCATTATACATTTTATTGAACAAGCGACCAGATTGCTTTGCTGCATCGTGTATAAAAACAATAATTTTGGGCCTGTAGTAAATGATATACTAATATGTGTACAGATGTGGACTACACACTTATGTTCCTAATGGATTCCATTAATTCATTAGCTCATGTGGAAGAATAAAAGTGTTCTTATTAATACACTATTCAGATCATTGCTTGTAACAATACTTGACTGTATTTGTCAGTCAAGCTGTGTGGATACACCTCATAACTTGTCAGAAACCTACGACACAACAGGAAAATATTATAAATATTAAAAAGACATGGAATGCTACTCCCCGCTCTCGGATAAAGATTGGATCGAGGCTCTAATATCCAATGATGTGGAAACAGTGACCAAAGTTTTAAAATGGTGCAATAAATCAAGGAGACATGACCTTTTGCACAGTTCATTGTGTACTAAGTCTGACACGAGCGATGAAATATTTAAACAACAGGTAAAGGAACATAACATTGAACTATCGATTTGCTATGCTGTGGCATTTGCTGCATTTGATGTTGTCAAAGTGCTTTTGGATTATGGTGCAGAGATTGATGCTTACGCTAGTCATGGTAATAATGCACTACATTGTTTGGCCTTACGAAGTCATTTGAGTGGACATGAGGTTGAAAATGACTGCGTGAAAAGTTTTCACTGGATCATGAAAAATGTATCAACTGATACTGTAAATGACATGCAGAAGACTTCAAATAAAGGAACTTTAATCCTCTGGAATATGCAGGACAGTTAGATGCTTGGAAACTTTTTCCGCTCATGGTTGACTCACTAATGATTGAAGAAAACCACGCTGGTGTACATCGCACTAAAGTTTATGACGTCACTGATTATGAAAGTGAGAACAGAAGAGTATACAGTTTAATGTATATAACAGTTTTTATGTCAGTTGAATCTTTGCAGAACCTTAGTGCTACAAATTTCTACCGTTCAGACATCATTATGACCTAGGTAATGAAAAAGATCAAGGTGAACCTTCCATTCATGTTAGCATGGGCCCTGACCAGACTTTTCCTTATAGGTGTCCATGTATACTACACAATGGCAGAATCCACCGCTACAACCATGCTTAATTACCATGAAAAGGGAAATTTGACAAATGTATCCAATGAGAACCAACAACATTTCAGGGTTTTCTTGCTGGTTACATGTTATTCACGCAGTGTTTGGCATATTATTTGATGTTTTTGAGACCATTATCTTCTTGGATAAATGGACTAATTTTGTCATTACACCCAGGGGTATGAAAAATGGAATGGCACATTTGATGTTCTATCAGATACTACTCTCTACAATTTACATTGCGATGACAATTGCTTATTGTAATGAACTTGCATGCTACTTTCACTATCCTTTTTTGTCACAAGATATTCTAAGTTTCCTTTTTGCAGCAATTGACAGTTTATTGCCATGGCTTATCACGTTTTTCGTTTAGCTACTACCTCATATTGGTCATTAAGTGATTATAGTACAAAGACTCGCTCGTGATTACTTGAAGTTCTGCTTCATTTCGACGATATTTGAGATGGCGTTCTGGCTAACGGTCTATCGATTAAGTCATTCAATTATGATGAAATAATTTCAAAGTTTCAGTCATTGGATTACACTAAGCTAGCATATTTTGTTTACAGTCTTGTGGTTGGTAACCGTCCACTTGATGCTGTGACAGCATCAAGTCATCCGCTATACGCTTACATGGAGATGCTTATCTTCGGCATTTGTCAAGTGATATTGCTAAACTTTGTCATTGCAATATTTTCTGACATTGTTGCACAGTTAAATAGCCACAGTGACATTCTTGTTAGTGCCCAAAGAGCTGCAGTAACTTTCTTGATTGAAGAAAGACTGAGGAAACTACCGTTAATGAAAAGCGTCTACAATTCCTTGTGAAAAGACACTTTAAAACTAAAAATGGAAGAGTTTTCATTGAAATTCACCACTCTATATAGAATTTAGTATGTTACCTTTTATCAATGTTCCTTGACAACTTAATTGAGCTTTACACCACTATTTATGGTCCTGTAATGCAACTTGTCTTCTAATGATGATTGATGAATGAGAGGAAGTTTCAATATTGTGTATTTTCCCTCCAATGACATTTTTGTAAATGCATAGAGCCAGCATGTGTCTCCTCACTGAGGACCAAACAAAAAGCATCTAAGCATCTGATTGTATATGATAAACAACTTTTTAAGTCGAAACAAGTCTTGTTGGGAGGTTTGCCACACAATATAATATACCTTTGAAACCAGGTCAGGTGGATGTTCAGCGTACATGAAACCACTGTAACAAACATTAGGTCAAGATCAATGTCAAGCCAAGGTGACATGTTATCTGGATCATTGTTTGTTCAATCCTCATCATATACAGCCATATAAAAATATTTTGAATGATATCCATCCTGGACACTACATGCACATTTACAGTATTAACATAGGTTCAGGTCAAACCTGCAAGCCCACGTAGATCTCTAATACCAAGTAGTACCAACAGAACCAGAAAAATCTTGACATGCAGTCTATTTCATTCGACTTAACGAGCACTAAAATTATCTTAAGACCATGAAACCAACATGCAATGTTGTGAAATAAATTCAAATAATATTTATTAATCACCCACCTTATTGCACAATTATTTGAGTGCAACATTGATTTTAAATACACCAGATTAATTGAGCTAGCATTACATAAAAGCTCCCATTCTCAGAATTAGCCTTTCATCAAATAAATATTGATGACAAACACTGAATTCTCAGGATAAACACCATTAGTCGTTAACAGTTTCAATGTTTAAACATCTAAGCTTTTAGCATTTCCTATCACAGAGTAAACACCAAATCATGCTTTTACGCTGGGGCTCTTGAATGATAGATAGTTCACTTTGATCAACAGCCACAGCCTGATAGGTTGCTGTGAGAATTATACCAAAGTTTTATGGGAAATTTGTTGTATTACAGAAGTACCAAAACCAAAAAAATTTAAACAAACCAGGAATATCCTCAAAATGGCTGACAAGATATGCTGCTTTGATCATCATATTCCGAATCGCGAATGGATCAAAGATATAATATCAAATGATGCAGATAGCATAGAAAGAATTCTAATGAGAAGTAACAAAAGCAGAAGATATGATTTATTGCACAAAAAACTAGAGGCAGCACCAGAGAGAAAGGAGACAAAACACAACATTGAACTATCAATTTCTTATGCTGCTGCATTTGCTGCATTTGATGTTATCAAAGTGCTATTGGAATATGGTGCAGAGATTGATGCTTGCGACAGTCATGGTAATAATGCACTTCATTGTTTAGCCTTACGAAGTTATCTAAGTAGTCCGGATGTTGAAAATGACTGTGTCAAAAGCTTTCAATGGATCATGAAAAATATACCACCAATTAAATTTGACACATTGATGAGAACTTCAAATAAACAAAACTTAAATCCACTGGATTATGCTGCACAATTAGACGCCTGGGATCTGTTTGTGGTTATGTTTGAGACACGCAAAATCGAGGAGAATGTGTTGGGAGTTTACACATTGAATTGGTATGATGTCACTGATTATGAAGGTGAGCAGAGAAGACCATTCAATATACTCTGCTTCATAGCAATGATGTCAGCAGAGTCATTGCAAAATCCTAGTGCCATAAAGCTATGGCAATCAAATTTAATACAGACGTGGCTGAGGAAAAAACTGAATGTAACCTTACCTATTTTAATTATTTGGGCTTTAATAAGATTTGCTCTTGTTAGCGCCCATGTCTTCTACACTTTAGAAGGACCTGCTGCCACAAATTCCACTGAATATAGCAATCAAACTGACACTGTTCTGGAATTCAAGAATCACTCGTGCTCAATACAACAGATATCCATTGCGGTGTACATTATAATCCATGCTACAATAGGAATTATCTTTGATATAGTAGACAACATGTCTAAGTGGAAGTTATGGAAAAACATGACATCAACTCCAAGAGGCATGAAGAATGGAATAACACACTTTGGATTTTACCAATTATTATTATTTACAATACACATTATTTTGGTTGTTGCTTATAGCAATGAACTTATTAAATGTTTTACTGCACCATTTCTATCATTAGAATTGCAAAATTACCTTTTTACATTTATTGACATCTTGCTACCATGGTTAATTCTGTATTTCATCCAATTGTTACCCTACATCGGTCACTATGTTATTGTAGTCCAACGACTCGCTCAAGACTTAATAAGATTCGGCTTTCTATCATTGCTGTTTCAAGCAGCGTTTTGGCTAACACTGGTTCGATCAACTCACTCTGTTCTGAAAGATGCCTTCTCTGAATTTTTACCACTCAATTTTAATGATGGCCTATACCTGATTAGCCGTGTTATAAGTGGAAACTCTCCTGTTGATGCATTGACTGCTACAAAGAGTCCGTTCTACATATATTTTGAAATGCTAAGCCAAATAATCGGAAACATTATACTATTTAACTTTGTCATAGCTATATTTTCTGATACAGTTGCACATCTTAATAAGTACAGTGACATTTATGTATATGCGCAAAGGACTGCTGTGTATATCACTGTTGAAGACCGTATGACAAATCTACCTCTGTTGAAAAACTTTTATAACTACATGATAAAGAAAAACTTTATAGTCGATAAACGCAAGGTTCTGTTGGAGGTTTGCCACACGTAAAAATTTGCTGGGCAAACATAAACTCACCTAAACAAGGCATCAGACAAACAATTTGATAATTGTAGGCCGTCGAGTGTGCCAGGAGGACCCTAAGATTGCATTTGGAAACTCTCTGTCAAATCACTTTGAGGGAATCCTTGCAGTACAGCCTATAAACACCAGGGGAGAAAGTGGCACCAACAACACTACAGGAACAAAGGTTTCGAGGGCCATGAAACACTTTTCAATTTACTATCTCAACAATGGCATGAATTTTTTTAATTTAAATGCATATATATATACCATGTACATATTTAATAGTCATTGTTAATTCTTTTGGAGTTACCATTCAACCTACTTTATCCGGACTTCATTACTCAAAAGACACGAGTGAATGTATAACTCATCTACTATACATTAATTGTTGGTTTATTCATTTAAAGTTTATTACTCAGGTCACTGTTAACTAATTAGCAATCAACCCATAGGTGTCATGTTGCAATTATACTATTTACATCATCATGAAAATGCACTTTTCATGTACTGTAATTGAAAACTTCATATTTTTTCTTAACCGTATAATGATATAATCAGTAAGGTTTAACATGTAATTTGAACATTCTAATACACAGTAAAAACACACTTTTTTGTCCATTTACTAATGTTTTAAGCATAAAATGCAGCTGATAATATACATGTACACCCTTTTCATATGGCAGCCATATTGGCATTTTTGCTTCATTGACCTCATTTTAGTTATGTAATACACTATTATGTCATTAGAAAGAGTATTACATTTGATTTCATAATGTCTCACGACCAGGCCATATACTAGGGTACTATGTGCGTGTCAGTCTGGAATCTTGTCATCATTGCTTACAAAAGATACTTGGCAGTTTTTCATCCATTCCAACATCAAGATTTCACTAAAAAGAAAGCTTACTTAACAGTCCTCATTGGGTATCCTCTCTCCATAAGTGTCACTACTTGAGCCTATTTGCAAGTAAGACTTAAAACAAAACATTAATTTTTTTCTGGGATACCTTACAACACATGTATTCATGTGGCCAAATGTAAACAATAATAATATTAATATTAAATCAAATAGCACCGTCATATAAAATTCATTAAGATGTTACTATGGTAACATGACTTTGAAAAGTTTATACAATGATATAAATAAGTTTTTCCCTAGGGGTGATTGAAGATCAAGAGTTATATAAAGTTTTTATAGCAAAAAATATATGGCATTTTAAGCAGCATACCAATCGACATGCAAATTCAAAATTGTTATAAATGTGCATCACAAAATTAGGATTATTGCTATGTATATTTACTAACTGCAAAACACATTCAGATAATTTTTTGTTTGATCACTTGCTTATGACGTTCTCCCCTTAAGACTTTCATTTTCTTATTATATAACATTTTCATTTGATTGTTGTGTTTTATTTCATTGTTTTACTACAACTTGTAGCCAGTCAAGTGTGACCATATTCTCCCAGGTATATGCAATTTATCTCCCTGGAATCTTGGCCTCTGATTGGATGAAAAAGGCAAACAGTGGTATAACTATTACATAAACATATTGGAGGCTAAGACTTGCAAGTTTGTGTTTGCTCCACAATAATTGGTATACCTGCATCGGGGTGCACACACTGGAAAACTTACAGTTCAATCAGGGTGCAAATGTTGACATCGCACACCTAAATCAAAGTACAAATAACTCACAACTCAAATTAACGTGCACACACTGACAACTTACACCTAAATCAAATACATGTTTCATTTTCTGAAGAAACAAAGCAATACTCAAGCCAACAAGGTAACATTGTTAAAACCTATCTGACATAACTAAGACTTAATCAAAACAGTTTGCGAGTTTACAGTTTGTTTGACTAAATCACTCATGATGTCACGGATTAAGTTTGAAAGACTATTCTACGTAATTATTACAACAATAATAAATCGGGGTGCAAAATACTTGACATTAGGCATCCGTTCGGTTACACCTAAACTAGGGTTAAAGTACTTTCTTTGTAGCTGGCAACCATCCAGATTTTCACGGAGGGGTTAACAAATTAAAATGCATAGCAGGGGACCACTGAATTTTGTAATATTTTTAAATTAAAATGAACTAGGCCCTAAATCCGCCACTGATATTCTGTCTAAAAATATAATACCTTCTTTTTCAGGTACTATTATGTGGGGAACATTGGCCTTGCCAAGTATGAGAATGGAACTCCCTGGCAGAAAATTGTTAATGCCAGTTGATAGAAAAAGTTTAATGGCAACGTTTAGTTGTGAGAAAATCATGAAAATGTTGGAAAAACCACAAAAATCCCAGTCTGAAGAATCCATTTCCAGCACACAGACTACTAAGACAGCTGAAAACAATCAAGGATGCTACATTTGATACATAACTAATAAACTAATACAGACTGTACATTCGTTTTTATTACATCAGTTATATTTGCAAAACTGTCAAACATTGTTACATTTATCGTGAAAAGATATTGTGAGACAATTATGTTTCAAGAGATAATTGACTGGAAAATCATCATAAAACATTTGCATGAATGCAATAATGTTAAAAATATAAAATAGTGCTGAGAGCACAAGTCTTGTGAATCGAGATAAAAATCTACAATATTATCGAACTACATGAAATAAATATATTTCACTGGAGAAATGATGTTATTGACAAAGACAAGACACCACAATGATGTCATATGAATATTAAACTTTTACAATGAACCTAAATGGGGCAGCTGTGTTTTTTGGTTCCATGGGCTACTTCTTAGATGGATATCACATCAGAAGATACATAGGTGGCATATAGGCAGGATACTTACAACAGAAGTGTGAGAGTGTATGTTTTTTCACCGTTCTCGTAAACTGAGATTTTTTGACTACACAATAACTTTTTTTATTATTGACTTCATTAATGTCATAGAAGTAAACGTTTCAGTGTAATTACAAGCGTTTATTTTATGAAAAGAAAAAAAAACATTTGCCAGCTTTTCATCACTAAACATTATTGCTGCAGCCTTTATTCATTAACGTACACAATCCCGGAATTCATTGCATACAGTCTGACATAAGTAATTTATTTGATGGACAGCACTACAGCAAGATTACACATATATAAGAAGTAGTATGCACACATATAACTATTCACAGTGAATGGTGAACTTCTATCAGTACTTTGTTAGTTTTTATTGTGAAGATTTTGTTCACAAGATACCTGTGAATACTCCTCAACAAGTTTCTCAGCCGTTCCTCCATAAGGGTCATTATTGTGGCCCTTTGGGCATTAACAATTATATCACTGTGTTGGTTGAGATGAGCAACTGTGTCTGCGAATATGGCAATGACAAAGTTAAGCAATATAATTTCACAGACATCCCTAAAATGGCATAAAATGGATTTCAGTTACGGTTTCAATATCTACTGGACTGTTACCAACCATTAAACTGTAACTTAAATAAAATACCTTAATGATTCCTCAGGGCTGGAATTGTGAAAAGACTGTGAACAGAATAGAACGACTAGATCGTACTATGGTAAGCCAGAAAGCCATCTCAAACACAAATGAAATAAAACAGAACAGAACAAAGTCAAGGGCGAGTCGCTTGAATGATAATGACGTAATGGCCAACATATGGCAAAGTTTGAATGAAAAACATTATCAGCCATGGTAGTAGGACATCAATGCTTAAAAAAGAGTATTGTTTGATTTTTGGAGGTAAGAATGGTGAGGCAAAGCACTTGGCTAGTTCATTGCTGTATACTATCATCATGATTACATACAATGTTGCAAGCAATAGCTGGTAAAATCCAAAATGAGTGATGCCATTTTTCTTGCCTGCAGGCACAGCAACTATTGCGCTCCATTTTTTCCACAACAGACTGATTTCTACTATATCCAATAACAAACCAATAAAAGCATGACTGAAAATATACATTATCAGGAATGGTAAATTGACCATTTTTTTTTCCATCAACCATGTCACTATTGTTGAAGATGTGGTTTAAATAATGATGCACTCTTGTTGGGTTTTATACATTTATTGCACTCGATGCTTGTAAATTTACAATTAATACAATTATTATAATTAAACACATATATAGATTCATTAAACCAATCAAACATTGAATAATCACATCCTCATTGTTAATAAACACCAAGATATGTGTAATATTGACTCGGATAACTTGAGAGTATTATATTCATATAAATTATAATTGACATCAAACCAATAGATAAACCAATGAATATCACATTACAACTCAACAGATAATTAATATATGTATAAAGTACAAATCAAATCATAAAGTATAGGCATGTTGACTGCCTGAAGCTTGAAGTTGCACTGAACTTTTGAATTTGAAATATGACACAGAGAACAGCAGTAGTGTTTGACAACAGATTTCCCTCACACCTTAACTTAAAGCACTAACTTATACATTTTAGATAACCATACACTGTGTATAACACTCCCCATCTTGGATCTCTGCAAGATCCAAAAAATAAAAAAAACACATCAAATAAAAAACACAATATACACAGTACAATATAAAGAACACATACACATTTTACTCAACACCCTCTAAGAGAACCACTTTCGTAACTGGTCTCACCAAAGTAGTGGTTCTTGTCCTAATCTTGGCTGATCTAAACCATCAGAACTTAGGTTGACCTCATGCACAAGCCCCATGGGCCATACACCTCGTGGTGTGTTTTCCTCTGCAATAAGCACAAGCTTAGATTTCTCTCTTGTTGAGTCCACTTGTGGCGCTTTTGAAGCTCTGGCAGGTATTCCTGAAGCCATCGTTTCCAAAACTCTTGAGAAAGATGCTGTACGCAGCGCCATCTGCGTCTATACAGGTCTGCTTGATCAAATTTACCTGGTGACAGGTTGAGATGACATCTATAGAGGAGCAAGTTGTTTGGAGTAAGGGCACTAAAGTCATTTACATCATCACTTGCTTTAGTGATAAGCCTCCCATTTATTATTGACTCGACTTCACACAGTAAAGTTTGCAATATCTCATCAGTCAACCTGGTGCCAATGCTTGATAAACCAGCAAGAACTTTTCTGACTGTACGAATCATTCTCTCCCAAAGACCTCCTTTGTGTGAAGCTCCAGGAGGATTAAAATGCCAGTCAATCCTCATCTTCACGGCATAATCTTCAATTTGGTTGATGTTTTTGGTGAGTTTTGACCTGCCTCCCACAAAATTGGTCCCATTGTCAGACCAGATTTTTGTTGGAGTACCACGCCTGCTAATAAACCTTCGCAGAGCATTAATAAAACTATCAGAATCAAGTGAACATAACATTTCTTTATGAACTGCTCTGATGTTAATGCACTTGAAGATACAACTGTGGCACTGACAACTGAGGCTTCCAAGTTGGTTTTAACTAGTCTTATTGTCTATTAACAAGCATGACATGACAGCCCTGCTTGGGCTGCCATTGCTGCTTCTTGTTGAAAAGTTTCTGACCTAATTCAGGTCAGTCAGTTGATCAAAAGGTCAGCTGACCAGGTGTCCTAATTCCACTGACACCTGGTGCCACCTGGAGCAACTCTGGAGCAACTATGGAGCAACTCTGCAACCAAAGCTAAATTCTATTACAGTTCGTGATGCACAAGGCCAAATCAACCAAAGCTAAAGCCAATACCAAGTCACAAAGTGCACTTCCCCCGTTCAAGTGGCAGGAGGAACAACAGCAGAGCTTCGAAGCATTGGTGAAAGCTCTCACCACAGCACCTGTTTTAGCATATGCTGACTTCACGAAACCATTTGAGTTACACACTGATGCTGCTACGTCTTCCGGTCTGGGAGCAGTCCTGTACCAAAAGGATGACCAAGGACGCTTGCGTGTCATTGCTTATGC
Organism: Alitta virens; assembly: GCA_932294295.1. NCBI lineage: Eukaryota > Metazoa > Annelida > Polychaeta > Phyllodocida > Nereididae > Alitta > Alitta virens. The sequence continues at coordinate 33,115,441 of OW028584.1, forward strand.
AAGTCGTAGCCTCTCGGAGAGTGAACGTCGGTACCCTGCTCATAGGTTAGAGTTCCTAGCCTTAAAGTGGGCAGTGACGGATAAATTCGCAGACTATCTCAGAGGTTCCAGATTTATTGTCAAGTCAGACTAACCCCTTGACATACGTAATGAAGAGCGCAAAGTTGGACGCCTGTGGACAACGGTGGGCAGCCGCTTTATGTGACTATGATTTCGACATACATTACAAACCAGCTGCAAGTCTGACAGATGCAGATGCATTGTCTCGGTTGTCAGGTGACACTTGGAAGAAAATGATTTCTTCTACAATCAGTGCAATATGTCAGGGACATTGTGTACCAGACCTTGTTTCTGCATATGAATCTTCTCCGCCAACAGAAGTGTGCTTTGCTTCTACAGTGATGGGACACTGGAATGTCGATTCTTGGTTGGAGGCCCAAGAGAAAGATGACACCATTCAGGAAGTGTTGGAAGCATTAGTTGACCCCAACAAGAGAGTAACTTCAGTAGATGGACGGAACATGTTGCGACAGCGCAATAAGTTGCATGTCGGTGAGGATGGACTCCTACAACGTTCCGTACAGTTGCACGGGTTAGATGCTACGCAGCTGGTGGTGCCAAGTGGTCTTCAACAGGATGTGCTTCTTCAACTTCATGATCGCATGGGACACCTTGGTGTGGACAGAACTTTGGAGCTTCTGCAGGAGAGATTTTACTTCCCCAAGATGGCCGACGTTGTGTCCAAGTACATCAGGCGCTGTTCCACATGCTTGAGGAGGAAGTCAAAAGGACATGTAGCACCAATGGGGAAGTTGGAATCTTCAGGCCCCATGGATTTGGTGTGCACGGATTTTCTCTCTTTGGAGACAAGTAAGGGTGGATGCTCGAACATTTTAGTTGTCACGGATCACTTCACGCGGTACGCACAAGCCGTACCTGCGAAGGACCAAACTGCAAGAACAACTGCTAAAATTCTCCTCGATCGTTTTGTCAACCATTACGGGATGCCTGCCCGGTTGCACTCCGATCAGGGACCAAATTTTGAAGCGAAGTTAGTGAAGCAACTTTGTCACTTGTTGGGTATCTCAAAAACGCACACTACTCCATACCATCCCCAGGGAAATGCTCAAGCTGAGCGCTTTAATGCTACATTACTCAACATGTTATCCTGTCTACCTGATGAAGACAAGGCTAACTGGAAAGACCACGTCCAGTATGTAGTCCATGCTTATAACTGCACTCGTCATGAGGCAACTGGATACTCTCCATTTCATTTGATGTTTGGACGTATGCCTAGGTTATCAGCAGAGATCATCAGAGGCTTGTCTACAGATTCTAACACTGATTATTTGAAGTATGTGGAAAGTGTTAGGGAGGCCATGAAATCTGCATACGAACAAGCTATGAAGCAGGCGCAGAAAAAACATCAGAAAGGAAAGGACGCCTATGACAGGAGAGCATGAGCTTCTCATCTGGAGATTGGCGACAGAATTCTGGTAAGGAAAGTTCGTTTTAAGGAAGGACCTCACAAACTTGACCATGTATGGGAGAAAGAAGTTTACAAGGTGATGGGAATTCCTAAAGATGACTTGCCTGTGTATGATGTCCAAGAAGAGGCCAACCCCAAAGCTCGGATACGTAGACTTCATCGTAATCTGCTTCTGCCTCTTGGATTCATGCCAGAAACACCAACAATCATGGGAGAACTACCTAAACCAAAAAGGATTAGGAGGACATCTTCTCCAGTATCGACTCATTCGGACAGTTCTGAGTCATCAGTTGAGGTGTTAAGGACTACTGGTAAGAGACCACTTACTAGGTCCCAGTCAAGACTTCAAAACTCCATTTCAGTCAATCGGTATAAGACAAATGTGAGGCAAGAGATTTTGGAGGAGTCTGAATCTGCGTCAAGTGAAAATGAACCTGAGGACACTGTGATAGATCGGTCACCCTGCAGGAGACCTGATAGAAGTCCCCAAGGTCCACAGCGACAGCAAGACCAACTCAGTCCAAATTCTCAAGCCTCAGAACCAGAACATGAGCCAGAGTCAACACCGCCGGTTCGTCGTTCGTCACGTGTTCGAAGACGACCAGCTTGGCAACTAAGTGGTGAGTATGTCATGCAACAGACAAAAGCTGACTTGTTGCAACAAGTGTTGAAGCAAATAGGAAGTATGTAATGTTCATGTTGATCTTGGTTAAAATAACTTGCACATGCACATGATAACATAAGCATCATCTTACTAATGTTATTGTTGTACAATTGATTCATGAATAAAGATGTATAATGGTAATACCGTGGACTTATGTTATTATACGTGTATGGTTAGGTCAACATTTAGGTGTGTCTAAGTCTCATACAGGTTATCTTAATTCTTGGATTTATAAATGTATAAGTTAAGTTGAGGACAACTTCTTTGGGGCCAGGGTGTGTGTGGCACTAGCACTGACTAATTAGGACATGAGATGGTCTTCCTGGTGATTACTTAGTTAATCTCCAGGTGGCACCAGGTGTCAGTGGAATTAGGACACCTGGTCAGCTGACCTTTTGATCAACTGACTGACCTGAATTAGGTCAGAAACTTTTCAACAAGAAGCAGCAATGGCAGCCCAAGCAGGGCTGTCATGTCATGCTTGTTAATAGACAATACAACTAGTTAAAACCAACTTGGAAGCCTCAGTTGTCAGTGCCACACAACTATAGCGCTTGACGTCCGACTGGCCCAGTTTAACTTTAAAAGGTCCAAAACAATCAAGTCCTACGAATGTGAAGGGGGGGCTTTCTGCCTCAATTCTCTCCGGAATATGATCCGCCATTTTTTGATGACCAGTATCCGCAAACAATCTCTTACACTTTTTACACTTGTGAGCAACACCTTTTGCCAATTTGCGGACTCTTGTTATCCAAAAACGTTTCCTGACTTCACTGACAACCCATTCACGACCCAGATGAGCTGCTGCATGGGTTTCCTGTACGATGGGATGAGCAACAGGGTTATCACCTGGAATAAGGTAAGGATGTTTACTGCATTCAGGAATGTCAGAATACTTCAATCTGCCTCCTACCCTGATACCATTCTGGTCATCAAGAACCGAATCGAATTTCTTCAAAGGTGATGTTACAGAATTTCCACGAGACAAGTCCTTGATCTCTTTGGCATTCGACTTTTCCTGGATATACTTGATAATACACAGCTCTGCTTTGTCGATCTCATGAACTGTGAGACTGGCACCAGAAATAGGACAAGAATACTCTAGCTTATCTCTCAGTCAGATCAGCCAGGCAATTGCACATTTAAGTCTGTACCAGTCAGAGTAATACTCTGCTGCAATGGATGGTCTTCAGGATGAGTAGATGTCAGGTGACACACGTCAACTTTGGTGACTTTGACTCCAGGATCATCTTCAGGCAATGACGAATCACACATATTGATGTTCCGCTCACTTTTGTATGACCTCAGGAATTCAGGACCTTGACACCATACGTCCACATCCATGTTTTCTGCACATTCACCCCTGGACACCACATCTGCAGGGTTTAGCTTACCAGATATGTGCAACCACTGACTGGGACTTGTGAGCTCATGAATTCTGCTGACTTAATTACTCACATAAATCTGGAATCTACGTGACTCATTCAGGATGTATTTGAGGACAATCTCGCTGTCTACCCAAAAGTAGGACCTTGCCAGTTCATAATCCAGCTCTCTTCTGAGCATAGCATCAACCTCATCTGACATCACGGCTGCCTGAAGCTCCAAACGTGGAATGGTAACACTTCTGAGTGGAGTTACTCGAGTCTTAGCAGTTATCAGCGATATATTTATACTGCCATGCTTGTCTATACTTCTCAGGTAGGTACAGCAGCCATAAACCTTCATGCTAGCATCACTGAAGTTATGCAATTCCAATACAACATCTGACTCATTGAATGGCATAACACATCCAGGAAATCTGAACTTGGTTAACTTTGCCAAATCTTGCAACCAGACATGTCACTTGTGTTGTAGTTCTGGAGGAACAATTTCATCCCAGGACAATATAAGTCGCATGGCTTCTTGAAAAATGAGACGACCCAGCAAAATTACTGGACTGACTAGTCCCAGTGGATCATATGTTGATGAGACCACACTCAGCATTTCTCGTCTAGTCACCTTAGGAGAATCTGCAACATTCACATCAAAATAGAAATGGTCATCTCCAACACACCACTTTACTCCTAGAGCTTTGCTGTTCACCTCCCTGTTTAGATCTTTAACTTCCTTGGCTCTGTCCTTCATGGGAATATGGCACAATATTTCAAATTTTGTAAGCTTGAATCTGCCATTACTGAGCAGCTTAGTTGTACCATCAATAACAGCAATCACCTCATCTCTATTGGCCACTGACCTCAAACAATCATCTACGTAGAAACTTCACATTATTGTGTCAGCTACAACAGAATCAGGATTGACAGTGTCATACAATACCCTCCTCAATGCATAGGTTGAGCTAGCAGCACACCATATCCCACCGAACACGTTCCTAGTCATGCGATAATTTTGCATGCTACCATCTTCGTCGAACCAGAGGAAGCGGAGAGCATTACGGCCCTCTGGTGGGATAAGCACCTGGTAGTACGTCGGCCATAAATGCATACCGATATTGACGGAACCTCAGGAGAACATGCAGGAGTTTGTTGTTCAGATCTGGTCCCTGGTAGCACTTGTCGTTCAGCGACTCACCCTCATACTTGGCCGTGCAGTCAAAGACTATTCTTGTCTTTCCAGGGTTCTTGTCTGTAATAACTGCTTGGTGAGGTAAATACCACACCTTATCATAACATGTTTCATTATCAGGTACGCTTTCTGCATAGCCACATTTCATCATCATACTGGGACATCAGATTTTTCTTCATCAAATTTGTTGTGATTGATTTAAGTCTAGAAGTTGCCACACTTATGTTGTTTGGAATCTATATATTACTCTATCCATGGTATGGGGAGTTCATAATGTCCACTTACTTTATGAACCTTACTATCCCACAATTCCAAACTAGTATTTGAGAGATTTTTATTTTCAATATCCCACATCTTCTCCACGTTCTCATCTAAAGAAATTGCGCTTACAAAATGTGAGATTGCTTTTGTACTGGCTGATGGCATGTGGCAAGCGGGACCATTGACGGACCATCCGAACTTGGTTCTCACAGCGAACGGCTCATCTTGGGCACCCTGTCTCACTTCTAGGGGAATCAGCACTGCAGCACAATCCTGTCCAATCAGTATGTCAACATGTTTACATCCTGGTACATAGGTAATTCTGCAAGGTGAGAATACACTTTGACATTCACATCACAACTTGGAACAGGTATTTTGTCAACAACTAACACATTTGACATTCTCAGTGAATTGCTGCCATGACTTCAAAGTCTACAAGTGTTGAGGTCTTTTCCTCTGTACCATTAAGTGTACTTAACATGTACTTAGTGTTTCGTCCCTCGATATTCAGTCTCCGCACTAAACCGCTGGAGCAGAAACTGCTGGTTGAGGCTGTGTCTAGAAGAACTTGAGCATCAACATCATCATTCACCTTTACACACACACATTCGACAGGTTAGTACACATTTGAACATGTTGAAGTACTCGCATTAGTAACTTGATTAACATCATTACTAACACCATTGTCGCTATTTCTGTTACTGCTAGTAGACTGAGATATGTGAATATACCTAGAATGGCACTTTCCACATCCTGGAACTGTACATGTGTAATCTTTCCTACATTCACTTATCACAAAGACCATGATCAGTTACTAATTTCAGTCTATCTACCGGCTTCATACCTTAGAATGTACTACAGTATAGGACAGACAGACAGACAGACAGAAAGTATTTATTTTGACCATAAACTTACAATTTAAATAAACAAAAATAATCAAGGAAAACTGGTTATATTATGGTCATAGGAGACATGCACTAAGGCCAAAAGCCGCTGACGTGCATGCCACCTATGAGCCATTTGGTGTTATAATATATGAGTATTGGCTACAAATGAAAGGAAAATCATGGTAAGGATTGCAAGTGCTACAAGCAGGACAGTACCAAATTTTTACCTATATTTACATTAATTGTTTTTAATCACATGTTCGCTGATGGGCTACCTTATACCCTTTTTAGATAGAATGATAAACCATGAAGACTATGTGTGCTCATTTTATCTATGATAATTTTTGGTGCTTGATTAATTAGTTGTGGTAATCTATTTTTGATTGAGCTTTTTGACAGTTGGTACCTGAGCCAGGGGATTACTAATAGATGTCTGTCTCTTGTTGGATAGGGGTGAATATCTAACTGCCGGGGAAAATTAAACTGCTGAAAGTAGTGTGGTAGATTTTGGTTAGTAAATCTGTGGTAAAATTTCCACTCCTGTAAATGCAAGATATCATCTAATTTTAATAAACTAAGTTGTTTGAAGAGCGGATTTGTATGGGAATTATACTTGCTTTTTCTGATTATTCTTATCGCTCTTTTTTGCAGTTTCATTAACCTATTTGATTTTAATCCCCAAAGTAAAACACCGTAAAGTAACTGTGATAAGACAAGAGAATTATATATTACAAGTAATGTTTCAGTTGGAAGAAACCGTTTAACATGAGGAGGTCTCTTCCATTTAGTACCTGATTGTTCACTGGCAGTTGTGCTGAATGAAGTGGAGGTCTTGACCTGCTGAGGCATCACTGGCTTGAACCTGCCGGCTTCTGAAGACTTGCTACCAATTCTACCATAGACTGGGTCAGTGGCCTCTTCTGCTTCCCTACCAACAAACTTGACAAACACATCGAAACCAGGATACACATTATTATCATGCCTATAGTCTATAGCATGTCGTTTCCACCGGAGCTGAAGATAATGTTGAAGACGAATTACGACCTCGAATATATACGACTGACTGTCAACTTCTGATATACGATTCATCCGTGACAGGGTTATCTGACAATTCTGCAATTCATTTGCCAGATGTTGTAGATCATCTGCAGACTTGATGGGTTTGCCGTTACGGATGTCGTGAACCATCATTGCCGAAGCGTCTCATCAGGATCTCTCGTGCTTGTTTGTAGCCTTCATCACCATCAAGAAGAATGCAAGACTTAATAGCTTCTTTTGCCCTGCATTTTGTGTATTGGAGTAAGCGTGTAAATTTAACTTTACTATCACAGTTAACTTTATCCATTGTTATAAATGTGCATCACAAAATTAGGATTATTGCTATGTATATGTACTAACTGCAAAACACATTCAGATAATCATATGGTGGACCGCATGCTAGTGGCATCTAATGCCTTAATGTGGGTCTCCATAGGCTATCATAATGTATTTGTTGCATAATCCATACTTGCACTATATTTCTGTCCAAATAAAAGTCTTCTGTATCTTTGTATCCACATAATAATACTGCAGTGATATTCACTTCAGTCATTTGCCCAGGGGCACATGTGTGTAATGTTCTTTAAAAAAGGGAAAAGCTTGATTTGGGAGCAACACAGTTGCTGAATATTCCGACTCAGTCACTTTTCCAGGCCAATAGGAGCAGCAGATATGATCAGGATATTAAAACTGAAAATGCATTTGCTGATTCATTGTAGGATAGGATACCTGCTAATACACGAAAAAGCACTGAATCTGCAGTTAGGACATATGAAGCTTGGCGTTTGTGGCGAGAGAATAGGGTGGAACCCTCGCAGAATCTAGCTTTCCCATACCCAGTTTATGCCCAGACATGGTCTAAAACTCAGATTTTCGTAAATGGGATTATTGACTGGCAAGGTATGTCACTTATTTTGTGGTATTTAGACTGTTTAGGAAAATATGGTAATGAAATAATTTAAAGAAAGCAAATTTGCTTTTTTTTTTCGGTGTTGTCAGTTTTCAAAGGTAAGCACTCAGCATGTTCAGCAACTGAAATGGTTTATGAGCTGTTTCATGATGTTTTATGATAATTTGGTAAGTAAGTAAATATAGTCCAGTGGCGGATCCAGGAAGCTTTTAAAGGGGGGGGGGGGCGACATAAAAAATGCAAGGAAAGTAGGCCAACATTTCAGGAAATATAGATATCATTAGATAGGAAATATTCTGTAGAGTAAGAATTTTGAGCACCCTCTTGATCCTGCAATGTGGTGTTACAATTGAATTTTGCCACTTATTCCCACCCATATGAAGTTTTGTACCAGATACTACCTGCCTAGGGATCTATTAGTTTTATTTAGATTATGTTATAGTACATTTTTTTTTGTCATTCATAGGTTTAATGATGAAGCCAGAACAGAGGATGGCAACCCTTACTCGCCGTCTTCCTTGACCTGTTTAATTGCTGGTATTCAACGTTATGGCAGGGACGTCTTGAAAATTCACGAATTTAGGCTGTTTGATAAAGGAAACTCCCTGGACAGAAGGCGAAAATTTTTGCTAGCAAATGGAGAAGGGCGCCACAAGGACGAGATAACTGAGGAACAAGAAAGACAATTATGGAACAAAGGTATTTTTAGCAGGAAAATAGCCACTGGATTACTCAACATCGTTTACTTTTATAACATGAAAGTATTTGGATTCCGTTCAGTAGATGAACATGAACATTTAATGCAAGAACAGTATGAGTTTGGCAATATTGGCCCCAGATGTATTGTACCAATGTTTAATTAATATCTCCGGAGACTGGCAGATTCTATAGGAAACCACTGCAAAATAAACCAACTGGAGAAATACATTTCAGTAGGCAAGTGGTAGGAAAGAACACATTAGCAAAATGTATCCCTAACATGATGAGAGAAGCTGGCATCGACATCACAGGCAGGAACATCAGTGGTGACAGTGGGAAAGTTACATGTGCGACACGGTTATATCAAGAAGGATTTGATGAACAGGCCATAAAGGGGCGTACAGGTCACATATCTGATGCTGTTCGGGAATACAAAAGGCCATCCCAGTAAATGTTTGCAGCTGCCCAATCCCATAAACACTCCTCCTGCCCCTAAAACGCCTGCCACATGTACTGCTGTTGAAGATGAAGTTGACTGTGCTGCTAGTGTTCCAGCAGGGCAGAATTTTCTTGAAATCACTGTCCTTTAATGTGTTGGCAAAATTGTTATTTCAAGAAATGGAAAGAAACTAAGACTTAATCAAAACAGTTTGCGAGTTTACAGTTTGTTTGACTAAGTCACTCATGATGTCACGGATTAAGTTTAAAAAAACTATTCTACGTTATTATTACAACGATAATAAATCGGGGCTCAAAATACTTGACATTAGGCATCCGTTGGGTTACACCTAAATCAGGGTTAAAGTACTTTCTTCGTAGCTGGCAACCATCCAGATTTTCACGGAGGGGTTAACAAATTAAAATGCATAGCGGGGACCACTGAATTTTGTAATATTTTTAAATTAAAATGAACTAGGCTCTAAATCCGCCACTGATATTCTGTCTAAATTATACTACCATCTTTTTCAGGTACTATTTTTTGGGGAACATTGGCCTTGCCAAGTATGAGAATGGAACCCCTTGGCAGAAAATTGTATTAGTGTTTGCAACATTCAATTCTATTGCGAATCCATTTGTTTACACCATGTTAATGCCAGTTTAAAGAAAAAGTTTAACTAATAAACTAATATAGACTGTACATTCGTTTTTATTACATCAGTTATATTTGCAAAACTGTCAAACATTGTTACATTTATGAAAAGATATTGTCAGACAATTATGTTTCAAGAGATAATAGACTTGAAAATCATCATAAAACAATTGCATGAATGCAATAATGTTAAAAATATAAAATAGTGCTGATAGCACAAGTCTTGTGAATCGCGATAAAAATCTACAATATTATCGAACTACATGAAATAAATATATTTCACTGGATAAATGATGTTATTGACAAAGACAAGACACCACAATGATGTCATATGAATATTAAACTTTTACAATGAACCATAAATGGGGCGGCTGTGTTTTTAAGTTCCATGGGTAACTCCTTAGCTGGATATCACATCAGAAGATACATAGGTGGCATGTAGGCAGGATACTTACAATAGAAGTGTGAGAGTGTATGTTTTTTCACCGTTCTCGTAAACTGAGACTTTTCGACTACACAATTAATTTTTTTATTATTGACTTCATTAATGCCATAAAAGTTAACATTTCATTGTCTTTCATTCTTTGATAGGAAAAAAACGTTTGTCAGCTTCGTCATTAAACACAGCCTTCATTGCATACAGTCTGACATAAGTCATTATTTGATGGACAGCACTACAGCAAGATTACAAATATATACGAAGTAGCATATAACTATTCACAGTGAATGGTGAACTTCTATCAATACTTTGTTAGTTTTTATTATGAAGATTTTGTTAACAAGATACCTGTGAATATTCCTCACAATTGGTAAGTTTCTTAGCCGTTCCTCCAGAATGGAAATTATTGTGGCCCTTTGGGCATTAACAATTATATCACTGTGTTGGTTGAGATGAGCAACTGTGTCTGCGAATATGGCAATGACAAAGTTAAGCAATATAATTTCACAGATTATGTGCACAGACATCTCTAAAATGGCATAAAATGGATTTTCAGTTACAGTTTCAATATCTACTGGACTGTTACCAACAATTAAACTGTAATTTAAATAAAATACCTTAATGATTCCTAAGGGCTGGAATTTTGAAAAGACAGTGAACAGAATAGAACGACTAGATCGTACTATGGTAAGCCAGAAAGTCATCTCAAACACAAATGAAATAAAACAGAACAGAACAAAGTTGCGGGCGAGTCGCTGAATGATAATGACGTAATGGCCAACGTATGGCAAAGTTTGAATGAAAAACATTATCAGCCATGGTAGTAGGACATCAATGCTTAAAAGAAAGTATTGTTGGATTTGTGGAGGTAGGAATGGTGAGGCAAAGCACTTGGCTAGTTCATTGCTGTATGCTATCATCATGATTACATACAATGTTGCAAGCAATAGCTGGTAAAATCCAATATGAGTGATGCCATTTTTCTTGCCTGCAGGCACAGCAACTATTGCACTCCATTTTTTCCACAACAGACTGACTTCTACTATATCGAATAACAAACCAATAAAAGCATGACTGAAAATATACATTGCAACAATACAATGTAGAGCAGTGGCATGGGTATCCACAACACAGACCTCTGTGTCCATCAATGTCTGATTGAGTCTTTCAGGAGAACAGGAAAATGGTCCTTCTAAAGTGTATTATATATGGGCGCTAATAAGAAGGAATCTCGTAAGGGCCCACATTATCAGGAATGGTAAATTGACCATGATTTTCTTCATCAACCATGTCACTATAATGCCTGAGCGAAAGAATCTTGTTGCACTGTCATTCTGTAAAGATTCTACAGACATGAATGCAGTTAAATATAGTAAACTGTAAGGTCTTCTGTTCTCGCCTTCATACTCAGTGACATCAAAATAACTAGTTTGATAAACTCCTGACTGTTTCTCTTCAACTTTACATATCTCAAACATAGCCATAAACAAATCCCAGGTGTCTAACTGTGCAGCATACTCAAGTGGATTTAGATTTTGCTCATTTGAAGTTTTTATCATCTTTTCAAATACATTTGGTGGTACAGTTATCATGATCCATTGAAAGCTTTTGATACATAAATATTCAGCCTCCTGCCCACTCAAATGACTTCTTAGGGCCAAACAATGTAGTGCATTGTTACCATGACTGTCGCAAGCATCAATCTCGGCACCATAATCCAATAGCACTTTGATAACATCAAATGCAGCAAATGCCACAGCATAGCAAATTGAAAGTTCAATGTTATATTCTGCATTTTGGTTTCTAAACTTTTTATCATGTGAATCAGTGTGCGTGTCTAGTTTCCCATGCAGTAGTTTATGTCCTCTGGCTTTGCTAGTCCTCTGCAAAATTTGTTCAACGACTTCATCATTATTTGACATGATAGCCTTAATCCAATCATGGTCTGTGTAAAATTCATAATATTCCAGTGTCATGGCTGTTTAAGACTTTTTTGGTTCCTATGTTAACTGACTAAATTGAATGAGGTAACAATGCCACAACAGTTCGGTAAAGCAGGAAAGCTCAGCATGATGGCAATAAAATACGGCTTCTGGTAATCTACCTGTTCACGAGAGGTTTACAAATAATAGCTGCATGCGTTATCAATTAATTTCTAATGGGATATTATTTGATGATTCAGTCAAATGAGATGACGGCCACGTTCGCAAGGAATGAAGTAAGTGCATTCAGCAACTCCGTTAAAAGCCTCTACCGGGTGAGGTAGTAATGTTAATTAATGACTGTTTTGGTGACTCACGTACACAATACGCTGACATCCATTGAAAGGAAACAGTTGGATTTTATTATCCCATAAAGACATCCATGATTTGTAGTAGAATGTTGGCTGTGTCTGTAAAACATTGCATAATATAGATTTAAACTCATTCGTATAAAAATTGATGGACTCGTCAAATCCTCTTCGGCAATGTATTTCAGCAAATTTTCCAACAATTTTAAAGCAAAAGATTTAAGAAAAAGAAATGTTATCTAATCTTAGACTAAAGTTATGAGACAGTTTAAATGTGAAGGTTCAAATGATTGGCTGTCTCGAGCAGTGCTGAACACATCTAGTCCAACTTTCTTGCTGTTTTCTTGCTGTCGTCTTATTTATTTTGTCTTCAATGTGTTTTACACCACAAGCTATCCACCTTTACATGCTTTATAACGCTTAGGCATGTATATGTAAGGAACAATAGTGGACTTACACGTATGCATTGATGTACCAGTTTCACACTGTGAGGCAGCGTCACGGATACAAGGGGCGCTGTTGCATCACAGGTCTGGTGTTTGTTTTATTGATGATGCCATCTAGTATTGTACATTGGTAACGTCATGTATTTCCATTTGCACATAATCGTGCCTCCTCCACTGGAGAGCAATCTTGTGACATCACCAACGTGAAAGTCCTCTTTTTTAGACATATTTCTATATATATTTATATTACATATACTATTGTAGGTATATGAACAGAAGCACATACAAGCATTATAAATTTTATTGAACAAGCGTCCAGATTGCTTTGCTGGATTGTGTATAAAAACAATAATTTTGGGCCTGTAGGTAATGATATACTAATATTTGTACAGATGTGGACTACACAATTATGTTCCTAATGGATTCCATTAATTCATTAGCTCATGTGCAAGAATAAAAGCGTTTTATTAATAAATTATTCAGATCATTGCTTGTAACAATAATTGACTGTATTTGTCAGTCAAGCTGTGTAGATACACCTCATAACTTGTCGGAAACCTACGACACAACAGGAAAATATTATAAATATTAAAAAGACATGGAATGTTACACGCAGTGCAGGGATAAAGATTGGATCGAAGCTCTAATATCCAATGATGTGGAAAAAGTGACCAAAGTTTTAAAATGGTGCAATAAATCAAGAAGACATGACCTTTTGCACAGTTCATTGTGTACTAAGTCTGACACGAGCGATGAAATATTTAAACAACAGGTAAAGGAACATAACATTGAACTATCGATTTGCTATGCTGTGGCATTTGCTGCATTTGATGTTGTCAAAGTGCTGTTGGATTATGGTGCAGAGATTGATGCTTACGATAGTCATGGTAATAATGCACTACATTGTTTAGCCTTACGGAGTCATTTAAGTGGACATGAGGTTGAAAATGATTGTGTGAAAAGTTTTCACTGGATCATGAAAAATGTATCAACTGATACTGTAAATGACATGCTGAAGACTTCAAATAAAAGGAACTTTAATCCCCTGGAATATGCAGGACAGTTAGATGCTTGGAAACTTTTTCCGCTCATGTTTGACTCACTAATGATTGAAGAAAACCACGCTGGTGTACATCGCACTAAAGTTTATGACGTCACTGATTATGAAAGTGAGAACAGAAGAGTATACAGTTTAATGTTTATAACAGCTTTTATGTCAGTTGAATCTTTGCGGAACCTTAGTGCTACAAATTTCTACCGTTCAGACATCATTATGACCTGGTTAATGAAAAAGATCAAGGTGAACCTTCCATTCATGTTAGCATGGGCCCTGACCAGACTTTTCCTGATAGGTGTCCATGTATACTACACAATGGCAGAATCCTCCACTATAACCATGCTAAATGACCATGAAAAGGGAAATTCAACAAATGTAAACAATGAGACTATGTTCGTCGTCCCACGACCATCAATAATTCAGGGTTTTCTTGCTGGTTACATTGTTATTCACTCAGTGTTTGGCATATTATTTGATGTTTTTGAGACCATTATCTTCTGGGATAAATGGATTAATTTTGTCATTACACCCAGGGGTATGAAAAATGGAATGGCACATTTGGTGTTCTATCAGATACTACTCTTTGCAATTTACATTGCCATGACAATTGCTTATTGTAATGAACTTGCATGCTACTTTCACTATCCATTTTTGCCACAATATATTCTAAGTTTCCTTTTTGCAGCAATTGACTGTTTATTGCCATGGCTTATTATGTTTTTCGTACAGCTACTACCTTATATTGGTCATTACGTGATTATAGTACAACAACTCGCTCGTGATTACTTGAAGTTCTGCTTTATTTCGGCGATGTTTGAGATGGCGTTCTGGCTAACAATCTATCGATCAAGTCATTCAATTCTGATGAAACCATTCTCAAAGTTTCAGCCATTGGATTTCACTAAGCTAGCATACTTGGTTCACAGTCTTGTGGTTGGTAACAGTCCACTTGATGCTGTGACGGCATCAAGTCATCCGCTATACGCTTACATGGAGATGCTTATCTTCTGCATTTGTCAAGTGATATTGCTAAACTTTGTCATCGCTATATTTTCTGACACTGTTGCACAGTTAAATAGCCACAGTGACATTCTTGTTAGTGCCCAAAGAGCTGCAGTAATTTTCTTGATTGAAGAAAGACTGAGGAAACTACCGTTAATGAAAAGCATCTACAAATTCCTTGTGAAAAGGCACTTTAAAACTAAAAAAGGAAGAGTTTTCATTGAAATTCACCACTCTATATAGAATTTAGTACGTTGCCTTTTATCAATGTACCTCGACAACTTAATTTGAGCTTTTCACCACTATTTATGGTCCTGTAATGCAACTTGTCTTCTAATGATGATTGATGAATAAGAGGAAGTTTCAATATAATAAATAATTGTGCATTTTCCCCCCAATGACCTTTTTGTAAATGCCCATAGGGCCGCCATGTGTCTCCTTACTGAGGACCAAGACAAATCAACTTCTGCTGAAAAGTTTGTATTTGAAAAAAAGCATCTGAGCATCTTACAGAAATGAACTTGCTAAATGTTTTACTGCATCATTTCTATCATTAGAAATACAAAATTACCTTTTATTGACATCTTGCTACCATGGTTATTTTATCCAAATGTTACCCTACATCGGTCACTATGTTATCATAGTTCAACGACTCGCTCGAGACTTAATACAATTCTGCTTTGTATCATTGCTGTTTCAAGCTGCATTTTGGCTAACACTGCTTCGATCAACTCACTCTGTTCTGAAAGATGCTTTTCCTGAATTTTTACCACTCAATTTTAATGATGGTCTATACCTGATTAACCGTGTTACAAGTGGAAACTCTCATGTTGATGCATTGACTGCTACAAAGAGTCCCTTCTACATATATTTTGAAATGCTAAGCCAAATAATCGGAAATACTATACTATTTAACTTAGTCATAGCTATATTTTCTGATACAGTTGCACATCTTAATAACTACAGTGACATCTATGTATATGCGCAAAGGACTGCTGTGTGTGTCACTGTTGAAAATCGTATGAGAAATCTACCTCTGCTGAAAAACTTTTATCACTACATGATAAAGAAAAACTTCATAGTTGAGAAAGAAAAGGTGCTGTTGGAGGTTTGCCAAACGTAAAAATTTGGTGCGCAAACAGAAACCCACCTGAAAGAGGTATCAGGCAAAACAATTTGATAATTACAGGCGTAGATGTTGGCCAGGAGGACCCTAAGATTGCACTTGGAAACTTTCTATCAAATCACTAACTCAACAATGGCATGAATTTGTTTAATTTTAGGTCATATATACACCATGTAAATATTTCACAGTCATTGTTAATTCTTATAAAGCTACCACTCAACATAACTTATATGAGTGAATGTACCTCTTTTATACCTACTTTTTTCTGAGCTCATCACTAAAAAGACAGGAGTGAATGTATTTATACATTATGAAAATGCACTTATGATGCACTGTACTAACTGTAATTGAAAACTTCATATTTTTTCATAACTGTATAATGATATAATCGGTAAGGTTTAACATGTAATTTGAACATTCTAATACACAATAAAAACCAATTTTGTTGTCCATTTAAGGTCTTATGCAAATGACATCCAGCCGAGATGCAGCTCAAATGCATGTACACCCTTTTCACGTGGCAGCCATATTGGAATTTTTGTCTCATTGACCAAATATTTAATATAATACATTATCATGATTATGATGTCATTACTTGACCATTGTAATTGCACTCTATAACCTCACCATGGCCATTGTCTATTGATGACATCACAATATTATATCTTAGTGCAAAGAGGTCAATGAGCCTGAATGGGGCAAAAATGCCAACATGACTGCAGCGTGAAAAAGGTACTAAAATGGTAAACCATTAGCAGGACTGCATGGTCAGTGTCCGGGGGGGGGGGGGGGGGGGGGTTGGAACAGATTGGCGGCGCCAGTGTCACCAGCGTTTCACCTTTGACAACCCATGTTAATCCAATGGGAATTCATTATAAATCACACAAGCAACAAGTCTCAAACTTTGCACCGTTGTAGTGTAGACCTCAATCTATCTTCCCAACAAAAAGTGCCCAAAAGCGCCCCACGTTTTATTACCGAAAATCTGCGTGGTTTAGGCCACTTTGAAGCCAATCTCAGGCTATCGAGTTCCTAAAAATAGCACTCAGTTGGTGACGTCATAATACTGTAGTATTATGACGTCTGCATGATCAATGACCACTGACGTCAGCCAGTGATTCAATTAGATATTATCTATTAGTAAATATAGACTTTATATCGACCTGTGTTAATTTTGAGGTTAGCTAATCAATTAGCACCTAGATATCTACATCTACATTGTAGAATTCTAATATGTAGCTGTCAGAAAATTATATATACCAATGCTGCCTTCTTGTCTCATGATTGTTTTCACCATTACACATCCCACTTTTGCACAACAATTTAGTCCTAATTTACAATAAATAATTTAAATATTAGTTTCTCATGCCAGCAAAACTCAGTATGTAAACATACCCAGTGTGTTTCCAATGTTTTAGTCTGGATTTTCTCTCAATGTTTGATATATTTTTTAGTTATTAATGTCTGATAAAATTATTAGTTAACGCACAAATTTGCTATGCCCTGAATAATAAAGGCTTATTTTAAACTATTTGATTAGTCTTAGCAAATTGCACTTTGACAGACAGTGCAGCTATACATGTTGCAATCGTTTAATTAGAATCCATGTAGGTTTTTAAATTTTCAAAATCGAACAATAGATAACAATTTAAGAGGCAAAAGAAGTCAGAGAATTGTAATGCGTTTCTCAGCCGTCAGGGGCGCTGTGGTCGCTTACAACTGCCCCCGGTGTGATAAAACGTCATCGCGAAAATGTTTGGAGTGGCTCGCGCGAATGTAATCGATTCAAGAATTTGTCATATCTGGTGGGTTCTTAAACACTAGCACTGTTAGAATTGTTACAGTAGAAATGTTCTCCAAGTTTGAAGCTGGATGTACTCGTTACGAAATTATGGACATCGCCACTGTTGAACCGACGACGTTGTTATGACGTGATGACGTAGTCTCGTTCTGAATAACTAAAGTGAGTGTAACAGGCGCTGTGATTGACCAATGATATGGGATGAAAACGGCGATAATAGTTGCTACTGCCGAAAGACTGCATGCCAATATCCATCAAAAATAGCTTCCAAAAATCCGGCAGTGGATATTTCCATGGAGTTATAGCACTAACTCCATGATATTTCCATTATGTGAAAAGATCGATGTGGCTATTTTCTTATCCGTATTTGGCGATAATACGAATTTCTAGTTTCCGGCAAAATCAACAGAGGGCGCAACCAAATTTTGTAATGCAATCTTGTCGGTTGAAAAAATAATTCGAAATAAACAGCACTAGCTGATGCTTTTGATGTTCCTAAGGCAGGGGCGGACTGGGATGAAATAGTGGCCCTGGAAATTTGAGTAACAGTGGCCCAGATGTATCTCTGGGTATATATATATATTTAATATAATTATGCAATGTGCATGACAGGCCGCAGGAGTTGTAGAATTAGTACTAAAATGATACTTTGAAGTTTGATGCCATTTTCAAGTAATAACAACCATAATCGCGATCGTTCCGGTTGAGCGAACACATCGTTTTTCGTACGTACACATGTTTACCTTGCTGCGGCGCCAAAGGCATTTTTCTGTGACGTCATCAATAAAAGTTCTGTCAGCGTGGATCATGACCAGCTGATGACGGCGCATTGATTTCTCACCTAAGCGCCATGGCCAATCACAGTTTGTTAGAGCTCGTTGCCTAGCAAATGACCTAGTAATTAAAATAAGCTCTGCTCTGATTGGTCGAACGTTCATTTAGTTGGCTAGCTTTATGGAAAATCAGGGCAATGGACGTAGCTCCCATGGAACATTCAAAACCATAGTTCTACTGCGTGTCTTGTCTTGAATCTCATAGAACTGATGATTAACAGTGTTCTAACGTGAGTTTCTTCAAATTTGTTGGGTAGATCTGTATCATCTTAAGTTAAGAATCATTTTTGCATAAGTAGGACATTATAGGATTTTGCGCATCATGGTCGTGCAGATTAATTAGGACAACATAGTTCCGATCCGGTCATTTGAGAATAGTACGTCAGTAGATTTTGTTTTTGGCCAATCTCTAAACATAAAAGCCCTACGGGCGGCCTATTATTATTTTTTTTATTTTTACACCATCGGCCCACCGGGAAATCTCCCGGCCTCCCGGCGGCCCAGTCCGCCCCTGTCCTAAGGGATTTACAGTGAGTATTCGTCCTAAAAGTTTGTGATGACTAGCCACACATGTAAAGTGTTGTACATAAAGTATTAGCAGCGACAAGTGCGCAGTGTCAAACCACAGAACTATAGTTCTATGATCAAAGTAGATGGAGTATCAGTCGTCTATCCTGTGATAGTTTTTGAATTCTTGTGTGTAAATCTGAAGCTATTATAATAATTAATGGTGTAGTTTTTAATATATCAAATAGAACTAGGTGTTTTATTCTAACAAGATTTATGCAAATACATAGACATTAAGATGTGCTATTGTTTTATTTGTAGTAATTACTGTAAATTTACCATTTATGTGAACTTTTCATTTATGATGTTCACCAATATGTACACCTAAAAATTAATATGTGCTACAGGTTGAACTTTATGACCAATTAGTTGGATTTTGTTAGTTTTTTTAAGGATTTTCAGATTTGCGACCTGAACAGAATCGTATGAATTAGTCTTATTAACAGATTTGTTCTTAAAGTCCTAACTTATTATTGTTACCATTAGACAAATAAAATGAATAACGTTGTCACTTTATAAATTCTTTTCTTAAATGTGGTAAAGATTTAATATAGAATTAATAAATAAATGCTGGTAATTATGTTTATTATCAATGGCTTTTATGAGAGAAAAATTGGAACCTTTTTTTTTTTAATAGCTCCTTTTAAAAATTTAGTCTACCAGGATTCTTAATTATACCACAATCTTGAATTTAAGCCGGACTGTTCATTTGATAAATTCCGGATGTTGTGCATATTACAATGTCTTTACAATCAATGATGGTATGGAGTTTAGTTTTGCCTGTATCACATGATATGTGTATCTGATGGTTTAATGATATGCATGAAGCATTATAGGTAATATTCATATGTAGTTGTACAAATGTAATAATGTAATAATAAACTGAATTTAATTTTAATGCATCTGTTATTTCCCTTTTTATTTACATATTTGTATATCATATACATATATTGCGGGTGCTCATTCGTGGCAGGGGCGGATTCCCAAATATTGCTAATGCACTATTTGAGCTGTTATTCTGCATCTGGCAGGAAGTTCCTGGAATTAATATATAGTCATTCATCTGTGTCCTCTTGAGTGGGTATTTTGAGGCAAAGCCAGAGACGTTAATCATTTTTGTTAATATTAGCTCAGCTCTGACAAAGCCGCTCAAGCCTATAATAAAGAGAACTGCAATGCAATGGATCTAATAATAAATGATCAACAAAATCTAAGTATATATTAAAATTTAATATATTGGGAACTTTATTCATATCACACAAGAAGGGGATGATTGCTTTAGGCCTATTTCATCAATATAGATTATATCTGTAATTCAAAGCTCATGCTCCAAGCTCCATCCACAACTTTTACAAGGGGGGGGGGGGGGTCTTCGTTACACAAAATAGTAAACAAATGGTAAATTGTGATTATTATTATGCAAAATAACGTTTATTATATTATTATATGTGTAACTTTTTTTAGCAACCATGTCTGATGCAGACTTTTGAGTTACAAAAAACGTGATAGAGGTCGCCACAGTAAAACTACTACTGAGCGATAATTCACACTCGACCTGAGCGATAATTCGCACTCGAACTGAGCGATAAATCGCACTCTAATTTACAAGTCATAGGAACTTTGGGCAAGCTGGCCCATAGGCTAGCTGATTCGCCCACAGGCTAGCTGATTCGCCCAAAAGCTAGCTGATTCGCCTAAAGGACATAATATCCTGCCCAATATGCAATCTCGGTAGATATTGGATATTGGCAGCAACATCAGGTGAGAAGGCCAAGGCAAAAGGTGAAAATTTTCTGAATATAGGCCAAGGCCAAAGGTTTAGGCCAAGGCAAAAAGTGTTTCTCACTGAAGTATGTAATGCTAAAAAATACTATGGCCCAGCCTGCAAACTAAATAGTAATTTCACAACTTAATGATATTAAATAATGGACCAATTTTGTGCCTGCATGTGTCATGTTAATAGCCAAAACAGTAAAATAATGTTAATAATTCCAGGTGTCTAGAAGTGAGACATTCAATTAGTGTCAAATAGTGTTAATTTTAATCAAATACAGATATTCCTGAGCACTGTCTTGTAACAGATGTAAGGAATAAATAATAATTGCAATGATGCTAATAAAGAAAATTCACTTTTTGAAGGTTTTGAGTTTGTATGAAGCATTAACTAAAAAAAACGCCAAATCTAACACTTGGGACATACATGTCACAGTTTGACTTATTACAACCAAAATAAATATCTGCATGTTTTTTGGTCATAGCCCATCTCTCTTACCCAGAAAAACCTTTCTGTACAAATTAACTTTTATAGTTTCCTATCTCTGCAATGATAATTTTTTGCCATATTTTCATCATTACATATATATATAGCCATTTGTTGTGGTCAAAAGAAGCAGCAGAAATTACAAGGAAGAATGTTGCATATTTCAAAGTAATATCTTGCCCAGCTAAGAAATTTCTGAAATTATTTTGTTCCTTATTAAAAAAATTTGGCCTATTATGATGTTATTTATTATTCCAACCACCAGACCTAGAAATTAAATTAAAATAGGATACAGGTAATACATGGAGGAAGTATATTGCTGAGATAATTTTCAAACACACTGATCATTTAAAAAGGTGGAATACCAGAAAAATGTATGCCTTAGGATAGCCCCAGGATGACACTTTTTGTGCTGCAGACACATCCATGAAACAAGAATAAAATAAATAAATAAAAAGGGAAATATCAGCTGGCCTATCAATGAAAAGAAAGCAGTCAGGGCTAAAAAACATTAAAAATAAATAGGCCTAGCTAGGTAGGTCCTAATGATGAACTTTTTTTTTCTGTGAAGATACTGCAGAGGCTATAGACCTGTGAGACTATTGTTTAGTGACATCTTGAACAATGATCTAGCTAGGAATGTTCAGTGTCAGCAAAATTTAGTTGCAGATATTATGGGTATTCAAATCATTGGAGAGTCTTGAAGTCTTTGTAGATTTGAATACCCGGAATATCTGCAACTCAATTTTTGCTGACACTCAACATATAGACGTTTTTATATGTGTATTTTCATAAGATACAATATATTTTATGTAATTATATGATATCAGGTATTTTTTTGGTAATTTAAATTATTTTTATGTTACCCTTTTGTATCCAGTGCTGTGTTTATGTATATAATTATATTTTTGAAGATCGATATTGTTCGTCAATGAAGTTACTTTTTTTTTTATAGCAGAAAAGATTTTTTGTACCCCGTTTAATATAGACTGGTACTACAAGTGACAGCTAATTACACAAAACTATCTTCATAGGCCTCATGTCAGGTTCATCCCGGAGCAGAGAGAGTTCTAGGAATATATATTAGAAAAGGTGATTGGGAATTTTTCGAGGAAAGTTTAAGATATGTGGAGTTGAGGGAATAATGGCTGGTTTATGAGACTGTAATTTGGCTGAGGAAAATATGAGGACAGGCGAGGAAATCCCTAAGTCAGGGTAAATGGTTGGGGGGGGGGGGCGGTATTTCCTGGGGGGGGGGGGGGGGTAGTTAGGGCAATTCGGGGATATCCAAGGTTAATTGGGGGAATATATAGGGTTATCCTGATGGTATTTGATATTTCCGATATTAAAAGATATTATGTGGGGGTGGGG
Source organism: Alitta virens (assembly GCA_932294295.1). NCBI lineage: Eukaryota > Metazoa > Annelida > Polychaeta > Phyllodocida > Nereididae > Alitta > Alitta virens. The sequence goes on from OW028584.1 coordinate 33,138,236, forward strand.
GTGTATCCTTTCATGAGGCCTCTTCATGAAGAGACAGAATTGATAATTCCTTAAACTTGCTCAAGAATGGATATGAAAATTTTTTTGGTCAATATGTGGCTAAACTATCTACTACTGGGATTTTTGTGAGACAAATGGTTAATTGAAAACGTGTTTTATATTTGAATCCTTAATTTTATTTTCTCGACTTCTCCAGATGACTTGTAATACTAAATATGTTATTACCTATATGTGACACCTCCCATCCACTAGATGGACATAAAAATAAAAGAACACCTCAATGTGTGCATTAGGTACATCTCAATAGTTTTCCATTGTTAGTATTTTTCTCATTATTTAATTCCTTTCTACGGAAGCCATTTAAGGACATGAGGAAAAAAAAAATGTAATTGTATAAATGATGTAGTCAATTGTATATACGAAATACTAAATCGTATATACGAAATACTAAATCGTATTTACGAAATACTATTCGAAATACCAAATTGAATATTCGAAATACCAAATCGTATAGACGAAATACTAAATTGTATATATATACAAAATAATAAATCGTATATATATACAAAATACTTGACCTGATTACTTTCTATTACTATATCTTTTTACAATTTAGATTTAATTTTTTTATTTACTATTTCGTTTTTTCAATTTACTATTTGATTTATACAACTAAGTATTTTCGTATATACAATTTAGTTGTATATATAATTTAGTATTTCGTATATATACAATATACTAAGTATTTCATATATACAATATACTACTTCGTATATACAATTTACTGTATCATTTATAATTTAAAAAAAAATTCTCATGTCCTAAAATGGCTTCCGTACCTTTCACTCAAAGTTTCAGGTTAGAATATATATTAATTATTTTATTTATTATTTATATTTTTTTAGCAAGTTCAAGGTTTTGAGAAATATACATGAAATGTGCACACTAGCACTGTTACGCACGACACGACGTCGTCGTGCACACTAGCAGTTATACGCACGACGTCGTCGTGCACACTAGCAGTTACATGCACGACGTCGTCGTGCAGATTGCACGACGTCGTGTATATTGGCTACAATATGCACGACGTCGTGTATATAAGCGCTTGTATACACGACGTCATTCGTATAGCCCTAGCCTAGTCTCGTTCTGAATAACTAAAGTGAGTGAAATAAAAGGCGCTGTGGTTGGCCAATTGCTACTGCCGAAAGACTGCATTATATAGGTGTCTGAGCGAAATAAAATAGATCCTATCAAATAATCCAAAATCGACTCGCCAGATAATTTTAGTTCTTGCCTGTCCCATGAGAGGTCGCTGCAATACGGGCCTTAAACAGCATGATACCAGTTGCGGAACGGCGGATTTTAAGCCAGAATAGTGATTTCATTTACAAAATTTAACAGAAATTTTGCTGTTTATGATTATTACAATAATATTTTGATTTTAATGCATTTAATTATTAATCAAAATAAATGTAGGTACATGGATACAAACAATCCATGTACAGTGCAATAGTTACCTACAGGTATTAATATAAGTTTTAATGAGTGTAAAGATGGAAGTAATCGCTAATAATGATGATGAAAGTGAATTATGGCTTAATGACGCATGTATCTTTTTGATATGGATTTGTCAATAAAAGTTTATATATAATTATATAAAATAAATTATTATAAATATAGATTAAGCTGGCATGATTGACAGTAATTATAAATACTTCATGTCTTTAATTGGCATGTTCATCATCATTGTCATCATTGTGGTGTAATTAATTTGTATGTTTTTTTAATATCTATATACATTTATAAATTTTATTTAAATTTTCTAAATTATCTGATTAATTTATTTAATCCTAACATTTTGTAAAAAAAAATTATATAACTGATTTTGTAAAATACGGAGTTGTAATTTAACAATTTTTCCAATCGATGAAGCAGATGAGAAATGGGTGATATATATTGATACTTGAAATTTGGAGTCAGGGAAACCAGTTAACAGAGTGGTAATTATTTTGTATTGCCCTTGCCTAATTAAATATGTGTAACTGCTGTATCTAACAGATAAATAAATCCAGAAACATTTATTTCTGTCTCATGAAACATTCCACTGATCTCAGCACTTTCTGGTATTAATAATAAAAAAAAATTTAAAACAGTAAGGACACATATTTCTACTCATAAAAAATTGCAAACCATACATGTCCAGTGTTTTCAATAATATCTGCATAGCTTGTTTTATTATTATTGAAGAAAAAAAATGATTTGAGAGCTCTCTATGGATTTTGTAGATAACAATGAAAATTTCAGTACACGAAGGTAGGGGTGCGGACATTCAAATTTTATGGACTTAAAGGATATAACCTGAAATTAGAAATTTTCTTCTTGAGAAATTAGAAATCCTCTTCTTAAGAGATGTCAACGTTGTTTTCTTATCATAAAACACATAATTTATGCTACATGTGAGTGAAAACAGACTGAAAATCTAATAATTATTTACGAAGATATGACATTTTGAAATCAGTGGACAGAATTTTCCAGTATATATTAGCACCGGTCGGAACGATCTGCAAGGTCCGCAATTTACTGAACGTACTCAGCGAAGCTTTCTGGGAAAAGCCAGGGAGTGATATTAGAAGTATTCGCCGGTAAGCCAAATAACCATATATTCTTTCAATAAGTCATAGGGGATTTCGGCGAGCCAGCCCAAAGGCTAGCTCGTTGCCCAAAAACCTACTTATCGGCCCAAAGGACACAATATCCAGCCCAATATGCAATCTCGGCAGATATTGGATAATGGCAGCAACAACTTTATGGCAATATTCAAATAGTCAAAATATCCCCAAAATAGGTGTCTGAGCGAAAAAATAATAGATCCTATAAAATTATCCAAAATCGGTTTGCCGGATATTTTTAGTTTTTAAAATCATGAGAGGTCGCAATACGGGCCTTAAACAGCATGATACCAGTTGCGGAATGGCAGATTTTTAAGCCAGAATAGTGATTTCAATGAATTCAATGGTTTAGTGTGCTTTGTTGATTCTGTGTGAAATGCATAAATTCAAAATCATTGCTATGTTTTCATTAATTACAAAATTTGATAGAAATTGTGCTGTTTATTGATTATTGCATTAATATTTTAATTCACAGTATGTGCATTTTTATTGTGTGTACCTCCTTTTTAATTATTAATCAAAATAAATGTAGGTACATGGATACAAACAATCCATGTACAGTGCAATAGTTACCTACAGGTATACCTTAATATGAGTTTTAATGAGTGTAAAGATGGGAGTATTCGTTAATAACGATGATGAAAGTGGAATTATGGCTTAATATAATAAATTATCATTATAAATACTTCATGTCTATAATTGGCATGTTCATCATCATTGCCATCATTGGGGTGTAATTTATTTTTTTATCGCTACATACATTTATAAATTTAATTTTTTTAATTGTCTGATTAATTTATTTAATCCTAAAATTTTGTAAAAAAAAATTTAGAATCAGTTATATACCCAAACTATATAATAACTGATTTTGTAAAATACGGAGTTGTAATTTAACAATTTTTTCCAATCGATGAAGCAGATGAGAAATGGGTGATATATATTGATACTTGAAATTTGGAGACAGGAAACCAGTTAACAGAGTGGTAATTATTTTTTATTGCCCTTGCCTAATTAAAAATGTGTAACTGCTATATCTAAGATAAATAAATCCAGAAACATTTATTTCTGTCTCATGAAACATTCCACTGATCTCAGCACTTTCTGGTATAAATAATATAAATATTTTCCTATAAATCTCTACTAGGAGGTATCAAAGTCACCGTAAATGGAGTTGTAAAATTTTTTTAAACAGTGAGGACAAGTATTTCTGCTCATAAAAATTGCAGCCATACATGACCAGTGTTTTCAATAATATCTGCATGGCATATTTTATTATTATTGAAGAAAAAAAAAAGATTTGAGAGCTCTATATGGAAAATTTCAGTACACAACGTTGTTTTCTTATCATAAAACACATAATTTATACTACATGTAAGTGAAAACATAGTGAAAATCTAATAATTATTTACGAAGATATGACATTTTGAAATCAGTGGACAGAATTTTCCAGTTTGGGGCCCTTTTATATTAGCATCGGTCGTGAGTTGATATAGAATTTAAAGTTATTTAATATCAGATATTTAAAAATGTTCTAAAAGTAAAAGAAGTCAGAATTGAACTTTAGTTACCCGCACAGAAAGCAGGCATGCTAACCATTACACCAGTTCTATTTATAGTTTCTGTTTTTAGTGGGCCTATAATAAATGGGCTTGCAACGCCATCTGTCGTAGGTCATACAGCTGACCTCACAGTTAGCTCACACTAAACTCACAGTAGTGAGATCACCACATGATCTCATCATGATTTCACTGTGATGTGTCATGTTTGACATCACATGATGAGTGTCTGGTGAGGTCACAGTGATCATGACATGAGCTCACTTCTTGACTAGGCAAGCATGCTGATAAACGAGTTTGAGACAGAACACATTGCATTGGGTCTTTCTAGCAGGGTGCGGCACAAAACTAGTCGCACCTAATAAATCAATTTAACTACATGCCTTTTGACTTGTTTTGACCATTAAAATATGATACATGTAGATATAACATAGAAATCATGGAAGAATATGCGACATTTTTCAGTGGACTTCATTGAAAAGCATAACTAGACTGTTTGTAGGACCTTTGCGTAGATCTAGTCGTATTCGCGCCTAATATGGGTCACCTAACAAGCCCTACATGCTCCCCCTCTTCGAGGAGTGTGTGTGTGATTAGGGCTTTATGTCCTGTATTTCTGCACCAGTTAGGCTAATTAGGACAGGCAGAGACTATGGCAATGAGACGAAGGAGGAAACAGCCATCCAACTTAGGCTCGACCGGGAATCGAACCCGGGACCCAGCGGTTGGAAACCCAGAGCGCTACCTCTGAGCTAGGCCCCCGCCTACTGAGGAAGTTGTTATTCGGTCAATGCCACGTAGGCGGTTGCTGGAGAATTGGACACAGATTGATAAGCTTTAGAAGCTTAATTGTACGTAGCAATGTTTCATTCAAGTAATTTTGAAAAAAAATCTTTTGGGGGAAACAACTTCCTCGAAGAGGGGGAGCATGTAGGGCTAGTTAGGTTACCCATATTAGGCCCCATGTGGTTTGTTAATTAAGGCCTTGATCCCCTGCCTGGTGCCTCTGACTATGAGTGCAGTGAACCGTGGCATTGGGATTAAGGGTAATTAGGGAGAGCAGAGACTATGAGCAGACTTTGAACAGTGCACATCTCATTGACGAATGTACAATATTGATGTACGACATTGGTGTACAATATTTTGTGTTAATACATTCAGCCCAGTTATTATTGTAATATTATATATCTATATTTGCTCATTATTTTCTCCAGCATACAGACCTTACTATTGTTTACTTTGTTATTTTCATTTTGTTTGTGTGACTTTATGTCAGTTGTCGTACAATAAATGAATGGAACCTTTACAAGAATGTGTCATTATTCCATGGCATTACACAATGTACACATACTCATTACATCCATCATTTTGCTGATTACAGAATGATTCTAAACATCAGATATTCACAAATTCCAGATTATCCCCTACTGGAAAAGCTAACCTCAGTTTTCAAGTTTTTTTTCTTCCTTTTATTACTCTCAGCTATACACTCTTTTAGATGACATTCACATGTTATAAGGATGAAACATTTTCAAATTCATTATGTGTGAGCCAAAGTATTTTAATAAATTCAAGATGCACTTGTTTAATTATTAGTTGCCAAAGGATAATTCTCACAGGAGCAAATTATATCTAAAGATGTAATCTTTACGATTTTGAAGAAAATTTTAAGTCAGTCAAGCAACAAAGACGATTCGAAATGTCTAAAAATAATTTATTAAAATTGCACAACAAATATGTAAAATTTCAAAAATTAAGTTTGTTAACACTGGACGGAATGCACATTTGTATCACAAACAAAAGAGATCATCAAGTTTTTTTGTTATAAAAACCAATTCTATACAAATATATCATGTACATTTTATAATATATACAGCTTTTCCTTGACAACTATTCCCTAATGAAGCCTAAAAAAATAGTATAATTACTTTAATTGATGGCTGAGTAACATAACATAACAAAATAATAACCCACAAAGCACGTAACTCATAGTAAAGATTTATCAATATTTGTCCGTTCTGAAAACCAAATGTCAAGCATAAGATTTTTAACAAGTTGAGGTTTCTGTAGTGCGCTAACTCTGTTTCATTGTAAACATTGGTAAAAAAAAAGATCGGAATTCAAATTCGAACTTTCTCACTGATAAAAACACAGCTCGGTAACAATTTAACGGAGTTTTACACATCAAATGATATTTTGTTTTCTGGTCCTCATAAGGGCCATTTGTCATGGTCACAGAGAAACAACAGAAGTTAAAATAGGAAATATAACTAACATTGACATCTAATTTGTGTTTCTCCATGACAAATATGTGAAAATAACACCACAAAGCAAGTGGAAATACACTTTGAATTATACTATATAAGATACGTACAATGTATCTATCTTTGGTCGGCTAACAGTAAATCAACATTAGTGTCTTTTAACAGTTAGAATTAAAGTTGGGGTTTTGGTAATTGCTTATATTTCTGTTCATTTGGTGATCTGCCATGCTTTTGACAAAACAAAACGACCCAAAAATAAAAAGACATTAAATTTGAATCTTGTTATAGTTGCTTAACCCATTTTGGTATTCATGTTTTTATCTGTACGTCAAAATTTATCCAGTTCTCCTCCTCCGCCTCCTCTTGATATTCATCCCCTAATTTCCGCCACCACGGTTGCTGTAGTAACCGCAACTCTTCTTGATGATTCTGTCTCGCTTTAGTTGCTATAGGAACGGAAGTACTTCTGTAGCTTTCTACATCTTTCTCATCAGCATCTTCCAGCCGAGGGGCATCTGAAGATTTAAGTGAAAAAAAAAAAACACTCTCTAATAAACACAAATATGTTTTAAGTGTGTGATTATGATTGCTATTACAAAGCCTTGGAAGTAATATCTAATGTCTGATGTCTCAATGCTACTGATCTGAAGATTAGTCAGCTTATGTGACCAGCTGCCAGAGGCAGACCAGCAGCTTTGACAATGACTTTATTTTCAATTTCAATTCTAAGTTACCGGAACAAAAAAAAAATTACAAAACAGTAATTTGAAACAAATATATAAATATTATAATCTATAAAAATAAATTCTAAAAGTCCTGAGAAAGAATTTAATACATTAAAAAGACAATGAAATTTCTTAATAGCATTGAGACATTAGACATGATTTCTCACTCACGTCAGCGATGCAAGACCAAGCTGGCTTAATCTCTTGTTGCTGTAACGTTCGTGAGAATCAAAGTCAAACATCACACTTTGGTAAGTGCTCGTTTTAACTCCCAATTTAGCTGGGCTACTCCCAATAGTGGATTTTCACGGAAGGTTCTCTGTATTTCCACCAGGTGGCTAAAACAGAATACTGCAATTCTATTGGCTGAAAAAGTTCCCGCCCTTGGCTGTGATTGGCTGAAGCAAAGTACATCCTAGCAGCAGTATTTTTAGTGCATTTTAATGTATATTTGACAATTTATCATTTAGTTGATGTTTGTTATTTTTCTGAGAAAGTTATATTTATGGAATCAGTTAGTTAATATCTACTGTGTCTGAAAAGCAAAATGAGTAATAAGAGGAGAGGAAAGACTTATGTCTTGCTGAATTCAGGGCTGTTCAGTGAAAAGACTCTATTATACGTACCAACCAGCAGAGAAGCGTTGAAGTCGAGCATAGCAAGCATATTATTTCTCTGATGTTCTTTCTTACGGATCATTCTAGACTTCATGGCATGTCGTTTCAAGAGCGATTGAACTTTCTCGTGAAGTTGTTTTCTCTCATCTTCTGATCCTGCTTTCACCTTTTTGCGAAATAATTTATCAGTTTCATGAATAATAGGTCATTCTCATAAATCTCTGCAACAAATTCATTATATAGCAGTGTTTGTTGAGATGATGACATGGACATTGAAATTCTCCACTTGAAATAAACTGCAATAAACTGATAAACCGTCTTTAGAGCTGACGCGGTGTTGGTACACTGTCAATGATATAAAACATTTGTTTAACAAGTAATAAATCATAAACTTATAAGTTGTATAATCATGTTAATGGGGGATTTCAATATAGTGGCAAATTTTCAATGTCGTCGAGTGTAGATTAATTTCTTGTCTTGATTATCTTTTACTGTGTCAGCATCAAATTTCAAGCACACAGTTCCCAATAAAACCCCAACGGTTAATAAAACATTGAAAGTCAATGAACACCTTTCAAGTACATAAATATACATAGTGTCATTTGGTTGCTGAAACTATCCTTCATAAATAAAGCATGTGATTTAACCAATCTATTCATATTTACTGCCAATTTTTGTTTTTGACGTACGAAACAATACCATAGGAGAGTCCCCAAATTAGAATTATTATTGTAACAATATGGCCGAGTGACTTTTGTGACATCAACATGGAACACAATGAGGTGTTATTTATCAACAGAGCTGGCTATCAGTAACTGCACCAAAACCATTGTTGATGACATAGCCATACAATGGGGTCAATGACTGCAGTTAATGACGTCACATTTAGATGAAGTCATCAAACAAAGGTTAAGCAACAGATTACCCAGATCACCCACTCTCATAATTAGGACGCGCTAGGCATGCTGGGAATGCAGGCGCAGGGTTGATAACATCATTGTTAATAAAATGATGACGTCACATTGGACTTTGTCAATCCTGTGTGCGTGCCTCTTTCCCCCAGCATTCCCGGCGTTTATGATGTAAACTATAGAGAGTGGCGCTTCTTGGTAATATTCTTTGGTTAAGCGTAGTTGCTGAAAGCTCCCTCTATTGGTAAATAATACCCCATTATTAATCACGTGTTTCTTATTGGCTCAATTTGCTGCGTCATGTAACATTTTCGGCAGAACAAAATATATTTCTTTCCTACTGTTTATCCTACCCAACATTTTGGGAACTGTTCAGAACACAAGTAAACAATGAACCGACCACAATGTCGATATGAAATTCTCTTAAAGGAGCATAATATTATCTAGATATAATATATATAGCCTGCAATCTCACTTGTCATATATATTGCACTATTGATAAACTGAATAAACTAGTAAAGTTGACATAAAAAAAAATAGCAGCTGAATGATTCATTCGTCTCTCTCAGCCTTGTAACTGCTGAGTAATCGCAGGAAAATGGACTGTCAAGCCGAATGGACAGAGCATACATTCTAGATAAAACTTATCCTGTGTCTGCACAATCACTGAGAAACCAATTTTCTTCCATTTTCTCTGCAAATACTGGGTCTAGATATACAAATGATGGCTCATTTTGTTGCTTACCTGCTCCTGTAACAGAATATCATAGCGTCATTGTAGTCAGACCATTCTTTTGCCTGTGTTCTAACCAGTTCTCAAAATCTCCATGGGATTAACATTGGTTGAAAAATACAAACAATGCAGAAAATATTTTTATGATTAACACATAAAGACAATCAGAAACATGTCACTAACTAATTCAATGATGATGTCATAAAAGCACTGCACAACCTAGTGATTAATGTAGGGGCACTTTTAACCTGAATGACGTCAAATGCATAAATTGAATATGTGTCGTCACAAACATACAGCAGCGGTAGCCCCATGGGACTGGCTTATGCTGTGCGCTGGCCCTGCTTGCGAGGCAGTCTCTTCAGGCCACAGGCGGCGGTGATCATTTTCAAGGCAAGAACGCAGCTTATGATTGTTTACATTTGTTTTTCTCGAGGGCTACCGCCCCCAAACCCCTGCTACTCTACAATATTTTTTTTTTATTGTGTACTAGCACGAAGATTGGTTCAAAATAGTGATTATTTTCATATTTAATGGATGCCAAATATAGGCATAAATTTGGGTCCGCTATACTGCACTAAACCCTGTTAGTCAAGCAGTTTCAATGGTACACCAGACAGAGTGTAATTTCCATACCGGGTGGTCTTCCCGCCTTTTTGCTATGTTCTCCATCAGTTCTACTCTCCTTTGGTCAGTCAGTCCAGGTGGACGTTGCCAAGCGGGTGGTTCGGCTTTCTTCCCTTCAACTCTTTTGAGCCACTGCCGGACCTAAAAATTTCAGTCACTTTATATATATCTTTTTGTAGCATTTTAGCCTAGACAATGTTCACTTTGGTTGGTCAGACACAGTTATAGCAGTTTGTATATCAGTAGGAAAGAACGTGATATCATTTTGATGTCTATATAATAAAAAATGAAGTCAATAAATTGTACTAATTTTTGTTGAACATATGCTTCAACCTTTCCTAAAGATTCTGAGCTTAACATAAAAAGCAACTGGGAATAGTTATTAAAAAAGCAAAGAAAGGATGTGTTTAAGAAAAGCAAGTGGGGCGGTGGGTGGTCAGAACATTAACCAGTTCTATCCCCCCCCCCACATCCCACTACACTTTTAAATGTAACAGCTCTATTTAAGTATCAAGCATGGTTAAGGATGGCGAATTTCGCGGGTTGTGATAAATTTCGCTGATTCAGAGTGTAACAAACAGATCAGCTAGTTTCAATAAAGAAATTTGATTTTTTTGAACACAATCATAATTTTAAGGGTTGATAAAAGTATTACAGAAATATACGCACCCCTCTCTGAAGCTTGATAGCAGCTGATGTCTTCATTTGAACACCATATTTTTCATTCAGGGATTTTCTCACGAGATGTCCTCTGTACCACGCCTGTATTTTTGTGGCACATTCGTGTTGTTCTTTCGCTAGGAATTTGTTAATTTCTCCTGGAAAAGTAGTGCATGAAGTTTTACGACAATATTTAGTAAAATAAGGCTTTTATTTGTAATGTTAACAGTGAAGTTAAAATAATTTCTGCAGCCAGGATAGGTTCAATTGTTACAGTAGAAATGTGTTCAATGCTTCACATTAGTATGTGTGTTTGATGCTTCACATTAATAGAAATGTGTTTGATGCTTCACATTAGTAGAAATGTGTTTGATGCTTCACATTAGTATGTGTGTTTGATGCTTCACATTAATAGAAATGTGTTTAATGCTTCACATTAGTAGAACTGTGTTTGATGCTTCACATTAGTATGTGTGTTTGATGCTTCACATTACTATTGATAATAAATATGTATAGTGAGATAATTTTGAGCCAATAGGTGGAGCTTCATGGCGGTCCTTATTGCCCATTACGTCATCACACAAAGGTTCAAGGACCGGTATGTAGCTGCCCCTGTTGACTCTAAAGTCCCTCATTGTAGAGCAGTGTTGTGGTCCAGTGCTCAAGACACCAGCCGGGTAAGCTAAAGGTCCCTGCTTTGATTCCCAGCCCAGGAACTCTCTATAATACATTTAATCTAAGCTGCAATTCATTTGCATGAGACGTCAAGATAAAGATAAGATAAGATATGATGAAACTTTATTTACAGTTGGTGGTGATATAAAAACGGGGTATGCTAATGTTAAAATGGTGGTGCCCGGTACTTGGAGTCTATTCTGAGGCAAGTAACAGACTCCATCCATGGGGTAAAGTAATTGGTGTGGACTCCAAAAAGTCTTATCATTACATCTACCTGCAGATGATCATCTATTTAATTAATATGTGCCATAGCAACCATTCACAACAGCATTACCAGGGCCCATGAATGCAACTTAGAAAGAGGCTGAATGGCAGGTCACATGACCTCATAGAGTATGACCTTTTTGAGTTCTGAACAGTGAGAAAAAATGTAGGGCAGCATTTTTTTTTAGGATGAAGATTTGAAATAAATAGCAAATTTCAATCAAAGTTTAATTCCAGGCCATGATGGATGCAAAAACAAGACCAGGCTTATTGTGACTAGCATATAGTGCATAGCAGATCGTGAAAAAACTTGCACATTGGTGGGGGAGAGGGGGGGGGGAGTTGACTAATTCAAGCGCATAAATTGCTGGACCCTTCAGTCAAATTAAAATATACTGGGCCAAGGGGGTGGGGTTACTGGCATGGAGGCAGCCATGGACAGAATTAGTATTATTACTCTTTGCTGTTGTTCGGCCTTGATCAAGTGTTTCAAAATGCTAGAAATATTTAGTGTGGTACACCAGTATTATATTATTCAGACCAGTAGCATTGAGAATTTATACAACACAATATAATAAAATATAGAAAAATACCACCAAATATTACTGTTCGACAACACCACTACCACAAGTTGATTGCTCATCAACAAGTGACCTACAAGTTGTCGAGTTTAATCTGCCTCCGTACCCAAGCATCACCTGTCATATCTTGTACAGGCATGACCCATTCAGAGGCTTTAGTTAATAGTTATGCATCAAAACATACTAATCAAATACAGCATACCCAGAGAATTATAATGTTTCAATGCCAATGGGTTTGAAGGTCAACTTATATGACTTATGACCAGCTGCCAGGGGCAGACATAATGATGAGATAATAAAGCTTGGATTTCACATTACATTAAATAGCTACCCTATGGGTAGGTCCTTTGATTGTCTTTACATATTCAAGTTGTTAATTCAAGAACCATTGTTTGCACATTGTATTCAGCTTTGTGGTGAAACTGACACATCAACAGTTACAACTCTCTCACCGACATTTTCAATAAACACATTATGGAATATTTATTAACATTGACATCTCATTGAGTGTATTTGCGAAAGAGCATAGAGTGCTCCGTTGTAATGAGTGCTCCGTTGTAGTGCTCCGTTGTAATGAGCACTTTCTAATCATGTGCATGAGAATGCACGTCTTTTGAAATTTGCCGGCAAAATTTTTTATGACAAACAAGTTAGATGCAAACTTTCAACAGGTGGCAGCACCTGTCAGCCTAAGTACGCCATCTAGCAGTAATATATCACAGTAATACAACTGTATAAATATATTGTACATGTGTTATACCTGATGGCAGAATCTCCATAGCCTGCAATCGTCTCGTATGCAAGGCTCTCATGGCTTTACGTCGCCTGATAATTAACTGATGATGAAGTAACGATTGCAATCGTCTCTCCTCCTTCTGCTCCTCCTGACTTTGCTTTTTGGCTCTACAATTGCAATTGGAATTATTTCAATGATATGATTGATAGTCTTCATAGAGATCAACATGTTGTAGTTAGTAATACATAAATACACTTATAGATTTAAAAGATTGATTTTAATAACTTGACTAATTCTTCTCATCGTGCTTTTTGGCACTAAAATTGCCATTTGAACGATCTGAGTAAACTTTTCGTTCTAATAACTAATAACTACAGAATAAATAAGAGTCTCCTTAGACGCTAACTTTTTTAATGAATTTAGCAGCAACTTGTGAAGATCACTCAAACCGTCCAAACAACATGTAGCAGATAAGTATTGTTTGATGATGTCATCTATTTTGTGATGTCATCCATGTAAAAATAGTGTAGTGACATCATCTTATTGCCTTTTTATTTACTACGGTCATAGTGCCCGCTGTAGGCTGTTATTTTGTCTCCTCATTGAATTTAAATTGAAATAATAACACTGTACATACATTGGCGAGCAATCACATAATGTAATGACTTACAACAAACCAGCTTAGCTTGTCCAAAATTACATACCTAAAGCTTTTCTGAAATTTCGCAAAAGCCTTGTCCGCTTTCTTCAGTTTCTTCCTGGTATAATGGCTCTTCCATGCCGCTTGTATTTTTACTGCGGCAATTTCATATTTCTGTAAGGATCAAAAGGAAAAATTTAAAGGACTATTCTACATAATTATTACAATGATACTAACAACAACTGTCTGTTCTTATTCTTCATCTTACTCAAGAATATGAACGAGTTGTGATTGGTATATATATCGAGGGGCAATAAACTAATTATTATATGCTAAAATAATGCTATGTAAAACAAACAGACAAGTAAATTAAATCCGTAACAAAGACCAGTTTCTGCAGTAAAATATATGTGTTTGATACCCACAAAGTAAGGTGACATAACAGCGAAGTTTATGGAAATATTACAGAAAAGTAACAATAATATTACATAAAAATGTCAGGATAGCCTTCTGCTACAAAGCATCAGGTTCTTTCTGTGCATGTCAGCAATGTAACGTTACTAAATAACATTCAGGTGTAACAAAACCTAATCATGATTTTACTAGACAACAGGAAACTTATAATACTTATATGGTTAATCAGGCTTCATAACCTGAATATTACTTGGTAAAATTATGAGTTAACATACTCGGCCAATAAAACCTGGCCATAATATAGGTTCAAGCCAACTTATGATACATAAATATACTGCATTTACATAGTCACAAACAAAATCTGATGCTTTCCGAGCGTAAGTTTCGCTAATGTTTCTTAAGCTAATAGTATGATTACGTTGCCTATTTGCCAGGTATTTTCTAGGGATTAAGTGAAGATAGCAAAGTTTATAAACAACAACAAACCCTGAGTTCAGCTTTTTGGGCACTTCCTGATTCCAACAGATACTGCAATCGACGCAAATCTCTTCCGAATCCGCTGCTCTCCCACCTCATCAGAATTGGTCGTAAACCTCTACAAAATGCATTAAACCTTATGAGGCATTATACCTCTTACAATGTAGGTCCCAAGGTTTACAGCATAGATGACGTCATGTTATGTGAATCCAGGTCTCCCATTGGCTGGTTGAAGTACTGTCTTAGGCATTGGGAATCCTGCATTAGCAGAACATTGAAGTTTAGTTTCCAAGTCCTAGCTCTTCTGTAAATGATATTGTAATAATTCACGTCTTTTGTTGTATTGCAGAACACAAGACCAGACCTCCGAGGTTGGATAGTCAATCCTATGGGTATTCGAGACCAGTGGTGGACAGTCTTTATAGCAATTATTCCTGCTCTTTTGGCAACAATACTGATCTTCCTGGACCAGCAAATTACTGCTGTTATTGTCAATAGAAAGGAACACAAACTTGTGGTGAGTCGATAATGGACATAAATTTAAAATTATTTCTGAATAAAATTTTTATGCTACCACAGTGAAATCAACTATTGAATAAATATCAGCCAACGAGACGTGAAGATTCTTCCAATCCGTGTGTGCGAAACATCAAAAAGAAGTTGCATCGATTTAAATGGAACCTAAAACTTTTCATCATGAAGCTATCATCACCCATTTGCACTAATTTTTCCCCTGGAAAAGATCCACGTGCATGGAGCTGGCACAGTGACCTTTGCCCTGAATAGCCTAAATTTGTTTGGTTATTCATCTCCTTTCTCATTGGATGCAACAGATACATATTGCACAATCAGAGAAGGCCTTGCTATATTTAGAATATTGTGTCATAATGTCATGGTCTACCAGAGGTAAGCACCTGCAAGGCCCTCCATTGGAGCAGCAAGGCAACAGTTGTAATCCTCCGCAAATCTAACTCAAGGGGTCGAGAGAGTGACACTTTGACATCGTGGAAACTATGGTTGCCATATAGCGAGACTTTTAAAATTTTATCAGATAGCGAGACTTTTTAAATTTTATTTTAGACAGGTAACAACATGAGAATTTAGTATGTGTTAATTTACTTCTATTCAATTTATTGGCACAATGGAGCATGTAAGTTACGACCAAAGTATAGTCATTTTGTAGTGCAATCCAAGCTTTT
The DNA here is from genome assembly GCA_932294295.1 of Alitta virens. Taxonomy (NCBI): domain Eukaryota; kingdom Metazoa; phylum Annelida; class Polychaeta; order Phyllodocida; family Nereididae; genus Alitta; species Alitta virens. Next base: position 33,153,990 of record OW028584.1, read on the forward strand.
GCTGTACTTTTGGGACCAACCGCCACCATATTGGAATTAGCAGTCTAAAGCTCTCGTTCTGAGCTTAAAACTTACTTTAGGTTGCTCTTTATCCGAAAACCAAAACCATGAGTTGTAAAGCTGTAATTGTTTAGTAATCCACCCTAACTTAGCAATTTCAAAAAGCGTTCTGGACGTGGTTCATGGAAGTTGCTTTTTCGTACTCTCGAATGCACGAGCTATTTATAGCTATCAGCTACAAAAGATAGTGTTCTTTTCTTTTTGGTATCTTAAATACCATCTCTGGCTCGATTTCTCTGGGCAAAATCACATCACCCTTTAAGTTACTTTTTTTTTTCGGATTACAGAAAGGCCACGGTTATCACCTGGATCTGGCCATTTTGTCTATTTTGATTGCAATCTGTGGAGCTCTGGGTCTTCCGTGGTTTGCTGCTGCAACTGTTCGTTCCATCACTCATGTCCGGTCTTTAATCCGGGAATCAGACTTACGGGCACCCGGTGAGCGGCCCCAATTTTTAGGGGTCAGGTAAAGAAATTATGCATGCTTATCATTATTGTTTAAAAAAGTTATACAATGTAGCAGTATCTATGCATTGCTCCCATTAATTTTTGCAAATATAAAATAGTTATTGTTTTTTTCTTGTTTATGCCAATAGAATTTAATACTGGGAATTAATTATAATTAGTAATTTTTGATAAACATTTTTTACTTATATTTTCGCTATTTTTGTATATATATCTGAAGTCATAAACTCTTTTAAGATAATACTATTTTTGTCAATTCTTATTTTTGACTGAGTATATGGAGGGTGAGCCTCATTTATAAGCATAAAACAGCATGGAATTTTACTATTCAGAAATTCACATAAAGATCTATGATCTATATATTATTGTATTTCCAGAGAACAGAGACTAACTGGGGTGGCCATCCACATCTTAATAGGCATCTCTGTTCTAATGACAACCGTCTTGAAACACATCCCCATGGCCGTCCTTTATGGAGTGTTTTTATACATGGGGGTGACTTCACTTAGTGGTGTACAGGTAAGTTCTTTCAATAGACAGATATGTACTGTATAAATTATATATCGATTCAATTTGATTCGGACTGACCAAAATCTATAAGCATATGTATATCCGGGGGAATTTTAATATTTTTTTTTATAATAGATATATGATTTCAAAAAGAGGTTTATTGTCCCCAAAAAGTATTGGGAGACAGTCAACTTTTAAAGTTTAAAGCAATTTCCAACAGAATTGTGTACTCTTTTGTAAAAGAATATCATATACATCATACATTTGTCATGGTTGATATCAATGTGGAACATTTTTAATGATGACATTTATGGTAAAAAAATTTTCATCACATCCAAATACACTTTGTCTTAAGTGTTTGGAACCTTTAAATTGACTATTTTATAAATTTCAAAAGTCGTATATGGTAGAGATCATGCGAATAAATTGTTGTTGATTTTGAAAGTTATATGTACACTGTGTGCTGTCACCACAAAGCTCAGCAACCTGAGTATGTACATGTTTTGCCTGGTTTACTCGCCTTAACTAAAGTAATCTATGTCTCTTTTCATCTATTGGCTGCCTTATGGTCAAAACTAGGAGACTCAAGCTGTCACCAGTTTTCCATGGACTATTTACCAAATGACTTTCAATTTACATTTTAACATTTAATTTTTGTATTGTCCAGCTTTTAAAAGCTGCTAATCTTCTAATAAATATATAAAATGAAAATGTAGGCGATTATAGTCTGGAACCACCACTAAGCAGTTTCAACAGACTTTACATAACACCCTTGGCAGGCCAATCCAGAGTCTTTCTCAACTCCCTGGGGAGTATTCAGCCTTGGACATGGGGTTAACCGCATGGGCTTAAGAGCTCACACCAGTGCCATCACTGTGAGTGCCTAGTGCCAAGTACCCATTGCACCTGGGTGGGGTGAGGCAAAGGTTGATGAGGATCTGCCCAACTCCTCGATATAATCATAGTCATAGTATTAAAGTCTAGCAATTAGATTACAGACTTATTAGACGTTCATGTGCTGATTTTACGCAAATCTTATAAAGTGCAAATCTGACAAGCAGGTATCTCAGAAACATTGCCTAAACACAAAAAATATGAATCAATTTCTCTTGTTTTTTTAATAGAAGATTTCTTTAGTCCATACACAGCCTATTGGCTACATCATTTAACCAAATATTTCGTTTAACTTGGTAAACTAGCAAAGAATGTCTGTAATTAGGTCGTTGGGCTTTGGGGTGACAGCGCACAGTGTGTATGTACAATAACAAATATCCTTCATATTTTGTCACAGTTTGTGGATAGAATCTTAATCCTTCTGATGTCGAAGAAGTACCAACCGGATTACGTATATCTTCGCCATGTGGGAATCACACGTGTTCATATCTTCACTGTGATTCAGATCGGAGGCATGGTCATCATGTGGACCTGCAAATCTATCAGGATGATTTCTATTCTCTTCCCTCTGATGGTATGTATTGTTTTATTGTTTATTGCTTATTGAGTAGATAACTCATCCCAAAGGCATAATTAATGCAGCTGTAGGGATGAGGGTGATTACAGAACAAAATGTACGGAAGAAATCAAGTAGAACTATAGTAGATGCAGAAAGTCAGCATAATTTTGAAAATTGTAGATGTTAACATAAACCGAGCATGAATAGCAATTAAGATCACATTCATCTATGTATGTCTGCAATGTTGTCACCTTGATATAGGATTTGTATCCATTGACACTACGTGTGTATATTTTTTCTTTGATACTCTTTGGCATGTTATTGAAGATAAGTGGATTTGTTTGATATGTACAGGGTGCGGATAAACAACTTGCACCAATTGACGACGTCACCATGCTGGTCAATGCTATAAGATTACAATAAATTGGGCACTTGGTTTCTTTCATTTATTCATTGTGTAAATTAGACTCTGATATTGATCAGTATGGCAACATCCTCAAGCTGGGCAAGTTTCTTTTGTCAACACCATCTCAAGAACAGTTGATCAACATATTTTACAGTAATTCCAAAGTTTCATTGCATTAGTTACAGTTTCCTAACTTACTAAATTACTTTGCTTTTCATTTGTAGCATTAACTATTAAATATAATATAATTAATTATATAATTTCCATCTATCCATAATCCCAATTATAGCACATCAAACGATTACTGATCATTCTGAAGATTGTTGATACGATATAACACTTTAAAAAGCACTCAAAATATGAATGAATGTGATTATGATTTTAAAAAGGGCGAGAACTAACACCCCCTCAATATAAAGCCCTCTTTTAAAGATTTGGTCGTTCCTAATTGAAAGGTTCTGCTCTGTTCATGATGAGCTCCTTCCTTTTTCAGATTCTGGGACTCTGTTTTATCCGCAAAGCTCTGGAATGCTACTTTACGCAGAATGAGCTTTATTGGCTCTATCATCTTTTGCCTGAACGCGACATCAGGAAGAAAGATGATGAGAAGAATGAAGAAAAGCCGGGAATCATTGAGAAGAAAATGGATCCTTTGGATAAGTTCAAGGTAAATAATTAGCTGTGTGGCTGAATGGTTCAGACATTTTTCATGAGCTAATTCACACATAGATGTGAATTGCATGAGATGTTAAATTGGAGGTTAATTGTACTGTCTAGTGTAACATGGTGTGGAAATTTTAGCATTATGCATGCCTCTGGCAGCTGGTCATTTACGGTGAGACATTGAAAAATAGAATGAGAACAAGGTAATAGTATTGTAATATGATTCCAGTGCATAACTACTACACCCAGCTAGGAAGCTACTCCTCTTTAGCTCTACTTGTACAAGTGTTGTAAAGCAACCACACTTAATGGTGGAGAATCCAGTCTCCTGTGCCCTCATGGAGTAGGTTGTTCAAAATAGAGGTAAATGAAACTTAGAGGTCCACTGTCTGTCAAAATTACTATTTTCTAAAACTTCATCAAATGATTGAAAATAACCTTATTTGATCAAGGCACACTAAATATGTGTATGCTAATGAATCTATCAGGCATTAATTACAAAAAAAAATAATAATACATTGAAAGAAATAAAACCAAAACATTGGAAATACAATGGAAATGGCATCATCACCCATTGTTGAGTATTGTGACTTCATCACTTGGTTTCTTTACATATTGGATTTTTGATGGCATGAAAAATTAAATACTAGGCAAAGTTTATTTATTTTATAGAGAGATAGTGAAACCAGCAAGGCTCTGGATGGTACGTAATCAGTATTAAGCAGACAATGAAGTGAATGCAATAGATTTTGGTTGCTGTAATATTGAGTGACAATCCATCTTTAAGAATTGGCTGAAACTGTTGGACATTCCGGTCAGCATTGTATTACATTTTCCACTGAAATGTAATTGCCCAGTAAGATCTCTACAATCATACCATGGGATGGTCCAACAATTTGTGTTATTGCTTTATTGACCCAATACAATGCAATGTATCTGTATCTCTACTGAATCAGAAGATGTAATGATGAGATGATCAGGCTGCTTTGAGTCCACATCATGTTACAGATCAACCCCATGGGTGGGGATTTGACTTGCATGTAATGTATTGCTGTAATATTGGAAAGTTCAGGTTTAATACATTCAGCTGGAGTGGTGCACCTCTGATGCTCGAATTGACAATATTGATTTTAATAAATCTTTTGCCCTAGGCTGACGAAGACCATTTGGAAAGTCGATCAAGCATGGACAGTGGAAGTGGCTACCAACCACGGTGAGATAAGAAATACTACTAAGATTTTATCCAAAGTTAAGATAAGACAAGACAAGATGAGACAAGATGAGATAAGATAAGATAAGATAAGACAAGATAAGACAAGATAAGATAAGATAGATAAGACAAGACAAGATAAGATAAGATATAAGATAGATAAGAAAAGACAAGACAAGATTAGACAAGATTAAACAAGATTAGACAAGATCAGATTAGACAAGATAAGACAAGATAAACTTTATTTATAGTCGGTGGTGACAAGATAAAACCAACAACACAAGCTATAAAGCTTTTGACCGACAGGTAAGAGTAACACAATAAGATGAAAGTGTGCAATTATTTACAGATGATGTATGAGAAGAAAAATCATATAAAATTTAGCTTGACGTTATATATTAACAGAAAAAGGTAAAGGAAGATACAATTAGCACAGATTAATGGCTAAGAATAACAGACATGAGCCACACTGGCATTGATTTAGCACAGGACAGTCTAACAGTAGCCTTTTAAATTCTGATATTCCTGAAGCATTCTTTACATTTGATGGGAGACTATTCCATAGGGAAGCAACTTGATAGAGGAATGACTTACTTCCTTACTTGAAACTTGGATGAACTAGAGAAGGATTGGACACTTCGAAAGTAAGAAAACAATACTCATTATAAGGTGTTTTAAAAGGAATCAAATTCGCCCAGAGCTGGCCCAAGACCCCCTAATGCTGTCTTAATTACCTAGTAAATTTGATGTACACACTGTGCTTCAATGAGCACACCCCTCATCAGTGATGTCCCTGCATCAGCAGCAATGAGCTCCCAAAATCAAAAGTCAAAGTTTTTAATTTCTAGTTGTACATCCTTGGCATGATCCTAGAATTCTTAAATTGTTTTTACAGAATTTATAGGCCTAATATTAAGGAAGTTATGGTCTAAAACTAGTCAGATTACAAAGTTATATTATTTTCATATGCAATCTTAATCTCACAATAACTAGATGAGGCCATATCCACCTGAAAGCTGAAAACCTTTTCTTTGTGATGATTGTTATGTCATATGTGTCCTAATGTGTCAAACTGAGATACAGACCTGTAAAGATTCATAATTTTCTGTGCACAGATGTGTCATGATATATTAGCTAAAGTCAAGATGTTTTTCTGTTTAATATTATTAAAACAGAGTGCAACAATGTTCTACTTCATAATTTTGTCACAGATTCACTTATGATTGCGTTTTCTGTGAAAAATTTGCTTTTGGTTGCATATTTAACATATAAATGTGAATACTGCAACATACAATTGGCAGCTCCCTAACTCTCTATCAAATTATGTAGTATAATATATTATTATATATACATTTTTTAAGTACAAAACACAATGAATAACAATTTTCAACTTTATATATATAGTTATAGAGGAAGATATTGAAGGCCTATATGAATACTTATTTAGCACCCCTTCCCATTGTTTCCCCCATGGAATCAGTGAGGGGGAGTTGTAAAACTTGACTCATATTACAGCATCATCAATTAGTCATTAGGACAGTCGCGAAACACAGTCTGAACCTTTGAAGTATCCAAGTGTCCGATCCTTTTCTAGTTCATCCTAGTTTGAAAGTCTTTTTACTAATATAAAATTGTTTCTCATTGAATAAGGAGTGCATTGCCTTTCAAAAAAGTTGGATTCAATCGAAAGTAACATGCCATTGATAACTTTGAACACCTATTCTACTAATTAATGTTTTCGACTCACAAATAATAGTTTTTTTACCAGTTTCTTTTAAAATATCTTCATAATATGACTGATAATCATTGCATACAAGACTCAGTGCTCTCTCATTTAGTTTTTCAATTTTCTCATCATTTGTTATGTTGAAAGTGTTATAAGCTACTGAGCAATACAGGCAGTTTGATATTATGAAAGATTCATATATGTTTAATTTTGGTAAAGTTGTCAAAGCTTTTGCATAAACTTTGCAATAAATTTATTTGTTTGGCAGCTTTTTTGCATATCAAAGATACATGTTAAGAAAAAGATAACTCCTAGAAGCTTAACAATTTTTTTTTATAATTTATGATGTTCCCACTTATTTCATATTTTGTGGAAATCTCATTTCTGCTAAAGCATATCGCTTGTACTTTGGCGGGGTTGGCTTTTATGAAACTACGCTTAAACCATAATAATGCTGCCTGCGAGGCACGTTCTAAGGTATATTTGATCTCAGTTGGGTTGAATGAGATACAGAGAGAGTGTTGTCATCTGCATAGTTATCATATGGTTATAGATGTCACATATGTTTTTGAGTAATATTATAAAATCATTTATGAAGGCATTAAACAAAAGCCATCCTGTTACTGACCCCCGTGGAACACCTGTTTTCAGAGATAACCCAGTTACTTTTAATATTTCCTATCTTTACAGTCTGTTTTCTTTTAATTAGGTAATTTCTTATGTGTATGTATGATTTGACAGAAAAACAATAAATGTGAAATTAAGTTGTTTATCAGGTTTGACATGACATTGCAATGTGCAGTTAATTTGAATTGTATATATTATCTATGGATGCATATCATATCATGTTCACATATTCATATATTCATGTGTAGCTTTCAAATTCTGATTAAATTACATCAGAGATATATTTTTGTATTATGATATGATTTTAACACATTGGTTTTCAGGGTCCGTCGCCAATCGATGGATGTGATTAACAGATTTAAGGATCAGAACCAGAACCAGAACCGTCTCGGGGACAACGTGTCTTCTAATACACCTTCTCGTCACGATTTGAATGACGTGGAGAAAGCGACCTACGATGAGCCGTTCCGCGAACGACAGTTTTCTTTCTGAATCTTATAAATAAACGGCGGACAAAAACAACATATTCTGTCATAATACTCGATCGGACAGTGGTGAATTGCTGTACTAGACTATAATAGCAAATTAAGACTTTGACTGAATGACATAAGTAGTAAGTGCAAAGTGGATTCAACTGACATCACCGCTGTGTGCTTACTACTCAAATATATACTTGAAGTTTGTAGGTATTTGCTGTATTTACATAGTGATGATCGTTTGGTGGATGACGTATACATGTAGTAGTAATATGATGTATTATAAAGAAATAATAAGAAGACATTTTGGAGTTATATTTGAGTGATGTACTTCCAATTTGTTGCATAAAAGTATGGAATTGACTTATTTAAAAACTGTACTATTGTTTATTGATTTTTTCCATGCTGATAAAAAATGAAGACTTTCCTGTAGATATTTAATTGAATAATTGACCCTCAAATAATTTTGAAAATATTTAAGGAAATTAGCTATCATGAAGGATAATGGAGAAATACGAAATCATTGATATAGGCATGATTTACTTCATTGAAGACATTTTTAAAGAGATATTTCATTGTACTCATAGAACTGGCATAATATGGCAAGATTGTATGATACGTGTACTATAGTAACTTGCTGAGGAAAATGCTCACTCACAGTAAACATTGATCATTATTATAGGACATTACAAAAGAATGTATTTAAACCTTTTTGGATAGATTCCATTAATGCAGAACTACATTTAATTTACTGCTTTATAACTTTATGAAATATAATAGCGTTATGCTGCTAGAGAAACAGCAGAAAATAATATTTTACGATAGTGAACTCCAAGGTATCTGTTATTTACAGGATCAATTATCATTTTGAACTTGAAAGTTGAATGTAATTCATCGCTAACATTTGTATCTATTTTGTGCCATGGAGGTGCCTATATCGTGTTTATTTTATTATATATTTTTTAAGCAACAATAAAACGTATATGCAATTATTTTAAAATCTCCATAGCCAAAAACTGTTGTTGTTATGTACACAATTTTCGTTAATGTAATAAAATGTTTTTGAGTTACGAACACAAAACTTTCTTAACGATATGACTGTCCTGTTGAACAAGTATATCTGTATGTGACATATATAGCTACACATTTGTCTTAAATTTCGTTGCCAATAAAGTTATATATTCTACACCAAAATTGTTATAGCCAATCAGCATGCACAGAGGGCATCACATGACAGGGTCAATAATATACAATTACTGCACAGCAAGCCAGATATAATAGGCATCCTACCCAATATCATGTTTCCACGTGCACACAATTATTTATTCTATGTCCTGCTTGGTGTTATCATGTATTTTCATTGAGTTTGAAATGGCTGAGAAAAAAATACTCAAGAATTAAAGATGCACTGTCTGTCTAAATGACAGTGGCCAAAATCTATTGCATTCAATTCATTTTCTTCTTAATACTGATCACCTACCATCTGAGTTTTGCTGGGTTCACAGTTTCTCTATGAAATAAATACACTTCACTTGGCATTTAATTTTTCATGCCATCATAAATTGCCGGTTTTTTACATTGCATGGTCTTTTATGGCCAATGACATGAAAACGAGGAACAAATGATACATTTTATTAAACAGCTCCTTCGACTCTGAAGTTACGAATCAGGAACACCCTCCAGTTCCTTCCTATGCATAATTAGCTAAAATGTAAACAAAGCTGATCGAGTAGATTCCTGTGATATTTCATAATTTAGTTCAATCTAGACAATTTTAGTTGTTGTATTCATCCTTTAAGCTTTAACTTCTTGCTTTATATCTTTCCAATGTTATCTGTCTGCCTTTTTGCTTCATCATCATGGCCGTTTGTTATAGTCGCATGATCACAATAATCTAACAGCAATACCACTGTATAGTGTATGTATGATATATATACTATATATTACATATATATATATATTTTATTGACTTGTGGATGTCAAACAGATATATGTATATCACACTTTAGCTTCAGACAAAAAAAAACAATCTGACTGTGACAATATATAAACTCTGATTCTATGTATGTTTTAATGCCACTGGTCTGATTAAGCGCAGTGCCGTGTCAAATCATGGAGTTATAGCACTAGAGACGCAACTGTGCTGATTTTGTGTTAGGCGCCAAAATATGTTGCGGCGCGCATGCGCGAGTGTGTTCGTGCATTGGTTCCTTCCTGTTGTTTGCTCAGCATGGGAGGTGCGAACTGTGCTGTGTTCGGTTGCCACTGCAACAAAGCCAAAAGCCGTGGACTTACGTTTTTTCGTTTGAAAACACTGACTGGACAGCCAGGAGATCCCGCAGAGAGGTCAGAGGAGTGGCGACAACGATTGTTTTTCTTGTGCAAGAGGGATCCCCCCTTCAACCATGACACTGCTCACATGTGTTCCAGACATTTCTCGCAGGATTGTCTGCAGATGACAGGTTAGTTGTTTACTAATGTGAAATTTAACTGGATCATAGTCTATTTATTCATGATTAAATAAGACAATTTAACAAATTTAGCAAAAACTAGGGGAAAATGCTAGTGCATGTGCTGTCGTAAACACTCGGCGTGGCTTAAAAAGGAGTGTCGGAGCAAAACTGACCATGCCACTAGGTTGAAAATGAGTTTAGGAATGTAAAAACCTTTGAATTTTTCAGATCGGACAAATAATAACAATTTTTATGCACAAAACCTGTGATGAGATATAATGATAATGATTGCTGTCAATAGAAATACAGTCAAACCTATGCTATGTTAAACGGTCACCTAAGCAAGCATAAAACTTAAAAGTGAATGAGCAATGTGGCCATTCAACTGACGTATGTTGTTGCCAATCGTTGGTCACCTATTACCAATGTACATAATATTGTTGCTGCAGGCAATTTAAGATAGCAGTGGTGATATGCAGGTCATTCAACTGACTGCTTAAGATAGGTGAGGGTGGCCATTTAAGGGGTGAGACAATGTATAAAGGTGGCCCTTAGGCTTAGGGCAGGTTTGACTGTAGTCTGTTAAATTAGAAGAAATTTTAAAAATTAGGCAACAGTTCTGGACTGATACCTTTTTTTAACTTGCTTTACTAGCAAGGGGCTACAAGCTAGTTCCTTATAGCATGCCCACACTTTTCATGCCTGGCAACACAACAAAACAGAGAAAACCTCCTGTAAGATCATAAAATGTTGTGTTATCTCTGCTTTTGAATTCGGAGGTATTTGTTATTGTCAAATGTTGGGTTGTATATTTTACATTTACCGTTGGTTTTGCATTTATAGTTATTTGTTTTTTGTTTGTCACACGTTTTTTTCAAAACACTGCACGTGCGACAGTGAAACTGTGAGCCTGTGGCAATCAGCAAAGTTACTGCAATCAATGCTTGAAATCAAATCTTTTCATTCAAAATGTTTTGATTCTGCCCCTAGCTGGTGTTATTATCGCCTGCAACTTTGCTGACAGCTACAACTTCGCTGTCGTGCACTGTATCAGCTAGATTTGCCAAAGTAAAGACAACCTAACTGAAATACATGTGACTTTTCGGTTCATATATTATTGAGGGCTAATGTGACATATTCAATAATTTAAATATTGTAGTCTTTTACTTAACCAGAAAATGAAGTAAGAAAAAGAGTCACAAAGGAAAAAAAATTTGATAAGAGAAGAACATTTGGTTGATTATTATGATAGTTGATCTATGCAGCACACCAGGTCATTATACTCTAATACTGGAGAAGTAAGATGTCTGTAATTTGTTTTGTTTCAGGTTGAGAGGCCACCTCCACCTATTCCAGAGAGGGTCTGGTATGAAAGCCTGGATGAGGTTAGGAGGGATGCTTCAGCGTTAGTTGTGCCATGGGTACACCTGAACAAATCAGAAGGACATGTGTGTGTCGGCAAACTGCACGACAGCAAGTTTCTGTATACCAAAATAGATATCTCTGCTGATTTCACAGCAGATGTATTCATACGAGGTAATGTATTGCTATTTTTATGACGTGCAGAATTGTATTTCCTAATAGGAACAATTTCCAAAAAATGAGACAATAACTTATTCATACTGAATTTGCAGGTTGCAAGATATTGCAAGAGGATGTTGCAAAGATTGGTTTGAAGCAGCTCCTGTATAATGTGGAGGCTTTGTCACTATGTCCTGGTGTTACAGAGAAAGAACTCCAAAATCAACCTGAAGTCCTCCATGAAAAGTGGTTTCGTGAAACCTACTTTGAAGGTACGTGTTATCAAAGCTTTGCTTAAAATTGGCATTATTTGTATTATATATATAGGCTTGTCAAAATGCCTTCTTAGTCTGACTAATAATTTTCACTAGGCTACCAAAAAAAGTTATTATTCTGTAATGTCTATACACATTTTTGCTCACACGGAGGTAGAGCTTTGATAAAAAGTGAGTTCCTGGGAGTACATAAAAATATAGATTTAACATTTGCATATCAAAGCCAAGGCTTGTAATTGGGCGAATTTGGTAATCAAATATTGGTAAGAAATGAAAGTTCTAAAAAAAGTTGTTTTTTCATACAGGTGGTGCCGTTATCTCTGTGATACGTGCCAAGGAATGTTCCCAGATCAGTGACCATCCTGGGAAAACATGTGTGAAGTGTATGGATACAAGAGCTCTACTGCTGAAGAGGAATAGACCCGGACCTGCCCTTCTTCATCCAAAGGCGCCAATGTCCAAATTAAAGAACAAGAATCTGCTTGTAGATGAGGTGGCCAATCTGCGCCGACACCAAAAAGAACTGGAGCAGAAAATAGCAGATGAGAGTGTCAATGTCTCAACCGATGTTCATGAAGACCTGCTCCAGTTTTATAAGACCAAGCTGGTGAAAGAGCAGATGAGCCCGTTTGTACGCTTGTTTTGGGAAGAGCAAGAAAAAGCTTTTACCCAGAAAAATAAAGGTAAGGCATGATATTTGTATCTTTCTAACACATGTTTAAATTCAGATGCAAATTTGTATAACTTTTTAATCCAATATTTTGGTTTTTTATCCAGGAATGAGATGGCATCCTATGCTCATCAAGTTTGCCGTCATGTTGCGACACCAGAGTCCAGCTTTATACAAGACTCTGAGAGAAACTGGTGTTTTACGTCTCCCAGGAGAAAGTACGTTGCGGGACTACACAGGCGTCTTTCCCGCTGCGCCAGGATTCCAACCACACGTTCTGCAGGACCTGGCACTCAAGGCCTCAACTTTGGCTGGAAAAGACAAGTTTGTGTGTCTACTGCACGACGAAATGAAAATCTGCAAGGATCTTGTCTTCAGCAAAAAAACAGATTCCCTCATTGGCTATGTCACCTCAGAGCAGTTCGACCCTGGACAAGTGAGTATTATGTTTGTAACAAAAAAATTTTGAGCTGGCAAATAATTTTCCTGAAATTCCAATTTACAATATACACTATTTCAATGGATATATCATATAGTCGGAAGAAGTATTGAAAGAAAAAAAGACCAAGATTTGCATTACGCTCATGCTACAGTACCTCCTAGACCTGAAAAATAGTCCTGGTTATTAGTGTTCATTATTTACTGTGTTTCAGGACATTGATAAAAATTTAGCTGAAGATGTTCTCCTGTTCATGGTTGTGGGTGTAACTTCTGACATCCACGCATCCATCGGATACTTTGGCACAAAGGGGGCAAAGGCTGGAGTGCTGTACAAGCTTTTCTGGGACGCAGTGTGTTACATCGAAGTTTCCTGTGGTTTGAAAGTAAGTTTAATACTGACATCAACTACTGTGTACTGTGCATGATGCAAGTGACTCTTTGGATGCAATGAGCATAATATATAATTGTACATTTTCAGGTGTTGGCCTCGACTTCTGACAAAGCGTCAACAAACATGAAGTTTTACAGCATGCATGGCGTGGAGTCTTCCAGTGAGGTGACATACAAGACACTTAATTTGTATGCGGAAGATGAGCGCTATATTTTTTTCATCTCAGATGTTCCCCATCTTCTGAAGACGCTCAGGAACAACTTGTTCAATTCACGGGGAAACAAAGGCAAAAGGCTCTTAAAGGTTATTATACTAAACTTATAGTTTGCTTGCAATTGATCTGCATGTTCAATTTATTGGCTGATTTGTAATGCAGCATATATTTAATTTCAGAAAGGGGGTAGCTTTCTTACCTGGGACATGATCATTAAATTCTGGGAAAAGGACATCAGTGGACACATGTTTCGAACAAAGATTACTTATGATCATGTCTTTCTAACTCCGCAAAGTAAAATGAAAGTGAAGCTTGCTGCCCAGGTAAAATAGTTTAAAACGATGAAAATAGAATTTTCTGATGGTTTTTTTTCTGTGTTTGTTGATTGAGTTTCAGCTGTTCTTTCTGTAATTAATCACAGGTAACTATTTTTAGGTTCTGAGCGAGTCTTTTGGCAAAGTTCTTGAGGAGTATGGTGATGCTGATGTGCAAGAGATGGCCACTCTTATCCTGCTGACGGACAAATTCTTTGATGCGATGAATGTTCGCTCACATTCAGAGGCGGCCAAGAAACGGAAACCATTCTGTGAGCCGTATACATCTGGTGATGATGATAGATTTCAGGTAAATTTGGTATATCATCAATTGAATAATCTAAGTAGTAGATGTGCATCTTTGAATTTCACATCAAAGCTAATACAAATATCCTGATTATTTGCATTAAGCAGGTATTATTTAAGCATTTGTAAAATGTGTAAAATAAAATATCAAGGTTTCTTAATTCACAGTGGTTGGAGGAAGTTTTCCTAAAGTACTTCTTTGACTGGGACAAAGAGGTGGCTGCCATGACCAATCTGAAAGCTGCACAGAAAGCTAAATTTTTCATCAGCAAACCCACTTTTAATGGATTAATTATGACAGGTACGGGTTTACAACAAAATCATTTATCAATTGTTTTTCAGAAATTTAAAATTTATCAAAGGTTTTTCAGCAGTTTCATGATAATAACGTAATGCATTGTTTATTTGTTATTATTTTGTAGTGCGCTCCATAACAGAAGCAACTCGTTTTCTGCTGATGCAAGGTGTAAATTTCGTTTACACAAACAGATTTTGTCAAGATCCTGTTGAGGAGGCATTCGGTCGCCATAGGGCAATGGGACGACGTAGTGATAACATGAACCTCCATATGTTTGGGTACGTACGAACATTAAAACAGTGAAAATTCTATACTTTTATTTAGGCAGTCATAAAATTGCATGGATCTATTTGTTTAATACATTTCTTTTATAATATTTAAACTTGCAGACATCAGGAGAGATCACTGCATCTTCAAGGACTACTACAACGTCAGTTCAAACCAAGGGGAAATGTTACCATCAGCCAAAATGAAGAAATCGAGATCTTTGATGCAAAGTTGCCAAAAATCACCAGGAAAAGGAAACTTTGAATATTTATTTGGCCCTACATATGTGGACATGTATGCATTGTCGTCATTAAATGCATTATAATAACCTTAATCAATATCAGACGGACTACCTGATTTTTAATTTGAGATTCATGTTTGGGCAATGTTTGGAATTGTATTGAGATATATGATATAATGGATAAACAATTTTAACTTTTAGGAGCAGTTTTTACTGTGAATTCTGTTAACTTTGTTTCGAGTTGTGAAAAAATGTAACTTTGGCAGACTCAACATTGGGAAGGTTTACTATGTTATAACACTATTGCTAATTGGAATCTGACATTTGTCGCTATGTAAAATTCGCCCGATAGGAAAAGTTTGCAACAAAAACAGGTTATGCTAGCCTTTACTGAAAGATCATTTATGTGATATCGTGAATGAGGTCATATAGTTTTATGTTCTAGTTTGTCAGATTTTTTCGAAGAGCTTTTTGACGTTTCAATATATGGTGCTGCCTGCGAAAGTTTTCCATTACCTGACGGCAATAGCCATTTATCCTGGTTTTAGTGTAGGCTGTGACAAGATTAAGAAATACTTTATCCTTTAATTTTTCACAGTTACTATCAATGGCTTCTTGAAATATTTTGCACAATCTTTCATCATTGCAGACTTCACCAACAATGCCATCAATAGATATCATAGTGACATTTTTGCCTGTGTATTTTCTCTATTCAAGTTTAGTGAACACTGGTATAATGCAGGGCTCCACCGACAATAATCCTCCCCGCTGCTTGGTACAGATCAGTTGTGATGTGCATTCTTCACTTTCTTGTGTAATGCTCTTTATGATATCAAGTTCTTGATGTTTAAGTTGCCCATCTGCTTGGTTCTGAGCTATTTTTCTTGCTCGGTGAAGAGCAAACCCTGCAATATACTCAATGATATCCTTGTCCTCATCACTAACAGGGTCTGGATCACTTGGAGTTGTAAGGGGCAGGTTGAAGTTCTCATTCAGGAGATCGTTCATTATGATTCTTGATAAACTTGCCAAGACTGGTTTTGGTACTTGTGGACTTGCACATTGCTTTATGTATTGATGGTACTTGGACCATGCTGCCTCGCGAGATTTCACCAAAAATGGTTTCTTGTCTTTCAGACAACAGTTTAGCCACTGTAGATCATTCAGCAAGTCTTTGCAATGAAAAAAAAAAGAGTAAATGTTTAATGTAGAATTATGTGATTCTATAATGATCACTGCAGGTGCAACACGATGTATGAGTATGCTTGATGAACTTTTAGCACTGCCTTTCCTTAAAATATGTGAGATGATATCAACATATATGAAAGATAATAAAGACCATGAATTGTATATAAAATGACTGTGTTGGTATATTGATTTTTAATAAAATATTGATTTTGGCATTCAGCATTTCCAGGTATAAACCATAGTTGGGAGTCAAATTTTGGTATAAATCCCATTGATAGGCTAAACAAATAAAAAAACATTGGCAAGAGGGGGGGGTCTGGATTTTCAGAACCTTTCCACCCCTTCTTGCTTTCATTTTGGTAAGAAATAGGCCTACATTGAGTACTACAGAGAATGCAATACATAGAAACTAAACCAGCACTTGAAAAATCAGGTAGTGTTGAAAACTCTGGACCCATACAAAGAGATTGTCTGGATTTTCAGAACCTTTCCACCCCTTCTTGCTTTCATTTTGGTAAGAAATAGGCCTACATTGAGTACTACAGAGAATGCAATACATAGTAACTAAACCAGCACTTGAAAAATCAGGTAGTGTTGAATACTCTGGATCCATACAAAGAGTAAATAAACCCTGTTGCTTTAACATAGTTCAAAATATTCACCTTTGCTGCTTTTTGCTCTGAGAGCAGTTTTAAAGGCCTCGGGTAACATAATGTCCTGAAGTATTTCATCTCTGCCTTTTCTGACATGCTCAACAGACAACTGAGCAATGTTCCGTGGTCCCTATAAATAGGTGATACATTTTGAAGTTTATTTGATTCCAATCTCTATACTATAAGCAATGATAAGGACAAAATATCTTGCATCTATTTAAGTATGTGTAGAATTCACAAATCAGCACACAAGAAATGAAAAATTTATGTCAATTCAACACTTTATTTTAGACACATGTATTTAAATAAGTCCCATGTCAATATTAAGGACTACAATAATATAAAACAGTAACAGTGCAATCTTAAATCGAGAGTTGTTCCATTTTTCAAGTGTGGGGTGGGGTTGGGGGATTAGGATGTATTTTTATTGACCTGCTGCCCCACTTACGTAGATAAATATATATTGTGGGCAACCCCTCTCTATCTTGCAGACCTGTCTGTTTTTTGTTTAGAAAAAGCCTTACAGTCGATTCCACAGTACGAATCTGTACATGTATTTAATTCCCAGTAATATTTTTATCTTCAGAAAACTATTTTGTCTCTTTAATAAGGATCTATCCAAGTGATGCTCTTTTGACATTACAATAATATATATCAATCTACATAAGTGGGGCAGCAGGTGCATTGGCTTGTTTACTCGTCAAAGTACGCACTGCATCAATCTCATTTTCTTCTTCTTCGTCCAATGCAAGATTCATGCATTCCCATGGGTTGTCCTGTCAAAAAAATAATTAAAAATTGTTAAACAGACAATGGCAATAACATTGACCTTGCACGACAATTCAATAAACTTCTGTTTGACTTGACCCCAAGGCCACACTTGTTTGATCTTTAGCTTCTCCAATCCTCTCGGGGGCAATTTTTTTTATTTCTGATAACTAATGTAATTTCCAGTATAGATATCTACATATATGATATATGAAGTTTATGGGCTGTCATAAACCAAACTGAAGTGACACAATTAGCTGTCACGGATAATAGCTGTCATGGGTAATCAACTTGACTGGATATAAATTACAAATATTAGTATTCAGTGATATATATTTGCACATAACCCCCCCCCCCCACACATACACACTTATATATGATTTTGTCAAATTGTATTCAGCCGTGATTTTGCTTGTGCATCCTGAGCCTTGCCGGTTACAATAACGACTCAGGAACTAAGCTTAAGCACTCAAACTACTTAGGAACTCTCTATACAAAGCTTTCAAGTGTATATGTAGTATCAAAATGAAAAACATACCTCAAAATCAGCCTCAGCCATCTCTCGTGTCCCTTCAGCAATTTGTTTACACAGCGCCGGAAGTAACTAATGCACGAAGACGGTGGCGCCGCCACAACCTGAACATAAATTGCCTTGGCCAATTGGTTGTGTCTCTAGTGCTATAACTCCATGGTCAAATGAAGCCGAATTGCACCACAACAAAATCTGTTCGATCCACAATCATATATTGCTTTTTGCCACCGCCAATTTATCTGCCTTCTCCTGCCCTCTATCTCTCTTAATACGTTTTACAATAAGAAAACACATACGGAATCAGTATGAACTATACTAAATCATAGACTGCTGCACTGGCTGTAATGTATATAATCGCTATTAAAAATTTTGAATCGAGCGACGCTCTTCATGACGTTCGCATGACGCTAGCGAACGTGCTTCTCTACATTCTAAAAAAATAGGATGATACATAAACTTTTCGAAGCGATGACGCTCATCGTGACATTTGCCTCGCAGTTCGAGAATCTCACGTGAAAAAAAAAATGCGGGGGGTACACTTTGCGCATGCGTCAGATTGACATTTTGCTGAATTCTACAATAATCGTGGATCGGGTGACCTCCTGCCAGTTAGATCATACGGCCAACTGCCTCTGGGCCTTCGGCTAATATGACCAGCTGCAGGCAGACATAATGGAGAGATGACAAGATGGGTTGGATCTACCTCATGTCACACATTTACCCCATGGGTGGGGTCTTTTACTTGCCTTTGCATAGACAATGAACACAAGTCACCATCAATTATAAGGGGAACCCAACAATACAACTCTCCTTAATTATATAATTTCTATTGAGTAATTAAAGCGACATTTTTACTGATTATTTTTCAAATTCCAAGTTAATAAAATATATAGACATGGAGCCAGTTATTAATCTACAGCACATTTCATATTTCATTGTGTATTGACATTGCATTGTGGGTAAATGGCACCTAATCAGCAGATAAGATAATAGGGGTCTAGATCAAGTGCATAGATGACCTTTTATAAAATTTATAGATTGCATGAAGTCTTCAATACATATTACTGATAGAAAGTATGTCAATATATGTATTACTAAGCAGAAACTAGGAGTTCCTGAAATTTGATATTATTGCTACGTACATATTATAAACTCATATAATATGCTGTAATGATACTCATATATAATGATATATTAACTGATTTAATTTTAAGAAGAAAAAAAAAAGTTTAGTTTTTAGCTACGTTATGTTATTTTAATTCTATTCTTTCTAAAATATAAATACAATCAAATAGAATCCAATGCAAATTAATGCAACTTATATATTGCTATGCAATTGCGTTTATGAAATTCTCAGTTCAAGTCTGACTATTGAAAAAGCATGTTTGTAATATATCTTATATATCTGATATATATTATATATATTATGTATATTATATATATTATATACATTTTATATATATTATAGATATATATATATATTAAATATAGGCCTATTATATATATGTATATTATATATATCCATGGATACTCTACTCTTGTCTCCATGATATATCATAGGTTTCCGTAGCTTTGTCCCTGAGGCGTAGCCAAGTTGTATGAAGTGGGGCGGGGAGGGGGGGGGGGTCAGACCTACAGCCTTCCTCCCTATATGCCACACTTTTTTTTTTTCATCTATATCATGATAAAACTTTGCAAAATAATTTATCACGATCAGTTTATACAAATCTCTTGCTATACTTGTTTTTCTATATATTGTTATAAATCAATCACAATAATTTATCACGATATTTATTTTCATATATATATACTTACTACGTTGGCATGACTACCCCCCTCTACCCCCCTCTACATGATACGAAAATCAAAACATGGTATATGCTCATCGTATGATATTTATATCTATAGTTGAATTGCAAAGAAATTTATGAAGGTTATATGTTCGGCCACAACAGGTGCAACTGTATCATAGCCTCACAGACAGTTCAGTGACCAAATATGATAATATCTCAGAGTAGGGGATTACCAAAGGTTTCAGTTGTGCAACGCCTCATTAACGCCTTATTGCTGGGACAACTGGTCTATGCTACACACATTCGCCGGCTAGCTGGCTAGCTATGTACATAGTTAGCTGACTCAGAGGTAGGTTTTTTACTATATTTTATGAAATTCACGAAATTGTTAAAAGAATGTTGAGTTAATTTTCAAAAATAATTTCATATTAACTTAAATTCAATAGTCAATTTGATGAATACTTTGAATCTGAATCATGTGGAAAATATACATTTAATTAGTTGCTTTAGAAACATTGCTTTGAAATTGAAAATGCTATGTTATCAGGTGTGATTTCTAAAAGGACATAATTTGATAGTGTATTTTGTTAAATAAAATGCTTTCAATTTATTTATTTTGAAAATTTACACAAATATGGTTTACTGAGCTAGTCAGTTTGAAATCTTACAAACGTGCTAATTGTGGTTTGTTTAACATAAAACAAATTAGAAATGTACGTGTGCTATTTACGAAACTGTGGCAAAGGTGCTATTAATAGAACTGTAGTACTTGGCAGACTATTAAATTATCATATTCACATATACATATTTTTTTTGTTATTATTTTTGTTAGTTATATTATCGAGTATAAAGGGATGGCATTTTTGTTAACTTTTGTTTTTCAATTACCTAAATTCAATCGAAAACATAGACTGCGATGCAACAAAACCCCCAGCGAATCCCACATAGCACAGGCATCATTAACATCTGGCAATGTGTGAACAATGTTAGCAGCACACATGTGTCAATGTACAGGAGATATAGCACTAAGCAGAGAAATGGAAGTGTTTAATTGTCCAGTGTGAAATGGAATGAATGCAAATATAATGTCATGATAATTTATAAGAAAACTTTAACATAAATAAATGGATAACAAGTAAAGCTCTCTTTAAAAGAGACCTGTACTAGACTTGTGTGATAATAGTCGATAGTAGATATTAATGACATGTAAATATATTATTAGGGAAACAATCTTTCCCTGGACAGGACAGGAACTGCTGCAATCAGAGTGCTTTAAAGCAGATCAAAGCCCCAGAAAACTCAGCCACTGTTGCTTACTGCAAGTAGCTAAACTTTTAGGCCATGTGGTCATTCAATCAATCGCCTGAAAGAACCATGCTGTTTAGCTTGTTCTACTGCAGTAAAATTCCATGGTTACCAGTTCAATTATGACTAAAACTTTAATGTATCAACTTTGGAAGTGGTAACCAAGGACTGTATCTAAATTTAAGCTGAACTCTTGAATTCAGATTAAAGTTGAGCATCATATTCATTTGCATTTAACTAAATAAAATTTAAATACATGAATACAAGTCTTAAACATGTCAAAGGTATATACATTATCAATTGATATTATCTTCAACATTTACTGGATTGTTGGGTTGCTGATTTGCATTACTTATATGGCATTTTAAATTAGTTTTATATATATTACCAAACAACAAACACCTTACATGTGTATTAACTACATAACATTAACAAAACAATGCATAGATTATTATGCAACTATAATCATTATGAAATTGATAATTGCAAACAAAAACTGTTGACTGGTTTGAATATGGCAGTACATGTACGATGATTAAATATTATAATTATATGCACTTGAATTCAACAACCTTTTGTAGTAGTCTTTGCAAAAGTATGGGATGCTTACTAGGGAATATGTAAGCAGCAACACAATTTCTAGCATTTTACAGTATTATTATTATGTTGTTAGCAAAATTTTACTGATTTAAGGATCATAGTGTCATTGAAAGAGTACACGGTTTTCATATTTTCCTTGTTATATAAAATTATATATCATTAATCGTCATGAAACCCCAAAAAGGTATCTCTACACTAAAAAGTTGACGATGTCTCACTGCCATTGTATGGTCTGAAGCTTAGGCAGACATAATGAGGAGATGATAAGGTTATGTTTACTTTGGATTTATAATTTTCTATATGTAAAAATATACTATACACACATGCTTGTTGGTATGGGATGATTATTGGGGCTAGAGCGGGCCTTCTGACACTATTTATTTAACAATTTGGGCTGATTGTTGGGGGGGGGGGTTCTCTGATTCCACCCCCCCCCCCCTCTCCTCTTTCACATGCCCCAGCATCATTCTGGTCTTATTTTTAATTTTAACTTTTTTTTTTTCAGGATGAAATGAAGAGGAGTTTATTATGGGTGAACTCGTTTTTTTTTAACATTTTTATAATTCACACGATAATTTGATCAAAATTTCGTCATTCTCAAGAGGTAAACATTTTATCATTCTCAAGAGGTAAATTATATCAAATTCTAAGGTTTTTCTTCAGCTGATAATTTTTTTTTTCAAAAACATCGTCTTTAATATCAATAATCTAAAGTGATAATTTTTATCATTTTTCTGGGAATGTTGAAATTACGAAATTACTTAACACTGAGGTTACCAACGATGGTGACTAACCTAAAAAAAAAAAAAAAATATTATATATATCCCCAGCAATTATATATTATACATGTATTAAATATATTTAATGCATTAGGATGTGATTCACAGTGGAACTTTGCTATTGAGACCATTCTTAATGCATTGTTTTAATCATGTAGAGGTTCCAAATAATGAGGTGGTCTTAATAGTAAGGTAGCACTATACATTTATATCCATTCTTATTCAGGGATTCATTTCTTAATATCTGTCACCTGTTTCACAATTTCTTTATTAGACAAGTTTTTTTGTAAAGAAACTGAAATTGCTAGTCATAACAGCATGTGATTTTCATTAAAAAATATCCAAGAATATCCTTGGTTAATGAATGTGAAAATGCCATGTATTTTCAATTCGTTGTTTAAACAGCTTTGATATAATTGGCATGTGAATTTCATTAGAAAACAATTTTTGTTTGAAAATATGTTGTGCCTTGAAGTCTAATGGTTAAGACATAAAAATCTGCATGTTTATCAAGAATTGGGAAAATATTTCATGCCAATGGTTACATTTATTGACACAAAGTGATATATATATATATATATATATATATATATATATATACATGAACAATCATCAATCCCCCATGAAACCAATGTACTGTATACAGGCAATGTTCTTCATAATCTTATTTACAACAGAATTGCTGTTATTAATATATGGGTTAAATTGCTAGTTATATGGCATGTGAATTTCATTAAAACAAATTTTAGTGGTATGTTAAAAATATGTTGCCTTGAAGTCTAATGGTTAAGAAGGCATAATTTTGACATCCTCATTTTCATTATCTAGATCTCTGAATTATACAGTCTGGGAAAACACTTTATGCCAATGGTTGCACTTATGAAAACGATGAAATTGCTAGTTATATGGCATGTGAATTTCATTAAAACCAATTTAATGGATGTATGGACAAATACTCTGGAAATATGTTGTGTTTCAGAATTTTAGTGGAGCTTTACACATTCATTTGGTGGAAGTCTTTATGAAAACAGTTAAATTGCTAGTAATATGGCATGTGAATTTCATTAAAACCAATTTTAGTGGATGTATGGACAATTACTCTGAAAATATGTTGTGTTTTGGTGGTTGACATATTAATTTGGTGGAAGTCTTATGGTTAAGACTTTCTGGATGGGATATTGTCACAAGGTGGCAAGATTTTGACATCATCATTGTCATTCATTGTTTAAATCTATTATATGAAGTGATAATGTAGAATGGGAAAACATGGTTATATTTACCAAATCAGTTAAAGTGCTAGTTATATGGCATGTGAATTTCATTAAAACTAGTTTTAGTGGTATGAATATAGTTTATAGTTTTAAATCTGCTGAAAGTAGAAAATTTCATATAGCTCCCCTGTGAATTTGCTGTAGTGTAATGAGACTTGGCAGTAGGGATGGGTCAAAAATGACAATCTGAAATAATGCAGATAAGGAACTCTGCAATATTTTGTTTACCAATTTATTTTTGGCCACATTTTATGAGAAAGGTTAAATATTGTTAAAAATGCTAGTTATATGGCATGTGAGTTTCATTAAAATATGTTTGTGACATGCATGGACAAGAAGTCCGAAATGATTTATTGTCATCCCGTCTGATGTCACACATTTCCAACAGGCTTTATAGAATGCATTTTCCTGAAGTCTAATGGTTAAGAATTGACAGTTTGGGATAACAACAAAAATCAAGTATCTAAATTTTGAAATCCCTTTTATAGAAAATATGAATTTGTTGTGATATTCTGTCTGTCAGCATTCAAATTGGTGACTGCGAAATTGCAAAATATGTGTATCATATATGGCATATATATGTGCTGATGATAATTATTGACATATCATCGAAAGGCTCTGAGAAGTGTATCAGTACATCCCCTTCATCCATCCAGCATGCTATTAATTCCTAAGTAATGGTTAGATCAGTCCAAATGTAATGTGCTGGCTTATGAAATGTAATTGCATAATTTATCATCAAAATACCCTGAGAAGTTTATCTAGATGTCCCCTTCATCCAGCCAGCATGCTCTTAATTGACAACTAATGGCTGGATCAAATGCAATGTGCAGTTTTACGAAATTTATTTCCATAATTTTCATCATAATACCCTAAGAAGTGTATCTGGATGTAACCTTTATCCAGCCTGCAGGCTCTTAATTTTTAAGTAATGGTTGGAGAAATCATTCCTTCAGAATGTAATGTGCACTTTGATGAAATGTAATTTCATAGTTTATTGTATTATATCCTGAGATGCATGTCTGTATGTCTCCTTCATCCAGCAGCACGCTCTTAATTGATGAGTAAGATTGGATCATAATCTATATCATCATCATAATACCCAGTGAGACTTATTTGAACATTCCCTTCATCCAGCCAGCGCGCTCTTAATTGATGAGTAAGATTGGATCATAATCTATATCATCATCATAATATCCAGTGAGATTTATTTGTACGTCCCCTTCATCCATTCAGCACGCTCTTAACTCATGAGTAATGGGATCAAATATAATGTGCAGTTTTATGAAATGTACTTGCATAATTTATCATCATATTACCTTCAGAGCTGGATCTGGAAATCCCATTCATCTAGCCAGAATGCTCTTATTTCATGGGTAAAGTTTGGATCAGTCCAAATGTTATGTGCAGTTTTATGAAATTTAATTGCATGATTTATCATCATAATAACCAGGTAGCATAATCTTGATATCCCCTTCATCCAGCCAGCATGCTCTTAATTCATGAGCAGAGGTTGGCTCAGTCCAAATGTAAGTGTGTGCAGTTTGATGAAATGTAAGTGAATAATTTATCGTCATAATACCCAGAGAGGTTTATCTGGATGTCCCCTGCATCCAGCCAGCTCTTAATTCATGAGTACTGGTTGGATCAGTCCCAATGTAATGTGCAGTTTGATGAAATTTAATTGCATGATTTATCATCATAATATCCAGATATCATAATCTAGACATCCCCTTCATCCAAATTTACTGTGCAGTTCGATGAGAATAAATGCATGTTTCATCATCAAAATTACCTGTGAACTTTATCTGGATGTTCCCTTTATTCAGCCAGCATGCTCTTCATGGGTGAGTAATGATTGGCTGAGTCCAAAAGCAATCTGCAGTTTCATGAAATCTCATTTCATAATTCATCATCATAACAACCATTGATACAAATCTGGAAATCCCCTTCATCCAGCCATTTCACAATTCTACATCATAGTATCCATTGAAACAAATCTGGAAATCCCCTTCATCCAGCCAGCATGCTCTTAATTTATGAGCAGCAGCTGGGTCAAATGTAATGAGCAGTTTGATAAAATTTAATTGCTTAATTCACCATCATAATACTCAAAGAGCTTTATTGTGCAGTTTGATGAAACTTAATTCTATAATTTATTATAATAACCACATATCATAATCTAAATATCCCCTTCATCCAGCCAGCATGCTCTTAATTCATGAGCAGTGGTTTGATCAGTACAAATGTGCGCAATTTGAAAAAATGTAAGTGCATAATGCATCACTAAAATACCCTGAGAGGTGTATCTGGTTATCCCCTTCATCCAGCCAACATGCTCTAAATTCATGACCAGTGAATCAGTCCCAATGTATTGTGCAGTTTGATAAAATTTAATTGCACAAATGATCATCATAATACCCAGAGATATTTATCTGGACGTCCCCTTCGTGCAGTCGTCATGCTCTAAATTCATGACCAGTGAATCAGTCCCAATGTATTGTGCAGTTTGATAAAATTTAATTGCACAAATGATCATCATAATACCCAGAGATATTTATCTGAACGTCTCCTTCGTGCAGTCGTCATGCTCTAAATTCATGACAAGTGAATCAGTCTTAATGTATTGTGCAGTTTGATGAAATTTAATTGCACAATTGATCATCATAATATCCAGAGATATTTATCTGGACGTCCCCTTCGTGCAGTCGTCATGCTTTAAATTCATGACCAGTGAATCAGTCCCAATGTATTGTGCAGTTTGATAAAATTTAATTGCACAATTGATCATCATAATACCCAGAGATATTTATCTGGACATCCCCTTCGTGCAGTCGTCATGCTCTAAATTCATGACAAGTGAATCAGTCCCAATGTATTGTGCAGTTTAATGAAACTTAATTCTGTATTTCATTATAATATCCAGGTACTAAAACCTGAATATCTCCTTCATCCAGCCGCCATGCTCTAAATTCATGACAAGTAAATCAGTCCTAATGTATTATGCAGTTTGATAAAATTTAATTGCACAATTGATCATCATAATACCCAGAGTTATTTATCTGGACGTCCCCTTCGTGCAGTCGTCATGCTCTAAATTCATGACCAGTGAATCAGTCCCAATGTATTCTGCAGTTTGATAAAATTTAATTGCACAATTGATCATCATAATACCCAGAGATATTTATCTGAACGTCCCCTTCGTGCAGTCGTCATGCTCTAAATTCATGACCAGTGAATCAGTCCCAATGTATTGTGCAGTTTGATAAAATTTAATTGCACAAATGATCATCATAATACCCAGAGATATTTATCTGAACGTCTCCTTCGTGCAGTCGTCATGCTCTAAATTCATGACAAGTGAATCAGTCCTAATGTATTGTGCAGTTTGATAAAATTTAATTGCACAATTGATCATCATAATACCCAGAGTTATTTATCTGGACGTCCCCTTCGTGCAGTCGTCATGCTCTTAATTCATGACCAGTGAATCAGTCCCAATGTATTGTGCAGTTTGATAAAATTTAATTGCACAATTGATCATCATAATACCCAGAGATATTTATCTGAACGTCTCCTTCGTGCAGTCGTCATGCTCTAAATTCATGACAAGTGAATCAGTCCTAATGTAATGTGCAGTTTGATAAAATTTAATTGCACAATTGATCATCATAATACCCAGAGATATTTATCTGGACGTCCCCTTCGTGCAGTCGTCATGCTCTAAATTCATGACAAGTGAATCAGTCCTAATGTATTGTGCAGTTTCATGAAATCTCATTTCATAATTCATCATCATAACAACCATGGAGACAAATCTGGAAATCCCCTTCATCCAGCCATTTCACAATTCATCATCATAGTAACCATTGAAACAAATCTGGAAATCCCCTTCATCCAGCCATTTCACAATTCTACATCATAGTATCCATCAATACAAATCTGGAAATCCCCTTCATCCAGCCAGCATGCTCTTAATTTATGAGCAGCAGCTGGGTCAAATGTAATGAGCAGTTTGATAAAATTTAATTGCTTAATTCACCATCATAATACTCAAAGAGCTTTATTGTGCAGTTTGATGAAACTTAATTCTATAATTTATTATAATAACCACATATCATAATCTAAATATCCCCTTTATCCAGCCAGCATGCTCTTAATTCATGAGCAGTGGTTTAATCAGTACAAATGTGCGCAATTTAAAAAAATGTAAGTGCATAATGCATCACTAAAATATCCTGAGAGGTGTATCTGGTTATCCCCTTCATCCAGCCAACATGCTCTAAATTCATGACCAGTGAATCAGTTCCAATGTATTGTGCAGTTTGATCAAATTTAATTGCACAATTGATCATCATAATACCCAGAGTTATTTATCTGGACGTCCCCATTTGTGCAGTCGTCATGCTCTAAATTCATGACCAGTGAATCAGTCCCAATGTATTGTGCAGTTTGATAAAATTTAATTGCACAATTGATCATCATAATACCCAGAGATATTTATCTGAACATCCCCTTCGTGCAGTCGTCATGCTCTAAATTCATGACAAGTGAATCAGTCCTAATGTATTGTGCAGTTTGATAAAATTTAATTGCACAATTGATCATCATAATATCCAGAGATATTTATCTGGACGTCCCCTTCGTGCAGTCGTCATGCTCTAAATTCATGACCAGTGAATCAGTCCCAATGTATTGTGCAGTTTGATAAAATTTAATTGCACAATTGATCATCATAATACCCAGAGATATTTATCTGGACGTCCCCTTCGTGCAGTCGTCATGCTCTAAATTCATGACAAGTGAATCAGTCCCAATGTATTGTGCAGTTTAATGAAACTTAATTCTGTATTTCATTATAATATCCAGGTACTAAAACCTGAATATCTCCTTCATCCAGCCGCCATGCTCTAAATTCATGACAAGTGAATCAGTCCTAATGTATTGTGCAGTTTGATAAAATTTAATTGCACAATTGATCATCATAATACCCAGAGTTATTTATCTGGACGTCCCCTTCGTGCAGTCGTCATGCTCTAAATTCATGACCAGTGAATCAGTCCCAATGTATGCTGCAGTTTGATAAAATTTAATTGCACAATTGATCATCATAATACCCAGAGATATTTATCTGAACGTCTCCTTCGTGCAGTCGTCATGCTCTAAATTCATGACAAGTGAATCAGTCCTAATGTATTGTGCAGTTTGATAAAATTTAATTGCACAATTGATCATCATAATACCCAGAGTTATTTATCTGGACGTCCCCTTCGTGCAGTCGTCATGCTCTAAATTCATGACCAGTGAATCAGTCCCAATGTATTGTGCAGTTTGATAAAATTTAATTGCACAATTGATCATCATAATACCCAGAGATATTTATCTGAACGTCTCCTTCGTGCAGTCGTCATGCTCTAAATTCATGACAAGTGAATCAGTCCTAATGTAATGTGCAGTTTGATAAAATTTAATTGCACAATTGATCATCATAATACCCAGAGATATTTATCTGGACGTCCCCTTCGTGCAGTCGTCATGCTCTAAATTCATGACAAGTGAATCAGTCCTAATGTATTGTGCAGTTTCATGAAATCTCATTTCATAATTCATCATCATAACAACCATGGAGACAAATCTGGAAATCCCCTTCATCCAGCCATTTCACAATTCATCATCATAGTAACCATTGAAACAAATCTGGAAATCCCCTTCATCCAGCCATTTCACAATTCTACATCATAGTATCCATTGATACAAATCTGGAAATCCCCTTCATCCAGCCAGCATGCTCTTAATTTATGAGCAGCAGCTGGGTCAAATGTAATGAGCAGTTTGATAAAATTTAATTGCTTAATTCACCATCATAATACTCAAAGAGCTTTATTGTGTAGTTTGATGAAACTTAATTCTATAATTTATTATAATAACCACATATCATAATCTAAATATCCCCTTTATCCAGCCAGCATGCTCTTAATTCATGAGCAGTGGTTTGATCAGTACAAATGTGCGCAATTTAAAAAAATGTAAGTGCATAATGCATCACTAAAATATCCTGAGAGGTGTATCTGGTTATCCCCTTCATCCAGCCAACATGCTCTAAATTCATGACCAGTGAATCAGTCCCAATGTATTGTGCAGTTTGATCAAATTTAATTGCACAATTGATCATCATAATACCCAGAGTTATTTATCTGGACGTCCCCTTCGTGCAGTCGTCATGCTCTAAATTCATGACCAGTGAATCAGTCCCAATGTATTGTGCAGTTTGATAAAATTTAATTGCACAATTGATCATCATAATACCCAGAGATATTTATCTGAACATCGCCTTCGTGCAATCGTCATGCTCTAAATTCATGACAAGTGAATCAGTCCTAATGTATTGTGCAGTTTGATAAAATTTAATTGCACAATTGATCATCATAATATCCAGAGATATTTATCTGGACGTCCCCTTCGTGCAGTCGTCATGCTCTAAATTCATGACCAGTGAATCAGTCCCAATGTATTGTGCAGTTTGATCAAATTTAATTGCACAATTGATCATCATAATACCCAGAGATATTTATCTGGACATCCCCTTCGTGCAGTCGTCATGCTCTAAATTCATGACAAGTGAATCAGTCCCAATGTATTGTGCAGTTTAATGAAACTTAATTCTTTAATTCATTATAATATCCAGGTATTAAAACCTAAATATCTCCTTCATCCAGCCGCCATGCCCTAAATTCATGACAAGTGAATCAGTCCCAATGTATTGTGCAGTTTGATAAAATTTAATTGCACAATTGATCATCATAATACCCAGAGATATTTATCTGGACGTCCCCTTCGTGCAGTCGTCATGCTCTAAATTCATGACCAGTGAATCAGTCCCAATGTATTGTGCAGTTTGATAAAATTTAATTGCACAATTGATCATCATAATACCCAGAGATATTTATCTGAACGTCTCCTTCGTGCAGTCGTCATGCTCTAAATTCATGACAAGTGAATCAGTCCTAATGTAATGTGCAGTTTGATAAAATTTAATTGCACAATTGATCATCATAATATCCAGAGATATTTATCTGGACATCCCCTTCGTGCAGTCGTCATGCTCTAAATTCATGACAAGTGAATCAGTCCCAATGTATTGTGCAGTTTAATGAAACTTAATTCTTTAATTCATTATAATATCCGGGTATTAAAACCTGAATATCTCCTTCATCCAGCCGCCATGCTCTAAATTTATGACAAGTAAATCAGTCCCAATGTATTGTGCAGTTTGATAAAATTTAATTGCACAATTGATCATCATAATACCCAGAGATATTTATCTGAACGTCTCCTTCGTGCAGTCGTCATGCTCTAAATTCATGACCAGTGAATCAGTCCCAATGTATTCTGCAGTTTGATAAAATTTAATTGCACAATTGATCATCATAATATCCAGAGATATTTATCTGGACATCCCCTTCGTGCAGTCGTCATGCTCTAAATTCATGACAAGTGAATCAGTCCCAATGTATTGTGCAGTTTAATGAAACTTAATTCTTTAATTCATTATAATATCCGGGTATTAAAACCTGAATATCTCCTTCATCCAGCCGCCATGCTCTAAATTCATGACAAGTGAATCAGTCCTAATGTATTGTGCAGTTTGATAAAATTTAATTGCACAATTGATCATCATAATACCCAGAGATATTTATCTGAACGTCTCCTTCGTGCAGTCGTCATGCTCTAAATTCATGACAAGTGAATCAGTCCTAATGTAATGTGCAGTTTGATAAAATTTAATTGCACAATTGATCATCATAATATCCAGAGATATTTATCTGGACGTCCCCTTCGTGCAGTCGTCATGCTCTAAATTCATGACCAGTGAATCAGTCCCAATGTATTGTGCAGTTTGATAAAATTTAATTGCACAATTGATCATCATAATACCCAGAGATATTTATCTGAACGTCTCCTTCGTGCAGTCGTCATGCTCTAAATTCATGACAAGTGAATCAGTCCTAATGTAATGTGCAGTTTGATAAAATTTAATTGCACAATTGATCATCATAATATCCAGAGATATTTATCTGGACGTCCCCTTCGTGCAGTCGTCATGCTCTAAATTCATGACCAGTGAATCAGTCCCAATGTATTGTGCAGTTTGATAAAATTTAATTGCACAATTGATCATCATAATACCCAGAGATATTTATCTGAACGTCTCCTTCGTGCAGTCGTCATGCTCTAAATTCATGACCAGTGAATCAGTCCCAATGTATTGTGCAGTTTGATAAAATTTAATTGCACAATTGATCATCATAATATCCAGAGATATTTATCTGGACGTCCCCTTCGTGCAGTCGTCATGCTCTAAATTCATGACCAGTGAATCAGTCCCAATGTATTGTGCAGTTTGATCAAATTTAATTGCACAATTGATCATCATAATACCCAGAGATATTTATCTGGACATCCCCTTCGTGCAGTCGTCATGCTCTAAATTCATGACAAGTGAATCAGTCCCAATGTATTGTGCAGTTTAATGAAACTTAATTCTTTAATTCATTATAATATCCAGGTATTAAAACCTGAATATCTCCTTCATCCAGCCGCCATGCCCTAAATTCATGACAAATGAATCAGTCCCAATGTATTGTGCAGTTTGATAAAATTCAATTGCACAATTGATCATCATAATACCCAGAGATATTTATCTGGACGTCCCCTTCGTGCAGTCGTCATGCTCTAAATTCATGACCAGTGAATCAGTCCCAATGTATTGTGCAGTTTGATAAAATTTAATTGCACAATTGATCATCATAATACCCAGAGATATTTATCTGAACGTCTCCTTCGTGCAGTCGTCATGCTCTAAATTCATGACAAGTGAATCAGTCCTAATGTAATGTGCAGTTTGATAAAATTTAATTGCACAATTGATCATCATAATATCCAGAGATATTTATCTGGACATCCCCTTCGTGCAGTCGTCATGCTCTAAATTCATGACAAGTGAATCAGTCCCAATGTATTGTGCAGTTTAATGAAACTTAATTCTTTAATTCATTATAATATCCGGGTATTAAAACCTGAATATCTCCTTCATCCAGCCGCCATGCTCTAAATTTATGACAAGTAAATCAGTCCCAATGTATTGTGCAGTTTGATAAAATTTAATTGCACAATTGATCATCATAATACCCAGAGATATTTATCTGAACGTCTCCTTCGTGCAGTCGTCATGCTCTAAATTCATGACCAGTGAATCAGTCCCAATGTATTCTGCAGTTTGATAAAATTTAATTGCACAATTGATCATCATAATATCCAGAGATATTTATCTGAACGTCTCCTTCGTGCAGTCGTCATGCTCTAAATTCATGACAAGTGAATCAGTCCTAATGTAATGTGCAGTTTGATAAAATTTAATTGCACAATTGATCATCATAATATCCAGAGATATTTATCTGGACGTCCCCTTCGTGCAGTCGTCATGCTCTAAATTCATGACCAGTGAATCAGTCCCAATGTATTGTGCAGTTTGATAAAATTTAATTGCACAATTGATCATCATAATACCCAGAGATATTTATCTGAACGTCTCCTTCGTGCAGTCGTCATGCTCTAAATTCATGACCAGTGAATCAGTCCCAATGTATTGTGCAGTTTGATAAAATTTAATTGCACAATTGATCATCATAATACCCAGAGATATTTATCTGGACGTCCCCTTCGTGCAGTCGTCATGCTCTAAATTCATGACAAGTGAATCAGTCCTAATGTATTGTGCAGTTTCATGAAATCTCATTTCATAATTCATCATAACAACCATGGAGACAAATCTGGAAATCCCCTTCATCCAGCCATTTCACAATTCATCATCATAGTAACCATTGAAACAAATCTGGAAATCCCCTTCATCCAGCCATTTCACAATTCTACATCATAGTATCCATTGAAACAAATCTGGAAATCCCCTTCATCCAGCCAGCATGCTCTTAATTTATGAGCAGCAGCTGGGTCAAATGTAATGAGCAGTTTGATAAAATTTAATTGCTTAATTCACCATCATAATACTCAAAGAGCTTTATTGTGCAGTTTGATGAAACTTAATTCTATAATTTATTATAATAACCACATATCATAATCTAAATATCCCCTTTATCCAGCCAGCATGCTCTTAATTCATGAGCAGTGGTTTGATCAGTACAAATGTGCGCAATTTAAAAAAATGTAAGTGCATAATGCATCACTAAAATATCCTGAGAGGGGTATCTGGTTATCCCCTTCATCCAGCCAACATGCTCTAAATTCATGACCAGTGAATCAGTCCCAATGTATTGTGCAGTTTGATCAAATTTAATTGCACAATTGATCATCATAATACCCAGAGTTATTTATCTGGACGTCCCCATTTGTGCAGTCGTCATGCTCTAAATTCATGACCAGTGAATCAGTCCCAATGTATTGTGCAGTTTGATAAAATTTAATTGCACAATTGATCATCATAATACCCAGAGATATTTATCTGAACATCCCCTTCGTGCAGTCGTCATGCTCTAAATTCATGACAAGTGAATCAGTCCTAATGTATTGTGCAGTTTGATAAAATTTAATTGCACAATTGATCATCATAATATCCAGAGATATTTATCTGGACGTCCCCTTCGTGCAGTCGTCATGCTCTAAATTCATGACCAGTGAATCAGTCCCAATGTATTGTGCAGTTTGATCAAATTTAATTGCACAATTGATCATCATAATACCCAGAGATATTTATCTGGACATCCCCTTCGTGCAGTCGTCATGCTCTAAATTCATGACAAGTGAATCAGTCCCAATGTATTGTGCAGTTTAATGAAACTTAATTCTTTAATTCATTATAATATCCAGGTATTAAAACCTGAATATCTCCTTCATCCAGCCGCCATGCCCTAAATTCATGACAAGTGAATCAGTCCCAATGTATTGTGCAGTTTGATAAAATTTCATTGCACAATTGATCATCATAATACCCAGAGATATTTATCTGGACGTCCCCTTCGTGCAGTCGTCATGCTCTAAATTCATGACAAGTGAATCAGTCCTAATGTATTGTGCAGTTTCATGAAATCTCATTTCATAATTCATCATCATAATAACCATGGAGACAAATCTGGAAATCCCCTTCATCCAGCCATTTCACAATTCATCATCATAGTAACCATTGAAACAAATCTGGAAATCCCCTTCATCCAGCCATTTCACAATTCTACATCATAGTATCCATTGAAACAAATCTGGAAATCCCCTTCATCCAGCCAGCATGCTCTTAATTTATGAGCAGCAGCTGGGTCAAATGTAATGAGCAGTTTGATAAAATTTAATTGCTTAATTCACCATCATAATACTCAAAGAGCTTTATTGTGCAGTTTGATGAAACTTAATTCTATAATTTATTATAATAACCACATATCATAATCTAAATATCCCCTTTATCCAGCCAGCATGCTCTTAATTCATGAACAGTGGTTTGATCAGTACAAATGTGCGCAATTTAAAAAAATGTAAGTGCATTATGCATCACTAAAATATCCTGAGAGGGGTATCTGGTTATCCCCTTCATCCAGCCAACATGCTCTAAATTCATGACCAGTGAATCAGTCCCAATGTATTGTGCAGTTTGATCAAATTTAATTGCACAATTGATCATCATAATACCCAGAGTTATTTATCTGGACGTCCCCATTTGTGCAGTCGTCATGCTCTAAATTCATGACAAGTGAATCAGTCCTAATGTATTGTGCAGTTTGATAATATTTAATTGCACAATTGATCATCATAATATCCAGAGATATTTATCTGGACGTCCCCTTCGTGCAGTCGTCATGCTCTAAATTCATGACCAGTGAATCAGTCCCAATGTATTGTGCAGTTTGATCAAATTTAATTGCACAATTGATCATCATAATACCCAGAGATATTTATCTGGACATCCCCTTCGTGCAGTCGTCATGCTCTAAATTCATGACAAGTGAATCAGTCCCAATGTATTGTGCAGTTTAATGAAACTTAATTCTTTAATTCATTATAATATCCAGGTATTAAAACCTGAATATCTCCTTCATCCAGCCGCCATGCCCTAAATTCATGACAAGTGAATCAGTCCCAATGTATTGTGCAGTTTGATAAAATTTCATTGCACAATTGATCATCATAATACCCAGAGATATTTATCTGGACGTCCCCTTCGTGCAGTCGTCATGCTCTAAATTCATGACAAGTGAATCAGTCCTAATGTATTGTGCAGTTTCATGAAATCTCATTTCATAATTCATCATCATAACAACCATGGAGACAAATCTGGAAATCCCCTTCATCCAGCCATTTCACAATTCATCATCATAGTAACCATTGAAACAAATCTGGAAATCCCCTTCATCCAGCCATTTCACAATTCTACATCATAGTATCCATTGAAACAAATCTGGAAATCCCCTTCATCCAGCCAGCATGCTCTTAATTTATGAGCAGCAGCTGGGTCAAATGTAATGAGCAGTTTGATAAAATTTAATTGCTCAATTCACCATCATAATACTCAAAGAGCTTTATTGTGCAGTTTGATGAAACTTAATTCTATAATTTATTATAATAACCACATATCATAATCTAAATATCCCCTTCATCCTGCCAGCATGCTCTTAATTCATGAGCAGTGGTTTGATCAGTACAAATGTGCGCAATTTGAAAAAAAGTAAGTGCATAATGCATCACTAAAATATCCTGAGAGGTGTATCTGGTTATCCCCTTCATCCAGCCAACATGCTCTAAATTCATGAACAGTGAATCAGTCCCAATGTATTGTGCAGTTTGATAAAATTTAATTGCACAATTGATCATCATAATACCCAGAGATGTTTATCTGTATGTCCCCTTCATGCAGCCAACACGCTCTTAATTGATGAGCAGTGAATCAGTCTCAATGTATTGTCCAATTTGAAGAAACTTAATTCTATAATTCATTATAATATCCAGATATTATAACCTGAATATCCCCTTCATCCAGCTGGCATGCTCTTAATTCATGAGCAGTGGTTCGATCAGCCCAAATGTGTGTGCAATTTGAATAAATGTAAGTGTATAATGCAACATTATAATATTCAGGGAGGTGTACTTGGATATCCCCTTTGTCCAGCCGACATGCTCTTAATTCATGAGCAGTGGAACAGCCCAAATTTATTGTGCAGTTTGATGAAATTTAATTGCACAATTGATCATCATAATACCCAGAGATATTTATCTGGACGTCCCCTTTGTGCAGTCGTCATGCTCTAAATTCATGACCAGTGAATCAGTCCCAATGTATTGTGCAGTTTGATAAAATTTAATTGCACAATTGATCATCATAATACCCAGAGATATTTATCTGAACGTCTCCTTCGTGCAGTCGTCATGCTCTAAATTCATGACAAGTGAATCAGTCCTAATGTAATGTGCAGTTTGATAAAATTTAATTGCACAATTGATCATCATAATATCCAGAGATATTTATCTGGACGTCCCCTTCGTGCAGTCGTCATGCTCTAAATTCATGACCAGTGAATCAGTCCCAATGTATTGTGCAGTTTGATAAAATTTAATTGCACAATTGATCATCATAATACCCAGAGATATTTATCTGAACGTCTCCTTCGTGCAGTCGTCATGCTCTAAATTCATGACCAGTGAATCAGTCCCAATGTATTGTGCAGTTTGATAAAATTTAATTGCACAATTGATCATCATAATACCCAGAGATATTTATCTGGACGTCCCCTTCGTGCAGTCGTCATGCTCTAAATTCATGACAAGTGAATCAGTCCCAATGTATTGTGCAGTTTAATGAAACTTAATTCTTTAATTCATTATAATGTCCAGGTATTAAAACCTGAATATCTCCTTCATCCAGCCGCCATGCCCTAAATTCATGACAAGTGAATCAGTCCCAATGTATTGTGCAGTTTGATAAAATTTAATTGCACAATTGATCATCATAATACCCAGAGATATTTATCTGGACGTCCCCTTCGTGCAGTCGTCATGCTCTAAATTCATGACAAGTGAATCAGTCCTAATGTATTGTGCAGTTTCATGAAATCTCATTTCATAATTCATCATCATAAGAACCATGGAGACAAATCTGGAAATCCCCTTCATCCAGCCATTTCACAATTCATCATCATAGTAACCATTGAAACAAATCTGGAAATCCCCTTCATCCAGCCATTTCACAATTCTACATCATAGTATCCATTGAAACAAATCTGGAAATCCCCTTCATCCAGCCAGCATGCTCTTAATTTATGAGCAGCAGCTGGGTCAAATGTAATGAGCAGTTTGATAAAATTTAATTGCTTAATTCACCATCATAATACTCAAAGAGCTTTATTGTGCAGTTTGATGAAACTTAATTCTATAATTTATTATAATAACCACATATCATAATCTAAATATCCCCTTCATCCAGCCAGCATGCTCTTAATTCATGAGCAGTGGTTTGATCAGTACAAATGTGCGCAATTTGAAAAAAAGTAAGTGCATAATGCATCACTAAAATATCCTGAGAGGTGTATCTGGTTATCCCCTTCATCCAGCCAACATGCTCTAAATTCATGAACAGTGAATCAGTCCCAATGTATTGTGCAGTTTGATAAAATTTAATTGCACAATTGATCATCATAATACCCAGAGATGTTTATCTGTATGTCCCCTTCATGCAGGCAACACGCTCTTAATTGATGAGCAGTGAATCAGTCCCAATGTATTGTCCAATTTGAAGAAACTTAATTCTATAATTCATTATAATATCCAGATATTATAACCTGAATATCCCTTTCATCCAGCTAGCATGCTCTTAATTCATGAGCAGTGGTTC
This sequence comes from Alitta virens, assembly GCA_932294295.1. NCBI lineage: Eukaryota > Metazoa > Annelida > Polychaeta > Phyllodocida > Nereididae > Alitta > Alitta virens. The sequence goes on from OW028584.1 coordinate 33,192,747, forward strand.
GATCAGCCCAAATGTGTGTGCAATTTGAATAAATGTAAGTGTATAATGCAACATTATAATATTCAGGGAGGTGTACTTGGATATCCCCTTTGTCCAGCCGACATGCTCTTAATTCATGAGCAGTGGAACAGCCCAAATTTATTGTGCAGTTTGATGAAATTTAATTGCACAATTGATCATCATAATACCCAGAGATATTTATCTGGACGTCCCCTTTGTGCAGTCGTCATGCTCTAAATTCATGACCAGTGAATCAGTCCCAATGTATTGTGCAGTTTGATAAAATTTAATTGCACAATTGATCATCATAATACCCAGAGATATTTATCTGGACGTCCCCTTCGTGCAGTCGTCATGCTCTAAATTCATGACCAGTGAATCAGTCCCAATGTATTGTGCAGTTTGATAAAATTTAATTGCACAATTGATCATCATAATACCCAGAGATGTTTATCTGGACGTCCCCTTCATCATGCCGCCATGCTCTAAATTCATCACCAGTGAATCAGTCCCAATGTATTGTGCAGTTTGATAAATTTAATTGCACAATTGATCATCATAATACCCAGAGATATTTATCTGGACGTCCCCTTCGTGCAGTCGTCATGCTCTAAATTCATGACCAGTAGTTGGATCATTCCAAATGTAAATGCGTGTTGTTTGATGAAATGTAATGCATAACTCGTCATTATAATACCCCGAGAGGTGTTTCAGGGTATACCCTTCATTCAACCAGCATTATCTTAAATCATCAGCAATGGAACAGTCCCAATGTATTGTGCAGTTTGATAAAATTTAATTGCACAATTGATCATCATAATACCCAGAGATATTTATCTGGATGTCCCCTTCGTGCAGTCGTCATGCTCTAAATTCATGACCAGTGAATCAGTACCAATGTATTGTGCAGTTTGATAAAATTTAATTGCACAATTGATCATCATAATACCCAGAGATATGTATCTGGACGTCCCCTTCGTGCAGTCGTCATGCTCTAAATTCATGACCAGTGAATCAGTACCAATGTATTGTGCAGTTTGATAAAATTTAATTGCACAATTGATCATCATAATACCCAGAGATGTTTATCTGGACGTCCCCTTTGTCCAGTCGTCATGCTCTAAATTCATGACCAGTGAATCAGTCCCAATGTTTTGTGCAGTTTGATGAAACTTAATTCTTTAATTCATTATAATATCCAGGTATTAAAACCTGAATATCCCCTTCATCCAGCCGCCATGCTCTAAATTCATGACCAGTGAATTAGTCCCAATGTATTGTGCAGTTTGATAAAATTTAATTGCACAATTGATCATCATAATACCAAGAGATGTTTATCTGGACGTCCCCTTCTTGCAGTCGTCATGCTCTAAATTCATAACCAGTGAATCAGTCCCAATGTATTGTGCAGTTTGATAAAATTTAATTGCACAATTGATCATCATAATACCCTGAGATATTTATCTGGACGTCCCCTTCGTGCAGTCGTCATGCTCTAAATTCTTGACCAGTGAATCAGTCCCAATGTATTGTGCAGTTTGATAAAATTTAATTGCACAATTGATCATCATAATACCCAGAGAGGCTTATCTGAATGTCCCCCTTATGCAGCTGACATACTCTTAATTCTTGAGCAGTGGTTGGATCAGCCCAAATGTAGGTGTGTGCAATTTCATTAAATGTAGGTGCATAATTCATCATTATAATACCCATATCCCCTTCATTCAGCCAGCATGATCTTAATTCATGAGCAGTGGATCTGTCCAAATGTATTGTACATTTTAATGAAATTTAATTGCATAATTTATCATCGTAATACCCAGGGAGATTTATCTGTACGTCCCCTTCGTGCAGCCGACATGCTCTTAATTCATGAGCATCCCCTCGATCCAGCTTTCCAGTCTATCAGACAGGGATTTGCTGGAGAAATTCAGCTTAAAATTATTCTGAATCTTGCCTTTAAAACCCAGTTTCCTGATGTCAAAGTCTATGATATCTTGTGTATGTTTGGATGAAAGTCAGTCATATATCACCAATGTGATATTTATTTGCCAGTTGCCTCATTGGCAGGTCAGGCAAAATGTAGCTAGTTATCCCCTTTATTCAGTCTTCCTGCTTGCAATATTAGTATGCGGGCAAAATACCGGTTTATCTCCTTCACTAAGCGTTCAGCTTATTAAGTTGGAGTTTCTGGGGTGTGACAAAGTTTGATCTGAATTGTGAGGTTTGATAAACTTAATTGCAAAGTCTCACCCAGCTTTCCTGACTACAATGTTTTAATATCAAGGCAAATGTATCTGCACATCTCCTTCTCCCAGCTTTCTGATCAGTAAAATCAAAATTTGTTGCTAGATAAATTCGTTGAAACAATTGTTACCCTAGCCTTTTAATCCAGGTCTCCTCATTGCCAAAGTCTATTGTGTTGAGTGTATGGTTTGATGAAAATATGATTTGATGGAAGTCAATCACATATTGTCATGTATCCTAAGAAATGCATGTCTCCTTCATCTAGCCAGCATGGTCTTCTTTCATAAGTAATGGTTGGATGATTTATTAGTCAAAATGTAATTTACTGACTATACCGTGGTTATTATATTGTCATGGCTTCTCATTGGAAAGTTTTAAAGTCCAGTCATCCAGCCTTCTACTCTATTAGATTCCAATTTGTTGTTGCTGGATGAATTACTCAACATGTAATTAACTGACTATATACCCTGGTAACTAACTAGTAATATATGGCTTGATGGAACTTAATTGACATAATACCTTGTCAAGTGGATTTGGATGTCCTTTCAACTAGCTGGTATTTCTTTTAGTCACATCATAATGCTGTGCAAACAGGACATTGCTGTCATCTATAGCTGTTGTGGTTTCCCTCTGGTCAAAATGCAACTGACTATCCCCTTCATTCATTCTTCCTGTTTACTGCTACCTCTAGGTGCTCAACTTATAAAGTTGAAGTTCATCTTTATATCCCCTTTATCCAACCAGCCTGCTCTTAATTTATGAATAGTGGCTAGATCAAATATATTGTGCAGTTTGATAATATTTAATTGCATAATTTATCATCATGATACCCAGAGCAGTTAATGTGTACATCCCCATCATCCAGCCATCATGCTCTCAATCTATGCCTAATGGAATCAGTTCAAATGTAATGTGCAGTTTGATGAAATGTAATTGCATAGTTTTGCAAGTATTGGTGTGATAAATCATTCCTCCATTCAAAATGAAGCTATTCTCTGGTTACTATATTGCAATTAAAGACAAATATGGTATTCACATAATTACAATAAATCTAGAAACATAATCACTATGCACTGTCATAACATTTTATAATCCAGAGGCATATAGAAGGGAGAGATTGGGTACCTTTTGCAATATATGTGGGGTTTGATAGACTTCATTGCAAAGTCTTGCCCAGCTTTCCTGACTAAAATGTTTTAATATCCTGGCAAATGTATCTGCACATCCCCTTGATCCAGCTTTCCAGTCTGTCCGACAACGTTTTGCTGAATAAACTCGGCATAAAATTATTCTTAATCTTGCCTTTAAAACCGGATTTCCTGATTGTCAAATATGTTATCATGTGTATGACAATCAATCAAATATCGCCAATGTGCTATATATTTGCCAGTTGGCTTCATTGTCAGCTCAGGCAAAATGTAGCTAGTTATCCCCTTTATTCAGTCTTCCTGCTTGCAATATTAGTATGCGGGAAAATCCCGGTTTATCTCCTTCATTAAGCGTTCCAGCTTATTAAGTAGGAGTTTGTTGGGTGTGACAAAATTTGATCTGAATTGTGAAGTTTAATAAACTTAATTGCAAAGTCTCACCCAGCTTTCCTGACTATGTTTCAATTTCCTGGCAAATGTATCTGCACATCCCCTTCACCCAGCTGTGTGGTCTATGAAATCAAAATTTGTTGCTGGATAAATTCATTGAAATAATTGTTACACTAACCTTTTAATCCAGGTCTCCTCATTGCCAAAGTCTTTTTTCTTGAGTGTATGGTTTGATTAAAGTATGATTTGATGGAAATCACATATTGTCATGTACCCTAAAACATTCATCTGAATGTCCCCTTCATCCAGCCAGCAGGGTCTTCTTTCATAATTAATGTTTGGATGATTTATTAGTCAAAATGTAATTAACTGACTATACCCTGGTTACTATATTGTCATGGTATCTCATCTCATTGCAAAGTTTTAAAGCCCAGTTATCCAGCCTTTTACTTTATTAGATTCAAATTTGTTGCTGGATGAATTAATTAACATGTAATTAATTGACTATATACCCTGGTAACTAACTAGTAATATATGGCTTGATGGAACTTAATTGACATAATACCTTGTCAAGTGGATTTGGATGTCCTTTCAACTAGCTGGTATTTCTTTTAGTCACATCATAATGCTGTGCAAACAGGACATTGCTGTCATCTATAGCTGTTGTGGTTTCCCTCTGGTCAAAATGCAACTGACTATCCCCTTCATTCATTCTTCCTGTTTACTGCTACCTCTAGGTGCTCAACTTATAAAGTTGAAGTTCATCTTTATATCCACTTTATCCAACCAGCCTGCTCTTAATTTATGAATAGTGGCTAAATTAAATATATTGTGCAGTTTGATAATATTTAATTGCATAATTTATCATCATAATACCCAGAGCAGTTAATGTGTACATCCCCATCATCCAGCCATCATGCTCTCAATCTATGCCTAATGGAATCAGTTCAAATGTAATGTGCAGTTTGATGAAATGTAATTGCATAGTTTTGCAAGTATTGGTGTGATAAATCATTCCTCCATTCAAAATGAAGCTATTCTCTGGTTACTATATTGCAATTAAAGACAAATATGGTATTCACATAATTACAATAAATCTAGAAACATAATCACTATGCACTGTCATAACATTTTATAATCCAGAGGCATATAGAAGGGAGAGATTGGGTACCTTTTGCAATATATGTGGGGTTTGATAGACTTCATTGCAAAGTCTTGCCCAGCTTTCCTGACTAAAATGTTTTAATATCCTGGCAAATGTATCTGCACATCCCCTTGATCCAGCTTTCCAGTCTGTCCGACAACGTTTTGCTGAATAAACTCGGCATAAAATTATTCTTAATCTTGCCTTTAAAACCGGATTTCCTGATTGTCAAATATGTTATCATGTGTATGACAATCAATCAAATATCGCCAATGTGCTATATATTTGCCAGTTGGCTTCATTGTCAGCTCAGGCAAAATGTAGCTAGTTATCCCCTTTATTCAGTCTTCCTGCTTGCAATATTAGTATGCGGGAAAATCCCGGTTTATCTCCTTCATTAAGCGTTCCAGCTTATTAAGTAGGAGTTTGTTGGGTGTGACAAAATTTGATCTGAATTGTGAAGTTTAATAAACTTAATTGCAAAGTCTCACCCAGCTTTCCTGACTATGTTTCAATTTCCTGGCAAATGTATCTGCACATCCCCTTCACCCAGCTGTGTGGTCTATGAAATCAAAATTTGTTGCTGGATAAATTCATTGAAATAATTGTTACACTAACCTTTTAATCCAGGTCTCCTCATTGCCAAAGTCTTTTTTCTTGAGTGTATGGTTTGATTAAAGTATGATTTGATGGAAATCACATATTGTCATGTACCCTAAAACATTCATCTGAATGTCCCCTTCATCCAGCCAGCAGGGTCTTCTTTCATAATTAATGTTTGGATGATTTATTAGTCAAAATGTAATTAACTGACTATACCCTGGTTACTATATTGTCATGGTATCTCATCTCATTGCAAAGTTTTAAAGCCCAGTTATCCAGCCTTTTACTTTATTAGATTCAAATTTGTTGCTGGATGAATTAATTAACATGTAATTAATTGACTATATACCCTGGTAACTAACTAGTAATATATGGCTTGATGGAACTTAATTGACATAATACCTTGTCAAGTGGATTTGGATGTCCTTTCAACTAGCTGGTATTTCTTTTAGTCACATCATAATGCTGTGCAAACAGGACATTGCTGTCATCTATAGCTGTTGTGGTTTCCCTCTGGTCAAAATGCAACTGACTATCCCCTTCATTCATTCTTCCTGTTTACTGCTACCTCTAGGTGCTCAACTTATAAAGTTGAAGTTCATCTTTATATCCACTTTATCCAACCAGCCTGCTCTTAATTTATGAATAGTGGCTAAATTAAATATATTGTGCAGTTTGATAATATTTAATTGCATAATTTATCATCATAATACCCAGAGCAGTTAATGTGTACATCCCCATCATCCAGCCATCATGCTCTCAATCTATGCCTAATGGAATCAGTTCAAATGTAATGTGCAGTTTGATGAATGGTAATTGCATAGTTGTGCAAGTATTGGTGGGATCAATCATTCCTCCATTCAAAATGAAGCTATTCTCTGGTTACTATATTGCAATTAAAGACAAATATGGTATTCACATAATTACAATAAATCTAGAAACATAATCACTATGCACTGTCATAACATTTTATAATCCAGAGGCATATAGAAGGGAGAGATTGGGTACCTTTTGCAATATATGTGGGGTTTGATAGACTTCATTGCAAAGTCTTGCCCAGCTTTCCTGACTAAAATGTTTTAATATCCTGGCAAATGTATCTGCACATCCCCTTGATCCAGCTTTCCAGTCTATTACACACATTTTTGCAGGATAAATTCAATTTAAAATTATTCTTAATCTTGCCTTTAAAACCGGGTTTCCTGATTGTCAAATATGTTATCATGTGTACGACAATCAATCAAATATCGCCAATGTGCTATATATTTGCCAGTTGGCTTCATTGTCAGTTCAGGCAAAATGTAGCTAGTTATCCCCTTTATTCAGTCTTCCTGCTTGCAATATTAGTATGCGGGAAAATACCGGTTTATCTCCTTCATTAAGCGTTCCAGCTTATTAAGTAGGAGTTTGTTGGGTGTGACAAAATTTGATCTGAATTGTGAAGTTTAATAAACTTAACTGCAAAGTCTCACCCAGCTTTCCTGACTATGTTTCAATATCCTGGCAAATGTATCTGCACATCCCCTTCACCCAGCTTTGTGGTCTATGAAATCAAAATTTGTTGCTGGATAAATTCATTGAAATAATTGTAACACTAACCTTTTAATCCAGGTCTCCTCATTGCCAAAGTCTCTTTAGTTGAGTGTATGGTTTGATTAAAGTATGATTTGATGGAAATCACATATTGTCATGTACCCTAAAACATTCACCTGAATGTCCCCTTCATCCAGCCAGCATTGTCTTCTTTCATAATTAATGTTTGGATGATTTATTAGTCAAAATGTAATTAACTGACTATACCCTGGTTACTACATTGTCATGGTATCTCATCTCATTGCAAAGTTTTAAAGCCCAGTTATCCAGCCTTTTACTTTATTAGATTCAAATTTGTTGCTGGATGAATTAATTAACATGTAATTAATTGACTATATACCCTGGTAACTAACTAGTAATATATGGCTTGATGGAACTTAATTGACATAATACCTTGTCAAGTGGATTTGGATGTCCTTTCAACTAGCTGGTATTTCTTTTAGTCACATCATAATGCTGTGCAAAAAGGACATTGCTGTCATCTATAGCTGTTGTGGTTTCCCTCTGGTCAAAATGCAACTGACTATCCCCTTCATTCATTCTTGCTGTTTACTGCTACCTCTAGGTGCTCAACTTATCAAGTAGAAGTTCATCTTTATATCTCCTTTATCCAACCAGCCTGCTCTTAATTTATAAATAGTGGCTAGATCAAATATATTGTGCAGTTTGATAATATTTAATTGCATAATTTATCATCATGATACCCAGAGCAGTTATTGTGTACATCCCCATCATCCAGCCATCATGCTCTCAATCTATGCCTAATGGAATCAGTTCAAATGTAATGTGCAGTTTGATGAAATGTAATTGCATAGTTTTGCAAGTATTGGTGTGATAAATCATTCCTCCATTCAAAATGAAGCTATTCTCTGGTTACTATATTGCAATTAAAGACAAATATGGTATTCACATAATTACAATAAATCTAGAAACATAATCACTATGCACTGTCATAACATTTTATAATTCAGAGGCATATAGAAGGGAGAGATTGGGTACCTTTTGCAATATATGTGGGGTTTGATAGACTTCATTGCAAAGTCTTGCCCAGCTTTCCTGACTAAAATGTTTTAATATCCTGGCAAATGTATCTGCACATCCCCTTGATCCAGCTTTCCAGTCTGTCCGACAACGTTTTGCTGAATAAACTCGGCATAAAATTATTCTTAATCTTGCCTTTAAAACCGGGTTTCCTGATTGTCAAATATGTTATCATGTGTATGACAATCAATCAAATATCGCCAATGTGCTATATATTTGCCAGTTGGCTTCATTGTCAGTTCAGGCAAAATGTAGCTAGTTATCCCCTTTATTCAGTCTTCCTGCTTGCAATATTAGTATGCGGGAAAATACCGGTTTATCTCCTTCATTAAGCGTTCCAGCTTATTAAGTAGGAGTTTGTTGGGTGTGACAAAATTTGATCTGAATTGTGAAGTTTAATAAACTTAATTGCAAAGTCTCACCCAGCTTTCCTGACTATGTTTCAATATCCTGGCAAATGTATCTGCACATTCCCTTCACCCAGCTTTGTGATCTATGAAATCAAAATTTTTTGTTGGATAAATTCATTGAAATAATTGTTACCCTAACCTTATAATCCAGGTCTCCTCATTGCCAAAGTCTCTTTAGTTGAGTGTATGGTTTGATTAAAGTATGATTTGATGGAAATTACATATTGTCATGTACCCTAAAACATTCATCTGAATGTCCCCTTCATCCAGCCAGCATGGTCTTCTTTCATAAGTAATGGTTAGATGATTTATTAGTCAAAATGTAATTTACTGACTATACCATGGTTATTATATTGTCATGGCTTCTCATTGGAAAGTTTTAAAGTCCAGTCATCCAGCCTTCTACTCTATTAGATTCCAATTTGTTGTTGCTGGATGAATTACTCAACATGTAATTAACTGACTATATACCCTGGTAACTAACTAGTAATATATGGCTTGATGGAACTTAATTGACATAATACCTTGTCAAGTGGATTTGGATGTCCTTTCAACTAGCTGGTATTTTTTTTAGTCACATCATAATGCTGTGCAAACAGGACATTGCTGTCATCTATAGCTGTTGTGGTTTCCCTCTGGTCAAAATGCAACTGACTATCCCCTTCATTCATTCTTCCTGTTTACTGCTACCTCTAGGTGCTCAACTTATAAAGTTGAAGTTCATCTTTATATCCCCTTTATCCAACCAGCCTGCTCTTAATTTATGAATAGTGGCTAGATCAAATATATTATTGATAATATTTAATTGCATAATTTATCATCATGATACCCAGAGCAGTTAATGTGTACATCCCCATCATCCAGCCATCATGCTCTCAATCTATGCCTAATGGAATCAGTTCAAATGTAATGTGCAGTTTGATGAAATGTAATTGCATAGTTTTGCAAGTATTGGTGTGATAAATCATTCCTCCATTCAAAATGAAGCTATTCTCTGGTTACTATATTGCAATTAAAGACAAATATGGTATTCACATAATTACAATAAATCTAGAAACATAATCACTATGCACTGTCATAACATTTTATAATCCAGAGGCATATAGAAGGGAGAGATTGGGTACCTTTTGCAATATATGTGGGATTTGATAGACTTCATTGCAAAGTCTTGCCCAGCTTTCCTGACTAAAATGTTTTAATATCCTGGCAAATGTATCTGCACATCCCCTTCATCCAGCTTTCCAGTCTGTCCGACAACGTTTTGCTGAATAAACTCGGCATAAAATTATTCTTAATCTTGCCTTTAAAACCGGGTTTCCTGATTGTCAAATATGTTATCATGTGTATGACAATCAATCAAATATCGCCAATGTGCTATATATTTGCCAGTTGGCTTCATTGTCAGTTCAGGCAAAATGTAGCTAGTTATCCCCTTTATTCAGTCTTCCTGCTTGCAATATTAGTATGCGGGAAAATCCCGGTTTATCTCCTTCATTAAGCGTTCCAGCTTATTAAGTAGGAGTTTGTTGGGTGTGATAAAATTTGATCTGAATTGTGAAGTTTAATAAACTTAATTGCAAAGTCTCACCCAGCTTTCCTGACTATGTTTCAATTTCCTGGCAAATGTATCTGCACATCCCCTTCACCCAGCTTTGTGGTCTATGAAATCAAAATTTGTTGCTGGATAAATTCATTGACATAATTGTTACACTAACCTTTTAATCCAGGTCTCCTCATTGCCAAAGTCTCTTTAGTTGAGTGTATGGTTTGATTAAAGTATGATTTGATGGAAATCACATATTGTCATGTACCCTAAAACATTCACCTGAATGTCCCCTTCATCCAGCCAGCATTGTCTTCTTTCATAATTAATGTTTGGATGATTTATTAGTCAAAATGTAATTAACTGACTATACCCTGGTTACTACATTGTCATGGTATCTCATCTCATTGCAAAGTTTTAAAGCCCAGTTATCCAGCCTTTAACTTTATTAGATTCAAATTTGTTGCTGGATGAATTAATTAACATGTAATTAATTGACTATATACCCTGGTAACTAACTAGTAATATATGGCTTGATGGAACTTAATTGACATAATACCTTGTCAAGTGGATTTGGATGTCCTTTCAACTAGCTGGTATTTCTTTTAGTCACATCATAATGCTGTGCAAACAGGACATTGCTGTCATCTATAGCTGTTGTGGTTTCCCTCTGGTCAAAATGCAACTGACTATCCCCTTCATTCATTCTTCCTGTTTACTGCTACCTCTAGGTGCTCAACTTATAAAGTTGAAGTTCATCTTTATATCCACTTTATCCAACCAGCCTGCTCTTAATTTATGAATAGTGGCTAGATTAAATATATTGTGCAGTTTGATAATATTTAATTGCATAATTTATCATCATAATACCCAGAGCAGTTAATGTGTACATCCCCATCATCCAGCCATCATGCTCTCAATCTATGCCTAATGGAATCAGTTCAAATGTAATGTGCAGTTTGATGAATGGTAATTGCATAGTTGTGCAAGTATTGGTGGGATCAATCATTATTCCATTCAAAATGAAGCTATTCTCTGGTTACTATATTGCAATTAAAGACAAATATGGTATTCACATAATAACAATAAATCTAGAAACATAATCACTATGCACTGTCATAACATTTTATAATCCAGAGGCATATAGAAGGGAGAGATTGGGTACCTTTTGCAATATATGTGGGGTTTGATAGACTTCATTGCAAAGTCTTGCCCAGCTTTCCTGACTAAAATGTTTTAATATCCTGGCAAATGTATCTGCACATCCCCTTGATCCAGCTTTCCAGTCTATTACACACATTTTTGCAGGATAAATTCAATTTAAAATTATTCTTAATCTTGCCTTTAAAACCGGGTTTCCTGATTGTCAAATATGTTATCATGTGTACGACAATCAATCAAATATCGCCAATGTGCTATATATTTGCCAGTTGGCTTCATTGTCAGTTCAGGCAAAATGTAGCTAGTTATCCCCTTTATTCAGTCTTCCTGCTTGCAATATTAGTATGCGGGAAAATACCGGTTTATCTCCTTCATTAAGCGTTCCAGCTTATTAAGTAGGAGTTTGTTGGGTGTGACAAAATTTGATCTGAATTGTGAAGTTTAATAAACTTAACTGCAAAGTCTCACCCAGCTTTCCTGACTATGTTTCAATATCCTGGCAAATGTATCTGCACATTCCCTTCACCCAGCTTTGTGATCTATGAAATCAAAATTTTTTGCTGGATAAATTCATTGAAATAATTGTTACCCTAACCTTATAATCCAGGTCTCCTCATTGCCAAAGTCTCTTTAGTTGAGTGTATGGTTTGATTAAAGTATGATTTGATGGAAATTACATATTGTCATGTACCCTAAAACATTCATCTGACTGTCCCCTTCATCCAGCCAGCATGGTCTTCTTTCATAAGTAATGGTTAGATGATTTATTAGTCAAAATGTAATTTACTGACTATACCATGGTTATTATATTGTCATGGCTTCTCATTGGAAAGTTTTAAAGTCCAGTCATCCAGCCTTCTACTCTATTAGATTCCAATTTGTTGTTGCTGGATGAATTACTCAACATGTAATTAACTGACTATACACCCTGGTAACTAACTAGTAATATATGGCTTGATGGAACTTAATTGACATAATACCTTGTCAAGTGGATTTGGATGTCCTTTCAACTAGCTGGTATTTCTTTTAGTCACATCATAATGCTGTGCAAACAGGACATTGCTGTCATCTATAGCTGTTGTGGTTTCCCTCTGGTCAAAATGCAACTGACTATCCCCTTCATTCATTCTTCCTGTTTACTGCTACCTCTAGGTGCTCAACTTATAAAGTTGAAGTTCATCTTTATATCCCCTTTATCCAACCAGCCTGCTCTTAATTTATGAATAGTGGCTAGATCAAATATATTATTGATAATATTTAATTGCATAATTTATCATCATGATACCCAGAGCAGTTAATGTGTACATCCCCATCATCCAGCCATCATGCTCTCAATCTATGCCTAATGGAATCAGTTCAAATGTAATGTGCAGTTTGATGAAATGTAATTGCATAGTTTTGCAAGTATTGGTGTGATAAATCATTCCTCCATTCAAAATGAAGCTATTCTCTGGTTACTATATTGCAATTAAAGACAAATATGGTATTCACATAATTACAATAAATCTAGAAACATAATCACTATGCACTGTCATAACATTTTATAATCCAGAGGCATATAGAAGGGAGAGATTGGGTACCTTTTGCAATATATGTGGGGTTTGATAGACTTCATTGCAAAGTCTTGCCCAGCTTTCCTGACTAAAATGTTTTAATATCCTGGCAAATGTATCTGCACATCCCCTTGATCCAGCTTTCCAGTCTGTCCGACAACGTTTTGCTGAATAAACTCGGCATAAAATTATTCTTAATCTTGCCTTTAAAACCGGGTTTCCTGATTGTCAAATATGTTATCATGTGTATGACAATCAATCAAATATCGCCAATGTGCTATATATTTGCCAGTTGGCTTCATTGTCAGTTCAGGCAAAATGTAGCTAGTTATCCCCTTTATTCAGTCTTCCTGCTTGCAATATTAGTATGCGGGAAAATACCGGTTTATCTCCTTCATTAAGCGTTCCAGCTTATTAAGTAGGAGTTTGTTGGGTGTGATAAAATTTGATCTGAATTGTGAAGTTTAATAAACTTAATTGCAAAGTCTCACCCAGCTTTCCTGACTATGTTTCAATTTCCTGGCAAATGTATCTGCACATCCCCTTCACCCAGCTTTGTGGTCTATGAAATCAAAATTTGTTGCTGGATAAATTCATTGAAATAATTGTTACACTAACCTTTTAATCCAGGTCTCCTCATTGCCAAAGTCTCTTTAGTTGAGTGTATGGTTTGAATAAAGTATGATTTGATGGAAATCACATATTGTCATGTACCCTAAAACATTCACCTGAATGTCCCCTTCATCCAGCCAGCATTGTCTTCTTTCATAATTAATGTTTGGATGATTTATTAGTCAAAATGTAATTAACTGACTATACCCTGGTTACTACATTGTCATGGTATCTCATCTCATTGCAAAGTTTTAAAGCCCAGTTATCCAGCCTTTAACTTTATTAGATTCAAATTTGTTGCTGGATGAATTAATTAACATGTAATTAATTGACTATATACCCTGGTAACTAACTAGTAATATATGGCTTGATGGAACTTAATTGACATAATACCTTGTCAAGTGGATTTGGATGTCCTTTCAACTAGCTGGTATTTCTTTTAGTCACATCATAATGCTGTGCAAACAGGACATTGCTGTCATCTATAGCTGTTGTGGTTTCCCTCTGGTCAAAATGCAACTGACTATCCCCTTCATTCATTCTTCCTGTTTACTGCTACCTCTAGGTGCTCAACTTATAAAGTTGAAGTTCATCTTTATATCCACTTTATCCAACCAGCCTGCTCTTAATTTATGAATAGTGGCTAAATTAAATATATTGTGCAGTTTGATAATATTTAATTGCATAATTTATCATCATAATACCCAGAGCAGTTAATGTGTACATCCCCATCATCCAGCCATCATGCTCTCAATCTATGCCTAATGGAATCAGTTCAAATGTAATGTGCAGTTTGATGAATGGTAATTGCATAGTTGTGCAAGTATTGGTGGGATCAATCATTCCTCCATTCAAAATGAAGCTATTCTCTGGTTACTATATTGCAATTAAAGACAAATATGGTATTCACATAATTACAATAAATCTAGAAACATAATCACTATGCACTGTCATAACATTTTATAATCCAGAGGCATATAGAAGGGAGAGATTGGATACCTTTTGCAATATATGTGGGGTTTGATAGACTTCATTGCAAAGTCTTGCCCAGCTTTCCTGACTAAAATGTTTTAATATCCTGGCAAATGTATCTGCACATCCCCTTGATCCAGCTTTCCAGTCTATTACACACATTTTTGCAGGATAAATTCAATTTAAAATTATTCTTAATCTTGCCTTTAAAACCGGGTTTCCTGATTGTCAAATATGTTATCATGTGTACGACAATCAATCAAATATCGCCAATGTGCTATATATTTGCCAGTTGGCTTCATTGTCAGTTCAGGCAAAATGTAGCTAGTTATCCCCTTTATTCAGTCTTCCTGCTTGCAATATTAGTATGCGGGAAAATACCGGTTTATCTCCTTCATTAAGCGTTCCAGCTTATTAAGTAGGAGTTTGTTGGGTGTGACAAAATTTGATCTGAATTGTGAAGTTTAATAAACTTAACTGCAAAGTCTCACCCAGCTTTCCTGACTATGTTTCAATATCCTGGCAAATGTATCTGCACATTCCCTTCACCCAGCTTTGTGATCTATGAAATCAAAATTTTTTGCTGGATAAATTCATTGAAATAATTGTTACCCTAACCTTATAATCCAGGTCTCCTCATTGCCAAAGTCTCTTTAGTTGAGTGTATGGTTTGATTAAAGTATGATTTGATGGAAATTACATATTGTCATGTACCCTAAAACATTCATCTGAATGTCCCCTTCATCCAGCCAGCATGGTCTTCTTTCATAAGTAATGGTTAGATGATTTATTAGTCAAAATGTAATTTACTGACTATACCATGGTTATTATATTGTCATGGCTTCTCATTGGAAAGTTTTAAAGTCCAGTCATCCAGCCTTCTACTCTATTAGATTCCAATTTGTTGTTGCTGGATGAATTACTCAACATGTAATTAACTGACTATATACCCTGGTAACTAACTAGTAATATATGGCTTGATGGAACTTAATTGACATAATACCTTGTCAAGTGGATTTGGATGTCCTTTCAACTAGCTGGTATTTCTTTTAGTCACATCATAATGCTGTGCAAACAGGACATTGCTGTCATCTATAGCTGTTGTGGTTTCCCTCTGGTCAAAATGCAACTGACTATCCCCTTCATTCATTCTTCCTGTTTACTGCTACCTCTAGGTGCTCAACTTATAAAGTTGAAGTTCATCTTTATATCCCCTTTATCCAACCAGCCTGCTCTTAATTTATGAATAGTGGCTAGATCAAATATATTATTGATAATATTTAATTGCATAATTTATCATCATGATACCCAGAGCAGTTAATGTGTACATCCCCATCATCCAGCCATCATGCTCTCAATCTATGCCTAATGGAATCAGTTCAAATGTAATGTGCAGTTTGATGAAATGTAATTGCATAGTTTTGCAAGTATTGGTGGGATAAATCATTCCTCCATTCAAAATGAAGCTATTCTCTGGTTACTATATTGCAATTAAAGACAAATATGGTATTCACATAATTACAATAAATCTAGAAACATAATCACTATGCACTGTCATAACATTTTATAATCCAGAGGCATATAGAAGGGAGAGATTGGGTACCTTTTGCAATATATGTGGGGTTTGATAGACTTCATTGCAAAGTCTTGCCCAGCTTTCCTGACTAAAATGTTTTAATATCCTGGCAAATGTATCTGCACATCCCCTTGATCCAGCTTTCCAGTCTGTCCGACAACGTTTTGCTGAAAAAACTCGGCATAAAATTATTCTTAATCTTGCCTTTAAAACCGGGTTTCCTGATTGTCAAATATGTTATCATGTGTATGACAATCAATCAAATATCGCCAATGTGCTATATATTTGCCAGTTGGCTTCATTGTCAGTTCAGGCAAAATGTAGCTAGTTATCCCCTTTATTCAGTCTTCCTGCTTGCAATATTAGTATGCGGGAAAATACCGGTTTATCTCCTTCATTAAGCGTTCCAGCTTATTAAGTAGGAGTTTGTTTGGTGTGATAAAATTTGATCTGAATTGTGAAGTTTAATAAACTTAATTGCAAAGTCTCACCCAGCTTTCCTGACTATGTTTCAATTTCCTGGCAAATGTATCTGCACATCCCCTTCACCCAGCTTTGTGGTCAAAATTTGTTGCTGGATAAATTCATTGAAATAATTGTTACACTAACCTTTTAATCCAGGTCTCCTCATTGCCAAAGTCTCTTTAGTTGAGTGTATGGTTTGATTAAAGTATGATTTGATGGAAATCACATATTGTCATGTACCCTAAAACATTCATCTGAATGTCCCCTTCATCCAGCCAGCATTGTCTTCTTTCATAATTAATGTTTGGATGATTTATTAGTCAAAATGTAATTAACTGACTATACCCTGGTTACTATATTGTCATGGTATCTCATCTCATTGCAAAGTTTTAAAGCCCAGTTATCCAGCCTTTAACTTTTTTAGATTCAAATTTGTTGCTGGATGAATTAATTAACATGTAATTAATTGACTATATACCCTGGTAACTAACTAGTAATATATGGCTTGATGGAACTTAATTGACATAATACCTTGTCAAGTGGATTTGGATGTCCTTTCAACTAGCTGGTATTTCTTTTAGTCACATCATAATGCTGTGCAAACAGGACATTGCTGTCATCTATAGCTGTTGTGGTTTCCCTCTGGTCAAAATGCAACTGACTATCCCCTTCATTCATTCTTCCTGTTTACTGCTACCTCTAGGTGCTCAACTTATAAAGTTGAAGTTCATCTTTATATCCCCTTTATCCAACCAGCCTGCTCTTAATTTATGAATAGTGGCTAGATCAAATATATTGTGCAGTTTGATAATATTTAATTGCATAATTTATCATCATGATACCCAGAGCAGTTAATGTGTACATCCCCATCATCCAGCCATCATGCTCTCAATCTATGCCTAATGGAATCAGTTCAAATGTAATGTGCAGTTTGATGACTGGTAATTGCATAGTTTTGCAAGTATTGGTGGGATAAATCATTCCTCCATTCAAAATGAAGCTATTCTCTGGTTACTATATTGCAATTAAAGACAAATATGGTATTCACATAATTACAATAAATCTAGAAACATAATCACTATGCACTGTCATAACATTTTATAATCCAGAGGCATATAGAAGGGAGAGATTGGGTACCTTTTGCAATATATGTAGGGTTTGATAGACTTCATTGCAAAGTCTTGCCCAGCTTTCCTGACTAAAATGTTTTAATATCCTGCCAAATGTATCTGCACATCCCCTTCATCCAGCTTTCCAGTCTATCAAAGAAAGTTTTGCTGGATAAATTCCATTTAAAATTATTCTCAATCTTGCCTTTAAAACCAGGTTTCTTGATTGTCGAAGTCTATGTTATCTAGGAAAAAGTCTTAACCCTCAAAAAATTCTCTAAAAAAGAGAGCATATGTCATATATGTTGGAAGGACAACCATCCCCAGGTGACATCAGTGGTGGTGGCGGTGCTGCTGGCGAAGAGGTGGTCTCTCGACTGATGGTACTGGGCCCCCATTACGGCGAACTATCTTACATCGTACCTTGAGAAGGGTCTTGGATATGTCCACGTAACTGGCTCCTGAGCCACTAACTACGAATTGTATGACACCTTAGGAGTGAAGTCATTGACTGGGTCGTATTCTATGGTTCGATATCTCAAGATCCCAACATTCTGGACGGCTTTGCCGAAAATTGCTAAAGATTGGGAGTAGCCTATCACAGAATCTGTCAACACTTAGGCCATTCTTCTTTTATTAATAATTGTCATCAAAAAGATCCTCAACCCGTTTCACAACCTTTCTGGCTATGCTGGTTCATTTTTTTGCTCCGGGGCGCTTCTCGGTCCGCTTCTTCCCTTTTCCTGTGGAGGAACAGTAATTTTTTCCTTTGACGCTCCCTTTTATTCCCCCGATGGAGCCCCCGACGGAGCCCCCCGACGGAGACCCCCGACGGAGACCCCCGACAGAGACCCCCGACAGAGACCCCGACGGAGCCCCCAACACCTGAATGGCTGGCTGGGGAGGCGGGCTCATGGTATATACTGGAGAGGTATTTCTCCAGTTGCTCCTAGTCTATCGGCATGGTCAGTAGTTAGATGTGTGAAGGGGGCAATATCACGATGGGGGTCTGGGTTTTAGGACCTTTAAATCAGGTGTGGGGAGAATGGCACCTAGTGAGGTCCCCAGTAAAATAACCCACAATTCTGAATCATTGCCAATGCTGAGGTTGGATATGCATCATATGCTATCACCACTATGTATATGACAATAATTTGTGAAAAAAATACTATCTCTGACTTTGGCAACTTTCGACCGAAAACTTCCCAAGATTCTGGCACTCTAGACACAGAGGGTACCCAGGGGAGTCTGCCCACCTCGGTTGTTCATGGTCTAATGACTGCTTTTTTTTAATTAATGTCGAAAGATATAATTTTATTTTGAAAAATTAAGGGACCTCCTGCCACCCAAACAGGTGATAGCACTAGTCAAGTTTGGAGCTGTGTTTTTTCTGTTTTTATATATATATGCCAAAATAATTAAAAATATATGTAATAAAACAAAAGGAAAAAATACTGGACACATGGATTTTTTTTTTTCTTAAATATGTATTTATACAATTTTTTTATTTGATAAGGACAACCATCCTAAATATAACGGGGGCATAAGAAATAGTTTTCATAATTCTTTTTCTTTTTTTTTATTCCATGACTATCTCCTGGACCATCTCATCCCACTTTTCTTTGACTATTGGTTTTATGAATTCTGCGAAGATTCTGGAGAGGTCAATCCTGGTTTCATGGTTCTTCACAAAGGTGGGTTCATACAGTCTTATCTGCCCACTGTTGAATTCACCATCATTGAATTACAGATTACAGCTCAGTCTATCCACAGCAGTTTCCAAAATGTCCAGAGAGGTGATCTCGGTAATTTTGTTGTACAATTCAAACTCTGAGTGGTGCGACTCGGCCGCGTGGTGCTGCTTAACCACCTCTTTAAGCATTTCAGTGTCGATAGAACAACATCGCTTGAGGCTGAAGGAGCAGATGGTTAGAAAGAGATACCTCTCATTCTTACTGTGATCGAGTGGGATGCGATCGATTACTGGGTCGACTAACCCCAGCAAATAGTCCATACAGGCCCTGACGTGATTATGTGATTAATTTCCCAGGACCGACATTCCTCATAAGGTTGTACCAATTTTTCGGGTAACAGTCTGCTCCTTTCCGTTTTGAGAACAGCTTCAGCGCTGTCTTTATCCAAGTCCTTCGTGATGTAGTCAACCATACCGTCTAGGGCGGTGAACCTAGGTAGGATAGTCAGTCCTGATGTTTTAGAAGTCATTTTATTTTATTCCATTTTATTTCTCATAAAGATGTCCTTCACCGGTGAGGGCTTTCAGGCTTCTGATGATGAGATAGGTTGGTTTAAACAAATGATAGATGGGTAGTGCCCCCTTCATTCGGTAAATTGAGGCCCCCTTCATGGCGAAGAATAAAGCTGATGCTCCAGGGGACTACACTCGGGGCACAGTAGGTAACCTAGCTGGTTCTGATGGTCGTCTTGTAAATAGCAAGGTAACATAGTCTCCAGTTCAGGCACTGCTTTTTTCACCTTCCAGTAATTCTCGACCATTTGTTTCAACTCCTCGTTAGAGAGATGAATACAATCTGGTGTCTGGTGACTAGAATTATATGCTGAGGTGGTAAGGCTTCACAGCATGGTAATCGCCCCCGAGGTTGGTTGAAACATCGGTGCCATCTCCCAAGACTTCCCTCAGTCAGTCGAATGAAACGGCCAAGGTGCAAAATCTTTTGAAAGGTCAATGTAATGCCCTGGGCAGTTGGTTTCAATAAGCATGAATAATCAAACTGGAAAATAAAATAAAATCAAATGCAAGTTGTAATATGGGGAACTTTTAGAGTGGGGTGTGGCATATAGTAAGGATGATTCAAAATACAACTTATAAAAAACCAACCTTGTAAAAATATTGTCTGATGTCTATGGCGAGAACATTACAGTAGATCCTGACTGTAAGTAGTTTAGCAATTTCAACCTTAACCCCAGTTGAATTTCTGTAATGTTGGCGCTGACACAAGGGTAATTAACATTATCTCATCCCATATGTGATAGACACAGCTGGTATCACTTTGGTTGTCTAGAATTCCCAATAAAGCTTCAAACATAGTCAGCAGGTATTTTTCAGCCAAAATTACATCGCAATCAGGACCCTCGTCAAATTTTGATATCTCAGGTTTTCCAGCAGCTGAATAAAGTCGATAGATAGCGCTATATATTCCTTGTATTTCTTTAAAATTTCCATTTTTTCTTTTTTAAATATTATTTCTCTTTTCTTTTGACAAGTGGTAAAACACCTTCTATATAAGGGAACTAAATCAAGACTGAGAAGGAAAAGACACCCCTCTGGAGTATATTAGAGTTGGGTAATTTATTACAACAAAGGAAAGTGACCACAATGGCCTGACAAATGTCTGGCAATACCCCCAGACAAAAGCCAGGCAAATGCCTGGCCGATGGTCAGGGTGCTAAAAACCCCCTTTGACTTATGGGGTAATAAATGGGGGGGGGGGGAGTAATAGGGCATTTGACACAAGAAGTACAGCAGCCGCGGAATGTTACATAACAGTTTACTAAAAGCTGATCATGCGTAACTTTACAAGATAAAAGCCTGGGAGTTTTATGAGGGTCAAGACTTTTTCCTAGAACTTAAAAGATTTTGACAGCTTTGAGAACACAGGTGTGCACACTTAAAGCAAAATCAGGGACCACCCAATTCAAGACGTAATAGTAATCATGATAGGAAGAAGTAATTACTCGAGTTGAACACCATCATAAGCATTAAATCACAGAACCCCACACCCCCTACCAATCACCAGGTTTATTTAATTGAAATTTAACGCTATGGAGTATAACAATGCAAAACATTTCAAAAACATATAAAAGAACAACTGGTGCACTTACTCTATTTTATTATGTATTTGGGGACAATTCCGATATGGTTAAATAGCACTTTCTGGCACAGTACAAAAAATGACCAATTATTAAAACTAGACAGTGTAATATAACATATCATAGATGGTACTAAAATCATAAGCATCTTATAAATTATTTGAAAAAAAAAACTACAATGTAGATATAATAGGGTATCATTTAACCTTTTATTATCATTCAACAGAACGCAATATGGCACAACTGAATAGCATACTAAGAATAGCCCACGATAGAATAGCACGCAATAGTGTAATAGAATAGGGCAATATAATAGAGCAATAGAATTGAACAATAGAATAGCGCAATAGCACAATAGTGGAGAACAGTGGAGAACAATAGAACAATAGAAAAATAGGAAACAATAGAGGAAAACAAGAGAGGAGAACAATAGAATATGAGAACACTAGAGAACAATAGAGAACAATATAACAATAGAATATGAGAACAATAGAGAACAATAGAACTCGCCACGCTTCGGTGAACAACAACAATACATCGTCACGCTTTAGTGCACTGCCCCCAAACGCGGGTTATCACTACTGCCCACCAGGTGCTAATTGTGACGTCATCATGAGATTTGAACCTGCAGCTATGCAATCTGTGTATGGGCACTCTTAATTAACCCAACGGCCCAGTAGCACAGGTATGGTTTAGGGCAATTAGGTGATATAGATATATTATATTTATTGTAGATATATATCTATTAGAAATTATAGAAGCCTATAGATTTTATAATAACATATATATTACAACATGAAGAGAATAGATATGGACAAGCCTAGGGCTACAGAAGACCTAAAAAAACGTTCACAACAGAACTTCTTGTTTTATTCTTTAGATCACAATCATTCCAAGTTGGGGTCTGAAACTTAATTTTTCCATTTCAATAGATCAAGGAAATTTATAGACAGTCAATGGGAAATTCCAAAATAAAATTATTGCAAAAAACTGGACACCATTTTTTTTTTCCTGCACAAAAAGTTCTTTATATCATATATAGAATGAAATTATAAATTAGTTGGGGG
The DNA here is from genome assembly GCA_932294295.1 of Alitta virens. NCBI lineage: Eukaryota > Metazoa > Annelida > Polychaeta > Phyllodocida > Nereididae > Alitta > Alitta virens. The sequence goes on from OW028584.1 coordinate 33,215,230, forward strand.
GGGGGGTAGCAGAGCTTTCACAACTGAAGCAATCATAAAATTATTTAGCAGCTTTCCAATTTTATAAGCCAATTTCTTAGTATGCAGTTCTGCAGACTTGTGCATGCTAAAATTACAATTTTTCCTTCATTATTGAAGTCAGAGTTACAAACAAAATATATTCTGAAAGTAGAGAAAACAATCTTGCTATTAAATTATTGAGGATATAGTTATGGGTGTTGCTATTGGCACTGCGGATGCAGTACTGGGCTATCAACAATTTTGCCTATTAATTAGGATATGCTGTACCAGGATCCCAGAGGAACTCCAGATGGACTCCAGATGGACATCCACCTGCACTTCGGCAACTGCTCAGTGAAGAGGACAGATGGGGAGTGGGGCATCGGGGAATGATGATGCCCTTTCACCAGAACCTCTCAGTGTAGGGGCCAGAAGATTTAGGGAAGGGGCCATCAACATTCATGGGGAGGGTGGGAGGAGGAGCTTGAACTTACCCGTCACCAAATGTATGTTGCCCCCCCCCTTCTCCACCATCCAACGAGACTCTCGCATGACAGGGAAAGAGACTTCATCCACAGTGCATATATAGCCAAAGTCTATGGACACTTCATCTTGTGTCGATAGCCATTTTTCTACAGAGCCGACTGAAAAAAAAAAGTTCCTTTCCCATTTTCCTATAGTTTCTTTCCCATTATTTGTTTTAAAAAGTTGGGTCGGAATGGGAGTTTTTTTCCCCTAAGAATCAATGTTCAAAAACAAAAAAATTGAGTGTCGAATGTCAAATTTTTTTCAGATGCCTGAAATAAAAACTTAGGTCTGGCCTTGTGAAGTCAGGTCAGTAGGAAATCGGAAACAAACTTCTTTTTTAATCAGCCTAGCCGCTAAAAATGCATAATATGCACTGTGAATATACCCTCCTTTGATCAAATCAATTTATTTATTCCATTCATTCTGTCATCATTCTCATTCATTTGTTTTCATAAACATTAAAAAAAATTACATGAGACAAGTTACCATTGCATACAAAATCAATCATAATATGTACCTCAGAGCCTTACAAGTTATACCTAAGTTAGTTTCATAAAATATGGTCAAGTCTAGACAACCTATTCCTGGCTGTTGCTGTAGCTGTAACTGACTAAAGCCAGCTGTTTCCGTCCACTACTAGCTTATAGTCGGCTCACTGAAATAAATAAAAACCTCGGCAAATGTAAGAAATTTATCTGTCATAAATATGTATTTTTAGATCTGGCTTTGAGCAGTAGCTAGCTATAGCCAGACAGTTCCGTTTAGTGGCAGGTAGCATCATATACCAGAAGATGTCTAGCTTTGTATAGATTCAATTTTACAGGCCGTTTTTAAATAAAACTAATTGTTGCACCAAATGACAACCAACACAAATATGTATATGATACCATCCTTGGCAAATAAATTTGAGTGGAGGTTACGGACTTTATGCCACAACCAGCAGGTTTAGTTACCCTTTGATGAATCAGTTACCCTTTAATTAACCTCCAGGATAATTTACACAATTTCACTTTTGTCAGCTTACATATTTCACATTCAAATATAGGCCTAAGTTTTCACATTTTTATTTTGCTGAAATTATGTGTATACAAAGTACTGCAGTAATTTTTTTTACATGTATTTGATATGCAAATTTTAAGGTATTTTTAAACAACCTTTAAAAAGTTTTAGAAATATGTTGTTTCATACAAAAAGAAAAATATCACATAGACTCAAACCCTTTATTTGCTCTTTCGTAACAACTATAAAATTTTACAAAAGTTAAAATGAAAAAACCACCGAGTTGAATCTGTTGACGAGACATTTGGCTAACCGACATTTTGTTAGATGGATATTTGGTTTCTTGGTCAGCACAATAGGCAGGGAGCAACATGGTATCCTCATGTGGAGCTTCATAATGTGTCACCTGGTTGAAGTTCTTCAAGCGTTATTTACACTGGAATTTTTTTTAAGAATTAGGAATATTTAATTTTGCATGAACATTTCATTGAGTAAGTTCACTGTTAAAAAAAAAATCATAATTTGTATTGACTTTTTTATTATTTATTTTGGCTATAATATGAACTTTTTTTCCACCAAACCTGTCAAAATTTGTGTACCTATATTTAACTCAAAGTGGAATTAAAGTTTATTCTTTATGTATACCCTATATGAATTACAAAGCAGTTAATGTTATAGACTAATAGGCATGAAACATTGACTGTATCATAAGGGTAAAAATTATACCTTTCTTGAAATTCACCATCGACATTTCATCTTCTGGGCAGTAGCTTGAATCACTGACTTTGTACAGACCATATCTTCTGAGTATAACTTGTGCACTCTGTGACGTGGGTCTTGGAGGAGTTCACAACTTATGCCTAGCTTTGTTTAACCCTTGGAGTTATTCAAGTTTAACCACAGTTGAGCATTGGACACCTACTTCACACATCTGTCAGACAAAATACAAAAAAAATAAAGTTTTTAAATGTATAATTAGAAGAAAGCATCATTCTGTATATTACCAATATGAAAATCAGCAAATGAAATGCAATGCAGGAGTTCCATAACCACTTAATTTGACAAGTAGGCACAGTAGACATTAATTGCAATTCTTGGCACTGGGTGTCAAACTGTCAACACTGCTCAACAAGTGTCAAGTTTTACAATGGACAGTCAAGTAGCCTCCCAATAACCCAATTGTAATTGAGCAATTTACATTTAGTACTGAGGTTTAATTGGAGCAAATACAAAGGCCTAAAACAATGCAATGTCACATGTTTAAATAGGCCTACTCGGCCGGAGACTCCACTAAACTTGATCTAAAGCTATCAAATAACTGGCCCAACCTGTCATTGAGTCATGAGCATTATCAATAATAGACAATGCTTGAAATTGGGCTTCTTTGAGCAGGATTTGCATTCTAACACTAGGAGCTGACTATTGTCAACACTGACAGCTGGCAGATCTATCTCACCGATACGTCAAATGCACATGGTCACGTGACCTAGTTTTGCTGTGAAGCTAAAATGCTTTTAATAACGTGTCTATTTGAGATTATAATCCCAAATTGCGCACATGTGTATTTTCAAGCATTATCTATTTTAAATAACATTAAAAGTGATGCCTGTGACGTCAATATTAAAGGGGACATATGAAAAATAACTGGACTTATTGGGACATATATTATATATGTAAATAATTAGGAAATATTGGGACATATAGGACTTATTGGAACAGATGGGAATTATCAGGGTATTGAAGGAATTGCAAGGAATTGTTGAGAGTTTCAGGATTAGTCGGAGTTGACGGAATTATGGGCTTAAATGGGGCCTTATACATAGCCTTCAATATTTTGTGATGATTGGTAACAATGACCAATATTAAAGACATGTTCTGAGAGGTCAGATACTCTAATTACAATATAGGACATTTGTTAGATATATGTACTTTTTAAGTGGCTTGGTAATATGATATTGCCAAAGTTAAATGTCTAGGGATGTAGAACAAAGACCATCTTTTTAAGTTGTTCGCGTTAGTACTTATTATGCAACTTTAAAGTTGCACTGTCGGTCAAATTTGCAATTTTCTAAGATGCTATCAAACAGTTGAAAATTACCTTTATTAGTCAAGGCACACTAAATTTGTGTAAATTAATGATTTTATAAGACATTAATTACTTAAAAATATATTATACATTAAGAGAAAATCCAGACCAAAACATTGGAAACACAATGGAAATAACATCATCACCATTATTCAGTATTGTGACGTCATCACTGGGTTTGTTTACATATTGAGTTTTTGATGGCATGAAGAACTAATATTTATATATTATTTATTGTAAATTAAAACTAAATTATTGTGCAAAAGTGGGTTTGTAATGGTGAAACATGTCATGAGACAAGAAGACAGTATTGATATATATCATTATTTTAATCTGCAAATTTGACAGACAGTGCACCTTTCAAGTTCTAAAGCTCCGTTTTAATAATTAAGATTATTGGAGGTGGAAGTTCTCCAAATACCATGCTATTTTAGCCATCTAACATTTGATATTATTTCTGGGTTTTTTTTTTTTTGACAAAAAAATTAACAAGCTTATAAAATTGTATTTTTCCCCCGTTTTTTTTTTTTTTTGCGTTTGCCTTTCCTTAGATAAGATAAGATAAGATAAGATAAGATTCACCAGTTTTCAAATTTAACCATTCACTTTTGATATAACTTAGTTTTACACCTTGTTTTCTATTTTTAAATTAGTCAAATATGAATGAACAGGCTTCACATAAACCATATGCATGTAACTTTGCAATTAGTATGCAGCCAATGCGTTATAGACAAATAGATAGATAGATAGTAATCTATTATCAAGGGCCTTCCTCCATTTTTCTACACATTTATCCAGTACATTGTTATGTCACAGTTATATAATGAATGCATCCCAAAAATTACCCAGAAATAATGGAACTCTCATTGGCAACTTTCTTTGCAAAACATCTACCAACTTCTCAAACTAAACTTTTGGCATTTGTAATTTAACTTTATGATCATCAACCATGCTTTGTGTGCTTAGATTACCTAAGATTGAAATACAAGAAACATAAATATGTAAAAACCTCTAAATGCAATAATGCAGCCATAATGAAATTCCGGGAATATCTAAACAATGAGAATATTATGAAACAAATGTTATATATCAAAAGCGATCATGACCCCAACCTAATTTATAATATCATAGACAACATTCTACAAACTGGAATTGACAAATATATGCCAAGTAAAACTGTTAGATACAACAAACATATAAATAGAAAAACAACCCTTGGATAAATAATGACTTTGTTAAAATCAATAAAATTTAGAGATAAGTTATGTCAAAATCTCAAAAGTACTCCATGTGAATCAAACCTGTATAATCAGCGGAAAATTAACATCAATACATATAATGAAATACTTAAAAAACAATAGGAAAAGCAAAAAAAAAAAAACTTTTATCACAAATTTGAACAATATAAGAATGACATTATAAACACCTGTATGACCATTAAAGGCAAGATATATCTCCAGTGTTTTTGTCATAAACTGTAATAAAATAACTGATAAACAAACAATAGCCAATGAATTTAATATATTTTTCACCAATATTGGACAAAATTTAGCTTCAGAAATAACACCACCAAGAAACCAAAATTTTCAGGAGTATCTACAAAATCCATGCAATGTTGAATTTAGGCTCCAAGAGATAACAAAAGACACTGAAAATTATCAACAAACTGAAGCCCAAAACAAGTAAAAAAAAAAACATGTCCGGATCTCAAGTGTATTGCTTAAACAAATCAACACGATGAAATGTATGAACCACTAACCTATTGATTAAACAAATCAGAGATTAAATTTAGGAAAAAGTACAGTATAGCGGACCAAAATTTATTACCTTATTTAGCAAGCATTTTGGTCATGCCTATGACGTCATATCCCTGAATTCAATTAATGACCTCACAAAAAATGACCACTCTTTTTATTTTCAAGACAAGGCATTGTTTTTTTTGTTTTTTTATCGGGGGCTGCCTACCCCAAACCCCCCGCTGTGCTACGCAAATATTATTATACTTCTGTGCTAGAACATATTTTGGCTAAAAAGCGCAATATTTGTTTATATTTCATAGATGCCAAATATGGGCATACATTTGGGTCCACTATACTGCACCTGTTGATTAAACAAATCAGAGATGAAATATATATATATGTCATAAACAAATCAATAGACACGGGAATATTCTCAAACAAACTTAAACTAGCCAGAGTTCTTCCAGTACTTATAAAAGGTGACGAATCCCTCCTAGAAAACTATAGACCAATATCAATATTACCAGCAATATCTAAAATTTTCGAAAAGGCCATATCAACTCAAATCAACCAACATTTCATAGACAACAACCTAGATCACAACATATGGAAAATTAGGAACATCTCTAGCTTTAATAGAAAATTACCTCACCAACCGAAATAAGTATGTTAATTATCAAAATATACAGTCATCATCACTTCTTATCACAACTGGTGTGCCTCAGGGCTCCATACTGGGGCTACTCCTTTTCATCATTTATATATATCCTATGCTAGTCAGATCTTCCAATTACTAGCTACGCAGATGTTACTACCCTGTCTGTTTCCTTAAACTATGATAACTCTTCAAGCTGCTCCTCACCCAATGAACAATTATTAAATAATGAAAAGAAAATGTTACTAATTGGCTTTCCCTTAACAAATTATCACTTTTTGTTTCGAAAACAAAATGTATGATATTTCACTCACAAAGAAAACAAATTTAGTCCTCCTGCTGTACTGAACTCTGAAATAGAATATGTAGAAAACTCACACTGCTTGGTTTATCAATTAATAAAAGTCTTAGCTTGACTCCTCATATTGATTACATATCTAAAAGAAAATCAGTAAAACTACAGGTATTCTGAATAAACTTAAAAACTACCTCACAGAGACCACTCTTAAGACAATCTACAATTCCCTAATTAACACATATAAATCATGGAATACTCTGCTGGGGCTATTAATGCAATATAATTCACAAACTACAAAAGAAAGCAAGAAGGGGCGTCTGTAATAGGAAATGTAATGCACATACTCAACCTCTCTTTAAACATATTGATCAGAACGCTCTACAAATTCTACCGAATGTTAAAATGATTTACCAAATTATTTCTTTGCAAGACTTCCTTAATACAAGCCTAGATATCATTTCTATAATACCAGAAATCAGTCATATGTCATACCTCAAGTGAGTCAAGTTCAACCCACTAAACTCCCCCCCCCCCTAAAATCCGCTACTACCCCTCAGGACTAGGATTACGAGGAGATGGTTACAGCATGGATTTGTCTAGTAAATCCATGGTTACAGCTACATCAGCAAGCTGGTGGGGATTCCCCTAGGGGGTTTTCCTAAGGTTTCAGCCTAGTTTGCCTAATAAATAGGTCAGTGTTTACAGACAACTGAATCAGCCTTTAAACTTATACTTTAATGTTATATCATGTTATGCTACATTAGGTTATTTACGTTTCTTACGCATGTTATGTTATGGTCATGTACGTCATAGAATAGAATAGAATAATATAACAGAATAGAATAGAATAGAATAGAATAGAATAGAATAGAATAGAATAGAATAGATAGATAGAATAGAGAATAGAATAAAATATAACTCACTTATTCCTTTAAACAACTATTGTTGCATGGTTGGTTATTGATTTTTTTCTTTTAAAAAAAGTGGAATTTGTGGCAACTTCGATTCGAAATTTAGTTAACAGAAATGTTATTGCCTAGTTTTGAGTGGTTATTCTCTTTCACCAAAAAAAAATTCCAATCTTAAGCATGCTTTGCATGTAAGCAACTATAGTCTGAGGTGTCAGCTAATGTATTTGAATTTATGTGTAGTATTTGGGTATACAATTCTGCACACTGATTGAAATGGATTAATAGTTTATGACATATTGAAAGCCCGATTATAAAATACCCAAAAAAAAGTACAAAACTAAATTTGGTTTCAGGGCTTTTCCTTCATTCAATACAAGTTGAAAATACCAAGTTAGTATTTAAAAAAACCTGAATTTTTGGTAATTGTGCAAAAGTTAAAACAGTTTGTGTAGTTTCACATATATACATGGCTCGTCTAACATTAGCTGTCATATTATATGTTTGGATAATCCCCACTTACAACATTTTAGTATAGTTAGCGAAGTGGTTATATGATAAGGTTTTCCGGTAAACTGAACGAAAACCGACGTGTCCTATCTATCTGTCTATCTGTCTATCTGTCTATCAGTCTATCAGTCTATCTAACACCTATCAGTCTATCTATCACCTATCAATCTATCTATCACCTATCAATCTATCTATCTATCTATTTATCTATCTATCTATCTATCTATCTATCTATCTATCTATCTATCTATCTATCATCTATCTATCACCTGTCTATCTATCTATCTATCTATCTATCTATCTGTCTATCTATTTATCTGTCTATCTATCTATCTATTTATCAATCTATCTGTCTATCTATCTATCTATCTATCTATCTATCACCTATCAATCTGTCTATCTATCTATCTGTCTATCTACATCTATGACTGTATATATCTTGGTTTTTTTTTTATCTTTTTTTTTTTACCTTTTTAATAAATTTTGTCCACACATTCTTAATGTGGTTCAAGGTGCCATGATTAGCCCATTCATATTATTCATGAAAGGTTTGTGAACTATTACTACACTGATTAGGTGGTGGGCTTCTCATTACTAACATAGGGAATTACAAGCAAGATGACTCAAGCCAATGTTTAAATCTTCTTTTTCTGTCGGCGAAAAGCTTTATAGCTTATGTTTCATTGTTATTTTGTATCACCACCGACTTTAAATAAAATTGTATCTTATCTTATCTTATCTTCATTGCAGATGCTGTTGTTTTGAATTATTGCCATGGATTGATACCTCTAAAAACATATCATGTAAGTAACATGCATGGAACTGAGGAGGGTGGGAGGAGGGCACCAGGGTCATGTACATGTCGCACTCAACTTTTTTGTTCCCAATTTTGAAGTGCTCTTTTGACTTTCTCTTGCGTTGATTATTTGCTCCCCACACTGGTGCCCTGCCCCCTCCACCCGACACATGTGCCCCTCCCCCACACACTGGTGTCCCCCTCTCTCATGTCCCCCCCTCCCCCATGTCCCCCCCTCCCCCACACACTGGTGTCCCCCTCCCCCATGTCCCCCCTCCTCCACACACTGGTGTCCCCCTCCCCCATGTAGCCCCTCCCCCACACACTGGTGTCCCCCTCCCCCATGTCCCCCCTCCCTCACACACTGGTGTCCCCCTCCCCCATGTCCCCCCTCCTCCACACACTGGTGTCCCCCTCCCCCATGTCCCCCCTCCCCCACACACTGGTGTCCCCCTCCCCCATGTCCCCCCTCCCCCACACACTGGTGTCCCCCTCCCCCATGTCCCCCCTCCTCCACACACTGGTGTCTCGCTCCCCCATGTCCCCCCTCCTCCACACACTGGTGTCCCCCTCCCCCATGTCCCCCCTCCCCCACACACTGGTGTCCCCCTCCCCCATGTCCCCCCTCCCCACACACTGGTGTCCCCCTCCCCCATGTCCCCCCTCCTCCACACACTGGTGTCTCCCTCCCCCATGTCCCCCCTCCTCCACACACTGGTGTCCCCCTCCCCATGTCCCCCCTCCTTCACACACTGGTGTCCCCCTCCCCAATGTTCCCCCTCCCCCACACACTGGTGTCCCCCTCCCTCATGTCCCCCCTCCCCCATGTCCCCCCCTCCCCCACACACTGGTGTCCCCCTCCCCCATGTCCCCCCTCCCCCACACACTGGTGTCCCCCTCCCTCATGTCCCCCCCTCCCCCATGTCCCCCCTCCCCCACACACTGGTGTCCCCCTCCCCCATGTCCCCCCTCCTCCACACACTGGTGTCCCCCTCCCCCATGTCCCCCTCCCCCACACACTGGTGTCCCCTTCCCCCATGTCCCCCCTCCCCCACACACTGGTGTCCCCCTCCCCCATGTCCCCCCTCCTCCACACACTGGTGTCTCCCCCATGTCCCCCCTCCTCCACACACTGGTGTCTCCCTCCCCCATGTCCCCCCTCCTCCACACACTGGTGTCCCCCTCCCCCATGTCCCCCCTCCTTCACACACTGGTGTCCCCCTCCCCCATGTCCCCCCTCCCCCACACACTGGTGTTTCCCCTTCCCATATGTCCCCATGACATAAACATTCAAAAGAGTAAAACCATATTAAGTACCGTTTTCTACAAATTTCATTGTATTTGATGCATTTAAATGTGGCCTTAATTTGTTATACTTTGTTGATTTTCTTCCGATCATCCTTTATTGAATCATAACTAATTGTATTTGGGTGTTTCATGCTTTCCTTTATTTCTGATAATAATCAATTGTGTTGTAATTAAAGTTCCTAATGATAAGACAACTACACCTGTTTGTGTTTTGTGTCAATAGATTTATCAAGATTATTACGTTGTACTCTACATACTGTATATATATTTCTCCATAGTCAATAAAGAATTCTATTTTAAGTCTAACAAAAGAAACATTTAAGTATAACTGACAAACTCTTCTATTTCAGGGAAACAATGATATATGACGTATTGAGTCCTAAGGGTCCAGGTGTTGGAATGGGGAAGACCCAATTTCAGCAACTGAGCGACAGATTAGGGAAAATAATAACAGAAGGCGAAAAAGAATGCTTGGACAGTGATCTAGTTGTGATGCTAGCGAAGCAATTTGCCTTTGTAGTGAGTCGTGTCAACCAACCAGCCTTACTTCATCATGGGATTAGTGTCTTGAACCACTTACTGACCAAGAAAAGTGCGCAGATACTTTTCGATTACTGCCTTGGATGTAAAACCCGCATTTTTGATCTAAAGGCGTGGGATTTAGTTGGAAATTTGCCATTGATGCATGAATTAACACCCTGGTTTCAGGTTATTCGCCTATGCCTGGCATTTGGTGCAAAGCCTTCTGAAGACGTTATTGATGTGATGATGTACTTTGTGACATGGTGCCCACAAACTGACCTTCCGTCTTGCTTGCTGACCTTACATGAGCTTATTACTTCCCACAAAGAGTCCAACAAGCCAGCTATAACCTGTAAGTTGAGCATATTAAGCAACTTGTACATAGTCAAAGCCAACATCTGTGAAATGGGGTACAAAATAGTTCATAGCTGTTACAAAACATTTGAAGACTGCTTGGCATCTGAAAGTGTCATCAATACGCTACTGTACATCTCTACATGGCAGAGAGGGGAAAAAGAGTATCAGATGAATAAGCGACAATTTGATTCATTGATGGATGTGCATATCGACAACTGGTTTCAGCGCAGTGTCCTACATCTTGCTGTTGCATTCATGGACAATGAGAATGCTTTAGAGTACATTCCTAAGAGCATTGTAAAGAAATACTTAGATGCCAGGGATCTGCATGGATGTACTCCTTTACACATAGCATACTTACATCACAATGACCAGGCAATCCGATTCTTAGAGTCAAATGGTGCAAGAATCAACGTCATAGACAATTACGGAATGACGCCTGAATCGCTCGGTCGTAGAACTGGAGTAACCAACCAAGGAGAAACTCTAGAAAACGAATATTACTACAAGACCAAGTCTGAAGTTAATGAAGACCATCCCAATGTTGTCCATCAAAGACTTTGCCAAAGTATTATGGAGGCAAAATCTGGCATTTTGCAGGAATTGAAACCTATGTTGATCATGCCAGTAGATGAAGCAGATATGTTGACCAAAGAAATGAAAGAACTCTTTAAACGCATTATGCAAGTGACAGAATACCACAAATATGTGAAGGATGTTGTCATTGCTGGAAGCATGAGAGGGAAATTGAAAGTAGGACGTCTAGATGAAATTGATGTTTACATTCAGATGCAAGGATTGGAAATAGGGGATTTTGAGTCATTACCCCACAAGATTTTGGTGGAGAGTCTTTCAAAAATTGACTGGACGGGATTTCACCTGCGGATAATCTCTACCTCTAATCCGTGGGAATTTATTTGGGAAGGACTTGGTGCAACAGGAGGTGTGACCATATCAGTGGATGTGGCTCTGTTATTGCTGTCCACTAGAGACTATGATCCAAGGTTTGGTACATCTATGGATAAACGCAACTTTGTACCATTCAGGAAAACCCTTGTTTCGGGAAAATATCGGATGCACTGCAAAACGAGGATTCTCAGATGGAATAAATGTCCATTTCTAAAGCAGAAGACCAATGATACACATTGTTTCTTTGAGTGGGATATCATTGAGTCTCTGTCACCTGGTAAAAGAATGGGAATTCTCTTTGCAAAGGCTCTTCTGGAGGTAAGTTTTTTTCATCCATTATATTTGGTGTGCACTTAAAAGTAGAAAATTTAAATAAAAGAAGAAAACATCCGTAACTCTATAAGACAATGAGGTAATCTGCAGAAATACATTTATATATATTTTTATTAGACCAACTGGATATCAGGAATTGATACATGTGTCATTAATATTACAAAACAAACATACAACATTACAAAACCAAGTCTATTGTCTACGACTACTCTAGTGTATACAATCTACTTAATAAACGCAAGTCAGTTCCAGTTTTTCTTACATGAATATACACCGTGTATGAAGTTATTATGCAAACCCATTATTTTCTGTTATCTATAATATGGTCCTAGAAAATTAATTGCTAACTTGTGGTACAATATAACTGGTGTCTGATGCTATTGTTTGTGCCTGATTACCAACAGCTACAAACTATTTAACAAATAAAAACAAAACAAAAATAGATAACTGGTGTCTGATGTTAGTATGCAAAGTGTACTTCAATGACAAAAACCACATAATTATTAGGTCACAAAAAATCCCAATATCTCAATTGACATTTATACATCTATGTTTACATGATCCAACCTTATTCAGAACATTTAGGCTTAGTACAATTCAGATTACATATTGATATAGTTGCCTTTCTTCTCAATTATTTTGATCAATCTACTGTCCATTGAATTGGTGAGTGCCTTAACAGTCTGTGGTCTAATTTTCTTGATTTAACTTTGAATGGCATCCCAAAGACCTGCTTTACTCTTGAACTAGAATAAAAAGTCAATTTCAAATGAAAGAGGGTGTCCATGGGTTGGGTCAGTGGGTGGGGGGCTTCAGAGCAACATTACGCTGACCTCTGAAATGGCGAAAGGGGGTGTCCATGGGCTGGGTCAATGGGTGGGATCTTCAGAGCAATACAGTAAATATTTGCATTTTGGCATTTTGCATTTGCACTCATTGTTGTCTCATCCAAACTAACACCACAGGGTAATAATACCCAGAGAAGGCAGTGCAATTGAACCAAAATCACTATTTAAGACATATTATGACAAAGTTTTAAGCATGTAGGTGCAGTAGTTTCAGAGTTCTGCTCCGGAAACAAAAAATAATAATTTTTATATTTTTTCAAAATTTTGTAAAACATAGTCAACATATGTCAGTGTGACTATCAAAAGGCACCACTAGGTCATACAGAGTATTACTGTACACAATTTTGTTAGGGTAAGTGCATAGGTGTTCTGCTCCAGAAACGAAAATGTTTTGTCCGTCCTCCCACACGCCCGTTATAAAATATTTGATCATAATATTGCCATGCTCAACCCATTCAACAGTTTTTGTTTATAATTAGCAATTCATAATAATTAGTTGCATAATGATCTATATTATTTTCACTTGACTCCAATACTTATTGTTGTTTTCTTCATATGCAAATCAGCAACCCAACAATTCAGTAACTGTTGAAGGCAATATGGCTATTGATTAAATGTAGTTCCTGCTTATAAAGGCATTAAAATGGGTGTGTTGAGTATCATTCCATACAAAATAAACCTTTAAAATTTGTATTTATTTGTATTTAGACTTTATTTATTTAAATAAAAGTAAATACAAACCTTAAAGGTTTATTTTGTATGAAATTATACCCAACATCTTTATGTGGCATATTATTGCTGAATTTCATATATATTCCTTAGGATCATGCCATAGCCCATGTATGACTATTTTGGACATAGAAATGATAATCTTATTTGTAGATTAGTTAAGGGAACATGATATTGTATTGATATTTCTAGTGAACTGAATACTACTTATTGTGCATAAAATCTTTGAAACAGAACCATTAAATGGCAGGAAAAGGATAGACAATACTTGTTATGCTCACTTGGCTTTACTCTGAACAGAATGGATTGCTGTTAATACAGGGTTCCTGCAGGTCTACCTTCATAATAATTAAGATTTTTGTAAGGTATCAAGATATCATGTGCACAGGCAATATAACTAATATAGTAATATACACCAATATTTTTCATTTCATCTTCCAAACAACAATCAGGGTATTGGCTATTGAGCAATAAAATAAACACAGAAAGTCAGTCCCTTCTATTCATTGATATTTACCAAATCGTATGAATATTACAATGTGGATGTTAATATCCAAGTATATTTGCATCAAAATAAGACAATGTAAGACTAAGTGGACAAAAGTAAGACTTAATACTGGCCTTACTTTTTACAAAAATAAAGTAAGACTTATCAGACCATGTAATAACCCACCAGAACACTGTATTATTTCACACTAAACAGAATATAATGAACAAATGAACAAATTTAAGAGTTAAAAACATAGGATATCTTGGACTCTAATTAGCATTGCGTAACAGGCTATGTGGGCCAAGTGGCATTGGTTTCGGTTCACCACACACACTAAATAAAAACTCAAGAAATAATATTTTTCCAAATTTGTAAAATATAGCCGAGATTTGTCAGTGTGGCTATCACAAGGCACCACTAGGCCATATAGTGTGTTACTGTATAAAATTTCATAAGGGTAAGTGCATTAGTGTTAGAGTTCAGCTCTAGAAACGAAAGTGTGTATTAGAGTTCTGCTCTGGAAATGAAAGTGTCAAGCCTGCCCTCCTGCCTGTTGGACAAACACTTAACAATTTTAATGCATGTGTGCTATGTGGGATTCGCTAAGGGTTTAGCTGCAGCACAGCCTATGCAGGAACCATGGCAATGAGAAGAAGGATGAAACAGCCATCCAACTTAGGCTCGACCAGGAATCGAACCTGGGACCCTGTGGTTGGAAGCCCAACTCACTACTTTTGGTGTGTCAGTAATAATCACAGTATAGCGAATAGCCATTCTCATTAATTATGACAAGACATCATGCAGTATATACAGACAGACAGACAGCTAGACAGACAGATAGACAAAGACATTTATTTACACAAAGAGACACACATTTCATATACAGACATTGTTTGAAACATACATAGACAAATAGACAAATAAACAAGTAAAGAAATATTTAAAATGTATTTTTCTCTATGTGTGGGAGGCCTCTCTAAGGTCTTAAGACCGCTATCGAGAGGCCACCCAGGCGTTTAAAGGTAGGCTGAAATCTCCTGAGTCACCGATTACAATTTATCAAGTTAATAATATTTCAAGAATATTGTTATTTGATAACATTGACAATGACAACATTTATTAGTGGAGCAGATACATGTCATACCACCCCAAAAAACTTCAAATTGTTATAAAAGCATGAAACTTTCAGGACCTTTACAAAACCATATTTGTCACAATTTTGGATATGGACCCCATTGGAATTTGACCTTGTTTCAAAATGGCAGCTAAGTAAATGCTCACATAAATACTTCTGAAATGTTTATTAACACCTAAAGTTTTTATGAAATCTTATTTCTCAATACTTCATACATGTAGGTAAATTACACATTACATAACTTAAAACAAGGGAAACATTAGTTATTTTATTTTCATCTATCCATCTGGGAGGTTCAATCCATGTGAATTACACTATATTCGGTTGATGTGTAGAGCAAAAATAAAACAATAAATAGGCTTAAAGGATATGTCTGAAATATTCTGAAGTTTTTAACAAGCTATTTCATTTAAATCACATAAAGTGACCAGAGGCAACATAATGTGCCCTATATGCCACATCTCTAAAGTGTCTTCTGAATTGTCGGGGATCAATTTTCCAAATGGCTGCCATTCTGAATTCCAATGGGGTCCATATCTAAAAATGAGCCTAATATGGTTCTCTAAAGGTCCTGAAAGTTTCATGCTTTTACAACAATTTGAAGTTTTTTTCCACCCATCTGCCTCACTATATTAAAGCAAGGGATACAAAATCTGCAAATATAAACTTTTCATTGGGACTGTTATTTGTCTCATTCATAATTTAACGTAAGAATTTCAGTTTTCCTCCATATTTTTATCAAACTTTTTTTATTTACTTTATTTAATTGATTAACTTAATTAACTGTACCCTACTTTCTATGTAGATTCACTTTAGTGGCAAATACACCTTTGAGAAGCTGAATATTTTGATTGTATATCGCATAAATGTGATTTGTAACAACAATAAACATTCTAAACATAAACATTCATTCTTTCAGGCTTATTACTGGAGCTTGGGTGGAAGACTGTCATTCTCGAATTTTCCAATCACATCCTACATGGTTAGAACGACGCTGTTCCACTTGGTGTCTGGACTGAACGTCAAGCGTTGGAATTATAGAAGTATTACACCTTTCATATTAACAAACTACAGGGGTTCATATATATGAGAATGTTAATGCAATAAATCCTAGAATACCAAAAAGTAACTAAAAAAGCACCAATCCTAACAGATTAAAAAAAAAAGAGAAAAGTGAGATCTTGAGAAGAATATTAGGAAATTTTAAAAGCAGGGTCCATTTTTGCAAAAAGGTCCTTTACGGGGTCAGCAAATAAGTCTAGATCTGTACATGTTTACAACTCACCAAAATTTGTTCCAAAGTTAAGGAACTCTTGTATAATAAGGCATAACAATAACCTTAACACAAGGTAACCGTCAAAATATTGTGAAATACAACACATTTGCTAGCCTTCTGGTGAAAACTCACCTCAAACATTGCCTGCTAATTCCATAACACTCAAAATTTCTGCATGGAATTTGCAAATATCCTTATGAGGGTGGGTGGATTAGGGCTTTATGTCCTGTATTTTTGCACCTGATGGGATAATTAGGACTGGCAGGGACCAAGTCAATGAGATGCATGCTTATGCTCAACCGGGAATCAAACCCAGGACCCAGAGGTTGGAAGCCTAGCGCACTGCAACTGACCTGGGCCCCCACCCCTCAAATATCTCTGATAGCTACATTGTTTTAGATATATCTATCATAACAGGAACATGATAACTAACGTCACCAGTCAGCGAAATGTGTGCCATTAACAAAGTTACAGGGGGTGATAATAACGAAATTCAGGAGCAGCTCTAAAACATTCTGACAGAGATTCTGAATGAGAAATGCATCTATATTGTTCTAGTGAGTCAGAATGTTTTGATATCGATGGAGACTGGTGGTGCAAGCGGCTACAAAGTGCTGAACTTTCAAGGAGCTATCAAGGAAGTTGACATTTTACTTGGTAAGAAGTGGGAAGATGACCCTGAGGTAAATTTAATTTGTTATTATTATCATATATGCTTTTATTGACACAGTAATATCATAGATACATTGATCAAAAATAACAGATAAAAACATGTACTAAGTCGACTTCTACTCACTATTCCTATATGCAATATATATATATATACATGGTATAAAAGTTAAAGGTATACAATATCAATAGATTATGTACACATCCATGGTCCCAGTTGCTGGGTCACTTCACAAAGAGCATATAATATCCTAATTTATGCATTATTGCATTCCTTGAATAGTAATAAACAATATTGAATGGAGGACAATATAAGAAAATTGGCTGGGTTAGTTGTCCGAGAATACATGCGAGTTCTTCACAATGAGTTTCCAGGGACCCTCGGGACTCGGAAGGTACCGGGCAGAGACAGCGTTAATCCCCTAACCTGGTAACATTAACACACTCTAAATCATAGTATCTTTTGCCATCTTGTCAGGTATCTGGCTCTGCAAAGGATTGCAGTGATGACAGTCAAAGTGAAAATGAAAATGCCAAGGAAACAGAAAAAATCTATGATGAAATAGATTCAAAATATACTGGCAATGTAGATGCCGACAACAGTGCCAAGGAAGGGGCGGAATATGAACAGAATTGCAATCATGACAATGATGGGGAAAACTCCGGAGACAGATGGCACACTATTCAAAACATTTTCATTGGAAATGATCTCCCAACATTATTTCCACTCTACTTACACAGAAATCCTTTATTCCCCTTATTTGGCGCGATGTGGGACAATGAGGAGGTTATATTGATGGTTTCTTCTTTAGCATATATTGTTATAATATATCGTCAACATTTGCTTACAATTCCTAACAATTCATGATTAGATCAAATTCTCTGCCTCTTTCTTGTTACATTTTATATAATTAAAATTATATATAAGAAAAAAACATATTTTACCAAAGTATCTACATTTTTAGTATAATTCAAAATTAATATCCACCCAATGTTTGGTCCAATCTTTTCATTAAGGGCATGGATCAGCACAAAAGTGACAGAAATATGTGTGATACAATTTAAATTCCAACTTTCTAGCTGTAAAAACTCTTCTGAGAAAGAAATAACTTGAAAATTGCAATATTCTCCATCATAATTTCTGCCGATTCTCAGCTACCATAACAAATCGCCATAATGGTGAGATAATGGGAAAAAAATTATCACTGCAGAGATAGGACACTTGAAGTAAATTTGCACAGAGCCTTTTTATGGGTTAGAAAGTTGGGTTTTGGCCTTTTAGTAACATCTATATTTTGTGCTTCTCCATGACATATATGTAAAATTAGGACCAAAAATCATGTGTACATCTATTTTGGATTAAACTATATATTTTGGATTATATACTATATATCAAACAGTAACAGATACATTTTTTATGGCATTCATTCTGTAAAAATTATCTCCGCAGTGGAAACCTATAAGTAAAGTTGCATGGAACACTTTCCAAATTCTTAAAATCGGAAATTCCAGAAATAACCCTTGGAGTGAGGTTAAAAATTGCAGCTGAAAAATAACAAAATGGAATAAAAAAATTTGTTTAAATCTCAAATTCAGAATAAATAAACAAATATGAGATACCAAGATTTATGTTATAAAAGTAGCTATCTTAATTATTATTACACATTTTACATTACAGGGAAACGAATCGGATGGCACAGATGACAAACAAAACAGTTCTAGTGATCACCGTGACAATGAAAAAGGTGCTGAAGAAACAAGACAAACTAATGATGTAACAGATAAAAAGTATGCTGGCAATACATATGCGGACCAAAGTGCCCAGGAAGGGCAGGCTTATGAACAGAATTGCAATCATGACAATGATGTGGAAAACTCTGGAGAAAGATGGCAAACTGATGGTGAAACGCATTCAAAATATGTTGGAAATGAAGATGAGGAAGCTGAGGATGCTGAGGAAGAAGTGCAACATTTAGAATCATTCAAATTTGCATTGTTTTTGTACGATTTATTTGGCGCGATGTGGGACAATGAGGAGGTTATATTGATGGTTTCTTCTTTAGCATATATTGTTTATAATATATCGTCAACATTTGCTTATAATTCATAACAATTCATGATTTGATCAAATTCTCTGCAACTTTCTTGTTACATTTTATATAATTAAAATTATATATAAGAAAAACATATTTTACAAAAATATCTATATTTTAGTATAATTCAAAATTAATATCCACCCGTTGTTTGGTCATATCTTTTCATTAAGGGCATGGATCAGCACAAAAGTGACAGAAAAATGTGTGATACAATTTAAATTCCAACTTTCTAGCTGTAAAAACACTTCTGAGAAAGAAATAACTTGAAAATTGCAATATTCTCCATCATAATTTCTGCCGATTCTCAGCTACCATAACAAATCGCCATAATGGTGAGATAATGGGAAAAAATTATCACTGCAGAGATAGGACACTTGAAGTAAATTTGCACAGAGCCTTTTTATGGGTTAGAAAGTTGGGTTTTGGCCTTTTAGTAACATCTATATTTTGTGCTTCTCCATGACATATATGTAAAATTAGGACCAAAAATCATGTGGACATCTATTTTGGATTATACTATATATTTTGGATTATATACTATATAACAAACAGTAACAGATACATTTTTTATGGCATTCATTCTGTAAAAATTATCTCCGCAGTGGAAACCTATAAGTAAAGTTGCATGGAACACTTTCCAAATTCTTAAAATCGGAAATTCCAGAAATAACCCTTGGAGTGAGGTTAAAAATTGCAGCTGAAAAATAACAAAATGGAATAAAAAAATTTGTTTAAATCTTAAATTCAGAATAAATAAATAAATGTGATATGCCAAAATTGATGTTATCAAAGCAGCTATCTTAATTATTATTACACATTGTACATTACAGGGAAACGACTCAGATGGCACAGATGACAAACAAAACAGTTCCAGTGATCACCGTGACAATGAAAAAGGTGCTGAAGAAACAAGACAAACTAATGATGTAACAGATAAAAAGTATGCTGGCAATACATATGCGGACCAAAGTGCCCAGGAAGGGCAGGCTTATGAACAGAATTGCAATCATGACAATGATGTGGAAAACTCTGGAGAAAGATGGCAAACTGATGGTGAAACGCATTCAAAATATTTTGGAAATGAAGAAGAGGATGCTGAGGATGATGAGGATGCTGACGAAGAAGTGCAACATTCAGAATCTCTCAAATTTGCAGTGTTTTTGTACCATTTATTTGGTGCGATGTGGGACAATGAGGAGGTTATACTTATGGTTTCTTCTTTAGCATATATTGTTTATAATATATCATCAACATTTGCTTATAATTCATAACAATTCATGATTTGATCAAATTCTCTGCAACTTTCTTGTTACATTTTATATAATTAAAATTATATATATGATGTTTACTAATGTGTAAACGGGGTTAACGCCCTCTTGGTCAAGGCAACATTCATTCCAGGCAATACCTTGATGGCCACCAGGGTCAAGTTATGTTCGCAGCCTCCACCAGGGACTGCCAGCTGGGCTAATCCAGTTGTCCCAGGTATATAAGGATCTCCCCCATGCTACTGGTCATTCGCTTCTTTCTACTAGACCAGCCTCATCTGCACTCAGCACCTGCCACATTACACTCCACTCATGCGAGCCTGAGCCGATGTTTCCTGTTTGCAGTGGTCAAGCAACACATCTCTAAGCCTGCTACAAGCCTGTTTCTGTTCAGCTGAGCCCCTATAGCTTCAACTTTAAGCCGTCTGAGCTATACTACACTACCAAATCTTCTGACCTTCATTCAGAAAAACGTGAGTGCACTTGTTTTAGTGTATACTTCTAATATGACAAGGTCTAAGAAGGCAAAAGCCCGCAGCTGTAGTGTGTGTGGAGGAGCAGTCCGGGGCCATGACGGACCTATAGGACCAGGAAAGTGCAGAGCTATACCTCCAATGGGGATGTTTGACATGCTGTCTGAGCAGGAATCTGATATTGATAATGTGAGCATTTGTGATTCACTTCAGAGACTCAATGTGGGAGCTGAGAGTGCAGCATCAAGGAGCGAATTTAGTGCTGGGGCTAGCAAGTTAGGTGGGCCTGTGATAGCCGAATCTTTACTGTGTAGCAGTACCAGACCACTTGACTCTGTTAGCTTGCCCTCAGCACAAGGCAACGGATCAGCTGAGGCTGTTTCCATGAGGTTGCCAAGTTCGGCAATAGGCGAGAGTGGCAAATTTGTCTCGTTCGCCAACAATCAAATGTGTGAGAGGGAGTACAGAGATTCTTGTATCTCTGAGGGCGCCCGCCCGAAGCAGTCATCAAATGTATATGACCACCCGGTCGATTTGCTTGTAGGCGAAGTACCCAGCCGGCCGGTTTGTTCACCCTTTAGGTCCGAACGTGATCCAGAGTACCTTTACATGAGACCAGACACAGTTGAGACCATAAGGCATCGAATATGTCACGATAGGCAAAGTAGCCATGATACGAGTAGACCAAATGCATACCATGAGTCAAGCTATAGGTCAGTCAGTCCGCCACCTCGTGGCGCTGGGCATGATCGAAGAGAACACCCATGTCGCAGTGAGAGAGTGTTAAATTCCCCCCCTCGGGGGTGTGAGCAAGATGCTAGGTTGCATAGCTTACGGTCGGTTGGTTCCCCCACCAGGGGGCGTGAGTGGCAAGCCAGGCCCATGCTGTGGCAGAAACGTAATTTCGATAAGTTAGGCAATACTTATGATGGTGACCGAGACGAACTGAGACAGCCCGAACCAAACCAGAACCCATGGTGGCTGAGGGAGATCCGTGATGGCAGCAGTGGCATGACCAGAGGACTTCCCAGAGAGAGGGAGCCAGGGCCCTACAGGCTAAGTGAGCGTTTCATCGCGGACCGGAGCAAAGCCGAGCATCCCCATCATCACCCTAGGTACCTGGAGAGCCCCCAGCTAGTATACAGACCCTCAGACTACCCAGAGCCAGGAACCAGCAGACATCCCACCCAGCTAGAAGCCCATTCCTGGACGGGTCACCACGACACCAGGGCGCCTAACAGCCCCATCCAGGGGGTAGAACACATCAGCAACCGTATCTGTGATGCGGCCTTATTGGGTGAGTTCATCGAGTTAAATGAACTACTGAACAATAACATTAATGACAATGATGAATTTAAAAGTTATGTTGATAACCACGGCAATGTCAATATTAAGTGTCAGCGTTCCCGCAGAACCATATCAAACTCCTTTAAGTGGTTGGAGGCCTGGAGTCTGTATGAGATAATATTGTGTGGAGAGTACGGTTACACGGTCTTTAAAGAGATGGTCTCTTACCGCTTATTTATGATTACAATGTTTAATCGTTTTAAATTATCCTATGTATTGGGTTATGATGTACGCCATAGGCAAATCTTAAGCTGTAGACATTCATTCGCATTTGCCAGATTGAATCAAGAGTTATATGTCACTACCTTTGATGCTTCGGCATTACGAAATGTAACACGTTGCTCAAGGTGTTCATCCATTGAGCACAGTTTTTCTGAATGTCCCTTTCGTGGCCCTGGGCAGGGGGGAGACCTGCCAAAAGCCAAGAGAACTGACCAAGGCCCTGATGACAAGTGTCTCATGTTCCAGGAGAACAAGTGTAAAGCCGGAAAGGGTTGCCGTAGGAAACACATATGTCTCGTGTGCGGAGGGCCAGAGGGATTCAGCACTTGTGCGAAGTGTGCCAAATTGCGCCCTTTGCCCAGTGCAGTTTCTCAACATTAATTACTGGAGCCAGACGTTGCCAAAAATTGTAAACACAGATGAGGCAGAGCTTATTATGTGTCTTATAACCGAGGGAGTCCGAATTGGTCGCCCTCCAGCCAGCAACGTTGTGGTCAATCCTAACTGGCCGTCCGCACGCGAGTTTGCTCAGCAGGTTGGTGACATCATCGATACCGACTTGCATATGGGTAGGTTGTATGGCCCGTTCACAGACTCTCCGTTCGTGAACTATGTCATATCTCCCCTTGGAGCTTTCCTAAAAAGGGACAGCTCCAAGGTGCGTCTAATACATGACCTCTCGTATCCGGCAGTTGGCTCCGTTAATGCCAGTATTGATCCGGATGATTACTCTCTTCAATATACGTCCGTCGATGATGCAGTAGCCCTTTGCATTAAATATAAGCCAAAAATTCCTTTCTTAGCAAAAATTGACCTGAAGGATGCTTATAAGCATATTGCAGTCCACCCTGCAGACTGGCATCTGCTGGGGTTTCAATGGTCCGACAAAATTTTCTTTTCTAAGGTTCTTAATTTCGGCTTACGATCGGCTCCGGCACTGTTCGATGTATTTGCGCATATTTTAGAGCTTTTTATGGTATGTGAGGGGGTCACCATGGATATCGTCAGATACGTTGATGATTTCCTGGTGGTCTCTCCCACCCACCATGCGTGTGCTGATAACATCAGCAAAATGATTGAGGTTTGCGGATTGGCTGGTTTTAGAGTTCAGCCAAGCAAGGTCACCTCACCCAGTTCTGTCGTCGAGTTCCTTGGCATCATTATAGACTGTGAGACCAAAGTATTGCGTATCTCTGACGCCAGAGTGTGTGAGATTAAAGATATATTCGCTTCATGGCAGGGCGCTAGAGTGGGCACAAAGCGGAGTCTCTTAAGTCTAATTGGCAAGCTCGCTTTTGCAGCCCGTGTAGTGCGTTCTGGCCGTGCCTTTATCGGACGGCTTATCGCCCTAACTAAGAAGGTCAAGTTCCTTCACTATAAAATTCGCCTTTCTGCTGAGGCCCGCAAAGACATTGTCTGGTGGGCAAAGTGTCTAGACACCCATAATGGGGTGTTTATGTATGACACTGATTGGTCCTCAGATGATGTCTTGCATGTCTATACAGATCCCAGTGACTATGGCTACGGAGGTCTTCTGGGGGACCAGTGGTTTGCTATGGTGTATGCTAGCGAATCTGCCTCCCTTCGGGAGCGCTCCATTAACTGGCGTGAGCTCCATGCAGCAGTCAAAGCTTTGGCCTCCTGGGGCGAGGCACTCAGTAGCAGGAAAGTTATTTTTCATATTGATAACTCCTCCGTCTGTTACATACTCACCAAACTTTACACTCCGGTTCAGGAGTTGCTTGAGATGGTACGCCAGTGGACCCTCGTGCTTGAGGCCAACAGCATTCTTAGTCGCATTGTCTACATTTCCACAGGTGATAATGTAGCTGCGGACAGGCTCAGCCGAGGTCAACTACATGAATTTCTAGCTGATGGTTTTTCAATGTCAGGTCGTGTATGGCCCGCAAAAGTTTCGTATTTTGGCACTACCATTTAACTGTATTTTACTGTTTCAGAATTGGATCGGCGAGCACAATCACTAGTTGCAACAGGGTTGGCGTTCAATTCACGTAAAGTCTACTGCATCGGTGTCAGGCATTACCTTAGATTCTGTCGTCAGTATCAGTTTGAACCACTTCATCTCACAGAGGTAACGGTATTACGTTTTATTGCCTATCTATCTACACTGTCTATTCTCGTTCGCTCCATTAAGGTATACTTAGCAGGAATAAAGTCATGGGTCATTGCATTAGGGGCCATGCCCCAGAATATCTATACAGTTCGGGTAAATTGGGCTCTCAAGTCTCTAGACAGGCGACATCCAGCACCAAGGTCAGCCGCACCTGTGTCTTATGCTATGTTAAAGCACTTATATGATACACTGCCTGATAATTACGAAAATATGATGATATTCACAGCCATGACCCTGGCTTTCTTTGCCTGCCTCAGAGCGTCCGAGTATACGTTTAATCCGCATGTATCTCCTCCCCTCCTAGCTTCACACATAAAGTTTTTTGAGCGGGCTGTCCCGCATTGCACACTGGAAGTAAGTTCATCCAAAACAAGCGTCAAGGGCTTTGGGGTAGTAGTCGGCTGTTCACAGACACATGTCTGTGCGCACTGTAATCTTAAAGCCTACCTGCCCCTCAGGCCGCTGGGTCTAGCTACCCCCTTGTTTTTGCACTCTGACAAGTCTCCACTGACGCATGAATCCCTTTCACGAGCTATGAAAGAGAGGTTCACTGCGATCGGTTATGACGCGTCTAATATTACGCCTCATTCTCTCAGGGCCGGCTCTGCTACAGAAGCAGCGCATAATAAATTACCTGACTCCTTTATTAAAAAGCTTGGCAGGTGGCGCTCTGGTGCTTATTCTAACTATATCAGGCCTTCAACTGCAGAGCTGGCCACTGCTGCAGCTAAACTCGCCGCAGGCTCGCATAGCACCCCACACTAACCGTTAATCCTCATTTCATATCTATCTCTCATAATTCACCTCTGTCTTATCTAACATTTAATTACTTGTGTTTGGGATTGCCTGCCATAGCATGCATCTGGGTGTCCACAAACACAAGCATGTAACATTCCTTTATGCCAATTAATAAATGTGGCAAATGTATCCATTTACCAAATCATGTGTTCTTGTTGTTCTTATGTGTTAAATGATGTTTACTAATGTGTAAACGGGGTTAACGCCCTCTTGGTCAAGGCAACATTCATTCCAGGCAATACCTTGATGGCCACCAGGGTCAAGTTATGTTCGCAGCCTCCACCAGGGACTGCCAGCTGGGCTAATCCAGTTGTCCCAGGTATATAAGGATCTCCCCCATGCTACTGGTCATTCGCTTCTTTCTACTCCCTCCCACCGTCCCCTTAAAATTCAAATTTTCCTTTCTTAAAAATTCCCAAATTGTCACATATAACCTTGTTTAATCTTGCTATATGTATTACCAATTATTATTAATGTGTCCCCATTAAGGGTGTCCACAAACATTATTATGATTAATGTGTCCCCATTAAGGGTGTCCACAAACATTACTTGTATTAATGTGTCCCCACTAAGGGTGTCCACAAACACAAGCATGTAACATTCCTTTATGCCAATTAATAAATGTGGCAAATGTATCCATTTACCAAATCATGTGTTCTTGTTGTTCTTATGTGTTAAAAGAAAAAAACATATTTTACCAAAATATCTACATTTTAGTATAATTCAAAATTAATATCCACCCGTTGTTTGGTCATATCTTTTCATTAAGGGCATGGATCAGCACAAAAGTGACAGAAAAATGTGTGATACAATTTAAATTCCAACTTTCTAGCTGTAAAAACTCTTCTGAGAAAGAAATAACTTGAAAATTGCAATATTCTCCATCATAATTTCTGCCGATTCTCAGCTACCATAACAAATCGCCATAATGGTGAGATAATGGGAAAAAAATTATCACTGCAGAGATAGGACACTTGAAGTAAATTTGCACAGAGCCTTTTTATGGGTTAGAAAGTTGGGTTTTGGCCTTTTAGTAACATCTATATTTTGTGCTTCTCCATGACATATATGTAAAATTAGGACCAAAAATCATGTGTACATCTATTTTGGATTAAACTATATATTTTGGATTATATACTATATAACAAACAGTAACAGATACATTTTTTATGGCATTCATTCTGTAAAAATTATCTCCGCAGTGGAAACCTATAAGTAAAGTTGCATGGAACACTTTCCAAATTCTTAAAATCGGAAATTCCAGAAATAACCCTTGGAGTGAGGTTAAAAATTGCAGCTGAAAAATAACAAAATGGAATAAAAAAATTTGTTTAAATCTCAAATTCAGAATAAATAAATAAATATGAGATACCAAGATTTATGTTATAAAAGTAGCTATCTTAATTATTATTACACATTTTACATTACAGGGAAACGAATCGGATGGCACAGATGACAAACAAAACAGTTCTAGTGATCACCGTGACAATGAAAAAGGTGCTGAAGAAACAAGACAAACTAATGATGTAACAGATGCAAAGTATGATGGAAATACATATGCAGACCAAAGTGCCAAGGAAGGGCAGGCTTATGAACAGAATTGCAATCATGACAATGATGTGGAAAACTCTGGAGAAAGATGGCAAACTGATGGTGAAACGCATTCAAAATATTTTGGAAATGAAGATGAGGATGCTGAGGATGATGAGGATGCTGACGAAGAAGTGCAACATTCAGAATCTCTCAAATTTGCAGTGTTTTTGTACCATTTATTTGGTGCGATGTGGGACAATGAGGAGGTTATACTTATGGTTTCTTCTTTAGCATATATTGTTTATAATATATCATCAACATTTGCTTATAATTCATAACAATTCATGATTTGATCAAATTCTCTGCAACTTTCTTGTTACATTTTATATAATTAAAATTATATATAAGAAAAAAACATATTTTACCAAAATATCTACATTTTAGTATAATTCAAAATTAATATCCACCCGTTGTTTGGTCATATCTTTTCATTAAGGGCATGGATCAGCACAAAAGTGACAGAAAAATGTGTGATACAATTTAAATTCCAACTTTCTAGCTGTAAAAACTCTTCTGAGAAAGAAATAACTTGAAAATTGCAATATTCTCCATCATAATTTCTGCCGATTCTCAGCTACCATAACAAATCGCCATAATGGTGAGATAATGGGAAAAAAATTATCACTGCAGAGATAGGACACTTGAAGTAAATTTGCACAGAGCCTTTTTATGGGTTAGAAAGTTGGGTTTTGGCCTTTTAGTAACATCTATATTTTGTGCTTCTCCATGACATATATGTAAAATTAGGACCAAAAATCATGTGTACATCTATTTTGGATTAAACTATATATTTTGGATTATATACTATATAACAAACAGTAACAGATACATTTTTTATGGCATTCATTCTGTAAAAATTATCTCCGCAGTGGAAACCTATAAGTAAAGTTGCATGGAACACTTTCCAAATTCTTAAAATCGGAAATTCCAGAAATAACCCTTGGAGTGAGGTTAAAAATTGCAGCTGAAAAATAACAAAATGGAATAAAAAAATTTGTTTAAATCTCAAATTCAGAATAAATAAATAAATATGAGATACCAAGATTTATGTTATAAAAGTAGCTATCTTAATTATTATTACACATTTTACATTACAGGGAAACGAATCGGATGGCACAGATGACAAACAAAACAGTTCTAGTGATCACCGTGACAATGAAAAAGGTGCTGAAGAAACAAGACAAACTAATGATGTAACAGATGCAAAGTATGATGGAAATACATATGCAGACCAAAGTGCCAAGGAAGGGCAGGCTTATGAACAGAATTGCAATCATGACAATGATGTGGAAAACTCTGGAGAAAGATGGCAAACTGATGGTGAAACGCATTCAAAATATTTTGGAAATGAAGATGAGGATGCTGAGGATGATGAGGATGCTGACGAAGAAGTGCAACATTCAGAATCTCTCAAATTTGCAGTGTTTTTGTACCATTTATTTGGTGCGATGTGGGACAATGAGGAGGTTATACTTATGGTTTCTTCTTTAGCATATATTGTTTATAATATATCATCAACATTTGCTTATAATTCATAACAATTCATGATTTGATCAAATTCTCTGCAACTTTCTTGTTACATTTTATATAATTAAAATTATATATAAGAAAAAAACATATTTTACCAAAATATCTACATTTTAGTATAATTCAAAATTAATATCCACCCGTTGTTTAGTCATATCTTTTCATTAAGGGCATGGATCAGCACAAAAGTGACAGAAAAATGTGTGATACAATTTAAATTCCAACTTTCTAGCTGTAAAAACTCTTCTGAGAAAGAAATAACTTGAAAATTGCAATATTCTCCATCATAATTTCTGCCGATTCTCAGCTACCATAACAAATCGCCATAATGGTGAGATAATGGGAAAAAAATTATCACTGCAGAGATAGGACACTTGAAGTAAATTTGCACAGAGCCTTTTTATGGGTTAGAAAGTTGGGTTTTGGCCTTTTAGTAACATCTATATTTTGTGCTTCTCCATGACATATATGTAAAATTAGGACCAAAAATCATGTGTACATCTATTTTGGATTAAACTATATATTTTGGATTATATACTATATAACAAACAGTAACAGATACATTTTTTATGGCATTCATTCTGTAAAAATTATCTCCGCAGTGGAAACCTATAAGTAAAGTTGCATGGAACACTTTCCAAATTCTTAAAATCGGAAATTCCAGAAATAACCCTTGGAGTGAGGTTAAAAATTGCAGCTGAAAAATAACAAAATGGAATAAAAAAATTTGTTTAAATCTCAAATTCAGAATAAATAAATAAATATGAGATACCAAGATTTATGTTATAAAAGTAGCTATCTTAATTATTATTACACATTTTACATTACAGGGAAACGAATCGGATGGCACAGATGACAAACAAAACAGTTCTAGTGATCACCGTGACAATGAAAAAGGTGCTGAAGAAACAAGACAAACTAATGATGTAACAGATGCAAAGTATGATGGAAATACATATGCAGACCAAAGTGCCAAGGAAGGGCAGGCTTATGAACAGAATTGCAATCATGACAATGATGTGGAAAACTCTGGAGAAAGATGGCAAACTGATGGTGAAACGCATTCAAAATATTTTGGAAATGAAGATGAGGATGCTGAGGATGATGAGGATGCTGACGAAGAAGTGCAACATTCAGAATCTCTCAAATTTGCAGTGTTTTTGTACCATTTATTTGGTGCGATGTGGGACAATGAGGAGGTTATACTTATGGTTTCTTCTTTAGCATATATTGTTTATAATATATCATCAACATTTGCTTATAATTCATAACAATTCATGATTTGATCAAATTCTCTGCAACTTTCTTGTTACATTTTATATAATTAAAATTATATATAAGAAAAAAACATATTTTACCAAAATATCTACATTTTAGTATAATTCAAAATTAATATCCACCCGTTGTTTGGTCATATCTTTTCATTAAGGGCATGGATCAGCACAAAAGTGACAGAAAAATGTGTGATACAATTTAAATTCCAACTTTCTAGCTGTAAAAACTCTTCTGAGAAAGAAATAACTTGAAAATTGCAATATTCTCCATCATAATTTCTGCCGATTCTCAGCTACCATAACAAATCGCCATAATGGTGAGATAATGGGAAAAAAATTATCACTGCAGAGATAGGACACTTGAAGTAAATTTGCACAGAGCCTTTTTATGGGTTAGAAAGTTGGGTTTTGGCCTTTTAGTAACATCTATATTTTGTGCTTCTCCATGACATATATGTAAAATTAGGACCAAAAATCATGTGTACATCTATTTTGGATTAAACTATATATTTTGGATTATATACTATATAACAAACAGTAACAGATACATTTTTTATGGCATTCATTCTGTAAAAATTATCTCCGCAGTGGAAACCTATAAGTAAAGTTGCATGGAACACTTTCCAAATTCTTAAAATCGGAAATTCCAGAAATAACCCTTGGAGTGAGGTTAAAAATTGCAGCTGAAAAATAACAAAATGGAATAAAAAAATTTGTTTAAATCTCAAATTCAGAATAAATAAATAAATATGAGATACCAAGATTTATGTTATAAAAGTAGCTATCTTAATTATTATTACACATTTTACATTACAGGGAAACGAATCGGATGGCACAGATGACAAACAAAACAGTTCTAGTGATCACCGTGACAATGAAAAAGGTGCTGAAGAAACAAGACAAACTAATGATGTAACAGATGCAAAGTATGATGGAAATACATATGCAGACCAAAGTGCCAAGGAAGGGCAGGCTTATGAACAGAATTGCAATCATGACAATGATGTGGAAAACTCTGGAGAAAGATGGCAAACTGATGGTGAAACGCATTCAAAATATTTTGGAAATGAAGATGAGGATGCTGAGGATGATGAGGATGCTGACGAAGAAGTGCAACATTCAGAATCTCTCAAATTTGCAGTGTTTTTGTACCATTTATTTGGTGCGATGTGGGACAATGAGGAGGTTATACTTATGGTTTCTTCTTTAGCATATATTGTTTATAATATATCATCAACATTTGCTTACAATTCATAACAATTCATGATTTGATCAAATTCTCTGCAACTTTCTTGTTACATTTTATATAATTAAAATTATAAATAAGAAAAGCATATTTTACCAAAATATCTACATTTTAGTATAATTCAAAATTAATATCCACCCGTTGTTTGGTCATATCTTTTCATTAAGGGCATGGATCAGCACAAAAGTGACAGAAAAATGTGTGATACAATTTAAATTCCAACTTTCTAGCTGTAAAAACTCTTCTGAGAAAGAAATAACTTGAAAATTGCAATATTCTCCATCATAATTTCTGCCGATTCTCAGCTACCATAACAAATCGCCATAATGGTGAGATAATGGGAAAAAAATTATCACTGCAGAGATAGGACACTTGAAGTAAATTTGCACAGAGCCTTTTTATGGGTTAGAAAGTTGGGTTTTGGCCTTTTAGTAACATCTATATTTTGTGCTTCTCCATGACATATATGTAAAATTAGGACCAAAAATCATGTGTACATCTATTTTGGATTAAACTATATATTTTGGATTATATACTATATAACAAACAGTAACAGATACATTTTTTATGGCATTCATTCTGTAAAAATTATCTCCGCAGTGGAAACCTATAAGTAAAGTTGCATGGAACACTTTCCAAATTCTTAAAATCGGAAATTCCAGAAATAACCCTTGGAGTGAGGTTAAAAATTGCAGCTGAAAAATAACAAAATGGAATAAAAAAATTTGTTTAAATCTCAAATTCAGAATAAATAAATAAATATGAGATACCAAGATTTATGTTATAAAAGTAGCTATCTTAATTATTATTACACATTTTACATTACAGGGAAACGAATCGGATGGCACAGATGACAAACAAAACAGTTCTAGTGATCACCGTGACAATGAAAAAGGTGCTGAAGAAACAAGACAAACTAATGATGTAACAGATGCAAAGTATGATGGAAATACATATGCAGACCAAAGTGCCAAGGAAGGGCAGGCTTATGAACAGAATTGCAATCATGACAATGATGTGGAAAACTCTGGAGAAAGATGGCAAACTGATGGTGAAACGCATTCAAAATATTTTGGAAATGAAGATGAGGATGCTGAGGATGATGAGGATGCTGACGAAGAAGTGCAACATTCAGAATCTCTCAAATTTGCAGTGTTTTTGTACCATTTATTTGGTGCGATGTGGGACAATGAGGAGGTTATACTTATGGTTTCTTCTTTAGCATATATTGTTTATAATATATCATCAACATTTGCTTACAATTCATAACAATTCATGATTTGATCAAATTCTCTGCAACTTCCTTGTTACATTTTATATAATTAAAATTATAAATAAGAAAAGCATATTTTACCAAAATATCTACATTTTAGTATAATTCAAAATTAATATCCACCCGTTGTTTGGTCATATCTTTTCATTAAGGGCATGGATCAGCACAAAAGTGACAGAAAAATGTGTGATACAATTTAAATTCCAACTTTCTAGCTGTAAAAACTCTTCTGAGAAAGAAATAACTTGAAAATTGCAATATTCTCCATCATAATTTCTGCCGATTCTCAGCTACCATAACAAATCGCCATAATGGTGAGATAATGGGAAAAAAATTATCACTGCAGAGATAGGACACTTGAAGTAAATTTGCACAGAGCCTTTTTATGGGTTAGAAAGTTGGGTTTTGGCCTTTTAGTAACATCTATATTTTGTGCTTCTCCATGACATATATGTAAAATTAGGACCAAAAATCATGTGTACATCTATTTTGGATTAAACTATATATTTTGGATTATATACTATATAACAAACAGTAACAGATACATTTTTTATGGCATTCATTCTGTAAAAATTATCTCCGCAGTGGAAACCTATAAGTAAAGTTGCATGGAACACTTTCCAAATTCTTAAAATCGGAAATTCCAGAAATAACCCTTGGAGTGAGGTTAAAAATTGCAGCTGAAAAATAACAAAATGGAATAAAAAAATTTGTTTAAATCTCAAATTCAGAATAAATAAATAAATATGAGATACCAAGATTTATGTTATAAAAGTAGCTATCTTAATTATTATTACACATTTTACATTACAGGGAAACGAATCGGATGGCACAGATGACAAACAAAACAGTTCTAGTGATCACCGTGACAATGAAAAAGGTGCTGAAGAAACAAGACAAACTAATGATGTAACAGATGCAAAGTATGATGGAAATACATATGCAGACCAAAGTGCCAAGGAAGGGCAGGCTTATGAACAGAATTGCAATCATGACAATGATGTGGAAAACTCTGGAGAAAGATGGCAAACTGATGGTGAAACGCATTCAAAATATTTTGGAAATGAAGATGAGGATGCTGAGGATGATGAGGATGCTGACGAAGAAGTGCAACATTCAGAATCTCTCAAATTTGCAGTGTTTTTGTACCATTTATTTGGTGCGATGTGGGACAATGAGGAGGTTATACTTATGGTTTCTTCTTTAGCATATATTGTTTATAATATATCATCAACATTTGCTTACAATTCATAACAATTCATGATTTGATCAAATTCTCTGCAACTTTCTTGTTACATTTTATATAATTAAAATTATAAATAAGAAAAGCATATTTTACCAAAATATCTACATTTTAGTATAATTCAAAATTAATATCCACCCGTTGTTTGGTCATATCTTTTCATTAAGGGCATGGATCAGCACAAAAGTGACAGAAAAATGTGTGATACAATTTAAATTCCAACTTTCTAGCTGTAAAAACACTTCTGAGAAAGAAATAACTTGAATATTGCAATATTCTCCATCATAATTTCTGCCGATTCTCAGCTACCATAACAAATCGCCATAATGGTGAGATAATGGGAAAAAATTATCACTGCAGAGATAGGACACTTGAAGTAAATTTGCACAGAGCCTTTTTATGGGTTAGAAAGTTGGGTTTTGGCCTTTTAGTAACATCTATATTTTGTGCTTCTCCATGACATATATGTAAAATTAGGACCAAAAATCATGTGTACATCTATTTTGGATTAAACTATATATTTTGGATTATATACTATATAACAAACAGTAACAGATACATTTTTTATGGCATTCATTCTGTAAAAATTATCTCCGCAGTGGAAACCTATAAGTAAAGTTGCATGGAACACTTTCCAAATTCTTAAAATCGGAAATTCCAGAAATAACCCTTGGAGTGAGGTTAAAAATTGCAGCTGAAAAATAACAAAATGGAATAAAAAAATTTGTTTAAATCTCAAATTCAGAATAAATAAATAAATATGAGATACCAAGATTTATGTTATAAAAGTAGCTATCTTAATTATTATTACACATTTTACATTACAGGGAAACGAATCGGATGGCACAGATGACAAACAAAACAGTTCTAGTGATCACCGTGACAATGAAAAAGGTGCTGAAGAAACAAGACAAACTAATGATGTAACAGATGCAAAGTATGATGGAAATACATATGCAGACCAAAGTGCCAAGGAAGGGCAGGCTTATGAACAGAATTGCAATCATGACAATGATGTGGAAAACTCTGGAGAAAGATGGCAAACTGATGGTGAAACGCATTCAAAATATTTTGGAAATGAAGATGAGGATGCTGAGGATGATGAGGATGCTGACGAAGAAGTGCAACATTCAGAATCTCTCAAATTTGCAGTGTTTTTGTACCATTTATTTGGTGCGATGTGGGACAATGAGGAGGTTATACTTATGGTTTCTTCTTTAGCATATATTGTTTATAATATATCATCAACATTTGCTTACAATTCATAACAATTCATGATTTGATCAAATTCTCTGCAACTTTCTTGTTACATTTTATATAATTAAAATTATAAATAAGAAAAGCATATTTTACCAAAATATCTACATTTTAGTATAATTCAAAATTAATATCCACCCGTTGTTTGGTCATATCTTTTCATTAAGGGCATGGATCAGCACAAAAGTGACAGAAAAATGTGTGATACAATTTAAATTCCAACTTTCTAGCTGTAAAAACACTTCTGAGAAAGAAATAACTTGAAAATTGCAATATTCTCCATCATAATTTCTGCCGATTCTCAGCTACCATAACAAATCGCCATAATGGTGAGATAATGGGAAAAAATTATCACTGCAGAGATAGGACACTTGAAGTAAATTTGCACAGAGCCTTTGTATGGGTTAGAAAGTTGGGTTTTGGCCTTTTAGTAACATCTATATTTTGTGCTTCTCCATGACATATATGTAAAATTAGGACCAAAAATCATGTGGACATCTATTTTGGATTATACTATATATTTTGGATTATATACTATATAACAAACAGTAACAGATACATTTTTTATGGCATTCATTCTATAAAAATTATCTCCGCAGTGAGAACCTACAAGTAAAGTTGCATGGAACACTTTCCAAATTCTTAAAATCGGAAATTCCAGAAATAACCCTTGGAGTGAGGTTAAAAATTGCAGCTGAAAAATAACAAAATGGAATAAAGAAATTGGTTTAAATCTCAAATTCAGAATAAATAAATAAATATGAGATACCAAGATTTATGTTATCAACGTAGCTATCTTAATTATTATTACACATTGTACATTGCAGGGAAACGACTCGGATGGCACAGATGACAAACAAAACAGTTCCAGTGATCACCGTGACAATGAAAAAGATGCTGAAGAAACAAGACAAACTAATGATGTAACAGATGCAAAGTATGCTGGAAATACATATGCGGACCAAAGTGCCAAGGAAGGGCAGATTTATGAACAAAATTGCAATCATGACAATGATGGAGAAAATGCCAGAGAAACATGGCCAGTTGATGGTGAAACAGATGCCGTTGATGCTGGCATCGCTGATGCTGGCATGGATCAGCATGCCAAGGAAGCAGTGTTATATGAACAATGCAATTGTGGAGAAATAAGGCAAATTGATGATGAAATAGATGCGAAATATGCTAGTAAGGTAGATGCTGACAAGTATCCTGAGGCTTTGGTGACAAGTGAAGAATACCACTGTGATGATTCTAAGGGGGAAAATTCTGGAGAAAATTGGCTAGATTCTGATGAAAAAGACGCGACATATGCTTGCAATATAGATGCGAAGGAGAGTGCCAAGAAAGGGGTGGCTAATGAACAAAACAATCGCAATCGTGACAGTAAAAAGGCAAATTCTGGCGAAACAAGGGAGATTATTGGTGAAACTGACACTAAGTATGCTGGCAAGATATGTGCGGACCAGTGTGCTGCAGAAGGGTTGGCTAATGAAACAAACAATTCTGATGAGGATTATGAGCGGGAAAATGCTGCGGAAACGAGGCTAATCGATGGTAAAACAGATGCGGATCATGCTGGTTATCAGGACAACAATGAAAAGCAAAATGCTGAAGAAAATGATAATGACGCCAATTGTAAATGGGTTGATGATGCAGATGTGGATGAATATGCTGAGGAAGGCAGAATATGGGCATACAAGATATTCACCACAATTCAAAGGTTCAGTCAACGGGATGATAAGGTGGTTGATTTTTGGGAGGGCATTAACGCTCCTTGCCTGGACTTTGAATCTGAATTGATATCTGAAATATGCACTTGCTTAATACAACGTCTACGTAAAAGCAACTTTTACTAGCCAACTGAATGGGCGGGGGACTAGCTCAGAGGTAACGCTCTGGGCTTCCAACCACTGGGTACCAGGTTCGATTCCCGGTCGAGCCTAAGTTGGATTGCTGTTTCATCCTTGTATCATTGCCATGGTCTCTGCCTGTCCTAATTAGCCCATCAGGTGCAGAAATACAGGACGTAAAGCCCTACTCACCCACCCACTAGCCAACTGAATAACACCAACTCGACGTTGATCAGGCAATGGTTGATTTTGACCCAATCTTTTATCATGTCTTGATTGCAAAGACAATGGAATGAATGTAGTAACAACAAGTTGTATTCAATTTTACCTTGCATTCAAAATAAAATACCTAGTAGGTTCAATACTCGCAAAGATCAAGGAATATATCACAGATGCCTCATAGTACATTCAAGACTTACGCATTTACACCTTTTAGTCAATGAACCGGCACCGGTATGCCAGAGTTGTCGGTGCCCCCTTACAATTAAACATATTTTATTAGATTGCATCCAATTACAACACATTAGAAGACCTTTGTTTTAAGCTACTACCTGACAACATCTCTTTACAAGATATCCAACGCAGACAATTATTGTTTTTTTACATGCTTCTGGTTTCTACCATCAAATATAGATAATTAATCTTAACCTATAGAGCCTCTACATAGCCCACTCAGGTGGTGATGAGGCGTTAAAAAATAACACACACACACACACACACACACACACACACACTAGCCAACTGAATAACATCAACAATGGTTGATTTTGACCCAATCTGGCATGGGGTGGAGCCGAGTGTGCTGTGCACACTTGTTTATGCATGGACGTGTGCTGATTTCAGTGTAAATCTCAGATATGTGAATCCATTTTGAAATATAAGCAGCTGTGTCACAGTTGAGCTCTATGCAGATTTAGTATTTATTAATTAAGTATATCATTAAAATCAAAACTGTACCTAATGTAACCTTTGCATGATGATAGCCTATCATTTTAAAATTTTGCTGCACTGCACACCATCTTGCTTAAAAGTGTGTAGAGGTCATCACGCAAGGTCATATAGTGTACTAGTTGGTAACATGTTTCTTTTGAGCATTAGACAAACGTCAAATGATATGCATGCATCAATATAATCATGTTAAACTTCAGACAGTGAAAATGCTCTCCACAACGAAAGTTACAGGTCCATACATATGGAATATGCATATATTGACAATTTTAAATATTTTAAGTGAGCTTTGCTATGAATTATTTATCATGTATGCATGCTCTATTTCAATTTTATTTTATCGATTTTATGTAGTTGCTTTGTTGTTTTTTTTTGGTTATAATTGTATCGTTATTCAAATCCAATAAATCATGATAATATATATGTAAAACAAAAATTGTTTAATTTACTATTATTATACTATATATTCATTTAATTATATGACTTATAAACCAACTGTTTGTATTTTTTAAGCTCTGGTTGATATGAGATTGAATGAAATTACAATCCCTATATTTGTTTGACATTAAATAAAATATCTTTAAACTGTCTAAATATGTATAGAGAAAACCTTCAAGAATATAATAATTATGCAATATGGCCTGTCTGTACAAAATCATATAAGTTTAAAAACAGTATGAATAGGATCTATTGATCATAATATTATAATCATTTTTACATGTTATGAGATTTATTCTTATATAATGTTATTTTAACATGTCATTGTGTTATATAAATATATATTGTTGTATATTATGCAGGAGGAAAAATAAAGGCATTCATAAGATATTATATCATTATGTTTGATTGTCTTCCTTTCCATTTTTAAAAGAGCCATTGTCAGAGAAAATGTACCATGGGGTGGAAAGTGACATATTAGCATACTAAATTTTAGATCCCTATAGCCCTCATTGTAGAGGGGGGTGATGATACATAGAAAAATAATAATTTCAGAATTTTAAATGGAAACCACCCAGGTTTAGTTAAGGCTAAAAACCATTTCAAAAAAGGTATAACACATGCGTGTAACAGTTTTTTTTTATCCCTACCAAGACCGATTGAATGTTTAGTCAATTTAAAAGAATTTTTAGCTTAATGGCGAAGTCGCAGATTGCCAAATGTCCTTTATTATGAAATGTAGAGTGAAAACTTAGCTTCAATTTGAATACCAATATTGCTGTATTGCAACTTTTATTCACATTCTAATAACAAAATGAGCCCGAAATGACATATTGCTATCTTTATTCTGATCTTTGAAATTATTCAGGCACTTAATTTGAATTATTATAAGCACTACATGGCTAGAAATATTTGCCTAGATCAAAAAATAATACTGAATGTTAATATTTAGATTTGCTGACCATTTTGCAGAAAAGCAATATAATTAGATACTCTTTGTATTGTTGGCTTACAGGACCAGCTATCAAAGTCAGATGTAATGATATGGGATGATATGGTTTGAGTCCATACAATCTTACACATTCACCTCAGGTCTTCAACTTGCTCAAGCCACTATAGTTAACATCTTGTGTTACTGACATCCAGTATGAAGCTCATTAATAGTGCCTGTGGCAGGAATCAAACCTGGGACCTTCGGAGTAGTTGGTTAGTTTTCTAACAGGCTAATGCCTTAACCACTAGTCTACTAACAAGCAAAATTGAATTCATTCAATTTAAAATAATATTCATAGCACCATCCGAGACTACAGTGGTTTACGTGTCAATTCTCCATGGATTCAATTGTTGATAGACTATCCTATTATTTCGCAGACCCCCTAAATTGTATTCATTTTAAAGCTCTTTACCAGAGCAATCCAAATAACGCATTATCAGATAGCTGACCTTTAAAGTTGCGAAAATCTCTAAACTTCTTTGTAAAAGACCCAATTTTCAACCGGGGCTTGGGAGGGTTCACAAATAAAGGTACACCTTTGTGTAATACATCATTAGAAAAGTGTTTTGACCCTTAACAAAGTTATGATAGTTTCCCATCAAAATTCTGACATTCATGATTATTACCTCCCTCTAATAGTAACTAAAATGTTTGTTCGCTCCCCCCTGAGTGCAAATTGAACTGTTATGTGTAATAATGCCATTAAAAAAAACAACAACAATCAAACAAATTAGTAATTATGCCTAATGGAGTAAATATTAGTTATATCCCTCATAGTCGGTACATTTTTGTTGCCTTCGGCGTTTGGAAATATGCAACAAAAATACTTATTTCACTGTAGATGTAATTAACACAATGGTTACAAATCATAATTGTAATCAAAGACAGTCATCCATTTGAATAGACATAGGCCATAGCTATCTGTGAAACGTCACGTTTTGAAAATCAGATGATAAAATAAAATAAAAAATATTTTTATGTATGTTTCATTCTTAATGTTCTGTGTTACTGATTCATTGTCCTTAATTAAAGGGACAGTATTTCTTGAAACGAGTTGGCTGGCCATTCTCATATTTTGTTGCTTCTATAGCTAGATTACCTACCACATATCATCATTCTGCCTGAATAAGACCAATAAACCCAATAACAGTCATTCTGCTATGCTGCTATTTCACCCCAAGCTATTTATAGCACTGTCCTCAAATTCCAGTAGCAAATTTTTCCTTGAAGTTTTAATATCTGTCAATTTTTATTCTTTTCTTTATATGTCTGTAAACACTTTCTTTGGCTTCTCTATGTAGTAAATTTTAATCCAGCAGAAGTTTGGACCTATGGGTCTAAAACTCAGCTGCACTAATAACCTCAAATTTCTCCATAAATGTTGGTTTTCTTGCATTCTTAGTTTGATTAATGGATAAGTTACTCTTTCTTTTAATATCACAAAATAAGCAAAATTTATGGATATTGCCCGCATTATTTTCACAAGTCAACAACCAAAGTACCTAGAACTATTCTTCCAACAACAGTATTAAACGGTGAAAGTGACATTCTCTCATTTCATACTGTGAGTTTTGAGCAGTAAATTTATCAGAGACATATTTTGGTGCAATACCTTTTTTCACTTTATATAGCAATATAGCAGCATTTTTAGTACATCGTTTATGTACACGGAGTTGCTTTTCTTGTTTAAGTACTTCTTCATAATTTAAGAGACCTTTATTTGTGACAAATCTAAGTGCACGTTTGTTTGTTCTTTCAAATTTGTTCTATATTTGTTTTGTTTACGAACATCCAGACCACTGAGCAGTAGTTGATGATCTTTTTCGATTCTTTGTCAAGATAATGTTTCATTCTTTTCAGTGCATTATCTGCTTTCCTTTTCTGGCTACATATCTCATCAATATGTACACTAACTTTTAAATTCATATCTAACTCTACTCCAAGTATATTTATGGAGTTGAGGCTTTAATTTCATTGTCATCTAACCTATTCGTAAACATTAACTGAAAATTGCTCGCATTTGCTTTCATGCTATTAGATTCAAATCATTGCATGGCAGTTACACAATCATACCGTAGTTTTTCTTTCAGAACTAATATATCACTACCGGAAGAACAAAAGGTATTGTCATCAGCATAGTTGTAGATCTTACTGTTGAGTTTGAAAAATAAGAAGTCATTAATGAATATATTGAATAATAGTGGTCCTAAAATGGAACCTTGCGGTACACCTTATGTTATAAACCCAATCAGGTAGTGTTACTCCTATATTCACTCATGTCTTTGCATTATGTATGATTTCATAAGTTTACAAGAATCCATATCAAATCCATTTAAGCAGACAATTTAGCTAAGAGAAGCCCATGGGGCATGCAGTCAAAGGCCTTTGAAAGATCAATTGCAATTACTCCTGACATTTAACTCATATCCTAATACATGTGTAACACCTATAAATTGAGATTATGACTTGCAAGAGACTCAAGATTCATAGTAAATTTACTACATTTACATATTTTGCACATTTTTATCATGGAAACTATCTGCTTGCCCCTGTAATATATAGCACTGGTTCCTGTAAAATAACTAACATAGCACTGATTTTTGGAGCCATTAAAAACTTTATTTTGATAATTGAAAAAATACAAATAAAATTAACTACATTTTAATTGCATATTATAAGGATATATTTTTTTTTATTGACAATGACTGTTGAATGCAAGATTTGTGTTTGATGTTATCAGTGTAACCAACATTGGAGAGTGAAAATATGTGAGCTGGACAGACAGCTGGACAGACAGGTGGACAGACAACTGGACAGCGCAACAGCTAGACAGACAGACAGACAGGCATTTTTTAAATTTGCAATTTCGAGGTAAATTTCAATTAAATTTGCAATTTTCAGTAACTTTCCATAAATTTGCAATTTTGAGTACATTTCAATTAAATCAGGTAAGTTATTTTAATAGTTGGACATCGCACAATATACATCAAGCTTGCAACATTACCAGATGGCGCCAGCATGCATAGCTGAGTCCAAAATTAGGTGTCAACTGTGAGGTGGTGTTAATAGTGAGGTGGCCTTAATGTGGGGTTAATGCTGTAGCAATCTAATTATTTTATTTTCATATCTTTCCTATATTTAAATACAGCAGTGTCATAAAGAAATTTTATGTAGTCACACTCTAGTCATATGATGGCAATACATTACTTAAATTTTCTTTTCTTTCCTTGAAACCAATTCTTTGTGTCACATGACCTTGGGCATCCCAGAGGTCACCCCTTAAGAGTCATGTGACTCATTTTTCAAAGAGCCACATGGGGATTCTCAGTCGGTCTGGAGAAAAGTTAGAAGTAAGTATTTGATATTTATAAGTAGAATTTTATATTTAGGCTAAAATGAATGTTAAGTTAATTCGTTGTCATGTTTGATACAAAGAAATGGATCAATACAAAATTAATCATATCTATATGATTTTTTGAAACCGCATAATTTTAAACTAATTAATGAATGGTATTTGTATACTTTCTTGTAATATATATGACAAGGAGCGGCACTAAATTGAAATATTTTTTTTGTAATTAGGTAGATCTCAAATTTTCCATTGATAATAATTATTACCTCCTCTCAGTTGCCACCACAGATTATAACCGATTTTATTATATAAAAATAACTATGGCTGAAAACATTTTTCCATATTTGGTTTGAACATGATAAAATATAGACTCATATTATCGTCCTTGCATAGGCAATTTTAGACATTAACAGTGTGCATTATTTGAAAAAGCAAAACAAAAAACTATTATTGTAGATATTCGAACAAGAGCCAAAATATAATGCAATTTTCCTGAAATTTGGCAATTGCCAAGGTCATACCAATTATCTAAATATTATATTTTTTGGCTTAGATTTTGTATAGATCGAATCATATCTATATGATTTATTGAAACTGCATAATTTAATATAACATTGTGTGACCACTGTGAATATCATTCATTGATGAGGTTAGTGTTAATATTTTATATCCTATCATATGATATAATATGACATGATATGATATGACATGATATGATATCCTATCCTATCCTACCATATCCTATTCTATCCTATCCTATCCTATTCTATCATATCATATCATATTCTATCATATGATATCACATCCTATCATATCATATCATATATCATATCCTTTCATATCATATCCTATCATATCATATCATATATCATATCACATCATATCATATCCTATCATATCACATCACATCCTATCCTATCCTATCATATCATATCATATCACATCATATCATATCCTATAATATCATATCCTATCCTATTCTATCATATCATATCCTATCATATCATATCCTATCATATCACATCATATCATATAATATCATATCCTATATAATATCATATCCTATCTTATCCTATTGCTGTGTTATTAATATGTGTGTGTGTGCATCTATTTTACTTCAGTCGCCTAAAATCAGTATTTTTTATGTATGCTATAGGCATTGTTCACAGTAAAATATTTAATAATTTAATTTTTTTCTTATGATCAATCATAACCAACTATAAATACAACAAAGCACTACCTTTCTTACCGAAATACTTACAAAATTACAATTTTTTCTTTCAAATGAAGACTCATTGTTACTGGATAATTGTTTTAAATATACATATTGATCATGTAAATTGTAGACC
Organism: Alitta virens; assembly: GCA_932294295.1. Taxonomy (NCBI): domain Eukaryota; kingdom Metazoa; phylum Annelida; class Polychaeta; order Phyllodocida; family Nereididae; genus Alitta; species Alitta virens. Next base: position 33,259,007 of record OW028584.1, read on the forward strand.
AAATGCAGGCAGATGTAAGGATGACATAAGGCTGCTGGGAGTCCACACCAGTCTGAGCTGGTTGTTTATAAACCTTTTTAAAAAGAAACATTTCCATCAAAATATTTAGGATGTCCAAAGTCCACGTAAATACCGTGAACTCTCACAATGAAGTGGGAATCACTGAAGTGGTCTTAATATCGAGGTGGTCTTAATTATGAAACTTAAGATATGTGTGTAGACATAGATTGTTAAGACAAGACCAGACAAGACAAGACAAGATAAGACAAGATAAGACAAGATAAGACAAGATAAGATAAGATAAAAGAGATGAGATGAGATACAATTTATGAATCATAGAAATGAAACTACTTTTGTACAAAGAGTCTTAATATTGAAGTAGTCTAAATTTAATAGTTTTTTTTAATCACAACAAAGTCACGTGATCGTGGGAAAAAAAAGAATAATGCTTCTTCCCTGCATCCACTAGTAACCCATAGCAACCAAACTTATGTGATACCATGGTTTCCACATGACACCCAAAGTACTAGGATTTTTGCTGTGAAAGCCAATTAAATATTATAATAATATAGCCCTCAATTTAAACTACGCTTTAACAATGAAATAAATCTGAACATTTTTTATTTACAGTTGAGTTAATATTTCTGCAAAATAAAATATGTTTTTGTTTAATTTATGATCCTGAATAATAATTTTCCAGTGTAGAATGCCATACTTGTGCACAAAACAATGAATGGTTAATATCTATCTATCTATCTATCTTACTATCTATCTAGTTGGGCGGTGGGCGGGTTTCACATTTCATGTCCGGAGCAGATCTACTGCTTATACATTGATCAATGTTGGTCTATCACTAGTCCGTATGGCCTAGTTGTGGCTTTGGATAGTCACATTAACATGTCTCAACATTATTTACGAAATTAAGGAAAAATTTTAAAAATATATATTTATACTTTTCCGGAGCAGCATTCAAACACCATTTTTGGACCTACGTGCATGAAACATTACCAGAATATGTGTAAAATAGTGTAGTTGTGCCTTTTGGGTGTCTCATGGCCATAAATTTAATAAGATTGTCATACTAAGGGGAAAATGTGAATAATTCATATATTTTTCAGAACCTTGATCCCACATCTGAGACGGTATTAACCCTACAAGTATAAAATATTTTATTAACATGACTTAATTATAGTACTTCAACTTTTTTTAACTTCATATTGACAGGCATGTTTTTTCCCCCTACATTCTCCCTATTCTAGAATCTCATAATTTACAATGACATCCATGAAATTATGAAGATTTAAAGAATATACTATATGACTTCATATTTGAGCACCTCATTCCCATATTATTATAGTATATAGGCTATTGTTTAATTTAAGCATTTTCCAGGCCTTAACCAACAATACATATAAATGTTTTTAGAATATTTAAAAAATAGTGCTGTTGGGCCTTTTGGGATTTCCATTAAAGCATAAAGAATACACAAATATCATGATCATAATGAAGAGACAATATGAAGATTTCATATTTTCCGAAATTTCACAAGCCAAGATACTATTAGCATGAAATATTGTGGTAAAAATCTCTATTATAGTACTTCAACCTTCTTGAGCTTTATTTTGACACTTATTACAGGATTTGCAGTAATAATGGGTAAACTAGAAAGTTGTATTTGCTACATTGATAATTAAGTGCTATAATATGGACAACGAAATTCAATGTGTATTGCCAGTTAAGGCCTGGATAATAAAATGCTCCCAATCCTTAAATGGGATCGCGCTCACATGCACTGAACAAGCATTATTATGTAATTTTGCATAAGGGCCATAGGGCAAGGTCAAAGAAAGAATTGTGACATTTAAATGGATCCCACATCCATTACTCTTATAGAATATATTGCAGTCTATCATGACTAAGTACTGGCTATAAGCATATTCCCATGCTCAGAAGCAGCCAAGCTCTCGTCATCATTTATGTTGTATCATGAAACATACTGACGGCAGCAATCTGAACTTGTCTACCACACCCGTGAAATGATTTTTAACCCTCAGTGAACGAAGTTCGAAAAGAGTTTTTGTTATCATCAGTGTCCGTCCAACAGTCAGGTGGAAGGGCGGGCGTAACACTTTTGTTTCTGGAGCAGAACACTAATGCACTTACCCTAATGAAATGTTGTACAGTAATACTCAATATGGCCCAATGGTGCCTTTTGATAGTCACATGGACATATGTTGGCTATGTTTTACAAAATTTGAAAAAAAGAGAATTTTTTATTTTTTTTCCGTAGCAGAACTCTGACACTTCTGCACCTTCATGCTTAAAACTTTGTCATAATATGTCTAAAATAGTGTAGTGGTGCCTTTTGGAGGTCTCATGGCCATAAATACTATAGAATTTTCAAAATTAGGGCAAAATAGGGAAAATTCCTACTTTTTCAAACCTCAATACAATTTAAAAGACATTATTTACCTTACTTGTATCAATAACATATCTAAATTATACTATTTTCACTTCTCAAACTTGGACTTTAATTAGCATTGCATCACAGGCATAACAGGCTATGTAGGCCAAGTGGCAATTCATCGCACACTATATAAACACTCAAGAAATAATATTTTTCCAAATTTTGTCAATTATAGCCAAGTTCTGCTCTGGAAATGAAAGTGTATCGTCCTGCCCTCCTGCCTGTCGGACGAACTAACACTTTTAATGATGGTATAAACCTTGCCTGTTTGCTATGTGGGATTTGCTGAGAGTTTAGCTGCAGCGCAGCCTATGTTATTTTTCAGTAATTTATAATAAAATAGATTTTTGGAAACAGTGCACAGCCCAAATTATCTGAATCGAGGTAAGGAGCAAACAGAGCCATCATTTGTTTCTCTACTCCATTTATTTGCCGTCTTGCTGAGTTATAAAAGAAAAAAGATCAGCTTCTGTAGTTCCGCATCTGCCACCAGGGGCACTAGCATTTGTATGGCACCCCAAAGAAAATTTACAAGAAGCGCCACTCCCTAAACTTCACATTGTAAACGTTCGCTGGTAGGGGCTGCCATTTTCCCTGGGGGATTCCCGATAGCTTGCGCGCGCATCCGAGAATTTGTTATGGTTTTCCCATAGACCGGAAGGTATTACCCAGTCTAAAAATAGCACAGCCAACCAGAAAACTCCCTACTGGACCAATCAGCCATGCGGGAACAGTAGCACCTACAGTAGCACCTACCTGACCAGCGCGTTTACTTCTTAGGCAGGACCTAGCCAAATTGTAAACGCTGCGCCTATTCCCCCCGGGAATTCTGGGAGTAGTAGGCACAAACTTAAACGCCCCTAGTGGATAATAAGTTAATGTTGAAATAGCTCTATGTTGTCTGTAGTCTCGTCAATTTGATAAATATTCAGTCACTTAATTTGAATTTTGGTGTAAACCTGAATATTATAAGCGCTACATAGTTAGAAATATTTGTCTGGATCGAAATATAATATTGCAAAGATTATTATGCGCATGGATTGTGTTTTTATTGAGACAATTATATTTTAACAAATCTAAAATAATTCAGACACCCTAGAATCTCCATCTGGGTGCAAATTTTTTTAAGTATTTGCTATTGACTCAATAGATATGTGCCCATTAAAATAACCAATGCTCTTATTGATAAGCAATGCATGTGTAGAGATAAATTAAAATAGATTAAAATTATTGTCTACTGGTCAGAAGCTTAGTCAGCTTACCTGACCAGCTATCAGAGTCAGATGAAATGATGGATGTGATGGGATGATATGGTTTATGAGTCCATACCATTTTACTGATTCACCTAGATAGATTTGTAAACCTGTTTATTGTTCAAATGTCAATCGTTGCTTTGTGGCAACATACATCTACATCGTTTTTTGAACATCAGCCTGTGTAGTGTTTTTGGTTTTTTTGTGAAAATGTTTAAATAAACATTTGCACACATGTGGTATGTTGTAACAATGAACTGTCGATTTAATAAATATTTACCTGTGGTGACTGCATATTATATATATTGTATGATAATGTAACCAGTCACTCTGTGAATACTGGCTTTGTGTCTATTACTAGAGGGCAGGCAGTTTCTTCTGAAAGGCGGTGCTACAATTCGGTACGGCGCACTGGCCTTTTTGGTAACTGATTTTCTGCTCCCCCAGAAACGGGGAGGGAAATGACTACACGTGTTGCCTGCTCTTAAAGTAGTGCGATTCCTACTTACTTTTTTTTATTGCAAGAAGCCACTCACTGTACTGGCGTAGATGTTTTCTTTTGCCCAAAATTATATCAACGTGACGAACTTGCACGTTTTGAGGTAATCATTCTACCAGTTTCATGTTGTACTACTTTTGCGATTCTGACATAACAAGCATTGTAACGGCATTGCGACGCCTTTTCAGAGACCTTTTACTTATAGTATCCCACAATGCCTAGCATCAGTTCGAAGAAATATCGATGCTATCCACTGGGTAAGCACCGTCTTTTGGTTAGAAATTGAGAGGGCAGGAGTTTACAGCATGCTTCACCTGGTTTTGTGCTAGGTGTCTCTGGGGGTCACTTTCCCACCAGAAGCCTTGGGGTAAAGACAGAGGTTTTGCTGCTTTCTTCTTGGTACAGATTACTAACCTTGGTAAGTATTCTTTTATTTGGAATATTTGAAATTTTCTTTCAAAGTTAAATGAGTAATTAAATAGTCAATTTTAATATTATTATAACACTTGCAGATGTTGCATAGCCTTGCAGAGCATTACGGGCAGTTCATTGGGATTACTGGCTGCGGATTACAGTGACCAAATGTCAAATAGGTCTGTTATTTGTTTAATTTAAATACCCAAATATAGCATTTATTTACGCAAGCTACCTGCAATATCCAGGATTGGTTTTAAATACATGTATATAAAAAAAAGGAACAAATATTTGTGCTTGCCTACATTATATATGTATTTTAGTACCTTACATTTATATATGTATTCATAATTACAGATGTGTAGTTTTCGATTGAGTTTTCGATTCCCAATAAAACTATTTCCACTGCACCAACGAGTACTGTTTTAATAAAGGCAATTATATGGTTCATTGGTAGAATTTCATGCATAAGCATGATAAGCTTCAACAAGAATTTCGATGCACGTTCGCTGGGGTTTGCTGCATAGCAGCACTATGTTTTACTATAACTTTCGAAGACTTTTTTACACCATTACTTTGAAGCTCATAACTTACTGCGATCAGTAAGACCACCTCACTATTAGGACCACCTCACAGTTAAGTCCACCTTCCTAACTATTTAGAACACCACCTTTAATACCAGTGATATTGAACAAAGAGTATGGCATTAATTGTTAAGTTCCATTGTATGATAAAGATCAGTAGGCCCTATGTCAAGTTAGAATTATGATACCACTCCAGTCGAGGTTGTAATAAACACAAACAAGACCATCTAATTTAAAGGTGAACTTCATTTCACTGGAAAACACACGATAAACATGGAAGAACAGGTGAAACAATTGCCAGATGAAAGAGAGGCTTGTGTTTGTGACGTCACAGACCATAACGAGGATTATAACCCAGAGAAAGAACTCGTGGGAAAGAAGAATAAAGAAGAATTACTTTACAAGGTGGATGACACTCCAGCTTGGTATTTGAACATTCTTTTTGCACTACAGGTGAGTTAAAATGTCATTCTAGATTTTTGATACAGCTGCGGCCAAAAGTTTTCAGACACTCTAAAACTTTGATTTGTCTGGTTATTTGCTTTACGGCACTTTTTCTCGAATTATTTTCTGTATTGATCATACATGGCCAAATGTGCCATGTGCGTTTTCCATAAGAAGGATAAACACATGGTTTTTGCCTAATTAAAATGAGGTAAGAACCCATGCATTTTCCATGCGTTTGGAAAACGCACGTAGCACATTTGGCCAAGTATTTACTGTCCTGTTGGTCAGACTCAAGACTCCAGACTCAAGACGAGTTTATTTTTTTTAATCTATTTACAGTGTATGAGAGGCCAGGAGGAACACTCTTAGATGCATTAATAGCATGGCTATCAAGTGTCCTCCTGGTTTTCTGAGAGATCCAGGATGTCCTTTGTTTATAGAAATCAAGCATGTTTGTGCGAAGGATATCACTGAGCCCAAGTTATCTTTTTGATGACATTCATATGCTTTTTTCAACTGAGCATTTTAATGTGGCCATATCATTTTGATGACATTCACATGCTGTACTATGACTGAGAATTTTTAGGTGGCCATTTATGGCTACTTAGTAGTCTACTTCCCACAAACAAACTTGATGAATCAAAATTATATTGTATCATACAATATTTGAAGCAATGCTATTTAAGCTAAAAATTGTCAAGGCCATCTATGATTAGGAGTCATTACATTTTCAATAAAGATTATTCAATCAGAGAAAGAGAAGAAGAATCCCAGGGGAACCAACAGTCACAAGTAAACCATAAAGAGGGGCAAAGAAGAATCCCATTGGGAACACGATAGAAAACACAAAAAGGGAATATTTGCAAAAGACAGGACAAGAACAGGAAAGAACCTGCTCATCCACATGTTTACCGGCAGGAGTCAAAGAGCCCCGATTCTGTATGAGTTTGACATTGTGACCTAAAAACTGTCATTATTAAACACATTCCTCTGAAGTATATGTATTAGGGCGGGGGCCTAGCTCAGAGGTAGTACTCTGGGCTTCCAACCGCTGGGTCCCGGGTTCGATTCCCAGTCGAGCCTAAGTTGGATGGCTGTTTCATCCTTCGTCTCATTGCCATGGTCTCTGCCTGTCCTAATTAGACCAACTGGTGCAGAAATACAGGACGTAAAGCCCTAATCACCCACCCACCCACATCCTCTGAAGTATATCACGTGTAGCTCCATGAGCTTAGCATCAATAGTCCTGAAGTTATGTCTATAAGTGTGGTTGACAGACAGAGAGACAAAAGGAAGGGACAAACTGACCACATGCAGGCAATCACAATAATACCCTAGGCCATAAACACGGCCAAGGCTAAAACTTATGATGAAAGATCAAAAAGTGCCATAGTCACCATCTATAGCAAGTGTTTGAAATCTTATGGCCATGGCTGGAAGTATACTTTTTCTTACCTAGATAGCGTAAGCGACTGATTTCCAACCAATGTCGAATGAATGTTGATCCAATGCAGATTATCTGAATACAAGTCCAACAATAAGACCCTTAACTCTCTCATACTCAATGTTGTTTGATCAAATATCTCCATAACAAAATCCCAGATAGCATTCCAAATCAAGCCAGTGTGGTTTCAATATCGGCCACCATCGGTACAACATCGTATCAATTTCGCCGATGTCATGTCAAGGTTGTCCCGATTTGGAATGCTATCTGGGATGACCGGGGTATTTGAATATAAAATAATGCTTCACCAAAGAATTACCATGTACAATTTATTATTGTGAATCGTGATGACATGAGATGGCATTTAGTGAATCTTCACCTAACTGCACAATTCTTCGATATTTTTGTAGGATATACAATTATGACAAAAATCATCCAAATTAAAAAAAGATTGGTAAAACCTTTAGTGGATTAAACGAAAATGGTTAGAGTTGTTATTGGAATGCAAAGAAAAATGTTGTATCATTATGAAAAGATGTGGAAATGTATTCAGCTTAAGAGGAGGTAATTTTTTGGGCCTGAATGTACATAATGATTGTGCTCAACAATGCAAATTGCCTTTAGCTCTCATTAGATTTTGACTTTAAATAACGTTTGTATTCTATTTACAGCAAGTGTCAATATCAGTGACAGGCTCGGTGACTGTGCCCTTAATTGTCTCAGAGTTGATCTGTGCAGGTCATTTGCCCCATGTCAGGGCTAGTATAACTTCTACATTTCTCTTCATGTGTGGAATTAGTACTCTACTTCAAGTTACCATAGGATCAAGGTAAGATGATTTATTGTACGGTATTCCCAGACAGCATTCCCCAGACAGGATTCCCCAGATAGCATTCCAAATCGTATCAACATCGGCAAGACATTGGCGATGTTAATACGATGTTGTAATGATGATGGCCAACATAGAAACGATGCTGGGCGGATTTGGAATGCTATCTAGGTCCAAATTAGGACAACATCGTTTCAATATTGGCCACTTTTGAGACATTTTTTTCTATTTGGTTGGACACAATGTAAAATGTAAGATTTTTTAGATTTAGATTTAGATCAATTTATTTTAATAATTTATAAATAGTACATTTTAGAATATATAAATGAAATGAGAAAATGCAATTATGATGGAGACGCCAGCAGAGCTAGCGCATATGAGGGGCCACTGCAACACTGTGCTGTAGTTAAACGAAATAATTGGTTGCACTATCTAGCCAATAGGCTGTGTATTGGCTGCAGAAATCTTCTTAAAAATACACGAGAAATAATTCTTTTCTTTCTTTTTAATTTTGCCCTTTTTTTCTTTATTACCTGCTTGTTAGAATAAGAACAGCATAAACGCAGCACATGAACATCTAGTCAAATAACACAAATAGAATCTATCTACCGCACTCGCCTAAATTAACATAATTATATGAGCGAAGCTCCGCCGCCGCAGGCGGCGAGCGCAGCTCACTTCCCGTAGACGATAGGCTACACAGTGGACAAGCCAACCGGAACTGGTTAAAAATTGATTTCACTTATTATCGCTGTTCAAAAATACATGTAATCCTATGGAAGATCAACTTATTATCGTTTTTTTTGCCAAATCGTCCAGAACGAGATTACGTCATCATGTCATAACAACGTCGTCGGTTCAAAAGTTGCGATGTTCATAATTTCGTAACGCATACACATCCAGCTTGAAACTTGGAGAAAACTTGTTTCTCTAACTGTAAAAATTCTAACTGTGACTAGAAATAGCGTTTATTTAGAAGGGGAACTCACCAGATAAGAATAACAAATCATCTTGAATCGATCACGCTCGCGCCAACGACATTGTTGCGATGACGTTTTATCACACCAGGGGGCAGTTGTAAGCGATCGCAGCGCCCCTGGCGGCTGAGAAACGCATTACAATTATCTGACTTCTTTTGCCTCTAAAATTGTTATCTATTGTCCGATTTTGAAAATTTAAAAACCTACATGAAGTCCAATTAATAGTTGAGAATAACTAATGGGCCAATATTTCTGTTGGATGCAAAATTCCCCACCAGAAATATTAACTAATGATTTCATCAGACATTATTACTAAAAATAAATCTTACATTGAAAATCCAGACTAAAACATTGGAAACACACTGGGTATGATGGCCTGAAAAACTAATACTTAAATTATTTATTGTAAATTAAGACTAAATTGTTGTGCAAAAGTGGCCATGTGTAATGGTAAAAAATATCAAAAGACAAGAAAGCAGCATTTGTATATATATAATTACTTGAATGTGCTAAATCTGGAGACACAGTAACTTTAAGACATAAATATAATATAGCTTCGCTCACTTCTGTCATTGACAGCTACATATTATTTTTTGTCAGATTACCCATAATTCAAGGGGGTTGCAACAAGTTCATTCCTCCTATTGTTGCCCTAATGACAATTGATCGTTTGAAGTGCCCGGATAATGACGTCACAGGGACTTTTGTCAATGGAACTTTGGCCAACGTCACTACAGACCTGCTTGACAATCACTGGAAGACAGCCATGAGAGAGGTTAGTGCCGTATCTATGTACATATCTACCTATCTATATATCTAACTATCTATCTATCTATCTAACTAGCTATCTATCTATCTATCTATCTATCTATCTATTTATCTATTTATCCATCTCTCTATCTATCTATTTGTCGCTCTATCTATCTATCTAGCTATCTAACTATCTATCTATCTATCTAACTAGCTATCTATCTATCTATCTAGCTATCTATCTATTTATCTATTTATCCATCTATCTATTTATCTATTTATCCATCTATCTATCTATCCATCTCTCTATCTATCTATCTATCTATCTATCTATCTATCTATCTATCTACCTACCTATCTATTTATCTATCTGTCTGTCAAATAACACAAATACATATAAAAAGTGATGTTTTTGTTTAACAAGTTGTTAAACTCATACATTGTGTTTTCCGTGATATCATCAAGCATTTGTCTTTATCATACTTTTAGTACATTTTATTAGCACTTAACCTTGATGTCTAAAGCAAAGGTCAAACTTAAGATTAGTCTAGTTTATTTACACATTCTAAAATAGGTGGTGGGAACCGACCTCTCTTTGTCAATAGAAATCTATCTATATATATGTCTGTCTGTCCTCGGAGAAGATAGAGAAGGAGGCTAATGAAAGTCTGCATTTCCTCAGATTTAACAGGTCTAAGGTGGAGTTTGACTTTGGCCCTACAAAATCTATCTATCTAACTATATATCTATCTACATATATATCTATCTATCTATCTATATATATATCTAAACGCTGAGAGTAAGATGATAGAAGGGTGGCAGAGCAGCAGAGACGTTTCTGTTGGCTCTGGTGGCAATTTAAGCAAAAATAACCCAGTATGAATATATGGCACGGGCGCGGACGTAATAGGCCGCACCAATACATAATCTGCTCAACCCACCAGGACCATCATTGCTTTGTGCGACGTCTGCTTACTTGCCTTCTTAGGCCTATATCATGGGCCTACATGGGTAAAAATCGCAAAATCGAAAGTGCGACATTGCTCTTCTTAAGGAGGGATAGGCCTAAAGTGACACAGAAGCTCTTAAATAAGGAGGGACATAAGTGGAATATCTCCTTAAATTGTGACAGGCGACAGTTTAATATTCCTTGTTATAATATATTCATCTAGTTATAAAGTGACAGGAGACATTAGATTTTTTCTTAAATTGCGACATGGGACATTGCTTCCTATTTTTGGGACCCATGTAAACCCCCTATATCTCGCGTGCATTGGTCTATTTTCTATCTGAAAAGACAGGAACAAAAAAGATATCAATTGTTTCATACGATGAAGTGATTGGTAAGTTGGAACTAAACTCCAGAGGACATCATGAGATTGCATATTTGGCTGGATATTGTGTCCTTTGGGCCGATAGGCAGGTCTTTGGGTGATGACCTAGCCTTTGGGCTGGCTCGCCCAAAACCCCTATTACTTATTCAAAAGAATAGTCTTTGGGCTTACCGGTGGATACTTCTAAGATCGCTCACTGGATTTTCCCAGAAAGCTTTGCTTAGTACGTTCCGTAAATTGTGGACCATGCAGATCGTTCGGACCTATGCTAATACATGCCAATATAGACTTGGTTAGACCCTGTACAATTCAAACATGACATAGAATCAATTTTAATATCTTCTTATATACCTTTCACTGGCGGATCCAGCCCTGACTCTACAGGGAGGGGGGGGGGTCATGTCTCTATGAGGGGGGGGGAGCAAATCTTGACTGTCGGTCATATCATTTTATAGGCCATGTAAACATTAAGGCTGCCCTAATGCCCTTCCCCTGACCCCTGGATCTGTCAGTGATATAACTCTTTATAATATTCTAAACTGCTGGACACAGTAGCAAATTTTGCATAGCTGGTGTAAATATCTGATTCAATATTTGTACAATGTGTAAAAATAATTTACTTTAATTATATCATTTTCCGAAAAATCTAATTTTTGTTATTAATGTATCTGTTGTGAATACCATAAAGATTACATCACAATGAGAATGATGAATATATGCCATTTAAAGATAGGATGTCTTTGATTATAATTACTGGATTTATAACATTTTATTATATATTAAGCCATAATTTTTCTTTCAATATTTTGGGTAATAATCTGTGTTATTCACCCCCACAACACGTTATAGAAGTGAATTCTGGATATTAGAAGTATGAACTCTAAAATGTAAATAGGAGGACCCATACCTGCAGGGCATCAGAGGCTCAGCAAGCTATGTATATTATATATGGAGGGAAATCAAATTTATATAATGTAAATAATTGTAACTCTGTCGCAAACTATGCAGAAGAAAATGGATCTGGAACAGAGAAAGACCACCTACTTCCAGAACAGCTAAAGCTAAATATATATATGGCTGTATTGGTATTAATTATGAAATTTATTAAATTACTGATTGAAAGTTTATTTTACTAGTGCTGATTGCAACACTAAGAAGCTCACAAATACACAATAGAAATTATACACATATGGTGGGCAAAAACAATGACAGACAATTTTATTTGACAACCCATAAAATATTTAATCAAGGTAATCTGCTGTTTCTTTATAAATAATTCAAATTTAAATTTGAGTATGTACGTATAGAAGGAACCACATTCTTTAATTACATTATAGAAATTTTGTCAATAAGACTTGCAGGCCGTACGTAAATTCAACCGTGTTCTGAACAAGCCAGCTGAATGAACTTGGTAAATGTCCTTTGATATAAACCTTAGAGATTAAACACTTATATGCAAATATCTGATCTGGCGCAATTATTATTATCATTAATAGTATCATCATTATTTGCAAATACTCCCATCTTTATTTCACAATGTGATGTTAATATGCTTACTGGGTCTTCATTAAATCTCATATTAAGTAAATAATTACTTGTAACTACATGGATTTTTTTTACATTTATTTATTTAATAATAATAATAAAACAGGTACACAATAAAAATGCACATATTGTGCAATAAAATCCAACTATTGCAATAATTATAAACAGCACAATTTTTCATCTATGAATTTTGTAATTAAATAATAAATTCATTGAAATGTCTCCAATTAATTTTGTAATTAATTGAAAACATTGCAATGATTCTATTGACTGAATTTAGGCCCTTCATACACCATTGAAATCATACAAATCACTATTCTGGGTTGAAATCCGCCGTTCCGCAACTGGTAACATGCTGTTTGAAGCCAGTATTGCAGCGACCTCTCATGGGACAGATAATAACTAATTTGATGGGATCTATTTCTTATTTTTTCACTCAGACACGTATTTTGGGGGATATTTTGACCATTTGGATATTTGGATATTTCAGCCAATGAGAGTTCTGGATTCACACAATGTCATCTGGAGTTTGTTGCCAAGTCTATGAAAGTGCTGTTATGTATGTGGCCTCTCTGTTACTCCTGTACTAAATGTGAAGATAATCTCCATGGGTACTTACTGCACAAGCCCAAGATGCAAAGCCATATAGCCTACTATCGAGTGAGTGCTGCCACCTGGTGAGCACTGACCATGAAAGCCAAAAAGGCTTCGCCTTCGTCTTATAATTTGGTAAACCCATAAATTACCTTAAATATCTCAAAAATATATATTTTCATATATATTTTTTTTTTCAGATTCAAGGAGGTATAATCATGGGTAGTTTGGTTGAGGTGTTGCTCGGGGCAACGGGTATCATGGGAGTGATGATGTCATATATTGGACCAATCACAATCATGCCAACAATTACCCTGGTGGGAATCTCATTGTCTGACCTTGGGGTCAAGTTGTGCTCTCCTCATTGGCCATTGGCTCTTACGTAAGTATCAACAAAATATGAACAGCCAATGTAGAATCGACTATTGCCCAATTTGGAATATCATCTGGGATGTCCATTATCCAAGTTTAATAATTGTGCCACAGTAATAGTTTATTCATTCATTAATTTCTTTTTGCTTTTTTTGGCTTATCATGTCAGCCTGCATATTTAAGGAGATTATAATTCTTACGAGGCGACATTGGGCAAATGCTGAGCCACTGTTGGGCCAATCTTATATGATACGTCACATTAGCCTGATGTCGGATCAACAACGGGCAAACATCAGGCCGACATCCATTGAGCCAACACTGACTGACCTGGCATGTTATTCATACCAATTCAATGTAACACCCAGACAGCATTCCAAATCATGTCATACCCAGACAATCCAAATCATGTCATACCCAGATAGCATTCCAAATCATGTCATACCCAGACAGCATTCCAAATCATGTCATACCCAGATAGCATTCCAAATCGAATCGATGTCGGCATGATGTCAGCAACGTCAAAACGATGTAGAAACGATGCTGGCCCAATTGGGAATGCTATATGAACCAAGATTATCGGTTCAACATTGGCTGAACATCATCTTGCTGTCAACCGTTCAACACTGGGAGAAGATTGGCCCAAAATGGCGCATATATATTCTATCTGAGAATGTCTTCCGTTTTAGTTAATGAATATAATTACCACGAATTTTATTACCAATAGTAATGGATTCAGGTTTATTTATTATTCATTTATTTATCATTTCAGGACAATGGCCCTAATACTTTTATTCACTCTTTATCTTGGCAACATCGCCATTCCTTTTCCAACTTATAAAAGAAAAGAAGGCTGTTCTCTTCAACGTTTCAAAATGTTTCGTCTTTTACCTGTGAGTTTTTATTTTTAATTTGTCTCCATCTAAAATAATTGCCTTCAAATGTCAATACTGAAAAAATAAAGTAGGGTTATTTTGACAATATTCACTTCAAATTAACATTGTAAGTTAAAAAAGTTACAAAAGTTAAAAAAGTCAAAACCAAAATTTTTTTTTCTTAAGGTGAGAATAATTGAAGGTATTTAAAAAAATGGTATACTGTAAAAAAAAGTTATAGGTAATTGCTAATAAGTAATTTCAACCAATTTCTAGCATCTTTTTAGCAGATTATTTTTTTTACTTACAATGAACAGATAATCTTAGGAGTTGCCTTGGCTTGGCTGCTCTCGGGTATATTGACAGTAGCAGGGGTCTACCCGTCGGACCCCAGAGAACCTGCATTCAAAGCACGAGCTGATGCTTATGTCGATGCCTTATACACATCTCCATGGATATACCTGCCTTATCCATGTACGTATTTCCTTTATCGTGCTAAGTTGAGACGTCGACACTAAATGCTAATAATCTGGCCCGATTTGGTATGTTAGCCATGTAAGGCCACCCAGGACCTTTGCTGGAGTGTGTAAGGCTGGCTTACCCATGTAAGTATCTGATAGTAGACCGAATCATTGCTGTCATTTGCAAGCACGCCGATAGGCTGTGCTTTGAGAGAGAACACGTTGCATTGGGTCTTTCTGGCAGGGTGCAACACAGAACTTGTCGCACCGAATAAATCAATTTAATTGCTTGTCCATGGTACTTTTTTCACTGGATTTCCCAGAAACATGATGTTAAGGGTCTTGTGACTTAATTCCATGACTTAGATAACCTAGTAAATGATAACTGTACCAGAAATCAAGAGAGAATACGACATTTTAGTGGATTTCACTGATTTTTGCAACTGACAGATATACAATTAGAAAAGGGTTGGTACACAATTGTTTGGTCTAAAAAAAATCAGTTTTCTTTGAACAATACCAGAGGTAAAACACGATTCTAGTGTTACATATGCAATAACACAGCAGACTCCCGTGATGCAGGGAATGCAAGAAAGTTTCAATGCAGTGTTATCTGACTCACGACCCTCGTCTTGAGGCAGTTTGTCGGACTAATCGGATAGCATGCCAACTTTTGAACCAGCATAGGCCTGACGATATTAGTAGTGGCTCAACATCGGTCCAATATGGCATTCAACCAATGTACGGTAAGACCCAGGAAGGTTGTTAGCATTCGTCCATCATTTTTCATGAGAACTACGACAATCAAGCACAATCCCTTCTACTCAGCTATAGCTACATCTATGTGTTGTTCTTCCGCAGCTTTACCACCCAGCTGTACTAAATCTTCCCATCGCTCCATTTCAAGATCTAGAAATGATGGTTTTAATAATAGCAATTTGTATACCATGTCATATAATTATATTAATTATACCAATTTTAATTCCAGGTCAATGGGGATTACCCACATTTACGGTGGCTTCATTTCTTGGCATGCTAGCTGCGACATTGACGTCAGTCATAGAATCTTTAGGAGACTACTACGCATGTGCGAGGGTCTGTCAACTGGCGCCCCCTCCAGTGCATGCGGTCAACAGAGGAATTACCATGGAAGGAATTGCAGGAATGTTGTCAGGCCTGATCGGTACAGGAGGGTCGACCACTTCTTACAGCCAAAATATAGGAGCAATTGGATTTACTGGTGTAAGTCAATGGGGACAAAATATAGGAGCAATTGGATTTACTAGTGTAAGTCAATGGGGACAAAATATAGGAGCAATTGGATTTACTAGTGTAAGTCAATGGGGACAAAATATAGGAGCAAATGGATTTACTAGTGTAAGTCAATGGGGACAAAATATAGGATCAATTGGATTTACTAGTGTAAGTCAATGGGGACAAAATATAGGAGCAATTGGATTTACTAGTGTAAGTCAATGGGGACAAAATATAGGAGCAATTGGATTTACTAGTGTAAGTCAATGGGGACAAAATATAGGAGCAATTGGATTTACTAGTGTAAGTCAATGGAGACAAAATATAGGAGCAAATGGATTTACTAGTGTAAGTCAATGGGGAGAAAAAGTACCACAAGAGGTCACTGACACCTTAGCAGATAAGTATTGTATAATGTGCATGTATGATGTCATGTATATTGTGACATCATTAAGATAAAAATTAAGTAGTGATGTCATAGGTGTAGGAGGCACCTTTCTTGGGGGGAGGGAGGGGGCAAAGGTCATCTTGCCCAATTTTAAGGCTTTTATTAGCACCCCTTTATGCCCGAATTTTTCAACTTTTTGCCCGAATTTTTGGCTTTACTGGACACTTGGACACCTCCTACGCCTATGAGTGATTTCATCCTATTTTCTTTTCATTTGCTACGGTCGTAGTGCCCTCTGTAGGCTCTGTTGCCTTTTCTCCCCATTAAAAGAAAGATGAACAGATGGACACTGGACAGAATAGAAACAGCAACAAAGCAACATGCTGATGGCGTGAAAGAGACAGCGAGACAGTTAGATAGATAGTCGATGGGTATATCTGAATAGATAGATAGATAGATAGATATAGATAATTAGATAGATAGATAGATAGATAGAGTGGTAGATAGATAGAGTGGTAGATAGATAGATAGATAGATAGATAGATAGTCTTAACTGTTTGATGAAATGTTACAAGCTCTGATAATAACACGTCTTACCATAAGTCTGAGATTCTATTGCTTTGGTTGGTTATTTATTTTCCCAGGCAGGCAGCAGAAGTATCTTTATAGGAGCCAGCATTATTTTCCTCCTGAGTGGCATCATAGGCAAGTTGGGCGCATTTCTCACCATGATGCCTGACCCGATCCTAGGGGGCGTTCTGGTTGTTGGCCTCGGAATGGTTTCCGCAGTGGGAATTTCGAATCTTCAGGTATGTATTCGTGAAGTTGTCATATTTATCCAAAAACCTTGATGTACATGACCCCATCACTAAATTTACAGGAATAACCAATCATAATAGTGTGAAGTGAGAAGTGATATGAGAAGTGCAGCCCTCTGAGGCAAGTCCTTGCCACTAATGAGGGTTGAATGAGGTGAGAGAGAGAGGAGGAGTCCACCCATGTTACACATTTACCCCATGGGTGTGATTTTTTACTTGCCTCAGCATAGACACTGAGTACAAGAGACCGCCAATTTAATGTGATCTGAAAGACATCCAGATGTTGCTCATGAAAGGTGCCAGGGCCTGGGATTGAACCCGGGTCCTTCCGAGGAGCGGGCAAGCGTCTTACCACTGGACCACCCAGTTGCTTATGTGTGCAATCCTGTATTATAAATGATCACCCAAGGGAATTCGGCCATTTAAGACAAACCGCCATTTCTTTCGTGGGATAAAATATAAAACTCATATTCCGTTTGTGAGAGTTGGGAATACCCATTTACAGCAGGTGCATGATTGTTTTGTAGAGGTACTGCTGCTGGCCGTTTGACTGCGAACTGACAAATGAGAGTGCATTAATATATAGTCCAGGGCTCGGCGATTATCGACGATTATCGATTTATTGAATCGAAAACATGGAAAATTGTATGCTTGATTATTGATCTGTAACCTAGATAACTTCGCGCGCTAGAATATCGCCCGTTTTGCCGTGAAAATCCGCCAGGTGGCTGCGGTTGTCATGTGCTGCCACCTAGGTTGAACTGCAAGTACAAATGATTCATATAAAAATTGGTATAAAAAAAGACCTCATTAATTAAAGTAGCACAGCATAAACATTTTGTGGGGTTGACATCAAATTATCGATTATTAATCGATAAACGATTGCCAGAAGCCCTGATTAATCGATTACAAAAAATTAAACCGATTCCTAGCTGTAATATATACATTTAAGCATCTTCAATAATATCACCATAATTTTTTTTTTATTTGTAATGAGCTTTACACACCCAATTTGGTGCCAGGCATGCAAGAGCTTGCTCTAGAGAGATGCTCTAACCTAATTGTAATTTTTTTCAACAGTTTGTAGATGTAAATCTTACCAGGAACCAGGTAATCATAGGGTTATCTCTTATGATGGGGCTGGTTGTCCCTGAATGGGTGAAAAAGAACCCGGATGCAATAAACTCAGGTTGGTATTGAATCATTTTGGTTAATTACCACGTACACAAAACGTTGAACTTTAGTTATACCTGGAATGACAAAAACTGCCTCAAAACTCAATATTTTTAATAATAATTGATGTACACATTTAGTTACACATCAAATATTCAGGTTACATGCATGTACCTTATGGCTTTTTTTTAAATGACCAATTTTGCTGATTTCAAATTTTAAATGCACCTACTGGAAACAGTTACAGCAAAATGACAATTTGACAATTCAACCCAGCCAACACTGACAATTCCACTATCATATATTAATGACTAAATAATGAAAATTATTTTGCTGTTTATTTTCAACTCAATAATCCATAACTTATATTTTGTAGGTATTCCGCAGTTGGACCAATCTATGAAAGTCCTTCTGGGGACATCCATGTTCATTGGAGGATTTTTGGCTTTCGTTTTAGACAATACCGTTCCAGGTATGTAATTTATACAGCAGTTTGCAGGTCGACCTGTTTCTCAGTTCGAGGTGGCAGTCCATGCGACCTAAAATGTATGCTGTGCATTGTCACTGTGGGTCATCACCTCACAGCCCAGCAACCTAATTATGGACATTCTTTGCAAGTTTACCATGTAGCCGATAGGCTAAGTATAGACTTAAGAAATCTTCTCCTAAAAATACAAGAGAAATGGTTTCATATTTTTTGAGTTTAGGCAATTTTTCTGAATTGCCTGCTTGTCAGAACAAGAATTGCAGAAACGCAGCACATGAACATCTCATTATTCTGTAATTTCACTGTTATACCTTTATTACCATAAGCCAGCCTATGGACTATATGAGACATTGAATAATTTACTTAGGATGAGTAAACGAGCAAAACATGTACATAATTAGGTCTCTGGGCTGTGAGGTGATGACACACAGCGTTGTGAACCTTGTCTGTACGTTGATCAATGGGACACTTTGGGCCAACAGGTGGAGATTCATGCTGGTCCTTTTACATTTGTGATGTCGTCAATGCACTCATTGACCTGATTGTATGATTACATCATCAAAGTTTAAGGGCTCCCCCTGTTGGCTCTAAAGTTCACTGGTTGAGTTTTTGCTCATAAGGGATAACAGTATGTTTCTATTTAAGAAATTCAGACTGCACAAGAAGATAAAGTACAAATGTTGTCTCATCATTTACAGTCAAGATCTGAACTTGTAATTAAATGTGATTAAGTGTGATGTCCTATGTTCAAAACTCAATTAGCAGTGTTATATAGCGACATTACAGAAATGGAAAATTATGATATGGCCCAAGTGTTTGATACTTTTGGCAGCAAATGGGGATTTGACAGGCATTTTGAAGTCTGATCAATACTTTCTCCAAACGAAAGGTAATCCTTTTTACTGCCACAGCACTGGTAAATACCTTCTGAAGGTGCCATTTAATTTAGTGCACCAATACCACTGGGGAGTGCCATGTAGTTGTATAGCCCACGTTATTCATTCAACACACGTTATTCATTCAAACATTTGTGCAGTGATACAAAGCTGGTTAATTGAAAAGCAAATTTCGTTTAAATATAAAATGTGCATAAGTAGCAGTCTTTGTTTGCTAACACATCATCTAATTGTTTCAGTTGTTGTAGACATGGTCATCCTGCAAGAATTTGTAAATCAATCAGACTTACAGGCAATAAGTTGTATCAACTTTCTCTGGAAATATCCAGTCAATAAGGTCCACAGTAAGGTTGAAATATGGAAATGGAAACAAATGTTATTAGGAAATCAAACAGGGATCGCCTGGTAGCAATGCACCAATTACTAGTGACATATTGCTCTTACTGCCAAAATTATAATGTTAAATATTACATGACACAGCTTTTCCTATATTGTAGTTCAGAAAAATGAGGTACAAACACAACTAAAGCTGGTTAACTGTCGGTCTATCAATTTCATGAATTCTAACAAACTCTACCATATGTCAAAGAGTATCCAGCACGATGATGTAACTACACATATGATTTGCAATAAGAACTTTCGCTGAATTCTGAACATTTGCAGAGAAAGAACGTATGTTTGAGATACATAATAATACTTATAAGAAAAAAACAACTATAATCAAATCTGTCATGAACCAAAATAAAGCTGATGAATTTCTCATAAACAATAGATAAACTTCTGACCATAAGATTATAACAGACAGTTTCAACTATTTTCAACATCTTTCCACCAGAAGTGTCATAAATTAAAAAAAACATCGATATTTCCTCCTCTATTTTTCTTTTAGGCACCCCAGAAGCCAGGGGAATAGCAGCTTGGCGGGAAAATGAAGAAGAATCCCCAGAATGCAACACTCTGGGCCAGGATGATTTCACGACATCCACTTACGACTTGCCGTTAATCGGTGGATGGTTGAAGCGCCACCAGTGGACAAAATGGGTACCAATATCCCCCACGTACAAACCACGAACTTCAACTAAAGGGCTACTTCATAGGTGCTTAACCTCCCAACGAAATTCTGTTATCTAAATGGACAATTGCATAACACTGTTAATAAAACTCTTGTATCACCATTTTATGTTATTTATAGCCAGCCACAAAAAGACCCATAAATATAATCCAAAATAAATGTTCACTTGTTTTTTGGTCTTATATTTACATGGCATATATGCCATGGAGAAGCACAGATTAAACAGATGTAAATGTTACCAAAACGTCAAACTCCAACCTTCTAACCCATGAAAACCCCTCTCTGTACCAACGATCTTCAAATTTTCTATCTTTCCAATGTAAATTTCTTTGCCATTATCTCATCATTATCGCCATTTGTTATGGTCGCGGAGAAGCAGCAGACATTATAATGGAGACTAAAGCAAACTTCAAAGTTATTTCTTTCCCAGAAGTGTTTTATCAGCTAGAAAGTGTGTTGGGGTTCGAATAGTTGCTAGCTATTATTTCTATCGAGTTTGTGCTTTTATATGCCATTTGAGGCACAATATGACCAAGAAGCAGGTGGATATTTATTTTGAATCCTATTTTTTTTATAATAATTATAATCAATACAGTTCATAGTTATAGGCCAAACGCCTTCACCACCAGCAGGGTAATGTTTTGGCTCTTAACAAATAGTTAAACTGGGGCAGTCACATAATTATACCAACCAAATTATGTTTGGTTAAATATGGGGTACTAACGAGGACGTTTCTAATAAGCAATGATAAATACAGCGAAACAAAAAGCTGCTTTACATTTGTCACAACTTTAGAGGAAAAACTTTCTTCTATGCTCCTCAATATCATGGAGAGGTGGTTGGTTGGTCATTCTACTCGTGATTTATCACCACACAGTAATATTGTATGGTATAGAACATTTTCTAAGCTTTTGGTATGATTTTTCGGATCATAAACAGGCCAAAGATTAAGTGAGATAGAAGCCAGAGAAGGTAAAGAAAGTGTAATGATTTCACCAACTAAGTTCTTGAAACATGTGCCATTCAGCCACCATAGTGAGGCAATCTTGCATGTGAGGTAGTCTCAACAGAAGGATGGTCTTATTAGTGAGGTAGCCTCACTAGACAGTTGGTATTAGGAGGTCCTTCCACTGTTCATGACTTTAAATCACTTAAATGATCTTGCCTGATCAAAGCTTCGACTTCATGTGTTGTGAGAATCGTGCAGAACCAACCAACTAATGCACTGATATTTAGTTATACAGTACACCTGAACACCACAGTCACTAACCTGCTTCTGTAGTCTTCCTCCTGCCACTTTATGGGGCATTCTAGACTGTAACTGGTTTGGTCAGGTGTCTCAGCAAAGGTGATCCGTCTCCATTGGCAGGCAAGGGTACCACAAGGTGATCTGGAGGGTCCTCTGTTCACCCAAGCCAAGCATCTAGATGTTGCCCATCATGCGAAGTGACACTGTTCTTTCTGGGGACTGAGGAATTAAGTAGCAGTGCTGGAGGCCACATCATTGGGCATGACATGAAACATCCTCTTCAGCTCATCACGAAACATCTTTGAAGTGCAACAGTATAGGATGAAGTTGGTTCCTTTGTTGAGGAAAAGCAAACTGTTGAAAAACACCTTGTATGGCCGGTTTAAGAATGGATCCTGATCATAGATGTAGTCGACTCCAAATGGCAGATTTAAGATGGCGAAAGTAGAGCAAACTGTGAGCAGGATGATGACTGTGTTTTTGACCGACGCAGAAGTTTGACTTTGGAGGGACCAGTATGTAGAATTTCTGTCTATACTGAGTGTCTCTGTTTAGTCTGATTGGATCTCATTTTGTTTGTCTATCTTTATAAATATTGAGTATAAATGCGATGCATATTTACATGAAATAAGTATTTCACTATATGAATACATGGTATGTGACTTATTTATTACATAACAATGTATTTATGTTATGCAGAGTATACCATAAATATATATGTATTTTAATATATCAATACATAGTATATGAATCATTTACTATATTACATTGTATATATGTCATAGAAAATATTATTAGATATGATATTTGTTAAATATTTCATTGCATGTGTTAGCTCCATGTCAATTCTTTTTTTGATGAGCCAATAATATTGAATTTAAAATTAAATGGAATTGAATAGTGATAATTCGACTTCTAGCACCAGCAGGAGATTCTCAAATTCAGAAATCATTTATTAAGATCCCTGTGAATACAAAAAAAAAATTATTCATAACAATGAAAGATTAAGAGCTGGGCAACCCTTCTACTACTGAAGGAATGTAGTTGAAACGGGGATAAAATCAACTGAGTCTATAAGATGAAACTCACATGCCATATATCTAGCACCCAAAAAGTGAATGTCCCTAAACCACTCAGACATTGTACAATACAACTTGGAATTTAAAACTTTTTCTGGAACAAACTGAAACATTTAGCATATATTTATAACATATCCAAGGAATGAAAGAAGAATCCCTAGGGAATCGAAAGATACAAGAAGACAAAACAAAAGAAGGGGTTTAGGAACACGATAAAACATGATAAAACACAAAAGAAACACAGAAGGCAGGGCAAAAAAGGGTTAAACTTGACAATCCCGGTTTTTACATAATGCGCATTAGAAGTTTTCATTTTTTTATAATAGTCTCACAATACAAAGCTATTCCATGCAATACAAATATAGTATAAATTGGTTTTCTTTTTGTTTAGTTTTTACAGAAAATGTAGCCAAGCTTTTTAGGCAAAATGACTGTGCCTAGGCCTATTCTCTGTTACTACATGCTTTGAAGTAACATACAATGTACTTCACCAGGACGCAACCTTCTTCATAATGACCACAAACAAGATAACAATATATTCTCTGTTACTTTAAAAGAGCTTGTTATACATGCTTTGAAGTAATATACAATGTCCTACTCTTTCTATTTCTGTAACTGAGGTGTTTTGCAGACTCTTTGTTCTATACAAATGTTACCAGTATCAAATATTGTGTTAACTTGGCAACTTATCCAAAGGGGTGTTATGTTCTCATAAAATATTTAACATCATGTGTCATAATGAGGAAATGCAGTGACGACAATCCCATAAAAATTCTGAGATTGAATTTCAATTAGTACCACCCCATTCTTTCCTTCCCTTTTAAGGGGGCCAATTACCCAGCCTGTGATGTCATATCAGTTGTGAACAACCTTTTTGTCCACTCCTGTACAACTTATTCAAAGGGGTTGTACAGTTAGTTTCATAACATACGGTTTACTCTAGCTGTCTGTAGCGACTAAAGCCAGCTGCTTCTGTCCACTTCTATAGAGCTGTAATAATTGGCTAAGATCTATCCCCAGATCAATATAAACCTTGGTAAATATAAGAAATTAATCTAATATATCATAAATATGTACTTTTAGATCCGGTTTTGAGTAGCCAGCTATGACAGCTTTGTCTAGTTTCAATTCGACGGGCCGTTTTTAATGAAACCAATTGTATGTACTCATAAAATGTACAACATCATGTTCCATTAGTATTAAATACTAAGTGAGGGCCACCCTATAATCATAACTATGCTTAGACTGATGAGATTGACTTTCAAAAACATCAAGCAACACTGGAGTAGGGCAGAGCAGGGCCTTAAAACCGTCGGACAATGCAGCTTTAACCAGAAAAATACCAAATAACAAAAAGTAGATCCAGCCTGCATAATTTGAATGTTTCTGCAAAATATAGCCTGAGTTTATAACATTTTGTCCAATGCTTATGCTGTATACAAACACCACCATGACTCCTCAGTCCTATATTTGGTCATACCTGACTTCGTATTGTTTAATTAAAGCCAATTTAATAGTAACCTAACGGCAGAGCAGAATTTAGGACTCTCATTGGTAGAAGTCCCGAGTTCAGCCAATGGGAGTCCTGCATTTACATGATGTCAGCTCGAGTCGCGGAACTGTTTCGAGGGTGTGGTTTTCCTTTTATTCCCCAATTAATTCCACTAGCACTTTACTGCCAAATTAGCTAAACTGGCAGGTTATATTAGTTTGGCAAAATCCATTCATGCTTACCATACCCAGAACACTTATTTGTCAACAAGTCTTACGTGATATTGTTGCTTGGTAAGCAAATTTGTCTGCTTCGTCAAATTTGTCAATATGCCTTATACTGATATTGGGAATGCTCAATAGGCTCTGCAAGCGTGAACTGACTCTTCAGCGTTGGTGAGCAGAAAATGGCTACTTCTGGAACCAAAGCCAGGCTGAGCGCCATAGTAATGAATAGGGTTGGTCAGAACAAAGGTGGATAACTCGTTAAATAATGTAAATCAATAATTTCAACTGTTGTGGCACAAGGGCATCCTAAACTATTCCCGAAAATCACAAATGGTCCAAAATGCCAGCTAGATATTTAGTTAATGGTCAGTGGAAAAATGTAAACAAACGGCCGTCGCTCACTTCACTCATAATCCTCCGTGATTTGAGGGAAATTCTGCCTCATTTTCCTCTGACAACACTTTAAACATACTTAGGCATGACTGTCCGAACTATTTTGGTGTTTATTTATCACTAAATGTTTGTAATAAGTCCATTATTAAGGCATTCTTATGCCACGCTAATACACTACACTGGGTGCTTGGTGCCAAAGCTGCTGCTGATAGCGCGATTCGCGCGATTTTTCGCATGTACGAATCGTAACTTGCAGAGCCTATAGAATTTCCGAAAACCAAAACGTCCACAACTGAAATGTCCACAAAAAAAAAGTAACAATTCCTAAATGTATGATTTCATTTCTGCATGGTTAATTGTTTTGTCATGAGAAACAGTTGCCCTCTTGAGATCCTTTCTCAGTCATGCAAAAAAGAACAAACAATGAATTTGCATGATGAAAAATGGAAATAATTTAACTTGTGAGTTCAGGCAATTTCATTTAGGCCTATTTATTGGTGTCAGCATTCAGCAACCTAAATAATAGACCAGGGCATTGTAGCACTAAAAAGCTATCCAAATGGAAGAAAATGCTTCGAACTGTCAAATTCAAGAACCACATTGTCTAGATTGAGCTGAATTAATAAATATCGGAGGAATTTACTTCATTAACTTTGTTTACATTTTAGCTCATTGTCCATTGCAACGTAATGAAGAGGGTGGCCGATTTGCGATTTCAATGTCATTTTATGAAATATTAAGGTAAGAATTGTTTCAAGACTCAAGACACTTTATTTCCTGCACAATACATATTTCATAAACAATTAATATTATTCAACAAACATGTTCATCTATTATAAAAAAAAATTCACAAATTTACATATTATGTATTGGCAGATCAAGAGAGCACTCTGCATTACGTTGCAATGAATAATTAGCTAAAATGTCAACAAACGTCGATGTAGTAAATTACAGCAATATTTACCAATTTAGTTTTTGAAATCAAGACAACGTGGGTTCTTGAATTCATCAAAAGGTAGGACGCAAAATTTGGTGGCAAACCAGCCAATTTGGCAGGGTTTGCAAGTATATTATGGTTATATATGGTAATGCATAATGAGGCTGTTATTCTGAAAACAACACACAACTAATAACTTGGCATTTTCTATGCCTGTATACACATAAAAGCCTGCCCTCACATGTGCACATTGCACTGTTTCCATTGAT
This sequence comes from Alitta virens, assembly GCA_932294295.1. Classification (NCBI taxonomy): domain Eukaryota; kingdom Metazoa; phylum Annelida; class Polychaeta; order Phyllodocida; family Nereididae; genus Alitta; species Alitta virens. Next base: position 33,285,586 of record OW028584.1, read on the forward strand.
TCCTCTGAAAACATATTGCTCAGAATGCATTAATATAAATTTAAATAAACAAGGAATGCAAACGTTTTAGACATTATTGTATGTGAGTTGTGTCTGAGTGTTTACTGTGTAACTTAAGAGATGGCTCCTTTGCTATTTATTTTTCTGGGTTTTTTTAATTATTTTATTTTTAAAAATTATTTACATGTGTTATTCATTCCAAATAAATATTTTGAATCTGAGTCATAGGTAGTGTCTTCTACTTTAGACAAACAAATGTAATGGTGTTAGCAGTTTACCCTAGCACCAGGGAGTGACTTCGATGTAATGGTGAATGTTTTCGCTTCCCGTGCGTGAGGTCCCAGGTTTCGATTCCTGGGTGGGCCACTCTCCTCTCAGAGACATTACAATTGTTACACAAGTAAAGCAAACATTCTAGACATTTACCCACAGGTAAAGTATTTTGGTTGCCCCAGAATTTGCACAGAGTTGGCATTAAGAAACTTAAAATACTTGCCTACAGAACCCTATCCTTACTTTGAAATGAAAAGGTAACTCAATGTTTTTTTATATGTATGATACTTTATTATTATAATTGACAAAATACAAGTTATTTACAACAATAATGATGACTAGTGGTCTCAGAACTTAAATTAAAGTTATTTTGAGACCAGTAGCTATATGAAAAAGTTTAAGGAATGAGATGCATGAGATGAAGTTCAGAAAACAATAATGTAAATAAAGAGAGCAACTGATGGAGTAACTAAACTATATTATTTTTAGTTCATTTCATTTTTTAGATGAAATTCACATGCTATTACAACTAAGCATTTTCAATAATGCATTTGAGAGCTTGATGAAATTAATTACATAGGTGTGGTAAAATAATGACATCAAATGTCTCAAGCTGATCAAAAACTAATTAGCACTTTCTGGCAGTGCTTATCAGAAAATGATACTTTTGGATCATTGATGAAAGCGTCTAATGAAATTAATCTAGGCATTAATTAAGTTTTTTAGCACATCATATATTTAGTTGTCTTTAATGTTCGTTGTCTTTGATCATCTTACATCAAACATATTAATTGCAACGATTTTTGGCTAAATAATGCAGCGCAATAAATTATGAATTACATGTATCGTAACATTTTGGCTTATGCAAATATATGGAATGTTCATTGGCGCACTGAGGGTGGCTTGAGATATATAAAGACGACCAATAGAAGAATGACAGTCTCTCAGAAGAATACAGCTTTGGCAGTGTGAGTAGCATTTCTATGGTTTTATCTGCATGCACTGAAATGTTGAAATTAAAATTCACAATTGAAACATAATGGAATCATCATTATCAACATCATCATATTAATTAATTTAAAATGCAGTTTCTTAGTAGCAAAAACCAAGGATATCCTAATGGGTGTACTACGTGTAGATTTGGAAGATTTGGTGGGCATAACCTAGTATAATTTTGGTGGATAAATTGTGCCAAAATTAGGGATACCCAAATATTCAACTAAGACAAGTTTTCCACATGGACTCCATGTCAATATCTATACTGGGTCAGACGCTTAGTCAGCCTGCATGACCAGCTGCCAGAAGCAGATGTAATGATGAGATGATAAGTCCTATAATGTAGTGATATTTATTGACATGATTTAGTAATTTTTTTGTTCTATCTTGATTTTCAGCAGAGACCTTTTTCCCTAACGCTGTAACCATGGAGATCACCACAGAAGAGGCCTCATCTGGAACAATGGATATGACATCACCAATGGATCCTGTTTCAACAACACCACTCCCTTCATGGGCTAAATCTATGGACAACCTCCAGCTAGCTTTAACTATAATTGGCTCTATTGCCAACCTCGTTTCATTAATTACTTTAATCAAAAATGGTAAATCATTCCAGGTATGTATTGGTTTTCTGTTTTTCTCCTAAAACAATATAGACCTATTGAGGCTGATAAACTTTGCATGAAGGGCAACATCTAGATGCTAGGCTTGGGTAGATGGAGATCCCCTCTGTGCAGCTATGTCAGCCAGGCAAAATTCATAACAATTAAGCATCTTCCAATTCATTGGAGAGTGCAAATATGCAACGCTAACCTAAGCCGTGTACCAAGCATTCTCTAAATTTGAAATCAAAGAATTTTCCAGTAAATCTATCATATTATACTTATAGTCTTTCCTAAGTTTATTCTTGAAATCTTCTCTACAACTTACTACATGCAAATGCCAATACCGTTGTAATGATACTATACAAACACTATATACGTAACTTGCATTGAACACCTATTAAGGAACGAATCAATTTCTAACTTTTGTGTTTGGTTCACAAGCACCTACACAACAGAGCACCTGAGTATCTCACAAATCTAGTCTCAGCTAAGGCAGTTCAACCAAAACACAAGTTCTAGTCATGTGCAACTGACACTAAATGTACCCTTCACAAAGAAAGCTACTTTTGCCTATCGGGCTTTAAGTGTTGCATGTCCAAGCTTGTGGAATGAATTGCGATGTGCCATGAGGACTGTTGACCATTTTGCTTTTAAGAGAGCTATAAAGCCTTTCCTTTTTAAAAGAGCTTTTTGTGATTAATTTTAATGTATTCAATTTAACTGTTATCTATTTCATCTCTATTTTATTGATTTACAAGAAAAGTGCACTAGAATTTTTTAATAATTGTTGCACTATACAAATAGCATAAATAATAAAATAATAATAACCTTAATGCCATATTTCGCCATATGCCTCTACGTGATAATATTTAACAATGTTTTGTTTAGCTTCATGTCATCTAAGACGTACAGTCTCAGAGGGTATTGAATAGTAAAAATTTTACTTTTTGGTTACTGTGATGGATGAAATACAGAAATTAGTTGCATAAAGACTCTCGACATTTAATTTGTCAGCACAGACCAGTTTCTGATTGGCTGGGTCATTATTGATTGATGACACTCATTTGTATGTTGCAGGATAATGCTGAATTGGTTATATCTTTCTTAAAATTGTTTATTTATTCTAATATTGCTTTCAGCCTGTTGTATTACTATTACTAAAACACCAGTCATTTATTGACATGTGGGCTTGCGCATTTGGCGCCCTTTTGATGGTGCTGCCCTCTATGTCGCTCCCTAGGGTTTATATTCTTGATACTATAATATGTCAGGCATGGCATGGTGAGTGTACATATTTTCTATTATCATGATTATAGTAGGTGTCAAAATAAAAACCATCTGTCTTTTCTGTCATATTTTGCCACAATTGGCATGGAGCAGCACAAAATGGACCAAATTCAAATCCAAACCATCTTGCTGAAAGAAACACTTCTTGGAAAGAAATAACTTGCATTTTCTCCATTGTATTTATCTGCTGTTTCTCTGCGTCCATAACAAATGTTGTGCCACTGCATGATGCTTATGATAAAATATGACCAAGAAATAAGTTTCTTTGATAAGTTCACATGGAGATGGTGGTATAGAAATGCTGTAACCAAGGGAAAATTCAATTTTTAAAAACAATCATTTAGTAGCTTTACATAGATTCCAAACTAAACTAGGTCATGTGTGATACACAGCACCTAAAATAGTCCCAGTTTGCTAAAATTGCTGACAGATACCAATTTCCTTCCATACATTTAATTCTAAATTGTGATACATTCTCTTCCTATGATATGTTCTATTCTGAATTGTACATTTTATTTCATAATTTCTTACTCAAGGCCAGGCCATATACTGGGGTACAATGTGGGTGTCTGTCTGGAATCTTGTCATTATTGCTTACGAGAGATACTTGGCAGTTTGTCATCCATTCCAACATCAAGATTTCACCAAAAAGAAAGCTTACTTGACAATCCTCATTGGGTATCCTCTCTCCATAATTGTCACTACTGGGGCTTATTTGCAAGTAAGATTCTAGAAATATTTTGTTACATTGAATATATTAATTCATGTGGCTGGTAAAAACAGTAAAATTAAATAGCACCCCCAGATGACATTTAATCCACATAATGATAAATCTGATAATGTTTCATTTCAGTCATTTGTGACAGACCAGGGCACATGTGTGTATGGTTCTTTAATAAAGGGAAAAGCTGGTGAGAAGTTCTTCATTGCATTCTCTATCAGCACCCTATTCACCTATTGGGGCATTCCAGGCTTGCTGTTCTTTTTGTTGTATGGTTTTGTGGTGTTGGCATTCCGGAAGAGACAACAACAAAGCAACTTAGCAACCAGTCGTGTCATCGACTCTGCCACTACGGAATTGACAAAGACAGCAATAGTGGTTACCGTTATATTCCTCATTGCATTCGGCTGGGATATATGGTAAGTCAAACTACAGTGGAATCTCATAATTAAAACGGCACAGATGGATTGGAAAGGATATAGATTTTTGTGGTAATTGACACTCCTTATCTGAAACGTAACCAGTGACTAACACTGAATACTCCATTATGCATATCTCATTTGTTTGATTGTTTGTTTTGTTTTAATGCCATTATTATGCAAAACAAATTTGGTTTGCACTCAGGAGGGAGTTAATGCCCGCTCAGAACAATAGGAAAACAGTCATAAGTGCAGTTGAACTGTTACATAAACATATTGGAAGCTGAGCCTTGAAAGTTTGTGATTGCTCCACAATAATTGGTACATCTAAATCAGGGTGCAAATACTTGACAACTCACACCTAAATCAAAGTACAAATAACTCACAACTCAAATTACTGGGCACACACTGATAACTTACACCTAAATCAAGGTGCAAATACTTGAGTACTCACACTTATTATCATATGTGATAACTACGGATAGAATAACTCTTCAATTTTCTCTTGATTCATTTTCTAAAGAAACAATACTTCAGCCAAACAAGACAGCATTGTAAAACATAACTAAGACTTAATCAAAACAGTTTAGCATTGAACAGTTTGTTCGCCTAAATAACTCAAGATTTCATGGCTGAAGAAGAAAAGTTTGCAAGACTATTCTACGTAATTATTACAATTATAATAAATCTGCAAAATACTTAGGTATCCGATGGGTAACACCTAAACCAGGGTGCAAATACTTTCCTTGTAGCTGGCAATCACACATATTCTGTCTTAAAATTTCCTTTTTTCAGGTACTATTTTGTGGGCAACATTGGCCTGGCCAAGTATGAGAATGGAGCTCCTTGGCAGAAAATTGGCTTAGTGTTTGCAACATTCAATTCTATTGCCAATCCATTTGTTTACACCATGTTAATGCCAGTTTACAGAAAAAGTTTAATGGCAACGTTTGGTTGTGAGAAAATCATGAAAATGTTGGAAAAACCACAAAAATCCCAGTCTGAAGAATCCATTTCCAGCACACAGACTACTAAGACAGCTTAAAACAATCAAGGATGCTACATTTGATACATAACTAATAAACTAATATAGACTGTACATTCGTTTTTATTACATCAGTTATATTTGCAAAACTGTCAAACATTGTTACGTATATCGTGAAAAGATATTGTGAGACAATTATGTTTCAAGATGAAAATCATCATAAAACAATGCAATAATGTTAAAAATATCAAATAGTGCTGATAGCACAAGTCTTGTGAATCGCAATAAAAATCTAAAATATTATCGAACTACATGAAATAAATAGATTTCACTGGATAAATGATGTTATTGACAAAGACAAGACACCACAATGATGTCATATAAATATTAAACTTTTACAATGAACCTAAATGGGGCAGCTATGTTTTTAAGTTCCATGGGCTACTCCTTAGCTGGATATCACATCAGAAGATACATAGGTGGCATATAGGCAGGATACTTACAATAGAAGTGTGAGAGTGTGTTTTTTCACCGTTCTCGTAAACTGAGACTTTTCGACTACACAATTATTTTTTTATTATTGACTTCATTAATGCCATAAAAGTTAACATTTCATTGTCTTTCATTCTATGAAAGGAAAAAAAAAGCTTGCCAGCTTCGTCATTAAACACAGCCTTCATTGCATACAGTCTGACATAAGTCATTATTTGATGGACAGCACTACAAGAAATTTTACAAATATAAATGAAGTAGCATTCACAGTGAATGGTGAACTGCTATCAATACTTTGTTAGTTTTTATTGTGAAGATTTTGTTCACAAGATACCTGTGAATACTCCTCAACAAGTTTCTCAGCCTTTCCTCCATAAGGGTCATTATTGTGGCCCTTTGGGCTTTAACAATTATATCACTGTGTTGGTTGAGATGAGCAACTGTGTCTGCGAATATGGCAATGACAAAGTTAAGCAATATAATATCACAGATTATGTGTACAGACAGTTTAATGTATATAACAGCTTTTATCAGTTAAATCTTTGAAAAACCTTAGTGCTACAAATTTCTGCCGTTCAGAAATCATTATGACCTGGTTAATGAAAAAGATCAAGGTGAACCTTCCATTCATGTTAGCATGGGCCCTGACCAGACTTTTCCTGATAGGTGTCCATGTATACTCCACAATGGTAGAATCCTCCACTACGACCATGCTAAATCACCATGAAAAGGGAAATTTGACAACTGTATCCAATGAGACTATGTTCGTCGTCCCACGACCAACAAAATTTCAGGGTTTTCTTGCTGGTTACATTGTTATTCACTCAGTGTTTAGCATATTATTTGATGTTTTTGAGACCGTTATCTTCTAGGATAAATGGACCAATTTTGTCACTACACCCTGGGGTATGAAAAATGGAATGGCACATTTGATGTTCTATCAGATACTACTCTCTACAATTTACATCGCGATGACAATTGCTTATTGTAATGAACTTGCATGCTACTTTCACTATCCATTTTTGCCACAAGAAATTCTAAGTTTCCTTTTGCAGCAATTGACAGTTTATTGCCATGGCTTATTATGTTTTTTGTACAGCTACTACCTTATATTGGCCATTATGTGATTATAGTACAACAACTCACTCGTGACTACTTGAAGTTCTGCTTCATTTCGACGATGTTTCAGATGGCGTTCTTCCTAACAATCTATCGATCAAGTCATTCGATTCTGATGAAGTCACTCTCAAATTTTCAGCCATTGGTTTTACACTAAGCTAGCATACTTGGTTCACAGTCTTGTGGTTGGTAACAGTCCACTTGATGCTGTGACGGCATCAAGTCATCCGCTATACGCTTACATGGAGATGCTTATATTCTGCATTTGTCAAGTAATATTGCTTAATTTTGTCATCGCTATATTTTCTGACACTGTTGCACAGTTAAATAGCCACAGTGACATTCTTGTGAGTGCCCAAAGAGCTGCAGTAACTTTCTTGATTGATGAAAGACTGAAGAATCTACCATTAATGAAGAGTTTTCATTGAAATTCACCACTCTGTATAGAATTTAGTACGTGACTTTTTATCAATGTACCTTGACAACTTAATTGAGCTTTTCACCACTTTTTATGGTCCTGTAATGCAACTTGTCTTCTAATGATGATTGATGAATGAGAGGAAGTTTCAATATTATGCATTTTTCCCCCAATGACATTTTTGTAAATGCCCATAGCCACCATGTGTGTCCTTACTGAGGACCATTACAAATCAACCTATCCTGAAAAGTTATACGTTGAAAAAAGCATCTAAGCATCTGATTGTATATGATAAAAAAAGTCGAATCAAGTCTTGTTGGGATTGCCACACACTGTAATACACCTTTGATACAAGGTCAGGTGGACATTTAGCCAACATGAAGCCATCGTCAACATTACGTCAATGTGACATGTTATCTGGATCATTGTCCAATCCTCAGGTTGACGTTCAGCCGATGTGAAACCACTGTGACCAACATTAGGTCAATGTCAAAGTCAATGTCAAGCCAAGGTGACATGTTATCTGGATCATTGTTTGTTCAATCGTCATCATATACCACCATATAAAAATCTTTTGAATGATATCCGTTCTGGACACTACATGCACATTTACAGTATTAACTTAGGTTCAAGTCAAACCTGCAAGCCCATGTAGATAATACTAAGTAATACTAACAGAACCAGAAAAATCTTGACATGCAGTCAATGTTATTCGACTTAACGAGCACTAACATTATCTTCAGACTGTGAAACCAACATCCAACGTTGTGAAATAAATTCAAATAATGTTTATTATATATCCACAATTATTTGAGTACAACATCAAATTTTCCATACGCCAAATAGCTTCAGCTATCATTCAGTGGCTTTGACATATTTACCAATTTTAATGTAATGTGATCCATATAATTAATTGATCTAGCATTACATAAAAGCTCCTATTCTCAGAATTTGCCTTTCATCAAATAAATATTGATGACAAACACTGAATTCTCAGGATAAACACCATTAGTCATTAATGGTTGCAATGTTTAAACATCTGAGCTTTTAGCATTTCACATCATCGCAAACAGAGTAAACACCAAATCATGCTTTTACGCTGGTGCGCTTGAATGATAAATAGTTCACTTTGATCAACAGACACAGCCTGATAGGTTGCTGTGAGAATTAACACACATTTTTATGGATCTTTGTTATATTACAGAAGTATCAGAAGCCGACAAATTTTAAACAAACCAGAAATATCCTAAAAATGGCTGACAAGATATGCTTATTTGATCATCATATTCCAAACCGCGAATGGACCAAAGATATAATATCAAATGATGCAGATAGTATAGAAAGAATTCTAAAGAGGAATAGCAACAGCAGAAGACATGATTTACTGCACAAAAAACTAGAGACAGCACAAGAGAGAAAGGAGACAAAACACAACATTGAACTATCAATTTCTTATGCTGCTGCATTTGCTGCATTTGATGTTATCAAAGTGCTATTGGATTATGGTGCAGAGATTGATGCTTGCGACAGTCATGGTAATAATGCATTCATTGTTTAGCCTTACGAAGTTATCTGAGTAGTCATGATGTTGAAAATGACTGTGTCAAAAGCTTTCAATGGATCATGAAAAATATACCACCAATTAAATTTGACACAATGATGAGAACTTCAAATAAAAAAAATTTTAATCCACTGGATTATGCTGCACAATTAGACGCCTGGGATCTGTTTGTGGTTATGTTTGAGACTCGCAAAATTGAGGAGAATGTGTTGGGAGTTTACACACTGAATTGGTATGATGTCACTGATTATGAAGGTGAGCAGAGAAGACCATTCAATATACTCTGCTTTATAGCATTAATGTCAGCAGAGTCATTGCAAAATCCTAGTGCCATAAAGCTATGGCAATCAGATTTAATACAGACATGGCTGAGGAAAAAACTGAATGTAACCTTACCTATTTTAATTATTTGGGCTTTAATAAGATTTGCTCTTGTTAGCGCCCATGTCTTCTACACTTTAGAAGGACCTGCTGTCACAAATTCCACTGAATATAGTAATCAAACTGACACTGTTCTGGAATTCAAGAATCACTCGTGCTCAATACAACAGATATCCATTGCGGTGTACATTATAATCCATGCTACAATAGGAATTATCTTTGATATAGTAGAAAATATGTCTAAGTGGAAGTTATGGGAAAACATGACATCAACTCCAAGAGGCATGAAGAATGGAATAATAATAAAGACAAGGTTCTGTTGGAGGTTTAAATGAACCAAATTCATGTCATTGATGAGATAGTAACTGAAAAGTTATAAAGTGTTTCATGGCCCTCGAAACCTTCGTTTCTGTACTGTTGTTGCTGCCTTCTAGGTCCTTCTAAAGTGTAGAAGACATGGGCGCTAACAAGAGCAAATCTTATTAAAGCCCAAATAATTAAAATAGGTAAGGTTACATTCAGTTTTTTCCTCAGCCATGTCTGTATTAAATCTGATTGCCATAGCTTTATGGCACTAGGATTTTGCAATGACTCTGCTGACATTAATGCTATAAAGCAGAGTATATTGAATGGTCTTCTCTGCTCACCTTCATAATCAGTGACATCATACCAATTCAGTGTGTAAACTCCCAACACATTCTCCTCAATTTTGCGAGTCTCAAACATAACCACAAACAGATCCCAGGCGTCTAATTGTGCAGCATAATCCAGTGGATTAAAATTTTTTTTATTTGAAGTTCTCATCATTGTGTCAAATTTAATTGGTGGTATATTTTTCATGATCCATTGAAAGCTTTTGACACAGTCATTTTCAACATCATGACTACTCAGATAACTTCGTAAGGCTAAACAATGAATGCATTATTACCATGACTGTCGCAAGCATCAATCTCTGCACCATAATCCAATAGCACTTTGATAACATCAAATGCAGCAAATGCAGCAGCATAAGAAATTGATAGTTCAATGTTGTGTTTTGTCTCCTTTCTCTCTTGTGCTGTCTCTAGTTTTTTGTGCAGTAAATCATGTCTTCTGCTGTTGCTATTCCTCTTTAGAATTCTTTCTATACTATCTGCATCATTTGATATTATATCTTTGGTCCATTCGCGGTTTGGAATATGATGATCAAATAAGCATATCTTGTCAGCCATTTTTAGGATATTTCTGGTTTGTTTAAAATTTGTCGGCTTCTGATACTTCTGTAATATAACAAAGATCCAAAAAAAAATGTGTGTTAATTCTCACAGCAACCTATCAGGCTGTGTCTGTTGATCAAAGTGAACTATTTATCATTCAAGCGCACCAGCGTAAAAGCATGATTTGGTGTTTACTCTGTTTGCGATGATGTGAAATGCTAAAAGCTCAGATGTTTAAACATTGCAACCATTAATGACTAATGGTGTTTATCCTGAGAATTCAGTGTTTGTCATCAATATTTATTTGATGAAAGGCAAATTCTGAGAATAGGAGCTTTTATGTAATGCTAGATCAATTAATTATATGGATCACATTACATTAAAATTGGTAAATATGTCAAAGCCACTGAATGATAGCTGAAGCTATTTGGCGTATGGAAAATTTGATGTTGTACTCAAATAATTGTGGATATATAATAAACATTATTTGAATTTATTTCACAACGTTGGATGTTGGTTTCACAGTCTGAAGATAATGTTAGTGCTCGTTAAGTCGAATAACATTGACTGCATGTCAAGATTTTTCTGGTTCTGTTAGTATTACTTAGTATTATCTACATGGGCTTGCAGGTTTGACTTGAACCTAAGTTAATACTGTAAATGTGCATGTAGTGTCCAGAACGGATATCATTCAAAAGATTTTTATATGGTGGTATATGATGACGATTGAACAAACAATGATCCAGATAACATGTCACCTTGGCTTGACATTGACTTTGACATTGACCTAATGTTGGTCACAGTGGTTTCACATCGGCTGAACGTCAACCTGAGGATTGGACAATGATCCAGATAACATGTCACATTGACGTAATGTTGACGATGGCTTCATGTTGGCTAAATGTCCACCTGACCTTGTATCAAAGGTGTATTACAGTGTGTGGCAATCCCAACAAGACTTGATTCGACTTTTTTTATCATATACAATCAGATGCTTAGATGCTTTTTTCAACGTATAACTTTTCAGGATAGGTTGATTTGTAATGGTCCTCAGTAAGGACACACATGGTGGCTATGGGCATTTACAAAAATGTCATTGGGGGAAAAATGCATAATATTGAAACTTCCTCTCATTCATCAATCATCATTAGAAGACAAGTTGCATTACAGGACCATAAAAAGTGGTGAAAAGCTCAATTAAGTTGTCAAGGTACATTGATAAAAAGTCACGTACTAAATTCTATACAGAGTGGTGAATTTCAATGAAAACTCTTCATTAATGGTAGATTCTTCAGTCTTTCATCAATCAAGAAAGTTACTGCAGCTCTTTGGGCACTCACAAGAATGTCACTGTGGCTATTTAACTGTGCAACAGTGTCAGAAAATATAGCGATGACAAAATTAAGCAATATTACTTGACAAATGCAGAATATAAGCATCTCCATGTAAGCGTATAGCGGATGACTTGATGCCGTCACAGCATCAAGTGGACTGTTACCAACCACAAGACTGTGAACCAAGTATGCTAGCTTAGTGTAAAACCAATGGCTGAAAATTTGAGAGTGACTTCATCAGAATCGAATGACTTGATCGATAGATTGTTAGGAAGAACGCCATCTGAAACATCGTCGAAATGAAGCAGAACTTCAAGTAGTCACGAGTGAGTTGTTGTACTATAATCACATAATGGCCAATATAAGGTAGTAGCTGTACAAAAAACATAATAAGCCATGGCAATAAACTGTCAATTGCTGCAAAAGGAAACTTAGAATTTCTTGTGGCAAAAATGGATAGTGAAAGTAGCATGCAAGTTCATTACAATAAGCAATTGTCATCGCGATGTAAATTGTAGAGAGTAGTATCTGATAGAACATCAAATGTGCCATTCCATTTTTCATACCCCAGGGTGTAGTGACAAAATTGGTCCATTTATCCTAGAAGATAACGGTCTCAAAAACATCAAATAATATGCTAAACACTGAGTGAATAAAAATGTAACCAGCAAGAAAACCCTGAAATTTTGTTGGTCGTGGGACGACGAACATAGTCTCATTGGATACAGTTGTCAAATTTCCCTTTTCATGGTGATTTAGCATGGTCGTAGTGGAGGATTCTACCATTGTGGAGTATACATGGACACCTATCAGGAAAAGTCTGGTCAGGGCCCATGCTAACATGAATGGAAGGTTCACCTTGATCTTTTTCATTAACCAGGTCATAATGATGTCTGAACGGCAGAAATTTGTAGCACTAAGGTTTTTCAAAGATTTAACTGATAAAAGCTGTTATATACATTAAACTGTCTGTACACATAATCTGTGATATTATATTGCTTAACTTTGTCATTGCCATATTCGCAGACACAGTTGCTCATCTCAACCAACACAGTGATATAATTGTTAAAGCCCAAAGGGCCACAATAATGACCCTTATGGAGGAAAGGCTGAGAAACTTGTTGAGGAGTATTCACAGGTATCTTGTGAACAAAATCTTCACAATAAAAACTAACAAAGTATTGATAGAAGTTCACCATTCACTGTGAATGCTACTTCATTTATATTTGTAAAATTTCTTGTAGTGCTGTCCATCAAATAATGACTTATGTCAGACTGTATGCAATGAAGGCTGTGTTTAATGACGAAGCTGGCAAGCTTTTTTTTTCCTTTCATAGAATGAAAGACAATGAAATGTTAACTTTTATGGCATTAATGAAGTCAATAATAAAAAAATAATTGTGTAGTCGAAAAGTCTCAGTTTACGAGAACGGTGAAAAAACACACTCTCACACTTCTATTGTAAGTATCCTGCCTATATGACACCTATGTATCTTCTGATGTGATATCCAGCTAAGGAGTAGCCCATGGAACTTAAAAACATAGCTGCCCCATTTAGGTTCATTGTAAAAGTTTAATATTTATATGACATCATTGTGGTGTCTTGTCTTTGTCAATAACATCATTTATCCAGTGAAATCTATTTATTTCATGTAGTTCGATAATATTGTAGATTTTTATTGCGATTCACAAGACTTGTGCTATCAGCACTATTTGATATTTTTAACATTATTGCATTGTTTTATGATGATTTTCATCTTGAAACATAATTGTCTCACAATATCTTTTCACGATATACGTAACAATGTTTGACAGTTTTGCAAATATAACTGATGTAATAAAAACGAATGTACAGTCTATATTAGTTTATTAGTTATGTATCAAATGTAGCATCCTTGATTGTTTTAAGCTGTCTTAGTAGTCTGTGTGCTGGAAATGGATTCTTCAGACTGGGATTTTTGTGGTTTTTCCAACATTTTCATGATTTTCTCACAACCAAACGTTGCCATTAAACTTTTTCTGTAAACTGGCATTAACATGGTGTAAACAAATGGATTGGCAATAGAATTGAATGTTGCAAACACTAAGCCAATTTTCTGCCAAGGAGCTCCATTCTCATACTTGGCCAGGCCAATGTTGCCCACAAAATAGTACCTGAAAAAAAGAAATTTTAAGACAGAATATGTGTGATTGCCAGCTACAAGGAAAGTATTTGCACCCTGGTTTAGGTGTTACCCATCGGATACCTAAGTATTTTGCAGATTTATTATAATTGTAATAATTACGTAGAATAGTCTTGCAAACTTTTCTTCTTCAGCCATGAAATCTTGAGTTATTTAGGCGAACAAACTGTTCAATGCTAAACTGTTTTGATTAAGTCTTAGTTATGTTTTACAATGCTGTCTTGTTTGGCTGAAGTATTGTTTCTTTAGAAAATGAATCAAGAGAAAATTGAAGAGTTATTCTATCCGTAGTTATCACATATGATAATAAGTGTGAGTACTCAAGTATTTGCACCTTGATTTAGGTGTAAGTTATCAGTGTGTGCCCAGTAATTTGAGTTGTGAGTTATTTGTACTTTGATTTAGGTGTGAGTTGTCAAGTATTTGCACCCTGATTTAGATGTACCAATTATTGTGGAGCAATCACAAACTTTCAAGGCTCAGCTTCCAATATGTTTATGTAACAGTTCAACTGCACTTATGACTGTTTTCCTATTGTTCTGAGCGGGCATTAACTCCCTCCTGAGTGCAAACCAAATTTGTTTTGCATAATAATGGCATTAAAACAAAACAAACAATCAAACAAATGAGATATGCATAATGGAGTATTCAGTGTTAGTCACTGGTTACGTTTCAGATAAGGAGTGTCAATTACCACAAAAATCTATATCCTTTCCAATCCATCTGTGCCGTTTAAATTATGAGATTCCACTGTAGTTTGACTTACCATATATCCCAGCCGAATGCAATGAGGAATATAACGGTAACCACTATTGCTGTCTTTGTCAATTCCGTAGTGGCAGAGTCGATGACACGACTGGTTGCTAAGTTGCTTTGTTGTTGTCTCTTCCGGAATGCCAACACCACAAAACCATACAACAAAAAGAACAGCAAGCCTGGAATGCCCCAATAGGTGAATAGGGTGCTGATAGAGAATGCAATGAAGAACTTCTCACCAGCTTTTCCCTTTATTAAAGAACCATACACACATGTGCCCTGGTCTGTCACAAATGACTGAAATGAAACATTATCAGATTTATCATTATGTGGATTAAATGTCATCTGGGGGTGCTATTTAATTTTACTGTTTTTACCAGCCACATGAATTAATATATTCAATGTAACAAAATATTTCTAGAATCTTACTTGCAAATAAGCCCCAGTAGTGACAATTATGGAGAGAGGATACCCAATGAGGATTGTCAAGTAAGCTTTCTTTTTGGTGAAATCTTGATGTTGGAATGGATGACAAACTGCCAAGTATCTCTCGTAAGCAATAATGACAAGATTCCAGACAGACACCCACATTGTACCCCAGTATATGGCCTGGCCTTGAGTAAGAAATTATGAAATAAAATGTACAATTCAGAATAGAACATATCATAGGAAGAGAATGTATCACAATTTAGAATTAAATGTATGGAAGGAAATTGGTATCTGTCAGCAATTTTAGCAAACTGGGACTATTTTAGGTGCTGTGTATCACACATGAACTAGTTTAGTTTGGAATCTATGTAAAGCTACTAAATGATTGTTTCTAAAAATTGAATTTTCCCTTGGTTACAGCATTTCTATACCACCATCTCCATGTGAACTTATCAAAGAAACTTATTTCTTGGTCATATTTTATCATAAGCATCATGCAGTGGCACAACATTTGTTATGGACGCAGAGAAACAGCAGATAAATACAATGGAGAAAATGCAAGTTATTTCTTTCCAAGAAGTGTTTCTTTCAGCAAGATGGTTTGGATTTGAATTTGGTCCATTTTGTGCTGCTCCATGCCAATTGTGGCAAAATATGACAGAAAAGACAGATGGTTTTTATTTTGACTCCTACTATAATCATGATAATAGAAAATATGTACACTCACCATGCCATGCCTGACATATTATAGTATCAAGAATATAAACCCTAGGGAGCGACATAGAGGGCAGCACCATCAAAAGGGCGCCAAATGCGCAAGCCCACATGTCAATAAATGACTGGTGTTTTAGTAATAGTAATACAACAGGCTGAAAGCAATATTAGAATAAATAAACAATTTTAAGAAAGATATAACCAATTCAGCATTATCCTGCAACATACAAATGAGTGTCATCAATCAATAATGACCCAGCCAATCAGAAACTGGTCTGTGCTGACAAATTAAATGTCGAGAGTCTTTATGCAACTAATTTCTGTATTTCATCCATCACAGTAACCAAAAAGTAAAATTTTTACTATTCAATACCCTCTGAGACTGTACGTCTTAGATGACATGAAGCTAAACAAAACATTGTTAAATATTATCACGTAGAGGCATATGGCGAAATATGGCATTAAGGTTATTATTATTTTATTATTTATGCTATTTGTATAGTGCAACAATTATTAAAAAATTCTAGTGCACTTTTCTTGTAAATCAATAAAATAGAGATGAAATAGATAACAGTTAAATTGAATACATTAAAATTAATCACAAAAAGCTCTTTTAAAAAGGAAAGGCTTTATAGCTCTCTTAATAGCAAAATGGTCAACAGTCCTCATGGCACATCGCAATTCATTCCACAAGCTTGGACATGCAACACTTAAAGCCCGATAGGCAAAAGTAGCTTTCTTTGTGAAGGGTACATTTAGTGTCAGTTGCACATGACTAGAACTTGTGTTTTGGTTGAACTGCCTTAGCTGAGACTAGATTTGTGAGATACTCAGGTGCTCTGTTGTGTAGGTGCTTGTGAACCAAACACAAAAGTTAGAAATTGATTCGTTCCTTAATAGGTGTTCAATGCAAGTTACGTATATAGTGTTTGTATAGTATCATTACAACGGTATTGGCATTTGCATGTAGTAAGTTGTAGAGAAGATTTCAAGAATAAACTTAGGAAAGACTATAAGTATAATATGATAGATTTACTGGAAAATTCTTTGATTTCAAATTTAGAGAATGCTTGGTACACGGCTTAAGTTAGCGTTGCATATTTGCACTCTCCAATGAATTGGAAGATGCTTAATTGTTATGAATTTTGCCTGGCTGACATAGCTGCACAGAGGGGATCTCCATCTACCCAAGCCTAGCATCTAGATGTTGCCCTTCATGCAAAGTTTATCAGCCTCAATAGGTCTATATTGTTTTAGGAGAAAAACAGAAAACCAATACATACCTGGAATGATTTACCATTTTTGATTAAAGTAATTAATGAAACGAGGTTGGCAATAGAGCCAATTATAGTTAAAGCTAGCTGGAGGTTGTCCATAGGTTTAGCCCATGAAGGGAGTGGTGTTGTTGAAACAGGATCCATTGGTGATGTCATATCCATTGTTCCAGATGAGGCCTCTTCTGTGGTGATCTCCATGGTTACAGCGTTAGGGAAAAAGGTCTCTGCTGAAAATCAAGATAGAACAAAAAAATTACTAAATCATGTCAATAAATATCACTACATTATAGGACTTATCATCTCATCATTACATCTGCTTCTGGCAGCTGGTCATGCAGGCTGACTAAGCGTCTGACCCAGTATAGATATTGACATGGAGTCCATGTGGAAAACTTGTCTTAGTTGAATATTTGGGTATCCCTAATTTTGGCACAATTTATCCACCAAAATTATACTAGGTTATGCCCACCAAATCTTCCAAATCTACACGTAGTACACCCATTAGGATATCCTTGGTTTTTGCTACTAAGAAACTGCATTTTAAATTAATTAATATGATGATGTTGATAATGATGATTCCATTATGTTTCAATTGTGAATTTTAATTTCAACATTTCAGTGCATGCAGATAAAACCATAGAAATGCTACTCACACTGCCAAAGCTGTATTCTTCTGAGAGACTGTCATTCTTCTATTGGTCGTCTTTATATATCTCAAGCCACCCTCAGTGCGCCAATGAACATTCCATATATTTGCATAAGCCAAAATGTTACGATACATGTAATTCATAATTTATTGCGCTGCATTATTTAGCCAAAAATCGTTGCAATTAATATGTTTGATGTAAGATGATCAAAGACAACGAACATTAAAGACAACTAAATATATGATGTGCTAAAAAACTTAATTAATGCCTAGATTAATTTCATTAGACGCTTTCATCAATGATCCAAAAGTATCATTTTCTGATAAGCACTGCCAGAAAGTGCTAATTAGTTTTTGATCAGCTTGAGACATTTGATGTCATTATTTTACCACACCTATGTAATTAATTTCATCAAGCTCTCAAATGCATTATTGAAAATGCTTAGTTGTAATAGCATGTGAATTTCATCTAAAAAATGAAATGAACTAAAAATAATATAGTTTAGTTACTCCATCAGTTGCTCTCTTTATTTACATAATTGTTTTCTGAACTTCATCTCATGCATCTCATTCCTTAAACTTTTTCATATAGCTACTGGTCTCAAAATAACTTTAATTTAAGTTCTGAGACCACTAGTCATCATTATTGTTGTAAATAACTTGTATTTTGTCAATTATAATAATAAAGTATCATACATATAAAAAAACATTGAGTTACCTTTTCATTTCAAAGTAAGGATAGGGTTCTGTAGGCAAGTATTTTAAGTTTCTTAATGCCAACTCTGTGCAAATTCTGGGGCAACCAAAATACTTTACCTGTGGGTAAATGTCTAGAATGTTTGCTTTACTTGTGTAACAATTGTAATGTCTCTGAGAGGAGAGTGGCCCACCCAGGAATCGAAACCTGGGACCTCACGCACGGGAAGCGAAAACATTCACCATTACATCGAAGTCACTCCCTGGTGCTAGGGTAAACTGCTAACACCATTACATTTGTTTGTCTAAAGTAGAAGACACTACCTATGACTCAGATTCAAAATATTTATTTGGAATGAATAACACATGTAAATAATTTTTAAAAATAAAATAATTAAAAAAACCCAGAAAAATAAATAGCAAAGGAGCCATCTCTTAAGTTACACAGTAAACACTCAGACACAACTCACATACAATAATGTCTAAAACGTTTGCATTCCTTGTTTATTTAAATTTATATTAATGCATTCTGAGCAATATGTTTTCAGAGGAATCAATGGAAACAGTGCAATGTGCACATGTGAGGGCAGGCTTTTATGTGTATACAGGCATAGAAAATGCCAAGTTATTAGTTGTGTGTTGTTTTCAGAATAACAGCCTCATTATGCATTACCATATATAACCATAATATACTTGCAAACCCTGCCAAATTGGCTGGTTTGCCACCAAATTTTGCGTCCTACCTTTTGATGAATTCAAGAACCCACGTTGTCTTGATTTCAAAAACTAAATTGGTAAATATTGCTGTAATTTACTACATCGACGTTTGTTGACATTTTAGCTAATTATTCATTGCAACGTAATGCAGAGTGCTCTCTTGATCTGCCAATACATAATATGTAAATTTGTGAATTTTTTTTTATAATAGATGAACATGTTTGTTGAATAATATTAATTGTTTATGAAATATGTATTGTGCAGGAAATAAAGTGTCTTGAGTCTTGAAACAATTCTGACCTTAATATTTCATAAAATGACATTGAAATCGCAAATCGGCCACCCTCTTCATTACGTTGCAATGGACAATGAGCTAAAATGTAAACAAAGTTAATGAAGTAAATTCCGATATTTATTAATTCAGCTCAATCTAGACAATGTGGTTCTTGAATTTGACAGTTCGAAGCATTTCTTCCATTTGGATAGCTTTTTAGTGCTACAATGCCCTGGTCTATTATTTAGGTTGCTGAATGCTGACACCAATAAATAGGCCTAAATGAAATTGCCTGAACTCACAAGTTAAATTATTTCCATTTTTCATCATGCAAATTCATTGTTTGTTCTTTTTTGCATGACTGAGAAAGGCTCTCAAGAGGGCAACTGTTTCTCATGACAAAACAATTAACCATGCAGGAATGAAATCATACATTTAGGAATTGTTACTTTTTTTTGTGGACATTTCAGTTGTGGACGTTTTGGTTTTCGGAAATTCTATAGGCTCTGCAAGTTACGATTCGTACATGCGAAAAATCGCGCGAATCGCGCTATCAGCAGCAGCTTTGGCACCAAGCACCCAGTGTAGTGCATTAGCGTGGCATAAGAATGCCTTAATAATGGACTTATTACAAACATTTAGTGATAAATAAACACCAAAATAGTTCGGACAGTCATGCCTAAGTATGTTTAAAGTGTTGTCAGAGGAAAATGAGGCAGAATTTCCCTCAAATCACGGAGGATTATGAGTGAAGTGAGCGACGGCCGTTTGTTTACATTTTTCCACTGACCATTAACTAAATATCTAGCTGGCATTTTGGACCATTTGTGATTTTCGGGAATAGTTTAGGATGCCCTTGTGCCACAACAGTTGAAATTATTGATTTACATTATTTAACGAGTTATCCACCTTTGTTCTGACCAACCCTATTCATTACTATGGCGCTCAGCCTGGCTTTGGTTCCAGAAGTAGCCATTTTCTGCTCACCAACGCTGAAGAGTCAGTTCACGCTTGCAGAGCCTATTGAGCATTCCCAATATCAGTATAAGGCATATTGACAAATTTGACGAAGCAGACAAATTTGCTTACCAAGCAACAATATCACGTAAGACTTGTTGACAAATAAGTGTTCTGGGTATGGTAAGCATGAATGGATTTTGCCAAACTAATATAACCTGCCAGTTTAGCTAATTTGGCAGTAAAGTGCTAGTGGAATTAATTGGGGAATAAAAGGAAAACCACACCCTCGAAACAGTTCCGCGACTCGAGCTGACATCATGTAAATGCAGGACTCCCATTGGCTGAACTCGGGACTTCTACCAATGAGAGTCCTAAATTCTGCTCTGCCGTTAGGTTACTATTAAATTGGCTTTAATTAAACAATACGAAGTCAGGTATGACCAAATATAGGACTGAGGAGTCATGGTGGTGTTTGTATACAGCATAAGCATTGGACAAAATGTTATAAACTCAGGCTATATTTTGCAGAAACATTCAAATTATGCAGGCTGGATCTACTTTTTATTTTATTTGGTATTTTGGTTATTTGGTATTTTTCTGGTTAAAGCTGCATTGTCCGACGGTTTTAAGGCCCTGCTCTGCCCTACTCCAGTGTTGCTTGATGTTTTTGAAAGTCAATCTCATCAGTCTAAGCATAGTTATGATTATAGGGTGGCCCTCACTTAGTATTTAATACTAATGGAACATGATGTTGTACATTTTATGAGTACATACAATTGGTTTCATTAAAAACGGCCCGTCGAATTGAAACTAGACAAAGCTGTCATAGCTGGCTACTCAAAACCGGATCTAAAAGTACATATTTATGATATATTAGATTAATTTCTTATATTTACCAAGGTTTATATTGATCTGGGGATAGATCTTAGCCAATTATTAGAGCTCTATAGAAGTGGACAGAAGCAGCTGGCTTTAGTCGCTACAGACAGCTAGAATAAACCGTATGTTATGAAACTAACTGTACAACCCCTTTGAATAAGTTGTACAGGAGTGGACAAAAAGGTTGTTCACAACTGATATGACATCACAGGCTGGGTAATTGGCCCCCTTAAAAGGGAAGGAAAGAATGGGGTGGTACTAATTGAAATTCAATCTCAGAATTGTTATGGGATTGTCGTCACTGCATTTCCTCATTATGACACATGATGTTAAATATTTTATGAGAACATAACACCCCTTTGGATAAGTTGCCAAGTTAACACAATATTTGATACTGGTAACATTTGTATAGAACAAAGAATCTGCAAAACACCTCAGTTACAAAAATAGAAAGAGTAGGACATTGTATATTACTTCAAAGCATTACAAGCTCTTTTAAAGTAACAGAGAATATATTGTTATCTTGTTTGTGGTCATTATGAAGAAGGTTGCGTCCTGGTGAAGTACATTGTATATTACTTCAAAGCATGTAGTAACAGAGAATAGGCCTAGGCACAGTCATTTTGCCTAAAAAGCTTGGCTACATTTTCTGTAAAAACTAAACAAAAAGAAAACCAATGAATACTATATTTGTATTGCATGGAATATCTTTGTATTGTGAGACTATTATAAAAAAATGAAAACTTCTAAATGCGCATTATGTAAAAACCGGGATTGTCAAGTTTAACCCTTTTTTGCCCTGCCTTCTGTGTTTCTTTTGTGTTTTATCATGTTTTATCGTGTTCCTTTACCCCTTGTTTTGTTTTGTCTTCTTGTATCTTTCGATTCCTTAGGGATTCTTCTTTCATTCCTTGGATACTGTTTTCTTTGGATATGTTATAAATATATGCTAAATGTTTCAGTTTGTTCCAGAAAAAGTTTTAAATTCCAAGTTGTATTGTACAATGTCTGAGTGGTTTAGGGACATTCACTTTTTGGGTGCTAGATATATAGCATGTGAGTTTCATCTTATAGACTCAGTTGATTTTATCCCCGTTTCAACTATATTGGTTTACATATGTATTTTTGGATAGTACTTTAAATTAATTGATTTCAACCTTTTGTCTCTATTTATCACCATCTGTGTTGATTTCTATGAAAAGCAAGGCGCTTATATAATTTAATACATATACTTTGATTAAATATTTTTTGTTGGGCAGCCCTTCAGTAGTTAGAAGGGTTGCCCAGCTCTTAATCTTTCATTGTTGTGAATATTTTTGTTTTGTTTTTGTATTCACAGGGATCTTAATAAATGATTTCTGAATTTGAGAATCTCCTGCTGGTGCTAGAAGTCGAATTATCACTATTCAATTCCATTCAATTTTAAATTCAATATTATTGGCTCATCAAAAAAAGAATTGACATGGAGCTAACACATGCAATGAAATATTCAACAAATATCATATCTAATAATATTTTCTATGACATATATACAATGTAATATAGTAAATGATTCATATACTATGTATTGATATATTAAAATACATATATATTTATGGTATACTCTGCAAAACATATATACATTGTTATGTAATAAATAAGTCACATATCATGTATTCATATAGTGAAATACTTATTTATGTAAATATGCATCGCATTTATACTCAATATTTATAAAGATAGACAAACAAAATGAGATCCAATCAGACTAAACAGAGACACTCAGTATAGACAGAAATTCTACATACTGGTCCCTCCAAAGTCAAACTTCTGTGTCGGTCAAAAACACAGTCATCATCCTGCTCACAGTTTGCTCTACTTTTGCCATCTTAACTCTGCCATTTGGAGTCGACTACATCTATGATCAGGATTCATTCTTAAACCGGCCATACAAGGTATTTTTCAACAGTTTGCTTTTCCTCAACCAAGGAACCAACTTCATCCTATACTGTTGCACTTCAAAGATGTTTCGTGATAAGCTGAAGAGGATGTTTCAAGTCATGCCAAATGATGTGGTCTCCAGCATTGCTACCTAATTCCTCAGTCCCCAGAAAGAACAGTGTCACTTTGCATTATGGGCAACATCTAGATGCTTGGCTTGGGTGAACAGAGGACCCTCCAGATCACCTTGTGGTACCCTTGCCTGCCAATGGAGACTGATCACCTTTGCTGAGGCACCAGACCAAACCAGTTACAGTCTAGAATGCCGCATAAAGTGGCAGGAGGAAGACTACAGAAGCGGGTTAGTGATTGTGGTGTTCAGGTGTACTGTATAACTAAATATCCGTGCATTAGTTGGTTGGTTCTGCACGATTCTCACAACACATGAAGTCGAAGCTTTGATCAGGCAAGATCATTTAAGTGATTTAAAGTCATGAACAGTGGAAGGACCTCCTAATACCAACTGTCTAGTGAGGCTACCTCACTAATAAGACCATCCTTCTGTTGAGACTACCTCACATGCAAGATTGCCTCACTATGGTGGCTGAATGGCACATGTTTCAAGAACTTAGTTGGTGAAATCATTACACTTTCTTTACCTTCTCTGGCTTCTATCTCACTTAATCTTTGGCCTGTTTATGATCCGACATAACTAAGACCTAATCAAAACAGTTTGTTTGACTAAATCACTCATGATGTCACGGAGTAAGTTTGAAAGACTATTCTACGTAATTATTACAACGATAATAAATCGAGCTGCAAAATACTTGACATTAGGCATCCGTTCGGTTACACCTAAATTAGGTTTAAAGTACTTTCTTTGTAGCTGGCAACCATCCAGATTTTCACAGAGAGGTTAACAAATTAAAATGCATAGCGGGGACCACTGAATTTTGTAATATTTTTTAATTAAAATGAACTAGGCCCTAAATCCGCCACTGATATTCTGTCTAAAAATATAATACCTTCTTTTTCAGGTAATATTTTGTGGGGAACATTGGGCTTGCCAAGTATGAGAATGGACCCCTTGGCAGAAAATTGGATTGGTGTTTGCAACATTCAATTCTATTGCCAATCCATTTGTTTACACCATGTTAATGCCAGTTTATAGAAAAAGTTTAATGGCAACATTTGGGTATGAGAAAATCATGAAAATTTTGGAAAAACCATAAAAACCCCAATCTGAAGAATCCATTTCCAGCACAAAGACTACTAAGACAGCTTAAAACAATCAAGGATGCTACATTTGATACATAACTAATAAACTAATATAGACTTTACATTCGTTTTTATTAAGTCAGTTACATTTATTGTGAAAAGATATTGTGAAACAATTATGTTTCAAGAGATAATAGACTTGAAAATCATCATAAAACAATTGCATGAATGCAATAAAGTTAAAAATATAAAATAGTGCTGATAGCACAAGTCCTGTGAATCGCAATAAAAATCTACAATATTATCGAACTACATGAAAAAAAAAAATATTTCACTGGATAAATGATGTTATTGACAAAGACAAGACACCACAATGATGTCATATAAATATCAAACTTTGAACCATAAATGGGGCGGCTGTATTTTTAAGTTCCATGAGCTACTCCTTAGCTGGATATCACATCAGAAGATACATAGGTGGCATATAGGCAGGATACTTACAATAGAAGTGTGAGAGTGTGTTTTTTCACCTTTCTCGTAAACTGAGATTTTTTGACTACACAACAGTTATTTTTTTATTATTGACTTCATTAATGCCATAGAAGCATTGTTGCTGCAGCCTTTATTCATTAACCTACACGATCCCGAAATTCATTGCATACAGTCTGACATAAGTGATTTATTTGATGGACAGCACTACAGCAAGATTACACATATATAAGAAGTAGTATGCCCACATATAACCATTCACAGTGAATGGTGAACTTCTATCAGTACTTTGTTATTTTTTATTATGAAGATTTTGTTCACAAGATACCTGTGAATACTCCTCACAATTGGTAAGTTTCTCAGCCTTTCCTCCATAAGGGTCATTATTGTGGCCCTTTGGGCATTAACAATTATATCACTGTGTTGGTTGAGATGAGCAACTGTGTCTGCGAATATGGCAATGACAAAGTTAAGCAATATAATTTCACAGATTATGTGCACAGACATCTCTAAAATGGCATAAAATGGATTTTCAGTTACAGATTCAATATCTACTGGACTGTTTCCAACAATTAAACTGTAATTTAAATACATTAGCTTAATGATTCCTAATGGCTGGAATTTTGAAAAGACAGTAAACAGAATAGAACGACTAGATCGTACTATGGTAAGCCAGAAAGCCATCTCAAACACAAATGAAATAAAACAGAACAGAACAAAGTTGCAGGCGAGTCGCTGAATAATAATGACGTAATGGCCAACATATGGCAAAGTTTGAATGAAAAACATTATCAGCCATGGTAGTAGGACATCAATGCTTAAAAGAAAGTATTGTTGGATTTGTGGAGGTAAGAATGGTGAGGCAAAGCACTTGGCTAGTTCATTGCTGTATGCTATCATCATGATTACATACAATGTTGCAAGCAATAGCTTGTAAAATCCAATATGAGTGATGCCATTTTTCTTGCCTGCAGGCACAGCAACTATTGCACTCCATTTTTTCCACAACAGACTGACTTCTACTATATCGAATAACAAACCAATAAAAGCATGACTGAAAATATACATTGCAACAATACAATGTAGAGCAGTGGCATGGGTATCCACAACACAGACCTCTGTGTCCATCAATGTCTGATTGAGTCTTTCAGGAGAACAGGAAAATGGTCCTTCTAAAGTGTAATATATATGGGCGCTAATAAGAAGGAATCTCGTAAGGGCCCACATTATCAGGAATGGTAAATTGACCATGATTTTCTTCATCAACCATGTCACTATAATGCCTGAGCGAAAGAACCTTGTTGCACTGTCATTCTGTAAAGATTCTGCAGACATGAATGCAGTTAAATATAGTAAACTGTAAGGTCTTCTGTTCTCGCCTTCATACTCAGTGACATCAAAATAACTAGTTTGATAAACTCCTGACAGTTTCTCTTCAACTTTACATATCTCAAACATAGCCATAAACAAATCCCAGGTGTCTAACTGTGCAGCATACTCAAGTGGATTTAGATTTTGCTCATTTGAAGTTTTTATCATCTCTTCAAATACATTTGGTGGTACAGTTTTCATGATCCATTGAAAGCTTTTGATACAGACATATTCAGCCTCCTGCCCACTCAAATGACCTCTAAGGACCAAACAATGTAGTGCATTGTTACCATGACTGTCGCAAACATCAATCCCAGCACCATAATCCAATAGCACTTTGATAACATCAAATGCAGCAAATGCCACAGCATAGCAAATTGACAGTTCAATGTTATATTCTGCATTTTGGTTTCTAAACTTTTTATCATGTGAATCAGTGTGCGTGTCTAGTTTCCTGTGCAGTAGTTTATGTCTTCTGGCTTTGCTAGTCCTCTGCAAAATTTGTTCAACGACTTCATCATTATTTGACATGATAGCCTTAATCCAATCATGGTCTGTGTAAAATTCAAAATATTCCAGTGTCATGGCCGTTTAAGATCCTATGTTAACTGACCAAATTGAATGAAATAACAATGCCACAACAGTTCGGTTACACAGGAAAGCTAAGCATGATGGCAATAAAATACGGCTTCTGGCAATCTACCTGTTCACGAGAGGTTTACAAACAATAGCTGCACGCGTTATCAATTAATGTCTAATGGGATATTTTTTATGATTCAGTCAAATGAGATGACGGTCACGTTCGCAAGGAATGAAATAAGTGCATTCAGCAACTCCGTTAAAAGCCTCTACTGGGAGAGGTAGTAATGTTAATTAATGACTGTCCTGGTGACTCACGTACACAATATACTGACATCCATTGAAAGGAAACAGGTGGATTTTCTAATCCCATAAAGACATCCATGATTTGTAGTAGAATGTTGGCAATGACTGTAAAACATTGCATGATATAGATTTAAACTCATTCGTATAAAAATTGATGGACTCGTCAAATCCTCTTCGGCAATGTATTTCAGCAAGTTTTCCAACAATTTGAAAGCAAAAGATTTGAGAAAAAGAAATGTTATCTAATCTTAGACTAAAGTTATGAGTATGCAGGTAAATGGTTTCACATTTTGGAGACCTTCCTAGACTACTCTTAACACAGTTTAAATGTGAAGGTTCAAATGATTGGCTGTCTCGAGCAGTGCTGAACACACCTGATCCAACTTTCTTGCTGTTTTCTTGCTGTCGTCTTATTTTTTTTTGTCTTCAATGTGTTTTACACCACAAGCTATCCACCTTTACATGCTTTATAATATGGGTAACCTCAAATGTTGGGCTTACACTAAGGCATTTATATGTAAGGAACAATAGTGGACTTACACGTATGCATTGATGTACCAGTTTCCCACTGTGAGGCAGCGTCACAGATACAAGGGGCGCTGTTGCATCACAGGACTGGTGTTTGTTTTATTGATGATGCCATCTAGTATTGTACATTGGCAACTTCACATATTTCCATTTGCACATAATCGTGCCTCCTCCACTGGAGAGCAATCTTGTGACATCACCAATGTGAAAGTCCTCTTTTTTAGAAATATTTCTATATATATATATATATATTATATATACTATTGTAGGTATAAGAACAGAAGCACAAACAAGCATTATACATTTTATTGAACAAGCGACCAGATTGCTTTGCTGCATCGTGTATAAAAACAATAATTTTGGGCCTGTAGTAAATGATATACTAATATGTGTACAGATGTGGACTACACACTTATGTTCCTAATGGATTCCATTAATTCATTAGCTCATGTGCAAGAATAAAAGCGTTTTATTAATAAATTATTCAGATCATTGCTTGTAACAATAATTGACTGTATTTGTCAGTCAAGCTGTGTAGATACACCTCATAACTTGTCGGAAACCTACGACACAACAGGAAAATATTATAAATATTAAAAAGACATGGAATGCTACACCCAGTGCAGGGATAAAGATTGGATCGAAGCTCTAATATCCAATGATGTGGAAAAAGTGACCAAAGTTTTAAAATGGTGCAATAAATCAAGAAGACATGACCTTTTGCACAGTTCATTGTGTACTAAGTCTGACACGAGCGATGAAATATTTAAACAACAGGTAAAGGAACATAACATTGAACTATCGATTTGCTATGCTGTGGCATTTGCTGCATTTGATGTTGTCAAAGTGCTGTTGGATTATGGTGCAGAGATTGATGCTTACGATAGTCATGGTAATAATGCACTACATTGTTTAGCCTTACGGAGTCATTTAAGTGGACATGAGGTTGAAAATGATTGTGTGAAAAGTTTTCACTGGATCATGAAAAATGTATCAACTGATACTGTAAATGACATGCTGAAGACTTCAAATAAAAGGAACTTTAATCCCCTGGAATATGCAGGACAGTTAGATGCTTGGAAACTTTTTCCGCTCATGTTTGACTCACTAATGATTGAAGAAAACCACACTGGTGTACATCGCACTAAAGTTTATGACGTCACTGATTATGAAAGTGAGAACAGAAGAGTATACAGTTTAATGTTTATAACAGCTTTTATGTCAGTTGAATCTTTGCGGAACCTTAGTGCTACAAATTTCTACCGTTCAGACATCATTATGACCTGGTTAATGAAAAAGATCAAGGTGAACCTTCCATTCATGTTAGCATGGGCCCTGACCAGACTTTTCCTGATAGGTGTCCATGTATACTACACAATGGCAGAATCCTCCACTACAACCATGCTAAATGACCATGAAAAGGGAAATTCAACAAATGTAAACAATGAGACTATGTTCGTCGTCCCACGACCATCAATAATTCAGGGTTTTCTTGCTGGTTACATTGTTATTCACTCAGTGTTTGGCATATTATTTGATGTTTTTGAGACCATTATCTTCTGGGATAAATGGATTAATTTTGTCATTACACCCAGGGGTATGAAAAATGGAATGGCACATTTGGTGTTCTATCAGATACTACTCTTTGCAATTTACATTGCCATGACAATTGCTTATTGTAATGAACTTGCATGCTACTTTCACTATCCATTTTTGCCACAATATATTCTAAGTTTCCTTTTTGCAGCAATTGACTGTTTATTGCCATGGCTTATTATGTTTTTCGTACAGCTACTACCTTATATTGGTCATTACGTGATTATAGTACAACAACTCGCTCGTGATTACTTGAAGTTCTGCTTTATTTCGGCGATGTTTGAGATGGCGTTCTGGCTAACAATCTATCGATCAAGTCATTCAATTCTGATGAAACCATTCTCAAAGTTTCAGCCATTGGATTTCACTAAGCTAGCATACTTGGTTCACAGTCTTGTGGTTGGTAACAGTCCACTTGATGCTGTGACGGCATCAAGTCATCCGCTATACGCTTACATGGAGATGCTTATCTTCGGCATTTGTCAAGTGATATTGCTAAACTTTGTCATTGCTATATTTTCTGACACTGTTGCACAGTTAAATAGCCACAGTGACATTCTTGTTAGTGCCCAAAGAGCTGCAGTAATTTTCTTGATTGAAGAAAGACTGAGGAAACTACCGTTAATGAAAAGCATCTACAAATTCCTTGTGAAAAGGCACTTTAAAACTAAAAAAGGAAGAGTTTTCATTGAAATTCACCACTCTATATAGAATTTAGTACGTTACCTTTTATCAATGTACCTCGACAACTTAATTTGAGCTTTTCACCACTATTTATGGTCCTGTAATGCAACTTGTCTTCTAATGATGATTGATGAATAAGAGGAAGTTTCAATATAATAAATAATTGTGCATTTTCCCCCCAATGACCTTTTTGTAAATGCCCATAGGGCCGCCATGTGTCTCCTTACTCAGGACCAAGACAAATCAACTTCTGCTGAAAAGTTTGTATTTGAAAAAAAGCATCTGAGCATCTTACAGAAATGAACTTGCTAAATGTTTTACTGCACCATTTCCATTAATTAGAAATACAAAATTACCTTTTATTGACATCTTGCTACCATGGTTATTTTATCCAAATGTTACCCTACATCGCTCACTATGTTATCATAGTTCAACGACTCGCTCGAGACTTAATACAATTCTGCTTTGTATCATTGCTGTTTCAAGCTGCATTTTGGCTAACACTGCTTCGATCAACTCACTCTGTTCTGAAAGATGCTTTTCCTGAATTTTTACCACTCAATTTTAATGATGGTCTATACCTGATTAACCGTGTTACAAGTGGAAACTCTCATGTTGATGCATTGACTGCTACAAAGAGTCCGTTCTACATATATTTTGAAATGCTAAGCCAAATAATCGGAAATACTATACTATTTAACTTAGTCATAGCTATATTTTCTGATACAGTTGCACATCTTAATAACTACAGTGACATCTATGTATATGCGCAAAGGACTGCTGTGTGTGTCACTGTTGAAAATCGTATGAGAAATCTACCTCTGCTGAAAATCTTTTATCACTACATGATAAAGAAAAACTTCATAGTTGAGAAAGAAAAGGTGCTGTTGGAGGTTTGCCAAACGTAAAAATTTGGTGCGCAAACAGAAACCCACCTGAAAGAGGTATCAGGCAAAACAATTTGATAATTACAGGCGTAGATGTTGGCCAGGAGGACCCTAAGATTGCACTTGGAAACTTTCTATCAAATCACTAACTCAACAATGGCATGAATTTGTTTAATTTTAGGTCATATATACACCATGTAAATATTTCACAGTCATTGTTAATTCTTATAAAGCTACCACTCAACATAACTTATATGAGTGAATGTACCTCTTTTATACCTACTTTTTTCTGAGCTCATCACTAAAAAGACAGGAGTGAATGTATTTATACATTATGAAAATGCACTTATGATGCACTGTACTAACTGTAATTGAAAACTTCATATTTTTTCATAACTGTATAATGATATAATCGGTAAGGTTTAACATGTAATTTGAACATTCTAATACACAATAAAAACCAATTTTGTTGTCCATTTAAGGTCTTATGCAAATGACATCCAGCCGAGATGCAGCTCAAATGCATGTACACCCTTTTCACGTGGCAGCCATATTGGAATTTTTGTCTCATTGACCAAATATTTAATGTAATACATTATCATGATTATGATGTCATTACATAATACTGTAGTATTATGACGTCTGCATGATCAATGACCACTGACGTCAGCCAGTGATTCAATTAGATATTATCTATTAGTAAATATAGACTTTATATCGACCTGTGTTAATTTTGAGGTTAGCTAATCAATTAGCACCTAGATATCTACATCTACATTGTAGAATTCTAATATGTAGCTGTCAGAAAATTATATATACCAATGCTGCCTTCTTGTCTCATGATTGTTTTCACCATTACACATCCCACTTTTGCACAACAATTTAGTCCTAATTTACAATAAATAATTTAAATATTAGTTTCTCATGCCAGCAAAACTCAGTATGTAAACATACCCAGTGTGTTTCCAATGTTTTAGTCTGGATTTTCTCTCAATGTTTGATATATTTTTTAGTTATTAATGTCTGATAAAATTATTAGTTAACGCACAAATTTGCTATGCCCTGAATAATAAAGGCTTATTTTAAACTATTTGATTAGTCTTAGCAAATTGCACTTTGACAGACAGTGCAGCTATACATGTTGCAATCGTTTAATTAGAATCCATGTAGGTTTTTAAATTTTCAAAATCGAACAATAGATAACAATTTAAGAGGCAAAAGAAGTCAGAGAATTGTAATGCGTTTCTCAGCCGCCAGGGGCGCTGTGGTCGCTTACAACTGCCCCCGGTGTGATAAAACGTCATCGCGAAAATGTTTGGAGTGGCTCGCGCGAATGTAATCGATTCAAGAATTTGTCATATCTGGTGGGTTCTTAAACACTAGCACTGTTAGAATTGTTTCAGTAGAAATGTTCTCCAAGTTTGAAGCTGGATGTACTCGTTACGAAATTATGGACATCGCCACTGTTGAACCGACGACGTTGTTATGACGTGATGACGTAGTCTCGTTCTGAATAACTAAAGTGAGTGTAACAGGCGCTGTGATTGACCAATGATATGGGATGAAAACGGCGATAATAGTTGCTACTGCCGAAAGACTGCATGCCAATATCCATCAAAAATAGCTTCCAAAAATCCGGCAGTGGATATTTCCATGGAGTTATAGCACTAACTCCATGATATTTCCATTATGTGAAAAGATCGATGTGGCTATTTTCTTATCCGTATTTGGCGATAATACGAATTTCTAGTTTCCGGCAAAATCAACAGAGGGCGCAACCAAATTTTGTAATGCAATCTTGTCGGTTGAAAAAATAATTCGAAATAAACAGCACTAGCTGATGCTTTTGATGTTCCTAAGGCAGGGGCGGACTGGGATGAAATAGTGGCCCTGGAAATTTGAGTAACAGCGGCCCAGATGTATCTCTGGGTATATATATATATTTAATATAATTATGCAATGTGCATGAGAGGCCGCAGGAGTTGTAGAATTAGTACTAAAATGATACTTTGAAGTTTGATGCCATTTTCAAGTAATAACAACCATAATCGCGATCGTTCCGGTTGAGCGAACACATCGTTTTTCGTACGTACACATGTTTACCTTGCTGCGGCGCCAAAGGCATTTTTCTGTGACGTCATCAATAAAAGTTTTGTCAGCGCGGATCATGACCAGCTGATGACGGCGCATTGATTTCTCACCTAAGCGCCATGGCCAATCACAGAGTTTGTTAGAGCTTGTTGCCTAGCAAATGACCTAGTAATTAAAATAAGCTCTGCTCTGATTGGTCGAACGTTCATTTAGTTGGCTAGCTTTATGGAAAATCAGGGCAATGGACGTAGCTCCCATGGAACATTCAAAACCATAGTTCTACTGCGTGTCTTGTCTTGAATCTCATAGAACTGATGATTAACAGTGTTCTAACGTGAGTTTCTTCAAATTTGTTGGGTAGATCTGTATCATCTTAAGTTAAGAATCATTTTTGCGTAAGTAGGACATTATAGGATTTTGCGCATCATGGTCGTGCAGATTAATTAGGACAACATAGTTCCGATCCGGTCATTTGAGAATAGTACGTCAGTAGATTTTGTTTTTGGCCAATCTCTAAACATAAAAGCCCTACGGGCGGCCTATTATTATTTTTTTTATTTTTACACCATCGGCCCACCGGGAAATCTCCCGGCCTCCCGGCGGCCCAGTCCGCCCCTGTCCTAAGGGATTTACAGTGAGTATTCGTCCTAAAAGTTTGTGATGACTAGCCACACATGTAAAGTGTTGTACATAAAGTATTAGCAGCGACAAGTGTCAAACCACAGAACTATAGTTCTATGATCAAAGTAGATGGAGTATCAGTCGTCTATTCTGTGATAGTTTTTGAATTCTTGTGTGTAAATCTGAAGCTATTATAATAATTAATGGTGTAGTTTTTAATATATCAAATAGAACTAGGTGTTTTATTCTAACAAGATTTATGCAAATACATAGACATTAAGATGTGCTATTGTTTTATTTGTAGTAATTACTGTAAATTTACCATTTATGTGAACTTTTCATTTATGATGTTCACCAATATGTACACCTAAAAATTAATATGTGCTACAGGTTGAACTTTATGACCAATTAGTTGGATTTTGTTAGTTTTTTTAAGGATTTTCAGATTTGCGACCTGAACAGAATCGTATGAATTAGTCTTATTAACAGATTTGTTCTTAAAGTCCTAACTTATTATTGTTACCATTAGACAAATAAAATGAATAACGTTGTCACTTTATAAATTCTTTTCTTAAATGTGGTAAAGATTTAATATAGAATTAATAAATAAATGCTGGTAATTATGTTTATTATCAATGGCTTTTATGAGAGAAAAGTTGGAACCTTTTTTTTTTTAATAGCTCCTTTTAAAAATTTAGTCTACCAGGATTCTTAATTATACCACAATCTTGAATTTAAGCCGGACTGTTCATTTGATAAATTCCGGATGTTGTGCATATTACAATGTCTTTACAATCAATGATGGTATGGAGTTTAGTTTTGCCTGTATCACATGATATGTGTATCTGATGGTTTAATGATATGCATGAAGCATTATAGGTAATATTCATATGTAGTTGTACAAATGTAATAATGTAATAATAAACTGAATTTAATTTTAATGCATCTGTTATTTCCCTTTTTATTTACATATTTGTATATCATATACATATATTGCGGGTGCTCATTCGTGGCAGGGGCGGATTCCCAAATATTGCTAATGCACTATTTGAGCTGTTATTCTGCATCTGGCAGGAAGTTCCTGGAATTAATATATAGTCATTCATCTGTGTCCTCTTGAGTGGGTATTTTGAGGCAAAGCCAGAGACGTTAATCATTTTTGTTAATATTAGCTCAGCTCTGACAAAGCCGCTCAAGCCTATAATAAAGAGAACTGCAATGCAATGGATCTAATAATAAATGATCAACAAAATCTAAGTATATATTAAAATTTAATATATTGGGAACTTTATTCATATCACACAAGAAGGGGATGATTGCTTTAGGCCTATTTCATCAATATAGATTATATCTGTAATTCAAAGCTCATGCTCCAAGCTCCATCCACAACTTTTACAAGGGGGGGGGGGGGGTCTTCGTTACACAAAATAGTAAACAAATGGTAAATTGTGATTATTATTATGCAAAATAACGTTTATTATATTATTATATGTGTAACTTTTTTTAGCAACCATGTCTGACTTTTGAGTTACAAAAAACGTGATAGAGGTCGCCATAGTAAAACTACTACTGAGCGATAATTCACACTCGAACTGAGCGATAATTCGCACTCGAACTGAGCGATAAATCGCACTCTAATTTACGAGTCATAGGAACTTTGGGCAAGCTGGCCCATAGGCTAGCTGATTCGCCCACAGGCTAGCTGATTCGCCCAAAAGCTAGCTGATTCGCCTAAAGGACATAATATCCTGCCCAATATGCAATCTCGGTAGATATTGGATATTGGCAGCAACATCAGGTGAGAAGGCCAAGGCAAAAGGTGAAAATTTTCTGAATATAGGCCAAGGCCAAAGGTTTAGGCCAAGGCAAAAAGTGTTTCTCACTGAAGTATGTAATGCTAAAAAATACTATGGCCCAGCCTGCAAACTAGATAGTAATTTCACAACTTAATGATATTAAATAATGGACCAATTTTGTGCCTGCATGTGTCATGTTAATAGCCAAAACAGTAAAATAATGTTAATAATTCCAGGTGTCTAGAAGTGAGACATTCAATTAGTGTCAAATAGTGTTAATTTTAATCAAATACAGATATTCCTGAGCACTGTCTTGTAACAGATGTAAGGAATAAATAATAATTGCAATGATGCTAATAAAGAAAATTCACTTTTTGAAGGTTTTGAGTTTGTATGATGCATTAACTAAAAAAAACGCCAAATCTAACACTTGGGACATACATGTCACAGTTTGACTTATTACAACCAAAATAAATATCTGCATGTTTTTTGGTCATAGCCCATCTCTCTTACCCAGAAAAACCCCTCTGTACAAATTAACTTTTATAGTTTCCTATCTCTGCAATGATAATTTTTTGCCATATTTTCATCATTACATATATATATAGCCATTTGTTGTGGTCAAAAGAAGCAGCAGAAATTACTAGGAAGAATGTTGCATATTTCAAAGTAATATCTTGCCTAGCTAAGAAATTTCTGAAATTATTTTGTTCCTTATTAAAAAAATTTGGCCTATTATGATGTTATTTATTATTCCAACCACCAGACCTAGAAATTAAATTAAAATAGGATACAGGTAATACATGGAGGAAGTATATTGCTGAGATAATTTTCAAACACACTGATCATTTAAAAAGGTGGAATACCAGAAAAATGTATGCCTTAGGATAGCCCCAGGATGACACTTTTTGTGCTGCAGACACATCCATGAAACAAGAATAAAATAAATAAATAAAAAGGGAAATATCAGCTGGCCTATCAATGAAAAGAAAGCAGTCAGGGCTAAAAAACATTAAAAATAAATAGGCCTAGCTAGGTAGGTCCTAATGATGAACTTTTTTTTTCTGTGAAGATACTGCAGAGGCTATAGACCTGTGAGACTATTGTTTAGTGACATCTTGAACAATGATCTAGCTAGGAATGTTCAGTGTCAGCAAAATTTAGTTGCAGATATTATGGGTATTCAAATCATTGGAGAGTCTTGAAGTCTTTGTAGATTTGAATACCCGGAATATCTGCAACTCAATTTTTGCTGACACTCAACATATAGACGTTTTTATATGTGTATTTTCATAAGATACAATATATTTTATGTAATTATATGATATCAGGTATTTTTTTGGTAATTTAAATTATTTTTATGTTACCCTTTTGTATCTAGTGCTGTGTTTATGTATATAATTATATTTTTGAAGATCGATATTGTTCGTCAATGAAGTTACTTTTTTTTTTATAGCAGAAAAGATTTTTTGTACCCCGTTTAATATAGACTGGTACTACAAGTGACAGCTAATTACACAAAACTATCTTCATAGGCCTCATGTCAGGTTCATCCCGGAGCAGAGAGAGTTCTAGGAATATATATTAGAAAAGGTGATTGGGAATTTTTCGAGGAAAGTTTAAGATATGTGGAGTTGAGGGAATAATGGCTGGTTTATGAGACTGTAATTTGGCTGAGGAAAATATGAGGACAGGCGAGGAAATCCCTAAGTCAGGGTAAATGGTTGGGGGGGGCGGTATTTCCTGGGGGGGGGGGTAGTTAGGGCAATTCGGGGATATCCAAGGTTAATTGGGGGAATATATAGGGTTATCCTGATGGTATTTGATATTTCCGATATTAAAAGATATTATGTGGGGGTGGGGGTGTATTCTTTCATGAGGCCTCTTCATGAAGAGACAGAATTGATAATTCCTTAAACTTGCTCAAGAATGGATATGAAAATTTTTTTGGTCAATATGTGGCTAAACTATCTACTACTGGGATTTTTGTGAGACAAATGGTTAATTGAAAACGTGTTTTATATTTGAATCCTTAATTTTATTTTCTCGACTTCTCCAGATGACTTGTAATACTAAATATGTTATTACCTATATGTGACACCTCCCATCCACTAGATGGACATAAAAATAAAAGAACACCTCAATGTGTGCATTAGGTACATCTCAATAGTTTTCCATTGTTAGTATTTTTCTCATTATTTAATTCCTTTCTACGGAAGCCATTTAAGGACATGAGGAAAAAAAAAATGTAATTGTATAAATGATGTAGTCAATTGTATATACGAAATACTAAATCGTATATACGAAATACTAAATCGTATTTACGAAATACTATTCGAAATACCAAATTGAATATTCGAAATACCAAATCGTATAGACGAAATACTAAATTGTATATATATACAAAATAATAAATCGTATATATATACAAAATACTTGACCTGATTACTTTCTATTACTATATCTTTTTACAATTTAGATTTAATTTTTTTATTTACTATTTCGTTTTTTCAATTTACTATTTGATTTATACAACTAAGTATTTTCGTATATACAATTTAGTTGTATATATAATTTAGTATTTCGTATATATACAATATACTAAGTATTTCATATATACAATATACTACTTCGTATATACAATTTACTGTATCATTTATAATTTAAAAAAAAATTCTCATGTCCTAAAATGGCTTCCGTACCTTTCACTCAAAGTTTCAGGTTAGAATATATATTAATTATTTTATTTATTATTTATATTTTTTTAGCAAGTTCAAGGTTTTGAGAAATATACATGAAATGTGCACACTAGCACTGTTACGCACGACACGACGTCGTCGTGCACACTAGCAGTTATACGCACGACGTCGTCGTGCACACTAGCAGTTACATGCACGACGTCGTCGTGCAGATTGCACGACGTCGTGTATATTGGCTACAATATGCACGACGTCGTGTATATAAGCGCTTGTATACACGACGTCATTCGTATAGCCCTAGCCTAGTCTCGTTCTGAATAACTAAAGTGAGTGAAATAAAAGGCGCTGTGGTTGGCCAATTGCTACTGCCGAAAGACTGCATTATATAGGTGTCTGAGCGAAATAAAATAGATCCTATCAAATAATCCAAAATCGACTCGCCAGATAATTTTAGTTCTTGCCTGTCCCATGAGAGGTCGCTGCAATACGGGCCTTAAACAGCATGATACCAGTTGCGGAACGGCG
Source organism: Alitta virens (assembly GCA_932294295.1). Classification (NCBI taxonomy): domain Eukaryota; kingdom Metazoa; phylum Annelida; class Polychaeta; order Phyllodocida; family Nereididae; genus Alitta; species Alitta virens. The sequence goes on from OW028584.1 coordinate 33,324,217, forward strand.
GATTTTAAGCCAGAATAGTGATTTCATTTACAAAATTTAACAGAAATTTTGCTGTTTATGATTATTACAATAATATTTTGATTTTAATGCATTTAATTATTAATCAAAATAAATGTAGGTACATGGATACAAACAATCCATGTACAGTGCAATAGTTACCTACAGGTATTAATATAAGTTTTAATGAGTGTAAAGATGGGAGTAATCGCTAATAATGATGATGAAAGTGAATTATGGCTTAATGACGCATGTATCTTTTTGATATGGATTTGTCAATAAAAGTTTATATATAATTATATAAAATAAATTATTATAAATATAGATTAAGCTGGCATGATTGACAGTAATTATAAATACTTCATGTCTTTAATTGGCATGTTCATCATCATTGTCATCATTGTGGTGTAATTAATTTGTATGTTTTTTTAATATCTATATACATTTATAAATTTTATTTTAATTTTCTAAATTATGTGATTAATTTATTTAATCCTAACATTTTGTAAAAAAAAATTATATAACTGATTTTGTAAAATACGGAGTTGTAATTTAACAATTTTTCCAATCGATGAAGCAGATGAGAAATGGGTGATATATATTGATACTTGAAATTTGGAGTCAGGGAAACCAGTTAACAGAGTGGTAATTATTTTGTATTGCCCTTGCCTAATTAAATATGTGTAACTGCTGTATCTAACAGATAAATAAATCCAGAAACATTTATTTCTGTCTCATGAAACATTCCACTGATCTCAGCACTTTCTGGTATTAATAATAAAAAAAAATTTAAAACAGTAAGGACACATATTTCTGCTCATAAAAAATTGCAAACCATACATGTCCAGTGTTTTCAATAATATCTGCATAGCTTGTTTTATTATTATTGAAGAAAAAAAATGATTTGAGAGCTCTCTATGGATTTTGTAGATAACAATGAAAATTTCAGTACACGAAGGTAGGGGTGCGGACATTCAAATTTTATGGACATAAAGGATATAACCTGAAATTAGAAATTTTCTTCTTGAGAAATTAGAAATCCTCTTCTTAAGAGATGTCAACGTTGTTTTCTTATCATAAAACACATAATTTATGCTACATGTGAGTGAAAACAGACTGAAAATCTAATAATTATTTACGAAGTTATGACATTTTGAAATCAGTGGACAGAATTTTCCAGTATATATTAGCACCGGTCGGAACGATCTGCAAGGTCCGCAATTTACTGAACGTACTCAGCGAAGCTTTCTGGGAAAAGCCAGGGAGCGATATTAGAAGTATTCGCCGGTAAGCCAAATAACCATATATTCTTTCAATAAGTCATAGGGGATTTCGGCGAGCCAGCCCAAAGGCTAGCTCGTTGCCCAAAAACCTACTTATCGGCCCAAAGGACACAATATCCAGCCCAATATGCAATCTCGGCAGATATTGGATAATGGCAGCAACAACTTTATGGCAATATTCAAATAGTCAAAATATCCCCAAAATAGGTGTCTGAGCGAAAAAATAATAGATCCTATAAAATTATCCAAAATCGGTTTGCCGGATATTTTTAGTTTTTAAAATCATGAGAGGTCGCAATACGGGCCTTAAACAGCATGATACCAGTTGCGGAATGGCGGATTTTTAAGCCAGAATAGTGATTTCAATGAATTCAATGGTTTAGTGTGCTTTGTTGATTCTGTGTGAAATGCATAAATTCAAAATCATTGCTATGTTTTCATTAATTACAAAATTTGATAGAAATTGTGCTGTTTATTGATTATTGCATTAATATTTTAATTCACAGTATGTGCATTTTTATTGTGTGTACCTCCTTTTTAATTATTAATCAAAATAAATGTAGGTAAATGGATACAAACAATCCATGTACAGTGCAATAGTTACCTACAGGTATACCTTAATATGAGTTTTAATGAGTGTAAAGATGGGAGTATTCGCTAATAACGATGATGAAAGTGGAATTATGGCTTAATATAATAAATTATCATTATAAATACTTCATGTCTATAATTGGCATGTTCATCATCATTGCCATCATTGGGGTGTAATTTATTTTTTTATCGCTACATACATTTATAAATTTAATTTTTTTAATTGTCTGATTAATTTATTTAATCCTAAAATTTTGTAAAAAAAAATTTAGAATCAGTTATATACCCAAACTATATAATAACTGATTTTGTAAAATACGGAGTTGTAATTTAACAATTTTTTCCAATCGATGCAGCAGATGGGAAATGGGTGATATATATTGATACTTGAAATTTGGAGACAGGAAACCAGTTAACAGAGTGGTAATTATTTTTTATTGCCCTTGCCTAATTAAATATGTGTAACTGCTATATCTAATATAAATAAATCCAGAAACATTTATTTCTGTCTCATGAAACATTCCACTGATCTCAGCACTTTCTGGTATAAATAATATAAATATTTTCCTATAAATCTCTACTAGGAGGTATCAAAGTCACCGTAAATGGAGTTGTAAAATTTTTTTAAACAGTGAGGACAAGTATTTCTGCTCATAAAAATTGCAGCCATACATGACCAGTGTTTTCAATAATATCTGCATGGCATATTTTATTATTATTGAAGAAAAAAAAAAGATTTGAGAGCTCTATATGGAAAATTTCAGTACACAACGTTGTTTTCTTATCATAAAACACATAATTTATACTACATGTAAGTGAAAACATAGTGAAAATCTAATAATTATTTACGAAGATATGACATTTTGAAATCAGTGGACAGAATTTTCCAGTTTGGGGCCCTTTTATATTAGCATCGGTCGTGAGGTGATATAGAATTTAAAGTTATTTAATATCAGATATTTAAAAATGTTCTAAAAGTAAAAGAAGTCAGAATTGAACTTTAGTTACCCGCACAGAAAGCAGGCATGCTAACCATTACACCAGTTCTATTTATAGTTTCTGTTTTTAGTGGGCCTATAATAAATGGGCTTGCAACGCCATCTGTCGTAGGTCATACAGCTGACCTCACAGTTAGCTCACACTAAACTCACAGTAGTGAGATCACCACATGACCTCATCATGATTTCACTGTGATGTGTCATGTTTGACATCACATGATGAGTGTCTGGTGAGGTCACAGTGATCATGACATGAGCTCACTTCTTGACTAGGCAAGCATGCTGATAAACGAGCTTGAGACAGAACACATTGCATTGGGTCTTTCTAGCAGGGTGCGGCACAAAACTAGTCGCACCTAATAAATCAATTTAACTACATGCCTTTTGACTTGTTTTGACCATTAAAATATGATACATGTAGATATAACATAGAAATCATGGAAGAATATGCGACATTTTTCAGTGGACTTCATTGAAAAGCATAACTAGACCGTTTGTAGGACCTTTGCGTAGATCTAGTCGTATTCGCGCCTAATATGGGTCACCTAACAAGCCCTACATGCTCCCCCTCTTCGAGGAGTGTGTGTGTGATTAGGGCTTTACGTCCTGTATTTCTGCACCAGCTAGGCTAATTAGGACAGGCAGAGACTATGGCAATGAGACGAAGGAGGAAACAGCCATCCAACTTAGGCTCGACCGGGAATCGAACCCGGGACCCAGCGGTTGGAAACCCAGAGCGCTACCTCTGAGCTAGGCCCCCGCCTACTGAGGAAGTTGTTATTCGGTCAATGCCACGTAGGCGGTTGCTGGAGAATTGGACACAGATTGATAAGCTTTAGAAGCTTAATTGTACGTAGCAATGTTTCATTCAAGTAATTTTGAAAAAAAATCTTTTGGGGGAAACAACTTCCTCGAAGAGGGGGAGCATGTAGGGCTAGTTAGGTTACCCATATTAGGCCCCATGTGGTTTGTTAATTAAGGCCTTGATCCCCTGCCTGGTGCCTCTGACTATGAGTGCAGTGAACCGTGGCATTGGGATTAAGGGTAATTAGGGAGGGCAGAGACTATGAGCAGACTTTGAACAGTGCACATCTCATTGACGAATGTACAATATTGATGTACGACATTGGTGTACAATATTTTGTGTTAATACATTCAGCCCAGTTATTATTGTTATATTATATATCTATATTTGCTCATTATTTTCTCCAGCATACAGACCTTACTATTGTTTACTTTGTTATTTTCATTTTGTTTGTGTGACTTTATGTCAGTTGTCGTACAATAAATGAATGGAACCTTTACAAGAATGTGTCATTATTCCATGGCATTACACAATGTACACATACTCATTACATCCATCATTTTGCTGATTACAGAATGATTCTAAACATCAGATATTCACAAATTCCAGATTATCCCCTACTGGAAAAGCTAACCTCAGTTTTCAAGTTTTTTTTCTTCCTTTTATTACTCTCAGCTATACACTCTTTTAGATGACATTCACATGTTATAAGGATGAAACATTTTCAAATTCATTATGTGTGAGCCAAAGTATTTTAATAAATTCAAGATGCACTTGTTTAATTATTAGTTGCCAAAGGATAATTCTCACAGGAGCAAATTATATCTAAAGATGTAATCTTTACGATTTTGAAGAAAATTTCAAGTCAGTCAAGCAACAAAGACGATTCGAAATGTCTAAAAATAATTTATTAAAATTGCACAACAAATATGTAAAATTTCAAAAATTAAGTTTGTTAACACTGGACGGAATGCACATTTGTATCACAAACAAAAGAGATCATCAAGTTTTTTTGTTATAAAAACCAATTCTATACAAATATATCATGTACATTTTATAATATATACAGCTTTTCCTTGACAACTATTCCCTAATGAAGCCTAAAAAAATAGTATAATTACTTTAATTGATGGCTGAGTAACATAACATAACAAAATAATAACCCACAAAGCACGTAACTCATAGTAAAGATTTATCAATATTTGTCCGTTCTGAAAACCAAATGTCAAGCATAAGATTTTTAACAAGTTGAGGTTTCTGTAGTGCGCTAACTCTGTTTCATTGTAAACATTGGTAAAAAAAAAGATCGGAATTCAAATTCGAACTTTCTCACTGATAAAAACACAGCTCGGTAACAATTTAACGGAGTTTTACACATCAAATGATATTTTGTTTTCTGGTCCTCATAAGGGCCATTTGTCATGGTCACAGAGAAAAAACAGATGTTAAAATAGGAAATATAACTAACATTGACATCTAATTTGTGTTTCTCCATGACAAATATGTGAAAATAACACCACAAAGCAAGTGGAAATACACTTTGAATTATACTATATAAGATACGTACAATGTATCTATCTTTGGTCGGCTAACAGTAAATCAACATTAGTGTCTTTTAACAGTTAGAATTAAAGTTGGGGTTTTGGTAATTGCTTATATTTCTGTTCATTTGGTGATCTGCCATGCTTTTGACAAAACAAAACGACCCAAAAATAAAAAGACATTAAATTTGAATCTTGTTATAGTTGCTTAACCCATTTTGGTATTCATGTTTTTATCTGTACGTCAAAATTTATCCAGTTCTCCTCCTCCGCCTCCTCTTGATATTCATCCCCTAATTTCCGCCACCACGGTTGCTGTAGTAACCGCAACTCTTCTTGATGATTCTGTCTCGCTTTAGTTGCTATAGGAACGGAAGTACTTCTGTAGCTTTCTACATCTTTCTCATCAGCATCTTCCAGCCGAGGGGCATCTGAAGATTTAAGTGAAAAAAAAAAAACACTCTCTAATAAACACAAATATGTTTTAAGTGTGTGATTATGATTGCTATTACAAAGCCTTGGAAGTAATATCTAATGTCCGATGTCTCAATGCTACTGATCTGAAGATTAGTCAGCTTATGTGACCAGCTGCCAGAGGCAGACCAGCAGCTTTGACAATGACTTTATTTTCAATTTCAATTCTAAGTTACCGGAACAAAAAAAAAATTACAAAACAGTAATTTGAAACAAATATATAAATATTATAATCTATAAAAATAAATTCTAAAAGTCCTGAGAAAGAATTTAATACATTAAAAAGACAATGAAATTTCTTAATAGCATTGAGACATTAGACATGATTTCTCACTCACGTCAGCGATGCAAGACCAAGCTGGCTTAATCTCTTGTTGCTGTAACGTTCGTGAGAATCAAAGTCAAACATCACACTTTGGTAAGTGCTCGTTTTAACTCCCAATTTAGCTGGGCTACTCCCAATAGTGGATTTTCACGGTAGGTTCTCTGTATTTCCACCAGGTGGCTAAAACAGAATACTGCAATTCTATTGGCTGAAAAAGTTCCCGCCCTTGGCTGTGATTGGCTGAAGCAAAGTACATCGTAGCAGCAGTATTTTTAGTGCATTTTAATGTATATTTGACAATTTATCATTTAGTTGATGTTTGTTATTTTTCTGAGAAAGTTATATTTATGTAATCAGTTAGTTAATATCTACTGTGTCTGAAAAGCAAAATGAGTAATAAGAGGAGAGGAAAGACTTATGTCTTGCTAAAATTCAGGGCTGTTCAGTGAAAAGACTCTATTATACGTACCAACCAGCAGAGAAGCGTTGAAGTCGAGCATAGCAAGCATATTATTTCTCTGATGTTCTGTCTTACGAATCATTCTCGACTTCATGGCATGTCGTTTCAAGAGCGATTGAACTTTCTCGTGAAGTTGTTTTCTCTCATCTTCTGATCCTGCTTTCACCTTTTTGCGAAATAATTTATCAGTCTCAGGAATAATAGGTCATTCTCATATATCTCTGTAACAAATTCATTATATAGCAGTTTTTCTTGAGATGATGACATGACATTGAAATTCTCCACTTGAAATAAACTGCAATAAACACTGATAAACCGTCTTTAGAGGACAGACGCAGTGTTGGTGAAATGTCAATGATATAAAATGTGTTTAACAAGTAATAAATCATAAACTTGTAAGTTGTATAATCATGTTTATGGGGGATTTCAATATCGTGGCAAATTTTCAATGTCGTCGAGTGACATTAATTTCTTGTCTTGATTTTCTTTTACTGTGTCAGCATCAAATTTCAAGCACACAGTTCCCAATAAACCCCCAACGGTTAAAAAAACATACTGAAAGTCAATGAACACCTTTTAAGTACATAAATATACATAGTGTCATTTGGTTGCTGAAACTATCCTTCATAAATAAAGCATGTGATTTAACCAATCTATTCATATTTACTGCCAATTTTTGTTTTTGACGTACGAAACAATACCATAGGAGAGTCCCCAAATTAGAATTATTATTGTAACAATATGGCCGAGTGACTTTTGTGACATCAACATGGAACACAATGAGGTGTTATTTATCAACAGAGCTGGCTATCAGTAACTGCACCAAAACCATTGTTGATGACATAGCCATACAATGGGGTCAATGACTGCAGTTAATGACGTCACATTTAGATGAAGTCATCAAACAAAGGTTAAGCAACAGATTACCCAGATCACCCACTCTCATAATTAGGACGCGCTAGGCAAGCTGGGAATGCAGGCGCAGGGTTGATAACATCACTGTTAATAAAATGATGACGTCACATTGGACTTTGTCAATCCTGTGTGCGTGCCTCTTTCCCCCAGCATTCCGGGCGTTTACGATGTAAACTATAGAGAGTGGCACTTCTTGGTAATATTCTTTGGTTAAGCGTAGTTGCTGAAAGCTCCCTCTATTGGTAAATAATACCCCATTATTAATCACGTGTTTCTTATTGGCTCAATTTGCTGCGTCATGTAACATTTTCGGCAGAACAAAATATATTTCTTTCCTACTGTTTATCCTACCCAACATTTTGGGAACTGTTCAGAACACAAGTAAACAATGAACCGACCACAATGTCGATAAATTCTCTTAAAGGAGCATAATATTATCTAGAAATAATATATATAGCCTGCAATCTCACTTGTCATATATATTGCACTATTGATAAACTGAATAAACTAGTAAAGTTGACATAAAAAAAAATAGCAGCTGAATGATTCATTCGTCTCTCTCAGCCTTGTAACTGCTGAGTAATCGCAGGAAAATGGACTGTCAAGCCGAATGGACAGAGCATACATTCTAGATAAAACTTATCCTGTGTCTGCACAATCACTGAGAAACCAATTTTCTTCCATTTTCTCTGCAAATACTGGGTCTAGATATACAAATGATGGCTCATTTTGTTGCTTACCTGCTCCTGTAACAGAATATCATAGCGTCATTGTAGTCAGACCATTCTTTTGCCTGTGTTCTAACCAGTTCTCAAAATCTCCATGGGATTAACATTGGTTGAAAAATACAAACAATGCAGAAAATATTTTTATGATTAACACATAAAGACAATCAGAAACATGTCACTAACTAATTCAATGATGATGTCATAAAAGCACTGCACAACCTAGTGATTAATGTAGGGGCACTTTTAACCTGAATGACGTCAAATGCATAAATTGAATATGTGTCGTCACAAACATACAGCAGCGGTAGCCCCATGGGACTGGCTTATGCTGTGCGCTGGCCCTGCTTGCGAGGCAGTCTCTTCAGGCCACAGGCGGCGGTGATCATTTTCAAGGCAAGAACGCAGCTTATGATTGTTTACATTTGTTTTTCTCGAGGGCTACCGCCCCCAAACCCCTGCTACTCTACAATATTTTTTTTTTATTGTGTACTAGCACGAAGATTGGTTCAAAATAGTGATTATTTTCATATTTAATGGATGCCAAATATAGGCATAAATTTGGGTCCGCTATACTGCACTAAACCCTGTTAGTCAAGCAGTTTCAATGGTACACCAGACAGAGTGTAATTTCCATACCGGGTGGTCTTCCCGCCTTTTTGCTATGTTCTCCATCAGTTCTACTCTCCTTTGGTCAGTCAGTCCAGGTGGACGTTGCCAAGCGGGTGGTTCGGCTTTCTTCCCTTCAACTCTTTTGAGCCACTGCCGGACCTAAAAATTTCAGTCACTTTATATATATCTTTTTGTAGCATTTTAGCCTAGACAATGTTCACTTTGGTTGGTCAGACACAGTTATAGCAGTTTGTATATCAGTAGGAAAGAACGTGATATCATTTTGATGTCTATATAATAAAAAATGAAGTCAATAAATTGTACTAATTTTTGTTGAACATATGCTTCAACCTTTCCTAAAGATTCTGAGCTTAACATAAAAAGCAACTGGGAATAGTTATTAAAAAAGCAAAGAAAGGATGTGTTTAAGAAAAGCAAGTGGGGCGGTGGGTGGTCAGAACATTAACCAGTTCTATCCCCCCCCCCCCCCACATCCCACTACACTTTTAAATGTAACAGCTCTATTTAAGTATCAAGCATGGTTAAGGATGGCGAATTTCGCGGGTTGTGATAAATTTCGCTGATTCAGAGTGTAACAAACAGATCAGCTAGTTTCAATAAAGAAATTTGATTTTTTTGAACACAATCATAATTTTAAGGGTTGATAAAAGTATTACAGAAATATACGCACCCCTCTCTGAAGCTTGATAGCAGCTGATGTCTTCATTTGAACACCATATTTTTCATTCAGGGATTTTCTCACGAGATGTCCTCTGTACCACGCCTGTATTTTTGTGGCACATTCGTGTTGTTCTTTCGCTAGGAATTTGTTAATTTCTCCTGGAAAAGTAGTGCATGAAGTTTTACGACAATATTTAGTAAAATAAGGCTTTTATTTGTAATGTTAACAGTGAAGTTAAAATAATTTCTGCAGCCAGGATAGGTTCAATTGTTACAGTAGAAATGTGTTCAATGCTTCACATTAGTATGTGTGTTTGATGCTTCACATTAATAGAAATGTGTTTGATGCTTCACATTAGTAGAAATGTGTTTGATGCTTCACATTAGTATGTGTGTTTGATGCTTCACATTAATAGAAATGTGTTTAATGCTTCACATTAGTAGAACTGTGTTTGATGCTTCACATTAGTATGTGTGTTTGATGCTTCACATTACTATTGATAATAAATATGTATAGTGAGATAATTTTGAGCCAATAGGTGGAGCTTCATGGCGGTCCTTATTGCCCATTACGTCATCACACAAAGGTTCAAGGACCGGTATGTAGCTGCCCCTGTTGACTCTAAAGTCCCTCATTGTAGAGCAGTGTTGTGGTCCAGTGCTCAAGACACCAGCCGGGTAAGCTAAAGGTCCCTGCTTTGATTCCCAGCCCAGGAACTCTCTATAATACATTTAATCTAAGCTGCAATTCATTTGCATGAGACGTCAAGATAAAGATAAGATAAGATATGATGAAACTTTATTTACAGTTGGTGGTGATATAAAAACGGGGTATGCTAATGTTAAAATGGTGGTGCCCGGTACTTGGAGTCTATTCTGAGGCAAGTAACAGACTCCATCCATGGGGTAAAGTAATTGGTGTGGACTCCAAAAAGTCTTATCATTACATCTACCTGCAGATGATCATCTATTTAATTAATATGTGCCATAGCAACCATTCACAACAGCATTACCAGGGCCCATGAATGCAACTTAGAAAGAGGCTGAATGGCAGGTCACATGACCTCATAGAGTATGACCTTTTTGAGTTCTGAACAGTGAGAAAAAATGTAGGGCAGCATTTTTTTTTAGGATGAAGATTTGAAATAAATAGCAAATTTCAATCAAAGTTTAATTCCAGGCCATGATGGATGCAAAAACAAGACCAGGCTTATTGTGACTAGCATATAGTGCATAGCAGATCGTGAAAAAACTTGCACATTGGTGGGGGAGAGGGGGGGGGGAGTTGACTAATTCAAGCGCATAAATTGCTGGACCCTTCAGTCAAATTAAAATATACTGGGCCAAGGGGGTGGGGTTACTGGCATGGAGGCAGCCATGGACAGAATTAGTATTATTACTCTTTGCTGTTGTTCGGCCTTGATCAAGTGTTTCAAAATGCTAGAAATATTTAGTGTGGTACACCAGTATTATATTATTCAGACCAGTAGCATTGAGAATTTATACAACACAATATAATAAAATATAGAAAAATACCACCAAATATTACTGTTCGACAACACCACTACCACAAGTTGATTGCTCATCAACAAGTGACCTACAAGTTGTCGAGTTTAATCTGCCTCCGTACCCAAGCATCACCTGTCATATCTTGTACAGGCATGACCCATTCAGAGGCTTTAGTTAATAGTTATGCATCAAAACATACTAATCAAATACAGCATACCCAGAGAATTATAATGTTTCAATGCCAATGGGTTTGAAGGTCAACTTATATGACTTATGACCAGCTGCCAGGGGCAGACATAATGATGAGATAATAAAGCTTGGATTTCACATTACATTAAATAGCTACCCTATGGGTAGGTCCTTTGATTGTCTTTACATATTCAAGTTGTTAATTCAAGAACCATTGTTTGCACATTGTATTCAGCTTTGTGGTGAAACTGACACATCAACAGTTACAACTCTCTCACCGACATTTTCAATAAACACATTATGGAATATTTATTAACATTGACATCTCATTGAGTGTATTTGCGAAAGAGCATAGAGTGCTCCGTTGTAATAGCCAATTGCCATGAGCACTTTCTAATCATGTGCATGAGAATGCACGTCTTTTGAAATTTGCCGGCAAAATTTTTTATGACAAACAAGTTAGATGCAAACTTTCAACAGGTGGCAGCACCTGTCAGCCTAAGTACGCCATCTAGCAGTAATATATCACAGTAATACAACTGTATAAATATATTGTACATGTGTTATACCTGATGGCAGAATCTCCATAGCCTGCAATCGTCTCGTATGCAAGGCTCTCATGGCTTTACGTCGCCTGATAATTAACTGATGATGAAGTAACGATTGCAATCGTCTCTCCTCCTTCTGCTCCTCCTGACTTTGCTTTTTGGCTCTACAATTGCAATTGGAATTATTTCAATGATATGATTGATAGTCTTCATAGAGATCAACATGTTGTAGTTAGTAATACATAAATACACTTATAGATTTAAAAGATTGATTTTAATAACTTGACTAATTCTTCTCATCGTGCTTTTTGGCACTAAAATTGCCATTTGAACGATCTGAGTAAACTTTTCGTTCTAATAACTAATAACTACAGAATAAATAAGAGTCTCCTTAGACGCTAACTTTTTTAATGAATTTAGCAGCAACTTGTGAAGATCACTCAAACCGTCCAAACAACATGTAGCAGATAAGTATTGTTTGATGATGTCATCTATTTTGTGATGTCATCCATGTAAAAATAGTGTAGTGACATCATCTTATTGCCTTTTTATTTACTACGGTCATAGTGCCCGCTGTAGGCTGTTATTTTGTCTCCTCATTGAATTTAAATTGAAATAATAACACTGTACATACATTGGCGAGCAATCACATAATGTAATGACTTACAACAAACCAGCTTAGCTTGTCCAAAATTACATACCTAAAGCTTTTCTGAAATTTCGCAAAAGCCTTGTCCGCTTTCTTCAGTTTCTTCCTGGTATAATGGCTCTTCCATGCCGCTTGTATTTTTACTGCGGCAATTTCATATTTCTGTAAGGATCAAAAGGAAAAATTTAAAGGACTATTCTACATAATTATTACAATGATACTAACAACAACTGTCTGTTCTTATTCTTCATCTTACTCAAGAATATGAACGAGTTGTGATTGGTATATATATCGAGGGGCAATAAACTAATTATTATATGCTAAAATAATGCTATGTAAAACAAACAGACAAGTAAATTAAATCCGATACAAAGACCAGTTTCTGCAGTAAAATTATGTGTTTGATACCCACAAAGTAAGGTGACATAACAGCGAAGTTTATGGAAATATTACAGAAAAGTAACAATAATATTACATAAAAATGTCAGGATAGCCTTCTGCTACAAAGCATCAAGTTTTTTCTGTGCATGTCAGCAATGTAACGTTACTAAATAACATTCAGGTGTAACAAAACCTAATCATGATTTTACTAGACAACAGGAAACTTATAATACTTATATGGTTAATCAGGCTTCATAACCTGAATATTACTTGGTAAAATTATGAGTTAACATACTCGGCCAATAAAACCTGGCCATAATATAGGTTCAAGCCAACTTATGATACATAAATATACTGCATTTACATAGTCACAAACAAAATCTGATGCTTTCCGAGCGTAAGTTTCGCTAATGTTTCTTAAGCTAATAGTATGATTACGTTGCCTATTTGCCGGGTATTTTCTAGGGATTAAGTGAAGATAGCAAAGTTTATAAACAACAACAAACCCTGAGTTCAGCTTTTTGGGCACTTCCTGATTCCAACAGATACTGCAATCGACGCAAATCTCTTCCGAATCCGCTGCTCTCCCACCTCATCAGAATTGGTCGTAAACCTCTACAAAATGCATTCAACCTTATGAGGCATTATACCTCTTAGAGGGGTCACCCAGCTCTACTCAATAATAATAGTAATATTTATATGTTATAATTATGTAAGATAAGCAAAATAAATAAATGAAATTGAATTGAAATTATGTAATGCAATTCCAATATGCAGGGTGCTGAGGGGATGAATGAATGCTCACTTGCAAATTGTAATTAGTTCTTGCGGTACTGATTAAGTGATCAGTTTTATGATTGTAAATTTGATTCTGCTCAAATGATAGATGACAAAATAAGATTACATTCAGCTTGATTTAAGTAAAATAAGCAAAATTAGACATTGAAGCATGTATGCCATTGTGAAGTCAGCTTAGATTTTATACTTGCAATCCATTAATCAATTAAATGCATGATAGCAAGACATGTATTGTTCACAAGAACTTATAATTCCTTCATAAAACCTATAGATATTAATTTTAATTCAGTGTGAAATTTATCATGCAAACCAACACCACAAAAAAAGTTAGTTAGCTCTACTTTTGAACCGAAATTGAATGCTGTTTAACATTTGTTTAAGCAAGTTTAGTGTGTGTCCAAGTTGTTAGGAAATTAATGTGGTGTTACACAAAGCATAGGCGGATCCAAGGTTGGGCGTAGGGGGCATGGCGGCCCCTTTGTATTGCCAAAATTAATTGTATTGACCCTAGCAGACTTCAGGCAGAGTATGGTCAACTCTTCCGCCAGACGACTCGTCCGCTACCAACTGGGATGCAATTAGCCAATGGCAATTCTCAATTTGTTTTTGCAAAGGACCAGTTGATTTTCTGGCAGACCAGTTGACTCTTAGTGACAGACCAGTTGACTCATAGTAGAGGGCCAGTTTACCTGACTGGCGGACCAGCTATACAGGCGGGCGAGTTGGTCAGAGGACCAGTCGTCGGGCGCACCACTTGACTAGACCCCCTTCACGCTCATCAGTGGTCCACCGCTCGCTATTATTAAACCCCACCCTTTCACAACTTGAATTCCTGGATCCGCCCTTGCAAAATATATACTGCAGGGATGTCAGTATAATGGAATAGCACAATTAAAACCACCAAATTTCAAAACCTCTCTGAAATTTACGACCCAGGTCCAACAAAATTAATTACCACACAAACTTATCACCTCCAATAACGATTACGACTCAGTGATTTCCAAGTCTTGGTGATCTTAATTGTGGGCTTCCCTTGCATAAACTTTAACCAAATTGTTTTACTTCAACCAAATTCTTACTTTTCGGGCTCATCCTCATTATCTAAACTAAAAAACCAATACAAATACAGCAAAGCAAAAATAAAACTACAGCGGCTACAGCATTCTAAAGCCACATATATTTTGCTACAAAGCATAGCTGCAAAATAGAAAGCTGTGTGACAGAAACAAAAGACGTACAAAAGGTAAAACAATATTTTGCTTTTATATCATCACTCTTCTTATGCCATTTTCAGCTCACCCAAAAAAATAAATAAAAACCGAAAAAAAATAAACCAACAGCCTCCAGAGGCTACTTTCATGATAGCTTTGTCATAACAGGAAGGAATTGATCGAATTCTTTGCTATGTATATAGCTTGCAAATTTTGTTTGTTCTTGTTTTTAGCAACTGTCCTATAAGATTTAATATGACATAGGACATTTCAGTATAACAGGTGGGATATGGAAACTATCGCAAATTACTACTAAACAATGCTAAATGACCATTATAATGGGATTCACAATAAATGCCCACCTGTTTTTCAGTCATATTCTTCCACAGATGGCATACAACAGCACAAAAATAACAGAAATGTTAGCACCAACTCAAACTCCAACTTTCAAGCTGATAAAAACACTTTGGTGAATAAATTAATTTACAAAGTTTCCTATATTCTCCTTTGTAATTTAGGGGTTATTACGAATTAAAAAACAAAAACATTTCTGTCCATTTTGTAATGCAACCAGCTATTTATATAATATGACCGAATAACAAATGGGTATTAATTATGGACCTCATGCCAAGAGACTCATTCTACTAATGCTACAGCGCCTCGTATTTTTGCGAAAACAAAAGCCACTAAATAGCCTCGATTTTCTAAGATGCTCTTATATATTGATAACTACACTACAAGCATAAGATATATTCTAATAATTCACGTTTACAAATCAATTGAAAGCAACTTATACCTGTATCTGTTGCAAATATGTTCGACAAACGGTGGGTGACAGTCACAAATTACTAATAAAGTCCTAGTGGCAGATCTGGAAAAAAAGAAAAAATTCTGACATATATATTTCTGAGGAGAGTGCTGTTGGTGTTACATTTTTAGAAGATGTAAAATCTTTCAAGTACAAGTGAAAGTGATCATAAAATATATAATGTAAATAATTATCGTAGTATCCATTAGATTGAACACGCTTAACTAAATATAATAAATTAATTTACTGTTTTTAAACTATCAAATAAATCATACATACGCAGCTACAGATTCCTCCGACGTTGCAGATATTTTGAAGACAAGTTCATCGAGAACTAATGTCGTGACATCCTCATCCACCAACTTCATGATGTCGCTGAAAAATAATTTTGTTGATAAAATATCACTAATGGCTGAGTTATGATGTGTTTCAATTTATTTGTCTATTTCTCTTATCATAATTAGCTTGGGTTAGAACTTAGAAGCATATCACAAGCTACATGTAGTGATGTCAATTGCAATAAGCATGATTCACTGCACACACAGCACAGAAAGCACAACTTATACAACTATTCCGAAAGAAATATATATAGATTCAAGAAGTTTTATGCACCTATTATAAATAACAAAATAGTTACAATAAGTTGGGTGACATCATAAAGACAAATTTTGTCGCTTGCATATTGCCACCCCAGGAAGTACAGTGAGAAAAAATATATATATATATGTATTTAAGAGCGAAAAAAGGGAAATTGCACTTTTAATCATGGCCTTTTTTATACAGTTACTGAAACAGAAATATTTCTAACACTGGAATGAGGGTTATAACCTCATCATTATGCTAGACAAATTAAAATTTATTGCAGGGTTCACTGAATTTGTTTAATAAAATTGTACTAGGCCAAGGTGTTTAAACACCCCCCCCCCCCCCCCTCCCAAATCCACTACTGAACTTTTCATAAAATGCAGAGATACACACCGTTTCATACGATTCGTAGATTGAATGACTCCCATGATCAAAATGCAAGTCTCCGGATCTTCCGTCATAAACATTTGCTGCAACCATGGAGATTTTAGCACTGCAAAGATGAATACACGATACTTTCAAATAATACAATTGGTCATTCAAAAACAAACAAACACAAAAAAAAAGAATTATATGTTAGATGAACAAAATAAAAATTCAAATTTCAGGAATAAAGAAGAAGCTTCTTAAAAAAGAAGGCCAGCTTTTTGTTTCGTTGCATAAAATATAACATAATATTATCCCAATACAGTGCATTCTTGTGAAACACAAGAATCTTTTGAAATTACTTAACACTGAAGAGGTCTTACCTAACGGAACCACAAAAATGGTCCTCCATTAGAGGTAGTCTTTAATACGGGTCGTTTTCAATTTCAAAATCACAAATTTCTGCTAATGCATGATGTTATTGGGCCATTCCATGCCAAATCAACCAAATTTTGAAAAGTGCCCAAGATGACCTCCTCAAAAAATTCCGAAAAAAAATCTTTGTTACTCTCCTTCTAGCCACATGGACAAATCCAAAATGTCAGGTTGATATCTGCAAAACTTTTTGAGATACAGCCCTTTAGGTGCCTTCTATACAGCTCTAATAACTGGATAAAATGCATTATCAGCTAAATTTAACCTATCTTTCTGCACAAGTGTAAAAGTCACAGGACTTTTGCTCCCTTTCTTTTGTATTGATGATGACTATTTAAGTGCCCTGTATTAATGTCCTGAAAGTGTGATGAGGTTTCAGTCATCAGTGGGGGACTGCAGATGGCCAGTTCAGAATGAGATCCAAGAACAATGAGGGGGAGAGATTAGTTCACTATCTCAGTGGACAGGGGATCCATCACTGGACTCTGTCCAGCTGGCCAGGGAGGTGTATTTGTATGGATCCAGATCCAGAGGGCAGTGAAGGGATCAATGTATCTATGATCCATTCTGCTCTACTGAAGCTGGACTCTCCAGGGGGGGAGAATTGATGGGGAGATGGGGGCCCAGAGTTAATGAGTAGCCACCTGTCCAGGGGGCTGGGGTGGGGCAGATTCACGCCTGAGTGAATTTGGCCATTGTGTGCTCCTGGCTTGGTGATCAACTGGCCAGAGTTAATGAGGGAGTTGATCTGATGAACTCGGAAGAGTCAGCCAAGGGGGAGTTGGGGAGGGTATTGATGAATGTGTGTGATTGATGTGTGATTGTTCGCCCCTCCAAATGAGGAGGGGCCTGTATTGTTTTGGATGATTATAAAATAAATCTGGGAGAAATTCTGGCATCTTTGGTTTGGACCAACTGGCAGAAGGAACCCACTTGACACTATTTTACTGCTTATGTTATCCTTGAATATTTAGACTATGATATTTGGACTATGACATTTGGAAGGAGTCTTAATATGTCACTAGCTACACTGAGGATTTTACATTGGTGACCCCGACGTGATCTGTTTGGAATTGGAAATCACAAAAGGAGAAGAACAAAATCAGGAAGGACAATATGGACATCACTTTGAAAATTCAAGAGCTACAAACTGAAATACAGTCAAGACTGCAAGGTATGAACACTAATGAATTGGAAGAATTAATGAACTTTATTGACCTGGAAATGGAAAGCCAAAGCTTGGAAATACCCACTCTCTATCACTCTAGAGTGCCTCAGGCTGTGTTTATGCTGTTGTGTCTGGCACAAGTAAGAATGGGCAGATGCTGAACTATTAGACAATGAGCAGATAAGCCAGGAAATTGCCAATATAGGAAAGCCCATGTGAACAGCTGTCATCATGAATCTCGACCAGTTCCAGGAATTTCTGAGGGTACAGAAAGCAAGCAATGGGTCCACAGCCTCCATGATAGAGACTCAGACTAGACATATACAAGAAAATGGGGAGAAGCATGAGGCCCAGGCTCAGGCAAAACGAGTGGCTGGGTGTGATGGATCAACCACCAGGAGACTTAGGCAATGGTTCAGGGATGTGGAACTGACCATACCTTATACAAAAAGGACATTGTTTGTGGCCGCTCAGACAGCAGAGGGAGCTCTGAGGGTGGAATTGGAGAGATTTTTGGATACTGCTGAGGATCGCAGGACAGTGGAGTGGAATGAATTGAAGGCCCATCTGACCACAACTTTTCTATCCAAACATGAGGCAGACAGAATGAGGGATGAGATAGAAAAAGTGCAGCAGGGAGCTTATGAAACCACGGCAGCTTATGGCCGAAGATTTAGGGAGGCGGCTGACTTGGGATATCCTAAAGACAGCAGGAATGTGGACCAGCAGCGCACAATGCTGGGGGCCTATTTGCGGGGCATGCGGGACAGAAAGGTGGTGGAGCGAGTGGTCAGAGAGGGAAGGCCAAAGGACTATGTGGACGCCATGGAACAGGTGGCCCAGTACGAAGGCGATGAGTATCGGCTGTATCGAGCTCTCAATGGATGTGCCCCAGAGGATTCCCAAGAAGAGCCCATGGAAATAGGGGCCATAGGCAACAAGGCTTTGGACAACAAACCCAGGGGGGTGAGCGGGGAACTGACAGAGCTGACCAGGAGAGTTGATGGACTGTCCAAGGAGTTCACCAGACTCATAGCCGCAACAAGGGGGCCAAGGCCTACCGGACGAGCCGAGAATGCACCTGAAAACTCCCGCAAGCACGGCGGATCGAGCAGACCTGTGGACACACTGGCCCGGCCACCTCTGAGATTCACAGAAGACGGACGACCGATATGTGCCTCTTGTGGAAGGCCTGGACACATCCGCAGGGAGTGCCAGGCAAACCGACCAAGAAATCAAAGGAATATGGCAGCAACCCACCCGGGGGGCCGCTAAGCGCCGCAGCGGATTGCCGGGCCTTCGTGGGGTTACAACTCCACGGTCACCACGTATGGGCCTTGGTAGACACCGGAGCAGCACGCACGGTGCTGCGGCGCAAGGAATTTCAGGAGATATGTCGGAGCATGAAGAGGCTTCCGATAGTGAGGGCAGCAAGGGGGCTGCTGGGAGTAACAGGACATGAGTTAATGGTGTGTGGGGTAACCCAGATGATGGAGGACACTCTGGGGGCAATTGAAATAATTATTGTAGACAATATATCTCATCAGGCCATATTGGGGCGAGATATCATGCGAAGAGAGAAAGCTCACGTAGACTATGCCAAGGGGGTATTACGATGGCGAGACTTGGCTCTACCTCTGGTGCCGGCCCCAGACAATGAAGGAGGGGAGGAGATAATGGAGATAAGAGGGGGAGAAGGATGGAGGACTGAGCAGGGGAAGGCGACTGAGGCGATTGCTGAATGCATGCGACGCAATCCAGCTGCCTTCAGTGCCTCAGGGCAGAAGCTGGGCCGACACAAAGGGATTGAGGTGAAGATTGAAACCACTGGCCCACCAATAAAACAGAGGGCCTATCGAGTGCCATTTATGAAGAGGGAGGCTCTCAGTCTGAAATTAGACGAGTTATTGGAACAGGGCGTCGTGGTGCCCTCCATGTCGACTTGGGCCTCCCCGGTGGTGTTGGTGGAGAAAAAGGATTCCTCAGAGGGACCAAGGTTCTGCATTGACTTTACTCGACTGAACACGGTAACCAAGAAAGATTGCTATCCTGTACCACTGATCCAGGACGTGTTCGATCAGTTGCATGGTTCCACCATTAACAGCACGCTGGATCTGAAGTCGGGATTCTATCAGTTACCTTTGGAAGAGTCCAGTAAGGAGAAGACGGCATTTACCTGCTTCAGAGGGCTGTTCGAGTTCACCACGATGCCTATGGGCCTTTCGAACGCGACAGGCGCTTTCCAAAGGGCCATGGACCAGGTGCTCAGGGGATTAATAGGACGCTGTTGCATGATTTATGTCGATGACATTGTGGTTTACAGCCAAGACGTGGTAACCCATGCCAAGGATTTGCAGCTGGTGATAGACCGCTTCGTGCAGTACAACCTGACGCTAAATCCAAAGAAATGCACTTGTGGACAACAGGAGGTGAAGTTATTGGGATATGTGGTGAGTTGCAATGGACTGAGAGCAGATCCAGACAAGGTGTCGGCCATCAACCGTATGAGTTCCCCGCAGACGGTCAAAGATGTCAGGTCATTTTTGGGAATGACAGGCTATTACCGGACCTGCATGCCAAACTACGCTGATGTGTCAGAGCCTCTGGTGGCTCTGACCCGGAAGCACGCCCGCTTCTATTGGGGAAAAGCAGAACAAGCCAGCTTTGAGAAACTTAAAGAACTATTGGTCAGTGAACATGTCATGGCGCACCCTAGGACAAAGGACCCATATTTGTTATACACCGATGCTAGCGACATAGCCCTGGGGGCCATATTGTGCCAGAGGGATCCAGAGACTGGGGTGGAGAGACCGATAAGTTACCTGTCCAGGTTGCTTTCCCCCACTCAACGCCGTTGGGCAGCCATTGAAAGGGAGGCTTATGCACTGATCACTGGCTTAAAGGTGTTCAGACCATATCTTTGGGGAGCCGAGTTCGAAGCCTTCACGGATCATAAGCCCCTCACTTCCCTATTCACCAAGGAGATGCAGAATACCAAAATACAGCGATGGGCAGTGCTGTTGGCTCAGTTTGGCTGCAAGGTGCAATATAGGAAAGGGAAATTGAATGTGAGGGCGGATATGCTGTCCAGGATAAAACCTGAAAGAATGGACACATTTGATGTGGATGAATGGCGACTGGGGGATGAGTTGCCTCCTGGTCTGCCTGCAGACGAAGCCCTGCCCATATTAGGGGATGGATTGAACCCTGAACAGGTGCAGGCAGAACAGAGGAAAATGGAGCAATGGGAGGAGAGCAATGATCCTGACAGTCCATACGAGGTAATTGATGGACTGTTATATTCCCTGCAGAGACCATACCAGTATGCGGCAGAGTATCACCGCCTGGTGGTACCAGACATTTATAGGGAGACTTTGATGAGCCAAGCTCACAAGGAAGTGGGCCATATGGCCTATGTAAAGACTATGCGGAAAATACAAGAGACTTATGTGTGGCCAGGGATGAGAGCTGAGGTGAAGGCTTGGGTGAAGAGGTGCCCCACGTGTCTGGTGCACAACAGGAAGAAGGAGCACACCCCAATGGGAGAAATGCCCCTAGCAGACAGTATAGGGCAGTTCATCTCCTTGGACTTAGTGGGACCACTGGTTACTTCCAATCAGGGCAACAATTATGTATTGACCATAATTGATCATGCCTCTGGCTATGCTGAATGTTATCCCATTCCTAGGAAGACCAGTGAGTGTGTGTGGGCTAAGATGCACCAGGAGTATTTCCCCAGGCATGGCTATGTGGACACTGTACTGACTGACCAAGGAGGTGAATTCAACGCTGCAGCTTTTACAGAATATCTGGCTGCTGTGGGAGTGAGGCATAAGAGGACCACCCCCTACCACCCACAAGCGAATGGAAGAATCGAGAGATTCAACCGCACACTGAAGGAAATAGTGGGGAAGTTGGTGAACAATAATGCAGCATTGTGGCAAGAGCAATTGGGCCCAGCGATGCTATGCTACAATAGCGCGGTGTCAGATGTGACACAACATTCACCCTACTTTCTCCATTATGGGCGGAGACCACGCCTGCCTCTGCATAGGGCCTTATCTTCGGGGGACATGGTGTATGGACGTTTGCATGAACTGTATGAGGCAATAAGAACTGCTCGTCATCTCACTGAGGAGTCTAGGAAGTACAACCGAGACAGACTGGCGAAGAGGGCTAATGCAGGCGATGTGCGAGTAGGAGATGCAGTAGTGATCAAAGCCGAAGAACCAGTGACCTTGACCAGCCGGTGGGATCCAGAATGGTTGGTCACGCAGACTCGTGGCAAGGTGGTTTGGATCACCCATCAGCTTACTGGAAAACAGAAAATACTAAATAGAGAGAAGGTCAAAGTGGTGGATTCAGAGGTGGTATGGGATTCAATACGCCCCAGGCCACGTAGGAGAGCAGCGGGTCGGCCAAATGCTCAAAGGCCTTGGCAACTGCCCCCCCCCTCCTTCCTGAGGAGAGGGATACGCCTGAGCAACCACGGCGGGGGGAGGAGCCTAAAGCAGCTGACCAAGGGCAGAGTTCAGGTCCAGACTCCGCCCTCACGAGGGATCAGGCGGCGGCTCATCCCCTGCCTGATAGTGAGTGGAGCGGATCAGATGAGCGGCCTCTGCGGCCCTCGGCCAATAGGAAGCGAGGTCCTGACCACTCCGACGTCAGTGGTGAGGACTACAATAGACCGGCCCGGCCTGGACACAACAGTAAGCGGCATCGTCCCTACTTGTCCAGACACGCCAAGCACAGCCAGTACTACGCGGATGACAGTGACAGCGACTCTCCTCCAAGACAAAGGAACAGAAAGAGGAAGGGCAACAAGCATCCCACGACAGAGTACAGAAAGACTGAGCGATTGGACAGTTCTCCACGCAAGAGACACGGCCCTCGGGGAGAATTAGGAGGCGGACATCGGAAGACTGTGCACGTTGATCACCATCAGAGGAAGCGCAAGGATCGAAGTGGCCCCAGTGATACTGAGGAGGGACTTCACCGCGCCAACAAGGATTCACACAAAGACTTCGAGTTAATCAAGCGTGGATACTCCACCTCTGGTAGCGACCGAGATGCCAAGCATGCCAAGGGAGACGACCTGTCGCCTGCTGAGTCTGTCTCAGGAAGCCTGTAAGGTGGGTCTGACCTTGCTAATCATTATGCTCATGATGGGAGACGCTGGGGCCAGCGATGGTTCTCAGGGAACGGCGATGTGGAACACTATGCTGAGGGATGCCCAAGAAGCTCCTCCGAGAGCCATCACGGAGGATGAACTACGTGAGCGGCCAACACCCCCAAGAGATCTGACAGATGGCGTGTTGGTGAGAGGCGGAGCATCTCTGAGGACCTTGGAAGCTTCATGGGTGGTGTTGGTGACTCTGGAGACACCTCGTTATCCAGAACAACTGGGCAAGCTGATACAACTGGTGCGAGAGAGCCGTAAGGACATCAAAGTACATGGGTATGTGCAAAAATCCTGGGAGTGGCGACTACGGAGGCTGCAGCCTCTGGACGGAAGCTATGCTGGTCGTAGCCGAAGTGATCCTCCCACTCTTGAGGGACGCCACAAGAGGGGAGCCTTTGACTTCATAGGTACAGGGCTGCATGTGCTCTTTGGAGTTGCCACCGACTCCCAGGTACAACAGTATGCGGACGCCACAAAAATACTGCAAGCTCGCACGCAGGACATTTTACATCTGACTGACAGAATGATGACGGTGGTGAATCAGAATAGACTATACATCAGGAATATATCGGTGGCCGTAACACAGGTGGATGACCATGTCGTACAGCTAAGTAAATATGTGGGAGAATTGGCCAGGAGGCTGTCTCAAGTCGACACTCGTATCAACAACTTGGAGATTCGCATGGAGATTGAGAGAGCAGTGGAAGAGTGTGAACATTTGTATGAGCAGTATAGAGAACAAATGAGGCTGTATCAGCAGCAGCGGGGGGCACTAGAGCGTGGTGACCTGACCGAGGACATCGTGAGTCCCTATGTACTGAGGAACATTGTCAACGCTATTGCTCAGTCTGGAAACGACGTGGTGCCTGAATTGACCTGGTATTATCGACACATTCACATAGAGCCGATTGTGATTGACAGAAGAAGGATAATCTTCAGGTTTAACGTACCAACGGTCAATAAGGCCAGTTACCTGCTTTATAACATTCAGAGTTATCCTGTACCCATTAGGGGATCGAACATGACTGTAAAAATTGATGTGGGGAATAGTTATGGTGTAGATACAGCTACAGGTCTGCTGTTTGAGCCCGAAGCATGTATTGGAGGAGAGCCGTTGGTGTGTAGAGCGGGACCATTATTTGATGCAAGGCACATGCCATGTGCTAGGGGATTGATATTCAACCAATCGGAGCTTATTAAAAGCTGCCGATTTGATATTGTTAAACAGGCTAACGTCACCACAGTAAAGCGAGTCTCTCTGAGAACTATAGTGGTGATAACCTGGGGGGAGTCTGTCTCTGCCAGGTGCCCTGGGAAAGTGTACCCACCTGTTAGACTGGGACCAGGGACATATGCCATGCATTGCCCTGCTCCTTGTAACATAGCCGGAACAGGATGGCGGGTGCATTGTATACCAGAATTACACATGGCTAGGCATATAGTACTTCCTCTGATACATGTGGAGGGACAGTTTAATTTTACAAGGAATCTGGGGTCTGAGGCCCTGGTGAGGTCATTTCCCCAATTGAAGAGCGTATCCACGGCCCAGGTCAACGATATCAGTCAGGCGATGCTGATGGAGGCCATTCAGGTGAGTCAGAGGCCGTGGGTGCAATTCAGTAAACATACTCCCCTCGCGGCATTGATCCTATCTTCCACCATGGTGATAGTAGCACTGATAGGTCTGGGATATTTGGGAGTTGTCAGAAGAGAAGGGATTAGGAGATTGGGGGCTAAGTTGTGGTGCTGTGTAACCAGGAAGAAGGGTGAGACGATGCTGACTAGGAGCTCAGCGCATTACACACGAGCCGAAGACCACTCCTCCATTAGATTACCTGTAGGTGCAGCTAGCCAGGTCATAGCTGAGGTCTAGAGTACTGAGGCCGAGGTGAAGACCTCTCTGCGGTATTTAGGTCTACTCTAGTTATGTGATCCAGTCTGCTAGAGAAGTTTAGGGATCAGATGGGAGGGGCCTAGACCAACGGGTGCAGGGAGTGTTATGAATGTTCGTTCTCTTTAGTGTGTGTAATTTGAAAATGTTAGCCGATATGATTTAAATAATGATGTGTATGAAGTAATTAGACATGGACTTCTTACGAGAAGACACCAGTATATGCAGACCTGGTTGTGGTGACCTGGGGATGCTTGGAAGTGGTTGAAACGTTTGTTGTTCATCTTTTGATTTAAGTGTTAGGATCATAAGATCAACACCTGGTTCCAACAGATCGGAAGAATTTGAATTTATGTAAGATTTTATGACGGAACACGCTGGACTCAGTGGAACGTGACTGTAAGCAGTGAGTAGGAGTGTATGATTTTGTATTAAAAACCACAAAAGGTGTCAAGTTGTGTACTTAAATGAATGATCATCATCTTATTGTGAGTGAAATGTTTTGTGTAGATTATCCCAAAGTAATGATGGGAGACAAATTGTAGGTTTTGTATACATCTCACTCAAAATGATGGTGAGCAGTGTAAAAGTCACAGGACTTTTGCTCCCTTTCTTTTGTATTGATGATGACTATTTAAGTGCCCTGTATTAATGTCCTGAAAGTGTGATGAGGTTTCAGTCATCAGTGGGGGACTGCAGATGGCCAGTTCAGAATGAGATCCAAGAACAATGAGGGGGAGAGATTAGTTCACTATCTCAGTGGACAGGGGATCCATCACTGGACTCTGTCCAGCTGGCCAGGGAGGTGTATTTGTATGGATCCAGATCCAGAGGGCAGTGAAGGGATCAATGTATCTATGATCCATTCTGCTCTACTGAAGCTGGACTCTCCAGGGGGGGGGGAGAATTGATGGGGAGATGGGGGCCCAGAGTTAATGAGTAGCCACCTGTCCAGGGGGCTGGGGTGGGGCAGATTCACGCCTGAGTGAATTTGGCCATTGTGTGCTCCTGGCTTGGTGATCAACTGGCCAGAGTTAATGAGGGAGTTGATCTGATGAACTCGGAAGAGTCAGCCAAGGGGGAGTTGGGGAGGGTATTGATGAATGTGTGTGATTGATGTGTGATTGTTCGCCCCTCCAAATGAGGAGGGGCCTGTATTGTTTTGGATGATTATAAAATAAATCTGGGAGAAATTCTGGCATCTTTGGTTTGGACCAACTGGCAGAAGGAACCCACTTGACACTATTTTACTGCTTATGTTATCCTTGAATATTTAGACTATGATATTTGGACTATGACATTTGGAAGGAGTCTTAATATGTCACTAGCTACACTGAGGATTTTACAAAAAGACTTACATATATATGTATTGTATTACATTGCATATATGTGTAATATATTATATGATATTTATCAGTATTCATGCCTATAGGTGTACGAATAGTTAACATGGTTAAAAGATTGTCATTATGTTAAAAAGTTTAATTAAAATATAAAAACTTTTATCCCAAGGCTAAGACTTTGCAAATATTATCTTGATATACCACTATATACATGGTAAAAATATGAAAGTTGTCATTAACTGTCATCATGGTGTTTTTGAGGTTCAAATAAAGGATGTTTTTGCTTAAATTGATTATTTCATAATTTTTTAAATCCCCTCACTGCTACAGTTTTCATGATAGAATTGATTCAAAGCTTTGGATTTGTGCACCTAAACTGTCAAAACCCACAAACTAAATTAAAAGCCTGTGACATGAACCACTTGAGTGCAGCCAACCCAAAAAGATGGGGTACATTTCGCTATAATGCATTTTATCTCGTTTTTAGAGCTATACAGAAGGCAACTAAATAGAGATACCACTAATATGATGCCAGAAATGGAATTGTCAGGTTCAGGGAGCCCTAGTCTGAAAGTATGAGCCATGTAGCTATAATAGTTCATAAGATACAATTCAGTAAACCTTGATTCAAATGAACGTTTCTAAAAGTAAAGAAATTAGTGTGAATTTTAAAGGGCTGTATCTCAAAAAGTATTGCAGATATCAACCAGAAATTTTGGATTTGTCCATGTGGCTAGTAGGAGAGTAACAGAATTTTCAGAGGGGGTCACCTGGGGACCCCAGTTGATTCAGCATGGAATGACCCAATTCATCATATTCATAACTTTCATAAATATTATGTTAAAAAACTAAAACTTAATTGCATTAAGAAATTGCTAAAATGAAACTGTCACTCTTTCAAATGAAAATACATAAATTTAATATACTTAAATGTAAGAATGGTTTATTTACCATTTGCAGATAAGACCCCATATGCACCGAGGATGGAAGTGAGAGAGTCCAAGGTGTTGTTGAAATACATCAAGAGGTTCGCCTTTGAATCTACTAACATCTGAAGTAAAGTTATGAATGTATTAGACCTAAAATAAATCAAGATTAAAAAAATTCCAGAACATCATTTTGTATCAGATGATTAGAGGCCTTTACACAATGGATCAAAATGACAAATATATGACCAAAATCAGGGTTGGTAAAAATCTTCTTCCTTTTTTTTTTAATCCAAAAAAATCGGATTTCTCGAGGTAAAAATCAGATTTTTAAAATTTAAATCAGTTTTTTTTTAATGATGCAAATATGGCTCAAGTACTGTCTAGCATAAGCCAAGTTTGAGCATTTTTCCAGCATTCCCTCTTAAACTTACTGAACTGTGCTCTAAAAATAACAGAACTTTGATTTATTTACACATTTGACTTTCTTTTTTTTTTAATCATGTTGTATTGAAATAAATCATTAAATTTTTAAAAAACCCGAAAAAAAAAATCAAAATTGTCGATTATTTTTTGTTTTGATTAAAATCACCATTTAAATCAATCATTTAAATTTGCCAACCCTGACCAAAATTCCTCGATTAAACTAACAGCCTTTCAATCTTTATTAACAGCATTTTCAAAATGAAAAAGAAAATTTCACGGTCGCTTAATTGGTAACTCACTTTGGAAGTCTTGATAAATCTTTGTTGGATTTTTCTGGCCACAAATAAAATTTTCTCAATAACAGAAGGAAGGAATTTTTCGTTGAATTCTTCCTTGCCCTCTTCAAGGCTAAGTCCGATGAGACATTTCCTATAATTAAAAAAATTTCAAATATAAACACTTCAGTTATGAAAATAATATACATAGAAAATAATTGCAATGAACTAAGGTTTGTTTTAAATCTATTCCACTTTAGATATTCTCACCCTATAAAGACTATGAATCAACATTTTTTATTAAAATCTTATCTGTTTCACTATACTTCAATCTCACCCTTCATGAAAAACAGTTTAGTGCTATTTATAAATCAACATTGAAAAACCTTGATGTTCGAGGCACCTATTTTACAGTATTCACTTTACTGTTTCCTAAAACAAAATTGAGTATTCAGTGCCAAGAATAATTCAAAAAAGAAAAATGTCAATGAAGTACTAATCAGTCTCTAATTTATTTGATATTCCATTTGTACTTTTTTCACACACTTAAGCCAAAACCGTTTGCTGTGGATAGTTCAACATAGAAAAGGGCCAATGAAGCAACAGCACTGGGCCTATTGTTATATAAATAACGTTTAACAATAATAAGAATATATCTGAATACCAGAACTTTTTATCGTTCACATTCTCACCCCAATATCCCTATCAACACAGAAGCAGTTTTCCATCCATTCAAATTAGCACCAGAGTCTTGTTTCAATGTGAGTACGATCATCTGTAATAAATCCAGACTCCAAATGTCCTTCTTCAGTCCGGGCAGATCTTCTGGTGAAGTCGATTTGATTATATCTTATAAAAAAAAAGAAGTCAATATAGTCATTCTTATAAATTATGATATAAATTACAAAAAGGATACAGTAAACACTTTCTCCACTGTGTCATTGCGACAATGAAATTAACTCAAATATATACTCTAATCATTAGTAACAACGCCCACAGAAATATGTGGTAGATCTTCTGGCAATGTCGATTTGATTATATCTTACAAAAAAATCTAGGAAACTATAAGGAGTAAAAGGCAATTTAATAACAGATAATTTTTTTTCCACTATTCTACATACAGTTGGCGACATTGATTTTCGCCACAACATCGAAACTCGCCACTTGGAATAAAGTGCAATAAACACTTATTAGATAGCTGTCAGAGTGACAGAGTGCTGTCAAAGATACAAACAATTAGTTTTCTAACAAATTATCCACTTGCAAGGTGAGTTATCAGGGGGGTGGCGAATCTCAATGTTGTGGCGAATTTAAATGTCGCCAAGTGCAGATACAGACAAGGCTGAGCTTTCACTCAAATGACTGTTGTTCATTAGTTGGGCGCCTGATACTCCTTTGATTTATGTGGTTCTAAGCGACTCTATTCAATGCCTTTTCATTTTTTTAAGCTTACTTGATTCTAAATTAACACATGAACATGGATACCTGGAAGCCTGTTTTTCACTTGCTTTATTTCATTTTTTTAAAGTTACATATATATCTATTTGTTTTTTTTCTCCATCTTCTTCTTTGGGTGGGTGGTGTAAGGAGTAAAAAACAATTTTTTTTTCATTAAAAAAATTAGAACAACTTTGCTTATAAACACAGCCCCTCCCCTTCTTGACCTATTCTGCGGTTTGTATTAGAATTTAATGCCATGTCCAATGTCATTGTCAAATGCATGTGCAAGTGCTCAGCTCTCACCACTCAACTTGGCCAAAATATTTGGCATTGCAGAATCTTTGGCTTCTGAGACCTCAATGGCCAACTTCTCAAGCCGGTCTTCATATTCTTTAGTACTGGACATCTTTAATTTCTAACTACACTGTAAAATCGCTAAATTCTTTCATAACAAATTCATGTTTGGGCAGAAAATGTTTTGGTTCCTGACCGACAAATTAACCAAGCGCAGTGCCATCTGGTGAATTTTTACAATTTCGACTGGACCGCCACCTTGCGTATTTTTTAGAACTACAAAGAACATGGCTTGGTCAGTGTCTGCTAAAATCGGTCCTTCTATCTTGAATTCTGACCTGTCTATCTTGAGTTCAGAATGTCAGCGAATGTTGGACAGTGGAGCAGATTATCTACACCTCGATGTAATGGATGGACATTTCGTTCCTAACCTAACATTCGGCCATCCAGTGGTAAAATGTTTGAGACCCAAAATGCCTGACACATTCTTTGACATGCACATGATGGTTGCCAATCCTGAGAGGGTAAATTTGTGTGTTTGTTTTTGTGTTTAATAATTTACATGAATTATAAGTCCTTCTGATGTTCATAAATTTTTTCATATCCAAAGACAATATACTTGTGTACATTGTAATAATTGATTTGTCATAATGACAATTATATTTTGCAATACAAGCTTGTCATGATGACCAATGGCTAGCAAGCCGACTTACATTGCTCACACGTCAGCAAACAGAGAAAGATTATAGTCTAGATGAGAGACATCTATAGCTCTTTCCATCCAGAATGTTTTCCATTGTAAATTTATCGCCCTCAACTGTGTTGCGGGTGCTGCTATCCAAAGTGTCATTCAAGCTCTGTCAATGCTTTTGCAATATTTTCATGTAATTATTAATTGTCTGTAACTTTTTCATAATTAGTGGTTGACATTCAATTCTCCTTTTTGTGTCATTTAGTGGGTAGATGACATGGCCGATGCAGGGGCTTCCCAATACACATTCCACATTGAAGCAACCGAAGACCCGTCGGGTTGCATTCGCAAGATCAAAGAGGCTGGCATGAAGGTAAATAGTATAGTATTCATACATATACCTTGATATACTGTACATTAACAGCTATTGACTGTGTTAGAACTGCTGATGATGCTTAATAATTAGAATTTCTTTCTTAAAAATAAGTGGTGTGCGTTAAAAAGATTTTGTAGCCTATGCTGACAAAGCTGATGCATATTGTTTTTGTTGCACCAAAACATATTTCGTAACGGGGAATCATTGAGTGTTTCTACTAATTGCTGGATCAACTATTTATATATATATGGTCGTCTAGCTGCTGTTGCCTATTTTAATACCTTCAGACAAAATGATTTAATTTGCATGAATGACATACTCATTTCATTTCTTCTTTTTGCTTTGCAGGCCGGTATTGGCTTGAAACCTGGAACTGATGTAGAGGTGGTCCTTCCGTACATAGAAAGTGTGGATATGGTGTTAATAATGACGGTCGAGCCCGGATTCGGTGGTCAGAGCTTCATGGAAGACATGATGTCCAAAGTCCAATTTTTGCGACAGAAGTATCAAGAGTTAGACATAGAAGTGGATGGGGGAGTCGGTCCTAAGAATATACATTCCTGTGCTGAGGTAAATTTCTGCTTTGTTGGTATGATATATCTCACCATGTATTTATTTGAGTGTATAATCATTAGGCCTGTGTCGAGCGAGCAAATACTCTATTATCGCTCGGCAGCAATGCTGCTCGAAAATTATCACCAGCTCCCATAAATATCAAGTTTCTTTAAAGTAACAACTTTGATGATGTACCCAACACTTTATCTACTTTTTATCTGCAAAGTATTAGGTTTCCCGCTGTTGTAAACATGTTTTAAATAGATGTGAACTCTTTTTCTAACGCCAACGCTTGGTGTATCATATGACTACGTTCATGACATGTTCATGTATGACTTGTTTCACAAAATTGGCATCTGTACTAAAAACACAGAAAACTCGAAAATATTCGAGTATTGATTGATTTGGAGGCCTCGAGTATCGATTTTAGGCATAACCCTCGATAAACAGCCCTAATAATCAAGTATCTATCCTAGTTGACACTTTCTGACATAATTAGGTCAGTTTTCATGTCATGAGGATATTACTTTACATTGTTTAAAAGGCATTTTCTTGTATCATGAATTGTGTAGGAATGGAATATCAATATATCCGGGTACATAATACCTAAAATTTGCTGAAAGCGATGAGCCAGTTTCGCTAAATATATGCATCAAAAATATCTGTTAGCCAAATGAGCATGGCTGTGGCCAAAGTTTCTTTGAATGATAGCATATACATGCTAGTATGCTGGATTGGGGTGAAATGCCATAACTTGTGTTTGGATTGCATTAATGGACCTGCTAAATATTCTGCATTGTTTACCTCATTTCTCACATACCAGCATTGTTTATCACACCATCACTGGGTGGTTGTTTCTCACACACTCGACCTCTGTGGCCATTTGGCTGTTCCCATTCGTCACATGATTTTCCTTTGCAATTGGCGATCTGGAAAGTGGCTACCTCCGCGTCCTGCCTTCTTAAAGGTGATGACAAGCTGTTTTCTGGAAGCGCTTTCAACTTTCACTTTTGAATATCTTGTTCAACTTTCATTTTCAGGCTGGATGCTACAGATGATGACATTTTGTCTTCAGAAACTGATCTAACTTCCACTTATGAATATCACATGGTCTTGCTTTCACTTTCAGCTTGTAGCACAGACCATATTGTTTTGTGGAGGCTAATCTTACTTTCACTTTTGAATATCACATTGTCCTACTTTCACTTTCAGCTTGTAGCCACAGACCATTTAGTTTCGTGGAAGCTGATGTTACTTTGAATATCACATTGTCCTACTTTCACTCTCAGCTTGAAGCCACAGACCATACTGTTTTGTGGAGGCTGATCTTACTTTCACTTTAAATATCACATTGTCCTACTTTCACTTTCAGGCTGGTGCTAACATGATTGTCTCGGGTACTGCTGTCATGAAAGCGGAGAATCCTCGGGAAGCTATCAACTACATGAAGTCAGCAGTGAACGATGCAATCCAAAGAAGCCAATTAGAGAGATGATAGAGTAATGTAATTATGTAAAATAGGATCTAAAATTAATGTGCACTTGAGTTTTGATCATATTTGTTTTTCATTCAACATTGTTCAAAAGGGCGCGCAGGCATAATTGTCAGAAATATTAGCAATAATTCAAACACCAAATTTTCTAATGGATAATGACACTAGTATATTAATATGAATTCACTGTTTGTGTTTCCGTTGTGCATTAGTTTTGAATTCTATTATGGTAACATAATTATTATGACCATCATGTAAAGCGTAAAGTATAATGCATTTGTTGGAACAGAGCATCATGTAATGTAATACTTCAGATAGGCAATAATGGTAAGATTATCAAGTCATGAAACATTTGGGAACTAGTATAATGAACTTAATTGGTTAATCTAGGGAATGTATGATCAGTCTAAACACCAAACAAAGTAATTGTTGTGCAGGTGTGTGTGTGGTCTTTATTTAATTTATCTTTAGAGTCAGGATTTCTTAAAACCCGCTTTCTGGGTAGTACCAAAAAATGCTTAAAAGTAAATCATTAAACAATAGACATGCATCTACTCCTCGGCAAAATTTGTAGTTTCGAGGATACCCCTGACTTGAATGATGGCAATTTTATTGAGATATACATGATTGTTAATTAACGTTCAAATTACTAGAACAAAGTGTCGCTTGCAATATTTGGACTCTTACACTCCTTTTGCGAATCATGTTCATTGGCATTCTTGTCTGTTGGTTGGGTACAATTAGTCGTTGATGACCAATTAAAAGTGTATTTTATGTAAACTACCGGTGTTGTGTTCTAAGATTTTTTGTGATGGACTGGGGATTGTTCCTCCATGATCAGAGTATAGTTTCTCTAGTTTTTTTTAAATTTATTATTTTGGTAGGAAATGGTTACTAGATTTTGGCCTGTGACTATCATCTTAATGGGATAACAATGAATCTCAGTTGCAAGTAAGATGTGGGAGTAATTAGCCTAAGCTAAGGGAGCAATTGCGTGGACAATGAGGTCAATGAGTGCAGTTAATTATGTCACATCAAAGATTAAATATACAAAGATTTCACACTTCTTCATTTGCATTTATAAGCCATCCGCAAAGGATTATGGGAATTGTCAGGGTTAGTGAATAACATCCCTCGCCCTCTGTAGTGCCCTATTAAATTATAAACTAGCCTAGATAGACTTCTTTAAATGACTTCGTCACAATTGTCTTTATAGCCTGCGAATTTCATCTGAATGGTCTAAATTGTATAATGAGAGATTTTGACAAGAACAGAAAACATAATCGCCAATATTTATTATTAAAAAATGATGGTCTTACACATGGATAGCAAAAACAGGGTTGGCATCATTAGGGAGATTGATTCTGGCCCAGCCGTTGCTGACGGTGACACTGCCACGGCATTCGCTGCCTCCACAAGGAGGACGGTTATTCTCACATGTGAAGACATCGCAATATTCTCCGTCAGGCAAGTTTGTATTGAAGTCCTGGTCGAGAGGGAACTGCTCATTGTTAACCACAATGAAACCTCGGTCTCCACGAGCGAATGCGATTGCTTGGAAGCCGTTATCCCACCAGTTTGCTACATCAGTGCCAGATACGGCATTGTGGAATTTGACCATGTTGGTAATCTGGCTCCAGCGGTGTTCACAAATGAAGTTATCAAAGCATCTAACGTCTTCTGTGTTGCCGTTGCTATCAGATGGTGGTCCTACCCAGTCGTTTACATCTTTGCCATTTTGAATGTCTCTTGGCCAACGGTAGCTGCTCATGACTCGTACATAGCCATAAGGCCAGGCTAATTCAAAAGCGGTCGCCATTTTGTAAAGATGGTCTTCAAAGAATGTCAAAATGCGACTGAATCCCCCTGCTCCGTGACCTCGTTGATTGTCATGGTTGTCCAAAAATGCGACAGCGCTCAAACCTGCCATGAAACCCCAACCGTCACCAAAATCTTTCAAATAGGCAAGACGCTGACCATCATTCCCTCTGAAGACATCGCCAAGTAACATACCAAACTTGAATTCTGTCACTCTTCCGATTGAGAGATACTCACTTGCTGAAACTGCTTCTCCTCCCAAGTCAATCACTTCCATGAAAGCAAATGGTCTGGTATTAGCTGGAAACCATTGGGTGTTGAGGTTATTAAGCCTGCTAAGAAAGCCCTGAATATGGTGGGGGAACATATGCTTGGATGCGTCAAAACGGAAACCAGGAACTCCCCAGCCGATCAGTTTGTTTAGGTATTCAACAATTTTGTCATCAACCCATTGATACCCATGGCGTAAATCACGGAGACCTTCCAATCTGCAATAGCGTACTTCATCAGCGTTGTTGTAGTCACGAATTTCAAGGTCGTGGGTGTGACATTGGAAAGGTCCATGGAAATCATCTGGTCCATAAGGCACGCCAGGGAATTCAAGGGTGTTCGCATTGAAGTCGCTACCGGCTGACCCGGTTCCCCAGCCTCCTCCTGTCATATGATTCACTACTATGTCAGCATAAATCCTGGAATGCAAATGTTTTAATCAATCTTTAAGGTGTAGAAAATGTGTTATTGTGCATATATGTCTAGTTTATTTGTACCGGCGATTTGTTTTTACCGACGAAACAATCAGTCAAGCATTGACAACACGGTTGCCATGGAGACCAAATGCATAGTGGCGGAACTGAGGAATTTGGTCGGACTAAGGCATAGTCTCTGACTAAATAAGGCACTTTTTTCACATCAGATGAGGAAATACATCTTTCTACATGAATAAAGCCAAAGTTTCTTAAACAATAAAATCTAGCAATGGTTTGTTTTACTCCTGTAAGCCTTCAAACTTTTGAATGGGAGGATGTTGTGACATCTGTCTGTTTGCTTGGCTCTCTTCTGTGATTGGCTGCTGGAGTCTTTATGAATATTAATCAGATTTTTTATCATCACTATTTGTGTAGGAACATTGATATGAAAAGTACAAGCATTTGGTCAATAATTCCTAGTTTCTTAGCTTTCTCAGCTTAAAATGCTGAAAATAACTTTTAAAGTGTGGGATATAAATAAAACCCAACCACAGTGGTGGCTCAGCTCATTGAAACCCATTTGTGAGCTGTCTGGCTGAGGAATGCACTCGTGGCTTTACTTCTCCGCCAGACAGCTCACTCATGGGTTTCATTGAGCTGATCCACCACTGTGGTTGGGTTTTATTATATAGACCCTCACAATTAGGACCATTTTGGAAATGACGAAAGTGCCCCTGTCATCAGAGTGGTTCAGCTTTAGAATTAGTACAGCCACGTTTGTATTTCTAAAATTTACACCAGTTGAAGTTAAAATTTTAACCTGTGAGGCCATTAACGTCAAAATAAACTGTAATAAGAAGTTAACTAATTATTAGTTATGCTTACCATACACCAACATCATTGCACCTTTGCACCATATCTTTGAACTCAGCCTCAGAACCACTCCTGCTGTCCATTTTGTAGGACACTGGTTGGTATCTCTGCCACCAGGGGAAAGGTGGGTCTGTGTTCAACCTGTGCTCTTGTGGTGGGGAAATCTGCAGGGAATAATTGAAGTCAAGCTTATCCAAATTTCAGAGTAGAAACAAAACAAGAGAATATATTTAAAGTTGAGCTAGAGAGTCAAAGTTTGAGGGACTACCTACATAAGGGCTGTGCACCAGTTCTCTATATATTGTTTGCACCGGTACAAGGATAACGATACAGGTATTGATAATTTAATAATGCTGCAATTAAACGGTAAGCAGAGCGGCGTTTTTAAGCTAATAGGACACCTGCTACCCAGATGATCCAGTGATTTTGCCCACTTTCATTGGGACAACATTAAGCAACATTCTGGAATTATTCCATTAAGTTTGTTCATTATATTTGATTGTGAATTGTCAATATTGTAGGCTTTGTTTATTCTCCTATTGAAAAATAGCTGAATGATACGTATCAAGATACGTATCGTATTGGTTTTACTGTATTGTGATATGTATCGTATTTAAGATAAAGGTGAAAACAGCCCTAGACTACATCAATGGGCACCCTAGGAGTCCCAAAACGAGTCTACGCAGTGGTCTTATATCGCTTTTTGACAAATGGTGCTGAACGAGACTACGTCATCCTGGCATAAGCCGCATAACAACGTTGTCGGTTGGTCAATTTTATATAAAATATCTGTCATGTAGACCTATTATTAAGTGGATGATGGAAAATCCTCACTAAAGAACACAGGATTTACATAACTAATCGCAGAGGAAGATGGATGGCTGCATTGAGATTTATTTAAATGTATTAACTAACTTACCTAAACAGCACAGAAGCCATTTTGCGCAAGGAAGTTCTCGCATTCGTTGGCAATGTCATTCCATTTCCACTCGAGCAACTGCACAAAGACGTCCTTTCCGTCTTTGCAGTAATAATTGCCAAAATATTGAGCGCTTGATTGTGCTACGAATAGCGCAATTGCAACTAATAGGGACCTCATGGTTCTTCTTTCGGTGACAATTTAAGAATTTTGGTATTCCTCCCTTTATATACTGATAAATATCCCATTTTTTGTACAGTTGACAAGTTTGCAATTAGATAAGATGGTTCGGGTCAGATTGCTGAAACATATGGCTTTTCCCATCTTAACGTGACTGATTAATGTTATCTACAGTTCAGTTCTGTCGACATGTCATTATTTGGATTTAATGTCATTATTTGGATGTACAGGGTCACACAGTTATTATTATTAAATAATATGTATGGAAACTTTTCATCCTAAATTGTTTTATTCCTGTCCACCCTATTTAAATTCGACGTGGCACCACTCATCATTAGTAGCTATAACCAACGAAAATGTTAATTAACTCCCTTTGGAGTGCAAACTGAATTTGTCTTGCAAAACAAAGGCATTAAAACAAACAAACAAATTAATATGCCTGATGGAGTATAAGTTAGTTATATCCCTCATAGTCGGGAGTTAGCGAACATTTTGGTTGGTTATATCCCGATGTTAACTCCCGACTATGAGGTATATAACTAATACTTATAACCAAATATAATCAATATCAAACAATTTACTGATTGATCCAACAACATGATTAGTTAACTGAAAAATATAGTTGTAAGTTCAGTCAATGCATGAGTTTGTGTACTGCATGTTTTTTTCTGCAGCTTAGCTGAACAGATCGAATTCTTCAATATGAAATCGAATTAAAATTACTTTACCCTGAAAAGCAAGTTATTGTTCAAAGTTCCTCCGTTAACTAAATTTTATCTAAAACGACATTTTGAATTATTGTGATCATTGTGAAAGTTCCCAGATGGTCTTACACTCACATTCAAATTTTGAATCGTATTTCTTGTGGGTTTTGACCAAATAAATGGACTCGAGTGACATGGGATGTCTGTAACATACTTTAGATAATATATATCTTAATTGCAGCATAAACTCAATATAAAGCTAGAACAGACCAATGTTTAATGATGGATTTTGAAAGCATTAAAAAAAGAATTTCAGACTCTTGTTTGACTTGTTTATGCAAATTTTGAAACATTTATTTAAGATACTGTTAGATTCATTTGTGCAAATTTTCTAGTTATTAGCATTAAGAAATGCTAGATTCATTTATGCTAATTTTGAAGTTTTGGTGTTAATAGAAATAGGGTAAATATTGTTCTGTTGAAACATTTATAAGAGGTAGTATTCCCAAGAACTAATGGTGCTCCTTTAAACGACAACAGCAGATTTTCCATAAAGCTTCTAGATATTTCCGCTAGGTAGCTATGGGTAGAACCTTGGAAGGGTTGAGGTCCCCAAGCAGCAGTATTTCTAGTGTAATTTAATGTATATTTGATGCCTTGAGTTTGAATGAATTTAGCTGCTTTTGTTATGTAAGGTTAAGTTTATCAAATGGCAACACTAATTTTGCTTTGAAAAGCAATTGCATTTAATAACGAGAATAAGGCAGACTTATGCTGTGTCATAGTTTGAGGCGTTTTGTGGAAATAACATCATCGAGGGTTATCTTAGTTAATTGCTTAAGGAAACTTCTTACTTCAATTTGCTCGATAGAGTGTTACCATTCTCTTAAAACCATGACCTCAAATTTTCGAATGAGTCTTACTTGGTCCTAATTTAAGGGTATTACTTCAAAATTTACTCAAATAAATCTGACATTCTCTTATAGCAAAGTACTTAAAATTTGGCATAAAATAATAAATTGCCTTTCAATGTAAACAACCTTTGAGTTTGTGCAAGGCCCCACAAATTATTTGTACTTGTGTAGCTCTCTCATGACTTGCATATACAAGCATGACCTTACCCACAAATTCGAAAATGATTCAGACATTTTCAGAAACGAAGTCATTGCTAGGTCACTATGACCTTAGCCCATATAATGAAACTTGATCAGTGCAGAGATATGAAGCTAGAGTTGTGATTTCTTAATCTTATATGCACACCTGTGTTCTTTCTTTTTTTGTTTCTTTTTTTTCTTCCAGTATTTACTATTATATGTTTATCTCCATTACTGATTCATGCATATTTTCCCTTGTTTTTATTGCATGAGTGACACATATAATCAAGCTGCTCGCAGCGCCTCCACTCTTACCGTATGGCTGCCCAGGGCACAGAAGCGCTCCTTGCGGCGGAAGTTGACATATAATGTCATCATAGTGGTAACTAATCAGAGTACAGCCTTTTGTAGAAGAGGTTATAACACTAGTCTCTCCTACATACACACTACTGGTGATGTCAAGCCAATGTTGGCATGGAGGTATCCCAGATAGCATACCAAATCGTTTCAATGTCGGCGCGATGTCAGCGATGTCGAAACGAAGTTGTAACGATGGCGGCCGATATAGAAACGACGCTGGCCCGATTCGGAATGCTATCTGGGATCTATGTTGGTCACGAAAAACATCTGAATGAGACCATATATATGAGGGTTTTATTCCTAAATATATATACTTTTTATTTTATGAGTTTACATTCTCAGAAGAACTGATAATGTTACACTTATGTTACCTATTTGCTGGGAGTGGATCAAAGAATGCTGAAGAACAGAAAGCTGAAAAAATTAGAAAAAAAAGACCACTGGAAAATGAAGAAGCAACATTCAATTTTCAAAATTGCAGACCAGAGAGAGGCTCAATGCTACTGGTCTGAAGCTTAGTCAGCTTATATGACCAATGGACAGATGTAATGATGAGATGCTTAGAGTTCACACCATGTCACATGTAAACCTCATGGGTGGGATCTTTACCCGCCTCAGCAGAGACACTGAGAACAAGCACCTCTAGTTTAGTGATTTAACTCCTGAGGAGTGCCCAGGCCAGTAATCAAACTCAGGACCTTCAGTAATTGAATTGTATTCGGGACCTTCAGGAATCAATTGAACTTGGGACCTTCAGGAATCGTATCGTAGTCGGGACCTTCAGGAATCGAACTCGGGACCTTCAGAAATCAAACTCCAGAACTTCAGGAATTGAATCATACTTGGGACCTTCAGGAATCTTACTCAGGACCTTCAGAAATCAAACTCCGGAACTTCAGGAATTGAATCGTACTCGGGACCTTCAGGAATCAAACTTGGGACTCAGCGCTGATTGGTGGATGTCTGAACTATTAGAACATCCAGCTGCATAGAGGGTGCCCTCAAAATTCAAATTCAAAAAGTTTATTGACTATGAGTCTACCAGATAGATATATATACAAATTATTAATAACTGCCTTTACAAGATAAATATGACGGCCTGATACCTTCTGGTATATGTGGCCGTTACCAATTATTAACTGACAAAAAATTGGTGTTTTTAGTTGAAGCATCAAAAATTAAAAGTATGTGCTGGACACCAAGTATAACAAATTGCCATTTACTATAACATATTAATTCTATCAATGTTTGTCCATTTATATATTGTGATATAAAACATCACTACCAAAAAAAAAATCAACCAATATCTCAATGTAAAATGCCTGGAAAAGGAGTTCAATTTTCTTGAAGTCTCCAAAATCTTCAAAATGCATTAATGGTGATTTTGT
Source organism: Alitta virens (assembly GCA_932294295.1). Classification (NCBI taxonomy): domain Eukaryota; kingdom Metazoa; phylum Annelida; class Polychaeta; order Phyllodocida; family Nereididae; genus Alitta; species Alitta virens. The sequence continues at coordinate 33,365,184 of OW028584.1, forward strand.
TTTACTGGTGATGTTTCACTGCCTGGAGTCAATTTACTTAGTTGTCGCTGCTGTTCTGTTTTAAGGCTGCAAAATAAACATCACTGTCTGGCTGTCTGTAATGCATTAGCAGACTAAATATGGTGCTTCTAAGCAAAATGATGTCCAGGCCTTGCTGTAAATTGAATCTGTGTGCTGTTGTCATATAGCTATTTGTCATCCTTTTATTGGGAATAGAAAGATGGTGCCGACAACTGAATAAATATTATTCTAAAGCATCCCCACATGGAACATGAACTTATTCATTTGTTAATCCAACAAGGCACCATTGAGACAACTGATATTCATCTCCTGAGGCATGTTGAAAATGAGTAATGAAAATAACTTGTGTAATATATTCTTACTAATTATGGTAATTAGCTCATTTGGGATGGCAGGTAAGTTGATCTATCAGCTTGTTATGTTGTGTCGCAAATTTAATATTTCTACATGGCCAATTGTGCCACGTGCGTTTTTCATGCATTTGAATAAACGCATGGAAAACGCATGGTTTTTGCCTCATTATAATTAGATGAAAACCATGCGTTTTCCATGCGTTTATCCTTCTCATTGAAAACGCAGGTGGCATATTTGGCCATGTACTCAACAATATTATATAAGCACATTACCAATGTTTAAAGATAAAGAGTAAAACTTTTTTTATGAAAAGGAAAAAAAAAAGTCTTAAAGCATAAAATTCAGTTACTTTCAGGCACTAGTTATTCCGTCCGGATGCGAAAGTCTAGTCAGTAAACTTGTTGAATAACCTCAACCAAGTTTAACCAAACCTGCGTGGAATGTAACTATAGATTTGCATGTAATATGTCGATTTCTTTTCTTTTAAATAGAAACGACTTCTCACACTCGAATCTTGAAAGACCTGCTGAAAGACTACGACAAGCGAATCATTCCTGTTAAAGACCCGAGACAGCCCCTGAATCTTTCTCTTGCTGTGACAATAGAAAATCTTGTGGAAGTGGTATGTATCACTCCTCATCGCATTCTTCCATTCCATATCACTCCTCATTCCTCATCTCTATTCCTTGCATGGATGAGTGCTGCTACCAGTAGTAGTAGTACATGGGTTTGGCATGTGAAGGATAAACGCGTGGAAAACGCATGGTTTTTGCCTTATTAAAATGAGGTGAAAACCATGCGTTTATCCAAACGCATGGAAAACGCGCGTAGCACATTTGGCCATGTAGTAGTAGTGGTAAAATATATAAACATGAGGTATATGGAATTTGTGACTGAGGATCGAGCTCTGCCGATATTACAATGCACACCGGTGGCAGGCCTGTTCAAGTATGAGTCTTTCACAACTCTGGGGAGTATATGGGTCATTCGACAGTGCACTTTTGGCTTTCAAAAATCCATCACAATTATGACTTTTTATACATTCCAGTATAATTTCACCACAAGTTTACATTTAATTTTAATTTCATGGAGTACATTCAGAATTGCCTTGAAGCTTTTTTTCTATGATAAATAGCTTCCTCATAAAATTGGTAACAGGAATGACGAAAATAGAAGTCACCCCCTGCCAATACAAACCCTTTGCTTTAAATAATGAAAGCTAGTTTTCCAATATGGAAGATAAGCAGACACGCTGAAGTCCCCCACTTGAAGGTGCATATAGACTTTCAAATCTTTGTCATATATCTAGAGGCATTTTGATACCATGGTAACAGGAGAGACGTTAATTATGTGGACAAACTTAAACAAATGGATAATGCTACTAGAACTGCAAATATTTCACAATTTTTTTCACCAGTTGATTATATCTATGTTTATATCATAAATTAGTTTTAACTTACATTCATTGATTCAGAAATAGGGTGAAGAGCCATATAAAATGACTTTAAATTAGGTGTAGGATATGCTGTTTTTTGCCAACTTTTACAGCAAAAAGTCATGACAGACTTCTGCAAAAATTTCTCGTGTGTTGGCCTGTTCGTCTGCCTGTCCTCATGTCACATTCACATAATTAAAACCATTTTTCATGCTGTAATCACATTTGAAATTCGAGAGAGTGGGGGGGGGGGGGGAGTACACCCTATCTATGTGGACTAAATCATGACCATCTTTAAATCATATTCAGAGATCAAATTCTGAAAGTAGCTCAATAATTGTTGGTGTGCCTACATTATTTTTTTGCAGGACTTTCAAAACCAGGACTTCGTCATCAAACTATGGGTGTCAATGGTAAGTATTATGTGAATGCTGTGCAGTTTAAGAACCTGAAATACTTAAGGGTTTCAGTCTTAAAGAGGCAAAATGTTTGTGTTCTGTTGTTTCGCATGAGGTGGCCAAATTTTACTGACATTGCAGAAATGGAAAGATGAATTCCTGTCTTTCAATGAATCCTATTACAATATCAAACGGCTCTTCTTGGACCCCAGTGATGTTTGGGTACCAGACGTTGAGTTCGTAACGAGGTATTGTGTCATTTTTATATATCTTTTTTTTAGCATTGTCTCAAATTGTAATCTTCATCTTCCTAAAGCCAATGTGCCCATCTTCGCGTAGCTACGCTATGGGCATTGCTAGATTTCATGGCAATGCCGTGGTTTTTTCCCGTCGGCCTCTAGCGGTGTACACACAAATAGATGCTTGACTAAGTAGGTCAGCCAATGCAAGCGATGCACCAGCGCTTCAAAATGCTCAACCATCACTGCAGGCCACGTTGCTGTGGTAAATATAGATTCATCTCGTAAACAACAGCACTTATTTGGTGGTCCACAGATCACCGGGACCAATCAAACGGGGTAAAAACCACGCAGTCGAGCCCATATCTAGCAAGGCACACAATGTAGCCATGCGGAGGAGTGTGGCTTGCTTCAGGAAGATGGAAATCTCTGCAATATCCTTTTTCTTGGAACATTTTACCAGTCAACAGCCCTTAAAAGTCCTGGGCCTTAATCTTGTGGCTAGGGTGGAAAAATTGGGTGAAGACCTCAAACCCCAGTGGCCAATACAGGACAATGCAGTTATGCCTGTTGTTTGTAGCTATTCCATATCTAGCCCCAGGCGTGAATGACTGTACCGGTCAACACTTTTTATTGTTAATATACCCAGAGAATAAATAAATTTATTGCTATTCAAAATTTGTGTAATGGTTCTGAGAGGAATGTGCCCCACCCAGGAATTGAACCTGGGACCTCAAGCATGGGAAGTGAGAGCGTTTACCATTACACCAAAGAGTCGCTCGTTTCACCGAACAACCCTGGCATCCAGTGCTGCAATGATGCAGTTTTGTCTGGGGAACCATTGTAATGGTCTGTGAGAGGAGAGTGTCCCACCCAGCAATTGAACCTGGGACCTCACGCAGTTACTCGTTGGTGTGAGCATTTTACGTCCATGGTGTGAGGCTAAAACTCTGCTAACACCATTACATTTGTGTCGTTATGCATAACATAACTAACATTTTGGATGGTGGTTAAATGCTCATTATGAATACTGTTTGTTGGTCTTTCTTTTAGTTTGAATGATGCAGGAGAAGGCCTAGAAAAAAGTAAACATAAGGTGGTCATCGACTCTACTGGACAAGTAACCTGGGAGCCAGTGATGCTGTTAAGAAGTTATTGTGCTTTCGAGGTGAGATTATTGAACTTTTCTGGAAATATTTTAAGACACAGTACAAATGTATATTATTACTGTAGTGGAACACGCTAATCATTACGTGTGTGCTCTCAGCTTCAAGCTAAGCAACCTGATTAAACTATTGTTTGTTTGCGTTTTTCGAATATATTTGTCTAATAGCCTACAGGCTGGCTTATGGTATTAAATGTCTAACAGTGAAATTGCAAATTAATTAGTTGTGTTTGCATTGAGTACACTCAATTCTTATAAATATTATGTTTAGATTGTAGGAAAGTTTGTTTTAACTAAGGATAAATACATCCATTTCTGCTATTCATTTAGGATAAGATTTTCTAAACCAACATACAGCCTATCACCTACATGATTTAATAAACAAGAAAATCCTTTCAAAAACAGGATTTATTCCGGTGGTTTGTAGCTGTTCTTACTTGTATATACCATAGCCAGAAGTGAATGACCTTGCAGGTTAAAATATTGTTTTATATGCACAGTACATTTTTTTGGGATCACAACTCCCAAACCCTTTATTTACGGAATTTTCCACCCAACAATGGATTCATCCATCTTAAGGGAGGCAGGTTATCTCCAGTACTAAAGTATTTTCTCTTACTTGAATGTAAATATGTGCCACATGTTAATCAGCTGCAATTTTCATTCCTCTCGGGCTCATAGTATTCCGGAGTATGACTATGGCTGAGCCATTGTAGGTAATGAGGTCGCTTGGCTTGAAGCTCACGACACACAGTGTAATGAGTGTGTAGCTGTCAATCTCTGCAAAACGAAAGAACAGACTTAGATGATCATATTAGTTGTAACATCATTAAAAGAGACTCTAACTGTACTAGTTATATTTAAGAGAGACTTTGATGATCACACTAGCTGTAACATAGTTAAGAGAGACTTCAATACTCATACTAGTAGTGAGATCATTACGAGAGACTTCAATGATCATACTAGATGTGACATCATTTAGAGAGATTTGATGATAATACTAATGTAACTTTATAAGAAGATAATCTTAGTACTTTTAACATCATAATAAGAGAGATCCCACTAGTTATGACATGATTGTGTTTCATTTTGATTTTTCAAAGGCGGCAGCACAAGCTGCTGACTTTGTATGCTTCAGTCTTCGGAAGCCAGTGCGACGAGACGTTGTATCCGCTTTTACAACTAGGTCGGCGGCAAATTTGAAAATGTTTGTTAAGTCAATGGGCACGCAACAATAGTGTCTGTGTGCGCGATTCACTCCAGAAAAATGACTCTACACACTTAGCGTTTCGTCAGCAGTCAACGACTTGCTTCAGAGCTGTATACTTTTTGGTAGCATTTCGTTCAGTAGATGCATTTTGCACACTGTGCCTCTCCGATGAACAAGATGGCGAACTCCAACGGAAATGACCGAAGTTCACTGTATGGCTTCGTGCATGTTCGGGCAAGAGGCCCCCGATGGGGAAATCTTGCAGTGTCTTAGCGTTGATTGGTCGTTCAATTTTGAAAACCCACAGGGGGCCTCTTACCGTATTTTAATGTATTCGCGCATGCTCAGTGACGTGTCTAGACAGCTATGTACAGGGTGACCCAAAAAAAAGTTTTCACTCAGTTGATTGTTTGTATAATAGCCAATTAAGGTTGCTTTAACTTGGTTTCACGCTTCAGTGATTGCTTAAGGTCTCTTAATCCAGTTGCTAATCTCTCTTCACTCAACTACATGTGCTTGCTGTGAAAATGAAGAAAACTCTAGCTGTACCTGAATTACTGCGTGCCGGTCTGTCTCCTTCTGAGGTTGCAATACAGCTGGGAATATCAAGATGTGCGGTCTACAAAATCAAAAAGAAGTTAGAAGATACTGGAACAGACTCAAGAAAGCCTGGATCTGGTCGGCCCCGGTCGGCACGGACCAAAACCCTGATTAACAAGGTTAGACGACGCATCAAGTCCCATCCTGTGAGGTCCATGAGGAAGATGGCATCTGAGCTTGGTGTGAGTCGGTCCTCGATGCAACGGCTTGTCAAGAATGACCTCAACATGAAGTCCAGAGTCAGGGTGAAGGTACCACTGCTTACTGAGGCTCAGCGGGAAAGTAGGGTCATCCGGTCCAAGGCATTGTTGAAGAATGTCAAGCATGCAGCGGCAGGTCGTGTCATCTTGTTCTCAGATGAAAAGATCTTCACTGTGGATGCCATATCAAACCGCAGCAATGATCGATGGATTGGGGCTGATCCTACAGATGTTCCTGACAATGTGAAGTATGCCAACACCACAAAACATCCAGCTTCAGTCATGGTTTTCGGGCTGGTGTCCTCTGATGGCAAGAAGATGCCTCCAGTTTTAATTTCTTCGGGTGTGCGCATCAATACAGATAGATATCTGGACATTCTGAAGGATAAAGTCAAGCCATGGATCCAGGCCAACTACCCTGAAGGGAATTACGTATTCCAGCAAGATGGTGCCCCTGCCCACACTTCCAGAAGAACCCAGGAATGGTTAGATGCCAATCTGCAGGAATTGTGGACCAAGGATATGTGGCCACCCCAGAGTCCGGATCTCAATCCACTGGATTTTAGCATATGGGCAACTCTGGAGGACAGTGCCTGTAAGAAGCCCCACCCTTCAGTGCCAGCCTTGAGGAGGTCTATTGTGAGATCTTGGGACAAGATGACAGCATCCTACATCAAGAAGACCTGTCAAGCGTTCCGCAGGCGTCTGCAGGAAGTTGTGACTCTCAGGGGAGGACACATTGAGAAATAAAATGTCCAGTATTTGCTCTTTCCAATGCTGTATAGTTTGTGATTAAATTCTCATTGGGAGCTGATATCCATGGTGTTGAAGTTTTATTTATGCAAGTGTAAACTTTTTTTTTGGGTCACCCTGTAGGTCAATGCTACAAGACAACTAAATGTCTGATTAACACGGCTAATTTTGCAGTTTCGACAGAGAGTGGATACAGTTTTTGTTCAGAAAGGTATTCTATGACATTCTGGCTTTTATTTGATGTATACTTTGTGAAATTTGAATCAATTTTTGACGAGGTTATGCACTCCGGTCGTTGTGTTTAGCGAGCGTTTGCTTTGATAATGTCAGCTGAAAAAAACTCTTTCGGTCCGGCGAGTATTATCTGGATCTTCGGGAAGACTAAAATACACCTCTAATTACTAATCCGCAAGTCAACATGTATACAACAGTCCTCCAGCCGCCTTTGTTGCACATCTTATGTGCTCTAGTTCTAAATTATGCAGGTTCATGATCTACCCTTTGATACTCAAAAGTGCCTTTTGGCCCTTGGTTTCTGGGAGAAATCTACACAAGAAGTCCTTCTTCACAAAGGGCATAGATATAAAAATGTTTATGGAGGAACTAAGTCTGGGGTATGGTATCTGGAAAACGAGCCATGTTACATCTTCAATTATGAAGAGCAGGGCCTACAACATCTCCACTGCAATGTTGTACTGAAACGACGGCCTATGTTTTATGTGTTCACTCAGGTTAGATTTTTATTATCTTTAAGAGATCAGCTGATCAGATTTTCCAAATTATATAAGAGTAGTCTCAGGTAGTATTCCAAATTATTATTTAGGAGATTATTCAAATAAACTTATAATTTTTCCGTAAATTATTCCTTACAATTGAAATAATTCATTATTATCTAGTTTAATTTTGCAGATTGTTCCTCAAATATTTTTAACCACACTTTTCTTCAGAGTATGTCTTCAAAATGAAATAAGGTAATCCCTTGTTTATCCACCTTTTATGCAGATAGTTCCATGTCTTTTGTTGCTGGTGGTTGGGTCATTCGCATTCCTTCTTCCTGTGGGTTCAGAAGACAGAATAACTCTTCTGATAACACTTCTTCTGGCGATGATGATGATGGTAAATGTGGTGATGGGAGTAGTTCCCCCTACATCCGAAGGTGTTCCTTTCTTGGGTAAGATAGCTCTGATGGGCCTTAGTGGAAAATTTACTCATTTTAGCAGCTGGGTGGCTTAATGGTTAAGGCTTCCACCAATTCCACATTGGCCAGCTCTACTGAACGTACTGGGTTCATTTCAATTCCCGGCCCGGGCACTCTTTATAAGCTCCATCCCAGCTGGGTGGTCTAGTGGTAAGATGCTCGCCTGCTCCTCTGTAGGACCCGGGTTCAATCCCAGGCCCGGGCACCCTTCATGAGCAACATCTCAGCTGGATGTCGTTTGGATGAGATGTTAAATTGGTGGTCCCTTGTACTCAGTTTCTATGCTGAAGCAAGTAAAAGATCCCGCCCATGGAGTATATGTTTAACATGAGTGGACTCCTCCTCTCTCTCGCCTCATCAATCAACCCTAGATAGTGGCAAGAACTTGCTTAGAGGGCTGCACTTCTCATATCTATCTATCTATCTATCTATCTATCTGGATGTCAATTTAAGAGACGTTACATTCATTGTCTCTGCTGCGGCAGGTAAAAGACCCCACCTATGGGGTAAATGGGTAACATGGTGTGGAATACAACCTTATCATCTCTTTTGATGCTAAGCTCCCGACCAGTAGTATTTTGACATGGAGGCATTTAAGCTAGTTAAATTATTCTCTTTTTCAGGGAAGTTTGTCATGATTTGCATTTTTCTTCTTGGTGCGTCTACTGCAATGACTGTCTTGGTGGTTGTAACGGTAAACAGGAGCAAGACTGAATCCTCAAAGAAAATGTCCAAGTTTCATGAATTTGTCATCTTTGTCTTTGGAGGTTTGATGTGTCGAAAGGTAAGAATTTTATGAGTAATATATAATTTTTGAAAGTAAGTGACTTCATCTGTCTGTATTCATTAAGACGACCTTAGCTGATGATGTTGCATTTCACTGGGATGTCTCCCAGTCACAATTACTGTTTCTAATACTTTGTATGTAATATTAATTTTTCAAATGTGTTGGGAAATTAATTATATCTGACTCTGACTGATCCAGGTATCTTTCATATAAAAATTGTCATTACAAAGATAGGAAACTTGAAGTTAATTTGTACAGAGAGGAGTTTATATGACTTAGAAAGTTGGGGTTTGACCTGATGGTTACATCTATATCTATTTTGTGACATGTATGTAAAAATAAGACCAAAAAACGAGTGGACATTTCTGTGGGATTTTACATACTATAATGATAGTTCAATTTGTGGAAATTTTGTATTTTTCTTTTATTTATTACAGAGAACAAAAGTTGCAGACGGTGCCAACACCAAGGATGACACAAGCAATGACTGTCAAGCATCTTGGCTAGATTTAGCGGTTGTATATAACCGGTTGGGCTTTTGCATCTATATGCTAGTGGCAGTTTGCATTGTACTGTGGGTTGTAATCAATGCCGTTTGATATTTTAATGGCATTGAAGTCACCTTGCATAGTCGTGCGCACTGATTTAGTATGACAAAATGGGCCGATGCTGAACCGACACTGAGCTGATAACATGACAATACCTCGTTTTAAATCTTCATCACAAATTAATACCTATTCTGACCATGATATTTTTATGCCTATCTATGTAGTGACCATCTATGAAGAGTAAAATTTTCAAATTTAAAATTATAACTCTTTTTTTATGGAATCCAATATGATATATATTATGTAAGGAAGAGTTAACTTTCCGTCTTAATATGGTGGAATGTAAAATTTATTGTGAACGCTACATGTTGCAACATTATGAAGCACCTTATCTTGACACTATTCAGTAGTTTCTGGGATTTAAATTGAACCAACTATTGCCAAACAGTTTGGTATGGCCAAGTTCAGCTTGATAGCTATAGTTGAACAATCTTCATCAACAACAAAAAATTATCAAGACTTGTGTCTATCATACTCTATGTCTCTAAATGTCTATGCCTATATCTGAATGCTACTGTGTCTGAAGCTTAGTCAGTTTATATGATCAGTTGCCAGAGGCAAACATAATGATGAGATGATAAGGCGTTGAGTCCACACCATTATACTTAGACTCAGACAAGTATTATTTCCTATACATATACAAAGAAACGGTATATACAGGTGTAGACACCCCTAAGATAATTTCTTATCGCTACCGGGGTGCAACTTTCCTGCACTCTAACAGTAAGCTAAAGAGCAGCTGCCCACCAGCCACGTGCTAGTAGGCGAGGTAGTTGTGTACCGAGATTGTAATACTATACTAGTGGCAAACAATAGCGCTGGCAAGTCCTCATTTCTGTGACTGCTGGGGGCATTGCAATGGCGAAAGTTTAGTAAATGAATACAGAGTTTTTTGTGCTTGTTGATGTACTTCTTGGGCGTTCTACTGTCAGATTCCGAGTGGACAAAAAACCAGTCTGTGTAAAGAGCTATCAGCGCCGAATCGCACTGATGCGCCCTCTTGTGTATATTTACCACAAAAACATGAACTAGCGAACGCGAATTTGAAAATGCTCTTGAAAAGGATGTTTCCACTGGCTTTTTCAGTAAAATCTGTATACAAGTCGATAGTTAAGAGAGTCATACTCCTGTACATAACGACAAAATAAGGTATGCTAACGTTTTTATTGAGGAAAAAAGTCGTAAAATGTCAACTTCCAAGAATTCCTATACAACTCGTTCTGACCCTACATCGCATCTAATGCCATGTAGGTCGGTTCTGGCTAAGTATTGAGTAACCCTTAAGTGGATCTCAGTGGATCAAACTGATAAACCTAACACATATTAATGTGACTATATAACATACATTTTATTTATTTAACGTGATTTTGCCATTTGATAAGTTAAGGCCCAGGGGCCAGAGGGCACCTTGGGTGTGTCATGATAATAATGATTTGCATAACGATATTATTGTAATATATATGGTTTGGTTTACATGGCTCGTTTTCTTGCTATTTATGCATGGTGTTTCTGCATGAAATTCATAAGGGAAGAGGCTTGGATTATGCCTGTGCAGCTCATGGTGTTTTCTTTAATTAAAAAAGTCACTTGAAGGAGATACGATATAAAGACATGTATTGATCTGAGTACAGGTTTATTTCCCCAACTTCCGCAAGAAGATTCACAAAAAATCAAGGTAAGGTGATTAAGTAGCAAGACACATTAGACGTGGATTGCAAAATATGGATCTGCATCATTAGGGACACGAATCTCAGCCCAGCCATTGGAGACTCTTACACTACCGCGACATGATGAATTATCTCCACAGGGTGGTCTGTTATTTTCACAGGTGATAACGTCGCAGTAGTCACCGTCTGGCAGATTGACATGGAAATTTTGGTCAAGTGTGTGTTGCTCATTGTTAATGATTATGTAGCCCTTGTTACTGCGCCCAAATGCTATTGCGTGGTAGCCATTATCCCACCAGTTCACCACGGGTGTCCCTGCCACAGCATTGTGGAATTTGACCATGTTGGTAATCTGGCGCCAGCGGTGTTCACAAACGAAGTTGTCAAAGCAACGAACGTCTTCTGTGTTGCCATTGCTATCAGATGGTGGTCCTACCCAGTCATTTTTATCTTGACCATTCTGGATGTCCCTTGGCCAGTAATAACTGCTCATAATTCTGACATACCCATATGGCCATGCTAGTTCAAATGCGTTTGCCATTTTGTACTGATGGGCCTCGAAGAAAGTCAGAATTCGACTGAAACCACCTGCTCCATGTCCTCGCTGGTTATCATGATTGTCAACAAAAGCCACGGCACTCAAGCCAGCCATAAAACCCCAGCCTTCTCCAAAGTTCTTAAGGTAGGCTAAACGTTGGCCAGAATTTTTGCGGAAAACATCTCCCAGACTCATGCCGTATTTGAATTCTGTGACTCTTGAGAAAGGAGTGTATTCTCCAAATGAAATGGCTTCACCACCGAAATCGATAACCTCTGTGAAAATAAAAGGCTTAGTATTAGCAGGGAACCATTCTGTGTTTAGGTTACTTAGCCTATTAAGGAAGCCCTGAAGATGGTGTGGGAACATGTGTTTAGATGCATCCAAGCGGAAACCAGCAACTCCCCAACCAATGAGCTTATTCATGAACTCAACAATCTTGTCATCCACGTATTGGTAACCATGACGCAAATCACGAAGTCCAGACAGACGGCAGTAGCGAACTTCATCAGCATTGTTGTAATTGTGAATCTCAAGGTCAGCAGTGTGACATTGGAAGCGCCCATGGAAATCATCAGGACCAAATGGAACTCCTGGGAACATGAGCGTGTCTCCGTTGAAGTCACTGCCGGCTGATCCTTTTCCCCAGCCTCCACCTGTCATGTGATTCACCACTATGTCTGCATAGATCCTATGAAAGAATGGGAAAAGTGTGTTGTAACTGTTCAAGTTCAACAATGTTGAATTTGAGAAGGGCATGAGACCAAAATGGTTTTTTTTTGCATCAAGACTATTTGACTAACAAACATTTAAATATTTACCATACACCAACAGCGTTGCATCTTTGAACCATATCTTTGAACTCAGCCTCAGAACCACTCCTGCTGTCCATTTTGTAGGACACTGGTTGGTATCTTTGCCACCAGGGGTGGGCTGGATTGGTGTTTAGCCGATGCTCATTAGGTGGTGAAATCTGAAATGATAAGATTTAAAGATTTTAATAGTGAATAATCATATTAAATCTATTTAGTCTGTAATAAAATCCAATGACATGCCTTAAAACGGTTCAACATGAATAAATAATATAAAACGATTTTGTAGCTGAATACTAGACTTTGCTATGTCACGCCCGGGATGTAAATTCATGTACAGCTTACTAGTAGTTCCAGGTGCTTCTACTAGTGGCAATGTTGTTCTGTGGATGCACTGCAACCAGAAGCGTGATCCCGATCATTGTTGAATGCAGAAGTCGCTAGCGGTTAGTTTTTAGGGCATGGCAAATATTTGAAAATGATACTGGCAAAAAGCCCTTGGGGTTGCCAAAGTAAAGCTAGATTTTAATCATAAGAATGGGGCATTGAGTCATGACGATACTAAAAAGTGAAGAACCTGCAAGATCATTTCCGGTCGGCAAAGATAGCTGTGCGTGGAGCTGGGCACAGTGACCTTTGCTCTGAATGGGCTGATTTTGTGTGGTTTTTCGACTCGTTTTTCATTGGTTGCAACAAAAGCTTACACAATCAGAGAAGGCCTTACAAATGCAGCCTTATTTGGAATATGGTGTCATAACATCGTAGTGAAAGCTGGTGTCTGATTGGCCAATATGTTTTTTCTGCCAGAGGACAGCGCCTGCAAGACCTTCCATTGGTCCAGCAATGACTATTGCCAGCTGTTATTCTAGATGGCGACAGTTGCAATCCTCTGAAATAAAGCCATTCAGGGCGAAGGTCGCTGTGCCAACTCCACACTCGTTGATCTTTGCCAGCGGGAAAATGCTGCAGGATGCTCTTGCGCAACAAACATTTGTAATTTATGTGCTTCAATTATCATAAATTCACTTACCTGGACAGCACAGAAGCCATTGTGAGCGAGGAAGTTCTCGCATTCGTTGGCAATGTCATTCCACTTCCACTCGAACAAATGCACAAAGACGTCCTTTCCATCTTTGCAGTAATAATTGCCAAAATATTGAGCACTAGATTGTGCTACGAAAAGAGTTGCAACAACAATCAGGGACCGCATTTTCTTACTATGGTAATGAGCATTATTTACTAATCCATTTATATACGAAGTTATAATCATTACATTTTATGCAAAAACACTGATATTGTGTTACAGATAGATATGTTTGAAATGTCATAACACGTGTCACTATCCCAGCTAACCTATTACAATGATTAATTTTTTCTTTTATTGTGTTAACTTATCGGATGCATGTAGAAATGTGGGACAGTGCAACATCATAATCTTGTGAATGACGCTTAAATCATTTGTTAAGTAATCATATTTTTGCATCATTTGCTACCATTTCCGATGTTTTTACTCAAGAATCCTGGACCTCCTCTTAGCAAGGGTGGAGGGCGGGGGCCTAGCTCAGAGGTAGCGCTCTGTCTAGCCAGAACCGACCTACATTGCATAAGATGCGATGTAGGGTCGGAACGACTGTTGTAGGAATTCTTCGACGTTGACATTTACGACACATTTTTCTCAATAAAAACATCAGCATACCTTATTTCGTCATTATGTACAGGAGTACTACTCCGTTTACTACTTGCACGCAGATTTTAACTGAAAAAGCCACTGAAAACATCATTTTCAAATTCACGTTCGCTTCATTCATGCTTTCACCGGTAGCAGGTTGATTCGTCACTGCCTGATTCAACCAAAAGAAAACTGGTCTGTTCGTCACCCGAAATTGGTCAATTTGTCACCCGAAATAGGTTGATTCGGTCGGTAGACAGTGTATTGTCAATGCTACTATATAAAATATGTTAACTACGGGTGAAAAACCGACCTTTTTTTGAGCGAAGAATCGTCCAGTTTTCACGGGGACGAATCGTACAGTGACGAATCAACCATGCTGTCTAGTTTCACTAAAACTCACTAGAGGGCTCTGGCGACATCACAGCGCCATCCAGAGGCAATGGGGCAGATAAATATCTAATATTTTAGCTTCATTAGACCCATAGAACAGTGGAATCGTGTGGAAATGGTTTATCAACTTATTTTAATTGTTAAAATAGAGAAAATGCAGGTATGTCTAACGCTACAGTGGGTGTATGTTGTGTGACAAACGTTTACTAAAAGGCTATTTCCCACTCAAGCCAAAAAGTCAATATTTTTTCATCCAGGACCTTGTAACCCTGTCCTGTGGACAGGGGACTTGTAGCTAGGTTAAACATACCTTTTTTCTATTGTTTCGCGCTCAGATATGGTTGATTTCTTCCAATATTAATCGATTTCTGTGCCATTTTCGAATTCACATTTCGGTTGAAAAGCTTGAAGCATGGCCGCCTAGTTCCGCAAAAACTCACAAGAGGGCTCTGGCGGCGTTTCAATGCCCCTAGTGGCACACAGAATAGTGCTGACCAGTCCTCATTTCTGTGACTGCTGGGGGCGTTGCAATGGCGTATGTTTAGTGAATTATTAACAGAGTTTTTGGTGCTTGTTGATGTACTTCTTGGGCATTCTACTGTCAGATTCCGAGTGGACAAAAAGCAGTCTGTATAAAGAGCTATCAGCACTGAATCGCACTGATGCGCCCTCTTGTGTATATTTACCACAAAAAGCATGAACTAGCAAACGTGAATTTGAAAACGCTCTTGAAAAGGATAATTCCACTGGCTTTTTCAGTGAAATATGAATACAAGTTGATAGTTAACAGAGTCGTACTCCTGTGCATCACGACGAAATAAGGTATGCTGACATGTTTATGGAGAAATATGTGTCGTAAATGTCAACATCAAAGAATTCCCATACAACGCGTTCCGACCCTACATCGCATCTAATGCAATGTAGGTCGGTTCTGGCTATGTTTAACCCATCAGCGGGTGTATATTGTGTGGCAAATGTTTATTAAAAGGCTAGTTCCCACTCAAGCCGAAAATTCAATATTTTTTAATCCAGGACCTTGTAACCCCGACCTGTGGACAGGGGACTTGTAGCTACGCTCTGTCCAACCGCTGGGTCTTGGGTTCAATTCCCGGTCGAGTAAGTTGGATGGCTGTTTCATCCTTCATCTCATTGCCATGGTCCCTGCCTGTCCTAATTAGCCCCCCCTGCCCCCCCCCCCACCTTTTACGCCTATGGCCCCATGTAGACCCTTAGGGACAATATAATATGGGGTTGGCAATTGTTACACACATTAGGAAAACTAATTAGTAGAACACATTACATAAGGATTCTATTTCAGTTAAAGGACTGAGTTTGAATATTATTTATTTCTTGTTAATGTGAATTATATTGATTTTTATTTTGTTATTAACGATTATTGTCAATTGCTGGTAACAGATACAACCAACAAAATCTAAGTTTTAACTCCCTCCTGAGTGCAAATTGTACTTTAAATTACAGCATAATAAGAGCACTGAACAATCAAACAAGTGAGTAAATATGTGTAATGGATAAGTATTGGTTATATCCAGAATAGGAGGCAGATACCTAACATTTTTGTTGGTTATAAGCAACAGGCATATTTAGTAATTTGTTTGATTGTTTGATTTGTTTAAATGCCTTTATTACGCAATGTAGGTACAGTTTGCACTCAGGAGTGAGTTAACTAAAAATTTTGTTGGTTATATCCCGCAAAAAAACAATAGAAAAGGTAACATGGTGGAGTATTATTATTATAACCAACAAAAATTTCAGTTAACTCCCTCCTTTTTCTGTCTCTCTGAGTTTTGTATTCTTTATTAGTTAATGTGTAATTATGTAATTGGTGACCTTTCAGTACTTGCATATTCTATTGTTTATTTATCGGTATCAATTAAATAAAGTTAAAATTCACAGGTCATGTAATTTTCATCTTTTCTGTGCCTAGACATACAACACGATTGATGTTCAAATTTAGTTGAAATTCACAGGTCTTGAGACTTGATCTTCTCTGAACCTTTAGCATTGACTGAATTTAGTTGAAATCACACGTGGTGAGTCTTTATCCTTTCCGAGCAGTCTGGTTACATTCACTTTATAATTAAATTTTTTGACTGGCACATGTTAGTGTTTAATTAAGAGCCTATTAAGTGAATAAAAACCCAACACATGCACTAGAGTGATGGCGTGTGACGTGGTTTTTGTAACATGTGTTTGTTTTAAATTAAGATGGATGTAGGGGGGGGGGGGGGGGTTCATGCTATAAAATTAGATGGTAAATTATATTTATAAACAAATAAGGAAGCTGCTGTAAAATAGATCTATGGCTGCTTGCAACCCATGCCTTTAAGATACCCTTTTATTATTATCCTAGTTATAAGACCACTTTTTGTGCAATTTTTACTGGTCTTATAATATAATTTGTGTGTTGTTTATTTTGTATTGAAATAACCTTTTCCCAAAAGGCAAAATGTATGCTGCAATCGTAGATTTACAAATATGAGAAGAAAATTGTAAACAAGTGCAACACTGCAGCAATAGTAAGGTAAGGAAAGGATAACCATACATTAGATGGAATAAATTGTTGCAGGTACCCCCCCCCCCCCCTTCATGGCCATCCAACATAACACCCCATAGTCATGCTGGATCAAGGGGCATCTGTGAGGGATCAAGTTTCCACCCCACTGAGTGGGCTATTTCCATGGGCGTAGCTATCTGTCTTTCTTTTTCTCCCAAGTACAGTTAAACCTCAGATGACCTTAACAATCACCCTGACAAGCTCAACATCCCGAGTATTAACAAGATGATGATAATAATAAATAAATATTCTTTAAATTGTAACTATATACTGTTTTATTGATACAAAGTACAAAAATGGAAAATTGATGATTAAATACATATAAAATATATGTCACATCATACACTTAAAAGATAAAAGCCACATGATGATGATATGTTGTAATGATATTTTGCTTGTTACATATGCATACTTCTATCAGCCAGTAGTAGTAGTAGTAGTAGTAGTAGTAGTAGTAGTAGTAGTAGTAGTAGTAGTAGTAGTAGTAGTAGTAGTAGTAGTAGTAGTAGTAGTAGTAGTAGTAGTAGTTGTAGTAGTAGTAGCGATAGTAGTGGTAGTAGTGGTAATAGTGTAGTAGTAGTAGTAGCAGAAGTAGTAGTAGTAGTAGTAGTAGTAGTAGAAGTAGTAGTAGTAGTAGTAGTAGTAGTAGTAGTAGTAGTAGCGATAGTAGTGGTAGTAGTGGTAATAGTGTAGTAGTAGTAGTAGTAGTAGTAGTAGTAGTAGTAGTAGTAGTAGTAGTAGTAGTAGTAGTAGTAGTGGTAGTAGTAGTAGTAGTAGTAGTAGTAGAAGTAGTAGTAGCAGTAGCAGTAGTAGTAGTAGTAGTGATAATTTATTGACAAATATGTGTACAATATTCATAATAATTCAAGAAGTAATAGATCCCCCCCCCCCCTCTTGATCTTTGTTTTCTACACCCCTGTAGAGACCCCAGCCAGGGTTATGAGAAAGCCCTCTACAACTGAGGATTGTTTTGGTTACGATTGTTGCCCCATTTCTCCTCTGAGGCTGGAGATCACACCATTGTATTCTGTTAGTATTAATTCCGGAAGCAAATTTGCTCAGAACGTCATTTGGAATTCATCGGACTTTCAGTGGTTTACTCCATATCAAGGTAAGAAAATGTTAATGTAATTTATAACACCACTATATTTGTCAATTCTAAATTTTACAAATCGATCCAGGCACCCAGTTTTGCTGTATTTAGGAAATATGTAAATATATTACAGTGTATTTTTTGGGGATGTGTAGAGAGGTATAAACACATGCTTTATTTTTTGTAATTTTCAGTATACTTGGGTAAATTAGGTCCACTTTATACTGACTACATATTCAGTTTTACTGTATATATATTTCAAGTAATAAAATATTGATGTGAAGTCAACTAAATTGTTACACAAACTTGTATTTTTCGAATGTTTATATTATCTATATAGGTCATTTCATGTCAAGTTTTAAACTGACTTTGATTTCTTCAAGTTTAACAGACTTAAATTTTACATCAACAACTTTATAGACTTTGTTCCTGTACCAGTTTATAACATTCCCATATCCCTTAGTTTGTAGCAAACTCTGTTATTTTGAATTCTTTGAATGCTATTGTGAGTAGTCATCCCTGGTATGCTCTACAAACTTAGTCCAGCGACTCCTTAATAAAAGACATTCCTGTCTCCAACATCATGGTTTGGCCTTCAAATTTGAAAGATACAATGATATTTTTGATAAAGTCATAGTCAAGTCCAATTAATAGTTTATAACCGAAGATTAAAAAAGAAAATAGACTATTTGAATAGTTCACAATATTATCATGATGATTTCACAGCTTTAAATTGTTTTATTATATATATATAAATTTTATCTCTGGCACCATTTTAATGTGATTAAAAAAATCGTATACTGTGTAGGCTATTAATTTTTATTTATTTTAATGACTTAGCTTTGTCCTATTGACATAACGTTAAATTAATTAAAATCTTGCAAACGCAAAATTTTCATTTTAACTTGTGTTCCTTGGACAGAACAAACCGTCATAAAGCATTTTTATGTGAGATTTTTTTGTCTAACTTGGCTATTGGTCCTATCAACATGTCCTGTTTTCTGATAGCGTTGCTAGGCAACATGATAGGTTGCTAAGTTATGAAGTTAGCAAACTCATTGTTTCCATGGCAACAGTTAGAGCTATATATATGAAACATTCAGAACCATTGTATATATCCTATCCACAATTTAAAAAAAAAAGTGACTTTAATTTTTGACAATTTTATTTTATTAGCCTATAATTTAATCTACATCCAATATATTGTATAAGTTAGACAATATACTGGGGCAAGTAAAAGACCCCACCCATTGGTACAGATGTAGTTATGTATATTTGCTCTTGGTCTGCAGTTTAGTCAGCTTACATGATCAGTTGCTAGAGGCAGACATAATGATGAGATGATAAGGCTTGGGGTCAACACCATACTACAAATTTAGTCCTTGAGTGGGATCTTTAGCTTGCCTCAGCATAGAAACCCGAGAACCCCTTGAACGTCTCGTGCCATCGACATCCAGTTGAGATGTGGCTCATAAAGGGTGCCTGGGCTGGGAAGTTTTTCGTAAGAAGTAAGAAGGGTCAGAATAATATCTTTAAGACTCAGAATCAGTTTATTCTCACAAATAGAACAGGTTAAAGAAAGAAATTCTGGTACAGCTTAAATTTCAGCACAGAATGCGAGGGAGACTCCTCTATGGAAATTGCATTTCTGCTATCGAGGAGCCACCTTTACAACAATAATTAATAAACATTTGATGTAGGATAGAAATGGCAATCACACAGAATTAACCAATCTTAAAACAGCAATACATACAAAGAAAGGTGATGGGACTGGGAGTGTGACTGCATCATAAATCATGACATGAATATTTCTTTCATTAATTTTTTCTATAATATTATATTACAGGACAACAAAATAAAACCATGAAGAACTGTAGTGCTGTGGATCTACCCTACTGGGAACAAAGACAAACGGGGTATTTTGTGGTTAATGCAGCCATCATCCCCCCAATCGCTGTTTTCACCATCTTTGGCAGTCTACTCAATATTATTGCTTTCAACAGCAGTCATATGAGAGTACAGGTATGTAAGATTTATTTATGTTTCACTAAATGTAGCATTTATGAATTACATCAAAGGTAATTGTATATCGCCATTATCTATTAATAAACTATATTATATCATCCAAGATTTTTTTTAATATTAACAATTATTTATAAAGATTCACTCACCATTGCATGTTAAATGTCAGAGCCACTAAGTAATACGTATAAGTTATATCCCTCATAGTCGGGAGTTAACTAACATTTTTTGGTGGTTATATCCTGATGCTGAAGGGATACCTATGTTTACCTAACTCCCGACTACAAGAGATATAACTAACTTATGCTCCATTAGGCATATTTACTAATTTGTTTGATTGTTTGTTTTGTTTTAATGCCTTTATTACACAAAACAAGTTCAGTTTGCACTCAGGAGGCAGTTAACTAAACTATCATCCAAGTTTTTAAAAGTTATTAAATAAAAATATTGGCAATTATTTGTAAAGATTCTCTCACTATTGCATGTTAAAATTCAGCACTAAGTAATACACTGTAGTTATATCCCAAGTAGAAGGAAGTAAATGAACATTTTGTTGGCCGAGGGCAGAGGGAAATAACCAACAAAAATGTCAATTAACTTCCAACTATGAAGGATATAACTAACTTATACTCCATTAGGCATATTTAATAATTTGTTCGATTGTTTGTTTTGTTTTAATGCTTTTATGATGCAAAATAAGTTCAGTTTGCATTCAGGAGGGAATTAACTAACATTTTCGTTGGTTATTGCCCGCTCAGAACAATAGGAAAACCGTCTAAGTGGAGTATAATTAGCTGTTACACGGTCACTTACATTGATTACATGGAGTTGCCTTTTCAATTTCAGAATGCAGTGTATGTTTACCTAACTGGAATTTCAATCCTGGACTTAATTACAATGGTTTTAATTACACCTGAATGGTTACGTAACATGAACCTACTGTCACCTCCAATCGCATTTTCCCGCCAGATGGCCCAGTACGAATCGATTCGCCCAGTTTTACGTATTATCGTCCACCACGCTTCCGCTTGGATTATAACATTTGCAGTGTTGATTTGTTATGCAAGATCTTTTGGAAGCAAGAGACCGCGATGGACAAAAATCAGTGCGAGTCGAATCATTGTTTTCGTCATTGTTTTAGCCTGTTTAGTTCTGCACTTTGCAAGATTTTTTGAAATACGACCAATGGAATATACTGACCATTGCATCAAAAATTTGGAAATATACGGAATAGCTAAGACAACATTTGCAGATAATGAGATCCTTAAATCCATCTACCCATGGGCTAGTGTTGCTCTTTGCGTTATATTGCCTTATTTCATACTTTTTGTCACATTTTTGCTGCTTGCATGTCGTCTCAAGTTTGCACGACTCTGGAGAAATAGGAACGACCTAGTCAACAAGTCGCACAGCCACGATGAGACATTAACAGCATTCATTCTTTTGATAATCATTCTTATATACATACTCAGTGAACTACCTTATGCTTTAGCGGAGTCAATAAACATTCTGACCAAACATGATGACTCACAATTGCCTGGATTGCATTACGCCATTTATGCAACAGATGTCGTTAGTCTCATCCACTGTGGCGCCATCTGTCCTATTTTCATTTTACTATCACGAGATTACTGCAAGTCACTGCATCGTCTGTTCTGCTGCGTGTGTGTGTTTGGAGATGATTATTATGAGCCAATGATCACTTGTCCATCTCTGACTTGCTGTCAATGTAAGAAAGACAAAGATGACAAAGACAAGGGGCCATGGATTTGATTTTCACTGAACATGAAATAAATAACAAACTTATTATATAATAACAATAACCTATGACATAGACCAGCAAGTCTTGAAGGGACCATCATAGATTTAAAAATTATTCTCACTGAACATGAAGCAAAATAAAGAATCATTAACATATAATGTGAAAATTGGAAGGAAATACATAGAATTAAACAAAATGTCTTTATTAACCAATGGCACAGACAAGTGACTAAGGATTTGATGATATTCTCATTGATTATAAGATTAAACAAAACCTTGTTAGCCAAAGTCAAAGGCAAGTGATAATGGATTTAAAAAAATTCTCACTGAACATGAAATGAAACAAAAAATTTAACCTATGATGAAGATGATAGCACGTGGATTTCAAAGTTATTCTCACTGAAGTGAATTAAAACAATAATTTAACCTATGACGAAGATGATAGCACGTGGATTTCAAAATTATTCTCATTGAAGTGAAACAAAACAATAATTTAACCTATGACGAAGATGATAGCACGTGGATTTCAAAATTATTCTCATTGAAGTGAAACAAAACAAAAATTTAACCTATGACAAAGATGATAACTTGTGGATTTCAAAGTTATTCTCACTGAAGTGAAACAAAACAATAATTTAACCTATGACAAAGATGATAGCACGTGGATTTCAAAATTATTCTCATTGAAGTGAAACAAAACAAAAATTTAACCTATGACAAAGATGATAACTTGTGGATTTCAAAGTTATTCTCACTGAAGTGAAACAAAACAATAATTTAACCTATGACAAAGATGATAGCACGTGGATTTCAAAATTATTCTCATTGAAGTGAAACAAAACAATAATTTAACCTATGACGAAGATGATAGCACGTGGATTTCAAAATTATTCTCATTGAAGTGAAACAAAACAATAATTTAACCTATGACGAAGATGATAGCACTAGGATTTCGAAATTATTCTCATTGAAGTGAAACAAAACAATAATTTAACCTATGACGAAGATGATAGCACGTGGATTTCAAAATTATTCTCATTGAAGTGAAACAAAACAATAATTTAACCTATGACGAAGATGATAGCACGTGGATTTCAAAATTATTCTCATTGAATTGAAACAAAACAAAAATTTAACCTATGACAAAGATGATAGCACGTGAATTTCAAAATTATTCTCACTGAAGGGAAACAAAACAATAATTTAACCTATGACGTAGGTGATAGCACGTGGATTTCAAAATTATTCTCACTGAAGTGAAACAAAACTCATTAGCCTGTGGCAAAGACAGAGGATTGTGTATCAAAAAATTAGTCTGATTGAATACACAGTAAAACAATAACTTGGTAACCTATGTTTAATGACAATGGACTATGGATTTAAAGACTAGTCTCACTGGACATGGAATAAAGCAAAAGCACTTGACATCATATCTGTAATTACCAATGTAAACTTTTAATACTCATCTTCTTTGTAAATACTGATGTTCTTGATACAACTCTATTCAGCCTTCATGTGACAGTTTGATTCAAAATAATTTTTACCTATTGATTGTTATGAAATAAACAAAAACTCAATTAATCAAGAATTGAACTTATATTTGATTTCTTAAAGAACTTATTCTGAACTTATGTATGAGAGTGTCGTTATTAACAATTAAAATGAATTTGTTAGCCCCATGGCATGGTGAAAGTCAGTTTCAAAAAGAGGCAAGGAGACCCGACCCCTCTATGACAATTATATGTCGCTTCTGAGGGGCCACCTTATAATTTCGACTTATTATTTTGGAAATAACTTAAATTTGTATTGATGGAATTAAATGCACATACAATTTTGAAAATACACAGACATCATAGTAAATGTGTGATGCATGGCAAGGATTTTTCAGAGGAGCAATCATGATCACTAACGTTTCATTGTCAGAATCTATAAAATGTCTTCTAATGTATGTTTTGAAGCCATCTAGACTATGGGTTGTTTATCTTATTTATTAATATGTGCGTTTCAATAACTTGGATATTAGCTATTACATATATTAATGATAACTATTGTTGTTTTTTTCTTTAGTTTTTTTGGTGATCCTCAATGAAGGGAACTAGTTATATTTAGTGGTTCATGAAAGAATTTAATCCTGCTCCTACACTGAAAATAACCTATTACTTATTGAGCCTTTGTATCCTGTAAAGTGACATGTGTTTCATGAAGAGGTTAGCCAATGTGAATAATTACATATCTATATATATATTTATTAGTAAATAAAGTTGCACATTATGATTTTGATAAACTTTTTTGATGTAGCTGATTAATTTCTTATGCAAAAACAGCTATGAGGTTTATTCATTCTTCTTTGAGTTCAACACATGCACAGACAAAGCATAGTGCATTTGGTACCATTACCAAACCACTAAGAAAACTTGCCGGTCTAAAAAAAAAAGTGGTTGCAACGCTTTCGCACCATTCAGCAGGAGCTTCTTTTGAAATTTTACAAATTTCCAAGATAATATTAGTCACCATGTCTGATTGGCTCAACAGCCATTAAAGTAATTGTTTTTTGATTCGGTGCCTTGACCACTTTCATAGTTTAATACAATGGTCATAGTGTGGAAGTGGTCAAGGCACAGATGCGATTTCTGGTAAAGTTTTCGTAGTTCAAACCTGCATGCCCTTGTAAGTCTTGGGCCTCCTTCTGGGCAAGGATATGTGGTAACATTGTGGCGGGTGGGTGGATTAGGGCTTTATGTCCTGTATTTCTGCACCTGATGGGTAATTAGGACAGCTATGATGGATGAAACAGCCATCCAACTTAGGCTCCACTGGGAATTGAACCCTTAACTGTAAGCCCAGCCCAGGGAGCATATGGTAACACTTTGGGTGAAGACCTCAAATCCAGTTACCAGCACAGGGCTCTGTGCAAATTGTAGTTATGCCTGGCCAGTTCACCCTACCTAGACATGAATGACCTTTCAGGCTGACATGTTATTATGTAAATATATCATTCATTCACTTTTTGAAAGGAAAACACATTTTCAGAATCCAAATTCTTTATTGTAATTAGAACTGACTCGCTATAACACCCAATGCAATCATGTAAGCAACACGTGAACTCAACATAGTCCCTACGTTTCTTCCACCATTTCGATATAAACGTCTTCTTTGATTTTGTTGGTTGTCCAGGTACATCCGACGTGTGTTTATGGAACGTTGGTCTACATTTTCTTGTGAGTTTGAAACCTTTTTCACTTTCTTCACTTTGCGTTTACCATCTTTGCTATAGGAGGCGCCATTGCATAAACCCTGGTGGCATGTTGTGAAACAAGTTTTGAAATAATGGTCGGTTTGGCACCCATTGCCCCGTTCTGTAATTTGACTATTAGTTTCACACCCTCTGTGTATCGACCGAATATCACCTGTAGCTGAAAAGAAGTATAAATAATGATAATATGTTTGCAGAGAAAGCTAGGGCTGTTTCACAAACGTCAAGGGCAAAAGTAATGAGATGCACTGTGCACACGAAAATAATTTCTTTACATGTTCTTTCTAGCAGTTGATTGTATGGGCTATCATAGAATCATGATTTGTAGTTTTTGTATGTGTATGCTTGTGTGCTGTTATAATGTATGAATGTTGCCTGAATGTATGTAAAATAAATTACTTAGTTACTTACCTACTTACCAACTTACTTATTACTGAGAAGAATGATATAATATTTCCTTCATCTTCAATCTTTATGTGTGAGAATATTTTGGATCCATTGGACATTATTATTATCGCCCGCAACTGGATGTCGTTCGGACGAGACGTTAAATTGGCTGTCCCTTTTACTCAGTGTCTGTGCTAAGGCAAGTAAAAGATCCCACCCTTGGGGTAAATGTGTAAAATGGGCGGACTTCTCCTCTCTCTCTCACCCCATTAATCAACCCTCGATAGTGGAAACAACTTGCATTAGAGGACTGCTTTTTCAACATCTATCTATCTATCTGTCTGTCTGTCTGTCTGTCTGTCTGTCTGTCTGTCTAGCTGTCTGTCCGTCTGTCTGTCTATCTATCTATCTGTCTATCTATCTATCTATGATTACTGCAACTCTACTCTCATCGTAGGACCATATATAGATACACAAGGTCACACAAGGTCACACAAGGTCTTACCTATAAGAATCTGGAGCATTGTTGTACAATGATATTGTTTGGGACAGGTAACAGTTGGTGTTGCCATGGTAACATTCCATGGAGAATGTACACATTCCATGTCCCTAGAAGTACCTGTCATTGTGTAGGTGCAAGTGTAGCAGCTTCGTGCATGTCCTGAAAAAAAAAAAGAATGTCAAAAACACAACTGTGCAAACCAGTCTTAAGAACACCCCATTAAGGCTCAATATAAATAGCTCACTATAAAGACCACATATGTCACCATATAGTCCACCTGACTAAATATTTTCGAAATATTTTACCGAAATATATTGTAGGCATGTTGCTACAATATTTTGTAACGTATTTCACATTATGAAATTATGTTGAAAATTTTGTTTGGTAATATGGTCCCTGCCTGTCCTAATTAGCCCAACTGGTGCAGAAATACAGGACGTAAAGCCCTAATCCACCCCCACCCCAAAAATATCATTAATAATGTTTCATTATGTAACAATATGTTCTGCATGTATTGATATAATGTTAGTTAACATGATTATTTAAATGTTGTGTTGGTAATTTGGTAATATTTGTGGGGAATATTATCTCAAATATTGTTTTGGGAGTCCATGATATTGAATTTTGTCAAGATGTTCTGGCAATCATTTTTGGGGATATTACCTGAAAATATGACTGGCAAGTTTTTAGGGTCCACTCTTTAATATTATGACAACATTAGTTAAATGTTATAGCATGAATGTTACAACCTCTTGGTGTTTGCTGGGTAATTTTTAAGACTGGCTTGCCATTAAGATCACCTATTAACATCACCTTACTTTTAAGACCACCTCACTTTAAAGCATATAATTACAATATTATAACATCTCACTATTATTATACCACCCTACTATTGATACTTCAATCAACATTAAGTCTACCTCATTCTTGAGACTATGTACCTCAATATTAAGACCAGCCCACTATTGATACCACCTTACTATTAAGACTACCTAACTTTTGAGACCACCTTCTTGTTAAGACCATATGGCTAGCTCATTATTAAGACGATTTCACTATTTGGATCTCTTCAATTATTAAGGCCACCTCACTATTAAGACCACTTCACTATTATGAGCACCTCAATATTAAGGCCACTATTAACACCAACTCACTTTTAAGGCTACTTCACTACTGAGTGCACCTACTTTACAATAAAGACCACCTCAACATAAAGAAAATAAAGAAGAATAATGAAACATTCAAATCTACCCCAAAAAATATGGGTCTAACTTGCATTTTCACCATGCCAAAGGTAATATTCATTTACAAATTTCAAAGATAATATAAATTTAATTACATAAATGCAAATATATAGATGATCAGAAGGATTTCACATTGCAAGTTTTTGAGTCCTTGTGTATTTTTCTAACTTTTTTTCTGAAAACAGGTTTACTGATATTTATTGCTGATGTAAATATTTTCATTCAAAGTACGCCAGGAAAAAATAAAGTAAAAAAAATAATAAAGTGAAAATGAAATTCTGTTTTCTGTTAAACCAAAAATAAAAATAAAGTGTGCATTGATAACGACAGTAGAATAACAGCGTATGTATCAAATAACGAAATAAAAAGAATCTTAAGATTCGTTAATATATCTTACCTTTATTAAAGAAAAATGTCAATATTAAAAATGACAAAACATTGCAGAATTGTGGTAGTATTTCCATGTTTATTATCCTCGTATATTTACATGTGTACCAAAACTGAACTTTTCTGAATATAACCACAAATCCCAATGATTACAAAAATAAATCCTTTAGTCTGAAAAACATTTAGTGTGGACCTGTGACCTTGTTTTTGATTGGTCTGCAGTGAGGTCACGTGTCAAGCTGGCGGCTGGATTTGGAAAGTTGACAAGTTATTGTGCAACAGGTGTTCTCAGCACTGACCAAGCTCAGCTGTAGCGTGCATCAAATAATAATATTTATGTCACATTACTATACATAATTAAGTATTCTGTACAATAAAACTTTTTTTTTTTTTCATATTACACAAATAGCTAGTGCACTATTAGAAATGATTGTTTGTTTCAGACAAATGTATGTTTCACTGGTGTTTATCTGAAATTTGCTTTGAAATCAGCCAAAATATTGTTGCTCCTCAGACATTGAACATGTAAGCTGCCCAACATCATTTTTTTATATATAAAATCATTGTCTAAGGACAAACAATATCTTTGCTGACTTTAAGCAAAATTTTGAATGAACACCAGTGAAACAAATTTGTCCGAAACAGACAATCATTTCTAAGAGTGTGGGTGGAGAGTCCTATATGGCTTTTATTTCTGAGGCCAATAATATATTAATACTTATATCATATTTTATATATATATATATATATATATAAAATGTTATTTACCGCGGAGCATCAAAAAGATACATGTGTCATAAAAAGATAAAATACAAAGATTAAAAAATAAAAATATACATATATACATTAACATAATTTAGTTACATATTAAAAACATCTATATGATAATTATTTACAACTATAAGCATATGAATAAAACAAGGCACCATCATAGAAGATTAATACTGAGTACAAATAAGCAGCAGGAGTGGGTATTTACATATGTACAGATTGTATATCCAGTTATATTGTGTATTTTAGGAACTATATATAATAATAATAGTAAAACAATTACATAAGCATACCAATATATGTACAAATCCTTCTTTGGAGCAACAATAAATGAAATAGACTAGCATATCAATAACCAAATATTTATATGTCCTCCATATGTTATATTATTAAATTAAATATCACAGATGACTAGACAAGCCTAGTTTAAACCAACACATTTTTTATATTCAAAGGGTTCTGGAATCAATAGAAATATTTAAATAGAATTCTAGAAGAAACCGTTCATAACATGAAGAGATCCAATTATTTCTGTGTTCCATATGACTGTTCAATATAACTTTTTTTCTATTAGCTTTTTCATTCCAATATAACTTTTCCTTTATTATACAATTCTTTCACAGTGGTGAGTTCAATATGTGCTTTTATGGAAGTGATACAACTGATATTGCACGAAGCGAAGACCACGGGGCAGTCCCAGTCTCGTTCCAAGCTGGAAGAACTCACCCAGCCCGAGACGCTCCCAGGCCCGCTTTGCGCCCCAGCCCGACTGGCCCGGCCCTTGAAGAGATCTTGGACAAGCACATATTTATTTTAATTAATAAAATGTGTATGTCACCAGCGTTGTCTTACTTTGCATAACTGATTTCACATCAGAAATTACACATATTTTATTTACATAATAAAGAAAATAGTTATCAAGTCTTTTATGCATCACAACTAAAACAGTATTCTGTCCGATAAGTTGACTGCAGATCGATCCGACTCCTTTTTTTAAAGATAGAGTAGAACTAACAAAACAACATAATGCCTCTGCAGTGAACTGTCGCATTCAAGTACATAATTTATATAGAACCAATTATGGTTCATGTATATTTAATATGTCTGAAAATGTTCGTCCTTTTCATTATCTTGAATATTTATTTATTATGACGGAGACATCGGTCATAGTACTATTCCAATTATGTTATAAAGTATTAATGTTTCAGATTCTTTTGTCAAGATTTTATCAATCAATCAATTTATTTACCTTATGTTCATATAGTTACAGACACCTAATAGGTTTCAACCACACCAGATATTGAAAAAAGAATATCCCAAAAATGTAAGATGTAAATTGTAAATAGAAAGAAATTAAAACGAGTAGTGACTGAAAATAATAACAATATTTTTAAAGCAGCGTCCAATGTTAATTTTAGCATTAGCAGTGGATGTAAGAATTACAATATAATTTGATGATGGACGATCATGCAATTTAGTCTTGGCAAATATGTACCATACAATTTATATCAACTGAGCAATTTATCTTACATCAACCTGTGACAATATATTGGAGATTTGAGTCCATTAATTTTTTTCATAATGTGCAGTTAGCATACGATAAGACCAAGGCTACTTACTTTGCCAAGAACAGCTTTTACTCCCCCTGCACAACTGCTTCGAAGGATGGGGCCAGTTTTAGTCAAAAACATCATGTTACACATCAAAAATGCCAATATTATACACACAAATGATTTTCCATCATTTACGGGTATTTATCACTTATTTTATGGGGAATTCCTTGCTTGTTTGCTGGGAATGTTCAATTGTAATCAATGCAAACAAAACAAATTGATATGCAATTCCACTGTTAGACATCCAATGCCATAAGCCAGCCTATAGGCTATTAGGCAAATTTTTTTGTATTTAAGTCTAACTGGTAAAATAGCAAAGAATTGCTATCAAGCTCAGGGCATTTCCTAATGTATTCTGATTGGCAGTTGCAAATGACATAGCTGCCTCTTGAGATGAGAAGTTAATTAAGGCACTCAGGAGCCTTGGCAAACGCCTGTGTAGGACCTAAGGAAAAACTTTTTTGCAAGACTCTACACTGAAAACCTCTTTCAGTTGTAGTTCAGACCATTCGTTACATTTTGACTAACTATTTTGACTCCTTTGTATCCATGTCTGACCCCCATAGTAAAGATTGCTAACTAGCTATGGGGTCATTCCTTCCAAATCAATTCAATTCTGTTCAATTCAGTTTATTGGCCCTTCTTCAGTTTGTACAGATTTAGACATAGTATAATGATATTTTTTTAAATGCCATAAGCCAGCCAATAGGTTATTAGGCAAATTTGTTTGTATTTAAGTCTAACTGGTAAACTAGCAATAATTGATTGACTGTCTTTCTTATTCTTGTTTTTTCCTCATAAAAGCATACATTTATTGGACCTAGCATATTTTATAACCTTTTAGTGCAGTCATCAAAATTGTGTACGTTTTATTGCCTCTTGCTTATTATAGATTTATCATTCAAATGCATTTTGGTCAAATACAAACAGGCAAAATTATATTATTATTGTTTTCGTTGACATTTCCAATACTGTTAACAGACGTATAATCACCTGCAGCTTTTTTTATACTGGAACACTCTTTTAAAATAGTACAAGACAAATGAGATAAACAATGACAATGGCTGACAACTGGCAGGTATATTTCTCTCTTTTGGTGACAATTGGAACTTCATTAAGCGCAGGTAAGCACACTTTCAGAATAGAGTCAAATTTTGCAGTTTAAGTAATTTATTGTAATATCCATAATAATATTAAAAGTAATGTACATATAAGGCTATCACTCCAGTGACGAATTTTTGCCTTTTTGTCAGCCATTTGTAATGGAAACAGAAAAATAACAGAAATTACAATATGGAAATTGTAGTTAGCAGTAAATCGAATTCTTGCAATAGTGTCATTTCAAACAGCTATAGAACTGACAATTTACTTGGTTTATATGCTCTTTTGTACATTTTTCCAACATTTTTGGGAATATAAACATTTTGATTTGATTTGATTAGTCATTATGACTAATAACATACTAGATCACTTTTAAAATTCGCTCACTTTTTGTAATATTTCCTTTGCAGGTGCTGTACTGGGTAAATGCCAATATGGGTATGATCTATTATCAACTGGTTGCTATCTAAACACTGGCCTGAAATTCAGTCAACCAAATGCCATTAATAGTTGTCAGCAGAGAAATGGCCATTTGGTTACCTTGGAAACCAAAGTGGAACAGCATGCAGTCTTAGACTATATTATGAAAAACAATAAAGGTAGGTTTACCTTTATCTCCAAAATTCCGTATTAAATCCATCTTCACGATGTTAAAGTATCTCTCATTGTCACTCCGCTT
Organism: Alitta virens; assembly: GCA_932294295.1. Classification (NCBI taxonomy): domain Eukaryota; kingdom Metazoa; phylum Annelida; class Polychaeta; order Phyllodocida; family Nereididae; genus Alitta; species Alitta virens. Next base: position 33,396,619 of record OW028584.1, read on the forward strand.
GAGCGACACCTTGATGTTTTATTATCATTCAGTTGATTTCTGTAATTTCCCTGAGAAAGTATATTAATGGAATTAATTATGATCTACTATGTCTGAAAAGTAAAAGGAGTAAGAGGAGGGGAAGAACTTATTTTTCTTCCTGAATTCAGGGCTGCTCAGTGATAAGACTCTATTCCTGGCTGAGAAGGTACTGACTTAATATAACTGTTCTGTCATAGAACAAAAATTATATCATAGTAATATGTCCTAGATTTGTCCTAGGTCTAGACATCAGATTAAAAAAAAAAGTTGAATATTAGTATTTTTCTTAACTCGTGACAGGAGGCTTTGAATCGACTCATCTAGGCATCGGAAGACCTGATCACAACAGTAATTATACGACGATCCACAATAGAAAACATGTTGCCTGGACACCATGGGGTCGTGATCAGCCAAGTGGTGAAAACTGTGCTAATGTCGAGTTGGAGAGCAAGGTTGGTGGTTTGATGTTTGTCAGATTTGGCATGAAATATGTCATCGAGCAGCATGGTAGTTAGAAATATTAGACAGTACATTGATCAGTGAAATTATTGATTTGTTGTCTTATTTCTGAAGATGTGGAGTGACAATTCCTGCAAAGATGTGAGAGGAACAGTCTGCGAGATAGAAAATGGTGAAGTATTGTAATTTTATTTATTTTCAGAACTCAGAACAAATTTATTTTGAGTATATAAAAATATACAAGATCAGGAGGGCCTTTCTAAGACAGCCATGCTGTCGCTGACAAAGGACTCCCTTACAACAGTGTATACAATAAATCAATTATAATTTAATTTAACTTAAACTTAAAACTCACCAGGTACAACTGACGTTTATATAATAAATACATTAGAAGACCTGCTGGTGATGCAGGAATGGCATATATCAATCTGAAGCAAATCTTTGATTATGAAAAAGTTTGTATTGTATTCAACCTGAAAGGTCCATTTATTAGGCGTATTCCCAAATTAATTCCAACCATGAGGAACTTTAATTTTTTTAAATCAGAAGCAAAATTATGAAGTTATTGCATAAAATGTGTCATGAAAGGAGCTGCTGTGAGTAAAGGAAAGAAATTGAATGCAATGTCCTCTAAATATTTGTGATGCATTTATGCGCCATAACTCTGGTAATTTCTGTCTGTTTTTGTGTGATATGAAAAGCAGATCACCCATCCCGTATCACCCGCTACTTCAGGTGATATGGCTGCAATTGGGGAATAATTAGTACAGTCCTACATATAGTTGTGAGACAATTTCTTGGCATCTGTATCTTAAAAATTACCCACTCCATCCAGAATTCAGTGCAACACATACATATATATAGCTATTATTAGGTGCCTGACATTTCTGATATTCAGTGCTACATTTCCAAGCAGGCACAAAGCGTAAATACAATAATTTGTATGTACCATGAATTCAACCATGGAAATCTTACTGAAAACTTACGTCAAATTTACGAGATATTTACTGACGTTAATACCTTACATAATTTTTACTCATATTAAATACTTATATTTTGATTTTATATCTGTAGATAATATAATAACACCAGAGGGCAGCAGGGAGACTACTGTGGTGCTGTGGCATATTTTATGCATGAAATTGCAGATGAAAAACATTGTTTCATAGTATGTCCGCATAATAAACTTAATCGTGAGGAACCATCATGAAATCAAAAAAGCCTGAGTTGTAAAAATCTCTTGGAAAATTTTTTGTGAATATTGATGCCTAATAAATGTTTGTCATCATCCATCATCCGGCATTAAACATGTCTCTGCATTATAAGCATTTGTATACCATATCTTCCATCTTGTATACTTTTACGTACATGAATATACGTTCTATTAATGTTCTCACTACCTATGTGTTAGACCATTTGTTATGGATAATGCTATAAGATGTATATATATATATATATATATATATATATATATATATATATATATATATATATATAACAAGAGTGAACTAAGCATTGAAAACTGTACATTATTATGTTGCTATTGTGTTGTAACAAATCTTTATTACAGCTGGAACCTAGTTTTATTTACTATACTTTCCTCTGATGCTTTCATTGTTACTGCATGTCATTTACTTTGTATTTTCTGTTTACATTGTGACACATATGTCATGAATGACAGGAAGATGTCAAATAATAGATATATATATTAATAATATAAAATAACCAAATAAGTCCTATCTTATCACAGGTCTAACATCTGTCGCTGTCTGTGGCTCAAGTTGCTGCGAATCAGCTAATGTCACAGCTGATGCTGAAATTCTCCTGGATGATATTGTTAAGACCTGTGTGGAAAAACCCCCTGCTGGCTTAAGTCCGAGGTAAGCAATGCCACCATAGCAGATAAAAGACAATTAAAATTATGACGTCTGTACATCACTTATTTATTTATTTATTCAAATTTATGTTACATGGGTTGCATCATCAGCACAGCTGTTTTGCATATGTCCCATTAAAACAATATATCAAATAGTACAATATAGTATTTAAATAATAAAATACAAAAATTAAAACAAAAGGGATACATAAAAACAGAAATATATGAAAGTAAAATTCATAAAATGATTAAACTAATATGTGAAGTTTCAAGGCATATTTAAAATCATTCAAATTATTTACATCCATTAAACTTGATGGCAACAAATTCTATAATATAGCACCAACACATCCAAAATACCTCTGGCAAACTGACTAGATACACACATACATTCTTGGGGTGGCTTCAAGTATGGATACTACATGGCCAAATGTGCCACGTGCGTTTTCCATGAGAAGGATAAACGCATGGAAAACGCATGGTTTTTATCTAATTATAATAAGGAAAAAAACGTGCGTTTTCCATGCGTTTATCCAAACGCATGGGAAACGCAGGTAGCACAATTGGCCATGTATTGACATCACAATTCATTAAAATATGGTCAACTAAGGTAGGGGGCCAGCCCTATTATACACTTAAACATTAGACTGATGGTGAAATACTGACATCTTTACTTGACATTCACTTATGCATATTGATGGCACAAAATAGATGATGTCATCAAACAATACTTATCTGCACCAAATTTTCGTCCAATTTTAGAAAATTGCTCTTGTGTGTGGTGGCCAACTTAAAGAACGATAAAGTAGAAATTGAAAAAAATACAAAAAAAACAACTAAATTAGTATCACCTCTGAAAGACTTGGAATACACTGAAAGACTATTTAGATTAAATCTGGAGTCATTAAATGTCAATAGGCGTAGAGCTGATATGATTTTAACATTTAGAATTTAAAGGGTATAGACAAAATTAGTCTTGAAAAAATGTTTGTGCCAATATTTTAACATACTTCTCATTTTTAAATGTGAACATGGACTTGCTCCTCAATACCTTTGTAATAATATTACAATGGAATGTGAAATTGCTTTACGTAATACAAGGTCTTTTGACAGTATGAATGTATTTATACCATTTGAAAATATGTCGCAATCCAAAACCTTTGTATCCACAGCTGGTATATTATGGAATGGTTTGCCTACAGATTTAAAATGTGAAAGTAATTTAAATATGTTTAAATTCAAACTTTAAAAATTGATCCTAATTGGTGCTTTATGATTTTATAACTTGCTTTTATTTTTATACGTCTTTTATGTACATATTTATATATTTTTATGATCATTGTTTTATGTTTTTTTTGTAGCAGGACCAACTTGAAAAACAGCTTTGGCTGGATGTTGTTATCCTGTTTTTAAATATATTGGAATAAATAAATAATAAATAAAAAAAATAATAAGATGTCATCGTTTTAAACTTTACAAACCTAATGTTAACACTAATCAAACTTTTCCTCTCAATGGAATAATTTAAGTAGTTCAACTGTCGAATCTCTATAAATAGCTTCCAATCGGCCATATGTCTATAAAATAGTTTCTAATCGGCCATACAAAAAGAATGGGCTAACCACCCTGAAAGATCTGACATGCCATGATTTTATATAATCATTATACTACATTCACACGATTATATATAGTACAATAATTAATCACACTTTTAGTTGAAAATTCTCTTTGTGTTAAACCAATATTGTGGTTGTGAGGTGCCCTTAGTTTTAAGCTCATGCACAATTTCTCATTTCTATGATACAAAGTTGGTTCATTTAATGGTAATTTTGTTATTCTGAAATTGCCATACACATGTTGTTATTAAACAAATATTGACGAGGGAATATCACGAACCCTGGGGTTTTGGCCAAAAATATATAGGTATCTACTTAAGTGTTTCGTTACCACTGTTTTTCACCTTATTATTCATACTCTGCTAGCTTTAATGTATATTTATTGTGATTGGCTATTACATGTAACTTCAAGCCATATACCTACTAGTTTTATGGTATGTGTATGCATTTTGTCACAGGGTGGTTCCATGCAGCAACTGTCTATGGACTTTTGGGAACATACTGATGTTATTTTGTCAAACAATTGATTCAGATTCTCCTAATTTATAGATATTTTATACATCTTTCAGAAATATCTTCTTCTGCGTCCTGAACAAGCAGCAAGGAGAAGTCCATTCAAGCGGCATTGAAATTGTAGCATCGACTTGTGACAATATGTTTGTGACAGTAGCTGGGTCCAGTATTGATAAGGTTTACGTACAATGCAACTTGAAAGCTGAGGAAGCTTATAAGTTGAATCAGAAAAAATGTGAATTCAGCTGTCAATGTAAAAACTGTTGCTCAAGCATTCTGGTGCAGTTGAGTGGTTTTGGAGATGACAAACAATCTGTTTGTGAGGTTAAAATGATGTATAAAGAAAGATTTCAGGGAACCCTAGAAACTTTGGACTCTACTAAAAATTGAACTACAGTTAGGTTTCATGAAGAACTGAAATTGAACTACAGTTAGGTTTTATTAAGAACTGAAATTGAACTACAGTTAGGTTTTATTAAGAACTTGAAATTGAACTACAGCTAGGTTTCATTAAGAACTTGAAATTGAACTACAGCTAGGTTTTATTAAGAACTTGAAATTGAACTACAGCTAGGTTTTATTAAGAACTTGAAATTGAACTACAGCTAGGTTTTATTAAGAACTTGAAATTGAACTACAGCTAGGTTTTATTAAGAACTTGAAATTGAACTACAGCTAGGTTTTATTAAGAACTTGAAATTGAACTACAGCTAGGTTTTATTAAGAACTTGAAATTGAACTACAGCTAGGTTTTATTAAGAACTTGAAATTGAACTACAGCTAGGTTTTATTAAGAACTTGAAATTGAACTGCAGCTAGGTTTTATTAAGAACTTGAAATTGAACTGCAGCTAGGTTTTATTAAGAACTTGAAATTGAACTGCAGCTAGGTTTTATTAAGAACTTGAAATTGAACTGCAGCTAGGTTTTATTAAGAACTTGAAATTGAACTGCAGCTAGGTTTTATTAAGAACTTGAAATTGAACTACAGTTAGGTTTTATTAAGAACTTGAAATTGAACTGCAGCTAGGTTTTATTAAGAACTTGAAATTGAACTGCAGCTAGGTTTTATTAAGAACTTGAAATTGAACTGCAGCTAGGTTTTATTAAGAACTTGAAATTGAACTGCAGCTAGGTTTTATTAAGAACTTGAAATTGAACTGCAGCTAGGTTTTATTAAGAACTTGAAATTGAACTGCAGCTAGGTTTTATTAAGAACTTGAAATTGAACTGCAGCTAGGTTTTATTAAGAACTTGAAATTGAACTGCAGCTAGGTTTTATTAAGAACTTGAAATTGAACTACAGCTAGGTTTTATTAAGAACTTGAAATTGAACTGCAGCTAGGTTTTATTAAGAACTTGAAATTGAACTGCAGCTAGGTTTTATTAAGAACTTGAAATTGAACTGCAGCTAGGTTTTATTAAGAACTTGAAATTGAACTGCAGCTAGGTTTTATTAAGAACTTGAAATTGAACTGCAGCTAGGTTTTATTAAGAACTTGAAATTGAACTACAGCTAGGTTTTATTAAGAACTTGAAATTGAACTGCAGCTAGGTTTTATTAAGAACTTGAAATTGAACTGCAGCTAGGTTTTATTAAGAACTTGAAATTGAACTACAGCTAGGTTTTATTAAGAACTTGAAATTGAACTGCAGCTAGGTTTTATTAAGAACTTGAAATTGAACTGCAGCTAGGTTTTATTAAGAACTTGAAATTGAACTGCAGCTAGGTTTTATTAAGAACTTGAAATTGAACTGCAGCTAGGTTTTATTAAGAACTTGAAATTGAACTGCAGCTAGGTTTTATTAAGAACTTGAAATTGAACTACAGCTAGGTTTTATTAAGAACTTGAAATTGAACTGCAGCTAGGTTTTATTAAGAACTTGAAATTGAACTGCAGCTAGGTTTTATTAAGAACTTGAAATTGAACTGCAGCTAGGTTTTATTAAGAACTTGAAATTGAACTGCAGCTAGGTTTTATTAAGAACTTGAAATTGAACTACAGCTAGGTTTTATTAAGAACTTGAAATTGAACTGCAGCTAGGTTTTATTAAGAACTTGAAATTGAACTGCAGCTAGGTTTTATTAAGAACTTGAAATTGAACTGCAGCTAGGTTTTATTAAGAACTTGAAATTGAACTGCAGCTAGGTTTTATTAAGAACTTGAAATTGAACTGCAGCTAGGTTTTATTAAGAACTTGAAATTGAACTGCAGCTAGGTTTTATTAAGAACTTGAAATTGAACTACAGCTAGGTTTTATTAAGAACTTGAAATTGAACTGCAGCTAGGTTTTATTAAGAACTTGAAATTGAACTGCAGCTAGGTTTTATTAAGAACTTGAAATTGAACTGCAGCTAGGTTTTATTAAGAACTTGAAATTGAACTACAGTTAGGTTTTATTAAGAACTTGAAATTGAACTGCAGCTAGGTTTTATTAAGAACTTGAAATTGAACTACAGCTAGGTTTTATTAAGAACTTGAAATTGAACTACAGCTAGGTTTTATTAAGAACTTGAAATTGAACTGCAGCTAGGTTTTATTAAGAACTTGAAATTGAACTGCAGCTAGGTTTTATTAAGAACTTGAAATTGAACTGCAGCTAGGTTTTATTAAGAACTTGAAATTGAACTGCAGCTAGGTTTTATTAAGAACTTGAAATTGAACTGCAGCTAGGTTTTATTAAGAACTTGAAATTGAACTGCAGCTAGGTTTTATTAAGAACTTGAAATTGAACTACAGCTAGGTTTTATTAAGAACTTGAAATTGAACTAGAGCTAGGTTTCATTAAGAACTTGAAATTGAACTACAGCTAGGTTTTATTAAGAACTTGAAATTGAACTACAGCTAGGTTTTATTAAGAACAGCCAATCAAATTTAACCTAAGCAAAGCCAGACAATTTTCTGGCTATAGCTGGCTACTCAAAGCCGGATCTAAAAGTATATGCAGCACTATTTGTTGCGTATTAGTTGAGAGTTATATTTGTCATTTCTTGATGAAAATATGTCGATTGTACATGAATATTTTTGATATATTTGATAAATTTCTTACATTTACTAGGTTTATATTTTTCAGTGGTGTTAGTTGTAAGCTGACTATAAGCTAGGAGTATTACTTGTAATTTGTAGCTGCATTAATTATGAAATGGTGACAATTAAGGAGATGTGCTATCCACCATCCTCTTTAGCATGTATAATATGCAAATGATTCCGCCACTAAATATAAATAGCTTATAAACATAGGGGCATAAGTTGAACACCATTTAAATTCTAATGTATGCAGATTACATAGCATTATAGGCTGAAAATGTAATCAGACTAGCAAATTACGCTGTGAATGAGGACAAAGACAAAAAAACTGCATTTTAGACCTAAACGACAACAGAACTTAATATATATTTATGTATGAAAATATTGAATTGGAAACATTTGTATTTTATACTTAATAGGCTTATACAACAATGTTTAACCTATTATTTGTTATGGGAGTTACATTTGGGGTTACTCTATAGATATGAGTTATTGTTGTCATTGTTGTCATGGTGATCGTTGTTGTTCTCGTTGTTGTTCACATTGCTGTTCTTGTTGTCATGGTTGTCGTTGTTCTCGTTGTTGTTCTTGTTGTTCTCGTTGTCATGGTTGTCGTTGTTGTTCTCACTGTTGTTCTCGTTGTTGTCATGGTTGTTGTTGTTGTTGTCTTTGTTGTCATTGTTGTTCACATTGTTGTTCTCGTTGTTGTCATGGTTGTTGTTGTTGTCGTTGTTGTCATTGTTGTTCTTGTTGTTGTTCATGTTGTTGTTCTCATTGCTGTTGTTGCTGTCATTGTTGTTGTTGTTGTTGTTGAATAAAGCCAGTCTTCCCAAAGGCATGCCGCTTTAGGGAAGAGTACAGTTACAAATGTACTAAATGTAATGTGGAAGAAAATTTAATCAAATAAAAATTGATGTTATTATAGAGCACGTCCTGTGATAATATACAACTTATGGGGCGTTCACACTGTCATGTATAAGACCTACGTATGACCACGGATGGAAAAAAAAACGGGCTATACATGGTCACTTGTGGCTCTGTTAATCACGTATAAATTCTTTCAAAGAGTGTACTTGAGGCAGTCGTAAATCGCTTGGCAGACGTCCGTCAAACACTTGCTGAACATCCATCGCCAGGCATCAATGCGGCATCCGTGAGGCTCTCATAGGCACTCGTACATCGCTCGTAGATCGCCCATGAGCAAGGATGGGCACGGAAGATGACGCATATAGAACGTATGTTCTTACACAGAACGTACATAGAACGTAGGTAGAATGTACAAATGTACGGCATGTGAATCACGAGTGAGTAAAAATATCTCCAAAGGCTACAGTCCAAGGAAAAATAGAATGGGATTTGTTGTCCCATAATCAATTTTTTATACTTGACCATGTCTGCATTATCCACTAAATTACAATAGTAATCTTTTACAACGAAGCCCACTTAGTTGGGTTGATGTAGTGTGATTTATATTTCAATTTAGATTTGTGTATTTTGCTCACTGGACTTGTCAATAAAACTTTTTCTATCGTATCGCTTTGTATCGTATCTATCTTTCTATCAGTCAGTCTTATTAGATGAAAGGATCTAATGTATCAGACAGAGTTTAGGTGGCCTCATGCTGTTGTAGTGTTGTTGTTTTTTTTTTGTTTTTTTTTTGTTTTTTTTTAATAAATTGGATCCCAGGAAATTTAGCCTGTATCTAACTTTGTAAACAGTATTGATAATGCATATTTCATAAAAGCAAATAGAAGTTGGCTTATTCCGTTGCCACTGAATTTAATTGATTAAAATGGATGCACTCGATTGGTGCCAAATGGTAAAATCATCATTAATTATTTAACCATATTTTCAACAGACTGCACTCGAGCCTGTTTGTCCATTTCTTCATAAGTTATATAGATTATAAGAGCATTGTAATGTGCTCTTTTCAAATTTGATAAATTATTTGTGTCTCCCACAACAGCTTCTATGTATTTGCTTAAATATAACTCACTGGAGCTTATGAAATATGCATTACAACTTGACGAGATGCTGTCGAAAATAAAGACTTCTATTAAATCAAAATGACAGGAAAATAAGGCATTATGATCATATCAGCTATCATAGAATAGAATTCATTGTAACCTTTCATTATAATGAACTCTTCCTTATTGCCTTTAAGACATAACAATTTATTGGTAAAGAGTTAACCTGTGTTGTAGGCCAGTTTGTCAGATGCAGTCTTCATGAACTAGTTATTTCTGTTAACAAACACAAAATGAAGATATTTCTGGTGTGGATTTTCACCATGACTGTTGGTCATGTACATGCAGGTATGTCAGTTCATATGTACCACCACCAATATAGAATCAATTGTGGAAAAGGGTAAAAGAAATGTATGTTGGTTATTAACTCTTGAAGCGTGAATTCTGCACAATGCACATGTAAGAATATTTTAAAGAATATTTACATATAAGACAAAGTTTTTAAATTTCCGCTGTGATCCTTTAGAAGGTTTTCTACGTAATAATAAAGACATTTTGCACAATTTAAGGTCTGCAGGTTAGTATTAAGAAGTTGCCTTAAATGACCTCATACAGGGGCGGATTTAATAGGGGTCAAGGGGGGTCCTGACACCCCCCCCCCTTTTCTCTGGCAAAATGCACCTTCGCTGCTCGTACAAGTCCTATACCTGACCCCCCTTTCCAAAAATCGTACATCCGCCCCTGTCATATTTCATATATATTATATGGTACTCGACATTTTTAATTGACTATCTCTGGTAATTACGTTGCACTGCTGTTAATCTTCAAATATTTTACTTTATCCCCAATATCCAAACTGAGTGTGACAAATATATATATTTTACTTTTTAAAAATTTTCAATCACTTTTACTTTTTAAAAATTTTCAATCACTTTTTGGCATATTAATTGTATTTGGGTCAAAGCAAGAAATGTCAAAACGATTTTTTCTTTATATTTCTGGATCACCCTGCTCATAACTGGAGACTTACCAAATTATTTTTTGTAATTTTCAGTAAGCTACATGTCAAACAGCTCTACATATATGGCCATTGATTACAACACCAAAGATGGAAGTTTTGTTTTTGAAGTCAAATCCTTGTCCAATGCTCATATTGCACTCAGTCATGGGTTTGTTTTTGGAGCAGGATTAAACCAGGAAATGTATGAGTTCGTAATAGGTATTGTACAACCTCTTTTTCAATACTTTATCCTAATCGAAGGTGTGTCTATATATATATATATATATATATATGTCTATGTCAACTTCTCTTGGTCAAAGATGTATACTTCATAAAGGTGTAAAATTTTGGAATCATTTTTACAACAAAATCAATATTAATTGCTCTTGGCATGGTTATAAAAAAAAGTTGAAACAATCTCTATTAAATCACTTTAATTTACAACCAACAATAATTTTAATTGCATTGTAGCAGTACATCCACCTGTGTGTTGTTCTGTCAATGGCAAAGTTTGTATTTTCTTAAATTGTTTGTGTTAGTGTTGCCTTTTGATTCCACCAAATGTACTAGATTTAATTAATAGAGGAGTCAATATGCCTTATGGCATCTGTTTCCTTTTTTTATGTACAGTATACTTGAATGTCTACCTTATATAATAGGGCGGGGGCCTAGCTCAGAGGTAGCGCTCTGGGCTTCCAACCGCTGGGTCCTGGTTCGATTCCCGGTCGAGCCTAAGTTGGATGGCTGTTTCATCCTTTGTCTCATTGCCATGGTCTCTGCCTGTCCTAATTAGCCCAACTGGTGCACAAATACAGGACTAATAAAGCCCTAATCACACACACTCAAACACACTACCTAATATAATAAGATGTCTTTGTACTTTTGTATAATTAGATATGTTTGTATTTTTGTACTACTGTTCATAAGATAAGATAAAGTTTCGAATTTAAAAAAAGAAAGTCTCTACCGGTGTGATGGTTAGCTAGTTTATATGACCAGCTGACAGAGGCAAACATAATGATGAGATAACATTTGGAGTCAGCACCATGTTACATTTACCCCTTGGGTTGGAGAGTGCGGGCCTAGCTCAGTGGCAGTAGCACAGGTCCCGGTGTCCAATTCCCAGTCAAGCCTAAGTTGGATGGCTGCCCAACAAACACAGGACGTCATGAAAACATTCTGAGATGGTTTTCTTGGAAAGTTCTCTTTGAACTGTCCAAAAAACATTTTGAAAACCTTTTATAAGATTGTTTCATTTGGACTTTCTTGAAATGTTTCCATCAAACAACTAAAAAATTTTTAAACGTTTTATGAAATTGTTTTATTCTGACTTTCCGAAAATGATTTCAGCAAATGGAAAAATATGTTTCCCAAACATTTTATAATAGTTTTACTTAAACGTTCCTAGAATGTTTCTTGGAAACCGTGTTATGAAATTGTTGCACTTGGACTTTCTTGCAACGTTTCTAGCAAACGACAATACATGTTTTTCAAAGAAGTTGTTATGCAATGATTGGAAAACGTCCATGGACATTGACTAAAAGACATTCTGAAAACATAATACAAAGTTTTTTTATATAAATTAATGGTATCCTCTAAAACCCCTTCCCAGCAAATGTCTGAATATTGTTCGGAAAATGTCTCATATAATTGTTCAATAAAGGCTTCAGAAAATGTTTCTATGCCAAACAATGTTTGGAAAACATTTCGCAAAAATGTTTTATGTACTCAGGTTCTCCTTGAAATGTTCCTTTTAAAATGACTTCATGCAAAAATATATACAGACGTGACAGAGAGAAATCTATGATGTTACATATTAAATCTAATATTATTAATACATTATATTATTCTTGTCATAATGGCTACTGTTGGCTAGTATCAGAGAGTAGCAATTCAGCCTAGTACTGCATAGCTCAGTTGGTTGCACATCAGCCTTTAGTTCAAAAGGTACTGGGCTCAAATCCTTTTGTGGGAATCTTGATTAGGTTGCCATGGCATTTGAATAAAATGCAAAATTCCATTTTTGAATAATACATTTGCTTTAAACATCTGTTTACATAATAAGCCATGACAAAAAAATGAGTTGATCCTTCTTTTAATTTAATCTATACCTCTTCCATTAGTAGCGTATGACAAATCTATTTTACATATTGTACTTCAAATTTTTGTTTGGAATAAATAAATATAATTATATTTCCTCTGCCAATACATGAAAATTAATTCATAAGAACTTACTTCATAAGTAGCTGTAAGAACTAAACTCTATTTCATTCCAAGGTATTCAACAAGGAACAATGTCGACCATCCGAACAGCGGGAAAATCTCAAACTGTTGTGTTCAAAGCCACCAATGATATCACAAATCAAACTGAGTATAGGAAGTTTTGGATATCCTGGAAGGACCATATCATCAGCTTCGGTAAAGGATGGGAAATTGGCAAAGATACCGTTATGTCACACAACGACACAGAAAAGAAATACGATGTTAATGTCATCTCAATTGCCTCATACGGCAAATATGTTCAACATTGGAGAATACCTTCAGGTAAAACATGAACAAATATTTAGATATTTCTGTGTTTGATTTTTATAACTATAGGTCATACCTTAACGTTAAATATGTTGTGAGATAGTGGATAGTAAAATTTGATTTTGAGATGCCGTTAAAAATTTAAAGTTAAAGAGGACCATCCCTGTGTCAATTAGAGAAAAGCGCGGGGCGCGTTTCGAACCACGGGTTTCAGCCTGCCCTGCCCCACCGGGGCAGGGCCAGTCAACTTTTCATTTCAACTTGTGAGGCAGTGCGGGTGCGAGTAGAGCTCCTGTACAAAGTGTGAGGCGGATACAGGTCAAACACAAAGATGAGCATTGCAGGGGGTAGGGCGGGTGCGGAAAACCTTACAGTTAGCTATGTTGTGGGTCCATTAATTATTGTCAATTCAGGTTCAGCATTTTTCCAAAATTTTGTAATAATGACAGTAGCCTATCTCTGTACCTGTGTATAATTTTCACCTTTCTTTTTCATGTTAGATTGCTCTGAATATTAATAGCAATTAACAAGACGCATTGGTTTCAAAAACATTGAATTTTGATTAAAACAGTAATAGCTTAACTGTCAGGTTCTGCGTGCAGTGCGGGCACAGACAGGATTCCTCTGATGTGGGGTGGATGCAGGTAAAAATATAAAATCAACTGCAATGTGGGGCAGGCTGCGGGATTAGACCATAGGAGGCAGGCCAGGCGGGTGCAGGCATAAATTCTTGGCCTGCGATCATCTCTAGGTTAACTTTAGAGGACCATCCCTGTGTCAATGTTAAGATGGAATGAGAAGGTTCTCACAGTAGCTTGTAGCTTAGCAAAATATTTACTATATTTGAAATTTACAGTGGCTGGGAGGGGACTAACATCTCGTTCTAACAAAATAATATCTTGTTCCAACGATTAAGTATTTTGTCCTAACGGATATGTTTGGCTGGGACAAGATTATTTTTCTTTGGGACAAGATATTTTTTGCTGGGAGAAAATAGTTTCCGTTGGGACAAGATAGTTTTTCGTTAGAGCGCTATATTATCTCGTTGGAACGTGATATTAAAAACAAGTCAATGTCCCCTCCTTGCCACCGTAGAAATTAGCTTTTAATTGTTTCGAAAAAAGATACAAGTGTGCACTTATGTACTTACAAATTCGTAGCAGCCTTAACATATACATATGGCCTATAGCTTCAAGTAGACTGATTCCAAACCATAGGTTTTTTAATCCCATAAGGCATTTTCAAAAAGTCACTTTTGTCTACATTGAAGATTTTAAGAATAATCATAATTTCGGACAAAATCTGTTAGGTTCTAACTGTAGGCAATCTATTTATCTACGTCCATGTGAATTGCTGGCCACTGCATTAATTTACTAACCACAAAATCCCACAAAGATTGCGACGAAATATCACTAAAAAGGTTGCAATGGTCACACCGTCCTCAAAAATATCAACAGAGCAGTGAATCGACGGGAATGATGTCATTGAGGTTGAATGTTGGTTAGTCTATGAGAAATTTCGGAGCGTCACAAACTCTTTCAGTCACGTGATTTCTATGGAGCTGCCGCAAATCTTTCTTTGCTGTAAAATCTTTGTTTGCTGTAAAACAATCGGCTTTCACTAAATCTTTAATTTTAAAAATATATACAAGTTCTAATGCATTAAAATAGTTGTACTTGCCAATTCAGCGCTAACTGTCAAGGATTTCAAATCGTTAAACAACACCGCCATGCTATACGCAAAACGCGCTATGCTACGGTTTCTTTGCACCCGAGGACGCCACTGTACAGCAATACAGCCACGACCGCCCCTAGCGGAATTTGTACAAAGCGTCATCAAAGTCAGGAAATACTGAAAGCTTGAATGTAGATCATATATTTATACTTAACAACACTTTAAAAGTCCACTAACACTCGTTCAAGATTGTATTTAGCATAAAGTACGGCAAATAATATTTTTTTGCTTATGTGAAAGAGATTATCTATTCCCAGAGGGCGCTGCAGTGAAGTTACAGGTGCGCCACCACGCATGCAATAAATATTCTGAAATATACGCTTTTTAGCTCTTAAATGTGTGTAGTAGCTCTAATATAGTGAATTTATTTTATTGTAACAATTCGAAATCAAAATAAAGTGAAAACAAGGTCCGTTTCTAAAGCAAAAACCAGCCGTCAAGTTTGTTTTCACATGTTTCATTTTAGACGAATTGTGTGCGGACGATCTGTACAACGACAAAAATTCACAGCTTTTGCAAGGCCTGAATTTGTACTATAATCATAATTTTCTCGCTTCTACTAGTCGGATCTTTATTTAATTTGGTTTGTAAGTTGCGCGTTTGTATCGCGGTTCTAATGGTGTGCGATTTATAGCTTTATTTTAAAAACTGTACGAAAGCGCAAGTTAAAACAGTTTTGGCAGGATTTCCCTATGTTGTGAAACCGCGCTAAGTTTGGTATAGTACCACGTAGCAGCCTTAATGTATACATATGACCTCTGAAATGACTGACAGTGACAACCCTCAGTTATGAATTGCCAGGGCTGGATCTGCAAATGCTGAGTGTTTATATTGATAAGTGATGTCTGTACCAAGCCAATTAAACTGTAAAAAAAAAATCCTTTTCCGTTTTAAACATCTTAAGCCTTGTGAGAGAAAAATTTATTGCATTAATACAGTGCTGCAATAAGAACGAGAAAATTATCTCTTCAACATGCATGTTCACTTCTGAAACTAAATGAACCTGTGTGTATGTAGTAAGTGAAATGACAGTAATGGCGGACAAAGCTGTAAATTGTGTATCTTTCAGTATATGTTGTTCAACCCGAAGGACCTTTGTGTCACCTGCAAACCCACTACACAAACAAATCCATGGCAAATGCTGTAGTTCTTGATGAAGACTCCAATACGTGTCTACCTGTGAGTTTTATGCTTTGGCAATTTTACCATTTAATATGTGTTGATTTTCGTTTTTACATTTAAAAGCTTCCTTTAGGCCTACATGTAATTTGACACCAATTAAAAAAATTTGATTATAAGTGAAATTGTTAAAAGGTACCAATAAATGTTTAAGTAACACTATGGGCGGGAATTCTATAAACGATTGCTTTTTAGTTCGACTTCAACGCTGAAACAACATCCCATTTCATTACAGGCGGTTCCATCTCAAATTCCACTTTACTAAATTAGTTTTGGGTATACCTGGCAACGGAAACAGCTTCTATCGTTTGAAAAGAAAAAAAAAGAATCCATTTGCAAAGGCAAAACCAAAATTATGTTCATGTGACCTAATTTAGATGTCTAAAAATAGAATTTTCATTTGGTTACAAGGCCTTATTACATGATAATATAATTCCTGGAAGTAAACATTCTTTTTGAAAAGATAATTTTCTTGCTCTTATTGCAGCACTGTATTAATGCCATAGAATATCCCCTTTCAAAAAAGAAAAAGTGATGTTTTGTTTTACTTTCTTCCAGATTACTCCTACATCAAAGGGTCTATCACTGTCATTCATAATGAATGGAAAATCAACAAAGTTCATTGAAATTGTTCTAAAAGATGTGCCATCCTGTGACGAACCTTACATTACAGTGCTTTCCCAGCTGAGCATGAATCAACTGCATCTGATCAATGAAACCAGAACCACCAGTGGCATGCTCCACTGCAGATTTGCAATGATAGCTGATTTAATTTCCAACTATGTCATCACGATCATTTTTCAGGTATACTCGTTTGAGCAAGGAAGGAGTCCAATGTCATGGTCACTGTGTGATTTCTTGGATGGTGAGTGAGATGAATGCTTTGTAAGGTTAACCATCAATAAAATTGAATAGGAGCACTTTGTAATATGCAATATCCAGTTCTCCTTATGATGTTCTTTTCCTATTTCTTATGAGCTATTCTAATCTAATTCAGTTGTTTTAACTTCTATGGTAGTCTTGCATGAGCGGCACTTCAATGATGCCTTGTGAGACTACCAATCATATATATATTTATACATATCTACATACGTTTCTAAAAGAATGACAATATTTATTTTCTCTGTTTGTATATATATGGTGAATAAACGATTAAACGATTGAACTTATGAAATAAAATTGCCAAAGATGAAAAAACAAAAATTTACAGAACTCAAACCTGGTTGATAATCAACCGAGCAATTTATAGATGATGTGTTATTACGGTTGCATATCCATTAGAGCTGGGAATCAGTTCAATTTTTTGTAAACAATTAAAAGGGGCTTCTGGCAACCGATTATCGATTAATAATCAATTATTTGATGTAACCCACACAAAGTGTTAATGCTGTGCTACGTCAATGAAATAGGTCTTTTTTTTTACACCAAAATCTATCAATTTGTATATGTATTAGTACTTGCAGTTCAATCCAGGTGGCAGCACATGACAACCGCAGCCGCCTGGCGGATTTTAATAATATAGCGCGCAAAGTTATCGAGGTTACAAATCAGTAATCGAGAATTGAATTTTTCAGATTTTTGATTCGATTAACAATGATTAATAGATAATCGTCGATAATCACTGAGCCGTAGTATCCATACTATGAAGGAGTAGTCGGTCAGTGGGAGGATTTGGACTGTGCTATCTTGATCGCTGCCCTTTGTGAAGCTGACCAGACATGGATAAAATATTTTCAAATTTCAAAATTAAGCCAAAGAGAAATATGCAAACAATTGTTATCATTATCATATAGGTCAGGTGGGCAGACTGCCGCAGAAATCAGAAGATGTATTTGCCATAGAATCCTAGTAAATGGAAAATAAAGAAGATAAAATAATAATAATATAGTAATAATATATGTGATTAATAATAGCAGCAGTATTTATGCAGAGAAGAAAAAAAAAGAAGAAAAGATGTACAGTCAGAAGGAAAAGAACAAAACAAGAACTGTTGTTACAATGAAAATTAAACATATTTACAATTTAAAAAACAATTAATGATTACCTATTACAAAATAGAATAATTGATTTAAGATGATAAAGAAAAGCATATATTTACCTGAACAACAACACTTAAAAGTATTCAATTTTTGTCAACCCAATGCTTTGCAACAGCGCTGTGTGGTAATGATTGCTTATCCACTGTATGATGGTGTCATAGGACAATGGTGGACTGCACTAGTGGTTATTGTGTTTGTGAAGCTTATCAAACATAACTTAACTTACTTACTTACTTACTTACTTACTTACTTACTTACTTACTTACTGACTGACTGACTGACTGACTGACTGACTGACTGACTGACTGACTTACTTACTTTCTTACTTTCTTACTTTCTTACTTACTTTCTTACTCACTTACCATAACCTTACTTACTTACTTACTTACTACCTTACTACCTCTGCTTACTTACTTACTCACTAACTTACTTACTTACTTGCCTAATTTCTTGATACTTGGCTGATAATCCCTTTCTGCCTCGGGTGAGGATCTCAGTTCAAGTCTTTCCAAGTTTTCACTACTGTGAAAATAAGAGTTTTCGACATCCGTTGATGCCTTGAAGATGAAGGTGCATAGTCAAAGTTGTAGTCCGCTGGAGTCTTGTGGGATCCTTTTAAAAAATGTTAAAGGTCTCAATCGTATCTGCGTCTTTTCTTCTATTCTGCAGTGACGGTAGTATCAGTTCTTCTTTGGATATTTTTCCAGCATATCGATATCTTTCTTTAGCTAGGGAGACCATACCACAGAAGCATATTCAAGTCCGATACTCTTGAAAAATAAGGCCACTTTATCCAAGCTTGTACACAACTGACCAATGGACCAATGATCAGTGTGACAGTAATTTTCATTGAAGTGCAGGAAATGTTTTTGTTATTTATTTGTTAAGGAAATATAATGGAACCCTGCTCTAAGAACACTTCATAAAGAACACTTCATTATACATGTTGCAGATTTCATGCAAGAATGACCAATATTGTATTTCACACATAGACTCAATGATCCTTCCTTTTCTTTGTTGACCAGTGTTGCAATTCACAGTTTTGAGAGACACTGTGCTAGTTTGGTCAAAGTAAATCATTGGTAACACAGATCTCAAGGAGATAACATGTTAAAATGGAATAATGAAGAAAGGTGAAATCATAGAACTTTGCAAAGGGATGCTGAAAGATGTGTTTACATTAACTTATAAAGTATTAATTAAATATTTTATCTGATGTCTTAATATTGACAATTCTATTTTCCAGTACAATTTCTAATTTCTATTTTTTCAATTTCTTTATTGACCATGTATCATATGAAAAAAATAAAATAAAAATAAATAATTGCATTCTTCGAAATTATCATTAACACGGTTGGCAGACACTATGCAGTGTATATGCCATTACCAAACAATATTAAATATACATATATATGACAAATAAAACAATCAAAATTACAATTTTTATCGTAGTTGTTAATTGATAACAATTAAAAAAAGAAATATATATAATATGTATGGTGGCAGAAGGATACATGGTTAAATATAATCATATTCAATATAAGAAAAAAGAAAGTAAAATGAACATTAAATATAATGTGCTTGTGAAAAATTTAAAGTTCCCTCAAATATTCAGACATATCTTTATACCAAGTGACCATAGGCCAAAACAATTCCTCTGCAACCCATTTCAAACATGTGGCAGTTAGTAAAATTGTTATGAGGACAATTTACTGATAAAATGATTTTTTAGTCTCTTCTTGAAAGTATGCAGACTGCAGTTATAATCAATTATATCATCAATGTTATTCCAATATTTTGCTCCATTAATTCGTATAGTTTTTTCATACAATGCTGATTTAGCGATGGGAATATATAACTTATTTGACTGTCTAGTTTGGCGACTTATCACTCTATTATTTCTCTTGTAAAATTCATAGAATACTTCTGGTAACATACCCTTTACAAATTTAAAAACAAAGGTTAACGTACATACGGCAAAAATATCAGTTAGTTTTAAACTTTTCATACTTTTGAATATTGGATCAGTAGAAGCCATGAAACTTGCATTTTTAATTAATCTTACTGCCTTCTTTTGAAGCTTAAATAAAGAGTTGATGTGAATATGTGCAGCATTTCCCCAGACTTCTACACAGTAGTTCAAATGGGAGTAGATAATGCTATTGTATAATAGTTTTAAAGACATAATATCAACATATTTTCTTGCTTTAGCTAAGACTCCTATACCCTTAGCAACTTTACTTTTAACTGATTTTATGTGATTAACCCATGTTAACTTAGCATCTACTGTAACTCCGATAAATTCAATGTGCTCGACACGTTCAATTATGCAGTTATCAATTTTTAAAATATTGTCATTTAAAACTCTTCTGCTCCTGGCAGACCTGAACACAATATAGTGAGTTTTTTCTAAATTCAATGATAATTTGTTTGCGCCAAGCCAATCATTAATCTTAATCAATTCTTGGTTTAGTGAAGAAAATGTATCTTCTACAGAACCACCCCTTATGAATAAACTAGTATCATCAGCAAAGACAATAGGGGTGACAACATTAGAAACATCTTTAATATCGTTAATATATAATAAAAAAAAGAAAAGGCCCGAGTATGGAACCTTGGGGCACTCCACATTTAATAGTAAGTCTAGAAGACTCAGCATCATTAAATGAAACAAATTGTTTTCTGCCCCTTTAATAATCCTGAAACCAATTAAATGCGATCCCTCTTATCCCATATTTGAATAACTTGTGTAATAAAATGTTATGATTCACAGTGTCAAACACTTTTTTTAAATCAAGAAATACACCCAAAAATATATCACCATTGTCTATTGCTGATGCTATTTTTATCTATTAGGGTAATTAGTGCTAGGTTAGTGGAATGTTTTTCTCGAAAGAAAGTACCACTATATTTGTCCATTGTCTATTGATCTATTGCATATATATCAAAATAGAAGAGATAAGTTTGATGATGATTTAATGATTAGTCTAAGATAAAATGATGAGATGCTTATTGTTATGTGATGTTTACTTGTCATATGGTCCTTAACTGATTATTTCTATTTTTCTTAAAAATTGTAGATTCACCTCTATTTTATGTTGAGTGAATAAAAGGTGCCTATAAAGCAACATACTCGGGTTTCTCCTCCATACTTCACAATACATATATAGACCCTTCATGAGTTACATCGTCCCTTGTACTCAGTGTCTATGCTGTCACGTACAAGACCACATATGTCAAAAGTTGGCTATACGTGCTCTTCACTGGTTCCCGCACCTGTGTCAAGCACAAGGCACCAGTACATTCCAATTGTTCATGCTCCCCCTTTGGCTGGTTAAAATTAGATTTCTGGAAGACCCTTTGCTTCTAGCCCCGCCCTCCTGCGCACTGCAAGTGCTGAATGGAGAAAACAGCCAGTGCGCAGGTATGACATATTTCCGGTAAAGGTCAGGATTCCGACCTGTAGATTGGCGTGTGCCGGCCTAATACTTCAGTTAGGCTGGAGCCCAGCCAATAGGTGCTCACTCATGGCTCTGTTAATCATGCATAAATTCTTTCCACGATCGTACGTGGGGCAGTCGTAGATTACTCGCCACACATCCGTCAAATGTCTGCTGTAATATAAGCGAAGCTCGTCGCGGCCGTAGACGAGTGGCTACACAGTGGACAAGCCAACCGGAACTGGTTAAAAATAGATTTCACTTATAATCGCTGTTTTAAAAATACATGTAATCCTATGGAAGATCAACTTATTATCGTTTTTTTGCCAAATGGTCCAGAACGAGACTACGTCATCATGTCATAACAACGTCGTCGGTTCAGTTGCGATGTCCATAATTTCGTGACGAATACATATCCAGCTTGAAACTTGGAGAAAAATTGTTTCTCTAACTGCAACAATTCTAACAGTGACTAGAAATAGCGTTTATTTAGAAGGGGAACCCACCAGATATGAATAACAAATCATCTTGAATCGATCACGCTCGCGCCAACGACATTGTTGCGATGACGTTTTATCACACCAGGGGGCAGTTTTAAGCGATCGCAGCAAGAAACGCATTACAATTATCTGACTTCTTTTGCCTCTAAAATTGTTATCTCTTGTCCGATTTTGAAAATTTAAAAACCTACATGAAGTCTAATATATAGTAGAGATTTAAAGCTGCACTGTCTGTCAAATTTGCAATTTGCTAAAACTCATCAAATAATTGAAAATAACTAATGGGCCAATATTTCTGTTGGATGCAAAATTCCCCGCCAGAAATATTCAGGGCATACTAAATTTGTGTGTTAACTAATGATTTTATCAGACATTATTACTAAAAATAAATCTTACATTGAGAGCAAATCCAGACTAAAACATTAGAAACACACTGGGTATGATGGCATGAAAAACTAATACCTAAATTATTTATTGTAAATTAAGACTAAATTGTTGTGCAAAAGTGGGCATGTGTAATGGTAAAAAATATCATAAGACAAGAAGGCAGCATTTGTATATATATAATTACTTGAATGTGCTAAATCTGGAGACACAGTAACTTTAAGTTGACATAAATATACATATAATATAGCTTCGTTCACTCCTGGCATTGACAGCTACATATTATTTGAGTTCATTGTTTGCACACTTCTTGACATGTTTAGATTGTCTTGTTTTCGGTTTAGTATAGTTTGGACTTTGTACATATTGTTCCTTAGAAGTGTATGTTCTGACAGCTTATGATATACATTTGGTGTATATTAATGTACTAGAATACTCCAGTCTCCATGTATATAATTGCTGTTGTTCTTGAGTATTTCTGTGTCTTTAGAATATTTTATACCTGCAAGACTAGTACATTTTCAGAAAAAAATAACAAAAAAAACTAATGTGTTAGTCCTTTCTTATTATTTGAACTAAAATCCACAACAAACCACTTTTTTGTTTGTTGTTTAATAGTTGCCTGCTTGAAACAGTTGTCCTATGCACAAGGGTAGTAACACTGTGAGTAACTTATGCCAGCCCATCACAGCTGAATATGATAACATGCATGTGCTTGGATGACTGTATAGCTCATTACAATCAACAGGTGTGCATGCTCAACCTATGTGTGCAAAGTTGAAAGATTATTTGAGGAGCAAAAAATGCCCAAGGCACAGTTAGTTGAATGCATCATTGCCCTTTGTTAGTGATAACAAGCATGTGTGTATGTTTCATAAGTGATATGATAATCAAATATTTTCCTTTTAACAAAAATTGCAATGTGAATTTATTTGTTGTTCTATTATCATCAGTGTGGTGAAACAAAAATCTGTGTTTTGTTTTTTAAACCAGCGATATGGCACAGTTTATTGTATATTATCATCAATATTTTGCAGAGTGTTTGCTGTCACTCTGTAATGTGCATATTAACTTGTTCACTGAATGGTGTGCATGCTCGGCCTATGAGTGCAAAATTAAAAAGATTAATTGAGGAGCAACAAATGCCCAAGGCACAGTTAGTTGAATGCATCACTGCCTTTGTTGGTGATAAGAAGCCTGTGTGTATATTTAATGAGTGATATGATGATCACTTAAAAAGATAAAGTTAGAAAATCTTTAATCAAGATGAAAACATAGCTTTTCTTAAATCAACTTAAGCAGCAATCTTAGAGCACAAAACATCATGTATGCTTTGACTTAGAAAACATATTGTGCATTTACACTGGACAGACTTTGTTAAGCAAGCAAACATAATTTAGGTTCATTATGTACCTTTTGTAATGAAAATATACAAAAGTGTTACTGAATGAAATTTAAGACACATTTAACACCAAACAATTAAAGGCATCTCATAATATGTAAGATATAAAATTATACCAGCAGCTCAATATACTTTTTCATGCAGCTAAGCTAAAACATGCCCAGACCTCATGTTATGTTGACAAATTAAACCAAGGTAAAAAATAAATAAAATAAAAAAACTATGGAATTTCACATTTAACATCCATGTGTGTATTCAAATATAGAGTATCAGTGGTAATTTTAGAGACCAGATAGAATTAATTCCATAAAGTGACATACATTGTAGTTTGTAATGCAAACATTTATTTTCTCAAGTAAAGCTATGATAAAATGCTTAAAAGAAAATTAAAATCTCCATTATGTCAGAATATACTGACTCTGTTGAAATATTTAAAGATGCCCTAAAATGGAATTTTTGATATTTCATCAAAGTGCTGGAATGGAAGTGAACAACCATTCACAAGTCACACTGCATATACTTGCATAATAACACTAAAAAACAGGAATATCCCATACTTTGTTAGTAAATAACAGGTAAGCTGTGAAGCTGAGCGTCCTTATTTCTTGGTCATGCCTCAGTGATTCCCTTGCATTTGACCCCTGATCAGAACAACAAACTCTGATGTCACATCATGCATATGTAAAGAGCTACTGCCTAAAATTGAGCTATTCTGGCTTGAGAATGTCATCTTAAATTGACTAACCTATGATTCAGTATTTCAGGATATATTCTTTCATGGGACTTGCAAAACTGAAAAAGTGCAAATTCATTTTAGTGCACCTTCAAATCGTAAATACACTCATTTTTGAAAATCAGCAGCATGTTTAGAACTACAGAGATATTTTCTGATCAGCCTAAGTACTAGTATTAAACCATTCTAGCATATCAAGATTAGATTTATTACTGAAATAGCATGGAACATTTCCACATATCTGTTAGGATTGCAATAACAAGGTTTTGTACATAAATCTGGAATACATCCAGAAGAGGCAGACATTCTGTATATTTCAGCATGGCTGGTCAGCATCAAAGCCTACATTTCTAGAACCCAATATGGTTTCTGTATTTTCAATAATAAATCAAGTTAACAAATGATTTACAATCAACTGTAGGCTCCTAAAAAAGGCTTTTTTTTTTGTTCCAAAACTTGTGCATTCTGTGTGCCTTGGTTTGTTGTGGTTTTATTTTTGTGATTAGCAGAGCAATGTTTAAATAATGATATAACTCGTGCCATTTTTACTCATGGAAATTTTTTGTAGCAGAACTCATAGAGATAGAGATACTTACTAAGATTGTTTTACAAATAATCTTTCGGGGATTTGGTTAAATTAGCCGTGACATCACTGTTGTTTGTGTACATTTAAGCTGTGGCCAGATCACTGATCTTCACATCCTTGAAAATGGCTTAAATAACTATGGCACATTTGAAATTCCTTGAATAAAATGAAGCAACTTTAAATTGAGGACCATATGTCATAAGTGCCTGGTTTTATTGTACCAAGGTATTTATTGATTTCCCAGAAATTGGCATGGTTCATTTTGGTCTGAGGGATGAAAGCTTGTGGAGGTTTTCCACAAATATCTGTTGGCATTCCTGAAAATTAGTATTTAAATTGGTGACTATGGTGTTTTGACTGTTAACCTCACTCTTTCTCAAGTGAAACAGTGTAATTACACAAATTAAATCTGTCCAATTTTCTGATAGCTGATTGCATTTAAAGCTGTACACTGTAATTAATTAAAAATAGGCCAATCTTAAAATAAAATAATTTCTCAAACTGTTTTTAACAGCAGATATGCAGTTTGAAAATGTAACACTCTCTGAACTGTCAATTATTTATGTTAATATGGTGAAATGAAACATGATTATATTTTTAAAACGTGGATTATACCAATAGATTTGAAAAACATTTAAAATTTTTCTGAATAGACAGTTTTTTAGGCTGCAAATTACAGAATACTAAAAGTATTTTGGTGCTTATAATATATATTTAAAAAAGAACTAGACATACTTCTATGCAACTTAATATCAGGAAAGTTTGAAATATATATTTTTTATAGTATGACTAACAAGCAAAGGTCTCTTTATAAATACTATAGATGGTGCAAGTGGTCGATTTGCAGACAGTTGTGGGTAGCTAGGCAAGAGTAGCGAGGATTTATGAAAAAGTACATTTTATAGAACGTTCGGCAATAAAGACAAAGAAATAAATTTATATGAACTATACTAATCGATTGTAATATTTTGACATGATACCTTGTCAGTGTCTGGTACCTGCAACTAATCTTTAGACTGTACAAAATAGATCAATTAATTTTTATTTATTCTGATACAGGTCTCTTTTTTAAAGATAACAACACACACACTCTATTTGTGTATGCAGCGAGTACAAAATGTTTTTCATGAGGAAATATGTATTTTGGTTATAGACAACCACCCCTGCTTTTAGGCCTCAACAATACATATAATTCAATACAATGCAATGCAATACAATATAATAGGTTTTTTTATTGTGCAATTTGTTGCTTACCTCCAAAAAAAAACAAAAATAGCATCACATTTTAATGAATAAAAAATTAATAAAGTTTCCGATTTGGTAGGAGTAAATACTTCACTGGAATACAATTTTTTGAATTGTTTAAAGGGGCCACCAACTAGGACACACTTATGAAATCAAGTTGAACTTACACACTACAGTAAAAGAAAATGGCGTTGGATCATGTTACTGTGGAATATATTCTGGATCCTTTAACAGATTCAGAAAAACAGGAAGCCATGAGAGATGATTTTTCTATTCCATTGAAAATATTCCTAAAAGGATTTAATGAAAATGTTTCAGCAAAATATCAACAAAGCATGATTCCTAGGTTGAGGTATGTAGCTAGATTTCTTACAATATTTCAGTATCAGCTTTTCATCACCTTCTCATAGATTTATTAATAAATATAAGATATTAATCCATTATTTTACCATTAACTGTTGCTAACATATTAGATCATGCTATCATATTAGATCTTAATAACAACATTGTGATATACATATTATATTGTACCACTCGACAGTTGACATTTAGCATTATGTACACCGTGGTACAAATCCTCATGTACAATTGATAACTGTTGTACATTGGCCATAGTGCACTGGGATTAGCAGCCGCCAGAAAGAGGGTGGGGCGTAAAGCAACATATCTAGCGTTGCGCTAGAAATTACACAATGTTTACATTGTGAGACATGATATTGTGCATCCTCAAATGTTATTCTCTGGTGTACATATTGTCATGTCTCACATGTAACCATTGTATAATTGCATGATATATATTACATATGGTTCATTGCAATTTAAAGGTGCCCTGTCTGTCAAATTTGCAATTTTCTAAGATGCTATCAAACAGTTGAAAATTACCTTTATTAATCAAGGCACACTAAATTTGTGTGAATCAATGATTTTATAAGACATTAATTACTTAAAAATGAATTATAATTTAAGCTGGCTTTCCATATACACGTTTTGCGGTCCGTATGTCCGTCATCCGTTGTCCGTTTTTTACTATCCGTTGTCCGTCATCCGTTATCCGTTTTATACCTTTCCATATGTACGTGCGTTAGAAAATAAGTCCTATTAGCTAATTGATTGATTAGGTCTAATTGGAATTTACTGTGTCACAGTGTCTTACTGAATTGTAATTGACAAAATATATTTTGTTCAAAGGTGTCAGTTAATTGCAATTATGCCTGGTTGATTTGGGTTCATATAAGGGCAAGTTACGGCTTTAATAAATATCCTGCACCAATCTGCATTAGCTCTCTGCCACTCGAATTGTAATATAGTAATATGCAATTAGCCTTGTTTGTGTATGTAAAAATAAAAATATTAAATGAATAATTAATAGCGAGATTCTACCATATTGTAGGTACGCATGTCAACTTACCTGTTCGGCTAAATATTTGCATAAGTCAACACAAGGACTTTCCACTAAGAAAAGATAGAAACTTTCATGTCTGGCTGTCTGTTTATCAGACCCTATGGATAGATAGATAGATATAGTCCAGTCATTTTAAGCCAACATTTGGCCTGACCTAGAACAAACTGCAACATAAATCATTCTTGCAGTTTTCTTTTCTAGAACATTTACTGAATAACATATCCAAAGTCTAGAATGATAAAAATTGCAGAACATTGTCAAAATGCACAATAAAATTGCCATGTTCGATAATATTCTTTGCCACCTTTAAGACTTGCGGTCAATAGTTTTAACATGATTTGGAGACACCGATTTGTGTTTTCAAAAAGTAAATTAATCTTGTAATGCATTACAATTATAAGAGAACTATCAGCTTTTATTTTCATAGCCTTTTTGGCACAAAATTAAGGTCAAAAGTAGCAAGCCAATAAATAATGAAGCTTACAGCCTTGTATAACTTTAAGTAAGTACACAAATTGTGAAGCCAGAGCATAAAACCTGCATCAAATTAACAGCAACTGAAGAATGTGAAGCAACGCAAAAAGAAGGGAATGACATGGACATGGATCATCACTAGATATCTGTAACTGTAAAACAGTTACTAGGCTTCACCTGGTGCATGAATGTAAATGTAACAGCAGTAATCTGAAATCAATAATATGTCCACTGATATCGGAAGCAATAGGGTCTTGGCTATCTTTAACCCTGAACCTAATGATAACCCTATTCATGGCATAGGGTTCGGGTTAAGGATGACCTGTATGCATGTCAAGTGGCACCTGTATCTTATATGATTAGATAACATTCACACTAATATCTTCAAAGATCAGAGGTATTAAATGATGATCAAGGTCAAAAGGTATTGTAATTTGAAGACATGAAATTTTCAAGTTGGACGATCTTTTAAAATTGACAGTCTACAGCTGTACAATAGTGTAAGGGTTAGTGCCATACAACTATCTTTCCATTTGAGTCATTTAGATAATAGGATAGTTAATTGTCACACTGAACCAATAAGCCATGTGTCTTGGATAAATGTTTATGAATATAATATTATGAACATAAATGAATAAAAAATCATGATGATACAGTATATTCAAGCATGACGAGATGCCAACTATGAATCAGTATAAGAAAAGTTATATCATGTCATACACATATAATTCATGGTCAATTGATGCCTCAACCATAAGGTTCACAGTATTATGCCATGTTCAAATAAAAGGGCTTGGAATGTGCTTTCCAAAAATGTTTTCCCCATTAAAAAAGGTTGATTAGGACTCGAGTTAGAGAATTATTTGTTAAATGTACTTTTCAAGGTCTGTGACCTTGACCGTTTGACCCAAATTTTTGCATGAATTTTCTTATACTAATGGGTTGATACTGCTATTGGTTTGGGTCTGATCCAAGCATTCTGTCTAGGGAAAGAAAATTAAAACTTAAACTTTCAGCTAAATTTTTTAGGATTATTTCGATCTTTTAAACCGACCGGGCTACAGTGCCACTCATTTTAAAGAGGGGAAAATGAGCTATCCAAATATCTCTATGGCAGTGCGGACACTGGTTTCGCTTAGCTAGATGACAAGGCCAAAGTAGTGACACTAATTCTGCTCTGTGACCTTGACCGTTCGACCTGTTGCCCAGATTGATTGTAGGGTATTAGGGCAACATCATATCCAAAGATCAGCCACATCCAAGTATTTCTACTATCTTAAAAAAAATCAAGAATTCAAAATATCAATTATTGTAGAATGTTTGACTTTAAATTTGACCTTGACATTTAGGTCAAAGGTCAAAATTGACAACAGATTCTGAAAGCACGTATGTGAATTATGGGGGGTCACCAATGCCTGGCATTTGGCTAGAGTGAATATTTCCCATTGAAAATGGACATTTTCATCATGTTTTCGCTGATGATTCGGTTTTCCTTATTTATGAATTTTAAAAAAATTGACAAATACAGTTATGTCAAAAGCGATTTTCCTAATAACACACATAAATGTCCTTCAAACAAAAAAATTCCTGGTGAAAAACTTGATTTCTTGGTATTTGTGAGATTTTTGTGAAAATATACTGTTTTTAGACTTTAGCGGTCAATTTGACCTTAAAAATGACTTCCAAGGTCAAATTTGAAAGTTTATTTTGGGGGGTTTTGGGTACATGTTTGGGGTAGTTTACTGTAGCATGTCATAAGCTAAAACCAATATTTCATGGTGAAATACCACATGTCACCCATTTCTGGTGAATTTATAAAACTTGAAATTCTATATTTAAAAAACCGGTGTAACAATTGCCAAAATACTCCTTTCAGAAAATTATATAACTATTGCGCAACTTTTGGCTCCATAACTGTAGCTCTATGGTCCTTGGTTTTCTCAAATCCGTGTCTACGAATCTATCACTAAATCTGTTAATCGGATGACCTTGAACTTGACCTATTTTTACAAATCTAGATCAGATGTCTTAAGAAATATTGTATAACCTCAGATATGAAAGCATTTGACAATAGTGTCATTATTACTTGAGATATTTGCATTTGAAATTTTGTAAATTTTGAAAACGTTCTTAGAATTATTTTGGTATCTTTTTTGCTATGGAAGTCACATCACATGTGAAAAAAGCTATGTAAGATAAGCCTTTGATTGGGCAGTGCAAAACAGTCGGTTATTATGTTCATTGAGTTTTGACCATGTTCTGCAATTTTAAAGGGAACCTCTCCAAGCACGAAACAGCAAGAATAATTTCTGTTGCAGTTTGTTCCAAGTCAATCATTAAAATGACTGGACAAATAGATAGATAGATAATTGGATCTACCTGGAGAGTATATTTTTACCATATTCATGAGAAGGTCTTAATCTTTTCATCCAAGATGTCCATTGACCATCTAATTAAAAAGATTAAGACCTTATCATGAACACTATTCATGCCGTGGTTCTGAGAGGCTGTTTTGAGTAACAAATTAATTTCTTGAACCCATTTCTCTCTCAAACAATTTATTTCAAACATACGAAACTGCTGTATAGGCCTAAATTAAATGCAAATCATAACATTTAATCGCACTTTTTTTCTTATTGAAAACTATTAAGAAAAAAAAAGATAAATATTTCACGATTTATTTTCTTGAATATCAGTACCTCATGAAAACATATTCTATTTAGGCCTATTCGTTTATTAATTTACCTATTTATTTATTGTAAACATGTCTTTTTGTGCCCTTGAAATTCCTCAATAAAACCGATTAATTGCAATTAATTCATAAAAGGTGAGGGTTTAATTAATGACAGCTAACCACTTGACTTCTACAGATTGTTTTTTGTTTGTTCATAATCTCCTGTTGTATGGGCCTAATTAGTCAATGAAAGAGGGATACATTGCACTTGTTAAATGC
Source organism: Alitta virens (assembly GCA_932294295.1). Taxonomy (NCBI): domain Eukaryota; kingdom Metazoa; phylum Annelida; class Polychaeta; order Phyllodocida; family Nereididae; genus Alitta; species Alitta virens. The sequence continues at coordinate 33,427,699 of OW028584.1, forward strand.
AATTTATTTTGGTAATTTGCCCTTGCCTGGCCATCCGTCATCCGCAAAAATCGCCCCCCTATCCGTATCGCCAAAATACGGACTGCGGATGACGGACAACGGAAGAAAAAACGTATTTATGGAAAGGCATTAATTAAAATCAAAGGAATGCGTATCCTGTCCGTATAGGGACGTGCGGATGACGGATATACGGACAGAAAAAACGGACATATGGAAAGCCAGCTTTATACATCGAGAGAAAATCCAGACAAAAACATTGGAAACACAATGGAAATGACATCATCACCATTGTTTAGCATTGTGACGTCATCACTGGGTTTGTTTACATATTGAGTTTTTGATGGCATGAAAAACTAAATTTATATTATTTATTATAAATTAAAACTAAATTGTTGTGCAAAAGTGGGTATGTAATGGTGAAAAATATCATGAGACAAGAAGGCAGTATTGATTTATATCATTATTTTAATGTGCAAATTTGACAGACAGTGCACCTTTAATACAGTATTTGTTGCATTTATTGGTTAGGTGATCTTAATATTGAGTTTAAAAAATCTTAAGTAAGGAGAGTGCCATGCAAATCAAGGTCTCAAGTCAAATTTGCATAATGTGTAGTATCAATGTAAAAATGAAAATAACAAATAATTGCACCCCTCAAATTCATTTTATTTATTCAGTATGCAAGCCGATCATCATTTAAAAAAAAAAACATTTTTAGGAGCAGGAGGAACTGAGTAACCAAATTTAAATATATTTACAGGCACTTCATAAGAAACAGGGCAGCTGTCAGAAATGAAATATCAAAAAATCCTGATATTTTGCAGGTAAATTTTATTTACCACCTATTCCATTGGATTGTGTGGAGCACGAGCGCTTGAATTCACTGATCCAACTTGGCCTACTCTGCACAGTGGCGCCACCACATATCTATACAGTCATGTATAATAATAAAGAGTAAGAAACTGCAATTCTGCATGGGAGGGATCCCCCAACTTCCATGTCTTGTAACAACACAAAAAGGGCTCAGCTGATTACATGTAGCATAGTAACTGATCACAAATATAGTTGTTTTATAATGCAAAAAGTTTTACGTATTATCGAAGCATAATAATCACCTAATTACAATGGTAATTAACTAACCTAGCAGGAGGGGATCAGTTACCGCGACAGGTCATGACGTCTTGTCCATCACCGTGAAATCTGATTGGCTGTTACAAAATAAACAAATCAAACTGGGGGGGGGGGGGCACTTGCAACATATTTTTAGGATAATTGTTTGGCGGGAAGAGTGACCACAGGCACAGGATAGATAGTGTAATGGAGACGGCCATAGATTTAGCAAGGAAGGGCCACAACGTCATAATAACAGGACAGGCTGGCACAGGGAAGACGTGGGTTATCAAATCAATCATCAGGACACTCAAAGGCCCCGACTATAAAAAAGTAGTGGCTGTGACTGCTTCAACTGGAATTGCAGCACAGCTGCTATCATCCCACGGGGCAACAACTCTTCACAGCTGGGCTTCCATGAAGGTTGATTTTTTATTAAAAAAATTGGTCTTATTGATTTTACTAATTTTTATTTTATTATTGTGGTATATATTCCACAGAGTAATAATGTATACCGGCATGGATTCATTGAGATAATGAGCTTTGGTTTAAATAACAATGGACTTTTATTGTAATGTGGTTGTGACGTCATCAAAGTGATATTGTGACGTAATGAGGTCTGTGGGCCAGCATATAATGGTTAAATCAGCGCCTCTAGTAGCAGGAATGTGTCGCAGTGAAGACTTAATTTACCCTTTGGGGCTTATTGTAAAATATCAATAAGTCATATAAGGTTAATTAAAAAAGTTGAAGTATTGTGATCAAAGTTACTTTTTTTGTTTAACAGTAGTTACTTTTTGTTACTTGATTATTTATTGTTTAATATATTGTTAATTTGTAGCAAAATAGTGAGACTAGAAAATCGGTGATTAGAGATGCTCAGTCAAAATGATGGGATAGATTAAAAGTTCTGACTGTAGAATACTTTCGGTGTATTGTTAAACTTGGGAAAAGGTAATAATTTAAAGTTTAATCATAAATTATTGATACAATTTCTTAAATGAAGACAGTGAAGACAAACTACTTCACAAGTCTGAATTTATTAGATTATGAATTTTAGAGATATATTTTTTCTGACAAAAAAACACAGCTTAACATCCCAGTAGCCTTGCTAGTACAAATATAGCCTTTCTGAATAAAACTAATTTGTGGCTCTTATATGGTAGGCTTACAGGTGTTCTTCTTGGAGCAATTGCTTATATGCTTATGGGATGTTGCTTATGGGATGTTGCTTATGGGATGTTAAGCTGTGTTTTTTTGTCAGAAAAAATATATCTCTAAAATTCATAATCTAATAAATTCAGACTTGTGAAGTAGTTTGTCTTCACTGTCTTCATTTAAGAAATTGTATCAATAATTTATGATCAAACTTTAAATTATTACCTTTTCCCAAGTTTAACAATACACCGAAAGTATTCTACAGTCAGAACTTTTAATCTATCCCATCATTTTGACTGAGCATCTCTAATCACCGATTTTCTAGTCTCACTATTTTGCTACAAATTAACAATATATTAAACAATAAATAATCAAGTAACAAAAAGTAACTACTGTTAAACAAAAAAAGTAACTTTGATCACAATACTTCAACTTTTTTAATTAACCTTATATGACTTATTGATATTTTACAATAAGCCCCAAAGGGTAAATTAAGTCTCCACTGCGACACATTCCTGCTACTAGAGGCGCTGATTTAACCATTATATGCTGGCCCACAGACCTCATTACGTCACAATATCACTTTGATGACGTCACAACCACATTACAATAAAAGTCCATTGTTATTTAAACCAAAGCTCATTATCTCAATGAATCCATGCCGGTATACATTATTACTCTGTGGAATATATACCACAATAATAAAATAAAAATTAGTAAAATCAATAAGACCAATTTTTTTAATAAAAAATCAACCTTCATGGAAGCCCAGCTGTGAAGAGTTGTTGCCCCGTGGGATGATAGCAGCTGTGCTGCAATTCCAGTTGAAGCAGTCACAGCCACTACTTTTTTATAGTCGGGGCCTTTGAGTGTCCTGATGATTGATTTGATAACCCACGTCTTCCCTGTGCCAGCCTGTCCTGTTATTATGACGTTGTGGCCCTTCCTTGCTAAATCTATGGCCGTCTCCATTACACTATCTATCCTGTGCCTGTGGTCACTCTTCCCGCCAAACAATTATCCTAAAAATATGTTGCAAGTGCCCCCCCCCCCCAGTTTGATTTGTTTATTTTGTAACAGCCAATCAGATTTCACGGTGATGGACAAGACGTCATGACCTGTCGCGGTAACTGATCCCCTCCTGCTAGGTTAGTTAATTACCATTGTAATTAGGTGATTATTATGCTTCGATAATACGTAAAACTTTTTTCATCATAAAACAACTATATTTGTGATCAGTTACTATGCTACATGTAATCAGCGGAGCCCTTTGTGTTGTTACAAGACATGGAAGTTGGGGAATCCCTCCCCTGCAGAATTGCAGTTTCTTACTCTTTATTATTATACATGACTGTATAGATACATGGCGGCACCACTGTGCAGAGTAGGCCAAGTTGGATCAGTGAATTCAAGCTCTCGTGGTCTTACCACTGGTCGGCTGAACTTGATTGTTTACAAAATAAAAGCAGCGAGAACCACTTAAACAAACAAAAACACTTACCAATAAGTTATTTTGTCCATGATGGATTTTTGTTGTTGCTAATATTGCCCATGAATAGAGATTTTGTGTTGTAAATATTTTAGTGGGAACGTCAACACTGCTCAAATGACGTAACACAGGCAAGAGTTTTCCACCAATCAGGTGCTTGTGCCTGAGCGAGGCGTTCTAAAAATAGATTTTTGTTGCGGTAACTGATCCCCCTCCTCAAAATAGGCATTTTTCATGTCTTTTATTAAAGAATAAGGCACTTTCATGGATTGTTATAGTATGTGCTTTATTAAAAACTACTTTTAGACATTTATTGAATTCAATTAAACAGTTATCATGCCTGATCAGCTTAAGCTTGGGGGAATTCCTGTCCAGTACGATCAGCCTAGTTTCTTACTCTTATATATATATATTACATATATGGCAATGCTGGCAATGAGTGAATTCAAGCGCTCGTGGTGTGGAGACTTAACATGTGAATATTCCTTTCTTCAGTGGCATATCTAGGAGATCACTGGACTATATATGTAAAAAATCGGCTATACATAGTAATACATGCTCACTCGTGGCTCTGTGTATCACGTATAATGTTTTCCACGAACGTACGTGAGGCAGTCGTAGATCGATCGCTGGACGTCTGTAAAACGCTTGCCGAACATCCATCGAGCGGCATCCGTAAGGTGTCCGTGAGGCATCCATGAGACACTCATAGGCACTCGCAGAGCACTCAAATATTGTCCGATGTACGTCCGCCAAGCGTTTTACGAGCGTTCTACAAGTGGACGCGAGTGAATGGCGAGCATGTATACGGATGAACAGTGGCTACACATGGCTATGTATGGCTAGGTATGGCCACATACGTATGTAGAACGTACATAGGAAGCTCGCAGACTGACCCACGAGCAAGTTACGAAACTAATATAAACAATTTACTCGTAGAACATCCGCCAAAGATTTAAACATGTTTAAAAATGTTTGCCCTCTCCAAGTATGGTCATGAGTGGTCAAGCGCAACCAGGAGTGATCTACGAATTGGCGCGAGTATACGTAAAATGCTCGGTGAGTGAATCACATAGAGACAAAGATGACCACGAGCAAACAAAATTTGTTATTCATGGTCATATGTAGCTCTTATACGTGATAGTGTGAACGCCCCTTTGACCAAAGCAAGTGAAGTTATAGACGCCAACCCCTATGATGTCAAACAGATGATCTTATTGGTTGGTGTTGATCAGAGAGCAATGCCTGATTATTGTCACAGTAATTCACGAGCAGACACTTTAAAATTGAAAATGTTATGATTATTTTGATATGTCATGCACTGTGTTTAAAGTGATATTATTTGAAATTTAATTGTATTCCATAGACACCAATGGACAGTCCGCTTATAATCATAGGCCTACCAAGATCAGGTACAACAGTGTTGCAGCGGTTGCTAAGTAACGATAAACAATTCCTGACCCCCATGGTCTGGGAGTTGTCCGTAGCAACGCCTCCTGGAAGACCTGAGAACTGGATGGAATCCAAGAGATTCAAGACGTTTCAACAATCCATTCCAAAAGGTTTGCTATGTCGTGTTTTACATTTTTGTGTGTTAATGTGTATGTAAATGTAAAGGCCATTTACTATTACTAGATGAGCGGCCAGGGGCCAATTTTTGGAGATTCTGTGACCCCGAGAGCCAGATGGGCATATTATGCATAATTTTAATCGTGAAGACTTAAGCTATTCAGATTGGTTGGTCTTAAAAGTCAAAACTGGTGCACAACTTGGCAATTTAGTTACCATGGTAACCATGTCAGCAATTTTCAGGAATATAAAAATTACAATGAAAATGTTTATTGTGACCAATAGTCAAGAAAAATTGTATAGCCTAAATTCAAGAATTTATCAGTGTGCAAGTTTCATAACTGTAACAATATTTAGCTCAGAGCCCTAAGTATTTGGTCAACGTCACTGAAAAATGGGTTTTGATGAAGCGTACTGAAATTCAGATTTGGTTGCCATGGTAACCAATATACAAATCTATTTTTTTGACTGCATCCTCTGGTTCAAAATCTGCAGAATTGACCAATTCTAATGGGAATGTCCATCCACCTTTTAGTGTGAGTTAACTGTTAATTTAGCAAAAAAATTAAACATGTTTAATTTTTCATGCCGGAGATCCCGGAATAGTGAAATCCGTGTTGGGCCGTGTAGATCCGTGTAGACTCCCAGTAGACTCCGTCGATCTCCGGGGACCTCCGTATTGGCACCGAAAGACTTCGTGTGATCTCCGGCTAAGTCCGGCGTCAACCGGGCGTGAAAAGTACGCTCCGGAGCGCACAAGGAGCAACTCGGTTCCACACGAGTGAACTAGGACCAACACGGAGTCTAAACGGAGTGAACAGGGAGAGCGGGTTTACGTGTCATTTGCTTGACCCGGTTAACTCCGTTATGTACACGGTGTCACACGAGATCAATGCGGACATACAGGAGTGAACTGGGTGTCAAGACGGAGTTAATTAAACTGACACGGAGTGAGTACGGATGCCTGAGTATATATACAACCGCCGTCTTTGGAGAAGCATCATTCCACCGCCCGCCGTTCATCGTTGATCATCGAATTAATTCATTTATCATCCACCATTTCTTCTGGATATTACCTTCTGGATTGATGCTGCTGCTACTGCCGTTTCTTGAATTAACCACCATGCCACCTAGGAGAGGAAAGGGGAGGCCTGGCAAGAAGACTGTTGTCCAAGAGGAACCTGCACCACCTGCTGCTGTTGAAGAAGATGTAGCCAGTAATACCTCTTCAAGACCGCAAAGTCCGCAAGGCATGCCAGATTTACCTGGGCCAGTTGTACCTGCTGCACCTGCAGTACCTCCTACTGCAGCTCCACCCCCACCTGCAGCAAAAGCGAAGAGGCAGAAAAAGGAAGCCCTGAACCTCACAGAAGACCAGGAACAAGATGTGGCCGACTGGTACCGTTCCCAGGAGATGTTGTATAACCGGCGGCTTGCTCAATACAAGCGGATAGACATCAAATCGCGAATGATAGACCAGAAGGCGAAGGAGCTGGATTGTACTGCGCAACAGCTGAAAACTTGGATTGACTCAATGCGCACTGCAGTTGGGAAGCTGACGGATCCAACCAAGAAGCCTTCTGGTGGGGCCGCTAGAATCCTGACAGACCGGGACAACTGGATCATGGAGAATTTCGGCTACCTCGAACGCCACATCAAGAGGGTTGATGCTGGGAAAAGAAAGAAAGGTGGGCAGCTTTCCCAGAGCTTATCAGCCAAAACTCCAACCAGCAGCAACAGACCTACCACTGAGGATGACACGTCTGAAGCTGAGGAGGTCATTGTGGATAGTTCGGATGATGGTGGCAGGGATTCCGATACAAGCAGGTCCAAGGGTGGGCCTTACAAGGGCGACAGCAGCAGCAGCACGAGGAAGATGGGGGCCCCTCCTCCAAGCAAGAAGACGTCCAGACGTCAGCCTCGTCATCATCATGACTGTGATGCATCCAGCCTTGCAGCTAGTGGAGATGGAATTGCTACACAAGCTGTCACTCAAGTAAGTATACTGCTTCAGTTGCCATGATAATCAAGATAATCGTATTGTAATGTTGCAGTTTAAAGTTCTAATTGTAATCTTGCAGTTTAAAGTTGTAATTGTAATCTTGCAGTTTAAAGTTGTAATTGTAATCTTGCATTTTAAAGTTGTAGCTTTTCCATAGTAGAAAGTGGTAGCTTTGTTTCTTGGCACTTCCAGTGTTCACTGTATGGTGATGTGTCTTTTCAGTACATTGTCAATAATGCACATGCTATTGCAGTTGCCATGTGACTTACTCTAATGTTGTGTTTTTTCCTATTTCCAGCTGATTGAAAAAGCCACCGATCTGCAGAGGGACATGCACAGCAAGTTGAGTCAGCCGACGGACTCAGGCAGCTTGTCCAAGAGGGTCTTCACGGACATGATCTACCACGAGGTGATGCAGATGGACACCGACACTTGGTGGGATTACCAGGCCCAAACCTTAAACAACCTGATGCAGTTTAAGCAGGCGTATCGTCGCAAGCGCCAGCAGCAACAGCAACAGCAGCAGCAACAGCAACTGCAACAGCAACAGCAGTATCATCAGTTTCTGCCTCCTGTCCCTCAGCAGCATCAGCAGCAGTTCGTCCTCCCTGCTCCTACAGCCAGTTCATCCGGTCCTCCTGTGCAGATGTTCCTTCATCATCAGCATTCTTCCAGCCCTGCTGCCCAGATGTTCACACAGCATTCTTCCAGCCCTGCTGCCCAGATGTTCGCACAGCATTCATCCAGCCCTGCTGCCCGGATGTTCGCTACTCCATCCGGCCCTTCGCCCCAGGCTCTCGTGTCGGCTGCCCCTTCTTCTTCGTCTGTGCCTGCACCGACCCCCCCTCCTGCGACATCTTCTACGATTATCAGTCAGGCCTGGTTGACTTCAGGTCCTTCTCACGGTCGTCCTTCAATGTCACCACAGGATTGCAGCACGCCTCAGGATGTTTCGCTCACCAGCTACTTGTTGAACACTAGTGTGGGGGGAATGGTTGGTGGTGATGACCATAACTCCTCCTTTTCGGTGCCCACGCCTCCAACTACCACAACCGAGTAATGTTGAGCTGAAAATGAACAATGAACTTTATTGAAATGAACAATGAACTGTTATTACTTATGTTTGCATGTGAACTGTATACCGATGAAGTTAAATGTAATGAACAATGTAAACTGTATTACATGACAATAATTAAATGATGTGTATTTTTTGCACTTGTGTGCTGCAGAAGTCTGAAGTTTGCTATTAATTAAATGTTGAAACTTACATCATTCGTGTTGTTTTCAAATCTTGTCTTGCTGCCATGGTACACTCCCAGCTGCTGAGTTCACGTAGCTGACCAAGTATTGCCGCATTTCCTTGGCTGCTCTGTTGGTGTTGCCTCTGAACACATGTCCCATGTCTGGTAGATTGGCAGCATTCTCCCTCCATGCACCTGGGATGATCTCATGGATGTCGGCATTTTCCTGGTCCACAGCATTCACTTGAGCAGTTGGATACCTCACCCTCAGTAGGTTGTGCAACACACAGCAAGCAAGAGTTATGGTACACACTCTGTCAGGACTTTGAGGCATTGTTGTGAGGAGACACCTGAACCTGGCAGCCAAAAGTCCAAATGCATTCTCTACCACCCGTCTAGCTCTAGAAAGTCTGTAGTTGAAGATTCTGTCTTCCATGCTCATGTTCCTGTGAGGCAGAGGCTTCATCATCCAAGTCTGCAGTCCAAAGGCATCATCCCCAACTATGAAGTAAGGCACTGGTTGGTCATCATTAGGCAGGTTATCTGGTTCAGGTAATCCAATGTTCTCACTTTCTAGCGCTTCCTTCAATTCTGTCTGGCTAAACACTCCAGCATCTGAGCCTGATCCACTGGCACCAATGTCAACGTAGAGGAACTTGTATTCAGCATCAACTACAGCCAGTAGGACAATAGAGAAAAATCCCTTGTAGTTGTAGAACAGGGATCCAGACTTGGCAGGACATCTGATGGCAACGTGCTTCCCATCAATGGCGCCGACACAGTGGGGGAAGTTCCATCTGTTGTAGAATCCATTGGCAACTTCTTTCCAGGCTTCTGGGGTTACAGGACACTGCATGACTTCTGCTGAGTACTCGTCTATGATGGCCTGGCAGACTTCGATGACAAGGATAGAAATGGTATTGAAGGCTACCCTAAATCCATACTGCAGAGACTTGTAGCTGTTGCCCGTACCCAGGTAGCGCAAGGTAATAGCCAGTTTCAACCCAGGTTCAAGGGCCCTCCTCCAAAAGGTATCCTGCTTTGTAATCCTAGGTCCCACTCTGGCAAGAACTTCATGGAATAAGTCAGGCTCCATCCTCATGAAATTCTTGAAGCCACCCACATCTTCTGCAGTCAATTCAGCCATCAGTTTTTCATACTGCCCATAAAGAGGTCTTCTTAGCAGCCAAGGTCGCACCCACATTTGCCTTCTTCTTCTTCGTCTTGGTGCAGCAGCAGCATTTTCTAATAGGTCATCTTCATCAGTTGATGTTGTGGCCCTCACTGCATCATCTTGCAGTTTGTGTTCTTCTTGCAGAATTATATCATTAGCAGCAGTCAATAGCTGGACTTGCATGTCCATGCACTTCAAATCCAATTCCACCCTGTCGTAGTGTGATAAAGACATATCCAATTTTTCTGTAGTAGCAGCAACAACTTTGCAGTATGGTAGTCCGAAGTGGAATGATGGACAGTGGAACGCAGGCAGTTTAAATACCAATTTCAGAGCGATCCGGGTGAAAACCGCTTAACTCCGTAGTGATATCGTAGTAAGGTCGTGTAACGATCGGGTATATCCGTGAAGGCCCCGTGTAACATCCGGTTCACTCCGCCCGCCTCCGGCACAGTCGTGTTACCTCCGGCTACAACCGTGGCTCATTCCTTGTTTAACCGTGCTCCTCCGTACATATCCTTGTAGCACCCGTACACATCCGTGTCATGACTGTGTTGCTCCTTGTTGCCTCCGTCTTGCCTTCGTGTCCACACCGCCCAATTATTTGTTTTTGTTTACATTTCTAACTTTTTCGCCCGGACCGCCCCGGATTTGACGAAATTTCATTCCGGGACGCTCCTGCGTCTGATCCGGCTATGTGTGAAACCCCCTTAAGGATATGTGCATGTGCAAACAGTTGCCATGGAAACTATGTAGGCCTGATCATGTGTTCTGCATAACAATCTGTTAAAGTTCATTAAAGCTGTTGCTAACCCAAAGTTGGTTTTCTGTTTAAAGCGATTACCAGTGATTTATCAACAAAAATATCAACAAGGATTAGTATGCCAGGTTTTGTAAAGTGTTGCCATGGTAACAACCATAGCAGAAAACTGCACCAGTTCTGATACTTATGACTGAAAAAAAAACAAAAAGTGCAGATGCAGACGATTAAAATGATGGTTCATTTAGCCATCTGGCTCTCGGGTCACAGAACTTCTTAAATAAGCCTCTTTTAGCCCTCTGGCCGCTCATCTATACCGCAGTGTTAGTTTTATGGAGCCTCAACAACTGATATTGGACTCAGCCTGTCTCTTGCATGAATGTGAGCAGAGCTCTGAAGACGATGAAAATTGCCAATAACTTTGTTAGCGCCCACTGCATGACAATAAAATTATATTGGAGGTTTCAATCGTGTCACCCACATTTTGTGAGATAGGAAGGCGGAAAATGGTCCCAAAGCCTACATGAGATGGAGTTTCACGTGCGCCAACTCAGCAAATATAAGACTCCCGGACTGTTTGCTAGCGCTCCCCACAAATGTCTGAGAGTAAACCAGAGTGCCTAATGAACATCAGAGGCTTGGGCTATGATGCCTCGAGCAATTTTAGTTAGCTTAATTACAATTGCCTGTGTATGTACTATACCATACCATGTTTCAGATCAACAACTAGGTGGGGGTGACTTGGACCGCGTTCACTTGATGAGGGCAGAACTGTCAGCGGAGTGCCTTCTATTGTTTATGCATTATTTTCTGGATTCTGTCATGCCCTTGGCTTTTGAAGGTCATCAAGAGTGGAGAGACTTTGTCTACAACTGCCCAGATCAGCATCTGAGCAGTGCCTATGACTTTCACGAAAAGTGCTTGAAATGCATCTTCTATGGAAGTAAGTAAATACGGTAGTAACTGATTTTACTTTACAGTCAGACCATGTGATTTTGCTCACAATCTTGCATGTTGTGATATAGACATTTTATAAACTCTTGTTCCTCATGCACAGCATCACCAGAGATAGCATGCCAAGCCTAGTTCACACTGTCGCGAGTAATGGAGCCAAGTGATCACATATGGCAAAAAGGGACTAGAGGTGCTCACTTGTGACTCTGTTAATAACCTATAAATTCTTTCGACAAGCATTCGAGGGATGTCTGTCGACTGCCTGGCGAACGTCCGTAGACCGCTCGTTATTGACATATAAATTATTCCGCCAATCATCCGTGAAGCATCCGTGAGGCACTCGTAGATTGCTCATGCGAGTGGTTCAAGAGTGAATGAGAAGAGGGCTACGGATGGGCAAGGATGGTCACGGTGCCAGGGCGGATGTCAGCCTGTGTCCGGCGAACATTTCCTGAGCAGCCCAAGACTTACCAATGGTGGATGGCGAGTATACACGGATGGACAGCTTCTCCTGCGTATCCGCGAGTTAACACGAGTGAGCGCGAATGGCCACGGACGTACGTAGAACGTACGTAGAATGCTCGCCGAGTGACTCCGAGATTCTGGGGGAACATCCGCCAAATTCTTAAACATGTTTAAAAATTTTGCCCTCTCCACAGATGATATAGTGCTTCCAAAAGCGTTATACAGCAGGAGTATCGTACATCGCTCAGCGAGTAAATTACGTAAAAGGTTTTGGTCATACAGTGTGAACGCCCTCCAGTTCTAATTGCTGTTGTATCGGCGCTGTCAATTTTTGCACTGCTCCCTGCAATACATTGATTGAATTTCTTTATAGTTCGAAAAAGTCAATACATTATATTTTATTCCTACTTAATTTTTTTTTACACTGCCAGATTTAGGCGACGGAAAATCACTCCTACTAAAATCTAACATCCACTTACTCTACCTCGAGAAGCTGAGAGAAATGTATCCAAATGCAAAGTTCATCTTTCCAGTTAGAGATATCAGGGAAGTCGTCGGATCCTACTGTTCGCTAAAAGCCCAAGTGAGCATATCTATCTATCTATCTGTCTATCTATCTAACTATCTATGTATCAATCTATCTATCTATGTATCAATCTATGTATCAATCTATCTATGTATCAATCTATGTATCTATCTATCTATGTATCAATCTATGTATCTATCTATCTATCTATGTATCAATCTATGTATCAATCTATCTATCTATGTATCAATCTATGTATCAATCTATCTATGTATCTATCTATGTATCTATCTATCTATGTATCTATCTATCTATCTATCTTTCTATCTTTCTACTTATCTGTCTATCTATCTATCTATCTATCTGTCTTTCTATCTGTCTATCTGTCTATATGTCTATCTGTCTATCTATCTATCTGTCTATCTATCTTTCTATCTATTTATCTGTCTATCTAACTATCTATCTGTCTGTCTATCTAACTATGTATCTATCTATCTATCTATCTATCTATCTATCTATCTATATGTCTATCTGTCTATCTATCTATCTATCTATCTATCTATCTCTCTATCTATTTATCTGTATATCTATTTATCTATCTATCTATCTTTCTATCAATCTATTTTTCTGTCTATCTATCTAACTATCTATCTGTCTCTCTATATATCTCTCTATCTATTTATCTGTCTATCTATCTATCTATCTATCTATCTATCTATCTATTTATCTGTCCATCTATCAATTTATCTATCTATCTATCTATCTATCTATCTATCTATCTATCTCTATCCATCTATTTATCTGTCTATCTATCTATCTATCTATTATCTATCTATCTATCTATCTATCTATCTCTATCCATCTATCTATCTGTCTATCTGTCTATCTATCTATCTATCTATCTATCTACCACGATTTCATATATATATACTTATAGATCCTGGGCATGGTTGGTAGTGATGAGGACCCCAAAACAGCAGCTCGTCGAGGATTAGAATACATAAAGCTTTGCACTTCAAGAGTTGTCAAAGCCTTCAAAAGCTGGTCACAGGTTTTTATCAACATTTTACTTTACTGTGAAAAAGTCTAGATGAGCATACATCTTAGGCAGAGGGTTACAAGATAAATTGGATTTGCTCATTTGCATAAACTTGCATAAAATAGAGCATTCGTTTGGCGAGGAAAGTGTTCAAAGTTGTTGTGAAATATCAATAAATTGCACTCTATTATGTATTAATGATATTTCTGTCTAGTATGCATGGCATTCAACATATTACATTATGGTAAAAAAACTAGCATTGTGTTAGAAAAAAAAAACTAGGATTGTATTATGGAAAAAAAAGCTAGCACTGCATTATGGGGAAAAAAAACTAGCATGATTGTACTATTATGGGCAAAACTAGCGTGTTTGCCAAGAAATCAAAAAGGCACCGTCATCTGAATTTTTACCTTGTTGGTGAAACCCTGAAATGCTTTACAAACAAATATATATTCTGTTTATTTTTCTCAGGACTGCTACGTCACACTCTCGTATACCGAGCTGGTTGCAAACCCACTGGAGGAAGTGAAGAAAATGTATTCTCATTTCAACTTGAATTTAACACCAGAGACTGGAGAGGCTATGCAGCGCTACCTGCAGGAAAATCCGCAAAACAAACATGGAAAACATGAATATTCTTTGGAACAGTTTGGACTTTCTGAGGAAGAAGTCGTAGACCAAATGGCTGATTTTGTCGAGTACTTCAATCAAAAGATATAATTATCATTCTATGTGATATTGTGACATTGATTTGACAAATATTTTATTGAATTTATTTGTTTATGCAAACAGAATGTCATTCATGCATAGATTTGAAACACGCTCCTGTATTTTGCAGTTTTAGTTGTTTTTAGTTGTTTTTTGTTTTTTTAATTCCTCAGGTTTAATTTTACTTTAGCTGCAAGGACCCAAGCTGCAGCAAATACAGCCAAACTCTGTAGGTGCAAGGCTAATTTTTACACCCACATTGCAGCTGCAGCCAACTTTTGCAGGCTACCTCAAGTCTTTGCACCTGCAGCAGATTTTTAAAGATGCATTGATTTTTTGCATCTTCACCAATTTTGCTGATGCAACTAGGTTTCAAAGCTGCAGCCAATTTTTTTAGGCAAGTTTTTAGAAGAATACAATCAGAAATTGGAAGAGTTACGTTATGAAAGCAATCACAGAATGCATGTTGTTTACTGCCGTAACAGAGGGTATTATCGACACTCACATTAAAATGTTAAAAAAAAAAAAAATTTGTTAACATTTTAATGTGAGTGTTGAAAATACCCACCATGTCGATAATACCCTCCGTTACGGTATCAATAGAAATATTTTAGTAATATCTCAAGACAAAAATGGTTATTGCTTAACCTATGTAATGGCTTTCCTACAAGAAATTACCAAATGATTACTGGGAAGTATTTGTAAACTGAAATTTCAAAAAAATTACTAACATAACTCGGCTTCATTTTTGTCTCACCTGTTTCCTCGCTGATGGTTTCTTTACTTGACGCTTTCTTTACTTAAAGTTAACAATGTTTTACTTGAAATGACAGAGATTTAACTTAAATACCAAAAAGAATGAGTAACATATTTGAAATTTCAGATTGTGTTATTATTACAAGAAATAGAAGTAACTTAGGAACACGTTGTCACCTCATTTTAATTAGGCAAAAACCATGCGTTTTCCATGCGTTTATCCTTCTCATGGAAAACGTACGTGGCACATTTGGCCATTGCTGGGAAAAAGTCTTTTTATTTAATTTTTAGCTTGCAACCCTGATTATATTTTGTATCATCTAGAATGATATGTAAGGTAAAACAAACATTTATTTAATTTGTCAAAATTTTGATATCTTGAAGAAGAGAGTAGGTTGAACCAAATTGTGTATCAGACTGCACTACAAAAAAGGCAACAAGAAAACTGATTTATTCAGCAACATTTTATTCAGTTTTCAAAATGAAAACCATGACTCAGAGCATGGTGATACCATGATTGATTTTTCCAGATATGTTGCCATGGTTTCGATTTATCACAAATCTTCTCTGGTAGTCTTCATTCTGAAAGTAAAAAACTAAATTTAGAAATGGCTTATTTGACTCACTATCTGCATTATTATATTTATTATTTAGATGAGTAGCAGAGACATGCTAGACATAAGAAGTTGTTAGATTAATTAAAAGAGCAGTAGAAAGAGAGGAGGCAATAACACAAAGAATTAAACCTAATATACATTGTACTAATAAAGAATACTAGTATCAAAGACTACAGAAATCTTAAAATGATATAGTGTGTTGCATATTGGCTAATAATAGGGCCACAAGAATGGCCTCATGTACGCTACATGCATACCTATTGAACTGCAGAGAGCAAATAAAATCAACAGCAAGGAGTTCCCAAAATCAACACAAGGGTATTGTCGGAGAGCAACACCAGACTTCCGGTTTTATGGTCTTGGGTAAGAAGTTAAAAATTTGCTGAATTCTCATTGGATATGGGCTTTATTATATTTTATTAATTTAGGGCCTAGACTAAATGAAGACAGGTAGAAAAATAATAATTAAACCAACTTAGCATGAATAGTGGCTGATCAAAAACTAAACAAAATTTCAAGGCCCTGTCATTGCAGAGCTACTAATTTCGGAGAGCGTTGCTTTCCAGGTGGGTTGTGCTAAATTAAATAGATAATGAGACTTGACTCATATTATTAATGATGACAGAATAGTAAGAAGCTACTTTCTTCTATTTTTTCCAGCTGTCAGTTGTACAATGTTTTGGTACTCTTCAACCTATAAGGGCATGCAGACAATATGAATCATAGGTGGAGACACTGGTGCTGCTAGTAATGCCCCCTGGTGTTATAATTCTGAACTAGTAAAACAAGTAGCAAACAATTCCAATAAAATTATTTTTATTTAATTTCTGTCTTGCATTCTTAACAAACTACTTATAACAATAACCCTAATTATATTTTGTATCAGCTAGAATGATATGCAATATTTTATTTAGTTTTCAAAATGAAAACCACTACTCAGAGCATGGTGATACACAGATTGATGATTTTCATCAAATATGTTGCCATGGTTTGGATTAATCACAAACCTTCTCTGATAGTCTTCTTTCTGAAAGTAAAAACTTTTATATTATATAAAACTAAATTTAGAAATGGCTTATTTGACTGACTATCTGCATTATTATACATTTATTATTTAGATGAGTACAATGGATACACTGTCAATTATTTTAAAACAGATTTATCTTACAACAGATTCTTCCAAAATCTCATACAATGCTATAATGTTTTTCAAAGAAGCTTTATTAAGAGAAAATCTCATCAAATTTGTTTTCTGCTGTATGAAAAAAAATAGCCGTACAAATACATACTTTTATCACATACTTTATATTATAGAGGGTCTGCCTCACAGATAGCCCCATTCAAGGCTATGCAGCTGTTGTCAGTCCACTTTTTAAAATTAGCACTCTTTGGACATGATTCGAGAACTGTGCATTGCCAACGGGCCATTACTGGGGAACCATATCTCCAGTTGATAAATTCTTGTGGGTGGACGTGGAATAGCCAAAAGTATGACTGATTGTCTCCCACAGTATAACTAAAGCGTTAAAAAAGCAACTTTGCAATTATTATTAGTGTGTAATTATGCAATATATGTCAATTCATTTTTATTATTATTTTTTTTTTATTATAATCTTTTTTTTTACTTTTTATTATGTGTCACTATATGAATATAATTTCAATTATATTCAATTAGCGTCATTTTCTTTTGATTTATAATGTAAGGGGGTGTGCACAATTTTACAGCTTTTCAGTAAGCTAGTGCACATTCCCCACAGTATGCTAATGTCTTTTATTGTTTATGTAATGTACTAACCGTATTGAAATATTACATACTGTGTACAAATTAAACATCTAAACATCTAAGGCTAATGTATAAGAAACATCTGTCTAGTTGCCGACATGCAACATATCATGGGAAATTGAAGAGCTATTGTTTATGATATGAAAATAATAAATTAAGTCATATTAAGATCTTAACAAAATAATAGTAATACCCGTACTATTAATGTCTTTCTGGAAAAGAACACATTCATGACAATGAACGTGCTGCATATGATGAGATATCTTGCACAAAACATCTTTATTAGTACAAAACTATAACATAAATTATTTATATTCTAGACCTTTATAATTGATGTACACTCTCGCTCAATTTCAGTAGATTGATTGTTCTTAAAATTGATTAACAAAGTAGCAGAAATAGAGAAGGTAATAAGTATTATAAATTAAATATACAGTAATAGTATCAAAAGCCAACAGAAATTTTAAATCAATTACATGCAAAACAATTACAAACCAAATCACAACATTTTCTTGTCATTGTTAAAGACCTTCAATGTGGTCGAGCAGGGCATCATTCTCTGCAGAAGTTTCAATTGTTACTACATAGCCACCACTATTGTAGCAGAAGTTTTGGTGCTGTGAGAAGTGCTGTATTTACCAAATAGCAATATTGGTCCACAGTTGTTTACCCCATCGGACAAGTCACGACCTCGTTCATCTCCACCATGGCGACTGAAAAGTTGATCTATAATTTACTGCTTGTCAACAGCTATCACAATTTCCATTTCCAGACCAGAATCACTCACTACTATGCATAAATGCATACAAAAACTTGTCATAATATGGCTTCATGACCATTAATGATATAGGGGAAAATATAAAGATTTGGTACTCTTTCAAACTCCCATATCAATGACAGTATGATCCCTATGTAAGTGAAATGTTGCATAACATATGTTAATTGTAGTACTTTCACTTTTCAAGCTTTATTTGGACATTTCTTTCATCCTTTTTGTGTCACAATAAGGGAAAATCTGGATAAAAATGCAAAAAATTGTGTTGTTTCCAAAATTCCCTAGTTATATCATCATGGTCATCCCATATTTGCAATGACAGCCATAAAATGTTAAACTTTTCCTGCAAGACTGATCTCTCTCACCCAGTCTCCTAATTTCGCTATCAGCAACACAGTTGAATGTTTTTGTATATTATTACCAATATTTCATAATTATTTTTAGTTGCATAATAATCTATATCTAATTTAAATACCATAGATTTGATGCAAATCAGCAACCAAACAATACCAGTAACCATGGTAACCATTCAACAGTTGCAGGGAATGGCAATTGATAATGCATAATTATTAGTTCCTTTATTTGTCAGCTAAAAGTAATCAGTGTGCCAAAAATATTTTGATTGATGAAGATATGAATATTGGTGTGTTAAGTATAATCACATGCAAAATAAACCTTTAGGAGTTGTGTTTATTTGTATTCAAACTTTAAATATCTATTTAAATACCCATTAAATACAAATTTGACAGGTATATTTTGTATGGAATTATATCCAGCACATTTAAGATATATTCTTCAACAATGTTACATATGTTTTATAGTATAATTGCTGAATTTCATATATTCCTTTGGAAGCATTGTCATAGCCCATGTATGAGTATTTGGACAGAAAAACGATAATCTTTGGTACAGATTATTTAAGGGACATGTTATTGTATAGATAATTCTAGTCAACTGAGTACTGCATAAAAACCTCTAAAACAAACAATTAAATGGTAGGAAAGGGATATACACATCTTCCTAAAGCAAGCCTGCCATCTCCGCATAGCTATGCAATATGTCCTTGCTAGAAATAGGTTTAATTACCTAGTTCATACAGATCAGTCTGATTGATTGCGATGATCTGTGGAGTGCCAAATCAGTGCCAGTGTTTACAAAATTAACATGGTGCATCCCTTGCATTGCTTACCTACTTAGGGCTGTTTCATTAAAAAAGAGGGAGGGGTGTACCTGAAAGGTTTAGACCCTGATATCTAGTTTTTGACAGGTCCCCCCCCCCCAACCCCCGCTTTTCATTTTGAAAACTGAATAAAATGGTAAATAAATCATGTTATCATGTTGCTTATTTTGTAGTGCAATCTGATACACAACTTAGTTCAACCTACTCTTTTCTTCAAGATATCAAAATTTTGACAAATTATATAAATGTTTGTTTCACCTTACATATCGTTCAAGATGATACAAAATATAATCAAGGTTATAAGTAATTTGTTAAGAGTGCAAGCTAAAACCTAAATAAAAAGAATCTCTTTTGCTACTTATTTTTCCAGTTAAAAATTCTGACACCAGGGGGCAATATTAGCAGCACCAGTGTCTCCACCTATGAGTCATATTGCCTTCATGCCCTTAGCTTTCGCATGTATTTTCTCTCTGCAGTTCAAAATGTATGCATGTGGAATACATGGGGCCATTCTTGTGGCCCTATTATCAGTCACAAGTACAACTGGTCAGCCTTCTAGTGATTTAGATGAGGCAAGAAAGTTTTTAGAAGAATACAATAAGAAATCGGAAGTATACCAATATGAAAGTGCAATCAAGGATTGGATTTATTCCACCAATATTACAGACTACAACCAAGAGCAATCAGTAAGTACAGAATACTTATCTAAAAATTCTTTTTCAAAGAAAAGTGGGATTTACTTGGTTGTGACAGTAATATCACTGGGAATTATGTATAATTAATTTACTTTTTAACTACCTTTTTTAACAACATTTATTTTTTTATTTTATTTTTTTACTTAAATCTAACAACTCCTTTTTTTTTAATGACCAAATCTAAAACAATTAAATCCAGTTTTGTGTGTGAAATATTTTTTTCATCATTGTAAGAGAACATCACTGGGAATTACGTACAATTAGTTTGCTTTTTAACAACCTTTTTTAATTACAGTTTTTTTTTTTTTTTTTTTTTTTTTTAAACTTTAATCTAACAACTTCTTTTTTAATGACCGATTTTAAAACAATTAAATCTAGTTTTGTGCATAAAAAGACATTTTTAAGTAACCCCGCAGTTAGAAATATGTCATTTTCAGTATGTTTCTACATGTCAAGCCTGTATTGTCAAGTTACATATTTTGAGAATCATTAAAAGACAAATAATGATGATGGACTCCACAGTTATTGTCACATGCCACATTATTATCCTAAAAAATGCTGTTTAGATGAAAGCAATATTACAGCAATGTACAATTATGATCGTATAATTTACATAATCACCCATAGCAATGTGGGAAAAGGGGTCATTTTATCTCATTCCACTCAAATTATTCACTTACAAATCAAAATCATGCCATATGAAAATAATAAAACTGACATGAGACACCTTAAAAGATAAACGTCAAAATTTCATATACAAGAAAAATTACTGGAACATTTCAAGGTAGCTGCTCTGTCACTTTCAGTACACGGAGACTCGCACCTGTACCAATAGATGGTCATGGTCTAGTTACAGAATTGTACATGAAAGTTCAACAAAAATACACATGTTCATTTCACTTCTGAACCAAATGCTTATACTTTACAGAGTAATAAGAGATGCTCCTTCAATGAGCGTTTTTTAATGAGTTGAATTTGATATTATTTAAACCGGTTGAAGTTATGAGAATCGTAACTATTTTTGATTACGAACAGCAATTTGTCACAAAAGCTGAATCCTTAGCTATGTGGCTTGATAGATAGAAAGATTGATAGATAGATAGATAGATAGATAGATAGACAGATAGATAGATGGATAGATAGATAGATACATACATACATACATACATACATATAGATAGATGAGATAGATAGATAGATGGATAGATAAATAGATACATAGATACAGATAGATGCATCGATGTGTATGCAGAGACAGCATTCTAATGTGGTACACTGTCTTTAGAAAAAAATGGAGAGCTCAGAAATTTTATTTAAAAAAAAAGGAAAAAATAACTTGATGGATGCACAACTTTGAAAAATAAATATGAACACAACGCAAAAAATAACAGTAACACATTGTGCTATGTAAATTTACAGCAAATTCTATCATAATTCATGTAATTATGCAATTAATGTTTAGGCAATCTTTTTGAGTATTTTATAATTGTGTTTTCCAGCTCAAACGAAAAACCTAATTTGTAGTGTCATAAAATTTTGTAAGTCAGGCAATTAGCTAGCATGTCAGCCCAGCGACCTATTTTTCATTGTTTATGTACATGTTTTGCTCGTTTACTAGGAATCGAACCCGGGCACCAGTGGTTGTTAGCCAAGCGAGCTACCAGTGAACAGAATAAATAAGTTATCGCGAAGAGGAAACTGGCTAGGAGATTGGTTGAAAGATGATCAAAAATGTTTTGAAACAGAGATTGTCAAAATGATTATAAGATTCAAAAATGTTAAAATCCTGTAGACCAGAAATGTATTAAAAGTGGCAAACTTTCTTAGATATATTTTGTCTGCCCCCAGAACGATTACCACCCTATGGCTTATAAACGTCTGGAAGTTAAAACATGCTTGTGTACTCCTGACAAACAACTTAGGACCCCATTAGGTTATGAGGTCTCGTTCTGAAAGTAATGACCCATATAAGGTCTCATTCTGGAAGTTATGACCCATATAAGGTCTCATTCTGAAAGTAATGACCCATATAAGGTCTCATTCTGGAAGTTATGACCCATATAAGGTCTCGTTCTGAAAGTAATGACCCATATAGTATTTAGTCAGTTTTACTAACTGGATGGACCACATTAGAAATCTGACAAATGTCTAATAAGAGAAGTTAGACACAGCGTGTTTCATTATAAATTAATGTAATTTTTATCTCAGTATCACAATGTATTGTTATATATTCTCTATCTTTCATTTGTACCAGCTCGATAAGCATATATTATGCTTCTTCTGGTAAATAAACTTACAAACAAACAAACAACCTAACAGACCAGTGACCTAAGTATGGACATTTTTTGCAAGTTTAACAAAATTATTGGTTAAACTATGTAGGCGATAGGCTGAGTATAGACTCAAGAAATCTTCTCTTAAAATACAGGAGAAATGGATTCATATTTTTTTTAGTTTAGGCAATTTTTCTGAATTGCCTGCTTGTCAGAACAAGAATTGCGTAAACTCAACAATGAACATCTAATTATTCTGTAATTTCATTGTTAGGCCTTTAATGCTATAGGCTATAAGAGAAAATTATTAATTTACATTAGATGGGTCGAGCCTAAGTTGGATGGTTGTTTCATCGTTCACCTCATTGCTGGTCTTTGCCTGTCCTAATTAGCTCATCAGGTGCAGAAACACAGGATATTAAGCCCTAATTCACCCACCACTCTTTTTCTGTTTATTTGTTTTATTTTTTCCTGTTTTAGCATTCTCTTTACCTATTAGTAAATCTGTTTATTTGTATTATTTTTTTCCTGTTTTAGCATTCTCTTTACCTATTAGTAAATCTGTTTATTTGTATTATTTTTTTCCTGTTTTAGCATTCTCTTTACCTGTTAGTAAATCTGTTTATTTGTATTATTTTTTTCCTGTTTTAGCATTCTCTTTACCTGTTAGTAAATCTCGCATTCTGTTTCAGACTGAATACAGTACTCGACTCGCCATCTTTCAAGCCGAAGTGGCCAAAAATTGCAGTCGGTTTAACTGGAAGGAAATATCAAACCAAACAATAAAGAGACAGTTTTTTTATTTGTGTCAGCTTGGAAAGGGAGCTTTGGCACCGGAAGAAATTAATGAGGTAACAGCGAAACCACAAATGTTAAAATACCATTTCTAAGAATACAATACAACTGGTCTGAATGTTGGTTGGGTGGCATCAGTAATTCATTGGTCCAACGTTACCTAATTTGAAATGCCATCTGTGATAGATAATTTGCAAAGCTTTCAAGAACATTCATTTATTATAATCACAATTATTATTTTTTCATTCAACAATCATTTTGACTGATTTCAAACAATCGTCCTGCCTCTTTAGAACAATTTGGTTCTAGAATGACTGCTCCCATTGTCATTTTGACTAATAAAGTAGGCCTAATCTCTTACAAACGAGTTAGTAACATGTTTTGACTAAGAACTCATACTAAGTCAATATCACTGATGACATAGAGGACAATGACCTTGAGGCTACCCAACAATTAACCTATGAGTCAAAATGGCTACGAAGGGTCAAGCATTCTGGAAACAGCCAAAATGTCTACTGGTCGTTCCATGTCAGATAACATGACCATCTCAGATTAATGCAAAATTTGAAATGTATGTCAGCAAAATTTTAAGTTATGATTATTGAATTTAGAAAATTGAAAGTCATATTTTGAGTCATTTATGAATTAGCGTAATTTGCAAGAGAAACAGAGCTAAAATTGCTGCTGTCGATTCATTTTACGTAGGTTTATCAAAAATGAAAAGCCAAAGATCTATACAAGTGACAAGAAATTTTATGGAATGACCCAACAGAATGAAGGGTTATTCAAAATGTCTGTGTTACTAACAGCTTACCCAGAGAGAAGAGTCATAGCTATATTCTTTATAATCGAAATGTAAACTATTTTGTATTCCTATTATCAACAACATTCCTCATATTTCCTCATTTAAATTCACCTAAATTACAAATATTATTTGTCTGTTTGTCACCAGCTTGACAGACTGACAAGTGAAATGGAGGAAATATACAGCACAGCCAAAGTATGTCTGGATGACAAATGCATGGACCTTGAACCAGGTAAAAAAAATATTTTAAAGAATTTTAATATTCTAAATGGCAGAAATTAAATAAAACGTTTCCATCTTAATTTTTTGGAATGTTCATTCTGAACGTATCTTAAATCAGGATTTTCTAGATTATTCATCTCATAAGACTGGCTAACATAGATAAAAAGAACTGACTATGTTAGTCTAAAATTACTATGGGGCATCAGTCATATTAGGGACAATCAAAAACACATATTAAGATATAGGTCAAAAGATCTTCAGTGCAATAGGGTGGACCTGCACAGTTTAATCATCTTGTACTTCAGACACCAAGTGGAGCATAGAATGATACATGCATAAGCCTCTCAAAAGCAGGCTTTGTCCAATTTAGAAATGCACTGCTAAACTTACATCTTTTTTATGTAATTTCATGTGCTGTTGACTTCAACAAAAAAACTAATAATGAAGCGAGAATGTCAAACTTTAGATCTTTTTCTTTCCTTTCTGACAAACAACACGTATGTTATGTTTTCTATCTATCTATCTATCATTCTATCTATCTATATATCTATGCCGTTACAATTTCCATTTACAGGCAATGTTTCATTCATCAATTGTGTTTACTTTGATGCTCCGCAGAAGGTTTGACATCATGGCTGATCCTAAAATCCAGTATTTCTAGAGTGTAGTTCTCTGTATTCATCATAATAAAGGCCCTAAGCTTCTGTTTTCACTTGTTGTGGAAACTTGTAGCAATGTTCCTGATCAGTTATAACAAAATATTTATTTTTGTCAAGCAAACTACTAATAGAAACATAGCAGAAAACAGTGAAGTCATGTTATCAATATCAGCTGAAAATTAACGAATGATTCTGCATTACTGTTACTATTACAATAAAAAAAATTTTGTTGCAGAGCTGTACAGAATTTTTGCCAAAGAAAAGAACTGGAACAAACTAGAGAAAGTGTGGGAGGGCTGGAGAAATGTCTCCGGGCGGAAAATTAAGGAAAAATACGAACGTTTTGTGGAACTAAGTAACAAAGTTGCTAAACTTGATGGTATGTTCTTTCACATAATCATGATCTCACAGTTTAAGATAAACAATTAATTTACCTTAATAATACCTTGTTTGTTTTGTCTAGGACTCTAATAGACTAGGTATTATCACGGAAGGTTCTCCACCAGGCGGCTATAACAGAATACTGCAATTTTATTGGCTGAAAAATTTCTCGCCCTCTACTGTGATTGGTTGAAGCAAAGTGCATCCTAGCAGCAGTATTTGTAGTACATTTTTATGTATATTTGACATCTTATTGTTCAATTTATTTCTGTTATTTCAATGAGAAAACCATATTTATTGCATCAGTTATGACATACTATGTCTGAAAAACAAAATGAGTAATAAGAGGAGAAAGACTTATGTCTTGCTTATTCAGGGCTGCTCAGTGAAAAGACTCCATTGCATTGTCATTAGCACCTTCTGGTTAAGGTCTTTCATTCTGCTGTGGAAGAACTGCTTACTCTGGAGATATCGTATTTTGCTGAAAGTGTTACTTATTTCTATGTGGTTGTGGTGGTGGATTAGGGCTTTACGTCCTGTATTTCTGCACCAGTTGGGCTAATTAGGACAGGTAGGGACCATAGCAATGAGACGAAGGATGAAACAGCCATCCAACATAGGCTCTACTGGGAATTGAACCCGGGACCCAGTGGTTGGAAGCCCAGCGCGCTACTACTTATTTCTACGAGTGACTAACATAGCTGCAAGGAAGGTGTTATTTAGAGAAGGGGTATCTTCCCAATTATGTTTGAATCATTTATGGTTGTTTTTGGGTAATGGGTAATGGTCGATGTCCTGGGGTAATTAATCAATAACGGAGTACCAGTCCTGGGGTAATTAATCAATAACGGAGTACCAGTCCTGGGGTAATTAATCAATAACGGAGTACCAGTCCTGGGGTAATTAATCAATAATGGAGTACCAGTCCTGGGGTAATTAATCAATAATGGAGTACCAGTCCTGGGGTAATTAATCAATAATTGAGTACCAGATAAAATGTTCTGACAAATCATCTACCCTCGACAATTTAATGCATGGTACAGGTTTTCAAACAAACAAACATCACTGCACGCTTCGCTATTATTCAAATTAAGCTTTACTTTTGGTGAAGCAGTTCTTCATGTGGCAAACGAACAAAATCTGGTGAAGGTCTCCTTGAAAGAAAACTCTATTTTTTTTTTCTTCAAAACAGGATTCAAAGATGAAGGAATGGCATGGAGAAGCAATTACGAAGCAGACGATTTTGTAGAACAAGTGGAAAAACTTTGGAAAACCGTAAAACCCTTATACCAGCAACTGCATGCGTTTGTCCGAAAACGACTTCGGCAAGTCTACAAAGACAATAAGTTCCCTGAATCTGGACATATCCCTGCACACTTGCTTGGTAAAGTATATTTGGGTTTTTGTGCATGTATTAATAAATTTCCCTTTAAACACAAATAATTCTGAATATTTTTTTTACTTGGACTTAGTTGTTGGTAACATTCAATTATTTAATAATACAATGTTGAAGTTTTAGCCAATATATTTAATAATAGTGCAACTTTATTTGTCACTTTTAATCGAAGTCAAAAATTATTTTATTTTAGCAGCGTAGCGCAGTTATAAACAAACTGTTTTACTATGCAGCCCTGACAAACTAACAAATGTAACTATGTGGAGTAGAATACTTCAGACCTGGCTGTTTGAGTCTTTTGACTACCCAGAAAATTGTAATATCGGCTTGAGGGCATTGCCAAGTCCTCGAAGGTCCTGGGCCTCCACGCGGTGAGGGTGGAAACACTTGGGGTGAAGTCCTCTATCCCCAGTGGCTAAAACAGGACAGTGCGCATTGCACAAGCTGCTCCAGCTATCCAACCAGACACTTATTGATTTTTTGCATGCTTCTGGTTTCTACTACCAACTATGGATGATCAATCTTGCCCTAGAGAGCCTCTACACAGCCCACTCAGGTGCTGATGAGGCGTTAAACAATAACACTACTACCACTACATGTGGAATATATTGGTAGAATAATTCAGACCTGGCTGTTGGAGTCTTTTGACTACCCAGAAAATTGTAACATCGGCTTGACGGCATTGCCAAGTCGATCAATTTATGTTAACCTGGCATTCTCACGGATTATCAGGGTCCTAAAAAAACATGTCAGATCAGCCCAGTGTTGTTAGCCCAACAATGAGCTGACATGGGCAACATTCGCCATCTTATCGTATCATATTTATAGACCTACATTGAATTTGTTTGAACTATACAATGTTATATACCTTCTCCAGTCCTTTGTACATGTATTTCTAGGTCTTTCTTTATCTTTCTATATTTCATCAATATGCTTACATGTTTCAAATTTCATATTAACAGAATTTCTCCATCTACATTATCATTATCAAATTTGAATATATTTCTAATTTTCCAAATATGCCAGCTACTGAATGCCAAACTCATATTTTAAATTAGTAATTTTTAATAACCAAATTTCCAACTAACACAATGAATTTATTTATTTGTTTGACTCTTAGTTTAGTTTAATAACAACTGTTATTCAATTAATTACAGGAAATATGTGGGCGCAGACATGGATCAACATTTATGACGTCACTAAACCTTTCCCAAAAGCTTCTGCAATCAACGTCACAGAAACTCTCATTAAGAAGGTCAGTATCTAATTCCGTACCATTTTTGTCAACAAAAATAAGTAAGGCCAAATCAAAATAATGACAAGAACTTAAAGGCTAAAAGCTCAGTGAAAGTATCTGTGTTTATCAATATGACAATATGACATAAAAGAAGTTCGAAAATCTGTTTCGGCCAGCGACAACATTATCCCAGCCCAACATTTTCCCGATGTTAGCCCGACGTTGGCCTGACTTAGACTGCCATTTGGAAAACACAATAGATATAATATCTACAAACATCAATATTTCTTTCAGAAATTCAATGCCACAGATATTGTCAAATTAGCGGATGATTTCTTTGTGTCATTGGGACTTCTACCAATGCCTGATTCCTTTTGGAGGGATTCCTTATTCGAAAAACCAACGGACGGTAGACAGGTTGTATGCCATGCATCAGCTTGGGATTTTTACAACAGGAAAGATTTCAGGTATTGTCTTATTACAACAAAACTTCCATATTTATAAGAAGTATATATATAATGACCAAAGCTCACAATATTACTATTGTTAAAGCTAGTAAAATTCATATTAGTTTACTTTCCATCCAACATTTGTTATATTCTACACCTAAATTATTTTGGTCCTGCCACTTGATACTCTATGTGCACGTTGATTGGCTTTAGCAGAACTGACCAATATCATCCTCCAATATAGATATTTATTAGTCCTGTCACATAGTACTCTATGTTGAATGGCCGTTGCAATTAAGCGTATATATTTCGTTTTAAAATTTGATAAATTGACAGCAGATTTTGTAGCATAGACCTATATCATTGTTTGCTAACATTCGTTGCTAAAAACTTTATTTTTAATTTCTAAATACAGGCTCCTACAATGTACAGACATCACACAACAATACATGGAAATTACCCACCATGAAATGGGGCACTTGCAATACTTCTTGCAGTACAAACACTTGCCAATTATCTTTAGGGATGGAGCCAATAATGGTCAGTTATATTATATTATGTATCATGTATCATACATGCAATTCATGTTAAACTGCAAAAACAGTGAGGCACACTAAGTGTTTTAAAACAAACTACCAATTGTTATGTTATCAGACTGCAAAAATAGTGAGTCACATTAAGTGTTTTAAAACAAACTACGAATTGTTATGTTATCAGACTGCAAAAATAGTGAGTCACACAGTATTTTAAAACAAACTAGCAATTGTCAGTGATTGTTATGTTATCAGACTGCAAAAATAGTGAGGCACACTAGGTGCTTTAAAAAAACTTACCAATTGTTATGTTATCAGATCTTAATTTTTACCCTAGCTGTCCATTTAGTACACTTGACTTTGTGATTTGGTAATTGAATTCAGGTAATTGACAAGCGTGACTCAAGAAATTGATGGAGCAAACTTGCCCAGTTTACTTGTTACATCCGCACGACGTCTGTCCAAAAACAAAAGCTTTCATTATAATGCATTGGATATTTGCTAACACACTTTTAATGAATATCTGGTCATTATAGGCCATTATAGGCCCTATCCTTTAAACCCGGTCAAGTTCCAATTTTATATGACAGCCACTTGGCTTGAAAGTCTTGGGCCTCCTCAAGGCAAGTCTGGTAACACTGTTGGTGAAGACCTCAAACGCTAGTGACAACACAGGGCTCTGTGCAATGCACAGTCTACAATGGGGAGAAAAGTAACAAAGACTATAGGGGGCACTACGATCGTAGCACATGAAAAAGCAATAAGATGAGGTCACTACTTATTTGTTACATTTGATGATGTAACAATATATATGACGTCATCAAACAATACTTGTCTGCTCTAGCTATCCCATACTTAGCACATACATGAATGCTCTTCATCTGTACATCACTCCACCTCACCGATGCTGCGGACGAGATGGGCCGGAGTTGTGTCTCCCTCCGGAGAGAGGGATTCCAATATGTCATATTAACTTATAATTATAATATCACATTTTAACAGGTTTTCATGAAGCAGTGGGAGACATTGCATACCTGTCAGTGGCAACTCCGGAATACTTGAACAAGATTGGACTTCTAGATAACCTTCCTGAAGGCAATGGTAGGTTATAATATACAGAATTTTGTTTAAGTATAGCCAACTATCTATTATACAATAACGATTAATTTGGATAAATCTATCTATCAATCTATCTATCTATCACTCTAGTCATGCACTTTCTGTCCCTATGTATCCATTTATCTTTCTGTCTCTATGTATTTATGTGTCTATCCCTCTATCCATCTATCTGTATATACCTCCCCATCACTCCATCCATCTATCTATCTGTCTATCTATATATCTATCTATATATCTCTTTCTTTGGTGTTTTTGCAGAGGCAGACCTGAATTTCTTAATGTATATTGCCCTGGACAGAATAGCATTCTTGCCTTTTGGATACTTGATCGACCAGTGGAGATGGAGTGTGTTCCAAGGGGACACCAAACCTGACAAATACAATGCTGATTGGTGGGACCTCAGGTAAGCACTTAAATAAAACATTGATGCTAAAGCACAGAAATTACACAGTAATCAATATGGACAGCTATATTAAAGTAGTATTACAGAGAAAAGAAGATAATCATTTATAAATACAGAAGTTCATCTTAATTCATCCTTGCTTTATGATATACAAATTCTTTAGGACCCCTTTGTACGTAGTATGTACCCAAGAAAAAAAGAACAGAATATTTGACTACCATAATTTGACCTGTAACTCCTCATGAATCTTATTTAATTACTGATATTATTTTAATTACAACTTTTCCAACAATTTTGACACCTGAAACAGATGCAATCACCAAGGACTTTCTCCGCCAGTGGCTCGATCAATGGACGATTTCGATCCAGGCGCAAAGTACCATGTTCCTGCCAATGTACCATACATCAGGTAAGTTCATTGACTTAGGTTAACCCTGCAAATGAACTAGAGCCCTCTGTAAAAAAAAGATTATTCTAATAATACAGTAAATTTATACTGCTATTGAGAGTAAAATATACTCACTGCTGGTTATAGTTATGTAGTAGAGCCTTATTTCAACAATTACTCCAATAATGGAGTTATAACTATCCATCTATCCATCTATCTATCTATCTATCCGTCTATCTATCTATCTAAGATTACCCACCTATCTTAGATTATCTATCTATCTATCTATCTATCTATCTATCTACCCTACCTAGCTACCTATCTATCTATATAACTATCTATCTATCTATCTGTCTATCTATCCATCTATCCATCCATCCATCTATCCATATATCTATATCCCTGTCTATCTATCTATCTATCTATCTATCCATCTATCCATCTATCCATCTATCTGTCTGTCTGTCTGTCTGTCTGTCTGTCTATCTGTCTATCTATTCATCTTTTCTTTCATTCTTTCTTCGTTCCTAAATTCTTTCATTGTTTCTTTGACATATCTAGGCTTACCACATTTTTAGACAAACTTCTACTAATATTGAGAGTACAATATACCCACTGTTGGTAGCAAGTTATGTAGTAGAGCCCTCTGTCAAAAGTCACCGCAATAATGGAATAAACTCTACTCCTATGGAGAGTAAAATGTACTTACTGTTGGGAATAAGTTATTCTAAGATATTTTTGTTTTCACATGGTTTTTATTTTGGAGTTTGTGTCACTGAATTGCAGGTATTTTGTGGCTTTCATCCTTCAATTCCAATTCCACAAAGCCCTATGCGAGATCTCAAACAATACGAAACCGCTACATCGATGTAATATTTACCAGTCGAAAGTCGCTGGAGAAGCTTTAGGGTAAGTCATTCCAAGCAGACAAGTGCTAAAACACCAGCCCTCCAAGGTTGTCCACATCATTAGAAGCATCCACTCAAGAGAAGGCATCTTGATGTAAGGCTAGGTCATTCAAACGATATCGAGAGATTGTCTTAAAATTTGGATAGGTCTGCAGAGATATGTTTCTAGTAGACACTCGGTGTCATCACCTCACAGCCCAGCGACCTAATTATGAACACTCTTCGCGAGTTTACCTAGTTAAACAAAATGATTGGTTAAACTATGTAGGTGATAGGCTTAGTATAGACTTAAGAAATCTTCTCTCAAAACAAAAGAGAATCATATTTTTTTAGTTTAGGCAATTTTTCTGAATTACCTGCTTGTCAGATAAAGAATTGTGTAAACTCAGCACATGAATGTCTAATTATTCTGTAATTTCATTGTTAGACCTTTCATACAATAAGCCATCCTATAGACTGTAAGAGAAATTGATTAATTTACTTTAAATGAGTAAACGAGCAAAAAATGTACGTAATTAGGTCGCTGGGCTGTGAGGTGATGACACACTGTGTGTATGTGAGTTAATTAAATGACTGTAGTAGTCTACTGGTCACAGACAACTTTAAAATTCAGCTTTTACATTTATAAATTTATATTATGCCACTATATGGGCACCTTTCATGAGCATCATCCCATCTGGTTGTCGTTCGGATGAGACGTTAAATTGGTGGTCCCATGTACTCGGTGTATATGCTGAGGCAAGTAAAAGACCCACCAATGGGGTAAATGTGTAACATGGGTGGACTGATCCTCTCTCTCACCTCATTATTCAACGCTCGATGGCGGCAATAACTTGCTTTAGATGACTGCACTTCCCATACCTATCTATCTATCTATATATGGTATATTGCCAAAGTTGTTATACTATCGCACAATTTCAGAAACATGTTGAAGCTCGGTTACTCCGTACCCTGGCCGCAAGCTCTTAAACAAATCACAGGAACAGAGAAGATGGATGCCACAGCTCTGCTTGACTATTTCAAGCCTTTACACGACTGGTTGAAGAAAGAAAATAAAGATGAGATAATAGGATGGGATGATTCGTGTCCACCGGGAAGTTTCACCAATTCCTATTCGGATTCATCTGCTGCTGTTAAGAGCCCAATTTGCACGAATCCGTTATTTATACTTTTATTTGTGATAATTGCCAACTTCCTTGCCAAGAAAATTGGTTGATTGAATTATGAAATTAATATTCTTGACCCAATCCTATCATTGGGTATAAGTAGGATGTATGTATATAATTTATATGTTTAGTATTGCTTATAGCATTTCTTTATGAAAGCTTCATATGAATACAATTTATGTAAAATTATTTCATAGAAGATATTGACTTACCCAATATGGATCAGGTCCTGATATTGGTTCACAGCCCTCCTTTTCACCACTCATAAGCAACAACAACCAAAGAGTGCCTTACCACAACTGCTAAGTTGCAAGGTATCCTTGCCGATATGAATTAGTATGTATAATGTTCATCAGTGTATGTGATTTGCAAAACTAAAATCTAAACTAAATTTTTTAGGCCCATGTTCTCTGTGTACAGAAGTTATTTTTGTAGCAGAATCTCAATCCATAATAAATCCTGTAATTAGCAGAACTCACAGAGATAGAGATACTTACTAAGAATGGTTTTACAAATAATCTTCTGAGGTTTGTGTAAATTAGCCGTGACCTCACTGTTGTTTGTGTACATTTAAGCTGTGGCCAGATCACTGATCTTCACATCCTTGAAAATGGCTTAAATAACCTAACTATGGCACATTTCTTCCTTGAATAAAATGGAGCAACTTTGAATTGAGGACCATATGTCAAAAGTGCCTGGTTTTTTTTGTACTCAGGTATTTATTTAAACTTATCAGTTCCCCCCTCCAACATCAATGGACTCGTCCATGTAAGTCTGATTTCCCAGAAATTGGCATGGTTCATTTTGGTCTTAGGGATGAAAGCTTATGGAGGTTTTCCACGAATATTTGTTGGCATTCCTGAAAATGATGTGATTTGAATTAGTAACTATGGTGACTGTAGTGTTTTGACGGTTAACCTCACTCTTTCTTAAGTGAAACAGTGTAATTTCACAAATTGGATCCATAAATGTTTCTAATAGCTGATTGCATTTAAAGTTGTACTCTGTAATTAATTACAAATTGGCCAATGTTAAAATAAAATTATTTCTCAAACTGTTTTAAACAGCAGATATGCAGTTAGAAAATGCTACACTCACTGAACCTGTCAACTATGTATGTTAATGTTGTGAAATGAAACCTGATTATATTTTTAAAATGTGGATCTGAATCATACCAATAGATTTGCAAAACATTTCACATTTTTCTGAAAAGACAGTTTTTTAGGCTGCAAATTACAGAATACTAAAAGTATTTAGCTACTTATAATAGATATTAAAAAAAGAACAAGACAAAATTCTATGCAACTTAATAGCAGGAAAGTCTGAAATATATGTATATATATATTTTTTTTCATAGTATGACTAATAATGACTTATATATATTTTTTTTCATAGTATGACTAATAATGACTTATAATTACTAATACTATAGATGCAAGGGGTCGATTTGCAGACAGTTGTGTGTAGCTAGGCAAGAGTAGTGAGGTATATTGAAAAGTACATTTTATAGCAATTTTGGCAATAAAGACAAAGAGATAATTTTATATGAACTATACTAATTGATTGTAATATTTTGACATGATACCTTGTCAGTATCTGCTACCTGCAACTAATACCCCTTAGTCTGTACAAAATAGATCAATTAATTGTTTTTTTGTTTTTTTTTGCATGTCTAGACTACATTAACCAATTCTGATACAGGTCTCTTTTTTAAAGAGAGGTTTTCTTGTAAAAGAAGTGGGCATGGCATCAAGTACAGCTTATGTCCAACATAACAGTGATGTTATAACCCAGGTTACTGCTGGTGATGTAAACTAAACTGCAATTTTTATCCATCGTATTTTTGACAAATTATGTTGATAAACACATTTCTCAAGTGTTTAAAAAAACTTGTCAGAAATCAGTTTATATGTTTTTGCAATTGAAATTAGTCAATGTTAACTGTAAATGTCCCTTGTGGCTTGCTTTGTAATGTTTGTGCATCTATTTTAATAGGGTTTTTTTACAGAGATTTGCAAAACAAAACCATTCAGTGATGGGTTTACATAAAGTGTGTAAATAAAAAAGAAATCCCTTTTAGGTGCATATTTGGAGAGTCTCTTTTTATGCTATGTTTAAGATGCAATAGCACAGAACGATTAAACATTGCCAAAATTATTTTATTATGTGTTAAAAAAATATATATATATATACCATCTAACAATTTTTTTCATTTCTGTTCTTTATTATTGATGTTTGTATAGATGCATGCCTTAAGAATTGCAACTATTAAAAAACTGCTGAAGCAGCTAATAAACCCAAGTGCATTCAAATATCAACAATTAAATGCACTGAATATAAAAAGACAATTAACAAAGACCATTGTCTGCCCAACAAAGGGTATTGTTGATCGATAGTCATAACAAAGTAGCATCTGCTGATTGGCTAACAATTCATTGTTGTATTATTTGCATTATACAACAGGTTTTGGTTGAGTTTCATAGACATAATCGGTCTGTTTATTCAGCTTTGTGCAGATAATTATATTTAAATATAAGAAAACAGCATGAATTGATGTATTGGTATATTAATTATTCATTGGGCAAAGTTCTAAGACCAAACTTTACCTATGAAGAAATTTGTCAGCAAAAGCTTGGTCTGTCAACATAGCAACATGGATGCCAAAATCCTAAAATGTCTGCTGGGATTTATTTTCTTTCACACAGTTCTAGCAGGTAAGTGTTAAATATTGTGGCACAT
Source organism: Alitta virens (assembly GCA_932294295.1). Taxonomy (NCBI): domain Eukaryota; kingdom Metazoa; phylum Annelida; class Polychaeta; order Phyllodocida; family Nereididae; genus Alitta; species Alitta virens. The sequence continues at coordinate 33,463,173 of OW028584.1, forward strand.
TAAAATTTTAATATAGCTCTTACTTTGCTGATTGCATTTAAATTAAATATTTTTTAAATATTTTAATCATTGCAAGCCACACTAGACTACTGAATATGCATTCCAAGGCTTCACCAAGTTCAATTGGGTGATAATAGCCAATCATAAACATGCAAGATGAGATACATGATCAGTCATTCTTAAAATTCATCATCATTACTATTTATGACCATAAACACATGATAATAACCTGAAAATTACATGTGTAGAGCACTCAATGACATTCATCCCATGACCTATTATCAAGTAAGATGACACATGTGAGAAACATAATTAGAAACCATTTATGCAACCTGTCCAGCATATCAAGGCATTATTTTTTGGATTAGAGGTTTGAGATGATGGTCATGCAAGGTCAAGTTTTTGCTAATTATTTAGTTTTCCATATTTTAGAATTTTTCAAAAATTTACAAATGATGTAGTTTCAAAAGTGATTACATTTCTAAACAATACACATAAACGTTCTTCATCTAAAAAATCCCAGGTGAAAAGCTCAGTTTTTTGGGATTTATTTTAGTTTTTCATAGTTCCGAGGGCTAAATGACCTTGAAAATGACCTTCAAGGTCAAACTTGACCTTTGATTTATGGGTTTTGGGTATATGATTGGGGTAGTTTACTGTAGCACGTTTAAGCTAATAACAATATTACATGGTGAAATGTCTCATGTGACCTCTTTTTTGCCCATTGTCAATCGTTAAAATTCAATGTCTCAAGACCCAATGCTCCAATTGCTACCATACTCCTATTCCACATCTTATGACATCGTTACTAAAGTTCTGTGGCTTTTGGTTTTTCCAATACTGTGACTGCACTTTCACGATTAAAGTTGCCATCGGTTGACCTTGACCCTGTAAAATAATAGGTCAGATGTTCTCTAATAGAATAAAAAAGATAATCATATGACCAGAGAATGAGGATTAAGGAAGATATTGGCAGTTGAAATTTTCAAATTGTTGACTTTAAATGGCTCTGTGATCTTTAAAAAATAGGTCAAGGTCACACAAAGCCAGTTAATTTCATAATGACATTGCCGGCTAATGACATGAATTTTTTGGCAACTTTCTGAAGGAAGAATAATAATACTGACAAAAACAATATGGTAATAGGTGAAGCCTTACTCCACAGATAGCATTCCAAATTGAACCATTGTTGGGCTGATATTGGGCTGATATTGCGAAGACAACTGTGACCCGATTTGGGCATATACCTTTGCCAAAGTTGGTTTACAATGGACTTCCCACAGGATCCTGACTTTAATATTTCTGTTGTGTTGTAGGCTACCACGAATATACTGTAAGCGACAATCAGTATATTTCAGTTGACTACAACCCGAATTACACCACTTCGTTTCTCTTTGAGGTGAAAGGATACCCTTGGGCATTTGTCGGATTAAGTGCAAAAAAAGTCATTGGAGATTCACAGGGCACACTAATGTATGAATTTGCCTTTGGACACAAATTTACCAACTCTTTTATCAAGCTTAGAAAAATATCTCGTGGTCCTGCCATTGTCAATGCATTTGTGACACAAAATCTTGTAGATTGTTGCGAATACCAGAAATATTGGATTTCTTGGAAGAATCACCACATCAGAATTGGAAAAGGTTGGAAAGTTGAAAAAGATCAGATCTTGTCATACAAAGATGACAAGGACGATTTATATGACATTCATTATATTGCAGTCCGGTCCTACAATAAAATAATGGATTACAAAATACCAAAAGGTAAGACTCGTAGTGAGAGCTGCGCTCCAAAGCGAAGTTATTTAAGAATCTTAAATTCTTTGAAATTACTCAGATTGCCACATCATTTCATTGGTACCGCGGCATTGGTACCGCAGCATTGGTACCGCAGCATTGGTACCATAGACCCAATGACAAGACATGCCTTACAAGCCTATGGCGATTTTAAGCACTAGTAATCTCCACAAAATAATGCCGCCTCAAATGGCAAACTATTCAAAAATACCTTTGCACAGTCTACATTTAAGTGAGCACTGTTAAATCACTGTGGCATGATTTTAAACACTTTAACGTGAAACTTCCTCGATGGACATGGTGCTGGTGCAATGATGTTGCTGCTGCAGTTTGTCATTTGATGTAACTTCATATTATTTCAAATATCCCTGTCGCGTATAAACATAGGAGGTGGGGGCCTAGCTCAGTGGGCATTCAACCACTGGGTCCGAGGTTCAATTCCTGGTCGAGCCTAAGTTGGATGGCTGTTTCATCCTTCATCTCATTGCCCAGGGTCCCTGCCTGTCCTAATTAGCCCATCAGGTGCAGAAATAAAGGACGTAAAGCTCTAATCCACCAACCTCCACATCGCGTATAAACATATGATAAACTGGAGTTTATGCCTTTGTTTACACACTCGTTATGAGATAAAAACCCTCAGAATTAAGCGTTCATCTGCCAAAATCTCCGTTTCCCTGGAGGCATTGTGCTTGCACATGTCCTACCATCCCAGATGGCGTGCAATCATGGCCGACATAGGCCCGACATAAGTCTAAGCCAATTTGACATGTAACTTCTCATCAAGTCAACATATGGCCGATAAGTGACATTGAGCTGACATTGAGCCAACACTGAGCCTACTGTCCCAACCATGAGCCAATTCTGAGCCAGTATGGCATGCTATCTGATTTAGAACCTTTATAACATACTTCGTCGGCCTGATCAGCTGATGTTGGTCCAATTTCGCCCACGTGACATGGTATATGGGAAAGGGTTTTCACACTCTGAAACCAAGTTGGTTGTTATACGTGGCAATACAGAACAATATGTGGCGAGATCTGCAATACACATCATGGGACAATATTCGTGAAAAAAAAATTATTAGAAAAATTCCAGCTTATGTATGAAGCCAGTGGTCTAGTAACAAATACACTAAAATATTTCTGAGATGTAACTTGTAGCTTACCATTTGAAGATCTAATTATTTGTGGATATTTAATTGCAGTAACACAAACTTCATATGAAAATTGATGTTTTGATGGAGCAAAAACTATGTCTGATTCGGAAATGGACAATGTGTTGAATGATGGTGACCCTGAAAGCTGGATAAACGTAAGTATTACCAAGGCACAATGGGGTTGAAGGTAAGACGTAAACCAGTAATATGCCAACGTAGGCTTCCTCTTGTTCGATGTTGACCTGATCATGCTTTGTAATTGGGATTCCATCAGGAAGTGCCCTCATTTATCCGCACACCCTTCGTCCCCAAGTTAACTGTGCGCATAAATGAGGGAATATATATAAATGCACGAAGTAGATTTGTTCCCAGCCAACTGCGTGCGGATAGCAAGGGAACCGGATAAATGAGGCCCGGATAAATGAGGGTTGACTGTAATATAATAGCTTTTCGTCGATGTTGTACCGATGGCTACTAATATTGAAACGATGTGGTCTCGATTTGCAGCTATCTGGGTGTCCTATTCCTGATTTTTATTATAAATGACAAACAATAAACAATATGATGATTTATTGCTTAATAAACAATTAATATGTGTGTTGTAGATCTCGCCATCAGCATGGCATACACAGACAATCACCTTAGCCATCCATCAAAACATCAACAAATATTTTCAACTTTATCTGACTGGAGTGCCCTCTTGTGACGAACCACATATAACTGTCTACAGCCCAATCTGCATGCATCAGCTCCCTCTTGTGACAACCACACTATTTACAAATCACAACAATGTGTTGTATTGTGGTTACGAAATGCTGTCAAACACGACGTGCAATGACGTCATTAACGTGATATTTCAAAACAACAAAGAAACTTGGAAATTGCATGGTATATCGCATCACTATGACAAAGGATTTCAGCAGGGATCTTTTTGAGGATAAAGCATTTTTTACGTTGTGACGGTGACATAGGACACAGGCATAAATTACTGATCTCACAACTTTAGCTAACGAAAATGTGGCATCCTGTATCATATATAACCCAAAGGTATATATCGGCCATGCAGCCCCCTAACTAATGCCCACACTTCGTCGATGTTTTCTGTGATTAATACAAAGATTGTTCAGGCACAGAATTGTCCCAAACGTAGTTTACAACTGTTCTTCACATACCAAAACTTATTACAGGCCTCCCTATGCTGCCACTAGAGGGAATTCCTGACTAAACTTGCACATTTTGTTGCATGCGGCTGCCTTCGGCTCTGACGTCATCAGTAAAAGGCTGAATGGAATACTTCCTTGTGATTGGCCCAAAGTGCGGAGCTGTGTGTCGTCAGAGCCACTTTGGGCCAGAGACCTCTCTTTGGGCCATGAACAATGTTTACCTTGCGGTTATTATTATTATCGAGCAGCATTGTAAAAGCTTCTGACATAATTAAGATTTAATCAAAACAGGTTAGCAGTTAACCGTTTGTTTGACAAAATCAATTAATGTTTGTGGTTTCTGACAGCAAAAGTGCTTCAGGTCAACCAAAACAAGTGCAAAAGAAAGAATATTTTGGCTTTTATTGTGTTGAATACATAGTAAACTGTGACATCACACTCCAGTCCTACTGGCTTTGCTTGGTGTGGGCATGATATCACACCTTCTACTGAGCATCACAGTTTACAGAATTGACCAATCAGTGGCTGCAAAACCCTCATGATGTCATGGGTGAAAAAGAAAAATGTAAAAGACTCTTCTACATAACTATTACAACAATAATAATAGATCGAGTGCCAAGGCCAGGGAATGGTAATTTAGGCCTGTACACAGGACACAGTGTTGGTAGATATATCGTTACTTGAGGTATGCCACATCGGTCACCTGTTGGTATATTGTTGGTGCCATTGGCTCAATGTTGGCCCAATATTGGCTCAAAGCAGGTCAGATCCAGATAGCATGCCAAATCAGGTCGATGTTGGGCCAACTTTGGTCTATGTCGGACATTGTTGAATGATGTCACATGGTGGATATTAACAGAGTTTTCGACAAGTGACTGCAGCATGACACAGAGTGTGGTACAGTGGTGTGTGTTGGTAGTTTCATGAAGAAGTCATCAGCATGGATATGATCTTTATCACAATATTGATCTGAAAATATTATCGGAGTGTACACCCATGTATGAGATATCAATGGATCTGATGGGCCTTGTTTGTCCAGAAATAATATAATTAATATGTCTGGTAGGTAATTGAAGCCTAAATTAAATTTATCTTTTTGTTTCTATTGATTCCCTTTGGGTTTTCTTTTATTCTTTTCCTCCTGTATTGTGGAATTAATTTTAGTCTTTGTCATGCTTAAATAAACTTCCTGAATACATATACCTCCATCCTTCAGTTCTGGGGTTTGGGGATCACTGAGGCTCTATATCTTCAAATCCAGAAAATGCTAAGCTCTGACAGCGTGTGAATTTCATTTAAATGGACAAAGTTTCGGTGTTTCCTATATCTCGGCATCCATAGTGCGAAGGTGCACCAGCATCATCAATGATTCACCATCCCTCTCCCAACTCATCATTTTCATTAACACTGACATTACATTAATGACTGTACCTATATAAATCTGCAATGTCATTACTTATAAGTCTTAAAATTATCATGGTTTGAAGTTTTGAAATTTTGTTCATTTGTTTATTAACTAGGGTGTGGCCTTAGAGAGCCACCACTCCCGAATGTACATATTTTAATATGTGATATTTTGAATAAATTGTTCTGAGTTATTCGGAGTTCTGAGTTCTAAGTTCTAAATTGATATGTTTAATTTTAGGAATGTGATAACCACAATCATAATCTCTAAACATAATACATCTGTCGCAAACTGAGACTCTCCAGATTTCCAAATCTGTGATCGACATATTCTGCAAAAAAGTTGGTTCAGTAATTTTGATATTTCATTTTCGGATCTCCAGTGTTTTCAATGAGGATGCAAAAACATCAATTTGAAATGTATTTGCTGTTATATTAAACCAGAGCATCCATGTCCACTCTGAATGGAGGTTTCCAGCTAGTTCAGATGGGCCAGTTAGAAATCCACAATTTATGTTGGGGCAGACACTGCCTAACTTAATGTAATTCATAATCATATCCTCATTTTGGCTTAAATCCAGCAACATCTTGAGATTTTCAAGGCCAGTGAAACTTTTATTATTGAGTTCTTGTAAATCTTAGTTACTACTCGTTGTGTTGTAGGGCCAGATATAAGAGTGAAGTTAGACTTACACATGCATGTTCTTCAATTTCAGTTATAAGAAGTAATGTTAGTTGAATCATGGAGTGCTTACGGTTGAATCAATAAGAGTATTCTGTACATAATGCAAGATAATGTCTTGAAAATGTTTTTTTTATAATGTAATCCGTTATGCCTAAAAGATGTTGTTAGAATACAGAAAACACTGTGTAATTGATGGTAATGGGTGAATCCAATGGTATATAATATGCATAATGCTATTGTGGGGGCTGTTATAGATGCCACACTCTTTGATTATTTTTAGAACATTTCTGACCCAACTGTTTTCCATAGTGTTGTCTTTGTTGTCAAAGTTCAAATGAAAGCAATATGTCAATGGAACAATGAAATAGTTCAACATTATGTATTTTTCATGCACTGTTTCAATGTTATCAATCATCCTGTTTTACTACCATTTCACAAAAACCACATACCCCATAATTTATAAGATTTTTCAAGCTATATCTTAAATCCAGTTTGGTGGAGAGCACTGGGGTACGCCAGGTAGTTCATCTGAATTATTTTAGTTTTCCCCCGTAATAATTACAAAGAATGGAATTGACATTGATCGTGCATTTCAAGGCATGTAATACTGATAAATATTCTTTTCACTGAGCAGCCCTGAATTCAGCAGGACATAAGCTCTTCTTATTACTCGTTTTGCTTTTCAGACATAGTAGATCATAACTAACTGATTCAAAAAATATAACTTTCTCCAAAAAATAACAAACATCAACTAAATGATAAAGTGTCAAATATACATTAAAATTCACTAAATATACTGCTTCTGGGATGCACTTTGCTTCAGCCAATCACAATCAAGGGCGGGAACTTTTTCAGCCACTAGAATTGCAGTATTCTGTCATAGCCACTTGGTGGAAATATTGCGAACCCTTCCGTGAAAATCCACTATTGGACGATCGTGTCTGCTGACAGAGTATCGGGCGTGTCAAATCATCTGTTAGAGATCACAATTAAGTAGGGTGTTAATGACTTGTCTTGATTTTGTTGACCCAGTGCTGTCCAGATAATATAGAAGTTATTGACACAGTTGTTGCAACGTAGCCATACAAGCATTCACTAAAAGCTAAATATTTAACCAGGTGGAGCAGAGGCCTATAATACTCCGCTAGAGGGCAGCATGTGTACAACAATGTTTATTACAGGGTCAATCATTTGATAATTCTATACATTAACAATAAACTGTGCTGTAAAAGTTGTTTTAAATGAAGGCAGGAATAGAAAATTTATAGGAACCACAGAAACATTATATTTGTAAACACAAAATTGCGTAAGCCATGAAATTGCATGAATGCACTCAGTTCACCCAGATAACACTAAAATAGCTAACCACACATCTTTAGCATAACTCTGCCTCAGCAGCCAAGAAGATGCAGGTTGCAGGGATGCTGCTTGTTGAGGTATGTTGATTTTCTTTCTTCTTTTTTTGTTTTTGTTTATTTTGTCCTAATTCTGTACATCAAAGCAATATTTTGTAATATTATACAATTGTACATAAGTCATGACTGAAATTGCATGTCAGACGTAAAAAGGTCTTTGAAATTAACTTTAGGAAAGCTGACTTTAATAATATACAATCTGAAATATATTTAAGATTTCTATAAAACATGAGCAAAAGCTATTTTTCATTTTCAACATTGTTATCAAATAAAAGTTATTATCAATAACACATAGTCATCCACATTATTGCATGGTTTACATTAGTGACACGGGCAACAAATAACCACAGCAATTTTATGATATCTATCTAAGACAAAACAACATACAACAAAAACTAGGCAACGCAAGTTTCGAGGAAACCAAAATTAAAAGATCTACATTTAAAACAAAAACAAAACAAAGCATAATTTTTTTTGGTTGCTTTAGTCAATAATTTCAGCACGGGAAATTGTCTAAATATCCCCCAATTAAACACGCCAACTAGAAACTTTGGCCCTGAAAATTGAAAGTTTAAAAGAAAGAATTATTTTTGCAGTTTTCTCTTTAAAGATTTTTTTAAAGCAAAAGATTGACATTTTGGCTCTCATCCTATCTAAGAACGCGGCTCTTGCCAAGTCAACAGAATCATCGGGTTACTACCAACAGCCTAACCGTACTATTTCGATTAGAAGCCGGGGCTTAAATTTAAAGGTCCATCTCTTATAGATACCGGGGGTAAGCATTACATTGAAAATACAGTTGCACTTTTAAACTAATTACATTAATGATAACAGTATGTTCATCAATCAGCGAAAAGAACTTGCTTTGGAGAGCTATCTATCCATCTATTTAACTATTTATCTATCTATCTATCTATCTATCTATCCATCTATCCATCTATCAATCTATCTATCTATCTATCCATCTATTTATCAATTTATCTATCCATCTATACATATATTTATCTATCTATCTATCTATCTATCCATCTATTTATCTATTTATCTATCCATCTATCCATCTATTTATCTGTCTATCTATCTATCTACCCAACCGATCTACCTACCTACCTATCTATATATCTAACTATCTACCTACCTATCTATTTACAAGAAACAGAAATTATTTAAGGGCACCTCAACATACCATAGAACAGTACAGTAAAAGTTATCTTGGTAAAGCTCCCCATCTATGGTTACATCTAAGTAAGTCATTGAAAGAAAGAAATAGTTTAAAAGCATTTATAAAGGCATTCACTAAACACAAAATAAAGTCTTATATAATTATATCATGTCTGACAGCAAACTGTATACATAAAATGTATGCATTACTCATTATAAATGTCTTGTAAATCAGGCTGATGTTTATAATCTGAATTGATTAATATCACTAACTTATACCTTACTACTCATTATTTTTGTATATCTAATTATTTATGTAACGTTTCATGCTAGTATTATCATCAGTATTTATTTTTATTTCATTTATTTATTTAAATTTTTTTTTAAGAGGGGACAACTTAGAATAGTTGTAAACTCTGTTGTCTCCTGTTGTGATATATGATGTTTCCTGTTGCAGTGTTTTGATTTCTATGTATGTGTATTGTGTGAAAACTTATATCATGACAAAATAAAAAATCCTAAATCCTATCTAACTATCTATCCTAACCAATCTACCTACCTACCTATCTATCTATCTACTATCTAACTATCTATCTTTCTTTCTTTCTCTACCTTTTATCTATCTATCTAACTGTCTAGCTATCGATCTACCTATCTAACTATCTACCTACCTATCTATCTATCTAACTATCGATCTACCTATCTATCGATCTACCTACCTATCTATCTATCTATCTATCTATTTATCTATCTATCTATCTCATACCCCATTTTCTAAACAAGAAATACGGTATAATTTATGGAGAATGATTATCTGTGTACAAAAAGACTACAAAGAATAAAGAATATCGTTTTGGTGCTAATTGAATGCCAAAGTAACCTTGCGAAAATAATTCTTTATTCACATAGATCAAGGGAGTTGTTTTTGTTGCTAAGAACTATGGACTTAATAGTGAAGTGGTCTTAATAGTTAGCAGATGTTAATAGCGAGATGGCTTAATAGTGAGGTAGTCTTAATAGTGAGGTGGTCTTAACTTTAAAGATTAATATATATCTCAGCTGTTCTGTTATTTGGTGATTTAATGTTCTTGAAATAAATGACTTAAAGTATTAAAATATTAGTTCCAAAAAAATGTATAACATTTAAAACTTATATATAAAGGGTTACTAGGGTTACTAGTATTACCAACTAAAACCAGGACATAATTGACCTTCACCCCCCCCCCCCCCTCAATACCTACAATACTGTACACAAACACAGGTACCCTCAGAAGTCATACTATCCTATTACAGCTTATGATGACTATCTAAATACACATATACCCCCGACCTATGTTGATATGCGCTGTATACTATATTTATTTGAATGCAGAATATTATAGAGGCAAGCCTTGTTTATAAACCAGGGCTGAAATAACAATAAAAACATTGGTGATATTAATTAGTTATTTTTATTCAAATTGGAGACGGCCATACTTGTAATACATTATATTAAGACAACATATTTCAATAGAATATTTCTCTGAGATCAAATATGAATTTTGCACTTTATTTTAATAGGAGAGTCAGTCAATTATTTTCATACAGTAGGTTTACGTCATAAAGACTAACTTTCAGTGGTCTAAAATGTCAACATTTAGTGGTCTTTGTAGTAAGGCGGTCTTAATAGTGAGGTAGGGGCCTATAGGCCGACATAAAATACAGTTCTAAGAAGATCTACAGTCATATTGTAGAGTTGTAATATTGTGAAATTTGGTTCTATTGCACTTAATCATCATAGCTGTGATCACGATGTGTACAGTCAGATTTTATGGAATATTAATGGATATCTTAATATAGTTCAAGTGTCAATCTTGTAATGAACTTATCAATAAAGATATTCATGAAATGTATACAGAATAAATTCATGAAATATACAATATTCCACCTTACTATCAAGACTAGTTCACTATTATAAGACCACGTCACTATTAAGACCACCTCACTATTAAGACCACTTTGATATTTTAACCACTTCACTATTAAGACCATCTCACTATTAAGACCCCCTCGATATTATTACCACTTCACTATTATAAGACCACATCACTATTAAGACCACCTCAATATTATGACCACCTTACTATTAAGACCACCTCACTATTAAGACCACCTTGATATTAAGACCACTTCACTATTAAGACCACCTCGATATTAAGACCACCTCACTATTAAGACCACTTCAGTGATTCCCAACTTTAGGTGGTCTTAAATGTGGGGTCACAATTAATGAACAGTATTACATACTTCACAAATCAAAAATCATAATTTCGGACCCAAAAATCGAGGTGCTCTTAATATCAGGTGGTCTTAATTATGAGGATAATATCTTTTTGAGTTAATAAATAAATAAATTAATAATACATTTTCTCTTTGTATTAGGCTTGTTTTATTTCTATTGTAGGCCTATATAGCTAGTAACTTTCTTGAATAATTTAAAAGGGTATAAGTTACAAAAAAATATTTATTTACTTGAAATATCTTATATTCTTGATTAGAAGCCGGGTCTAAAATAGACGCCGGTCTGATTAAGAGGCCAGAGCTAAAATTACCTAAAGTTATATAACTTATTAAGCTAAAACTCAAATAAACCCGTTTCATTCATTGGCCGGGGGGGGGGGGATTAATATAAATACTGACTCTAAATTAGAATCCCTGGTTTTATATCAAAATAATACGGTAGCTATTTCGTACAGTTTTTCCACATTTAGAAAAGCAGGGAATTTGAGATATGATCTGTTTGTGAAGTAGCAGGACATTATTTACGTGACAGTATGAACAACACTAAAAAATACAGCAAAACTGCAAAATTCGAGTTTTTGTAGCCATAAGTAGGCCCTATATAGGTAGTCTTAATTCCACATAATTTCTTGATATCTAAATATATAATATAAATAAATAATAAAGAGAATTGTAACCAATTTGTACAAAAAAAATTTACATGAATTTATACTAGCTGGCATTTTTTTCTTTTAATTAACCGATAGATTCAAGGTTAATAGGACCTTTTAGATTTACCTATTTTTAGTTTCTAATAAAAATTACTATTTATATCTATGGTTAGTATTTGTGATTTAGACAAAAATCGGACAGATGCTTTGGACCAGATCTGTCCAATACACAATGGAATAATTTTATCAGCCTGCACAGGTTCTGTGAGTCATGCGCAGGTCCTGTGCCCAGGCTAGTGCAATTTACATTGTGCTGTGGGCTTGACATGATCATAAAATATTCAGGCTGGCTCAGAGGCCCTGCATAATGTGGGATAGTACACATCAATACTTCTAGAGGATGCTGGTGACATTACATTCTACAACACACATTGGATTTATACCGTCTGTAGCAATTTTACGGTTAGTATATGGTTATTTACCAAATTATTTTAATTCATAATCAATGCCATGTGTTTCTTACAGGCAGGTGGTTGTGTGTTATTGACACAGGGGTAAAATAACGCATGCAAAACACAGGAAAGGGGTTGATATTATGCCCCCATGAATGGGTGAAATTATTTCATGCCCTTTTGCAGTTACATTTCAACAACTACAAATTCGTAGCAATTAACCTATAATACATGATACTCACAACAATACATTGTAAATGCTAAAAACAATGGTTCTAAATTATGACATCATAATGCAGACAATCATATTGACACAGGTCCCTAGCAACGGTGCGGGACATCTTGACAATTAATTATACTACCCGTTAGTCATAGCTATTGAGGAACAATACAGTTAGTCATTTGACAAATAGTCTAATTTCATCTGTCATATTGCTCTCAGAACATAATATAGAATTGTCACATACAGGCAACTAATAATAGACTCTATAGCAACCATAATTTGTCACGATTGAATATAATATAACACATGTCATTTTGTGTCAGCTGATTGCTAGCCTATTACATAATCAAAATCATATTAGAAAAAAAATGCATAGTGGAATCATACCATTACATGTATTTTGTGGAATGTGGACTGGTCTTTGTGGTGAGGTGGTCTTATTAAAGAGGTATTGCTAAATAGCAAGACTGCTTTTAATACAAATTTTGTCTATTATCTATTGTACGAATAGTCTTTACTGTATCAATACCAAAATAATTTAGAAATATGCTATAAATTAACTCTTTAAAATAAATATCTCAAAAGTACATTTGATTAATTTTCTAAATGTACATTTAATATATTTTTCTTTAAATGTAATGTTATTGTATCTCTATGGCATTTTTGATAGTATACAGCATAGATTCTACATAATTTGGCCTGCATTAAGAATAGCATTGTTTACATGACCAAATATTATCAAATTAGCACTAGAGCGATTTATTATCTCTGATAAGATTTTTATTAACATCTGCTTATTTCCTGATGTGAGAAAAATGAGCAAATATTATGATAAACGACCTATTATTTTTTTGTCATAAATATTATTTATTTATATCACAACTTTTTATCTTCATTTAAATATATAAAATTATATTATAAACAAAATAAATATGTTAGTAATATAGAACTAATGAGATATTATAATGATAAATTTTGTTACTCAATTATAAATATTTTTTATTAATTTAAAGTCTGAATGTTACATATTGTTCGATAAATGTAATATCTAAAACACATTTGAGTTTGTAATATACACATAATAATTCTAAAGGCATTTATAATTATCATAGCAGAGTTATCAATACTTATCATAGAGCTTATACAAGTTTTATTCAAAGTTTAAAGATACAGCAAACCCGCTTTAAAACTACCTCACTATTAAGTGCACCTCACCAATAAGACCAGTAGTAAATACGTAAATAATAGACTTTATTCTTTTTATTATTTATTTTTTGTACACAAAATATAGTATTTTTTTTTTCTGGAATGTCATTTCATATTTTGGGCTATACCAACAGTCTATAAATATACACAGTGTTTATGTATATATATACAGGTGGCACCTATATATCATAAGACATACCCCGAAGCAGAATGCTGGAATATTCATAAACATCTGTTGTACCTGATTTTTCATTTACACGTACAATTTCCAATGACAATAGGAATTAATAAATGCATAAATGTTTAATAATTTTCGTTTAAATTAAAAAATGTTTTTTTTTTTACAATATATGAGAGATGGTGTGTACGAGATGGATAGATAGACAGATAGATAGATAGATAGATAGACAGATAGACAGATAGACAGATAGATATATAGATAGATAGATATAAGATGTAAGGTCAAAGATATATAGATAGAAAGATAGACAGACAGACAGATAGATAGATAGATAGATAGATAGATAGATAGACAGATAGATAGATAGATAGATAGATAGATGGATAGATAGATAGATAGATAGATAGATAGATAGATAGACAGATAGATAGACAGATAGTTAGATAGATAGACATAGTTAGATAGATAGACAGATAGATAGATAGACAGATAGATAGATAGATAGAAAGATAGTATTTTCATAGATATATAGAGTACTTTCAATTTGCTTTCATCACAAATGTTCTAGCCTGCATGCAGTTTTCCCTGCAATGTTTGTATATCTCAGAAGCCAGCAAACAAACTACTCTGTATATATACAGTCAAGATCAATGTATATTTTGTGCCCGTTTACAGATACTTCACACTTGAGCTAACTGTGGGGGACCTAAGATAACTGAGCCTCCTTTTTTTTTTTTAACAAGATGCTATCAAGAGTACTTGACAGTTTTTTTCATTTCTTCTAGTTTTTCTATTTACATGTATAAGTAAATGTTTTGACTGTTTTTTCACTTGTAGAATTTTTGACTACTTCAACGCTTGCAATCATAACAATGAGTTATTTAAACAGACATCTGGAATTATCCTATTCTGTCCTATCCAATCCTATCCTATCCTGTCCCTATCCTAATCTATCCTATCCTATCCTGTCCTATCCTATCCTATCCTATCCTATCCTATCCTAATTATCCTGCCCTATACTATCCTATCCAAACCTGTCCCTATCCTATCCATCCAATCCTATCCAATCCTATCCTATCCAATCCTATCATATCATATCTTATCATATCCTGTCCCTATCCTATCCTATACCATCCTACCCTATCCTATCCTACCCTATCCTATCCTACCCTATCCTACCCTATCCTATCCCATATAATGATTACAGATTGACGATTATATGGTGATCTAAACACTATTCTATTCTATTCTATTCTATTCTATGCTATTCTATTCTATTTTTATTTCATCTAGTACTATATATCTGTTATGTCTATTCTATTCTGGTTTTAAATCTCAACATTTCATTCTAAGATATCAACTTGACCTTTCTTCTTTCCTGAAAGCTTCTCATACTTTTTTTTGCTCTTTTTTTGCTGTTTTCATTCATGTTTCAAGCTATTATATAAGGTAGCCTGCCATGTTTGACCTTAAGTCAGTCAACAAATAATGCTTGGGTGAGTTTAGAAAGCCCCCCAAGATTTCTAAAGCAATAAAGGTTTATTGTATGAGAATGAACTCTTCTCACGGAGAGTCAAGTTTGGGCATTCTATTGTCCTGATTGTTTGCGTCAACTTGCGTGTGATGACGTCACAAAAGAATACAATTGACGTGTGAAATTCTAAGGAGATTTTGATCATCACGCTATGCCAGAAAATTGCAATGCAATATCTGGTAATAAACATAGTTTGAATAATTCAGTTATCATTTTTAACAAAAAGACAGACAGACAGATAGATAGATAGATAGATAGATAGGTAGATAGACAGATAGGTAGGTAGATAGATAGATAGACAGATAGACGGATAGATAGATAGATAGATAGATAGACAGATAGACAGATAGATAGATAGATAGGTAGATAGAGATAGACAGATAGGTAGGTAGATAGATAGATAGACGGATAGATAGATAGATAGATAGACAGATAGACAGATAGATAGATAGGTAGGTAGATAGAGATAGACAGATAGGTAGGTAGATAGATAGATAGATAGATAGATAGATAGGTGGATAGATAGTTGTGGATAGATAGATAGATGGATTTATAGATCTTCCAGACATGTTATGCAATTTGTTATTGTTCAATTAAAGGTTGGCAGTCTAATTGGCAATCGATATTTCTTAAGGGTAATATGAAGTTCTAAATATTTATTAAATTGAATATCTATCATTTAGTATTATTAAGTTGAATAGAATAGAACAGCCATGTGGTTTCTATAATCCACAGTAGGATTTAAAGACAGGTGTGTGATTTATATTATTTAATGCTATCAGTTGTCTTAATAGTAAGGTAAAATAAATGTATAATAACAGGAAATGCAATTATGTCTAAAATCGAGCTGTCTTAATAGTTAGGTGATCTTAAATTGGGGACCTATGGATCTATTTAGGCTACTTAACAATATTTCTAAATTGTAGGCCATATAAATTGTTAACCCTTTGTATATCAATTCTAATGTCCTTGACTTTTGATAAATATGACAATAAGCGGGTACATATTACAGGTACAATAACCAAACTAGCTGACCTGAGAGGGTAGGAAACTAGGGTCATACCCCCCTCACAGGGGTAAATATGTAGTGGGGGGGGGCTGTTTTCAAACAGCTGGGGTAAAACCTGGTATTTCAGAAATCTCAGGTAAATCCTCACATAGCTTACTCAGCATGTAAACTGACTCTTAAACTCAGGTAAATAAACATGGGAGTTCTTCATTGAAAACTGACAACAATTTACAAATCTCTAACAGAAGTGCTAGTTAACAGTAAGTTTGTACTTTTGTCGTTTTATTAAAATGTTATAAAATGTATGAAAACAAAATAAATGAAATATTTTTGAAAGAAGATAAACTACAATTCATTTTGATATTAGAATATGACAATTTATGTGAAAACAAAAATGACATTTTCAGTATTTTCCGAATAACATCTCTCAGACATATACTAAGACAAGCACTTAAGATATATAAATATATTAATATTTTTTAATATTCAAATTATAATATGTATAATGAATTGATTAATATTATGTATTAAACTTTCTACATATGAGTTACCTACCTAAAAGGAAATTGAATAGATAGCTAGGTAGCTAGCTAGATCGCTAGCTGGATAGATAGATAGATAGGTGGATATATGGATAGATGGATAGAAGATAGATAGCTAGATAGATAGCTAGAGAGCTAGATAGATAGATAGCTAGATAGATAGATAGATAGATAGATGGATAGATAGATAGATAGATAAATAGATAGATAAATAGATAGATAGATAGATAGATGGATAGATAGATAGATAGATAAATAGCTAGATTGATAGATTCCCTTCAAAACTGTGGTTTTATGTAATTTCCTCTCTTGAAATATTTCTTTTATCGAGTGATAATCTGACCGCTCTTGTGCTGTTTACAATTGATTGTGTTTACAGATATCTCGAGAAAAGAAACTGGAGTGCCTCATAATGCGATAAAAGATTATTGGGACTCTTTACTATAAGTAGGAAATAAATACCTTTGAGTATGATTTCGCCATTAAGACCACAAATGATGTAGGTGGTCTTAATGGGGAGGTGGTCTTAATAATGAGGTGGCCATGATAATGAGGCAGTCATAATGGGGTGGTGTTAATAGTGAGGTGGTCTTATTAGTGAGGTGATTTTAATAGTGAGGTGGTCTTGTAAGCTAGAGCTATACATCATATATATATAGAACCCCACCATAAAGATTACCTCATTATTAAGACCACCCTAATAATAAGACCACCTCACTATTATTGTGGTATCAAATATCATGCATATTAAGCATATCTGTCATGTTGTTTATTTCTGGCCTATGAAAGTGAATATTTTATGGTTTTCATAAAAGACAGAATTGGGTCAAAATTCCTTACTCCGACAGCAAAATGGCAGCTAGTATAATAGCTTTATAAATAGAATCCTACATGCTAGGACAAAAAGCATGTTATACACATGTGTGCATGTGAATTTCCCATGCACTTGTGTAACTGTTGTGTCACACTCTTGTCACTTTTGTTAAATGTTTTCTTTTTTCGTGTAAATGTTTTTTTGATCTTTGGCCAAAAAACTTGCTCTTTAAAGGATTTTCTCATGACTCACAAATACAAAAAAAAAACATTCTACTGTTAATTTACTTGGAAATTAGTCTCAGAAACTTCACAAAAATTACTGTTAAAAAATAAAAGACTACTACATGTAAGTCATAATTAACATTAATATTTATTAAAATATTATCATGAAATTAATATCACTTAAAATCAAAACTACAAAATAATGATATAAGTGGTCTAGTGCTTTTACAAGAGCTGGGGAGCTATTATGATATTTTAGGTTAGAAAGCAGATAAATTAGTAGTGCCTTGTACTTATTGTCTATACTGGGACAAGTAAAAGACCCCACCCATGGCAGCCTTATCTCATTATTACGTCTGCCTCTTGTACTAACGATATACTATAGGCATTAGGTTTATACACATTCTTCTATTCAAAACTATTTACATTCCTTAAAAAAATTATATATTCAGAACTATTTTCAGTCTTTGAGGAAAAAATAACATTCCATTCTACAGTTTTCCGTATCAAAACTATAATTTTTAGTATATATTTATTTTGGCAGTTTCTTGGTTATTTTCTAATATTATTTACAAAACTTCCACTATGGAGTAGACTTTCAATATTTTGTGAATCCTATCTTTTAGAAACCATTGCCAAGAAATCAGTGTTGCTAAATTGACATGCAATGGAGTCATGACTGAATTGCTTTTACTATGGCATGACTTGAATTACCGTATAATCCCGAATACAATCCTGAATAGTTCTATAGCATTTTTCATCCGTATTAAACATGTATATTCTATAGCCAGTGAGAATGCTTCATTGTTATCCAGCATGGATGTTCCGTTTCTTAAAATATGGTCGACTCTAGACAGCTATAACTGGCTAAAGCCAGCTGCTTCTGTCTACTCCTAGCTTATAGTCGGCTTACACCTAAAAACCCATTAAACGTTGGTAAATGTATTTAATTTATCTGATATGGTGCTGCATGTACTTTTAGATCCAGATTTGAGTAGCCAGCTATAGCCAGACAATTCTGGTTAGTGGCAGGTAGCATCATATAGCAGAAGTTCTCTAGCTTTAAATGACAGGTACTTTTTAATGAAACTAATGTATGTTGTACAACAACGAGTTTATTGGACAGCACCTTAGTATGTTGGCTGCAGTGTTTGTTGGATGGCTGCAGTGTATGTTGGATGGCTGCAGTGTATGTTGGATAGCTGCCGTGTATGTTCAAACTATGTTGTACAATGTGTTGGACTCCTCACCATTCAATATTGTTATGTTTTTCAAAGGTCATATTTGACCAGGCCTCAATTCGAGTACTGCTTGTTAAATTTATTCTAGACCCTGTCTGTAACCGGAATAATACGGTAATTTTCCTATGGGAAAAGTGGCCTCCCAGCAAACTCTGGTCTCATTTATAATTCAAGAGTTCACTGGCATCTGAAACAAATGCCGTATTCAGTGAGAAATGATACCCCACTGGGGGTTATGTTATGTAAGAGATTTAAGGGCATTGCAGAGAATGTATGGGCACAAATAACAAACTCAGAAACATTTAGAGGGCATTGTGGCCTAATGGATAGAGCACTGGCACTCAGGATGTTGGTTTGAATCCCACTCCAGCTCTCAACCGTCATCCCAAATTCTGCTGCCAAACCAAACTCTGATACCAAAACTGATGCCATACTCTGATGCCAAGATAGCCCAAGATACCAACTGATTCCATACTCAATGCCAAGCGCCGGTGAGCAGAATTCAACTCTGAAACAAGCGCTATACAAATACACACACACACATTATTATATTCGATTTTTGATATTAAGGCCACATACACACACACATTATTATAATAGATTTTTGATATTAAGGCCAAATACACACACATTATTATAATAGATTTTTGATATTAAGGCCAAATACACACACATGAAGGCCATTATTGGTGCCAAATATTACTTAATCTGTCTTAATGGTGAGGAACTTGAGGAGATCTTAGATTATGAACTCAATTATTAGTTGTATCAATGCTACTGGTCTGAAGCTTAGTTAGCCTGCTGCAGACGTAATGATGAGAAGATAAGGCTACTTGGAGTCCACACCATGTGATACATTAATAACCCAATGGGTGGGGTCTTTTATTTACCTCAGCATAGACACCGAGTACAAGGCACCACCAATCTAATTAATATAGTAATCCAACACAAACCATGAAATGCAAGTTAGATAATGATCATGCAATTATGAGAAAGTCTAGGCAAAATTGAAGATTGTAGAAAACAGGCTACACACACATGGTACCAAGTCAAAACATACATAGCTATTATTCAAGTGATTAAGTGACATAGAACATCTGTGATGTATTAAAAGAGACGTCACAGTAGTAATTTGCATAATTTACTCCCTTCTCAATCAAAACATGGTGTTATATACCTTCAGGCTACCAAATGACCTTTGACATTTGACCTGGTAATTATCTGGGTCATTGTCTGCAGTTGAAAATTTCAATAACTGTTCTGGGTTGGATTCAGTTTTGTTTTTCTTTTTTAAAGTGCAGTCTCATTTAGAAGAATGCACTGTCTGTCAAATTTGCGATTTTGTAAGACTCAATCAAATAGTTAATAAATAACCTTTATTTATCAAGGCACACTAAATTTGTTGATCTAATGATTTTATCAGACATTAATTACTAAAAAATAAATTATACATTGAGAGAAAATCCAGACCAAAACATTAGAAACACAATGGAAAGTACATCATCACCATTGTTTAGTTTTGTGACGTCATCACTGGGTTTGTTTACATATTGAGTTTTTGATGGCATGAAAAACTAATATTTATACTATTTATTGTAAATTAAAACTAAGTTGTTGACCAAAAATGGGCATGTAATGGTAAAATATATCATGAAACAAGAAGGCAGCATTGATTTATATCATTACTTTCATGTGCAAATTTGACAGACAGTGCACCTTCAATCAAGACAATATGGTATGTGTTGAGATATTGCTAAACCTCATTTTTATGAAAACTTGGGGTGTTATATATTGATAAACAACAGCTGTAAAAAGATTAATAGTGTGCACACGTTTTCCTTATTCTATTTTTTTATATATTTTTTTAATGAAAACCATCTGTCATTGATTTAACTACAGTTTTTTTTCCCGAAAACACGCCTGGGTAACTTAATAGAGTCAAGATTCAAGATTTATTGACCTTTGTCCCTAGCTGTCATCAATACAAAATATTAAGTGTTTATTTGACATTATATTCTCCACTCAGCTACTGTGAACCAATGAGAATGCATGATTGTCATCCAACATGGATGTATGTTGTACAGCAGCAGAGTTTATTGGACAGCTATATTGTATTGGATGACTGCAGTGTATGTTGGATGGCAGCAGTGTATGTTGGATGGCTGCAGTGTATGTTGGATGGCTGCAGTGTGTTGTTCAATGTGGAGAGTATATATTGGACAACTGCAGTGTATGTTTGATTGCTGCAGTGTATGTTGGATGGCTACAGTGTGTGTTGTTCAATGTGGAGAGTATATATTGGACAACTGCAGTGTATGTTGGATGGCTGCAGTGTATGTTGGATGGCTGCAGTGTTTGTTGTACAATGAGGAGAGTATATATTGGACAACTGCAGTGTATGTTGGATGGCTGCAGTGATCATATTGGATTGATGCACTTTATGTCATACGTTGTGGAGAATATAATCATTATTAAGCAATGACGGATCGTGTGTCGTCCAACATAAGAGTTTGTTGGATTCTGAAAAATGTTTCCTCATCTGACAAGAATGTTGGAGTCCTCACCATCCACTATTGTTGCATACAATGTAAACATTCATTCATATTGATTAAAAGTGTCTGCGCAGAGTGTAATTATGTTCATTCAATATGACATCCATTCAAATTTCATGTTTATGAATACTAATCACACAATTATTCATGTTTTATGTGATATTTCAACACCCATTCACCATGTCAATATTGAGATTAAATGATTACTTTTCAAATACATTGTATAAAACGTCAATATAAACGTCAATATACTATAAGCTATGGAAAGCTTATTTGAACATAAATTAAATAAGGATTTAAATATCACTTTACTACGTTTGTAATCCAAAGTGTTATTTGGGAATTTAAATATATAGTTTATTTAACACAATAATGATGAACTTAAGTTTTGCTTTATAATGCTATTAATTAAGTTATAACATAAGGGAAGATTAAAGTTAAATTTAAATTAGACAGTTTCATCATAATGTTCTAGAGATTCCATAATAATGTTTCGAAATTATTCAAAATGTTGTGTTGGTCCTTTGTCTGATCGACACATTGATGAATAAAATTTATGAAGGGGAGTTAGGAGAAGAGTTAGGAGACCGTTATTATACTGAACATTTAAAGCTTTTGAACTATTTATTCCAAAATATTGATTGATGCACAATAAGGATAGCCATTACTGAAAAGTGAAAGGTTAATCTATACATTATTTAATACAATTTTACAAAATATCTGAATGCAGAATTTATCTTCAGACATAAACATATAGCATGGATGTAGCTAGTTGTGTTCTATCGCGTTCCCTCTTGGGATTCTTCTGTTCTCCTCTTTCATTTCCCTGTATGGGATTCTTATTTTTTCTTTACCTCTTGGTATAACCACATCAAAAATTAAATTATGAACAGAAACTTAATCATACTATTCACACAACTTAAATTGTATCCATGCAGTCCATGTACATTTACTCAAGGTATTCTTACCATCTATTCCACTATATCAACTTTGCAATATAATATGTGAATTTCATTTTACCAATCTGAAAATACTGCAAAGTATGTGAATTTCATTTAACTGAATATCGTTTTCATGAAGACATCTACATCACCTGTGTGTCTAACACAAGCGCATTGACAAAGGATATTAAATAGTAGCATCAAGGTGTGATGGAATTGGTGAGAGTTCTCAGGAAACGATGGGGGGGCATCTCAGTAGTGATATATCAAATATCTTAGAGATGTCCCCCCATATTACATGTATCATCTTTTATTTCATTCTTATTTTTCTTATATGTTACATTGCATCAATGATTGATATGCGTAATATAAAATAAATATGTTCTGTGTTCTGACTGCCTAGGCTGTGATTCGAACCCAGGAACCTAAATTGAGCTAGCAAAAGCCTTAACCACTAGGCCTCTCATGTTTCCAAGGGTTTCCCCATATAAAGGGTAATACTTTTTATTTATTTTTATTGTATTATTTACCAAATGATTCTAATTGTGACTTTCTTTTCATTTCAGAGTAAACCTCATTAGGATCACCTCATTAGGGAACTCCTAAGGAGGTGGAAACAGCAAAATCCAAAAATACTGAGGTTTTCACCTCAGTAGGAGCTGATTTATCGCACGGAATTAGTTTTTGTGTGGTAAAACACAGCAAGTAGGAGTTTCACCTCACAAGGATTACCTCAAAGGGATCACTCACCTCAAAAGGAGGAGAATTACCTCACAAGGAGGGATTGAAGCTGATTGGTTCGTACTGAACTTAGTCCTGCCTTATGGCATCGCAACCCGAGGTAGACGGGGAAAGCAAAGTTTTGGTTCCAGGTAAAATTTAAAATAAAAATTTATTTATTTTCATTATTTAAAATAACTTATGACGTTTCTCTTTCAGTAGTTTTCTAAGGTATATTTTAGAACAAATAAAACAAAACTCCCAAATTGAAATTATTGGATAAATTTTGACATTTACCATTCAGTTGTGTGCTATGGGTTATATTTTTAGTAAAGAAATTGACAAAATCACCAAGTTGAAATCAATGGCTATTTATGATTATTTTCTGATAATTTCAGTAGCTACAAAGGAATGCCTTCATATATATAGTATATGGCTATTACGGTCCCAATTTCTATAGTATTTACTAATATCTCTAAATCTCAATCAACTTTTAAATCAGAAATCAGAAATGATAGCAGTGAAATTATTCACTCATGGTTATTCCTTGGGAGAATTATTTTTGCAAACTGCATATTTTTCATTGCTATTTGTTGTAACATTAAAAATTACATAACTTCCATCCCTAAAATAGTTTTGACATAATAATGTATTCTACATTTTATCCACGCATTAAAATATGTTTATGTTTGTTATTAATAAATAATGCAAATGCAGGTATTATAAATAATGGAGGCCATATTTTATTGTCGTCTTTATTAGTATATTTAATAGACAGATTTTAAAATTTTCGTTAAAGTATTAGTGTAGACATATAATCCTACTACTAGGTAGCTTTTTAACCTGTCATTGATATTTATTATGATTAATGTTTCATAAATACACTTCTATGCAACAGTAAATGTGTGGAGCTATTGTTTCCAGTTGCTTCCAAAATATAACATATAGCTATATAACAGAGTCTACTGCAGTATATATATATATAGGGTCAGTATGACAAATTATGTTTAGGGGCCATTTTGTAATAAGTGATATTGGCAATACAAACAAAGCCATGGGGGTGAACCCACTGGCTATATGGGTAAATATATTACCCCATTGACCATTCTTTGCTGGAATGTACCTGCAGCAATTACCTGTGGCATTAACCTGTAACAATCACCTGTAGCTTGCAGTGGAAGACCGAACGTATAGGCCTACAGTTTTGGTCAAAGTCCCCAGAACTAGACACAACTACCTGAAGCTGTAACAAGCTAAACCCCAGATAGCGCAGACCTCGAAATAAGTCGAGAACGATCGTTCAGGTTACGTGGAGGTTACCATAATTTATTTTCACCCGAACGGACCACCGTTCGTGACAAAATGCGCCATATTATTTAGTCACAACAGTAGGTTACCAGTAGGTTACCACATCAATATTCATGGTAACCCGAAAGCGGGTTACCATTTTAGAAGCTTATTTCGATCCCTGCAGATAGCATTCCAAATCAGGCCAGTGTTGTTTCTATATCGGCTGCCGTCATTACAACATCATTGGACATCGTGCCGACATTTAAAATGCTATCTGGGACCAAGCCAAAGCTAGCTGGAGAACCTAACAGTCGGCTCAATATCTTCTTGATCATATTATACAAAATCTATAGTAATATTGAATCCCATTATAATCTTAAATAAAGTCTATTGTAGCTATCCATAGGTAGACTTAACTACCTGAAGCTACAAGAAGCCAAACCTAAGCTATACCTAGCTGGAGACACATATATAATAGTCAGCCAAACTGAAAACCAAACTAAAATATGCGACTTTAATTGCATAGTAAAACTCACAAAGAACATTGTGCTATATAGTGCTACACAGAACTACCTGAAGCCAAACCAAGCTATACCAGAGATACCTAATAGTCACCTCAACTAATTTTGTCATATTAGCGGAAACACTGTTATAACTACCTATTTACAAAATTATAAATGTGACTGGAGTTCCACATTGGCCAGCTATGCTGAAGGTCCTGGCGGCCCAGGCACTCTTCATGAGCTACATCCCAGCTGGATGTCGATTGTATGAGACGTTAAATTGGAGGTGTCTCAGTGTCTATGCTGAGGCAAGTAGATACTCCAACCATGGGGTAAATGTATAACATGGTGTGGTTTCCAAACCTTGTCATCTCATCATTATGTCTGCCTCTAGTAGCTAGTCATATAAGCTGACGAAGCTTCAGACCCAGTAACATTGAGACATAACAGTTATAACTTATGCAAATAATCTGCAATTAATATATAGACATTATGTGGACTCCTAAATAGATATATAATACTTTAGTTATAGCTTAAAGTAAATAGCTATAGCTATATTGCTTGGTTTAGTGGCAAATAGCAGGATATTTAAATTGTGGTCTGGCTCAGTCTAGCTCAGTCTAGCTCAGTCCAGCTCAGTCTTGCTCGGTTTAGCTTGTAACAGAATGACCATAAGTTAAGAGATGTACTGTAGCAATTATGAATAAGTGATGCTGGAGGATGGACGCCATCTTGGTTGCTGAGGCAGGCTCGATCCATAGCTGCAGGATGCTAATGGCATTTGGCTAGCCACACAGATGATGCATTTATGAATATGTAATGCTTGTCTGCCATAGACAGTGGAAAGCTGCCCAATAAGTCAACATATAAGACCACCCAATATTAAGGCCACCTCGATATTAAGACCACTACAGTGCTCACCAACTGTGGTCTTTATGGTAAAGTGGTCATAATAGTGTTAAAATACTATCATATATCATAGTATTTTAACACTATTAAGACCACTCTAAATAAAGGAAGCCACTTTGTAAAATCGGTGGTATTATAATTTTGATGTGGTATTAGTAGTGAGGTGGTATTGAATCAGGTTCCATTGTAAAATATTCACATTTAAAATCAGTTACATCATTTAATTGAACAGAATGGGAACGTTAGTAATTAACCATCTAGGTTAACTTAGATTTTTCTGTTAATAGAAATATCACATGTATAATTACCATTTCTTATATAATATGTATTGTATAAAATTAGAATAATGTTTTTATTTAATCCATTTATTTCAGTATAAACAGTTCACTGTTTTGTCCTGCTTATGTCTATATATGGTTTTAATGCATTTTATTCACTATAAATAAAAATGATTCACTCTGTAAAAATGCTTGAGGAAGTTGACTATTGTGACTTCACTTTAAGTCTTCACAATATATTTATTCTTTCACAACCAGTTTTTGGGTAAATATAACACTGAATGGCTAAATATTCAAGAGTTTATTTGACTTGTCACTAAACCTAAATCACACAGTCACTATATTTCTTGCCACTGAAAACTTCAAACTTCAAGGAAGTGCTGCTCAGCCATTTTTGTACACTATGGCAGTCACTTTTGCAGGTAGCCATTTATGTAGGTAGCAGGATTAAAGAAAACAAAGCACAGCTTGGGACAATGAAAAAATCGTTGTAACACAAAGGTCTCGTGCAAAGGAAATGTCGGTCAGACCAAATATAACAAGCTTTTGATTTTACCTTTCTTTTAAACCAGACCTAGCTGCAAATAACAAAACTTGAGACCAATTAATTTATTATTAACTTTGAAGTGGGTCTGATTGAATAACTGGATTTTTGTTTACATTCATATTACAGTCATATTGCAGTCATATTACAGTCATATTACTGTCATATTATAGTCATATTACAGTCATATTACAGTCATATTGCAGTCATATCAACTGTACTTGACCATCTCTGTCTATGAATGTTATCAGTAATTTAGCATGTATTTTTTTTACAATGTATAAGAAGTTATTAAGGGTCAAGTTATGCCATCTGCTGGTCATGAAGTAGTACCTCAGACTTTCTTAAGTTTCAATTCTGTTGTATCATAGATGTGTACATTTATATGATGATAATTACAGTCACCCGAAATACATATATTTTGATATCATACTCCTAGACAGCCACAGATATTGTGTATGTTTTGAATGATACCATAAGATCTGACGCCACCTGAATTTCGATTAAACTCTAAAAATGACTGTAATTGCCATCACAGAACGTTAATAATGACATATTAAAGGATACTTAAAGAAGTAGGAATGCTAAAAATAGGTTGATTGGCTCTTTTCTTGCAGGAGATATCTGTCACAATGAAGGGCAGTCCAGCGGAGGACCTCTTAATGGTCACTTAAATGCAGATGCTCTGCTTGACCTTGACCCATTAAGCAAAGGTCACAGTGCCCCAGATGTGGTCAGTGAGAATGGCGTCCATTCAGATGGTCCGTTGTCCACTCAGATTGATACAACAGGAGACCAAGCACTGGTTGACCTCAGTGACCTCAGTGACCCCCAGAAACCGGATCTCTTGTCATCCGGGACGGAACCGGATGTTCCTCCACCGAAGAAAGAAGCCTTCATGACATATGCCCCTGAAGGATCAGAAATCCCACCCCCTAATCTAGCACCCAGTAATGACCTTGACCCCCTTCAAGGTCAACAGGCAAATGACCTCAAATTAGTCGACCTTGACCTGCAGGCTCCTCCTCCTCCTGAAGCTGATTCTGTAACTAACGGCAACAGCATAGATCTTCTCGCTGACCTAGTGGCCCATCCGCCCAATGGTCCCGCTGACCTCCCAACTGCCCCTCCTTTAGAAGAAGCCAGTGGCTTTGCTCCCATCCAACCTGAACCTGTCCAACCAGAACCTATCCAACCGGAACCTATCCAACCAGAACCTATCCAACCGGAACCTATCCAACCGGAACCTATCCAACCGGAACCAGCGTTAGAGACTCATAAAGATGAACCGTTAGTTCAGACGGAGGTTCCAAATGAGAGTCAACCAATCCAAGAAACTCCGGTCCAACCTGAGTCTAGTCAGGAGGTGGAGACTTGTCCACCAGTCCCGCCTTTAGACCTAGCAACAGCTAATAATAATGCTGTTCTTCAAGTCCAGTCACCTAAAAAGTCATCGCCGAAGAAAGCCATTCCATCTCCAACTAAGAAATCCCCCTCGGCAAAACCCACGACCCCGAAAAGCCCCAAAGCGACCACTCCGAAGACGTCGGCACCAAGCGTAGATGCTTCAAAGATCCCGTCTCCAAAGAAAGAGAAGACGGCAAACACGACAGCTAAAGTGGAAGTCAAGAAGACTCCTTCTAAGCCGGCGGAACGAAAGACCCCAACAAAACTTAGCGCTGGACCACTGCGACCAGCATCTGCTAAGAAAGGTGATGAGTGATGCTAAATTCCTGACCATTGCTGCCGCTGCACTGTACTCCCTGACCTTTGACCCTTGACCTGTGACCTCTGCTGGTTTGCCTACAACTCGCATGGGGTGCTACTGCATGTTTGCATTACACACTTGGCTTGCATTGTTTTACACAACTATCACTCTCATCACTATATATGTACACTCTCTACTGTCTGCTACTGTTTGTTTCCGGTATTTCACTGTTATACGAAAGTGTCATATCTCATTTTTGGCAATTTTGTGTAGGGCTAAGAGAAACTACATGTATTACAGTTTCGATCGAAAAAGGCAATTCAATTTATAAATTCCTTATCAAGCGTTTCCTGGAAGCCAGTATTTTTCAGGGAGAAGCAGCAAATCTCCCATAAAAGTAAGCCCCTTTCAAAAAAAAATTGAACAAAATCCACAAGGAAATGGAAACTCGGATTCGAGAAACCGTTATATCTTACACAACTGAACAGTGGTGTAAATGGTTCGAGTGCACCGGACCACAGTCTAAAATTCCCTACGATGTGTCGAATAGTTCTGGAGTATTATTTTGCTTGAATGTTGGTTAAAAATATTCAAATTTTATAATGAACCCTTCTATTCTAAGTGCTGCCGAAATGCTGATACTTCCAGGATATCAATATTTTCAAAGGCCTTTTAAGAAGGATTGTATTTCAATCAGTTTCTCTATGCCTTGTTCAAAATAACCTATTATGAAATATGAGGATTTCGTAACAGACAATATGTACTTAACTCTAGGCCTTAAGGGTACTATTTTAGTGCAACTTCCTTACTATTGGTTATTGGGTTATTTTAACCATAGGACAGCTTATTTGTAGAGTTGTTTAAGATAGTCCTTACTAAGTCTTATGATATGCATTAATATTCTCTAATATCAGTTGCTTCATTCCTTACTGACTCTGCTTTACCTTGGGTATGGAATATATCCTGCATACATAGATTAATAATTTCTGTGAACATGTCATAATTAACTTTACACCTAGATTTAGGTTGGTTTACGTGGTATTTTAACATCATTTTGTTTCAGAATTCTGACTTTAAATATTGTTCTACCTTGGCTTTTGTTCTGGTGGCTGGTCGTTGTATGTTTGTCTTTGAATTGGGTATTAAAACAGGGATGTAGCCATAAAGTAACGAAATAATTTTGAACGTAAACGTAAATGTTTTACTCCGCCATTGTGTAAAGAATGTACGCTGCCAATTTTACAATTACGCCTTTGGCAAGAATTCCAGAGTCTTTCTCAACTCCCTGGGGAGTACTCAGCCTTTAACTGATGAGCTTAAGAGCTCACACCAGTGCCATCACTGTGGTTTTATATTGCCAAGTACCCGTTACACCCGGGCGGGGTGAGGCAGTGGGATCTGCACAACTCCGCTGTGCCATGACGGGATTTGAACCTGCTAACTTTAGATCTTACATATATTGTAATTATGTTGGCTACATTCCTGCTGTTCCAGAGATAATTGAAAATGGACATGTGGAATCCTACACTACATGTACAAGTAACTAAAATGGTATGATTGATTTTCCAGCAGATGGCGTGGACAGTGGAATCGAAGATGACAAGAAAGAGACACCTGTGAGTAATATTTGGAATTAACAATTTTATCAATATTTATTAGTTATGAGTTTGTGAGTAATGTCACAATATTGCTGCCACTTTTCAATTATATTCAATTCAACTTTTTATTTACAAATAATAATTTGCTACCCAGGTACGATAAAAAAATATATAATATGTTAAGACCTCAACAAGATATAATCTTCACTCATATAAATGACTTGGCAAAAAACATCTATGGTCACCTTTACTACATTTTGGTGGTATATACGTTTTTTAAATTGTTATTATAAGTCATGAAAACATTCAATTAGGTCAATAGATAAAGGGTGATTAGGACAATGGGGGTGATTGCTTTCCACACTCAAAAGTAAATATTTTAGCCTAATAAAATGATATAAATTTTCAAAACTTGAGTAGACAGAGTAATGGTCACTTACAAGAATTGCCATTTCTTAACTAAACATGCCATTTGCATTTTCCAATGTATTGGCCAGCATGATCATTTCACTGAGCAAATATTCTGACAGATCAATAAAATTTCTCTGATATCAATGGTGATCCAGTCAGCTCTGTTTGCAAATAAATACTGCAGGAACTAGAAACATGGGTTCAATATCATATCAAGCCATGACTTAGCAATGGAGTAATGAAATTATATAACTGATGCATGCTTTATGAATGATTCTACATGGACTTATAAATCTAAGTGAGAAATTGTAAAGGAGTAATTTTGATTTAAACAACAATGAGTTATGTCAAGGTGAGGATATTTTGTAATTTTATATCATTTATATATTAATAGAATTATGTCTGAAAGTCTCGATTTAATTTCAGAGTTCTGCGAGGACTATCAAAAAACCAACTCCGCTAAAAGCTGCTAGCCCAAGGAGCCCGAAGCCATTGCAATCATCTAGGACATGTAAGTAAACGTTTCAATTGAAGCAAACAATAGTTTATAAGTAGAGTAATATTTTTAATTAATAAATAAGTGTAAGAGGTAAAAGTCATTCTTGGGTAATGACTTAATTATACCCAAACTAAAAAATTGGAAGAATATATATAGTAATTTTTGGAAAATAGTCTAGCAATTTATGGTAGCCATATTTGATGACAACTGAATGATTTATTAAAACTATATTCACCGTAGTTCACCATAATTCTTTAGTGATTAGGTTTCAAATTGATATTTGACAGCAACTTCATCAAGGTCATCGACTGATGGTCAGGGGTCAGCTTCACCCAACATGCGCAATGCAAGGTCAAAGGTCGGGTCCTTAAACAACGCAAAACACATTCCAGGAGGGGGTGACAAGAAGGTTAGTAATTTGACTTAGACCCCAGATAATTACAGTAAATCCTTATAGAACAAAAATAAAGTTCAAATCTGGTCATCAAATTAGGACTAAACTGCTATTGATGCCTCAACCTTTTGCCATATGAACTCAGTTTCAGTTAAATGGGCCAATGGTCTGTCTTGTTACGTCATTGAGTGATGGTCATTGTGATGTCATCACTATTGTTTTGGTGAATGTCACTCTGAAATAGAGGTCATATGTGCTAATGGCTGAAGCATGAATATACATGTAGTCTATTTGACCCCTTCTGAACCACTCTTTACTTTCACTACTTGTTACTATTTCTATGGAGCAGTCACTATTGCACTTTCCCTGGTCAACTGGGGTAATTTTGCAGCACAGAGCTGCTCAGTAATCAGAGAATTAAGTCACTCAAAGTAGGCGCAAGATAGTCTGCTATAATGTCAATACTTCAGTGTGTGTCCTTATATGTGTGAGAGAGACAAGAGGCGTGGCCAAGTTGGATACCGTCGCTGTCCCTGATTCCATTTGAATGTTTTTGTAACGAGACATTGAATTCCAGATTGAAAGTGCAAAGCTTGATTGGAGGACGACTTCAAAAACTGATACAGGGAAAAATGCTACTCCTCCCCCTAAAAGAGCAGAGAAAAAGGTAGAATGAGTGCGACTAGGTGCTGTTGTGTGAAATGTTAGCTTAATTGCAAGCCTGTGATGTAGAATGAATGCGACTAGGTGCCGTTGTGTGAAATGTCAGCTTAATTGCAAGCCTGTGATGTAGAATGAGTGCGACTATAGGTGCTGTTATGTGAAATGTTAGCTTAATTGCAAGCCTGTGATGTAGAATGAATGCGACTAGGTGCTGTTGTGTGAAATGTTAGCTTAATTGCAAGCCTGTGATGCAGAATGAATGCGACTAGGTGCTGTTGTGTGAATTGTTAGCTTAATCGCAAGCCTGTGATGTAGAATGAGTGCGACTAGGTGCTGTTGTGTGAAATGTTAGCTTAACCACAAGCCTGTGATGTAGAATGAATGCGACTAGGTGCTGTTGTGTGAAATGTTAGCTTAATTGCAAGCCTGTGATGCAGAATGAATGCGACTAGGTGCTGTTGTGTGAAATGTTAGCTTAATTGCAAGCCTGTGATGTAGAATGAATGCGACTAGGTGCTGTGATGTAGAATGAATGCGACTAGGTGCCGTTGTGTGAAATGTTAGCTTAACCGCAAGCCTGTGATGTAGAATGAATGCGACTAGGTGCTGTTGTGTGAAATGTTAGCTTAACCGCAAGCCTGTGATGTAGAATGAATGCGACTGGGTACTGTGATGTAGAATGAATGCGACTAGGTGCCGTTGTGTGAAATGTTAGCTTAATTGCAAGCCTGTGATGTAGAATGAATGCGACTAGGTGCTGTGATGTAGAATGAATGCGACTAGGTGTCGTGTGAAATGTTAGCTTAACCGCAAGCCTGTGATGTAGAATGAATGCGACTAGGTGCTGTTGTGTGAAATGTTAGCCTAACCACAAGCCTGTGATGTAGAATGAATGCGACTGGGTGCTGTGATGTAGAATGAATGCGACTAGGTGCCGTTGTGTGAAATGTTAGCTTAACCGCAAGCCTGTGATGTAGAATGAATGTGACTGGGTGCTGTGATGTAGAATGAATGCGACTAGGTGCCGTTGTGTGAAATGTTAGCTTAACCGCAAGCCTGTGATGTAGAATGAATGCGACTAGGTGCTGTTGTGTGAAATGTTAGCTTAACCGCAAGCCTGTGATGTAGAATGAATGCGACTGGGTGCTGTGATGTAGAATGAATGCGACTAGGTGCCGTTGTGTGAAATGTTAGCTTAACCGCAAGCCTGTGATGTAGAATGAGTGCGACCAGGTGCTGTTGTGTGAAATGTTAGCTTAACCGCAAGCCTGTGATGGATGCTTTTGCTTCCCTACTAACATCAGTCGATGAAAAAAATATATACTGCTTGGCTTTGAGGAGCTTTCTCCAAGTGAACCTACGATGAAATTGGGGTTAAGGTTACTTAGTATAAAGATTGTGGCTTATTTATTTATTTATTTATATTAAATATTTGAATGGGTAGCCTAGTCAGCTGAAGTTGTTTTCATTGAGTTATTCTCTTGGATTTATAAACGATAAAAATGTCACGTTCAGGATTAAACAAACCCCAGTGATAGCCACTTATGCTGCTGAAACCCTAGGTCAATGAAACCTATATCTGCATGGCGTCAGTGGTGAAACCAATCTGACTGGCTGAACCAGCACCATTATATCAGCTTTTGCACCGTCAATGCTACTGTTTTGTGTCAGAATAGTATTGCAAAGGAATATTATGATGTCAAGACATGTGTGTTTGAAATTCAAAATAATTTTAATTTCAGATCGAGACACAGAAAGTTGAGTGGAAGGCGCAGTCAAAATTAGGATCACTAAAGAACGCCACTCATAAGCCAGGCGGAGGAGAGATAAAAGTAAGTAAAATGCCATGCGAGAGACACTTATTTCATTCAATCATTTTCATATTTCACTTTCATTCACCGTTCACTCAGTACCTTCACTTCATCAATACTTTGTGTTGTTTTGATGTGTGGTTCAAGAGTTGAGTGGTCCAAGTTGGATATCAGCGATGCCCAAGACGTCGTTTGACTGTTTTTGTAACCAGACATTAAATTCCAGATCGAAAGTGCTAAGCTTGAATGGAAGAAGACATCAAAAACTGATACTGGAAAAAATGCTCCACCTCCTCCCAAAAGAGCAGAAAAAAAGGTAGAAACAAGAGTGCAATTAGGAGTTGTTGTGTTAGCTTAATTGCAATCCGGAAAAGGACGCTTTTGCATCCATTCTAACATTGGACAAAACGGAAAATAAACTGCTTGGTTTTGGAGCTTTTTTGCAAGCAATCGTTAAGAAGCTTACGCACTGAGTTATAAATAAGGTTTTCTACTCTTGCCTAATTGCTATATTGTCCATCCAAGCAATACTAAAAAAAGTACCCTGCGCTGGCCCTGAAAAGCATTTTTTCATGGAAGCACTTGGAAAAATTGCACCTCTGAACTAATCAATAAGGGTGCTAACAAAAGTACCCAACACTATTGCACTATTTTTGCACGCCGATGAAAAGCTGAGAAATTCCACGGGCTGCTGATTACAGATGACCATTCTCACGGTACACAGGGACATAAATGGGATTTGAATTTTAGCAGAGTTTCCTAAAATTTCAAGTAGTATGTGTTTGTCTAGCTTTTTATTTGCTATATAATACAAATAATAGAACAAGCCCATTTACATTCCTGATGAAATTTCCCTGGTCTCTTCTAAGATTACTAAAAATCCATGCTAAGTTCTCAGGTACGAGAATGTGTGGAAATACAATGACTTAATACCTCTCTTCTACACTTCCTTTTCTTTCTAAACCTTTATATTCTTTCCCAACACATTTTATGTAATGTCATATTTTTTTATGTGGTCTTAACATATTTCTCTTAAACAACATTGTTGGCATAGGCATAGGAGGTTAAATAATTTAGGGGCAAAAGGGTCTTTGAGATTTTCCTAGTTTACACAAGTTTTGCCAAAAATTTCCCTAAATTCAGATATTTCCTTCTGTTTTTATTGAATCTGCCTCCTATACCTATGTTGATTGAAAAAACTACAATATATGGAAAACCTCATTTTGAAATGTAGTCTGATTTTTCCACTGACGGTCTAGAAAACGACCCATTGCTTATGTCTTGACAATCTGCTGTCACTGAAAAAAAGAGGAACAGTTTATCTTCAGTCTTTACCAATTAATTTAATAGTAATGTGCGATTTTAACGAAACTTCAACAACTTGCAGATCGAGTCTCATAAACTCGAATGGAAAACGGGATCCAGAGTTGGTTCTCTAAATAACGCGACCCACCGTGCAGGTGGGGGTGACAAAAAGGTATAAAAAAAATCTCAGTTGAAAAAACCCTTGTAACTGTGTGTTGACTGTTAATTACCTTGTTACTACTGTTTTTGATACTGTCCCTGTTGGAGTGATTGTCTCTAATAAATACAGTCTTATTTTTGTAAATATAGTGATTTTTTCTTGTGAAGTCTGATTTTGTCTTGTAAATACACCTCATTTCTCTACTAAGGCAACTTTTTCTGTCTATCTGGTCATTCTGGCTGCAGAGATGGATGAAAAAGATCTAATCAAAAAATGAACTCAATGCAACCATTGGCAATCATTTGCTCATATTTACCAATGGTCTGAAAACTACAGTCTTCTAGTGGGAGTCATTTCAGAACTTGGATGGATAGCCTGATTCATTTAGTTGCAATTAATGCTTAAAATATTCTGATGCAAAATTCCTGCAGCCAAAATTTTATGGAAATTTATGGATAAAGATCTCACATTTAAGCACTAAATATTCTAAATGCACACTTAGATTTACCTGCACAATCTGCTTATATGCTGTTATGGATACTGTGTTTGTTGTAGTGTCTTATTATGTAAGTAGTAGATTGCATGATATTTGTTTGATAGTTAAGACTTGTAAACTAACAATAAATAGTGGAAAGATGTTTTTTTAAAACAAATTGCATAATGTGATGTCTGAGTAAGTACATCCCAGAAGTGCTACCATAAACATGTTGACTAAAGGTTGAGCAATTTTATAATTTTATTATCTCTTTCCGTTAGTCTTTATAAATGAACAATTGGTCTGCTCACCTTTGTTGGATAGTAGAGAAGATGGCTTGTATTTGATTTTGATGAGGTGATATTACTTGTATATCATTCATTAGTTTGATGCTTTAACTCATTGCAGAATTGTATACATTATGGTATCGATTGCAATCAGATGCTTGAGAAAGAACTTCCATGTCAATTGCACTTAGTTACTCTTGACATTGTGTATAGTATTGTATTGATTGCAATCAGATGCTTGAGAAACAGCTTCAAGTCAATTGCACTTAGTTGTCCATTGTATATTTTCATTGTTAATTACAGATCGAAAGCAAGAAGTTAGAGTGGAAAGCACAATCTAAAGTTGGATCGATGAATAACGTTACTCACAGACCATCTGGTGGTGAGAAAAAGGTGAGTTGTATAAAGGCGCATATGATAACTTTGCTATTATGATTGCAATTAAAGTGCAATACGCAATTGCAATTGCTTTGAATTAATATATGACCAAATAAGGTGCACACACTGATAATTGCATGGAATACACATTATTAATGCATTGGCTAAACGCACTGACAGTGCAATGATTTATGGATCGAAGATATAAATAATTGCACACAGCTAGCTTGATATTTTCGCTTAGCTTAAGAACATTTACGCAAAGGTACAACACTTGATGGAAGCTTTGGTGAAGGGGGTGTAATCAGAGGATGTAATCAGAGGATTACAAGATGATTGAAGGATGACAGGCCTGCAAGTAGCCTTGCTTGGGCTTACTATCAGATCATTGATTTCAGATTTTAAGCCAGAAACTGGAATGGAATGTGAAGTCCAAAATCGGTTCAATGGATAACGCAAGCCATAAAGCAGGTGGCGGAGAAAGAAAGGTAATGCATGGCTATGTGCATCGCAAGCATGAAAACATTTTTTCAATTTATATTTTGATGTGAGCTGTACTAAAGACTGCGCTGTTTGTTTGGAAAAAGTGCTTAAGTTTTGCAAAACAAATTCCAGAAAGGTCGAGACCATGTAATCACTAAACTTTATTTCACAACGGTACAAGCTTTGACAAAATGACCAAATTGATAAGAGTACCAACCGTGTCAAAATGCTTAATAAGTACAGTCAAAAGCAACAGATGTGATAAGAACATGCAGAAACAATTGTTGTAGACCCAATTTATTTCTTTTATAATATTAAGTAGAAAGCTTGGATATACTTGATTTAGCGGATGAATTTATATGATTTGGTGGACGGATGAAATACGTGATATCTCAAAACATTGTACACTGATTGGGCTATAAATCAATACTCAAATAATTGGACCATTTAGGCTCTTTAGAACATAAATTTAGATTTTGTGTTTATATGGCCAGGATATAATCTTTGAAACTGTGTTTAAGTGGTTCGGATAAACTGTTTTTTTTCAGATTGAGTCCAAAAAATTAGAATGGAAAGTTCAATCTAAGGTCGGATCATTAGACAATGCCCTGCATAAACCTGGGGGAGGTGAAAAAAAGGTGACGTAGATGTTCATTGTTGGTGACTTTGACATCTATATAGATGGTTATGTTAATTAGAAATATTTTACCATTAAATTGTCTCATATCATGCATATCATCTGGTTTCTTAGGAAGTTAGGTAGATCTTTTGATACCTCACTGGTTAATTATCACCGATAGATAACTCTGATTGAAGGGTGTCATGACAACGTGATGTTGGTACGGTGGCGCCCCCTCTGAATCGGCCCCTGGTGAGGAGTTCAACATACAGTTTGTGGAATGAGGAAAGAGTGTTTTACACACATGCAAAGCAGAATGCTATGTACTCTTCCAGAATCCCACAGAGCTGCATGTTGAACAACTCAATGTAAATCTTAGTCTACATTCTCTAACAAAACACTGGCAATACTTCATTTGTGAACAAAAAAGAGTGATATGCAAAATGTTGCATCGAAAATCATGCATGAACGAAACACTCCTTTTGGCTGCATATTATTATATATGATTATGCCTGTTTTCTCACAAATGACTTCTACGATAAATTTATTTTCAATATATGTATAGATAATACAACTCGTGAGTAGCTTTAATCATATTTATTTGGATAAAATATTTTTGCAGATTGCAAATTAAAAGTTAGAGTGGAAAGTTCAATCCAAAGTTGGATCATTAGACAACGCCCAGCACAAACCTGTGGGTGGTGACAAAAAGGTGACGCAATGGTCATTCTTGGTCATTCTTGGTGATTTTAATGTTTAACGTGTAAATCATCATCATATATAGGATATCATTACTCCATCTCAATCATTTTATCTGAACGCAAAGAGTTAACTGTACTCAGGCATGCCATAATCTGACAAAGCCAGACATCTTGCACATCAGCCAGGTTTCAGCATTGCTTGACCCCATGTCGGTTTGACTGCGGGTCAACAATGGATCACTGGGCAGGCCTGGCCTGTCGTCATGTATGTGGTTCAGGATTTGCATACGCAGTCTGCACATACAGAATTTCACTTTTGATGAAAGGTATTAAAGGAATTATTTCAATAAAATTTATGAAATATTAATACTGGCTCAGTTCATTTCTTTTTTTGTGAAACCAAAACTAACTATTAAATGAACTTATGTCCTACATAGTTGTAGTACCCTGTAACTTGAGGTACAACAAGAGGTCATTCGGATATTTTCGATACTACACAAATTTACAATTGAATTTGTTATATTCATTGCCATAAGGAGCCGCCTTTTTCACCACATATTTAAAAAAAAATTTAATTAACAAACATTATGGATAAATAATTTTTTGCAGATTGAAAGTAAAAAATTAGAGTGGAAAGTTCCGTCTAAGGTCGGATCATTAGACAATGCCCAGCATAAACCTGGGGGAGGTGACAAAAAGGTGACGTAATCCGTCATTCTTGGTGACTTGGAAGTCATTTAAATTACCTGTAATATACTGTAGACATCCTTATCATCATCATATACCATTTGTTTTGTCAATATCACATTACGTGGTTGTTTGTTAACACCTATGTGACGTAACCTAATGTATTTCTCACGTAGTGTGTGACGTTTCATACTCACCTCGGAGTGTTCGACAATTCTTTCATTTAACAACTCTGTGGTAGAACATTTCACTACATTACACCTTGGATTACACTTATACACGCTACATTCATTAAAATTAATATAATTATTATGCATGTGTTCATAAGTTATTCGGTGACCTCAAACTTCCAGGCATGCTGTAGTTATGATTTATCAATGCTTGCTATTATACCCGCATGACTATACTACTATAACAAATGAAGTTATAACTGTCATTATGTCGACAACAAAAATGTTATAAATGTAAACATAACAAACACAACAAAACATCCGCTCAACATTTAAAAATGAACAACTTTTAATGTCCAAATTCTTGGTTTCCAGAAGCATCAAACTTTATATTTCAGATTAATACTGCTGAAGATCAAAACATATTATCAAAAATAGACTAAAATCTACATTTTTATGTCAATGTGTGTATATAGATGTTTGTTTCTTATCTTTGATAAAAAGTTGTTTTTCTAGGAGTGTTGTTTCATGTTGCTGATGTAGATATTTTTGTGTACATAATTTTATATTTTTTCTCCCCAGTGTGTGTCTTCTTGCAGACCATGCACATCAATTGTCCTGCACATCCTTCATTTTCTTCTTTATCCTAATTTACGTAATTGCTTGCAATTGGCTAATGTACTGTTTCCATGACAACAGATTGAGTCGCAGAAATTAGAATGGAAAGCGGAATCGAAAGTTGGATCAATGGAGAATGCACAGCATAAACCACTCGGAGGAGACAAAAGAGTGAGTACTTTGCTTTATTGTATTATATATATATATATATATATATTTTTTTTTTTCCATCTGATTGGCAAATAAGTGAATAACTTCTTTATCTCAATGGTCCTAGTGACCAGCTGCTAGTTTTAATAGTAATGTTCAGATAGTGCTTGGAGTCCACCCCATGTCACACATTCATCATATGTATGGCAGCTGGAAGGCCTAGCAGTTAAAACATTGGACAGTGAATGCATTCGTGAATCTTAAGACAGGCACTCATCACTAATTAGTTGTATGTTGCTTGCTTTGGATGTCAAATTGAGGGGGGGGGGGGTGTCTTGCAGTCAGTGTCCAAGCTGAAGCAATTAAAAGACACCACACTTCAGCTTAGTCTTAGGGAACTCCAAGGCTATCAAATCTTTATTGTATCTGCCTCTGGCATTTGCTCTTATAAATTTCTAAATCACTGACAATGGTATTATTATTGAAATGCCAGGTTTGATTCACACCACTGGCAATACATACTATTTGCATACTGTTGTTTATATTGTATATAGTTTATAGCATATTAATATTTATGTGCACTGTTTTTAAATATATTTTTTCATTACTTTTATTGTTTGTCTTTTTTTACTACACACTCAAAGGGCCTCAATGAAAAACACCTCCTTCTAATTGTGCCTCCCTTTTGAAATATATTCAATAAATAACTAAATAAAACGATTTTACATGTAAAATTTAGCTACCTGTGATTCCCAATTCAATAAATAAATAAATAAAACGATTATAAATGTAAAATTTAGCTACCTTTGTATCTCTCAAGACCAGAAGGTCGTGATTCCCATTTGTCCTCAGCACTCATAAAGATTTCCTTTTAATTTCAATTCAGATTGAAACGGTGAAGTTGGAGTGGAAAGCTGAACCGAAAATTGGCTCGAAGGACAACTTGAAGCATCAGCCAGGAGGAGGTGACATCCAGGCAAGTGTCCTTTGTTAGAAATGTATTGTTGTTCAACCATAAAGGGTGATTTCAATGTTTATTACAACAGACTTTTCAAAGCAGTAGTACGCTTGGAATTAGCAAGTTCGCCATCCCTTAAACTCCCGGAAAATATGCAATTAGTTCGCAACCTGAATGTTTTTTGTTGTAACTAAGTGTTTACATCATTAGCAATGTTTTAATACCACAACAATCCACAAGAAGCTAGTCACGTATGTCATTTTTCGAAGATGGAGAATTTCTGATTCTGAGTGTAATACTAATAGTAGTAGTAGGGTAGAGATTAACCGCCAAGGAGTCATTCATGTCAGGATTACTGCTAAGAGGACAGAATTATTGCAAGAAAAAAAAGTACATGTCAAAAAGGATACAGTCAGGTAATCACCAATGCTTATATCAAGATACGTTGAGAACACGACAAAGAAAGTCAGATCTTATGGAGAATATTGATGGCTTTACGAAATTTTTAACTTGCAGCAGGGTCTATTTCTGCAAAAGATCATTCATGGAGCCTTGTAAAATCGAAAGTGGCCAGTCAGTCAACAACGTCTTACACTTCCTGTAAATAAACTAATCCAGTAAGCCAAATCTATCCACTGGAATCCAGAACAATAAATACTTGTCTTCTACGCAGACCCTCTCCTGTCATTACAAGCAAAGGGCAATAGCCCTGAGGGTCTGCCAAATTTCGGACGGAGCAACAATCCCAGTGGGAAGTAAGGAATTTAACACTCTACATCAGTTTCTATCAACCATTACCGTCCAAAACGGCGACAACAACTTAACGCCACATTTGGCAATATTTAAAGAACTTTTTTGTTCGCCGCTTTGTTGAAATCAATGGGCGCAGTAATTGACCTACTTTCAGGTCTATCTAGCAATGCTGCGAAATCACATAGTCTGAAAAAAAATACTATATAAAGCAATT
The DNA here is from genome assembly GCA_932294295.1 of Alitta virens. Taxonomy (NCBI): domain Eukaryota; kingdom Metazoa; phylum Annelida; class Polychaeta; order Phyllodocida; family Nereididae; genus Alitta; species Alitta virens. The sequence continues at coordinate 33,505,088 of OW028584.1, forward strand.
ACAGTCCCATTGTTCAATTATACGTAAAGCATGTTCTTGGTATTCGTTGCATCTAATCTCACAGACTGCATACTTTTATTGGCCTAAGATATTTTGGTATAGCTTAAAGCTACACCATACAAAAGATACCTGGATGAACCTGGATAGTTACATGATAGCATGAGGCAGAGTCTAATATACCGTAGCTTTTAAATAATGATAGTTTTTATTTATTATATCTTCCTAAAATGTATGCTATATTTGAATTTTTGAGTGTTAAAATCAAATGAGTAAAAGTTATTTATTCCCCATAATATGTAACCATCATATGCAACATTCACCAATTCAGTAAATGGGTTCTTGATGTTTGGGCAGCTTACGAAGTATGTCATTACCAACCCAACCACAAAGTATGACATGAAAAACTCATCTTCAAACAGTTCAATACTTTGGATAACAATGCTAACCATGTGGCTATTGAACCAACACTCTGATGGGAAAAAAACCTCAGTGTGTGTCAACCCAGTATCGGTTTCATTGTAAAACTCTGCTTCTGTCTCCGAGATACGTTTTATTGACTTCATTTTTGATATCGATGAGGTCAATATTCCATCATTTGAAGGCAAACACAAAAGGACAAGAAGGGTAAATATTTGTACAACCATCTGATGGGACATGAAAGTGAATCAGTGATGGTCACTGTATTTAGTTTTCAGTAGTCAAAGCAACATAGAAGGCTATCATCATTCGTTACTGAGGTTCAGATTGAATTTGACTGTCATGCTGCACAGTCCTTATCTATACTAGGATTCAGATTGAATTTGACTGTCATGCTGCACAGTCCTTATCTATACTAGGATTCAGATTGAATTTGACTGTCATGCTGCACAGTCCTTATTTATACTAGGATTCCGATTGAATTTGACTGTCATGCTGCACAGTCCGTATCCCTTAACTAGGATTCAGATTGAATTTGACTGTCATGCTGCACAGTCTTTATCGCTATACTAGGATTTCAGATTGTATTTGACTGTCATGCTGCACAGTCCTTATCGCTACACTAAAATTCAGATTGAATTTGAGTGTCATGCTGTACAGTCCTTATCTATACTAGGATTCAGATTGAATTTGACTGTCATGCTGCACAGTCCGTATCCCTTAACTAGGATTCAGATTGAATTTGACTGTCATGCTGCACAGTCCGTATCCCTTAACTAGGATTCAGATTGAATTTGAGTGTCATGCTGTACAGTCCTTATCATTATGCTAGGAATACTGATACTTCTCAGTGGATTATGAAACCTAAACTTCCAATAATTGATGATAAAAAGGATTTAGTTAATTACACTTATCATTATGGAACTTGGAATGAAGAATCCAAGTCACGAATGGCTGCTGATGATCTTCCGTATCATGGAATGTATTCAAAAGGATACACACATATCACTCGCAACATCAGGAAGATGTACCCATCTGACAAACATGACATGGATTTAACAGATAACTATGATGGAAAAAAGAAATATAACATAGATCCACACAAAAAAGAGACTACTGTCTGGGGAAGCTCAAAGAGGGAACACACTCGTAAAGTAGAAAGTTTACCTCATATTACAAGGAAAAAAGAGCAGACTTGGGATGAAAAGCCAAATAGATTTGTAAAAGAACAGAAATATGGTGAGGCTGAAGTAACTGCACAAGCACACGAGCATCAAAAACAAAGCACAAGTACAAAACAAAACAAAAACCTGTCATCAAATACACGTCACAAGCTTTTGTTACATAGAAGAAACAAAGTGACAAGTGATTATGAATACATTAAAGCTATTCAAAGAAAACGAGAGTCTTCAAAACCACCACTCTTGGAGAGAAATTGTGATAACCAACATGATCTCAGGTTTCCTCAGAACAAAGAAAACGAGCATAGAAAAAGTGACAGATATGGTACAAAAGGTAACCGATCAAACAATAAGGACTATGCGCTTTCTACTAAATTTCATCAGAGACCGCCATCAACTATTGGTTCTTTGGATGATATCTACCACTTCTATTATAACAGTGGAAGAAAAATAAATATTTCCACGGAAAGACTTAATTGGAAAGTGCAGTCCAAAGTTGGATCGCTGGAGAATGTAAATCACATTCCAGGTGGAGGAGATGTTAAGATTTTGTCACGCAGACTTAAATGGAAATCTGGATCAAAAATTGGATCTTTTGATAATATTTGCCATATTCCAGGAGGTGGGGATGCAAGGATGATGTCAAAGAAGTTGAAGTGGAAATCAAAGTCAAAGATAGGATCTCTAGAGAACATCAACCATATTCCTCAAGGTGGAAATGTTGAAATTGTATCAAAGAAACACAAATGGAAATCTGGTTCTAAAATAGGTTCACTAGAAAACGTGAATCATATTCCGGGTGGTGGTGATGTCAATATTAAATCTGACAGACTTCAATGGAAATCTGGTTCTAAAATTGGTTCACTAGAAAACGTGAATCATAAACCTGGTGGTGGGAAAGTCAACATTACCACTCAAAAACTTCACTGGAAACCAGTTTCTAAAGTCGGGTCACTGGACAATATCAGTCACATACCTGGTGGTGGAAAGGTCAGAATCTCATCTAATAAAGTGAAATGGAAATCTGAATCGAAAATTGGATCGTTGGAAAATGTCAACCACATCCCGGGTGGAGGCGATGTAATAATCACAACTTACAAACTCAATTGGAAATCAGGACCAAAAGTGGGTTCCTTGGAAAATATAAATCATGTACCAGGAGGTGGATTGTATGACTTTTCTGACAGACTGAGCTGGAGATACGCTTCGAACACAGGGTTATCCAGATACGCGAATCACAAAAGACCTCTTTTGGATGCAACATGCATTTGGAGGCCTGAGTAAAGGTACAATAGGTATTATTCAACCATAATGATTATGGAGTCAACTCTTGACATCTATGGACATATGGAACTAGAAGATTATTTTAAAACACAGCTCTCATTATACCTCGAGGGGAGAGTCCCATTGAACCAATGTCAGCCTGTTCAGGGTCATTTTTCCACAATACGAAAGCCCGCAGAGGAAATACATTTAAATACCCTAAATAATTCAATCTTTGAAATGTTTACATGAGAAACACATATTTTATAAATACATATTTGTGATTCAGAGTTAGTGTTTTACGTTATCTCAAGCTCACAGAAATATGACATCACAATAACATAATCACAATGATGTCACTTCCGATTGTTATTATGACGTAATACAGCAAAAAAATGCCTCTTATTGCCCAAAAAACTAACCCTAACATGGCTTGAAGAATTGAGAAAGTTTCCACTCTTACTATTTCTCCTCTTTGATCTTACTCAAGCAATTGAACACGGTTTCGTATCTGAAAAACTTCCTTTTTGAAATATCATACTTCAAATTACCTCTCTAAATGTTGTATCCTTGGATAGCCCACCATACATTATAATAAATTGTAGTGTAGCTTCTTATTACTTATCAAGTTCCAGATATTCTTGGTTAGAATAATGACTACAACGATTGCATTATGTTTTCTATTTGAATCAGTTCTAATATTTTTAACCAAAAGCAAAATAAATATTTGGCATACAATTGCAATTGTAGTCTATTTCATACAGTCAGGTCACCATCAGGTCACCCATCAACTAAAAACTTTCCTTTACTTAGCTTCATTTCAATGAATGAATAAAATGTCTTAGTGACGTTTGTTTGTTGATTCCTTATTTTCCAATTTTATTCTCTTCAGATTGAGCAACACAAACTGGAGTTCAAAGAAAAGGCTGTCGCTCGTACAAACCACATGAATTCACCCGGTCGATCGCCAAGGATGTCGGAAACCTCATCGGTTACTAGCGACAAGTAACCATAGAAACCTTATTACAACCTGATGTTAATCCCCTCTCTCCATTTGCTTATTAGCATGAGCAATCAACTAGTGATCATATAAATGGTGAATAATATTTAATAATAATAATAATAATAGAAAATATAATGCATTGTGTAGCATCGTTTTACAAACAGATCTTGCATGAAAAATTTTTGCATGAACACTACATTGTATAATTGTTATTTGTTAGAAAACATATATCGCAAAAATGTTCAATACCAAATCTTTTGCATGATTGTCCTTTTGTAGATTGTTACATTAATACAAATATGTATTTAATAACTATTTATGTAGTCGAAATATGAAAAAAAAATAGCCTTACTACTTAAAATTTGGCAGCAAAATATATTAAAACAATATTAACAGTATTTTCCATTTGTAGTGGTTTAACTATCATACAGGTAAAACGTGTGTCTTCTCTTTCCTGCCCTGTATTATTCTCAAACGGAACAGACTGCATTACCAGTCATAAAATTGGGACTATTTTGATGAGAAGGTGCTGGAATTTGGACCATTTTGATGAGAATGCTCTGGAATTTGGACCATTTTTATGAGAATGCGCTGGCATGAAATAAATTCCGGCGGTCATATTATCCTCAAATTGGAATGCCTTTTATGAAATTTGGACCATTTTGATCAAAAAATGCTGGTTTTAACAGTAAAATTGAGTGGTCATATTATTCTCAAAATGGAACATACTACCTGGCATAACACTCAGACCATTTTGATCAAAAGGTGCTGGTTTAAATCATATTCAGATCTTTTACACATTCTGGTGTTCATATATTATGAAAATGGATATAAAAACGGAATACATGTCATTGTCATAAAATTTGGACAATTATAATGAAAATGCTGTCTTTTGAAAAAATATTCAGATCTTTTTATAAATCCTGATGGTTATATAATTTTCATAAAATTTGGACCATTTTGATGACTATGTGCTGGCTTTCAGCAATATTTAGCTCAAGTGTATACTAATGATCATTATTACAATATAACAACTACAATGTTTCTTCAGTCAGTAGTAAAATTTTTTCAAGCAATCTACATACGCGATGAATGACATCATTTACATGCCTTATTAAAATGTTAATACAATGAGGAGAATTTAATCGACTGTGTCATATTCAAATGGGGTAAAGCAGTCTGTTCCAATTGAAACACAACAATATTTATTAGGAGGGGTTTTGATGGAGGGTCTATTTAAAGTGATATATATATGCAGAATGTCTTCAAATAACACTGTGTGCTATTAGAGAAATTTCATTTAATGAATGATGTAATTTATAATTAAACACACATATATCTATATCTATATCTATACATTGTGAATAATATTATAAATGATTTGTATAATTTATGTCTAATACTGGTGTTTATATTATTCTTCATAAAATATTTATATTCATCATTTTAATTCATAATTTTGTCTGCATATCATTGTTTATGTGATTGCTGCATAATATTGAATTTAATACAATTTTATTTACAATTTAATGCAATGTACAATATTAAATGTGAGTAGCTGCTTCGTAGACATTGTAAATTCGTAGTTTACCAACAGAGGGCAGTGTGTTCTATATTTAGCTCACAGTGCCCTCTGCTGTAATAACACGAAAGCATGAAAACCTATTGCAATTTACTGTAGTTAATTTACAAGAGAAAATAATGTATAAATATGCTACAATATATAATCCAAGCATGTAAACACTTTAATAATGAAAAAAGGTTGTTTATTTATGTCTCATTTCATGTCATGTAAACAAATTCATATTTTTGTTGTTTTGTTGATGTTTATTAACATTTTACGTATTCTGGTGCATTTGTTAAGACAAATTTACACTGTAGTCATCTCGAATAATAAAACTGATTTTCACAAAGGTACCTGTATCAATAAGTCATATTTTAGGCCAAAGATAATTTTGATGAATGATCGAATGGCCAAAAATTACCAAACGTTTAAAAAGATTAAAAGTTGCAATCATTTAATACACAAGGATAGTCCTCACTGGCAAAACAAATGACATTGTTAGTACCACAATTTTTCGCGACTGCTTTAAACTATGCTCATATGTATGAAAGTCACAAATAAATATACAAATGGATTTGTTCATCAGAGTTTGCTTCAGCCTACTGGCACTATGGTGTAACAAATAGGCCTATTATTAAATCATATCATTTTACAGATGACATCTGGTATATTTTTAAAGTTAAAAAAAAAAAAGTTTCTTGGTCATATTAAGAGCTTATTTATTAATCTACTTATATATTTTATTAAGTATTTTACGATGGAAATTCACCTTTTTTTATGCAATCGATGACTGATGGCTATAGTTTATTTGTATGCAGATTGTACACTGATGTCTATTATTTTACACATTTGTCAGTGTATGGATCTTTTTCTCATGTTGTTTATGTTAATTGGGCATCTTTTTGTCATATGAGGCTTTTTGATCACTGCACATAGGGCACTCTCACCCAACACTTATGATCTGAAAATGAAAAACTAGTTGCCTAGCAGCTATTGTGAATATTATTGGAGCCCTGTGCATGTTAGGAAAACTACTACCAGTCAAATTATTGTTAAACATTCTTACCTAGGCCCAAATGATAATTATATATACCATTTGTAGCTTTACACAAACGAGAAACGATAATTACATATGCAAGAAACAGGTTTTGGCCATTGGAATATTAGCATTACATTTGAAGCCTTCAGACCATTACAAGTCCCTATACCTCATAATCATGGTTCCCAACACTGCAGATAGAATAATGTGGATCAGTTTAATCATACAATGATAAAAAGTATCCCCCTCATGTTGGTACTCATTTTAAAGCTCTTGACATGAGGAATTTAACCATGTATATATATTCTTTATATCACACATAGCCATACCATCAAATTTGATAACTCACGTCCGCCATTGAAAATTTACAAAATCACTTAATTTATCGTCCAGTACCTGGCTGGAAAAGCTGCATAAAAACATTTCAATGCCTGATTCTTGAATCTCATGCAAATGTGAAAAGAAATTGGTTGATTACACCCTGTTCAGTCCAAGTTACACCATGGTTTTGCATTTTGCCCCTTCCCCCCAGTAGCATAATGACGTCACACCAGCCTGACAAGTCACATTATCTGGGTAGAACTGTAGAATAATTGACTTCAGTGAGACTGACGAAGTGAACGGAGTACTTTTCTCTGAGCAAGTTTCTAAAAGATCAAATATGTAAGACCCCTTGAGCATAAACAACTGCAAATAGGCCTACAACAAAAGTAGTCTAATACTTTTGAAAGGCGGTGTATTTTATGTCTTTTATGTCTGAAGGCTGGGTGTGACTGTGAAGTACTTGACCAGAATTTTAATGTTGTTCAAATAAAATATTTTGGCCCACAAAATATCTTTATATATAGGAAAAACTTCACCAGGGCCATTTAGATTTCATATTTATCATCAATGAATTTATTATTGAATTTATTAATGAATATTAAGCCATGCAAATATGAGGTTATTATGACAAATGCAGATAAATGTCATTAATTTATCACTAACATAGATATGCTAATATTGTTTTCTTCTGTAGAGATTTGCTGGTATTTCCATTGAATAGTTGACATAGAGATATAATGCCAACAGTCTGACTACAATGAATGCAGAAACACTTCATGACAAATGATTTACAGACAGGCAAAATAAATTATTTTTGATGTACGATGTATGATACAATCACCCTATAAATGTTTAGCCATACATTTCAAAAGTATGATAATCATATATGCGCGCAAATACAGTTCAACCAGTTTGTTCATGCAGCTGGGTGGTGTCTAGTGGTAAGACGCGCGCCTGCTCCTCTGAAGGACCCGGGTTCCATCCGTAGACCAGGCACCTTTCATGAGCAACATCCCAGCAGCTGGATGTAGTTTGGATGAGACGTTAAATTGGCGGTCCCTTGTATTCGATGTCTATGCTGAGGCAAGTAAAATACCCCCCCCCCCATGGGGTAAATGTGTAATATGGGTGGACTCCTCCTCTCTCTCTCTCTCTCTCTCTCTCTCTCTCTCTCTCTCTCTCTCATCAACTCAACCCTCGATAGCAGCAAGAATTTGCCTTAGAAGGCTGCACTTTGCGTATCTATCTATCATAGTTATTTTCAGTCTTTTACAAGCCAGACTGAGCCAGACTGAGCCAGACTGAGCTATAGGCCACTTACTATCTGCTATTAAACCAAACCATCTGCATCCAGCCATGATGTAACCTATAAATATATGGGGAGGATAGAATTAATTCTTTTCCATAATATACTCATATTTTGTCTTTGTAACAAAGCTTTGTATGTCAGCTAAACGGTTTGGGCTGACCCAACAAATACATTTCAGATATATTTGCTGTGTTTTGGGGTCAGGTTTCTTTCAATGTCATTATTTCCTTTTGTAGAAATGTGCAAAAATGTCCTCATTATCGCCGATTTCCTCTATCCAAATTATGCGATTAAAATTCTTTGAAACACTTATCAAAGATTCACACATGTAAACAGAGACTAAAAATCAAATGATGTCAATACGACTAAAAAGTTTCGAAAAAATTAAAAAAAAAAGAATCCTATTGTGATTGCATAGCCATACCATCAAATTTAATAATATATGACAGTCACACATTATACAAAGGACTTGTTCATCAGAGGTTGCTCCAGCCTACAGGCACCTAATTTGGGGTAACTAATATTATGAAATCGTCATTTCATTTTACAGATGACATCTGGTAAATTTTATATGTTTCGAGAAATTAAAGACAAATGCAAGAAACAGATTTTGGCTATTGGAATATGAGCACAGGGGCTAAGTTTGAAGCATTACAATTTACAAGTTGTTCTATATACCTCATAATCATGTTTCTGTAATAGACCGAATAATTATGATAATGTGGATCAGTTTAATCATACAATAGTATGCCCTACCTACATGTTGGTACTCATTTGAATGCTCTTGACACGAGGAACCACGTATCACACACATAGCCATACCATCAAATTTGATAAGGACCATTAGCATTTTAAAATGTACCAAATTAATTTATTGTCCAGTAGCAGGCTGGAAAAGCTACAGAAAAAAATTTCAATGGCTGATTCCGAATCTCATGCAAATGTAAACATTTGATTGGTTACACCAATGGTTTTGCATTTTGTCCCCCCCCCCCCCCCCCCAAAGTAGCATAATGACGTCTCACCAGCCTGACAAGTCACATTATCTGGATAGAACTGTACAATAATTGACTTCAGTGACACTAACGAAGTGAACTGAGTCATTTTCTCTGAGCAAGTTTCTAAAAGATCAAAAATTTAAGACCCCTTGAGCATAAACAACTGCAAAAAGCCTACAACAAAAATAGTCTAATACTCAAAAGGCAGTGTATTTTATGTCTTTTATGTCATTTGTCATGACTACAATGAATGCAGAAACACTTTCATGACAAATGATTTACAGACAGGCAAAATAAATTGATTTTGATGTACGATGTATAATACAATTACCTAATAAACGTTTAGCCATACATTTCAAAAGTATGATAATCATATAGGCGTGCAAATACAGTTCAACCAGTTTGTTCATGCAGCTGGGTGGTCCAGTGGTAAGGCGCTCGCCTGCTCCTCTGAAGGACCCGGGTTCAATCAAAGGCCCGGGCAACCTTTCATGAGCATCATCCCAGCAGCTGGATGTAGTTCAGATGAGACGTTAAATTGGCGGTCCCTTGTACTCGCTGTCTATGCTGAGACAAGTAAAAGATCCGATTCATGGGGTAAATGTGTAACATGGGTCGACTCCTCCTCTCTCTCTCTCTCTCTCTCTCTCTCTCTCTCTCTCTCTCTCTCTCTCTCTCTCTCTCTCTCTCTCACCTCATCAATCAACTCAACCCTCGATAGCGGCAAGAATTGCCTTAGAAGGCTGCACTTTCAATATATATCTATCTATCACAGTTATTTTCAGTCTTTTACAAGCCAGACTAAGCCAGACTGAGCCAGACTGAGCCAGACTGAGCCAGACTGAGCTATAGGCCACTTACTACCTGCTATTAAACCAAACCATCTGCATCCAGCCATGATGTAACCTATAAATATATGGGGAGGATAGATTTAATTTTTTTCCATAATATAGTGATATTTTGTCTTTGTAACAAAGCTTTGTATGTCAGCTGAACGGTTTAGGCTGATCCAACAAATACATTTCAGATATATTTGCTGTGTTTTGGGGTCAGTTTTCTTTCAATGTCATTATTTCCTTTTGAAATGTGCAAAAATTCCTCATTATCGCCGATTTCCTCTATTCAAATTATGCGATTAAAATTCTTTGAAACACTTATCCATGTAAACAGAGACTAAAAATCATATGATGTCAATAAGACTAAAAATTTCGAAAAAATTTAAAAAAAGAATGCTATTGTGATTGCATTAATTCTAATTTTCGGTAGTCTGAAGCTTAGTCAGCTAATATGACCAACTGCAGGCAGATGTAATGAAGATGATAAGGCTGCTTGGAGTCCACACCATGTTACACATTTGCCCCATGGGTGGGGTCTTTTACTTGCCTCAGCATCGACATTTAGTACAAGGCGATCGACATCAGCTAAGATGTAGCTCATGAAAGAAACTACAATGCAACAAATTGATCATAATATATATTATAGATGTTGAAAAACAAAATCTAATTTTATTCCTTTATTACTTTGGTTGTTTATAGCAAGAATTTACCCTCCAGAATTGATAAATTAATTGCAACATTAATAATGCAAATTGTGATAAAAAGTTCTGTTTAAATTCTTATGGACAGTAAGTTTCATAATTTTCATTGCAAATTTGTCTTAATAATGCGGTAAAATACCAAAGTAGTTGGATCCAAATGATGCGGTCTTAATGGTGAGGTAGTGATATTAATAATGAGGTGGTCTTATTCTGGAAATGGTCATAATAGTGAGGTGGCCTAAAAGTGAAATTCTACTATATTTCCATGAATGAATTTTCATGTATGTACTTTCTTTACAAGCCGGCAGCCTCTATTATTACATAATATTATGTTTTAAAAATCACCTCTAAATTCCATATTTTCCATATTGGCCACCTCTGCTGCAAGTCCAAGGTTAGATTTAGAAATTTTAGACATTTTATTATTTTCTAACACGCTAGTACATTGGTTTACAAGTATAAATAAATGCAAAGTGATATAATAATAAAAATATAATGTGTTGGAAGGGGATACATCCGAGTATTTACAAAATACTTGGTCCGGGCACTCTACATACACTACATACCAACTGGATGTCAATCCGACTCGATTGCATGAGACATTAAATTGGAGGCGCCTTGTACTCAGTCTCTATGCTGAGGCAAGTAAAAGACCCCACCCATGGGGTAAATGTGTAACATGGTGTGTGGACTCCACGCAGCCTTATCATCTCATCATTACATCTGCCTCTGACAGCTGGTTATATCAGACCCAGTAGCATTGAGACAATGAACATTGTACATTAAATGTGACTGCTCTCTATTTCTGACCCGGCTTCTATTCGAGAATACAATAATCTGTGACTATTTCCAGGGGCACTGACCTGTCACTCTATAACAGTAATATATGCCAGGCACGCATGTAATATTACATGAGGTCTGATGTGATATTTAAGGGTGCTCTTATAACTGTATGGGGTATTCAAAAAGGTCTCGGATCGTGTCATACTGAAGCAAATAGCCCCATGCAAGTTTTATTGTAAAGAGAAATTCTATTCTATTGAACAAGCCCATAGTTCATGCCGTATTAGAAAATTCAAACTTCAGTGATTTTTGAAGTGGGATCAACAGGATTTGATTACAGTGGGAACCACTTCAACTGGAAGACCTGACTATTACAGCTGATTGCATTGAAGTGTAGTTAACAGGCCTACAGTCCAAGTGTGGTAGCCATGTCACAGTTTTGGACGCAGGAGTGCCTCCCTAATAGGGTAAACTATCTTAATCAGCTGCTTTAAATGAGTTGCTGGATTGCTAGTCAATTATCATTTCATTGAACAGCAAAGTTATACAATATCAATTTTACAATCAGTCATGATGGATGATAGGATTTTTTAAAAAGTGACCTCAATTTAATTGCAATGTTTTGATTGGGAACCACTCAAGCATGGTCAATTGTGACATCACAAGAAGACTTTGTTAAGTGGCTGGCTACACTTCATTGCAATCCACTGTAAAGACCACCTCACAAGAACACCTCAATGTAAAGATCACCTTACTATGAGGACAAACTCACTAATAAAACCACCTCATTATTAAGAACAAAGACCACCTCACCATAAAGAACACCTCAATATCAGGATCACCTCAATATTGATGCAACATTAAGTGTGTTCCATTTTTAATGTTTTTACTGTTTGTTTATGTTTTATATCATTTGGTATTTTGTTGGACAAAAGCCCTGGTGCATTAGATAAAGTTTTACTTACTTATATTAAGATCACCTCACAATTAAGACCAACCCACTATTAAAACCTCCTCACCATGGAGACCACCTCAGTATTAAGACCAATCCACTATTAAGACCACCTCACAATTAAACTAACCCCACTAATCCACTAATAAGACCTTGTAACAATGCAGACTACCTAAGCATTGAGATCACCTCACTAAACCATAAAGACTACATCAATATCGACCACCTCACCATATAGACCACCTCACCAATAAGACCACACTACCTCACCAATAAGACCACCTCACTACCTCAGTATTAAGACCACTGTAGTATTAAGACTACCTAAGTATGAAGACCACCTCACTGTTGAGACCACCTCATTATTGAGAACACAAACCACATAGCTATCAAGATCACCTCACCTCAAAATTAAAAATCACCAATCTTCTAAACATGTTGCACAAAGGGGGATTCCTAATGGCGAAGTTCCACTGTATTTATCGATGGCATGCTTTGCAAACATACGACCCCAATGCCAAGATTTTTATTTGCCTTTATTAACAATGTACATTGTACATATATTGTGTATGTTAAATAGAATTGAACTGTTCACAAAGGAATGTATTTTAATACTAATTTTAGAGTCACCAAGTACACAGACTATATTATTGTTAGACTATACATGACTAGGAGAAAATGGCATTAATTTGACATGCGAAGCACGTATGATTGTTTTTGGAGTATCCAGGCAATAAAAAAAGAGGGGGGGGGGGCAAAGGTTGTCAAATATAAAAATGTTTTAGATAGTGGGGTACTGTGAGTTTTTAAGTTATTAATAAAAAAAATTACATCGATATAATTAGCTTTAGCTCACTAATTATTATTGCAATGCCAATGTAATTTTAATATTGATTTAACATGCAAACTTATCTAAATTAAATTAATCTAAAAGGGGATTCATCCAGTACATTTTGAAGACCTCGAATGTATATTTCAGTCTTGTTTCAATACCACAGGCATCACAATCGCCCTCTGGTCTGGCACCACTGCCCCCCCCCCCCCCCGACCGCTAACTGTTAATACGTATAAATATATATAACAGTCAGCTGTCTAGCGGGGGGGGGGGGGGTGCGGGAGTTGAGGGTCCTGCCCCAGAGGGCGATTGTGATGCCTGTGTTTGTTCAATACCAAATTTTTTTATTTTAGTATTTAATATCATGTAAAAGTTTCATGTAGCCAAATATGGCCTAATTGTTACAGTGTTTGTTGTGTCCTTATATATTCTAGAGTTCAAACTTCAAAGTATATAATTGAATCGTCACCACAAGTACAGCGTAACCATGTTTTAAGACTACGAGTTGCTATAAAGACCACCTCACAAAAAAGACCACCCATTTTTGGACCATTATACCTCACTTAAAGACTGCCTCCTTATTAGGCCAGTGAAATTAGCACCAAGTTTCCACATCAGTAAGTTGGGTGGGGGCCTAGCTCAGTGGTAGCGCGCTAATCCACCCACCCTGACCACATGCTGACGAGTCAATTAAAGAACTGCATGGGAGTGTGTAATCCACCCAGTAAGCAAATAGTGTTCACCACATGAACTAAGTCAAAGTCCACACTAAGTTTATGTCATCTCATCATAATGTCTGCCTCTGAAGAAGTGATAAAGTTAGCCAAGCAAAAAACACATTGAATTACTGTGTATACATTCTCAATGCTGCTAGGCTGAAGCTTAATTACTCAGCTTACATGACCAGCTGCCAGAGGCAGACTTAATGATGAGAAGATAAGTCCACCCATGTTGCACTTTACCCCATGGATGGGCTCTTTTACTTGCCTCAACATAGACACCAAGTACCTGCAGGGACCTTAAGCAAGGTCGGCGAATGTGGCAGATATTAGTTCACATATAATATCATTTCAATGTTCAAGTAATGCTTATGTTACATATATTCGAGCATTTTGAAGTATATTGTACTGGACTAATACCTGGTCTAATACAATATCATCTATAGATAAATATTAAGAATTTGGATACTTGTATTATGCATGTACCTATACCATATCTTGCATTTATGATATATTCATTTATATCAAATAAAAATATTTATGCCTTTACATTTTTAATATAGCCCCCCCCCCCCTTACCTCTAAAGCAACTTTGTATCTCTCCCCCACCAACTATCTACCACCCCCCCCCCCCCCCCACCTATCTACCCCCCCCCCCCCGGCCCGGTACAACTGGATCCGCGCCACTGGTCATGCCAACAAGCCCAGTGTATCCTACATATGCAGGGAACTTTAGATGGGCCAACATTTTAGCTGCTCAGAATTTAGGAGACAAATCAACTATATAATGCAGTCTGGCGACCAAGCTATATGGAACAGTGCCCATTAAATAGTCTACACATATAAGTTGAAAATAGAGGATTCCACTTGGAGTTTACAGAGAAATATTACACCTTTGTTAATGTGCTATGCTCTAGGATATTTCATACGCACCATCCAAACAAAGGTGTCTGTATATTGTGGGAGTTCTGACATAGACTGCAGACACCACTACATATCTGAATGACTGTGGACTAGACATACAGCAAAAAACAGGTAAGATAACTACATTTATTCCTGTGAGTGAATTTTTATACTTCACTATTTGTATTCCTATTTATATCTAATAGATATCATGTTTACCAATTTACATACATTTAACATTTGGTAAGATACCAAAAATCATTCATTCTAGAGTGTATTATTTAATATTTTGTACAATTTTCAGTGGCAGATATAAATGACAAATGATATTCTTAAAACCTAGGTGGTCTTAAAATTGGGGTATTCAAGGCAGTTTTAATTGTTTCATGTTTTATATCAGTCATATATGACTGGTTTAAGACCACCCCACCATTAAGACCACCTTACTATTAATACTAATCACTATTAAGGCCACCTCACTATTAAGATCATCTCACTATTAAGAACACCTCACTATTAAACTATTATTCAGATCACCTCACTATTAAGACCACCTTGCTATTAAAGAACATCTTACTATTAAGATCAACCTCTCTATTAAGACCACCTCACTAATTGAAGAACACCTCACTATTAAGATCAACTCTCTATTAAGAATGCCTCTATATAAAGAATGCCTCTCTATTAAGATTACCTCACTATTAAGCCACCTCACTATTAAGACCACCTCTATTAAGATCACCTCACCATTAAGACAACCTCACTATTAGATTACCTCACCATGAAGGCCACCTCACTATTAAGACCAAAATAATTTGACGTTCTAAACTTAGCACAGAAAGCTGACAAAGCAACATCCCTCAGCCGATGTGCTGAATGTTTTTATAATATAGAGCTCTACCCACTAATAGAAAACTAGCATAAAAACAAGTGCACTAGCAATGTGTGAATAAGTCAGACACAAAATTGTTGCTCTATTATATCGATTTCAACATTCTTGTGTCCTCCCAAAATCATGTTGCCCTGATTTAGTTTCAATGATGAATATTGTGGTTATGTATGACTCAAAATGATGTCAGATTCAGTTTAAGAAAACTACAATGAAACCTCGTCATTAAGACCACCCTTGGTGCAAACTTTACTGCATGGTCTTAATGGTGAGGTGGTCTTAATAGTGGTAAATTATAATGGCAAGAATACACTATAGGGTCCAAATATTGTTTAAGATGAATAAGATCTTAAATGTGAGGTCTTAAAACTGATTATTCCATATTAATAACTTGTCGATTCAATTAATTATTCATTCATATCAGCATCCTATTAAAGTATAATGTATACATATTCATATACTAGGTACGCATAATAATTAGACAACTGCAAAATCTCATCTAAAAATCACCTAACTAATAAAATTAAGACCATCTCACTTCTAACCAACACTTTCAAGACCACCTCACCATTAAAACCACCTGACTATTAATACCACCTTACTATTAAGACTAGCTCCCCATTAGGACCACCTGACTATCAAGACCACCTCATTATCAAGACCATCTGACTATTTAGACCACCTGACTATTTAGACCACCTGACTATTTAAACCACCTAACTATCAAGACAACCTCATTATTAATACCACCTCACTATTTAGACCACCTAACTATTAAGACCACCTAACTACTAAGACCACTTTACTATTAAGACCACCTCATTAAGACCAATAGAGTTAACACCAATTAAGGGTGGTCTTAAATGGTGGAGTTTCACTGTTGTTCTCTTGGGAAATGTACACACGTTTGTGCAATATATCTGTCACTATACACTTTGTGTATGTTGAGGAAACATATTATCACAACATCATAAGTCACATGATTTATTTACAGAACACTTTTCATGACAACTGTTTACAGGTACATATATATACCAATGTCAAACTGAAACCAGCAAGTCATGATGTCATTATAAGTTTCATATCTTGGGCTTTTTGTAGGTCAGCTTTCTTTGGGAAAATCTTTCACATATAACCATTCATGCAAGGTAAATAACTTGGTCAGAAGTATAATAAAATAAAATAAAATACCAAAAAAATGAAAATTTTTGACAGTTAGAATGACTAAACATTGTATTTGAAGCAACTCCTGGGGATTTATAACTCCAGGGGTTATAAAATGTGCACAGGTGCTCTCAATGCTTTCATGAAAGTGTTGAACTGTTTATAACGCAAACCACCATTGACCAGTTTTAACACTTCAGTGTTCACTACTGTAAACTTATTTCTTTTGAAGGACAGGACTATTCTAATCTTGAAAATATATATTATGAAATCATTTAAAATGTAAATGGATTCCAATCTTTCCATAACAACAGCCACGATTAGTTTGTTATCAAGAAGATAAAAATACAATTTTTTTTTCCTTTGCTTACTTCCTACACTAACAGTGTTTTCACTGTACAACCAATACTTCCATGATACAACATTCTGTAAGTTTACAGTAGTGAACACTGAAGTGTTAAAACTGTACAATGTCAGGTTGCATTCTCAACAGTTCAACATTTTCGTGACAGCATTGAAATCACCTGTGAACATTTTACAACCCCTGGAGTTATAAACAATTAGCAGTCACTTTAAATATGGCACATAGTCATTTTAACTGTCAAAGATAGTCATTTAGCTTTCAATGGTGGTCATTTTTACTCTGACGAAGTTGTTATCCTGCATGGGTGGTTACCCACACAGATTTTCCCAAAGAAAGTTCATGACCTACAAAATTTCCAAGTTGAAAATCGCTTGTAAATATTGCATTGACATGAATCACGATCTTTTTTTATTTCTTCGACCTAACACTTGCACACTGCTAAAAGATAGTTATCATGAAATTTGTTATGCAAACAATCATAGGCAGCCTTGGCCATGTTATGTTTCTTGGCATTAAGTGCAATGATAGATATTAAACCGAAGAGAAGCACATTTGAACTTGCCATTAAAACTAGTTAGTTTGATAGCCACTTAGTCTAAAGTCTACATGAAGTGGTCTTAATAGTGAGGTGGTCTTTATAGCAAGGTCCTAATAGTGAGGTGGTCTTAATAGTGAGGTCTTAATAGTGAGGTGGTCTTAATAGTTAGGTGGTCTTAATAGTGAGATGGTATCAATAGTGAGGTCTTAGTGGTGAGATGGTCTTAACAGTGAGGTGGTCTTGATAGTGAGGTGCTCTTAGTAGTGAGGTGGTCTTAATAGTTAGGTGGTCTTAATAGTCAGGTGGTCTTGATAGTGAGGTGGTCTTAATAGTGAGGTGGTCTTAATAGTTAGGTTGTCTTAATAGTGAGGTGGTCTTAATAGTTAGGTGGTATTAATAGTGAGGTGGTCTTAATAGTAAGGTTGTCTTAATAGTGAGGTGCTCTTAATAGTGAGGTGGTCTTAATAGTTAGGTGGTCTTAATAGTCAGGTGGTCTTGATAGTGAGTTGCTCTTAATAGTGAGGTCATCTGGTAGACCATGATATTGAGCAAAAGTGTGTACAATTACTGATCCCCCAGTATTGCTCGTGCAAAACCTCAAAGTAACGCAAATATTTGCTCAATATTTTCTCATATAAAACAGGCATTGTAGTCTGCTAAGCAGCTTCTAAGTAACCCAGCTGCTATATGTAACTCAAGAGTATGACATCTTAATGTGGCACTAATACATGAAAACCAACATATTTGCCACATACACTAGTGCTTAGTGTCATAAATTTGTTTTTCAAATTGCTCTTATAAGATGTAATAGTATCTTTGTGTGAAGTAGTGTCAACAGAGCAGAACAGTTTTTCACAGAGAGTCCATTCAGAATCATTCAAATGCATTTGACCTTTCCCAGGTCATTTTTTGCCAACTTGGAAGTCCCTGGATGTCAGGCTTCCATGGAAACGAACAAAGGTCACCTTGAAAACTATGAGACAAATATTACAGAATTATATAATTGTAATATACAGTGTTGCCTTACTACTTAGATCATTGCAGGCAAGGTCAATTGTCTTTATGGTAATGTAGCCAATCTAAATTATATTTATAGGTCTTGATAGTAAGGTGGTCTTCATAGTGAGGTGATTTTAGCAGTGAGGTGGTCTTAAATAGGTGGTCTTTTTAAAGCTGTCTTAATAGTGTGGTCTGCATAGTGAGGTGGTCTTGGTAGTGAGGTGGTCTTAATGGTTCGGTGGTCTTGACAATGAGGTGTCGAAAGTGTTATGATATTCCAGAAAGTATCAATATTGAATAAACAAAATCAACATGTGTACGTGATAACCCACTGCAATAAGTCTTCACTGCAGATAGTGGTTCAATAAAAATCAGTTGCAAAAATAAAATATTACAGGAAAAATTGAGAAAGAAAACATCAACGATTTCTAAAGAATTAAAGGAGTCCTTTCATTATTACAGTTATTTGGTAACGTTTTTAAAAAAAAAAAATCTTTTTTTTTTTAACTTTCCAGAAAAGTAGTTATTTTCATTTCAGATACGATTTATAATTTCATGACAAAAATTTCACCAGGGGTGTTATTAAAGGTAGAATTTTGTATCGCCACCTTGTATTTATTATAAGCTTATTTATGTTGCATAACTAAACCTGCCAGGACTCTAGAATCTCCATCACTGCATATAGCCAAGCACCCATCTACTCAGTCCCTCCAGGCCTGGTGGTGGCTTAAACTTCATCCTTGTGTTTTGCAGGCGAGCGCCTTGACCATATGGTCATGGCTTATATCAAAAATATTACAGCCAAAATCATTGACTTGGAAACTAATATCAGTGACTGGGAAGCTAAACTCCAGATGACGTCATGTGAATCCAGGACTCTCATTGGTTGAGGGACTGCCTTGGCCAATACGATGGGAGTTCTCGGTTCCAAGTCTGTGAGATTGGTTTCCAAGTCAGTGAATTTTGCTGTGAACTGGCCATTCAAGTGGAACAAGAAGCTAAACTCCAGATGACATCATGAGAACCCAGAAATCCCATTGGCCAAGGCAGTCCCTCAACCAATGAGTGTCCGGGTTTCACTCATCTGGAAAAGACAGATCATAAATATGAGATATCCCCCCTGTCCATCATATCATACTGGGCTGATAAGCAATGATAAGAGAATGACCTAGTCAATGCCACAACAAATGATTGTGTATTTAGAAAAGGAAAGTGACGACACATAACAAGGACTAAGTCTAATTAGACCGTGGGAATTACTTTGAAAACTGCATAGAGTGTTCTTCTAAAGTGAGTACATTCATAATTAGCAAATGTTCAACAATAATTTCACAAGTATCTGTCACCACTCGCTTTATTTTATTTTCATTTTGCGACATTAGTTGGCTTGAGATAATGTTCACTTCAGCTGACCATAAACGCAGTTATATTAAACCTGATTAAACTGAAAGTACAGAAATTCTTGGTGGGTGGGTGGATTAGGGCTTTACGTCCTGTATTTCTGCATATGATGGGCTAATTAGGACAGGCAGGGACCATGGCAATGAGACGAAGGATGAAACAGCCATCCAACATAACAGAAATTATTGGACTAGCAGACAACCCGAACATACTGCGTTGGTTCTATTTGAACACTGTGTCGGTCAACCTACACAGTTAGTTTCATAAAATATAGCCGACTCTAGACAGCTGTAGCAACCTGGTTGTAGCTGTAACTGGCTAAAGCCAACTGCTTCTGACTACACCTAGCTTATAGTCAGCTTACATCTATCACCACTAAAAAATATAAACCTTGGTAAATGTAAGTTTATCTAATATAACATTAATATGTATGTGCAATAGACATGTGTGCAACTCTCAACCTATGCACCAAATGGTGCTGCATATGTACTTTAAGATCCAGCTTTAAGTAGCCAACTATAGCCAGACAATTCCGTTCAGTGGCAGGTAGCATCATATAGCAGAAGTTGTCTAGATTGGTCTAGGTTCAATTTGATAGGCCGTTTTTAATTAAACTAACTGTAGTTCTGACATTAACCCAATCTGCATGCTAACAGAGATGTGAAAGTGTAAAAAAACTGTCAATGAGTGAAATGAAACTAACCCAAATCTCAGTATTATTCAAGAGTGAAAAAATCTCTGGTAAAATATCAATTTGCCTAATACATCATTTCCTAAGTACACTGATGCTTCAACTATTAGCAATAACTAACTAAATAATTTTTTTGATAATTAAGTTCTACACTCTGAAGAAAGATCTGACAACAAAAACTGCATTCTTGACTGTCTAAGTAGTACCTATCCCATTTAGCTGGTTCTAATGTCTTGTAATGAATATCTTTTCAGAAAACAGCAAAAATGCCAGAAGCATCAGATGCCAGTTTTCGCGATCACCTCCAGCGCCTCATTGAGTGCGCGGTTTGCATGGACACTGCGACTGACCCAAGGAGATTACCATGCGGTCATTCATTTTGTCTCGTTTGCATGGAAGAACTGTTTAAAAACAGCTCTTCCGCCAGTCGCGTCAAATGCCCAAACTGTCGAGAAGACCATTTTATTGGGTACAAAGGCCCTAGAAGCCTCCCCAAAGACTTCATTATCACTCAACTGAGTGATATGGTAGAGAGTGACTCCGTCCATGAGGATAAATCTGGTCGGTGCGACTTCTGTCCAAAGACTTTTAGCAAGACAGACATCTTCCATTACTGTTTCGATTGCGACTGCATCTGTTGTATAGAATGTCGACCGAAGCATCGGTGCCAAAAAGGCCAAACTGCCATCCTTAAGAAGATGGATTTTCAGTATTCAATGATCTGCGAAAGACATCCTCATCCAGTGAGATTCATCTGCCAAACGTGCACCAACAGACTATGCAAGAAATGCGAACGACAAGGCACTTGCGATGGCCATGAAATTTTCGACATCTTTGGAGGGATACAACTCAACGACCAAAGTCCAACTATTGCTAAGTATACACTGAAAAAGTCTGGTAAAAAAAAGTCACCGAAACCTTCCAAGAAAGATAAGCAAACAGAAGAGGACGAACAGGTATTCACTCGAAAAAGGTCTTTGACAAGGTCTTCGATAAGGTCTTCGACAAGGTCTTCGACAAGGTCGTCTATCGGTGAAATATCAGTCAATTCTGCGACATTTTACACAGAAGTCCATGATGTAATTCCTTCACCCACACAAAGCATCAACACATCTACTATCCGTGAAGAACCAGTTGTTGAGATCACGGACACAATCGAGCAAGATGCCAACCCACAACCGTGGTCAACATCAGTTGACATCAAAGTTCGCGCAGTCACCATGTTGCCCAATGGTTACGTGGTGGCCCTCACGGAGTCTTCAGGTTTGTAACTCTTTTTTGACTTGACTTGGCCTTATTTCAATTAGACATGCAAAAGATATGCTAGAGACTGACAGTTGTGGTTTAAACATATCTTGTGGTAAAATTTTTACAGTTCTTAATAATGTTCCTATTTTGAAATGGTGATCCTCAGTGGCAGGTTTGTCTTGCAAATGCCATTTAATTAACATTGATTGATTCCATTTATAGAATATCAAATAACTTTGCTGCTAAAAAACAAGTCTGACAGGCACAATGCACTCCTTGCAGAAAAGTCTAAGTTGCTTTGTACTTGATTTTTTTTTTTTTAGCATTTTACTGCAGTATTTTTTTTTTTTTTTGCATTATCCCTTTATATTCTGTTGTGAGTTAAATACACTATTACTAAGTGTTTAAGCCAGAGGCACAGTGGCATATCAATTCAAAAGCAATTAACCTCACTGAGGTTAGAAAAAGTGTTAAAATGAGCAAGGTGCCTGAAGGTATAATGGCTAAAAAATTGAAGTCATCCATCATCTCCTCCTCTCAACAGAAACAGTTTTTCAGCACTGTCAGATAGTAAATTGATACTTGACTGATGCACAAAGGGCTTTTTTCCTATTAGCTTATTGCAAAGATGACTGTCTTTGATATGTATTCAATTTGTTGCACACTCTTTCAGTTCTTACGTTCACAAACCATGGCACTGAAGTATCGGTGAAAGGATCGAAAGTGAAGTTGGAAGACGCTCAGCACATTGTCTACTGGGAGTACAGAGACTCTTTGGTAGTAACCGAGAGAATGGCAAAAAGAATGTCGCTGCTCAAACTCGACGGCACGAAATGTTATCGTCAAGTGAAAGTTAAGAATAAAAGACCTGGGCTTTTCAGTTGCGGTTCAAGCCAAAGCAGTGATATTAAAGACTTTGGTCCAAATCACATCGCAGTAACGCCAGCCAAAGGTTTTGTTGTCACCACGGCGACCACCACGAAAGACGCGATAAATCCTGGGTATGACGTGTTGATCTACAACGATCGATGTAAAGTACAGCACAGGTAAGTTCACCAGGAAATTTCTACTACTTAGATACAGAAACAAAGTTCAGTATGCACCATGTCATTATTGTATCGTTTTAATATTAATGTATAGCCCTAGTCTTATATGATTGAGATTAACTATATAACATGTGACTACCCAATTGTCATTCCCATCAGGAATGTTCAAAGGACTGAATGGTTAAATTAACAAAAACTCCCTAATAGGGTGGCCCTAGTCATGCAGTTATTGCATGACCTTGTACCAGGAAATACCAATACTATAATAAAACCTAATAACCGTGTGGTTCAGAGCCTTGAACTTCACTCGTGATGAGGTTGGGCTCGTTGGTTCACCAGCCCAACCTCATCACCAGTGAAGTTCAAGGCTCTGAACCACAGTTATTAGGTTTTATTTATATCCCGCAATAACCCCTCTATTTCAATTTTTTTGTGAGAACTATTTTGCAACATTGAGCAGGGATATATTGTTTGTCTATCTGTTCTGCCTCACTCTGAATAGTTGCCATGGTGATGATGTCACCATTTCAAAACATTTCAGCAAGCAGACAGTCAACAAACTGAAGCATTGTTGGCCTCAAAAGTCATTCTGAAGCTTCTCCCTTGCCAAAATTGTATTCAGATTGAAGGAATATAAAATTAAATAGGGTTTCTTGTGCCAGGCAAAACTAATTTTGTTATTGTATGGGTTTTGTGAAGAGTTATCTAGTTGTACTGATGACATTCATGACGTTCACTGAGTCTAGATGCTGCCCTGTGATTGGCCAGGCTGTTTCTGTATAAGGGATAATTTATGTAATGAGGTTCACAACAATGAACCTCATAGTGTGAACCTCATGGTTTTTCTATGAGGTTCACACTCTATTGCTAGATATAATACATGACGTTACCACAGTTTAATTATTGATGTCATCTAGTATTGTGTATTGGTGACGTCATGCATTGTCCTATTACTTCCAGGTCTTAGGTCACACAAGAACTTACCAGAACCATTAGTGACTGATATATCCTTTTTAATTCTTCTCTTTTAGATGGCAATGCGACCTTCCACCGCTGAGCGTCACATGCGACAAGGACTCGTTGCTGTACTTCCCGCAGTGGCACACTGTCTTGGTCTACCAGCTCGATGGCACTAAGTTGTACCAATTTGGTGACAAGAAGACTTTGTTTCAACCTCTGTGCATTGCTCCTCTTTCCGAAGAACATCACCTTTTGGTCGCTCACCGCAAGTCCTACATCGGTGACGATTACTCTGTTTGGCGAGTCTCAAAATGGAGGTCAGAATACGCAAGCGAAACCGAAAGTAAAAGCAAACGTAGAGGTCATCTGGTTGAGTCTCGCGAAGGAACGGATGGTCCGATCGTTGACATAAATGTCACGAAGGACTTGCTTGTTGTAGCTATGGAGAAAAAAATCCAGTGTACCCCAATAGAGGATCTGAGACTGAAATTGTTTTAGATGATCATGAATATGTAATTAGGTCATGTTATCTTTGCTTTGTCCTATCCTGCCATTTTTGATTTAGCACACCATATATATATACATGTTAACGTGTATACACAATTCATTTAATCCTATATATCATAGTATTGATTGACAGTCACTATATGCACATATGTATACATGTTGGTTTAGTTAGGAAAGATTTATACCACAGAGTGACGAGAAGTAAATGTATAGAATGCGATATGGATATGCTGGGAAAATTAAGTGCACATATTACAAAGTTATTGACCTTAATAATTAAGTTAATGATGTCATAATCAACATAGCTGGAGATCTGATGCAAACTTTCCCCATCATTCTATGTGGTTTTTCACATTTATAATTACTAAAAATTAATCATGGCTCAAAAAAATCAAATGAACCAGCAGACTATTGGTCTATGTAAGAAAGATTATTGGTAGTTTTTTCAAGAAAACAGGATCAGTCATTATTTTATTACGAATTATTTTCATCCGAAAATATGTCATTTTGGGAATTCCTGTGACCTTGACGAATTTTTCAAGGACTCTGAAATTGGGCCGCCGAGTACTTCTATCTTCGGGCTATGTATAAAAAAATTTCAGACCAATCAGAGAAAGTAGGGCGCAGAGAATAATAATAAGGACAAGAATAAGTACAAAAACAATAGTCTATGCCAATGGGATTGGCATAGCCTAATTATTTGAATGACTTCTCAGATTGGGTGCTCTGTGGTGATGTAACACAACAGAAAATGAAAGAAATCATCTTGCTTGAGCATGTTAAGTCATAATATATAAAAACTTTGTGGACCCAAGTCTCACTTTATCATTATGTAATATACAATTCATATTTTTATTGGTTCATAGTATTATCAAAATATTATCAAAGCAGCTTATAATGTTAGAAATGCTTATTCATGTATGAAGCAATATTAGTTTAAAAATGCTGTCTCAAATGTATAGATTTCTATTATTAAATTGTACTAATTTCATGTGTGAATTTGAAGCATCAATGACATGAAAATATGCAACTGAATACGCAAATGAAGTGGATATTTCAATCCCATAAAAACAGGCCTTGCAAGATCTTCAATAATAACATCTTCAGTTGAATATACTGTGTGTGTATGTGCAGCAGAAGTGAACATTGTCTGAAGACCGTGTGTCGTCACCTCACAGCCCAGCGACCTAATTATGTCCAGTCTTTGCTAGTTTACATAGTGAAACAAAATGATTGGTTAAACTAAGTAGCTGATAGGCTGAGTATAGACTTAAGAAATCTTCTCTTAAAAATACAAGAGAAATGGATACAAATTTTTTTAGATTAGGCAATTTTTCTGAATTGCCTCCTTGTCAGAACAAGAATTGCATAAACTCAGCACATGAACATCTAATTATTCTGTAGGCCTTTTATGCCATAAGCCAGCCTATAGACTATAAGGGAAATTATTTAACTTATATGAGTGAAATTATTTAAATTATATGAGTAAACGAGCAAAACATGTTTATAATTAGGTCGATGGGCTGTGAGTTGACACACGGTGTGAAACTAATCAATGTCGCAAAATGAAAATGAAGTGACTTGTGTCAATGGTTATACAGAAGTACTTGCTTCAGCTTCATACATATATGTATAGGAAATTAAATTTAATTTTGCCAACATTATAGATTCATTATACCCAACCATATATGATACATGTATCTACATCATAAACGTTTTGTGCATCATTATTTTTGCTGTTTTATTAAAGATATTTTTGCATGTTTGAGGCGCTACACTCATACGCAAGACAATATTTAGTTTTTTATAAGCACATTTTCAAAATGCGAGTGAGCTACAACAATTTATATTACTTTTTATGCATCTTTTAGTGAATATTACACAATATTTATGCATCCTGCAGTGCTCATATTGAAGAGTGAACTTATTTTTGTATGCTAATGTAGGGTTTATGTCAGAATGTTAATTGGCAGTATCCAACAAATATGAGCATTCTCCTGTTCTAGACTGTTACACTGATTACTGCCAAATGCAATGAAGTGACATCATGGTTACCAAAGAACAAGAATAACCCTACATTGTGAATATAGTCTTATTATTGTCTTTAATTGGCTTTAAACAAAAAAAAACATTCGCACATCAGCAACCAAGAATGAAAAAACAATGGTGATGTTCTTCGGCTATTTCAGTTTATTGTAACCGTTTATGGCTAGCGGCATGAAGTGAACATTGTTTGAAGCTAATTAATGCCACAAAATGAAAATAAAGTGAATAATGAAAGATTGTGAATTTACTCGATATATATATATGAAGTTAAAGTGAGCATCCCATGTACAATCCTGTTCTAACAGTCAAGGACCTGCTCCTTTTTGTCGGATATCGTACAATCGAATGATGTAAAATGCTGATGTTAGTGAATGTTGCCTTTGACCATGTAAAAAATATTAAATGCCTCTGCAGTATTCAAAAACCGGTAGATTTTTTATTTGAGAGTTAAGTGATAATTGTAGTGTCTTAAAAGATACCAGGTAGACTTGTCTGAAGGAGTGCCACACTGAAATTTTATCAGGACAGCCGCCATCTTGATTTTAATTATGGCGCCTATTATATCACAATGGTCCAAAGAAATTGCTTATAACACCTTTTAAAATCCCACTAGACACTTGAAATTTGGCACATGGGTACTTTTGAACATGCTATTTTACATCAGAAAGTTTGTCATACTAAATACAGCCAGGATGGCCGCCATCTTTATTTTTTAATGGCCACTGACGATATCGCAGCAATAGAAAGAAAATGCTCATAAAATCAGTCAAATCGTGCTAGATACTTGAAATTTGGCACACATGTCCTTTTGAACGTGCTCTTTTCAAAGGTTGTTACACTAAATTGCAGTTGTGGTGGCCACCATATTGACTTAGAAAGGGCCACCAACAATATTGTAGTGGTGCATTTGTATCTAGTACATGCTTTATTGGCAAGGTGCTTGGTAATATGACAGGAAATGCAAAGTTTTAAGTCACTTAGCCCTAGAATATTACCACCATACTCATGACAAGCCACACACAGGTGTTGATAGTGGTAAAAAGATTATCAAAGTGAAATATATGCATGGGTATTTCAAGTTTACATGTGGACATATAGTTCTCTACCTAACCCAAGAAGGATGTATATTAAATTCTTTCATTTTAACTCACATGAAAGACTTTCTTCAAAGTTGTCTTACAGTATTTTGATGAAATAACAAAATATTACAGTTGAAAAAATGTCTGCTTTAAACTTCTTTAGTGAATAACTTTGTTTGATTACTTAGGGATGCCAGAACATGGATACATATATATACAGTTTACAGTTCAAGATAGGCATTTATTTACATATGCCTCATTCATAAACTTAAATTTCCCGCACAAGATATTATCTTGGCAAACAAATCTGGTATTAATTCATGATGTTTGTTGTGGAATGTGTTTGAGTCAGAAATATTTATAGCTGAAGGAGCTTGGTTGAAATTGTGAAAGCATCAGTGATGGAAAGGCTTCCCAGTCTGACTTTTCCTAATTATTTCTTAGCACCCCTCCTACAGAATTTATCATCCCCAAGTGAGGGCGGGGGCCTAGCTCAGAGGTAGTGCTCTGGGCTTCCAACCGCAGGGTTCCGGGGTTCGATTCCCGGTCGATGGCTGTTTCCTCCTTCATCTCATTGTCATGGTCCCTGCCTGTCCTAATTAGCCCAACTGGTGCAGAAATACAGGACGTCAAGCCCTAATCACCCACCCACCCAAATCATTCCCAACTGAATCACAGATAATGCTGATACTACGCTCTTCGTAACTCTTACTGGCACCAAAAATATAGTTGTACATCTTGAGACATTCTCTGAAGTAGGTAGTCAAAGTATAGTAACTTTCGTATGTTGAAAAAGTTGTAAAAGAGGCATTTACACTTGGTACTGAGGAAGATCACTTCTGTACCTGACACCAAATGACAGAATTGATAAATTACAGGCTCAATTTCTTGTAACAATGCTTTCAAAAGACTAGTAGGCTTTGAGGATAAAGAAAAGCCTAACCTGGTGTGAAAATCTTCATCTTCAAACTGTTGCTGCAAAAACTTTCTTGATTCACAAATGGAACAATTCTCTCTTGCTTGTTGGCATCTGGTGTTTTCTACAACATTTCTTCTCAGTTCTGTCCCCTCTCTTTTCTCTCATTGCAGCTTTCAAACTGTCTTCTCTGTATATGGCCCTTACCATGTCCAGCCATGTCATTTGTAATTGTTCAAATTTTGTCTCATCCATGGAGGGAACACTTCATCAGCATATTCACTGAATGTTGGTTATTTAACTCATACATTGGAAGAGAGTGTATTAATTACTGCAGTACCATCAACAAAATTCCAGTTTTTTTTTTTGGTCAGCACAGTTTTCCATCAACAGACACTGATGGACAATGATGGAGTCCCAGGGTGATTCAAAGAGGAAGTCCTCAAGAACTCTGTACCAGACTTTGCTTGCTATATACACTCTGCCAAAGAAGTTGCAATCACTCTTCAAGTGCAGATATTTGATTCTTCGTTTTAGAGATGGGTTTCACAGGCCCATTTAAAAAGCAGAAGTGGACCATTAATGCTGGATCTCTCGTCAATAAATACTTCCAAGTACTGTGCTGAAGCCGTCACCTCAAAGTCCAGCGACATGATTATGTACATGTTTTGCTTGTGTCTATAGGCTAGCTTGTAGTATCAAAGGTCTAACAACGCAATAACAGAATGATTAGATGTGTTCATATGCTGAGTTTACAGTATTCTTGTAAAGTGCAAATCCTGAAAATCGGGTAGTTCAGAAAAATGGCCTAAACTGAAAAAATATGAATATATTTCTCTTGTATCTTTAAGAGATGATTTCTTACGTGAATACACAGCCTATGGGCTACATGGTTTAACCAATTATTTTGTTTAACTAGGTAAACTAGCAAATAATGTCCATAATTAGGTTGCTGGGCTTTGAGCTTTGAGGTGACAACACACAGTGTAAACCTAATTCTTCAGTTTTCAGAACTATTCTTGGTTTTTTTCCTGTTTGCCACTCTGGATATTTTAGGCTATATTTAGAATCTTTCCTGAGTAAACAATGTGAACAGGATTGACTGGCTGTACCTTGTATCATTAAGGCGGGATGCCAAAAAAAAGACTCACTGTTCCACTGCTAGCTACAACAATTTTATAAAAAATTCAGAAATTTCAAAAAGACTAACAAATATCCAGAGAACCAGTTCAATGTGAAGCTCAATAAACTTAATATTATTGCAATAATATTCTTCACTCAGTTGCTGTGAGCCAATCAGAATTATTCATTGTAATCCTGCATGTGTTTATATTGGACAGCTGCAGTATGTTGGATGGTTGCAATGTACATAGTATAATCTGGAGAATATAAGCAATGGTGGATGGTATGTCATTCAACATAGTTTTGTGGAATTCGGTAAAATTATATTGGCTTCGGGTTCACCTCAGCAAATATCAACCCGTTGGTGCCCAACGGGCTTTTGGCGGGAAACCGCAACAGTGGTAAAACCCTTCTGGAGCCTCAACATCTGGGCACTTCCAGCATCTTGACGCCATTGCAACTACCACAGCCATCCACAACTCCATCTCAAAATTCTACTCTCACAGCCAATTTACTCAGACATTTACCGCCAGTTCTAATTAGCCCCATTTCCTTCAAGGGACTTCCAGAAGCACCAGGACGCACTCGCCTACCACGCACGTAAGCGGAATTTCACTGAAACTTTGCCTTTCTCTCGCCACATGCTCACACTGGGCAAAACGTAAACAAACATGGCGCCGCCAGTCGGCGTGGTCATTGGACACAGAATACCACCGGCCCTTCACTGGCACATAGACTAAATCTATCTAGAATTTTAGGTCAGATTCCCGCTAAAAACCGGACCCAAAACTAGTCATACAGACGATGTATATGTCTGGTATGCGCTAGATTTAACTGGATCCAGACGTCCATAAGTACCTATTCTTTTGGTACTACAGACTGTCTACCTAGTCTAATATTTATGTCTATATTTATATCTCCACCAAAAGGTGGTTTGGGTGGGTGATTAGGGCTTTATGTCCTGTATTTCTGCACCAGTTGGGCTAATTAGGACAGGCAGAGACCATGGCAATGAGACGAAATATAAAACAGCCATCCAACTTAGGCTCGACCGGGAATCGAACCTGGGACCCAGCGGTTGGAAGCCCAGAGCGTTACCTCAACATGTGTACGTGATAACCCACTGCAATAAGTCTCCACTGCAGATAGTGGTTCAATAAAAATCAGTCGCAAAAATAAAATATTACAGAAAAAAATTGAGAAAGAAAACATCAACGATTTCTAAGAATTAAAAGAGTCCTTTCATTATGACAGTCATTTGGTAACGTTTTTAAAACTTGTTTTTCTTTTTTTTTTTAACTTTCCAGAAAAGAAGTTATTTTCATTTCAGATACGATTTATAATTTCATGACAAAAATGTGAATTAAAGGTAGAATTTTGTATCGCCACCTTGTACTTATTATAAGCTTATTTATGTTGCATAACTAAACCTGCCAGGAATCTAGAATCTCCATCACTGCCTATAGCCAAGCACCCATCTGCTCAGTCCCTCCATGCCATGGTGGGGGTATCAAAAATATTACAGCCAAAATCATTGACTTGGAAACTAATATCAGTGACTGGGAAGCTAAACTCCAGATGACGTCATGTGAATCCAGGACTCTCATTGGTTGAGGGACTGCCTTGGCCAATACGATGGGAGTTCTCGGTTCCAAGTCTATGATATTGGTTTCCAAGTCAGTGAATTTTGCTGTGAACTGGCCATTCAAGTGGAACAAGAAGCTAAACTCCAGATGACATCATGAGAACCCAGAAATCCCATTGGCCAAGGCAGTCCCTCAACCAATGAGAGACCTGAATTCACTCATCTGGAGTCTATAGCATCCAAGTCTATGAGATTGGTTTCCAAGTCAATGGATTTGGCTGTAAAGGGTCAAGCCTTAGGTTTGCCCTTCAGGTAACAAGAAAACACAGATCATAAATATGAGATATCCCCCCTGTCCATCATATCATACTGGGCTGATAAGCAATGATAAGAGAATGACCTAGTCAATGCCACAACAAATGATTGTGTATTTAGAAAAGGAAAGGTTGTCAACATATGACGACACATAACAATGACTAATTAGACCGTGGGAATTACTTTGAAAACTGCATAGAGTGTTCTTCTAAAGTGAGTACATTCATAATTAGCAAATGTTCAACAATAATTTCACAAGTATCTGTCACCACTCGCTTTATTTTATTTTCATTTTGCGACATTAGTTGGCTTGAGATAATGTTCACTTCAGCTGACCATAAACGCAGTTATATTAAACCTGATTAAACTGAAAGTACAGAAATTCTTGGTGGGTGGGTGGATTAGGGCTTTACGTCCTGTATTTCTGCATATGATGGGCTAATTAGGACAGGCAGGGACCATGGCAATGAGACAAGGATGAAACAGCCATCCAACATAACAGAAATTATTGGACTAGCAGACAACCCGAACATACTGCGTTGGTTCTATTTGAACACTGTGTCGGTCAACCTACACAGTTAGTTTCATAAAATATAGCCGACTCTAGACAGCTGTAGCAACCTGGTTGTAGCTATAACTGGCTAAAGCCAACTGCTTCTGACTACACCTAGCTTATAGTCAGCTTACATCTATCACCACTAAAAAATATAAACCTTGGTAAATGTAAGTTTATCTAATATAACATTAATATGTATGTGCAATAGACATGTGTGCAACTCTCAACCTATGCACCAAATGGTGCTGCATATGTACTTTAAGATCCAGCTTTAAGTAGCCAACTATAGCCAGACAATTCCGTTCAGTGGCAGGTAGCATCATATAGCAGAAGTTGTCTAGATTGGTCTAGGTTCAATTTGATAGGCCGTTTTTAATTAAACTAACTGTAGTTCTGACATTAACCCAATCTGCATGCTAACAGAGATGTGAAAGTGTAAAAAAACTGTCAATGAGTGAAATGAAACTAACCCAAATCTCAGTATTATTCAAGAGTGAAAAAATCTCTGGTAAAATATCAATTTGCCTAATACATCATTTCCTAAGTACACTGATGCTTCAACTATTAGCAATAACTAACTAAATAATTTTTTTGATAATTAAGTTCTACACTCTGAAGAAAGATCTGACAACAAAAACTGCATTCTTGACTGTCTAAGTAGTACCTATCCCATTTAGCTGGTTCTAATGTCTTGTAATGAATATCTTTTCAGAAAACAGCAAAAATGCCAGAAGCATCAGATGCCAGTTTTCGCGATCACCTCCAGCGCCTCATTGAGTGCGCGGTTTGCATGGACACTGCGACTGACCCAAGGAGATTACCATGCGGTCATTCATTTTGTCTCGTTTGCATGGAAGAACTGTTTAAAAACAGCTCTTCCGCCAGTCGCGTCAAATGCCCAAACTGTCGAGAAGACCATTTTATTGGGTACAAAGGCCCTAGAAGCCTCCCCAAAGACTTCATTATCACTCAACTGAGTGATATGGTAGAGAGTGACTCCGTCCATGAGGATAAATCTGGTCGGTGCGACTTCTGTCCAAAGACTTTTAGCAAGACAGACATCTTCCATTACTGTTTCGATTGCGACTGCATCTGTTGTATAGAATGTCGACCGAAGCATCGGTGCCAAAAAGGCCAAACTGCCATCCTTAAGAAGATGGATTTTCAGTATTCAATGATCTGCGAAAGACATCCTCATCCAGTGAGATTCATCTGCCAAACGTGCACCAACAGACTATGCAAGAAATGCGAACGACAAGGCACTTGCGATGGCCATGAAATTTTCGACATCTTTGGAGGGATACAACTCAACGACCAAAGTCCAACTATTGCTAAGTATACACTGAAAAAGTCTGGTAAAAAAAAGTCACCGAAACCTTCCAAGAAAGATAAGCAAACAGAAGAGGACGAACAGGTATTCACTCGAAAAAGGTCTTTGACAAGGTCTTCGATAAGGTCTTCGACAAGGTCTTCGACAAGATCGTCTATCGGTGAAATATCAGTCAATTCTGCGACATTTTACACAGAAGTCCATGATGTAATTCCTTCACCCACACAAAGCATCAACACATCTACTATCCGTGAAGAACCAGTTGTTGAGATCACGGACACAATCGAGCAAGATGCCAACCCACAACCGTGGTCAACATCAGTTGACGTCAAAGTTCGCGCAGTCACCATGTTGCCCAATGGTTACGTGGTGGCCCTCACGGAGTCTTCAGGTTTGTAACTCTTTTTTGACTTGACTTGGCCTTATTTCAATTAGACATGCAAAAGATATGCTAGAGACTGACAGTTGTGGTTTAAACATATCTTGTGGTAAAATTTTTACAGTTCTTAATAATGTTCCTATTTTGAAATGGTGATCCTCAGTGGCAGGTTTGTCTTGCAAATGCCATTTAATTAACATTGATTGATTCCATTTATAGAATATCAAATAACTTTGCTGCTAAAAAACAAGTCTGACAGGCACAATGCACTCCTTGCAGAAAAGTCTAAGTTGCTTTGTACTTGATTTTTTTTTTTTAGCATTTTACTGCAGTCTTTTTTTTTTTTTTTGCATTATCCCTTTATATTCTGTTGTGAGTTAAATACACTATTACTAAGTGTTTAAGCCAGAGGCACAGTGGCATATCAATTCAAAAGCAATTAACCTCACTGAGGTTAGAAAAAGTGTTAAAATGAGCAAGGTGCCTGAAGGTATAATGGCTAAAAAATTGAAGTCATCCATCATCTCCTCCTCTCAACAGAAACAGTTTTTCAGCACTGTCAGATAGTAAATTGATACTTGACTGATGCACAAAGGGCTTTTTTCCTATTAGCTTATTGCAAAGATGACTGTCTTTGATATGTATTCAATTTGTTGCACACTCTTTCAGTTCTTACGTTCACAAACCATGGCACTGAAGTATCGGTGAAAGGATCGAAAGTGAAGTTGGAAGACGCTCAGCACATTGTCTACTGGGAGTATAGAGACTCTTTGGTAGTAACCGAGAGAATGGCAAAAAGAATGTCGCTGCTCAAACTCGACGGCACGAAATGTTATCGTCAAGTGAAAGTTAAGAATAAAAGACCTGGGCTTTTCAGTTGCGGTTCAAGCCAAAGCAGTGATATTAAAGACTTTGGTCCAAATCACATCGCAGTAACGCCAGCCAAAGGTTTTGTTGTCACCACGGCGACCACCACGAAAGACGCGATAAATCCTGGGTATGACGTGTTGATCTACAACGATCGATGTAAAGTACAGCACAGGTAAGTTCACCAGGAAATTTCTACTACTTAGATACAGAAACAAAGTTCAGTATGCACCATGTCATTATTGTATCGTTTTAATATTAATGTATAGCCCTAGTCTTATATGATTGAGATTAACTATATAACATGTGACTACCCAATTGTCATTCCCATCAGGAATGTTCAAAGGACTGAATGGTTAAATTAACAAAAACTCCCTAATAGGGTGGCCCTAGTCATGCAGTTATTGCATGACCTTGTACCAGGAAATACCAATACTATAATAAAACCTAATAACCGTGTGGTTCAGAGCCTTGAACTTCACTCGTGATGAGGTTGGGCTCGTTGGTTCACCAGCCCAACCTCATCACCAGTGAAGTTCAAGGCTCTGAACCACAGTTATTAGGTTTTATTTATATCCCGCAATAACCCCTCTATTTCAATTTTTTTGTGAGAACTATTTTGCAACATTGAGCAGGGATATATTGTTTGTCTATCTGTTCTGCCTCACTCTGAATAGTTGCCATGGTGATGATGTCACCATTTCAAAACATTTCAGCAAGCAGACAGTCAACAAACTGAAGCATTGTTGGCCTCAAAAGTCATTCTGAAGCTTCTCCCTTGCCAAAATTGTATTCAGATTGAAGGAATATAAAATTAAATAGGGTTTCTTGTGCCAGGCAAAACTAATTTTGTTATTGTATGGGTTTTGTGAAGAGTTATCTAGTTGTACTGATGACATTCATGACGTTCACTGAGTCTAGATGCTGCCCTGTGATTGGCCAGGCTGTTTCTGTATAAGGGATAATTTATGTAATGAGGTTCACAACAATGAACCTCATAGTGTGAACCTCATGGTTTTTCTATGAGGTTCACACTCTATTGCTAGATATAATACATGACGTTACCACAGTTTAATTATTGATGTCATCTAGTATTGTGTATTGGTGACGTCATGCATTGTCCTATTACTTCCAGGTCTTAGGTCACACAAGAACTTACCAGAACCATTAGTGACTGATATATCCTTTTTAATTCTTCTCTTTTAGATGGCAATGCGACCTTCCACCGCTGAGCATCACATGCGACAAGGACTCGTTGCTGTACTTCCCGCAGTGGCACACTGTCTTGGTCTACCAGCTCGATGGCACTAAGTTGTACCAATTTGGTGACAAGAAGACTTTGTTTCAACCTCTGTGCATTGCTCCTCTTTCCGAAGAACATCACCTTTTGGTCGCTCACCGCAAGTCCTACATCGGTGACGATTACTCTGTTTGGCGAGTCTCAAAATGGAGGTCAGAATACGCAAGCGAAACCGAAAGTAAAAGCAAACGTAGAGGTCATCTGGTTGAGTCTCGCGAAGGAACGGATGGTCCGATCGTTGACATAAATGTCACGAAGGACTTGCTTGTTGTAGCTATGGAGAAAAAAATCCAGTGTACCCCAATAGAGGATCTGAGACTGAAATTGTTTTAGATGATCATTAATATGTAATTAGGTCATGTTATCTTTGCTTTGTCCTATCCTGCCATTTTTGATTTAGCACACCATATATATATACATGTTAACGTGTATACACAATTCATTTAATCCTATATATCATAGTATTGATTGACAGTCACTATATGCACATATGTATACATGTTGGTTTAGTTAGGAAAGATTTATACCACAGAGTGACGAGAAGTAAATGTATAGAATGCGATATGGATATGCTGGGAAAATTAAGTGCACATATTACAAATTATTGACCTTAATAATTAAGTTAATGATGTCATAATCAACATAGCTGGAGATCTGGTGCAAACTTTCCCCATCATTCTATGTGGTTTTTCACATTTATAATTACTAAAAATTAATCATGGCTCAAAAAAATCAAATGAACCAGCAGACTATTGGTCTATGTAAGAAAGATTATTGGTAGTTTTTTCAAGAAAACAGGATCAGTCATTATTTTATTACGAATTATTTTCATCCGAAAATATGTCATTTTGGGAATTCCTGTGACCTTGACGAATTTTTCAAGGACTCTGAAATTGGGCCGCCGAGTACTTCTATCTTCGGGCTATGTATAAAAAAATTTCAGACCAATCAGAGAAAGTAGGGCGCAGAGAATAATAATAAGGACAAGAATAAGTACAAAAACAATAGTCTATGCCAATGGGATTGGCATAGCCTAATTATTTGAATGACTTCTCAGATTGGGTGCTCTGTGGTGATGTAACACAACAGAAAATGAAAGAAATCATCTTGCTTGAGCATGTTAAGTCATAATATATAAAAACTTTGTGGACCCAAGTCTCACTTTATCATTTTGTAATATACAATTCATATTTTTATTGGTTCATAGTATTATCAAAATATTATCAAAGCAGCTTATAATGTTAGAAATGCTTATTCATGTATGAAGCAATATTAGTTTAAAAATGCTGTCTCAAATGTATAGATTTCTATTATTAAATTGTACTAATTTCATGTGTGAATTTGAAGCATCAATGACATGAAAATATGCAACTGAATACGCAAATGAAGTGGATATTTCAATCCCATAAAAACAGGCCTTGCAAGATCTTCAATAATAACATCTTCAGTTGAATATACTGTGTGTGTATGTGCAGCAGAAGTGAACATTGTCTGAAGACCGTGTGTCGTCACCTCACAGCCCAGCGACCTAATTATGTCCAGTCTTTGCTAGTTTACATAGTGAAACAAAATGATTGGTTAAACTAAGTAGCTGATAGGCTGAGTATAGACTTAAGAAATCTTCTCTTAAAAATACAAGAGAAATGGATACAAATTTTTTTAGATTAGGCAATTTTTCTGAATTGCCTCCTTGTCAGAACAAGAATTGCATAAACTCAGCACATGAACATCTAATTATTCTGTAGGCCTTTTATGCCATAAGCCAGCCTATAGACTATAAGGGAAATTATTTAACTTATATGAGTGAAATTATTTAAATTATATGAGTAAACGAGCAAAACATGTTTATAATTAGGTCGATGGGCTGTGAGTTGACACACGGTGTGAAACTAATCAATGTCGCAAAATGAAAATGAAGTGACTTGTGTCAATGGTTATACAGAAGTACTTGCTTCAGCTTCATACATATATGTATAGGAAATTAAATTTAATTTTGCCAACATTATAGATTCATTATACCCAACCATATATGATACATGTATCTACATCATAAACGTTTTGTGCATCATTATTTTTGCTGTTTTATTAAAGATATTTTTGCATGTTTGAGGCGCTACACTCATACGCAAGACAATATTTAGTTTTTTATAAGCACATTTTCAAAATGCGAGTGAGCTACAACAATTTATATTACTTTTTATGCATCTTTTAGTGAATATTACACAATATTTATGCATCCTGCAGTGCTCATATTGAAGAGTGAACTTATTTTTGTATGCTAATGTAGGGTTTTTGTCAGAATGTTAATTGGCAGTATCCAACAAATATGAGCATTCTCCTGTTCTAGACTGTTACACTGATTACTGCCAAATGCAATGAAGTGACATCATGGTTACCAAAGAACAAGAATAACCCTACATTGTGAATATAGTCTTATTATTGTCTTTAATTGGCTTTAAACAAAAAAAAACATTCGCACATCAGCAACCAAGAATGAAAAAACAATGGTGATGTTCTTCGGCTATTTCAGTTTATTGTAACCGTTTATGGCTAGCGGCATGAAGTGAACATTGTTTGAAGCTAATTAATGCCACAAAATGAAAATAAAGTGAATAATGAAAGATTGTGAATTTACTCGATATATATATATGAAGTTAAAGTGAGCATCCCATGTACAATCCTGTTCTAACAGTCAAGGACCTGCTCTTTTTTGTCGGATATCGTACAATCGAATGATGTAAAATGCTGATGTTAGTGAATGTTGCCTTTGACCATGTAAAAAATATTAAATGCCTCTGCAGTATTCAAAAACTGTTTGATTTTTTATTTGAGAGTTAAGTGATAATTGTAGTGTCTTAAAAGATACCAAGTAGACTTGTCTGAAGGAGTGCCACACTGAAATTTTATCAGGACAGCCGCCATCTTGATTTTAATTATGGCGCCTATTATATCACAATGGTCCAAAGAAATTGCTTATAACACCTTTTAAAATCCCACTAGACACTTGAAATTTGGCGCATGGGTACTTTTGAACATGCTATTTTACGTCGGAAAGTTTGTCATACTAAATACAGCCAGGATGGCCGCCATCTTTATTTTTTAATGGCCACTGACGATATCGCAGCAATAGAAAGAAAATGCTCATAAAATCAGTCAAATCGTGCTAGATACTTGAAATTTGGCACACATGTCCTTTTGAACGTGCTCTTTTCAAAGGTTGTTACACTAAATTGCAGTTGTGGTGGCCACCATATTGACTTAGAAAGGGCCACCAACAATATTGTAGTGGTGCATTTGTATCTAGTACATGCTTTATTGGCAAGGTGCTTGGTAATATGACAGGAAATGCAAAGTTTTAAGTCACTTAGCCCTAGAATATTACCACCATACTCATTACAAGCCACACACAGATGTTGATAGTGGTAAAAAGATTATCAAAGTGAAATATATGCATGGGTATTTCAAGTTTACATGTGGACATATAGTTCTCTACCTAACCCAAGAAGGATGTATATTAAATTCTTTCATTTTAACTCACATGAAAGACTTTCTTCAAAGTTGTCTTACAGTATTTTGATGAAATAACAATATATTAAAGTTGAAAAAATGTCTGCTTTAAACTTCTTTAGTGAATAACTTTGTTTGATTACTTAGGGAGGCCAGAACATGGATACATATATATACAGTTTACAGTTCAAGATAGGCATTTATTTACATATGCCTCATTCATAAACTTAAATTTCCCGCACAAGATATTATCTTGGCAAACAAATCTGGTATTTGATTCATGATGTTTGTTGTGGAATGTGTTTGAGTCAGAAATAATTATAGCTGAAGGAGCTTGGTTGAAATTGTGAAAGCATCAGTGATGGAAAGGCTTCCCAGTCTGACTTTTCCTAATTATTTCCTTAGCACCCCTCCTACAGAATTTATTATCCCCAAGTGAGGGCGGGGGCCTAGCTCAGAGGTAGTGCTCTGGGCTTCCAACCGCAGGGTTCCGGGGTTCGATTCCCGGTCGATGGCTGTTTCCTCCTTCATCTCATTGTCATGGTCCCTGCCTGTCCTAATTAGCCCAACTGGTGCAGAAATACAGGACGTCAAGCCCTAATCACCCACCCACCCAAATCATTCCCAACTGAATCACAGATAATGCTGATACTACGCTCTTCGTAATTCTTACTGGCACCAAAAATATAGTTGTACATCTTGAGACATTCTCTGAAGTAGGTAGTCAAAGTATAGTAACTTTCGTATGTTGAAAAAGTTGTAAAAGAGGCATTTACACTTGGTACTGAGGAAGATCACTTCTGTACCTGACACCAAATGACAGAATTGATAAATTACAGGCTCAATTTCTTGTAACAATGCTTTCAAAAGACTAGTAGGCTTTGAGGATAAAGAAAAGCCTAACCTGGTGTGAAAATCTTCATCTTCAAACTGTTGCTGCAAAAACTTTCTTGTTTCACAAATGGAACAATTCTCTCTTGCTTGTTGGCATCTGGTGTTTTCTACAACATTTCTTCTCAGTTCTGTCCCCTCTCTTTTCTCTCATTGCAGCTTTCAAACTGTCTTCTCTGTATATGGCCCTTGCAGCCATGTCATTTGTTATTGTTCAAATTTTGTCTCATCCATGGAGGGAACACTTCATCAGCATATTCACTGAATGTTGGTTATTTAACTCATACATTGGAAGAGAGTGTATTAATTACTGCAGTACCATCAACAAAATTCCAGTTTTTTTTTTGGTCAGCACAGTTTTCCATCAACAGACACTGATGGACAATGATGGAGTCCCAGAATGATTCAAAGAGGAAGTCCTCAAGAACTCTGTACCAGACTTTGCTTGCTATATACACTCTGCCAAAGAAGTTGCAATCACTCTTCAAGTGCAGATATTTGATTCTTCGTTTTAGAGATGGGTTTCACAGGCCCATTTAAAAAGCAGAAGTGGACCATTAATGCTGGATCTCTCGTCAATAAATACTTCCAAGTACTGTGCTGAAGCCGTCACCTCAAAGTCCAGCGACATGATTATGTACATGTTTTGCTTGTGTCTATAGGCTGGCTTGTAGTATTAAAGGTCTAACAACGCAATAACAGAATGATTAGATGTGTTCATATGCTGAGTTTACAGTATTCTTGTAAAGTGCAAATCCTGAAAATCGGGTAGTTCAGAAAAATGGCCTAAACTGAAAAAATATGAATATATTTCTCTTGTTTCTGTAAGAGAAGATTTCTTACGTGAATACACAGCCTATGGGCTACATGGTTTAACCAATTATTTTGTTTAACTAGGTAAACTAGCAAATAATGTCCATAATTAGGTTGCTGGGCTTTGAGCTTTGAGGTGACAACACACAGTGTAAACCTAATTCTTCAGTTTTCAGAAATATTCTTGGTTTTTTTCCTGTTTGCCACTCTGGATATTTTAGGCTATATTTAGAATCTTTCCTGAGTTAACAATGTGAACAGGATTGACTGGCTGTATCTTGTATCATTAAGGCGGGATGCCAAAAAAAAGACTCACTGTTCCACTGCTAGCTACAACAATTTTATAAAAAATTCAGAAATTTCAAAAAGACTAACAAATATCCAGAGAACCAGTTCAATGTGAAGCTCAATAAACTTAATATTATTGCAATAATATTCTTCACTCAGTTGCTGTGAGTCAATCAGAATTATTCATTGTAATCCAGCATGTGTTTATATTGGACAGCTGCAGTATGTTGGATGGTTGCAATGTACATAGTATAATCTGGAGAATATAAGCAATGGTGGATGGTATGTCATCCAACATAGTTTTGTGGGATTCTGTAAAATTATATTGGCTTCGGGTTCACCTCAGCAAATATCAACCCGTTGGTGCCCAACGGGCTTTTGGCAGGAAACCGCAACAGTGGTAAAACCCTTCTGGAGCCTCAACATCCGGGCACTTCCAGCATCTTGACGCCATTGCAACTACCACAGCCATCCACAACTCCATCTCAAAATTCTACTCTCACAGCCAACTCAGACATTTACCGCCAGTTCTAATTAGCCCCATTTCCTTCAAGGGACTTCCAGAAGCACCATGACGCACTCGCCTACCACGCACGTAAGCGGAATTTCACTGAAACTTTGCCTTTCTCTCGCCACATGCTCACACTGGGCAAAAAGTAAACAAACATGGCGCCGCCGGTCGGCGTGGTCATTGGACACAGTTTTGTCCACGGCCTCCTCCATCACCTAGCTCCAAACGGGAATACCACTGGCCCTTCACTGGCACATAGACTTAATCTATCTAGAATTTTAGGTCAGATTCCAGCTAAAAACCGGACCCAAAACTAGTCATACAGACGATGTATATGTCTGGTATGCGCTAGATTTAACTGGATCCAGACATCCATAAGTACCTATTCTTTTGGTACTACAGACTGTCTACCTAGTCTAATATTTATGTCTATATTTATATCTCCACCAAAAGGTGGTTTGGGTGGGTGATTCGGGCTTTATGTCCTGTATTTCTGCACCAGTTGGGCTAATTAGGACAGGCAGAGACCATGACAATGAGATGAAATATAAAACAGCCATCCAACTTAGGCTCGACTGGGAATCGAACCTGGGACCCAGCGGTTGGAAGCCCAGAGCGTTACCTCTGAGCTAGGCCCCCCGCCCTTCCCCCCAAGAGGTATACAATTTAAATATACTCTCCATTTATTTATTCAAACCAATAGAATGCAGAGAGTGACTTACCTGAATAATATCATTTATCAAAAATAAATAAATAAATATAAACCTAAGTAAAACAATTATTATTGTATAGATAGGTAGATAGATAGATAGATAGTAACGATGCATCCTCCCATAGCCAAGACAGCACTACACTAGGGGGAGCCATCTGCCACCATGACGGTCATCACTTCCAAAACTACCGCTAAGTCGGCACCAGCAGACACATTAATTGCTCATCGACTCAATTGGCGGTAATTCAATAATTCGATAAACATAGCATATGTACAGACAACTAACCACGGTGACTGGTCTTGGTGTTGGAGAAAGTGGTCTCCAGCAGTAGTGGTCTCATGACATCTCTACTGCAATTATTGGCAGGTTGTAATGCTGGAAAAATTGGCCTCACTTCCATTGTTGATATCAAGAAATGCTCAGCCTTTTCAATGTCTAGAAATTGGCAAATTCGGCCATATAGACGTCCATATAATAACAAATTATCAGTTACACTGACGTCTAGCTATCAGCAAATTCTGTGCCATTCATACGTCTAGATATCAGCTAATTATCTGTCATACGGACGTCAAGATATCAGTGAATTTTATACCATACATACGTCTGTAATAGGAGAAAACGGCATCCTGTAGACGTCTACTGCGTCTAGATAGGGTTCAAAATGTGGCCGGTTTTTATATGCAGATTCACATGCACGGCCTACGAGGAGCACGAGTATGCTCCCGGTCCTACACCCTGCCCCATCGCTTGCTGCAACATACCAGACCCGATTTTGTTATCATAGACCTAGGTACTAACGATCTTGCCTCCGGTGCTGACCCACTGCAGGTAGCCACCAAGCTCATTCATTTGGCTGATATTTTACACCGTCGATACCATGTCACGCAGGTCATGCTCTGCTCTGTGATCAAACGAGATCGCCACCTCCAGGGCATAACAGCGGAGCAGTTTGCAACTGCTGCATACCAGCTCAACAATTATGTCAAAACCTTCGCTCAGACCGACCCCCACATCACTTACCATGTGCATAAAGGATTCTGGTCCGAGCCCACCCAAATATGGTCCCGAGATGGCATCCACCCCAATTCCTCCACTGGCCGCAAGCGCTACATAAAGTCCATCCGCAAAGCTGTCTTTCTGGCACTCCAATCCTTCACAATGTCCTGATCTCCAATTATGCTAGCTCCAGTCTAACACATCTGCCAATACTTTATTTTATTTTTTCCTTATCTGGTATTATGCTCCAGTTTACCTCTGGTATTATGCTCCAATTTTACCTCTGGTATTATGCTCCAGTTTACCTCTGGTATTATGTTCCTGTTTACCTCTGGTATTATGCTCCAGTTTACCTCTGGTATTATGCTCCAGTTTACCTGTCTGGCACACACTGTTTACTGCTCCAGTTTTGTTTACACTGCTTATCTACACTCATTTCCTTATGGATAGTTTGCACCAGCCATCAATGCGATTTCACTCTACTTCATTCGCTGGTATTATGCAACTGTTAACTTACTGGTATTATGCACCACACCTCTTTTACTTTCAGGCACCATGCCACGCACTTAACACCGTGCGGCTTCGCCACCGTCCCGGCCTCGGCGAACAAGGACCCAACCAGCCAGGCTGCGTTCCACAACACCATCACCGGCACGAATCCCACGTAACAGCTCCTGTTCACCAATCCGCCACAGGTCACAGCACAGATCCCCATCCTCGGTGGCAGGTCAAACCAACCGCTCCCGCGATGCCTATTGCCACCCGCAGCTGGCCCCAGGGATGCCAACACCCACCAACCAGCCTGATTCAGCTGCTATTGGTGCAGTGGTCCAATCACTAAACAGCATGCAAGAACTGTTCCTGCAACAACAACAGCTCTTCATGCAAACCATGCATAACATCCAGACCACTATTACAGGACATCCGGCCACACAAAACCCTACCAGACACCCAGCCACTTCTACCTCAAACACCATCCAACCAGACCATGTTGGCGCTTGCCACATGAACACCACTTCAACCCAACCGATCACACCAGATGCCACGAATACCCCAAACGGTGAACTACTTCAAATTCTCTACCAACCAACTTCCCGCCCTT
The DNA here is from genome assembly GCA_932294295.1 of Alitta virens. NCBI lineage: Eukaryota > Metazoa > Annelida > Polychaeta > Phyllodocida > Nereididae > Alitta > Alitta virens. The sequence continues at coordinate 33,550,038 of OW028584.1, forward strand.
TGCGTTCAACCTCCGCATCCCTCGGCCAAAACCTGCCCCATTCAATCAAATCTAAAATTTGGCAGCATAAATACATCGAGTTGGGTGATCTTCTCCACTCTACAAGATCAACGGACTACACCCTGGCCTTGACCACTGAGGATGGACAACCTCATTTCCAACTTGCTTCCAAAAGGAAAAAACAACTCAATGAAGCTGAATGGAGCCAGGCAATGGATACGTTCATTGCCATCTACGTGGAGCGACAACACATTGGTCAAATCCTCACATATACCCAACATGTAAAGGACCTCATGGCAAACGGTGCCAATTGGCACTGGTATGACGCCCAATTCAGGATGGACCGCAAGTTCACACTATGCAGCTGGGACGAAGTTCGACAAGACTTGGAATTGCGGGCATTTCGACAGCCCAAAAGCGACGACAACAAGTCTTTTTCGTCAATCTAACAACAGAACACCAAGCAAGTGCTTCAACGACGAACGTCCCCCTCCGGGTTACTGCTTCGCCTACCATGCCAAGAACCAGCGGTGCAATTCAACAAGATGTACTTTCAAGCACACCTGCCCCTGTTGCCGGGGCCCACACCCAGTCTTCATGCAGTGTAACAAACCACCTGCAAACTACAGAAACAGCCCCCTACTTCCTCACACAGCCGCGACACACATAGACGCAACACCAGCAAGGCTCACGACACCCGTGATAGCCGAACGGCTAAATGAGCAGCTGGTTGGTTACCCACACAGGGATTTCATCATCGACAGCATCACCAAGGGTTTCAAACTTCATTTCAAAGGGCCTCAAATAACACTTAATTCCAAAAATTCACCATCAGCCCTACACAATCCAGAAGTTGTCAGAGAGAAATTACAACACAAACTCAAACTTCATCGTATCGCCGGCCCCTTTCAGCACCCCCCTCTTCCCCACTTTAAAATTTCCCCCCTTGCATTGAGGGAAAAGTCCCCGGCAAATTCCGCCTGCTCCACAATCTGTCTTATCCGTATGACGAAACTACTGTCAATTACAATATACCCAAGCAACACACCACCGTCCAGTATCAAAATATACAAATGCCATCTATCACATACAGAGGCATGCCCCCGCCGCTTTCATGGCAAAAACTGATATCTCTGATGCATTCCGCATCATTCCCGTCCACCCTTCACAATACAACCTGCTTGGATTCCGCTTCGACCACAAATATTACTACGAAAAGATGTTGAGTATGGGAGCAGCTCCCTTATGCCGCATTTTTGAGGCATTCTTCGATGCTCTTTCATGGATCCTCCACACCAAATACAAGATCACCAGCGTGGTTAAGGTCCTTGATGACTTCTTATTTGTCCATCATAACCGACAACAGTGCCTCTCATACCTTAACACATTCATCCAAATGTGCGCTTCCATTGGCGTCCTCATCGCCCTTCACAAAACAGAGGGCCCCACCAACCTCATTACCTTCCTAGGATTCCAGCTGGACTCAATCTCAATGGAGGTGAAGCTCCCACCCGACAAGCTCCATAAATACACCACCAATGTCCGACAAATTGCATGACAGAACACCACCACCTTTCGGGATCTCAAATCTGTTATCGGGCAGCTTACTTTCGCAACTTCAGTCATACCATCTGGCCGAGCATTTCTCCGCAGGCTCCACAACCTAACTATAGGCAAACTCAATCCAAATCAACACATCCAGATCAACAGTGCTGCCAAACTTGACCTCCAAATGTGGGCCGATTTCTTGAACAACCACAACGGATGCACCATCATACGCCCTCTCTGTCGTCAATTCTACCTAAATTATGCTGTGTGCGGACGCTTCAAAAATCAGCTTTGGTGCAACATACAGCAAAGCCTGGATACAAGGTTTCTGGCCAGAATCTTGGAAACAACTCCACATCACCGTACTGGAGCTCTACCCTATCTACATCACTATTGCCATGTTCGCACACAAGCTCCGCAACTCAAAGATTACCTTTTACTCAGACAACATGGCCGTAGTCCACATCCTCAACAAGCAGTCCTCAAAATGTCACTTCATGATGCAAATTCTCCACCCCCTCGTCCTCATCCTCCTTCACAATAACATCCACTTAAAATCTAACCACATACCCGGTATTCAAAATGTTTTATGTGATGTTATTTCCCGTTCTCAGGCTCACACATCTCTACTACGTCAATTTAGGGCCGATCTTCAGCCAACACCCATCCCACATCGACTCAGGCCAACCAACTTCAAACTCAATTGGACACAGCTCTAAAAGCATCCCTGCAATCGTCCACGGCCAACTCATACAACCATCACTGGCAAACGTTCCTCCAATTCGTCGCTCTGCAGCTACAGGAGCAACCCATTATCCCAGTACCTATAAACCATGTTTGCCTCTTTCTTATTCATCTACAGAACAAATCCCTTTCTCACACAACCATCCGCTCATATCTGTCAGCCATATCCTTCGTCCACAAAATTAATAATTCACCTGATCCCACAGCCGCATTTATCGTAACCAAAACTCTGCAGGGCATTCCGAACCAGCAGACCCCCACCAACAACCAACTACTGCCAATTACTAGAGATATCCTGCGATCCCTGTTGCAAGCGCTCCCGTATGCAATACCCAGCAATTACAAGCACGCCCTCTGGCATGCTCTATTTTTACTCACCTACCTTGGCTGCTTGTGCTCGGGAGAGGTGACACAGGCTGCTAATCCATCCAACGTAATCCAACTATCACAGATTACTCTCGTCAGCGCCGCCATACAAATTAAATTTCATCGCTATAAACACAGCCAGGGCGCTACACCCACTCTTATCATCCCCGCTGAACCACATGGCACCCCGTGCCCAGTCAATGCAATACGAAACTACATCGCTATACGGGGTAACAGCCCAGGCCCCTTATTCCTCAACCGAAACAGAGTACCGGTTACCAGAACCCAATTCGCGGCAATCCTCAAAGCTACTGCCACCATGTCATCGCTCCAGGCACACCGCTATAACACCCATTCCTTCCGGGTGGGCAGAGCCACACAGTTGGCCATCGACGGCCAACCTGACCAAATCATTCAAGCCGCTGGCCGATGGAAAAGCACGGCATACCAGCGCTACATCCGGCCAAACAACTTCACTCTCCCCCAGTGAACCTGCAACAGCTTGGCGCTTGCCAGCTGTACTTCACACTGCAACAGTTTGGCGCTTGCCAACTGTACTTCACACTGCAACAGTTTGGCGCTTGCCAACTGTACTTCACACTGCAACAGTTTGGTGCTTGCCAACTGAACTTCATCGTGTATAACAGTTTGGTGCTTGCCAACTGAACTTCACCCTGCACCAGCTTGGTATTTGCCAACTGGACTTTTAACCAGCAGCAGTTTGGCGTTTGCCAGCTGCGTCAGGCCACTCCCATGGACCAAGGAGAGAGAACGCGACACTGACATTTTGGGATGAACGACCCGCACAGCATCTCGTTCTGGGATATTAGCATCCCAAAAATGTGCGACTTCCACGTGTATGAACTTTATTCACTGGCAAAACCCATGTTTGTTAAACCTAAACACTTTTACTAAGTGCCTTTTGTTCGTAGCTTTTGTACTTATACTCCTCACTTTGTACTTATATAGCTAGTCATGTTATTCAAGTATCTTAGTACCTAGTCACGTCATTTAACTTGCTTATCCAACTATTGTGTACTACAGTTCTTAATTAGTTTCTACTTATATATACATTCTTATGTTATTCAAGATTTCTTGTCATGTCACTAACTCACTATACCATTTATTCTGTACTACATTTTTACTTTATCTTAAAAATTAAACCTTAAACCCAACTACGGTCTATGTTGGGTTTCCAAGCCAAAATAATTTTTTCCTCATCCCACAAAACTCAATGTTGGGACTCCTTACCAACCACTATTGTTATGATAAAGTTACTTCCACATAAAGGTCTATAGCTCAGCACCTACAGCAGCTTTTGTCAATTAGTACATTTTGTGATTTGCAATATTCCATTGCTTTACTATACCATTTTTGGCAGTTATATGACTATGGCAACCTAAGTTAACATTTTCTTGAAATACCCTTGACAACAGCATTCTTAGCGTGGCCATTTTGAATTCAAGATGGCGGCCACTCTGGCTACATTTTGTCATGACACCCCTTCTACTCTTCTACACCGACAGAGCATGTTGAAAGACAAATTAAAATGTACTAAGGGGGGGGGGGGAATTGCAACCCCCCAAACCCCGCCCCACTAAATCCACCAATGGGGTATGTTTTAGTTTTATACTACATAATTAGCATCAGCAAAGGGGATAGATTTGGATAGGATAGTACTGCAGTTATGCCTGTCTAACTATCCCTATATCAACATGTATATCTAGCACTGCAGTTATGCAGAAATAAAAATGTATGGCAATTTTTGAAACTGGTATGTTGTCTCAGATATCATTAACATTTTACACAAATCACTACCAGTATTTTCAATTTATTTTGGGGGATACCTCATTGAATATATTTCCACATTCAATGCATATTTTAATCCGAGGCAGCTCCTGTGACAAAGATAGATTTATAAAGAAAATCATGGTGAAATTGATCTTCAGAGTACATGTGTCATGTCCTTAATACTATATATATATGTGGCGCCCTCTGCCATCAATAATTTGTGTACCTGTGATGACACCTGGCGTATCAATTTCTGCTGAAAGACGGCGCTTGTCCGTTTTCTTCCGTAAGGCGGCGCTACGATCCGGTAAGACGCACCGGCCTTTCTCATAACTGATTTGCTGCTCCCCCAGAATCGGGGAGGGAAATGCTTCCGCGCGTCGTCTGCATACAAAGTAGTGCGATTACTACGCCTTATTCTTTTCTTCCAAGAAGCCACTCACTGTAAAATTAATTCAGACGATTTCTTTTGACTTTAACTCTACCAACGTCGTGAAATTGAACAACTTTACCGTGGAATTCCACCTACTGCAGAAGGTACTATTTTCGTGAAAAGCACTGAACAAGCGTTCTAACGAAATAAATGGGACTGAACAAGCGTTGTAACGGCGTTGCGACGCTTATTCAACAATCAATTTTTTACGTTATCCCTTGATGCTTCGCGTGAGTTATCAGAAAGACCTGTGCTATGCACCGGACAAGCGCCGTCTTTCGGAAGAAAACGTTGGCGTATAGGTAATAAAGGACTTCCTCCCAAACCACATGTTGTAGTTATGACAACATGCACATAAACTTTCAAATGATACTACTTCACATAGATGAAATTCACATGCTGTAGACTGAGGAGCATTTTCCTTAATTGCTAATATATATAGCTCATGAAGAGTGCCTAGACGAAGATTAGATTCGTACCCAGGACCTTCAAGCAGCAGAGTTGTTTAACGCAATTAACTGGTCGATGCTTTGACCATTAATCCACGCAGCTGAAAATACAATATCAGCTGAATAAGTAAAATTTTACAAATCTTTTTAAACTTGAAACGTCAGACCTTATTTGCATTCAATATGCTCAATACACGCAGAGCTCCTAAACCAAAAAAAACATATCAAACAATAAACACAAGTCATTTAAACTTGAAAACTCAAGATTTTGTATTTGATATGCTCATCATACACAGAGCTCCAGGACACAAATGACAAATACACATCTCCAACATTTAACAAAAGTCATTTAATAAGACAGCGGCAAACAAGTTGAACCATAAAGACGGTGGGAAGAAAATTAACACTTTACCAAAATCAAGAGTTTCTGAAATATATACAGATGATACTTAATAATATACAGAATAATACATTAAAACATCATTATATCCAGTAATTACAACGTCAAAAATGCTGTTCGGAATGTTTAGTGCGTTATAATCAGGCGTAAATTGCGGCAAGATATTCAAATCTTGAATTACGTTCGGATATCACAGTCTCAAATACATATTTTATTTGCACATAATGGTGTCAGAAAAAGAAATATAGCCCTGTAGGAAGTGGGGAAAATGAATAGTTGGTGGAATTTGTAATAAATTTGACAAAAGGGTGTATTCTAAGAAAATCCAATTACTGAACCTAATTCGCTAATATCAAGTTTGGTAAAAAACACGTAAACTGTAAGATCCAATAGAAACAATTCTGTTTTTGACACAGCTGCTAGAATTTTGGTAAATGATTAGGAAGATGTGAACTAATAAATCATTTGAATTCTGCATTTTAAATTTTCTAGAGATTCATTAAATTTTCATGAGAATTGGTAATACAATATGTATTTATGTTTTGCACTATGAAGTTTGTACTACAACCAATAATTGGTTCAACCACATCTAAAATGACTTAAATTGCAAACAAAAATGTTTCGACATAACAAACATCAAAAGTTAATATCCCATCGAAAATCTGCATTAAGAAAATTACAACATACAAAATAATTAACAAAATAACCAGATCCATAAGTAAAACTTCAAATCTAGCGCCAGCAAAATTGTAACCACAAGCACAATTGTGGCAACAATAAAGACAGCCTGGGATGGAATTAGACCATTCTGAATGAAGTTACTAACATCGGAATATTTTGAATCCATTCCTGGACAGTTATTGTTGCCTGAAACATCGATGTCGACTTAGCAACTTAGCTGACGAGCATCGTACATACATACATATTGTACTACATAGGTGGGCAAGAAACTTTCGATTCATAAATAAACCCCAAACCACTGTAAGAAAAATAAGACACAATGTAAAAAGCCCCATCAAAAGTACTAAATTTAACAAGAATACAAATAAATATTCGCAATTTTTCCAATTGTTACAAGTAATCAAGTCTGGAACTGTGGGTGTAATTGACTTATAACCAGTGCCAATCATTTTCAGTTTGAATGAACGCTATTTATTCGATTTCAGACCCCAATGGAAAATTATGTAACTCTCTGAAAATTAATCTCTCAATACAGAAGGACACTTATCAAAGCGGATTTGCCTCCAGATTTAGTACATTCAAAATATTTTACAAACCAGTGCTCCCTTGTCTCATAATTTTTAATACCATTACAGGCCCGTTCGTGCACAAAAACGTGCTATTAGGTTATGATATAAATAGAGCTTTCCATGCTATAAAAAACTCACTAAGTAAACAAACCAAGTGATGATGTCACCATACTCAACAATGGATGATGATGATGATGCCAAATCCATTGTGTTCCCAATGTTTTGGTCTTGATTTTCTCTCAATACATGATTTATTGTAATTAATGCCTGATAGAATCATTAGCTTACATTAGCTTTAGTGTGCCTTGATTGAATAAGGTGATTTTCAACTATTTGATGAATTTTCAGAAAATTGTAATTTTGACAGACAATGCAGTTTTAAGCTAAATTTCTCGGCTCTGAAACAAGAAGGGGACTGAAACAGTCGACCTCTAATTAAGCTTATTAATTTAGCTTATGAAGCTAAATTGCCAAATGTGTCAAAATTATCTTAAAAATCAATCATAATAGAAATATATATTACATTAATGAGTACTTAGCAAGAACACCTATTGCTTCTTGGGCCCTTCAAAATATAAACACCATGATCATAAAATATGAACAAAAAGTATTTTATCAAACAATTGCAATAAATATCTTGCGGAACAAGTTTTCAATTTATTGCGGTGGAATTATAGTCTTTTGTTTTTTGTCTTTTTTCCAAGTAAATTCGTAATTTTCTTGTAATTTTTTCTGCCTTTCAGATTCATTTTCTTCCGCAGCGCTACCACCCTGAAAAGGAAAATTAAAACAAGTTAATTATATGCCACCTGGTTGGAAACTCAGTTTATCTAATTACAATGGGCCTGTATGAGAGAGACAATATCTATATGTAATTTCTCATATCATTTGTAAATATTTGTCATCTTGTTGTTACTGTTATTCTATTTGTCGGTTAAAAGCTACTTTAGCTTATGCTCTTTGTTTATTGTCACCACCGACTGTAAATAAAGTTTCATCTTATAAGTTAAAAAAACAAACTTCTACGTTAGGACGGCAATAAAAATTGACTAAAATCCACAAGAACACAAACACATAGACCTACCAAAATAGTTACGATCATTCTATTGAACGCGGAACTGTCTTCCTCGGATAAGATGTGGACAGAATCGTCGTGCTTATTATAATATCCAGCTGTAATGATGCGGACTTCTACTTTACCCCCTGAAAGTCAAGCAAAAAATATAATTTGTATCTCGCTGAGCATGGTAGACAAAGTTCTCAAAATGTGATGTCGTTTCATGATCTCCATGTTTCTTCTGAAAGGTTTGTAAGTTTCCTCTCTCTAATACTGTAGCGGATGCCACTTTAACCTTACAATTAAGTGCTATCAGTGACTTCAATGCCACATAAGCTTATGGGTACTTATGACTTTCAATTGTTTGATGACGTTAATTAAATAGGACATCTCGAAAACAAAATTGCCACCATGCAAACGTCTACGTATAGTTGCATACATAATGGCGATCATTCCGGTTAATCACACAACAGCCATACAAGACAGGAAAACGCACATTTACAATTGATTTCAGTGATCAAACTTTGTCATATTTTAATCATTTGACCAAGAAAAGTATTACTGTGGTCACTAAATTTGCACATTATAAATCAACCCACCTGCCGCATCTAACCCCGCTTTCTGTAATTCCTGCTGGACAGAGTTTTCTAACTTTTGTTTTTGGTCTTCCGGAAGCTTTAATTGTGCTCCGGAACTCGTTAATCCATCTGTTTCTTTTTTACCATCTGGCATTTGTTTAATTCTCGTTATTCTGACTTTGACTCGGCCATCGGAAGGCATTCCGGTTTCTTTTTGTAAAAGTTCTTTTTTCTCTTCTTTTCCGTCTTCCATTTCTACATTATTTTCCTCATCTGTTAATGTTTCCTCTTCCGGAATGTGTTGAGAATCATCAGCTTCAACTTCTTCGGAATTTTCAGCTGTAGAAAGAAAAGTGATAGGTAACATCGTCACTTGAACTTACTTTTAATAAATATCAATACACTACCCACAAATCGTATTCATACTCGGTTGACAAAACAAAAACATCAGCATATAAAGCTATTTTGACCGAGATATTAACAAAGAAAAAAAAATAATAATAATAATATAAAAAATAAAATCATAGTTTAACAGACTTTGATTGTCATGATGACATTGTGTTGTTAAAAAGCTTCAGCTATTTTTGAAACTATTTATATTTGTTCATATATAGCACAAACTTCAACATTTTTAGAGACAGTGTGTCTATAGCACTCAATACATTAGCACTCAATATATTGGGCGTTACGAGACAACAATGCATTTTCTCGTACAATTGTTCATCTGCTGTGATGCACGCCTTCAGGCGAGAAAGGGCTTCGGAAAAAAATGAACCAACAGATACAGAAATGACAATGTTCATCTTATCATGCAACTTCTTAATTCCCCAAATAATCTCACATCAACATCACTAACCTGCTTCCTTCCTTAATTGCTTCGCTTGTTTTACTTTGTTGGCGATTCTCTCTTCAATTGTTTGAATATCTGGAATTACATTAAAAACTTCCGCATCAATTTTTAAAAAGAATTACAACATACTCATGATGATACTGGCTTGATTATTCAACCTTGTTTATACCCTAGGACCAAATATGGGAAGGACCCAGAGAGGATTTTATTGCACCATGGGTTTTTCTTTTTCTTTTGTTTTGTATGGATGGTTTACATTATTCGTGTTGTTTGCCCATGGTTTTTAACACATTGATGCATTTAATCAATCTTCAGATTTGCACATTAACATAACCCGCAGCGACGCATGCTGCAAAGGATTCAGAGGTCTTCAAGAAAACAAACGAGAGGCCAACAACTCCCTAGTTACGGCCTAACAACTTCTACAAGTTCTACAAGGATCTGGGAGACCCAATCTGCAAGCGAGAAGATGTGGCCACTTTGCGACATCTCCTTGACAACCCATCTTTTGGGCTTGGCAAGAACTCTGCTGAGTACAGGATAAAGGCCAGAGAGTCTGCAACTGGACATGGATATGACCTAGAGAGGTGTGACACTGGAACCAAAGATCTTACCCAGAATTCTGTGAAAGATCTTTGCTGGAACGTGGAACGACCTTGAGAAGGTCTGCCTGGGAGACCGGTACACTTAAAGGGGAACTAACCCCTTTTGCACTTTACCTCTCAGATTTTAGCTTGGGTCCATAGAAACAATTCCATGCTATTCATAACTTGTATATGTGCCCTGGTAATGATATATCCTGCATTTATTAGCTCCGTGTTTTGAACTACGGAGGCCGCCATTTTTTAAATTCCTGGTGTTTTGCACTGACCGGAAATACGTCACTGTTGTACCAAGTCTTAGCATGGAGTCACTAGAGTGGTCTTAGCCAATGAGAGCCAAGTATTCTGGAGGCTTGGCATTGCAATTCAACTGGTGAGAACAACTGTCAACAAAAGTTTTAGATACAGGTGTTAATTGCACTTTCAGAGCTTTTGTAAAGGGCATGTCAAAGTTAGGCAATACCCTGAAATAAGCCCCTCAGGGGAGGAGTTTTAGGTTACAAATATGTATGACATAAATTTTGAAAATCATACTTTTGTATTCTCTGTGTTTATTATCAATAAACAAAGTTTTATAAATTTGTGTAAAAATAAAACAATATATGAACAAGGAATTAATTTCAGTAGTAATATATTGTCTGTTTATTATCAAAAAACGTTATTGCTATTTAATTTAGTTTTTTGATAATAAACAGATAATATATTACTACTGAAATTAATTTCTAGGTCAATATTGTTTTATTTTTACAAATTTATAAAACTTTGTTTATTCATGATATAAACAGAGAATATAAAAAATAATTTACAAATTGTTCAGTATATATATTACTCCTGAAATAGACCCCAGGGGCCTATATCAGGAGTAATATATATGGGTTGATGTTATTGCTATTTAATTTAGTTTTTTTGATAATAAACAGACAATATATTACTACTGAAATTTAATTATTCCTAGTTCAATATTGTTTTATTTTTACAAATTTATTATAGTTTGTTTATTCATAATAAACACAGAGACTATCCAAAAAAAATTAAAGAATTTTTCAGTATATATATTACTCCTGAAATAGGCCCCTGGGGCCTATATCAGGAGTAATATATAAGGGTTCATGTAATTGCTATTAAATTTATTTTTTTGGTAATAAACAGACAATATATTACTACTGAAATTAATTTCTAGGTCAATATTGTTTTATTTTTACAAATTTATAAAACTTTGTTAATAAACACAGAAAATATAAAAGTATGATTTACAAATTGTTCAGTATATATATTACTCCTGAAATAGGCCCCTCAATCAATGAATACCTTCACTATTACTCCTGGAAGGCCCCTGAGGGGCTTATTTCAGGATATTGCCTCTAAGAATAGGTATATAGGTATATATGCATGGGCAAATAAGCAATAACCCTGCTACGTACATGTTATGTAAGACGTTTTCCCCAAGCATAGGAGTTTAAATAGCAAAAGGTATTTATTGTAAAATTTAATAACTTTAAGATTACATTAACATATATTTTGTATCACTATATTTCTGACCATATTTTTGCAAGAGAACAGAATTGGAATACTGCTTTGCTTTGTAAATAAAATGTTACATAATCTTTAGGGGCAATGTGCAGTATTATGTATAGTATACATATATTTCATAGTATTTATATTTGGTATATATGTAGTGTTAGTGTGATTGTCTTAAAGGCAGTACCTCCTACTTTACTAAGATTAATATATATTAATTACCAAATTGTGCTTATTTCAATTATACCAGTTTAAAATAAAATATAATATCAAAAACTTATTTTCAACAAAACTTTGTCAATACACTATTTTTTTAAAGCTTCACTAATAAACAGTGGACGAATGATAGATAGATTTATTCAGTAGTTGTATTACAAAGCAGGATACTTGATAGTTGTTCTGATATTGTGTGATAATTGCATTGTCTCAAATAGTTCAATGGCAATTACTTGACACTCAGTAAGAACTTTATGTTGTTGTGATATCTGTTCTTGTCATTATAATTGCAATGAACAATGTAACAGATTGTAATCCACAGGATTGTAATTAATTTGTATGGCTGAATACATATGGCCTAGCTGTGTACATAAGTGACGTCACTATTTTACGTGCCGTGTGCAATAATGGCGGCCCCCAGCATGTTGATGCTTGGTGCAAATTTCACTTTTAATTGGCTTGAAATCATATCAAACCCGAGTTTAAGTCATTTTCTTTCACTGCAATATATTATTTGACAACTAATTGAACTTTTGAAATTAACATACAAACTTCCATTAGGTATGAAAGTCCAGCTGTAGCGAGCTCACTCTCTAGCAACAAATTTTTTGCATATCTTTCACACCAAACCCCAATATAACTAAAACCTAGTTATTATACATATAATGAAGACTTTTTGGCAGTTCCAAATATTTTGTAAGGACTGAGTCAGACTGCAGATGCCTTCCAGTGTTGCATTGAACATTATCATGTCATGCTGTGTATGTCTTCTATTATATAAATTTTCGTGTTTTTGTTGGTTTTCTACTTAATTTTTCTAACTTTTGAATTAATTGAATTTTCTTTTCTTAATATTATCTTAATTTTCATGATTATTATTCTATTTACTTTCACTTTACTATGCCTGTAAATCAAAAACACCCTCTGGTGTCCCGTATATAATGTATGAATTTGTCTTAATCGGTACTGTACACAAAGTTGTTGGCAATAAATTCGAAATTCCCTTAAAATTCCATCAACTTATAATATTTACTGAGTGAAGACTTATGACAAATTCACAGTTGCATTATATTGTCTCAAGGCTACAGGTCTAAAGCTTTGTCGCTAGTCAGCATGCAGCTACCAGAGGCTGATGTAATGATGAGATGATAAGGCTGCTTGGAATCCCCACCATGTTACAAATTTACCCCCTGGGTGGGGACTTTTATTTGCCTCAGCATAGACGCCGAGCACAAGGCACCACCAACTTAATTAGCGTCTCACCCCATAATCAACTCTATTTTGGTCTCTGCCATCGACTTCTAAAACACTTACCTTCTTCAGTTTTCTCGAGACGGTCCAAAAGATTCGACAAAGTGTTCGCGAGTTGTTTGAATGCTTCCGGTTTGTTTACTTCGCCTTCCATCCCTTCTGCTTGGAGTTCTTGAGTCGCCTGAGAAATAAATAAATTAAAAATAATGACTTTACATTTTGAACACATATTTCCATTAAAGACCTGATTTAGATAAACTTCACCCTTCTGTATTAGACCAGCTTTGTCATCAAACATTTTCAGGTAATTACCTCATCGACAATGTTACTAAACTGGGCCTGCATTGCACTGTTCAACGTATCTCTGTACCTGGCCAGTCGCTGCAGCCGTCTCTTTCTTCTAATGGCTTCTAAGCCTGTAATTCAAAGATAAATTCAGTAATTAAACACTGATGATACAGAATATGCACTCTCACATATTCAATATGATTTATTTTACTTTCTACAGTGTGTTCGTACAAATTTTTACAAAAATAATCAATCCAATAATTCAAAAATTTTAACACTAATACAAAATAACTCGACAGGTAGACACACTGCAGAGGTTAGCAAATAAAGGTCAATGATTGACAGTTGCACCAACCTGTACAAATAAAAACCAAAAACAAATAGCCTAATAAGTCTACAAAGAACATGAAAGGGAAATAAGATTACAATTTAACTAGATTTAATTTTCAAAGGGAATTAATTACGTAGTATTGTCTTTTTTCACGTAGTGTATGGAGAGAATACTAGGGAAGTTGGTTAAGTGAGTTAATTACATCAAGAGAAGAGAATTGCCGACAATTAAATTACTATAGTGGCCGATTATGACATCATTTGGCATATAGTAAAGATCTCCATAGCAACGACCTCGCCTACTAGCCACCAGGCTAGCGGGAAATTCCCTTTAGCTCAGTTGGTTTCTAACTTGCCACATATATTATACACAAATGCCACATATGTATATTATACACAGAATGATGTTACACATTCTGCTGAGCATCATAGTTTACAGAATTGACCAATCAGTGCCTGTAAAACCCTCGACATCACAGGTGAAGAACAAAATTATAAAAGACAATTCTACGAAATTATTACAACAACAATAACCACCCAACCTTTTTCAAATTCTTCCACGGCCTCGTCATCCTCCGTTTCTATGGTAACGTCATCTTGATCAGTGGGTTTACCCGTCTCCGGTGATGCCTGATCCGTTTCAGCAAAATCCTCATTTGATTCCGTATTATCAGGAGTATTATTGTTCTCCTCTCCATCACCTGTAAGTTTCAAATTTGTGAATTAACAATGTACTAAATTAATCTATAGAATATAGACCAGTTATTAATGTCAAGAACACTTGTGATTACACCTATTCTTACCTCCAGCAGGACGCAATTTCACTTTAATAAAACCAGTTGTTTCATCTTCACCACGGCGGTCATCATCCGCAGAAAACATCTTTCTCAAATCGGAACCTTCAACAGTTTCAAATTTCACGTTTGATTCTGATTGGTCGTCCTCCATCCCAACATCCGCATCATATAATTCGGCAGCTGCTTCATCATCTAAAAAGAGAATATAGAATATATAATCACTTACACTTTGTCCTATCAAAATGCTAATGAAAATTTGCTGTTGACTCAGCAATGAATTGTAGGCGTTGTCAATGCATTTATGGGATTATAATTATAAATGAACAAATTAAATTTTGAGTGTGTATTTGATTTATGATTACTGAAATGTTTAGTTACAATGCTTTTTAGCTTGTCCAAAGGCAAGTTTTCAATGACTTAAATTGTTAAGTTTCTCAATTCATAATCTCGGGCCATCACTATAATTATGAATTCATTCAATCACATTGAAATACTTGAATGAATTAGCAAATGGGGCAGATTGAGGAACCATAACTTTGTTTCTGTACCATCATTACATCTGCCTAAAGTAGCTGGTCTGATAAACTGGTCAGATCAGTCAGTAGCTTTGAGACATAAACATAGACTAAGACCCCATCTTGTTACACTCAGGGTCATTGAAATTCGCCAGGTCATCAAATTCGTCACCCACCCCCCACAAACACAATCACACCCCTTGCAATTTCATAATTTGTTCATAAACTAACTGTTCTTGTCACTGACAATTTCCTAACACTTCGACAAGTTGTTTGTGATAGTTTATTAGCCAAATTCGTTGACACCGTGTGTACTGAGAAATTTGATCGAAGAATTGTTCACATAATAGATATTATACATTTGTGGAGATATGGGGAGAAAATAACAAAATAACAGACTAAAATTATTGACCTACCCATCTGTTCTACATTATCCAGATGACCTTGTAACTCTTTAGCGAGCGTTTCAAGCAGGACTCTTTGAATTTCGTCGGCCATTTTATTGACAACCTCTTCATCAGACTTTGTTTCTTTCTGATCATTTACTTCTCGATCATTCTCATCTACCGCTTTGTTTTCTTTTTCTTTAATTTCTTCGGAGTTTTCTTCTGAATTTTCTTCAGCTGATTTCAGTTTTTCCTGTTTTCTCATCTCAGCCCATTTCGCCGTCTGTTCCTCAATCTTTCTCTCGATTTTATCAGGGTGGTCTGCAAGTCGATAAAAACAAACAATTGTTGAATAACTCCACTATGATATCTTTTATATTGTTCTTAGAGGGATCAACAAAACTGTTACACTTAGTCATCTCCCTTCTAAGACCAAACTGTACTTTTTCTTGTGTAATATAAGCAGTTAAACAAATTAAACAAATTAGAAAATAAGCCAAATGTAGTATAAGTTAGCTTTATGATCTGAGAGGCAATTAATGTAACATAATTCCTATTTACAATAATGATAAGACAGTTATTTATCCTACAGGGAAACTCTTTCTACAGATCATAGGAAAATGACCAGGAGACAGAAAAGAAAAGATCATTAAAAGTTACTGACGCAGGTACGAAAAACCGCTGTTGTCTGCTAGGTTCACAAACAATCTAGCTACAGTAAGACAAAGACAAACAAAACTCACCGAAGTCAATATTTGAGAAGGCCTGTCGAGCATAATGCTCTCTTCTTGCTTTTTTTGCTGTAACGAACAGATACAAAATCTGAAAATTTGCATCTCATCATTACATCTGCCTCTGAGAGCAGGTCAGACTGGCTAAGCATTAGAAATTTCACTTCAAAATTTTAAATTAGTTCATAAAAAATCGGATATCATTTCCTACCCGCCATATCAGTCTGATAGTCAGCATATTCTTCGGCCGACAGCAGAGGGTTGCAGGTGATCGACAACGGTTTCTTGGTGACGGGAGGTTTTAAGTATGGATGATGACATATTTTTGTTGTGTGGACGGTCAAAATGTAGACGCAAGTGGCTGTTTCGTCTATTCTTGCTACGTAGTCACCCACACCATCTTCGCATTGAAACTGAAAATGTCAAATAAAGATGATACCCTTCAATCATGAATGGAAAATCATGCCAAAATGCTCCAATGTCTGTACAAAATTACTATTTTTTTTATCTTAAACTTCATCAAATGATTGAAAATCACCTTATTTTATCAAGGCACACTAAATATGTGTAAGCTAATGAATCTATCAGGCATTAATTATAAAAGATAAATGATACATTGAAAGAAATCAAGACCAAAACATTGGAAATACAATGGAAATAGCATCATTACCCATTGTTGAGTATTGTGACGTCATCAATTGGTTTGTTAACATATTGGATTTTAGATGGGATGTAAGATTGAATACTAGGTGAAGCTGATTTATTTCATAGAGAGATAGCGAACCAAGCAAGGCTCTGGATGGTAGGTAATAATTATTAAGAAGACAATGAAGTGAATACAAGTCATACTGAGTGACAATCCAGCTTAAAATAATCCAGAAATTGTGTCCTCTTTCTACGAACAGCCATGAAATGTAAAATTTAACCATCTGATTTTATACAGTGACGAATCCTTCACACTGTTATATATCTTAGTGCTTCTTTTACAGTGAAACTCACCCTAACTTCAGCTTTACGAGGCTTTCCCGTCAGGTCACAAACAGAACCATTGACGTACTGTTGACTGTGGTAACGATTGAGTCGGTTCCTTTTCACCTGGGAGGCGAACAAAAACATTTAACACAACTGTAGACATTTCATGACATATATATTTCATTTCTTGACTGCATTTAATTGACCACGTCACTTTTCCTGAGAAAAAATAAGCTATGACATAAATGTAACTTTGATAATTTAAATATTCAGTAGCATCTATAATAAGGCCACAATTATTTGATATTCAGCTCCATCGTTCCTCTCTGGGCAATTTACTGGGTTGGTCCGTCAAATATTCAAAAATAAAATAAAAATTTAATATTAAATAACATTGGAACATGTCATTCAATTTGTCTGTCAGCACATTTCTCACTAAATTGGCGGACCACCAAGCTTAGGATTAAATAAGTGTTGCCAAGGCTTCCAGTTGATAAAATGTTCCAAATTGGCATTTCCTGGGTTGCGTTTACCTGTTCCGTTTCATTGTTCCAGTCTAATTCCGATTCATAAAATCCCAAGTTGATGATTTCACCAGTGGGCAGGCCATCTGGAAAATTAATAATTCATCACATATGATTTACTCCATCACATCTAACTATCAGTATCCATATCACTCCCACATTACCTAAGCGCAGCTGATACTAAATCAACTGGTCCACCAGGATCAACAAAATAAAACATAACGCTGCTACGCAGCAAACCTCAGCAAAAGTGCTAAATTCCAGATACACACCCGTTTTTAATGCGTGTATTATTCCATCTGTTACACTAGAACCATTCATTGTCCAAGAACAGATTTATTACAGGCCTTTTTCACCCGACTCGCATAAAACAAAGTTCATTCCAAACAAAGATTTTTTAGTCTCAACTAAGCATAGTTTGTTAAAAGTGTGTTCGAATATATCAACATTTGTCATTCACAAATACAGAACTCATTATATGAAGAATGGTTTCTGCTGAATTTATTGTGACGCCATGTGATTTTCTGATCATTGCTTTTGTGGGTCCCGCACAATACAAAATTTAATCAAGATATATCCTGTAAAATTTTTAACAGTTAATAAATTCCCTTAATTAACAATATGTGGAAACTTTTGAAATATGAAAGGATATGTAATTTAACTGTTACTATGAAAACCTGTGTGCATTCAACTGTACTATTCATGAGCTTTATGAGTATGACTTTATACTTACTTTCAACGTGATACTGCTTGATAACTTTCCCGTAACAAAACTCATAGGTCCACCAATCCTTGCTCTGCGGGGAGAAACGGAAAAGAAAGTTACCAACAACTTTTGAGGTCATTCCAAAACACTGTTGTGCACATTTATACATTGTATATGTAAATTTTATCCCTGTTTATTAAGCAATTTAATGTCATCCTGAAACAACATAGGTTATTCCTTCAGTGTGGAATCTAACATAAATCCTGACATAATTACCAGATTTCACTCAGCAACTATATATACTTTGTTTGTAGAGTAAATGTACACCCTGGGGGTAATTTGAATACAATACATCCTATCCTTACATCATCTCCAGAAAACAGAAATTTACAAATAACCTAACACTCACATGGACCAAACAAGGGCTGCTCTCCATAGGTTTCAACAAATGAGAAATTCCCAATTCTTCCGCGACTTTCTCCTCTTCTTTCTCACGATCGACTTCTGCTTGTTGGTCCGGATATGCACACTGGTACGGTTGCCCATATATGGAAGTGAGCATCACTGCACCTGGCTGTTTATTCTGAAACAGAATAACGGAGATATCAAAACATGGTATAGTGTAATGCAGTGACACTGAAAAAATAAAGTCAAGCACTGGTGGATTATAGGGTCAGTTTTCACTGAATTAGGTACACTTATTAGGTAACTTATTAATTATATAATAGGCCTACTTTATATGATAGAGCCTTGTCCACAGGGAATGTCTCATTTCAACCCTTTTTTTAGGAGTGAGGCAATGTGAAATGTCATGAAATTCAAGTTGCACGTCCTTTAATTTGAATACATTGTTAATCATATTGTTACTTGGTTACAGATAAATCTATATCTCAATGATTTAGATTGTTTGTTTGCCCAAACAAGGACAACGTGAACATAAGCCAATGTAAGCACACATAAAATACATTATATTAATAATTAAATGATAATACTTATTATGCCAAACTCAATCGTGTAATTTGTTGATGAATTCTTTGTAGAATGCAATAAAATATATTGCATCATTGCATATAATTTACACACACACAAAATATGACATCATGAATTACGGACAAGGCATGAATTGTAGCCTACAATTAAATTATTTATTTGCAGACATATGTATGCATAAGACCACAACTGAATTCAATAATTGTCTCTCAATTGTTAGATCTTTTCTTAGCTTGGAACATAGCTTCACACACAAGAAAAGTAATAAGCTAAATTAAACCAATCATGATAAGATTATTGCACTAGTAGCTACCAGATTCTAGTGAGCCACTGTCTCATATTTCACAGCCAGCCTATGAGAGCTTGACAAGTGGATTTGACAGCTGTCAACATGGTCAACCAGATATACAAAATATTGTTTTAAGTTGACAGCTGTTAAAGATCTTACCTCTCCTGCAATCACTGGTGTTCCCATAATCTCAATTCCATAATGGATCGAATTCAGCTCAGCAAAGTCGAAATGTCCCCCAGAAAACGGAATAAGCACGAAAATTGTTAAAAAGAGCCGGAATGTTTCCACACAGGAAGCCATTTTCACGAATTTTGAAATTGAGAGAATTAACGCCAGATGGCAGCAGCTTATTAAGAAATTTCACCTTTAACGCCAGATGGCTATTTGTAACAGATAGTGCTGCCACCTGTAGACACTTTGATTTTTACTGATTTTAACCTGTAAAGAGTGGTTTTATGTAGTTACATATATGCTTTCAGTGTGCTTAAATATCCCACTTGCCTCTCAAAAAGCCAGTGGTATTCAGTAGCATGAATTGTGCCACATGGGTGAGACAGGCTTCACGTTCAATATTTTTGCACCAGATAGGGCTGGACCAGGGCTGACAGGACAGTACATACATTTAGTCGTGGCGATATACCCCAGTTTTCTGTACTGAAAGTAGTCAGAGGAGCTGTGTTCTATTTTTTCTGTTCATTCTTACTATGTTGAGTCTAAGAGTTTAGCAGAGCTGGATTCAAACCCTGCATCCTGAAGTGCCAGTGCATTCACAGTGAAGTGCTGTAGCCATTAGACCACCACGTGCTGTCAGGACCATGGGCAGTTATTTTCAATATAGCATTTATGATGCCTAATGCATTTTGCAATTACTTTTTTTCCAATGTCTATCGTACAGAACGAGGGCAACCAATTGTTTCAATGTTATCTCCTCACTAGTCGCTAACAAATTTACATTAATGAGCAATCATAAATCTAAGACTTCCAACTTTCCAGACTTCCACAATCACTGTCAAGGCAGTCAATTAAGAATACCAGGTTCTGCACGTTGAGTCAAGTCATTTCCACTACAGGATATATCTCAAATAAAAGCAATAAGTCACTTATCCTTTCCAATAAATTTATTCTTAAATGATGTTCACAACATTTGGCCAATCATTTTGTACAGTTTCAAATCAACCATTCAGCACTCGTTAATAGAGTGAAACTTTTCGAGAGCATGCTGGTAATTAACACATTTTTACAAAACTAAAGAGTTTAAGAACTTCAATTTGTTCCCACATAAATGGAAAATAACCTACACTAACAGAGTGCGAGTATAACTTTTTATTATTCGTATACTCTGTTAATGACGGACATTTTCTCCTCCCTGACACTTTAACAGTTGCTCATTAGACTTACGCTATCATTACAACAGGTAGCAAATATTCTAGGCTGGTTTCGTGGCCGATACATGGTCTCAATTGCATATCATCGCAAACGATAAAAAAAAATTTAAATAATCATTCAAAGGGAGGATGAGAAATGACGATGTTTCGAAGCGTACGCACTGAAATGTATTCACTCTATGGTAAAACGTCCTTTCACACCTTGTTGCAGCTATAGTGTTTAAATTTTCTAGAGACGATTTGGAATCCTCAAAACGCGAAGAGGATTAGGAAAGCCATCATCAAACAGAAAAGACCCATAGCTTCTGAAAGGGCGAATCCCAAGATAGCGTAAGAGAAAAGCTGCTGCTTCAAGGAGGGGTTCCTGGCATAGCCGATTACAAGACTGCCAAAAACACTGCCGATACCAGCTCCTGGAACACACAAAATAAAACCCTAATTAGCAAAACAGCGAGATTACACATGACAAAACACAATCAACTTCTCATTAGTATTAACAGTAGGAGCCACCATTAAGACACAAAGCAACGCTCGTTAACACCAAAGTGAATTTAAAGGCTATTCTCTTTCAGGGAAAAGCCAACCTGGACAATCAGAATGTCAATCAACAAACTTGCAAGTACAATTCAGTACACGACATGTAAAGTATATGTAAATATAAAATGCAGAGGTAACCTACTCCGACAATCTGGATATGTTGCCTCTCAACTGCCTAATGCAGGGCAGTTAACATACAGACAGACATGTTTATTTTGCAGCCATATTACATACATAATATGAATATGACACCACTTTTCCTCTAAGTATAACTTTCATAGAGACATATTGATAGCCTATCAAAGTTGCATTAGTAACATATAATGGCAGCATTTTTGATAATCACAGTTCAAGAACTGATAAAAAAATTACTTTATTGCACCAATGTGTAAATGGTTGGCTTGTGATGAAATGTGCTTCACGCATTGCAAACATTCCAATGGGCACACATCATCAAAGATAGCTGATTCAGAAATCTTACTGGCAATGGCTTAACTGAATTTTGTAGCTCCTTTATAGTACATAGTTTACAAATGATTTGCCACATAAACGACACAATTCACAGAGAAATCACGCTTTACCAAGTGGCTGCGGCTAACTTGAAATCAAATTCAAAACCTACTCGTGACTTTTTCCAAGACTAAATTTTCAAAATCTAAGACTAAGTTATTGGCAAACCTCAAGACAATTGTACAATCCACAAGTTTTGAAAATCCATTATAGAAACACTTGAAAATCAACACAAACCATGCAGGTTGACATCAGTAACCTAAGTCTGCAATTAATCAATAAAGATATAGCATTTTGTTTTCTTATATCTTTCCAGTTCTCTAATTTATATTACTTGAGAACTGAAGTTTACACTTTTCAAAACTTTTGTTAAATTTTTTTTCTTAGGCCTTACACATGAACTACACTGAACACTTTTAAAAGACTTTTCAGCAACTTTTCAAATGACGCGCAGCCACCTTGGTAAAGCAATAAATCAAAACTGGGACTTTTAATCGGAGACATTACCTGATCCAGCTACTCCGACTGTGGCGGCTCCAGCTCCGATGTATTTGGCGGCCTGGTCAATGTCTCTCTGAACAGCACTGGTCTGGAACTGGCGGATCTGGAAAAGACAAAGTCCCCATTTCAGTTGGATAATCTTACATTCACCACATCAGGCTAGTAGTATTACAAACCTTATAAGCATAAAATTTGAGTAAGAAGGGAAAATGAAGTTCTGACCAATCACCAAACAAACCATGGTGATTACATTCATATTTCAGACAGACTTATACCAAATAAGGTCTGTCAATGTATGTCAATATCTAAACCACCAAATCTACTAATTCAAGAGTCACATCATACAGGTATTAACTGCTTTCAATAACTAATGACACCACAGAATGGTCCTGTGCCCAAACATGAAATCATTTTCAATTTTCAATTTTCGAGTTGTGACTTGTAGCTTTGGATCAAATAAATAAATCAAATTGCAATTTCACGAATTTTTTTCAGCATGTTGAACACTTTTAGTCTGATGTCTGTGTATATTGACATAGAGCTGTTAAATTTGTTAGGATTTAAATATCCTCTATTGCTGATTCCTGGTGACTCCTTTCAACTTTGTTAATTTCGAAATTAGTATCAATTATATACGCAAATTATCTCACCTGGCTACTGAGTGAGGAAAGGACCTGGTTGTTGACATTGAGGCCGCTGAAGGTTGCCAATGTGCAGACTGAGGCTGTGGTCTGGGCCTGAAACACGAGAGAATAAACATGAATATTGCGTTCAATAAAAGTACCGTTGTCTTCCGACACTACAATACTGAGCAAAAATAGCGAGCATTTTGCACTGCTTGACATTTTGCATACACTGTGGAATGCATTACCGAGAACCATCCGAATCTGAAAAGATTTTCAGAACAAGTTCTTGGTACAGGACAAATTAACACATCCAATCACAAAATGTCAAGAAGTGCAAAATGGTCACCTTGCAAGACTCGGTACACTATAATCACAGATTTACAGCTTTACAGTTAAGTAGCACTAACAGAATATCAGTAAAATCAATGCCTATTCATTATACTTATTGGCACTTTACTGAATTCACGACTATGACATTGCTTATTCCTGTGACATTGCCAGCAATTGATCTGTGTCTTCACCTTGTCCAAAGGTCATAAATTTTCACATCAATTAAACAAATTGACTAAGTTTTACCCACCTCCTCTGTGCGCCTGGTTGTTACTGAACCTGCCAGAGGGCGGGCGATTGTGCGGCTGTTGACGGACTGAAAGAAAAATATTTCTCCATGTAGCATTGACTTAATACAAACTGGCAATTACATTAAAAATACTGGCACCAGCAGAAATTCTTTCAAAAGGTTGCAACTTATTTAATATGCAACTTGAGCTGCCTCAGCATTTCACTAGGTGGTATCATGCATTGAAATCAATGCAGTCTTCAATTATAACTTGTCACTCAATTTGACTCTATGTTCAATATAAGGTCAAGACTTACATAAAATAGATGAATATGCCAACATTTGCAAATTATTTTAATTAAATATCTTAACTATACATTGCTGGTTGGCGGTTTTAACTGACATTAATCAGAGTTAGAAATCTTTCAGACATTCTCACTATTTCTCAACGGATTCACCATTGCAACATTGTAAAGTAATTACGAAAAGATGATATAATAATGCAAGTAGAAATAATCAATGGCCCTAATAATATCAGACTTGTTAAAACAAATGGCAATAACCACCAATGTTACCCCTGGACTTCCAAGGGCATGAACTTAAAAGTATTCATGAAGCTTTGTTGAAGGGTGCAGGTATAAACATGCAACTTTCGGAATCTTTACTGTGTTTTAGAAGCAATTTCATCCAACAAATTATTCCAAATTTACAGACATTTTGCCGAAATGTCTATGGCAATATCACACTAAATGGCACTGAATATAAAGCAGTTTAACTGTATTAATCAATGAGAACTTAGCCAAATTCTGGTCCACTCATGTCAAGGTCACTGGTACATGAAGGTGACCATTCTAATTTAAAGGGGTACACAACTGTCAATGTCAAAATATTACATTGTAAACATGATCTCAGTGTAATAAAATAGATTGACATGACTTAGAACGCAAGTTTCATCTGAAAATGACACGTTTCGTGACGAATTTTCTAGTACATGCACAGTCGAGCTGTCAAGGTGAACTGTCAAATCTTTCGTCCGATCTGACAGCTAGAGGTTTAAGACATTTACCACGCAAAATAGAGTGTAAACGAAGATAATTCAACACTCACCACAGTCCTGGCCACGGGTGTGATGAATTTACTGCAGGAATACATGTTTCTGTCTTAGTTTTGTAGCCTGCACGGAGCAACCTTGACCAGCCTGCAAAGGAGAAAATGTAGACAGACACCGGCATTAGAGAAGCATCAGATTAAAAGCAAAAAACACAAAATTTACACAGTGCACCGCTTGCAAACTCTGTGAATCAGATCCTAAAAACATTTAGATCATTTCTACAAAAGTTAGATAATCCGATGAGCTTGCATTACCAAGATTGGTGCTGATTTAATCGGCTGTCAGAGACTGAATGGCACTACTCACCGGTGTTGGGATACCGAGGACGCCAGTTAGCATGCGCAGAGGTCACTCTCGCATTTCTCCTTAGAGGGGTCTTGCAATTGCTCAATTCGAGATACCCTATATATTTTTTGTTAAACAGAAACTACAGCACAATTTATCAGTGAAATGATCGATCCAATAGTTTCAAAACAAATAATATTTAGTCCGTTTTAGATGACATTTAATTTTACAATCAAGTCGATCAAAGCTTGATCCCGAAACGAGGCTGGTGATTCCCTGGGCAAATGGCGGTGTTCTTGATCAATAATTGCACATTTAATGGCTGTGGTTTGATTTTCTCCACTTTAGCTGAGTTGATTCAACACATAGAGGAATCACATATAGGTATATGCATGTCGTGGTTAGTTCATTTTGACGCTATTTTGCGTCGTCTTCCCATATTTGGTGATGAACTAGTTTGACAGCTGGGACGCACTGGAGAAATGACGTCATTTGGGGAAACCCCCCTCTTGTCACGCCCATTTGTATTCCAAACCCAAGCCAGAGTGTGAACAACAATTCCAGTTGTTTGCTGCACTCCAGACTAATTGCAATACATTCAATGATTCATGTACTAGTAATGGCATAAATTTCTGAACTAGTAATACATTTCTGAACTAATTAAGTACAATATAAGCCCTGAAGCAGGCTGAACTTATGGAATGTCTCCATGAAAAATCTGTACGAAGTTTTAATATGAGTGTTTATATACACTGTAGTGTAATACTGACTCTGGGCCAAGATTTTGCAATAGTGTCTGCACAGGTATCGATCCTGTTCATTCTAAAATTAAAATAGTTAAATTAATCCTCATAAAATTGATCCTGCATAATTATGAAATTGAATGTATTTTTGAGGAGCCCAGGCCCAGGGCAGAGGCAAGGGCTTTTAATTACATATATGAAGTTGTAAACATCTAGTTAGGGCACATTTTTCCTTGATTTATTCAGCTGTTAATGCTTTTTTTGCAGAAACTGATCCACGAACACTTGAAAAGCAAGAGCTACAGCAGCCGCCTTCTCTCGCACTTAGTTATATTTTCAGGTATTAAATTTAAATTACTGGGTACCCACATTTCTACAACAAAAATTCCTTACCAAAACAATTATTCCATACAGTTAATATCAGGAGGCTATCCGTAATTTTTGATTTGATGGAATGATTTTAACGAACTTCATTGCCAAACAATGCTAAAGATGTCAGTAAAATATTCTGTTTTAATGCGATTCCAGTGTTTTGTACACTTTTGCCTTGTATTAGTCTCTTATGCAATAATGTCATTTTCCTCATACATAATTTTCCTGAATAACGTTTTCTCAATAGGTACACCCTGTATTCTTTTTTTTTTATAATTTTGTGATTTGCCATTTGTGGTATGGTGATAACTGAATATGCATGTCATCATAGATGTAGTTTTTCTTCTTTTAGATTTTTTACTGAAACAAATAAGAAAGACAATGACCTGCAGAAAAAGAAACAAAGAGCTCAATCACCGGCTTCGTCGTTACGAAGCGCTACCCCAACAGGGAGCGAGGTTGATGAGGAAGAGATGGGGGGTACCGACGACGAGGATAGTGATGACTCTTGGACAACGCAAGAAGAGTTTACTTCTGAACTTATTCTCAGGTATGAACTCTTCAAAAACTTGCATTAAAATTTTTCTTTGTGATCAAGTTACAAGTGTTGCTAAGGCTGACTGAAAAGAAATTTGACAATAAATTTTTTGCTTTTGAACCTTGAATCTTAGGGGTAAAAGATGTCAATTAAGCATTTTCAGTTAAATTTGTTCAAATTGTTTGAGAGCAATAATTAATTTCAATTAATTGCTCTTCATATAGCTGGAGTCTACCAAATTGCAATTAACAATGATTAACAACAGAAGCAATTGTCCAATTTACAGAAATAATTTGACTGCAGTTAACTGCTACACAATTTCACATTTTACGATGTGAACCCTTTTTAATTAAACCTTGCATTATCAATTTCTTCTGCAGTATGATGAACAATAAAGAAAGTGACAATGACAAACCATTTGCCTGTCCCGTCCCGGGATGCAAAAAGAGGTACAAGAACGTCAACGGAATCAAATACCACGCCAAACACGGACACAGGAAAGATGCTCGGTAAATGTATTTCAATTATATGGCTTTAATTAAATAGGAAATTTAAAACTCAGTAGGCTACTTTAATACAAGTGTGCCATATTGAGCAGGAACCATTTCTGAGACAGGCGTATACAAACTTAATTATTTATTTGTTTTTATTTATGAGTATTTATTTATCACTCCGTCTCTTACTTCGTCAGTCTACTGTTGTGAGCAGTAACAACTTGCCTGAGTGAGGTGTTCCCAATGCAGTACAGAAATAAATAAATACTCATAAATAAAAACAAATAAATAATTAAGTTTGTTTTATAAAGAAGTGAACTTACAGGACTGTCATATCTGTTAGAATGCCGTTTCTCATAGAAATTAAATTATAATCGTTGCAGTGTAAAGAAAGCGTTCAAATGCAAATGCGGCAAAAGCTACAAGACTGGGCAGGGCTTACGAAATCACACCCTGACGAGCCACCCCGGCCAAACAGTGAACGGTGTCAACACTCCTACTGCAGAGTTAAACCTCCAGCCATTACAACAATGGGCTAAATTACAGGCAAGTGTTTAAATCAGACATTTAATAAGGCATTGCTGCACAAAGTGGAGCATTTATATGGTGGAGACTGCCTCCAAAAATCTGGAAATGCCCGTTGTTTTATATCTTCCCACAGTGTAGCATCGCGGAGAAGGCAGACTTGCTTCAGGAATATGGTTGTTTTATTATCATTAACAGTGTTCCAGCTAGGCCATTTGAGCATGCCCGTTTTTGTCAACGCCATGCTTGAAATTAAGTGAAGAGCTTTTTTTTTTCCAACTAGCTGACGCCCTATATGCCTCTGTTTAGGTGCCCTGATATCCTTGTGCGCCATACCCATTTCAAATCCTAGCTGGAACACTGATAAAGTACAGTCAAGACTTGCTATAAAGAACACCTGGGTTCCCAAGGCTTTTGTTCGTTATAATGAATTATTCAGACAACTGAAGTAGTTTAACATATGCAAGATAGGCTTATGCGACCCAAACAGCTGTTCGGATAGTGAGGCATTTGGATAACTGAAGTTGGTTATAGCCAGACATGACTGTTCAATTCATCTCATAGCTTGTGTACAATTCAGCGCTAAATGGGGCTAAATATATATCCAAATGTATTATATATAGTAATTTTTCTAATAATGAGGAAATAGAATATTAGGGTCACAGCATCAAATAGGGTAAGTCAAATTACTGGAATCAAACCATATTGACCATATTTTTCAGTGTCTCACAAGACTGACATCTGTAAATTATCAAAATTGTTACCATTGTATATGTCAAGTTTTAAGAAATTAACAAAATGCCTCGCTCTTTGCCTACTGCAATTCATTCACAGCCCATTCTGTAGAATACTATAGCCTTAGACATCATGGTCGTTGATTGCAATTATCTTTTAGATCTTTAATGTTATTACAATGTTAATCTCTATATTATATCATTTAATTCTTACCTAACAAACAAGCCTCATACATTTTTTCATCATGCATATCTACTGCCAAGTTGTAAAATGTTCACTAGTGTCACTGTATCATTTGATTAATTTCTTAAAATTTCAGGTTGCCCAAACTACGGTAGGCAACCTAACCCAATCACAGCTCACATCTTCAACCCCCACCATCACGCAAATCGTGGCTCCTGTCTCCGTAACCAGCATCATGGGTAACGGGGTTCATGCACTCCCGGCTAAGGCACTGCACCAACTAACTCAGCAGCAACTTCAGGTATGATGGAATCAACGTTACTTTATGCATCCATTTTTAGTTTTTTCTTTATCCCAGATACAGCACCTGTCAGTGAAGCTCTGGTGTCAACGAAGTTTCGGGTGATTATAACGATATCCAAGGGTGAATACCAAACATTCTGCTAAAGAAGCATTGCAGATAAGGGACATATCCATCATTCTTCTCTAGTAGAATATTTTGGATCCATCCCTGGATGTGATACTATAGTATATATATCGCCCATAACTATGGTGACAGCAGCAACTTCGCGGACAGGTACTCAACATTGGGTCAACGTTAAACCATGGACGTGTACATGTTTACGTATACATCCATGGTTAAACCGACGTAAGCAATCCTGGCCAACATCAAGGATAAAGGTCGCTGAGAGACTCACTAAAGCATGAAAAGTCCCTGCATTCAAAATTTTGTTTGCCGAGGTATTTACTTTAATGAAGCTACTTTGCGATTAAGTTTAATATTTATGTGAGTGAATACATCAATTTTGTGGGACATACTTTGAGTCACAGCTAAAGCAGTTTGCATTCTAGACCTGCTGTATTACATGCAAAAACAAATAGCATTTTGCTAATGTCTTCTGACCTTGAAAATGGTCAGTGATTTTACTGCATGCTGTTGTTTTAACTATGGCTTACTGATGTGTTAATCAGCATTAATTATTATATTGCAACTAGATTATTGGTGCTTGAACTTTCAAACACTTATTTGCAAGTTTAATTAATAGAAAATCACGACTCAAAGTCAAATCTTCAAACATGATTTTGTATTTTGCTTGATGCTGATGCTTTGATATTTTTCTTTGAACAAATTGACGCTCATTTTCTGCACATATTTTCCCTATTAAAGGCCCACATCAACGCACAGCAACAAATTAAACTCACGCAACAACTAAATCAACAGCAAATCATCAGTCAACAGCAATCCCAGCATCTGCAACAACAGATTCAGCTGCAAAAGGTAGGAAACAACCAACAGTAAGAATGAAATTAACGTCGGACCTGCTTAAATTGCAGGCGTCTTTTTATAGCCAGGCTCTGTCAGTCTGAGCATCAGATAGAAATCTTCTGTGAGTCTTTTAGAACTGGCGTCTGACCGATTTGAAATATGATACAGCAATTGCCTTAAGTAGAACAATCACTGGGCCTGTTTATTTAAACTCTAATGGCGAAGGTTTTTTTTTTCTATAGTAGTTCAATCCATTAAAAGGCCATTTATTAAACTCTGCAATAAACAGAGTAGTTTATTAAAATATCAACGTCTTTTTAGTCCCTCATTTTAATGCAGCTGAGGGCGAAGTTGTGAGCAATAATAATGATGGCCAGGTACGGAACAAAACCAACATTCTGACCAAAAAAAACACCAGATGTTTCACGCATCACCGCCTCTCTGTTAGAATGTTTTGATTCCATTCCTGGCCATCAGAATCATCATACACAACTCCGCTGTTGGCATCAACTTGTTATCAAAAAGGCAGGGTACAACTTTAACTATCTTAAGGGGATGTGAAGATGCATCTGCATATTTAGCATCCTATAATATTAATATCTATTAATAATAAATACTCTATTTCCAACTTCAGCAACATTCTCTGGACCAGAGCACGACTAATCAGCCCTCAACATCGCAACCCAATCAAAACGGCAATTGTACTCAGCCGCAACAGACAACGCTCAACATCACCACGATGAGTTCCTTAGCAACGGCCTTGACCTCTGACTCCTTGACCCAGGGAACTTTGACCCCAATCAACATGGAGACGACCCAGTTGACAGAAGTTCTGGCGCAGTCTGGTCCTATTGTGTCCGAGATCGAACAACTAGTCAATGTGGCTCAGTAAGAATATAACTAGTGTACTGTATATGGTCAGAGTAGATACGATATATCATTAGTATTCAAAATTATGAGGGTTTCTGGGACATCTTAATTGTTGTTGTTGTTGTTGTTATTGCATATGTTATGATGTGTCTCAGAAACGTTGAATAACTAATGTCCGAGAAAATGGCAAAGACTTAATCGCCACAAACTGCTTACAACTAATAACGACAGTATGTCATATTGCTATAAATTAGTGAATTATTTTCATATTAGTGGTTTTTCGTAACAGAAAAACAAATTTCTGGTTTAACTTACAAGAAACTATTGGTGTCGTTTGAGTTTAATCAACATTTTCAATTCAATTTAAAACACCTTAATTTTTGTATACAAAAATAATTTCTTTGACATTGCATCTTTTCTTTATCATTCCTTAATTTAATGAATGAAACAGTTACTGTTTCTGCATTTTACATGGGTGGACACATCAGTATTTGGGGGCCCGCAATTAAGAATTGCCATCACGATGGAAAATATTTGCATTTAGACACAAACATAAGGGTGCTGTATTGACACTATCATTGCCATTTAGTGACTTAATTGTGTTCAAGTTGCGGAGAATTAAGTATTGAACGCTGACGAGTATTGTCTTTCGTTCCGTAACAATCATTAGTATAATTATTATGAATAATGTCATTGTGCCAATGAATTGACACTATTGACTGAATTGTTAAAAGTACCGATACCTTTAGGTTTTTGTTGACAGCTAGTCGAAAGTGTATGTATCATAATTAACTAATCCTATGTTGTGGGATTGTACTTGGAATATAGTTTAAGTCAAGGACATCATAATTTTATTCTAGTCAATAAGTTTATGCTAATCATGGACTAAAGCTGGATTTCTCTGGCATGTCAGGCTAGCAACAGAATCTTACCTCTGATAAATGAAGTATCAGCCACTAAAGTTAGACTGATGACCGACAACCGTGAAAGTGTTAGAACATTAACATTTTTTAGGGTGCAATGCAATTAGTAAGGCTTATTAATGAACTACGATCGTGTTAAATGGATTACATATCCAGGAAAGGATGTCAGTTTGTCTGTTATTGTGCATTGTCATAGTAACAGATAGTACAATGTATGTGAATAGAATGTTGCTTAGCAACTATGAGTGAATGCTGAATTGAAGTATTAAAAGTAATTAGAAATTATATTACACTGTTGAAGTATTGAAATTGTTATTGTATCATATTGTCAAAAATATTGAATTTTTTGTTGGTTGTTGAATGATATCAAGCATGGTGTGTGAATTTAGGATTATATCTTTGCCGGATTGGGGTAACGGGGAACTTTGGCTGTTTGCAAAGCTTAAATAAAGCAAGGTCGCAAAGAATGTTCTGATCAACAGCAAGATTAAATTAAACCTGAGGATAATTATATATATACAGTTCTTGTTTCCAAAATTATACCTAATTTATAATAAAATCTGTGAAATCACCGCTCATGGACAATTATAAACTAATAGTGTCATAGTGACTGAACTAAGATTTTAAGGAAAATTTAACTGGAATACTTAAAAAAAAAAAACACATTTGTGTGGATAGCTACTAGGTGTTCGTACAATTAGTTCACGCAACAACTTTTATCCATTATATCTGAAAATTATTCTAAATTCCCCAATCATGCCGGGTTTGTGTGTTGCAGAAGTTTTACGAAAGTTTATGATGTAAAAATTGCAGAATGTTAAAAAGTAATTAATTATTGTGCATTGTTTTAAAAAATGTCTTTCTCGTATGAATCTCTTTCGTTGAAAATTACAGGAATTTATCAAATGCCTGAAAACAAATAAGTTTTATTGGTTATAAACTAGTTGTATCGAATCCAAAGTATTATTTTTTCATATTTACAGTAGAGTAGTTCATTTAGAATTCCTAAAAATAATTATGATGATGGCCAATAATTGGTTGTCGATGTCTTTATATCTGTAAACTAAGTGAATTATCTTTTCTTTTTTCATTTTTTGGCATTTATATATTATTATTTTTTTTTTTTTAAATGTTTGTCAACAATTTTACATAGAAATACCCTGTATTATTATCATTAATAATAATTATTGATAATTCTAACTAAATTAAGCATTTACATACAAGAATACAGTTTGAATTAATGTGTAATGTGAATATCATTGCAAGGTGTAAGCCGAAACAAAAGTGAATTAATTCATTTAAACTAGAATAATCCTTAATTCTGTGTGTGTGTTCAAGTAAGCATTTAAAGTTATAGAGAGGTTTTAAAAAGCCAAAAGTTGGTTAATAATTATTTGGAGGAATAAGGGGAAAGAAAAAAGGAATTCATTGTCTAGTATAATAATGTTTTGGGTTTGTTTGTCTTTTTGTGAAAAAACTAATCCTGTTCAGACATAATCCTTTTTAACCATACGAGTCTAGTCACTGATGATTTCAGGATGGAGCCAATTGTTATTATTTTTTTCCGGAAAGTTCAATTATATCTTTAATTCAAAATGGTAGCTTTGTTTACATTTAGTGCAATATTTAATCCTAATGCAATAGTCATTTGAATAGCGTTCTACTTTTTTGTTTTGCAATGTATTGCAATTTTGTTTGTTTTTCTTTTTTTTTTTCCTAACTTGTTGTTTGTGTTGTTTATTTGTTAATTATTTATTTTGTGAATTGTTCAAGTTTGAAATTAGTTGGAGTTGAGTGTGACTGAACTGAAAATGTAACAGCGTGTGTAAAATAGATTGTCTCAATTGAGTTTGATGTAATTCTGTGTCGATAGACTTAAATTCTCAATACTGAGTATGTGAAACTACTGTTTTTCCCCTGTTTTGTTGATTGTTTTGGATTTGGACATTTTTGTTAGTTCTTGCATATCGTATATCAAAGTAATGAAAATGCAATTTTTGGTTTGTATGGAAGCATGAAAAAAAATTAAATTAACTAAGTTCTGAACTGGGAGCTTAAAAGCTATTCATAGCCAGTTAGTGAATGATATTAGAATATCATTAAATTCTCATACTTCAACAATAATTTTCTTGAAAAGAAATGTATTTAATAATCAGTATATAAATTATTGATATATTTGCAAATCTTGGCATGGCGCCGCCATATCACAGTTCGAAAAATAGAACCGTTTCATATTAAAAAGTAAATTATTTCATAAACAGCTGAAGTAAAATTTTTTATTCATGAAAATAACGCTGTACATTTACTGTATAATTGTAAATTATGTAGGCTAATCAAAATATTCAACATTACTATAAATTCTGGAGTTTTGTTGTAGATAGTCTATTGAATCTCATTATAGTTATATTAAGTATATTTTTTTATTCGTTGCTAAATGTATTTCACTTAGCAGTGAAATCGTAAATGACATGTAAATCGTTTTGACTATCAATGGCAACATGACATCAGTAATGTTTATGTGTATATATATATATATATATATCAGTATTATCTGTTTTACATGGTTATGATCTCTCATCTTTTCTGACCCGGACGTCATATATTTTGCGCTTGTAATATTTAACAAGTGCGTTTGTTCAAAATATCGTAATTCTTTTTTTTTGTGCTCTGTCTTTGTAATAACAATCATGAACCCACCTAATTAAAATTTGACCAATCTTTTGGTCGTTAAATTAACCAGTTATCAAGTTACAGTCAAGGGTAAATATTCATATGCTATTACTGTATAATTGACTAATATTGAACTAATTAAAATAATTAGTGGTAAATTTAAGTATTATTATCATATGTTATTGTTTGTAGCTGAACCTGATCTGTTATAATATTTTGTCATGTGTAAATGGATGATTTGGTGCAAAAACTAAAGATTAATTATAATTATGTTATTTTTCTAGTAAAATGTATAAATAATATTGCATTAAAATCTGTATGCAGTATTATGTACAATAAGAGAAGACGTTTATTGATCATGAAAATGTTTAACAATTTTAGCAATTTAAATTGATTATGATAATTATCTTTGAAAAAATAAATAGGTGGTGAAGTGCAATACATTATTGTTAGAGATCTGTAATTAAATTTACCATATATGGTTGTCGATTGAATGCCAAATGTATGAGAAAAGCTCTCAGTCAACTAAAGCTAAGGCTGGAATGTCCATGATAAGTTTTTGTTGTTGCAGAAAAAGCATAATTTGAATCTCTTGTTATTATTAACATTTAAAAAAAAACTTTTTTGTAAAGATCTCCTCGAAAGAAAATAAAATCTTGGGTTATGATAATTTACAGTATTCCGTGACTAGATTAACATCTCTGCCTATTATGGATAATGTAAACATTTTGTTGACAAAAAGATTTGTTATCGATTATATTACAATTGTCACAAAGAAATGAAAATATGGATATTTTTACTTGTCATAAAAGTATGTGTTCTTTATGAACTGAAGGTTACTGCAGGTTTTTTGACAGTATTCGTTGATTAAATAAATATAATGTAATATACTGTCATTTGATTATGTACAATTTGTTTAGTCATTCAATCAGTAATTATCTATATTATTTGCAAATTTAAAACGAAATGTAACGTCTTTCAATGTTGTTGGGCTTTAGATGAAAAGGCTTGTTGTTATTACATAATGATTATTAATTTGTGAAACAGTATCATGTTGTCGATAACATATTAATTATATGTACAGTGTTTGCTGTAGGTTCTGCATTTTAAATGTTACGACGCTGAGAAAATTTGTGGTGTACATCTTATTTGCGTATGTATCAATTCTACCCGTTTGTTAAACATTTAATATGGAATAAAATGACGTTGACTGCTCTGTGATGTTATTATTGTTAATCAGGTAAATGACCAGCTGCTGGCTGACGTAATGATGATATGATAAGGCTACTTGGAGTCTGCGCCATGTTACACATTTACCCCATGGGTGGGGTCTTTCACTTGCCCTGGCAATCAGCATAGGCACAGATTACAGTTACACCGATTTAATATCCAAGTAAATGTGGTCAGTCAACAAAATATATTGTGTAGTTATTATTATAAACTTTCCGAAGGAAAGTTTATCTTATTATTGTACGTCTTATTTTTCTTTTTTTTTTTTTTTTTTTTTTTTTTTTTTTTTTTTTATTATTCTTTATTATAAACTTTCCGAAGGAAAGTTTATCTTATTATTGTACGTCTTATTTTTCTTTTTTTTTTTTTTTTTTTTTTTTTTTTTTTTTTTTATTATTCTTTATTATTATTATTATTCTTCTGAAGAAGTAAAGGCTTATTACTCAGAAACTAATAAAGGCAGGACTTTAACCCTTCAAAGTCACATAGACGGCTAGAGCGCACTTTGAACGGCACAAATTTCATGACCAAATTTCGTGAAACTTCTGCGTAATTTACAAAAGAAAAAACAAATTTAAGAGCACGGTTTTAGGAAACTGGGCAGAGATAATTCCATGGGAATTTTTCTCAAGATACCTTAGACAAATACGCAGTGCAGAAAGGAGTTTGAGCCAAATGGTGAGCCTGCTGACTGAACTATGAATTCTTGAAAAAAAGTATTTCGAAATTTTCATGAAATTTTTTTTGAAAACCATAGAAGGAATAATGATATTGACTTGCAATTTCACACTTTTATAGTCCTACCCTAGGACAACTACCATGCCAAAAATGAGCCCATTTGGTAAAGTGGTCTAGGTGGTACAGGGGTCCAAAGTTGCATTTTTTGACTGCTTATATCTCGGCTCCAAAGTGAGATACAGGAATCTCAAAAACATATTTAGAATCCTTGAAATGTTCTCTTTTTAGATATGTCTAGCAATATGTTCTAGGTCTTTCCGTTTGGAAAAGCGTCAGACATTGAAAATTTTTTGTCACTTTTTGAAATTCAAAAAATGAAAAAATACCAAAAACACTAGAAGAACTGCTTGGATTCTCACCATTTTTTTTACAGATATGTCCTCTAAGGAGTACTATGTAAATGTGTAAGGGCAAGGGCTTTGATCAAAAGGCTTAGGCCCTAGAATTTTTTTTCAGTACAAATTTCAATAATTTTTAACTTGAGTTCTTTTCAACCAAATTTCATGCAACTGGTGTCATTATGTAGAGAAAAATCAGGACTTTACACAGAATACCATGTCTATTCACCAACCTTTACCAGTTTCGAACTTGGAGCCAAAATTCTCTTTCCCATGTTATCCAATGGGAAGACCTACCAACCCTGAACCGCTGAGTCAGCAATTTTTACAATGAATGTTAGGAAGTTTACGTGCATCGCCCCAAAAAAGCAGGAAGAAAGTCTTCAATTGCATTCATATTTTGCACATATATGTACTCTGGGTAGTGCTACATTACTGTAAAAGGGCAATTACCTTCATCAAACAGCTTAGGTCCTAGAATTTTGTTATCACTCATAAAGCCTGAATTGCTGACCTACCTACCTCCCAGTACCCTGGACCGCTGAGTCAGCAATTTTTACAATGAATGTTAGTAAATTTATGTTTCTCGCCCCAAAAAAGCAGGAAGAAAGTCTTCAATTTCATTCATATTTTGCACATATATGTCTTCTGGGTAGTACTACATGACTGAAAAAGGTTAATTACCCTCATGAAACAGCTTAGGTCCTAAATTTTTTTTATCACTCTTAAAGCCTGAATTGCTTACTCAGACCAAAATGTTGTTGATAGATTGAACCAAAAAAAATTCACAGGAGTGTATATACATGTGCTTCACAAATGTGAGTTATTTCAGAATTTTGGGTTACAGGGTCAAGGTCACAGAGTGTCCTATATATGCAATTTTCATGCGTTTTGAACCTGGGTCCTATACAAGGTACAGCAACCAAAAAAATATTTTCTTAAACCTTTTTTCATTATCTTTCTATTCCTGTATAGCTTAAGAGGTTAGGGCAACTATTTTCGAGGTTTTCAGGTACTTTATTAATTGCAGAAATTCATGGTACTGGACAAAAAAAGATAAAAGGAAAGGAAAGTTTATCGTAATTGTCAGGGACAATTGCAAGTCTAGTTATAAACTTTCCGAAGGAAAGTTTATCTTATTATTGTAAGTCTTATTTTTCTTTTTTTTTTTTTTTTTTTTTTTTTTTATTATTATTATTATTCTTCTGAAGAAGTAAAGGCTTATTACTCAGAAACTAATAAAGACAGGGCTTTGGCACTTCAAGAGTGCACAGATAGCCAGAGCGCGCTTTGAACAGCACAAAT
Source organism: Alitta virens (assembly GCA_932294295.1). Classification (NCBI taxonomy): domain Eukaryota; kingdom Metazoa; phylum Annelida; class Polychaeta; order Phyllodocida; family Nereididae; genus Alitta; species Alitta virens. Next base: position 33,588,067 of record OW028584.1, read on the forward strand.
TTCATGACCAAATTTCATGACACTTCTGCGTAATTCACAAAAGAAAAAACAAATTTAAGAGCACGGTTTCAGGAAACTGGGCAGAGATAATTCCATGGGAATTTTTCTCAAGATACCTTAGACAAATACGCAGTGCAGAAAGGAGTTTGAGCCAAATGCTGAGCCTGCTGACTGAACTATGAATTCTTTAAAAAAAGTAGTTCGAAATTTTCATGAAATTTTTTTTGAAAACCATAGAAGGAATAATGATATTGACTTGCAATTTCACACTTTTATAGTCCTACCCTAGGACAACTACCATGCAAAAAATGAGCCCATTTGGTAAAGTGGTCTAGGTGGTACAGGGGTCCAAAGTTGCGTTTTTTGACTGCATATATCTCGGCTCCAAATTGAGATACAGGAATCTCAAAGACATATTTAGAATCCTTGAAATGTTCTCTTTCCAGATATGTATAGCAATATGTTCTAAGTCGTTCCGTTTGGAAAAGCGTCAGACATTGAACATTTTTTGTCATTTTTTGATTTTCTCAAAATGAAAAAGTCTAAAAAACAGTAGAAGAACTGCTTGGATTCTCACCATTTTTTTTACAGATATGTCCTCTAGGAAGTACTATGTAAATGTAAAAGGGCAAGGGCTTTGATCAAAAGGCTTAGGCCATAGAATTTTTTTTTGGTCTAAATTTCAATAATTTTTAACTCCAGTTCTATTCAATCAAATTTCATGCAACTGGCGTCATTATGTAGAGAAAAATTAGGCCTTAACATAGGATACAATGTCTATTCACCAACCTTAACCAGTTTTGAACCTGGAGCCAAAATTCTCTTTCCCATGTTATCCAATGGGGAGACCTACCAACCCTGAACCGCTGAGTCAGCAATTTTTACAATGAATGTTAGGAAGTTTACGTGCAGCGCCCCAAAAAAGCAGGAAGAAAGTCTTCAATTGCATTCATATTTTCCACATATATGTACTCTGGGTAGTGCTACATTACTGTAAAAGGGCAATTACCTTCATCAAACAGCTTAGGTCCTAAATTTTTTTTATCACTCATAAAGCCTGAATTACTTACTCAGACCAAAATGTTGTTGATAGATTGAACCAAAAAAAATTCACAGGAGTGTATATACATGTGCTTCACAAATGTGAGTTATTTCAGAATTTTGGGTTACAGGGTCAAGGTCACAGAGTGTCCTATATATGCAATTTTCAGGCGTTTTGAACCAGGGTCCTATGCAAGGTACAGCAACCAAAAAAATATTTTCTTAAACCTTTTTTCATTATCTTTCTATTCCTGTATAGCTTAAGAGGTTAGGGCAACTATTTTCGAGGTTTTCAGGTACTTTATTAATTGCAGAAATTCATGGTACTGGACAAAAAAGATAAAAGGAAAGGAAAGTTTATCGTAATTGTCAGGGACAATTGCAAGTCTAGTTATGAACTTTCCGTAGGAAAGTTCATATTGTTATTGTAAGTCTTATTTTTCTTTTTTTTTTTTTTTTTTATTCTTTATTATTATAAACTTTCCGAAGGAAAGTTTATCTTATTATTGTAAGTCTTATTTTTCTTTTTTTTTTTCTTTTTTTTTTTTTTTTTTTTTTTTTTTTTTATTATTATAAACTTTCCGAAGGAAAGTTTATCTTATTATTGTACGTCTTATTTTTCTTTTTTTTTTTTTTTTTTTTTTTTTTTTTTTTTTTTTATTATTCTTTATTATTATTATTATTCTTCTGAAGAAGTAAAGGCTTATTACTCAGAAACTAATAAAGAGAGGGCTTTGGCACTTCAAGAGTGCACAGATAGCCAGAGCGCGCTTTGAACAGCACAAATTTCATGACCAAATTTCATGACACTTCTGCGTAATTCACAAAATAAAAAACAAATTTAAGAGCACGGTTTCAGGAAACTGGGCAGAGATAATTCCATGGGAATTTTTTTCAAGATACCTTAGACAAATACGCAGTGCAGAAAGGAGTTTGAGCCAAATTGTGAGCCTGCTGACTGAACTATGAATTCTTTAAAAAAAGTAGTTCGAAATTTTCATGAAATTTTTTTTAAAAACCATAGAAGGAATAATGATATTGACTTGCAATTTCACACTTTTATAGTCCTACCCTAGGACAACTACCATGCAAAAAATGAGCCCATTTGGTAAAGTGGTCTAGGTGGTACAGGGGTCCAAAGTTGCATTTTTTGACTGCTTATATCTCGGCTCCAAATTGAGATACAGGAATCTCAAAGACATATTTAGAATCCTTGAAATGTTCTCTTTTCAGGAATGTATAGTAATATGCTCTAGGTAGTTCCGTTTGGAAAAGCGTCAGACATTGAAAATATTTTATCACTTTTTGATTTTCTCAAAATGAAAAAGTCTAAAACACACTAGAAGAACTGCTTGGATTCTCACCATTTTTTTTACAGATATGTCCTCTAAGGAGTACTATGTAAATGTAAAAGGGCAAGGGCTTTGATCAAAAGGCTTAGGCCCTAGAATTTTTTTTCAGTACAAATTTCAATAATTTTTAACTTGAGTTCTTTTCAACCAAATTTCATGCAACTGGTGTCATTATGTAGAGAAAAATCAGGACTTTACAAAGAATACCATGTCTATTCACCAACCTTTACCAGTTTCGAACTTGGAGCCAAAATTCTCTTTCCCATGTTATCCAATGGGAAGACCTACCAACCCTGAACCGCTGAGTCAGCAATTTTTACAATGAATGTTAGGAAGTTTACGTGCATCGCCCCAAAAAAGCAGGAAGGAAGTCTTCAATTTCATTCATATTTTGCACATATATGTACTCTGGGTGGTACTACATTACTGTAAAAGGGCAATTACCTGCATCAAACAGCTTAGGTCCTAGAATTTTTTTTATCACTCATAAAGCCTGAATTGCTGACCTACCTACCTCCCAGAACCCTGGACCGCTGAGTCAGCAATTATTACAATGAATGTTAGCAGGTTTACGTGTTTTGCCCCAAAAAAGTAGGAAAGACTTTTTCAATTTTCTTCATACTTTTCACACATATGTCTTCTGGTTAGTACTACATGACTGAAAAAGTTTAATTACCCTCATCGAACAGCTTAGGCCCTAGAGTTTTTTTATCACTCATAAAGCCTGAATTGCTTACTCAGAACTAAAATGTTGTTGATGGATTGAACAAAAAAAATTCACAGGAGTGTAGATACATGTGCTTCACAAATGTGAATTATTTCAGAATTTTATGTCACAGGGTCAAGGTCACAGAGTGTCCTATATATGCAATTTTCAGGCGTTTTGAACCTGGGTCCTATACAAGGTACAGCAACCAAAAAAATATTTTCTTAAACCTTTTTTCATTATCTTTCTATTCCTGTATAGCTTGAGAGGTTAGGGCAACTATTTTTGAGGTTTTCAGATACTTTATTAATTGCAGAAATTCATGGTACTGGACAAAAAAGATAAAAGGAAAGGAAAGTTTATCGTAATTGTCAGGGACAATTGCAAGTCTAGTTATAAACTTTCCGAAGGAAAGTTTATCTTATTATTGTACGTCTTATTTTTCTTTTTTTTTTTTTTTTTTTTTTTTTTTTTTTTTTTTTATTATTCTTTATTATTATTATTATTCTTCTGAAGAAGTAAAGGCTTATTACTCAGAAACTAATAAAGAGAGGGCTTTGGCACTTCAAGAGTGCACAGATAGCCAGAGCGCGCTTTGAACAGCACAAATTTCATGACCAAATTTCATGACACTTCTGCGTAATTCACAAAAGAAAAAACAAATTTAAGAGCACGGTTTCAGGAAACTGGGCAGAGATAATTCCATGGGAATTTTTCTCAAGATACCTTAGACAAATACGCAGTGCAGAAAGGAGTTTGAGCCAAATGCTGAGCCTGCTGACTGAACTATGAATTCTTTAAAAAAAGTAGTTCGAAATTTTCATGAAATTTTTTTTGAAAACCATAGAAGGAATAATGATATTGACTTGCAATTTCACACTTTTATAGTCCTACCCTAGGACAACTACCATGCAAAAAATGAGCCCATTTGGTAAAGTGGTCTAGGTGGTACAGGGGTCCAAAGTTGCGTTTTTTGACTGCATATATCTCGGCTCCAAATTGAGATACAGGAATCTCAAAGACATATTTAGAATCCTTGAAATGTTCTCTTTTCAGGAATGTATAGTAATATGTTCTAAGTCGTTCCGTTTGGAAAAGCGTCAGACATTGAACATTTTTTGTCATTTTTTGATTTTCTCAAAATGAAAAAGTCTAAAAAACAGTAGAAGAACTGCTTGGATTCTCACCATTTTTTTTACAGATATGTCCTCTAGGAAGTACTATGTAAATGTAAAAGGGCAAGGGCTTTGATCAAAAGGCTTAGGCCATAGAATTTTTTTTTGGTCTAAATTTCAATAATTTTTAACTCCAGTTCTATTCAATCAAATTTCATGCAACTGGCGTCATTATGTAGAGAAAAATTAGGCCTTAACATAGGATACAATGTCTATTCACCAACCTTAACCAGTTTTGAACCTGGAGCCAAAATTCTCTTTCCCATGTTATCCAATGGGGAGACCTACCAACCCTGAACCGCTGAGTCAGCAATTTTTACAATGAATGTTAGGAAGTTTACGTGCAGCGCCCCAAAAAAGCAGGAAGAAAGTCTTCAATTGCATTCATATTTTCCACATATATGTACTCTGGGTAGTGCTACATTACTGTAAAAGGGCAATTACCTTCATCAAACAGCTTAGGTCCTAAATTTTTTTTATCACTCATAAAGCCTGAATTACTTACTCAGACCAAAATGTTGTTGATAGATTGAACCAAAAAAAATTCACAGGAGTGTATATACATGTGCTTCACAAATGTGAGTTATTTCAGAATTTTGGGTTACAGGGTCAAGGTCACAGAGTGTCCTATATATGCAATTTTCAGGCGTTTTGAACCAGGGTCCTATGCAAGGTACAGCAACCAAAAAAATATTTTCTTAAACCTTTTTTCATTATCTTTCTATTCCTGTATAGCTTAAGAGGTTAGGGCAACTATTTTCGAGGTTTTCAGGTACTTTATTAATTGCAGAAATTCATGGTACTGGACAAAAAAGATAAAAGGAAAGGAAAGTTTATCGTAATTGTCAGGGACAATTGCAAGTCTAGTTATGAACTTTCCGTAGGAAAGTTCATATTGTTATTGTAAGTCTTATTTTTCTTTTTTTTTTTTTTTTTTATTCTTTATTATTATAAACTTTCCGAAGGAAAGTTTATCTTATTATTGTAAGTCTTATTTTTCTTTTTTTTTTTCTTTTTTTTTTTTTTTTTTTTTTTTTTTTTTATTATTATAAACTTTCCGAAGGAAAGTTTATCTTATTATTGTACGTCTTATTTTTCTTTTTTTTTTTTTTTTTTTTTTTTTTTTTTTTTTTTTATTATTCTTTATTATTATTATTATTCTTCTGAAGAAGTAAAGGCTTATTACTCAGAAACTAATAAAGAGAGGGCTTTGGCACTTCAAGAGTGCACAGATAGCCAGAGCGCGCTTTGAACAGCACAAATTTCATGACCAAATTTCATGACACTTCTGCGTAATTCACAAAATAAAAAACAAATTTAAGAGCACGGTTTCAGGAAACTGGGCAGAGATAATTCCATGGGAATTTTTTTCAAGATACCTTAGACAAATACGCAGTGCAGAAAGGAGTTTGAGCCAAATTGTGAGCCTGCTGACTGAACTATGAATTCTTTAAAAAAAGTAGTTCGAAATTTTCATGAAATTTTTTTTAAAAACCATAGAAGGAATAATGATATTGACTTGCAATTTCACACTTTTATAGTCCTACCCTAGGACAACTACCATGCAAAAAATGAGCCCATTTGGTAAAGTGGTCTAGGTGGTACAGGGGTCCAAAGTTGCATTTTTTGACTGCTTATATCTCGGCTCCAAATTGAGATACAGGAATCTCAAAGACATATTTAGAATCCTTGAAATGTTCTCTTTTCAGGAATGTATAGTAATATGCTCTAGGTAGTTCCGTTTGGAAAAGCGTCAGACATTGAAAATATTTTATCACTTTTTGATTTTCTCAAAATGAAAAAGTCTAAAACACACTAGAAGAACTGCTTGGATTCTCACCATTTTTTTTACAGATATGTCCTCTAAGGAGTACTATGTAAATGTAAAAGGGCAAGGGCTTTGATCAAAAGGCTTAGGCCCTAGAATTTTTTTTCAGTACAAATTTCAATAATTTTTAACTTGAGTTCTTTTCAACCAAATTTCATGCAACTGGTGTCATTATGTAGAGAAAAATCAGGACTTTACAAAGAATACCATGTCTATTCACCAACCTTTACCAGTTTCGAACTTGGAGCCAAAATTCTCTTTCCCATGTTATCCAATGGGAAGACCTACCAACCCTGAACCGCTGAGTCAGCAATTTTTACAATGAATGTTAGGAAGTTTACGTGCATCGCCCCAAAAAAGCAGGAAGGAAGTCTTCAATTTCATTCATATTTTGCACATATATGTACTCTGGGTGGTACTACATTACTGTAAAAGGGCAATTACCTGCATCAAACAGCTTAGGTCCTAGAATTTTTTTTATCACTCATAAAGCCTGAATTGCTGACCTACCTACCTCCCAGAACCCTGGACCGCTGAGTCAGCAATTATTACAATGAATGTTAGCAGGTTTACGTGTTTTGCCCCAAAAAAGTAGGAAAGACTTTTTCAATTTTCTTCATACTTTTCACACATATGTCTTCTGGTTAGTACTACATGACTGAAAAAGTTTAATTACCCTCATCGAACAGCTTAGGCCCTAGAGTTTTTTTATCACTCATAAAGCCTGAATTGCTTACTCAGAACTAAAATGTTGTTGATGGATTGAACAAAAAAAATTCACAGGAGTGTAGATACATGTGCTTCACAAATGTGAATTATTTCAGAATTTTATGTCACAGGGTCAAGGTCACAGAGTGTCCTATATATGCAATTTTCAGGCGTTTTGAACCTGGGTCCTATACAAGGTACAGCAACCAAAAAAATATTTTCTTAAACCTTTTTTCATTATCTTTCTATTCCTGTATAGCTTGAGAGGTTAGGGCAACTATTTTTGAGGTTTTCAGATACTTTATTAATTGCAGAAATTCATGGTACTGGACAAAAAAGATAAAAGGAAAGGAAAGTTTATCGTAATTGTCAGGGACAATTGCAAGTCTAGTTATAAACTTTCCGAAGGAAAGTTTATCTTATTATTGTACGTCTTATTTTTCTTTTTTTTTTTTTTTTTTTTTTTTTTTTTTTTTTTTTATTATTCTTTATTATTATTATTATTCTTCTGAAGAAGTAAAGGCTTATTACTCAGAAACTAATAAAGAGAGGGCTTTGGCACTTCAAGAGTGCACAGATAGCCAGAGCGCGCTTTGAACAGCACAAATTTCATGACCAAATTTCATGACACTTCTGCGTAATTCACAAAATAAAAAACAAATTTAAGAGCACGGTTTCAGGAAACTGGGCAGAGATAATTCCATGGGAATTTTTTTCAAGATACCTTAGACAAATACGCAGTGCAGAAAGGAGTTTGAGCCAAATTGTGAGCCTGCTGACTGAACTATGAATTCTTTAAAAAAAGTAGTTCGAAATTTTCATGAAATTTTTTTTAAAAACCATAGAAGGAATAATGATATTGACTTGCAATTTCACACTTTTATAGTCCTACCCTAGGACAACTACCATGCAAAAAATGAGCCCATTTGGTAAAGTGGTCTAGGTGGTACAGGGGTCCAAAGTTGCATTTTTTGACTGCTTATATCTCGGCTCCAAATTGAGATACAGGAATCTCAAAGACATATTTAGAATCCTTGAAATGTTCTCTTTTCAGGAATGTATAGTAATATGCTCTAGGTAGTTCCGTTTGGAAAAGCGTCAGACATTGAAAATATTTTATCACTTTTTGATTTTCTCAAAATGAAAAAGTCTAAAACACACTAGAAGAACTGCTTGGATTCTCACCATTTTTTTTACAGATATGTCCTCTAAGGAGTACTATGTAAATGTAAAAGGGCAAGGGCTTTGATCAAAAGGCTTAGGCCCTAGAATTTTTTTTCAGTACAAATTTCAATAATTTTTAACTTGAGTTCTTTTCAACCAAATTTCATGCAACTGGTGTCATTATGTAGAGAAAAATCAGGACTTTACAAAGAATACCATGTCTATTCACCAACCTTTACCAGTTTCGAACTTGGAGCCAAAATTCTCTTTCCCATGTTATCCAATGGGAAGACCTACCAACCCTGAACCGCTGAGTCAGCAATTTTTACAATGAATGTTAGGAAGTTTACGTGCATCGCCCCAAAAAAGCAGGAAGGAAGTCTTCAATTTCATTCATATTTTGCACATATATGTACTCTGGGTGGTACTACATTACTGTAAAAGGGCAATTACCTGCATCAAACAGCTTAGGTCCTAGAATTTTTTTTATCACTCATAAAGCCTGAATTGCTGACCTACCTACCTCCCAGAACCCTGGACCGCTGAGTCAGCAATTATTACAATGAATGTTAGCAGGTTTACGTGTTTTGCCCCAAAAAAGTAGGAAAGACTTTTTCAATTTTCTTCATACTTTTCACACATATGTCTTCTGGTTAGTACTACATGACTGAAAAAGTTTAATTACCCTCATCGAACAGCTTAGGCCCTAGAGTTTTTTTATCACTCATAAAGCCTGAATTGCTTACTCAGAACTAAAATGTTGTTGATGGATTGAACAAAAAAAATTCACAGGAGTGTAGATACATGTGCTTCACAAATGTGAATTATTTCAGAATTTTATGTCACAGGGTCAAGGTCACAGAGTGTCCTATATATGCAATTTTCAGGCGTTTTGAACCTGGGTCCTATACAAGGTACAGCAACCAAAAAAATATTTTCTTAAACCTTTTTTCATTATCTTTCTATTCCTGTATAGCTTGAGAGGTTAGGGCAACTATTTTTGAGGTTTTCAGATACTTTATTAATTGCAGAAATTCATGGTACTGGACAAAAAAGATAAAAGGAAAGGAAAGTTTATCGTAATTGTCAGGGACAATTGCAAGTCTAGTTATTATTATTATTCTTCTGAAGAAGTAAAGGCTTATTACTCAGAAACTAATAAATGCAGGGCTTTGGCACTTCAAGGTCACATAGACAGCCAGAGCGCGCTTTGAAATGCATAAATTTCATGACCAAATTTCGTGACGCTTCTGCGTAATTCACAAAATAAAAAATAAATTTAAGGGCACGGTTTCAAGAAACTGGCCAGAGATAATGGCATGAGATTTTTTTTCAAGATACCTTAGACAAATACGCAGTGCAGAAAGGAGTTTGAGCCAAATTGTGAGCCTGCTGACTGAGCCATGAATTTTTGAAAAAAAGTTATTCGAAATTTTCATGAAATTTTTTTTGAAAACCATAGAAGGAATAATGATATTGACTTGCAATTTCACACTTTTATAGTCCTACCCTAGCACAACTTTCATGCAAAAAATGAGCCCATTTGGTAAAGTGGTCTAGGTGGTACAGGGGTCCAAAGTTGCATTTTTTGACTGCTTATATCTCGGCTCCAAATTGAGATACAGGAATCTCAAAGACATATTTAGAATCCTTGAAATGTTCTCTTTTCAGGAATGTATAGTAATATGCTCCAGGTAGTTCCGTTTGGAAAAGCGTCAGACATTGAAAATTTTTTGTCACTTTTTGATTTTCTCAAAATGAAAAAGTCTAAAAAACAGTAGAAGAACTGCTTGGATTCTCACCATTTTTTTTACAGATATGTCCTCTAAGGAGTACTATGTAAATTTTAAAGGGCAAGGGCTTTGCTTAAAAACCCTTGGCCCTGGAATTTTTTTCATTCCAAATTTCAATAATTTTTAACTCCATTTCTATTCAACCAAATTTCATGCAACTGGTGTCATTATGTAGAGAAAAATTAGGCCTTTACATAGGATACAATGTCTATTCACCAACCTTTACCAGTTTCGAACTTGGAGCCAAAATTCTCTTTCCCATGTTATCCAATGGGGAGACCTACCAACCCTGAAGCGCTGAGTCAGCAATTTTTACAATGAATGTTAGGAAGTTTATGTGCATCGCCCCAAAAAAGCAGGAAGAAAGTCTTCAATTTCATTTATATTTTGCACATATATGTCCTCTGTGTAGTACTACATTACTGTAAAAGGGCAATTACTTTCATCAAACAGCTTAGGTCCTAGAATTTTTTTATCACTGAATTGCTGACCTACCTACCTCCCAGAACCCTGGACCGCTGAGTCAGCAATTTTTACAATGAATGTAAGCAGGTTTACGTGTTTTGCCCCAAAAACAATAGGAAAGACTTTTTCAATTTTCTTCATACTTTTCACGCATATGTCCTCTAGGGAGTACTATGTAAATGTAGAAGGGCAAGGGCCTTGATTAAACACCTTAGGCCCTGGAATTTTTTTTCAGTCCAAATTTCAATAATTTTTAACTCCAGTTCTATTCAACCAAATTTCATCCAACTGGTGTCATTATGCAGAGAAAAATTAGGAGATTACATAGGACACCTTGTCTATTCACCAACCTTAATTAGTTTTGAAACTTGAGGCAAAATTCTCTTTCCCATGTTATCCAATGGGGAGACCTACCTACCTACCTCCCTGGACGGCTGAGTCAGCAATTTTTACAATGAATGTTAGTAAATTTATGTTTCTCGCCCCAAAAAAGCAGGAAGAAAGTCTTCAATTTCATTCATATTTTGCACATATATGTCCTCTGGGTAGTACTACATTACCGTAATAGGGCAATTACCTTCATCAAACAGCTTAGGTCCTAAAATTTTTTTATCACTCTTAAAGCCTGAATTGCTTACTAAGACCAAAATGTTGTTGATAGATTGAACCAAAAAAATTCACAGGAGTGTATATACATGTGCTTTACAAATGTGAGTTATTTCAGAATTTTGGGTTACAGGGTCAAGGTCACAGCGTGTCCTATATATGCAATTTTCAGGCGTTTTGAACCTGGGTCCTATGAAGAGTACAGCTTTCTGAAAAACATTTTTTGAAAGGTCATCACCATTACAGTTGTCTGTTCATTTATGAATAGTCTCAGAGGATAAGACAGTGATTTCTTAGGATTTAGTGCCTTAATAAATTGTTGTCATTGTGAAAAATCATAACGCTTCAGGAATGATCAGAGCACAAATACTACCGGCTTCTTTGTTAGGTTATTTGTAGTATTTATATGAGAAAGAAAAAGGTTATGAAAGTTAAAGGAAAGGAAAGTTTATCGTAATTGTCAGGGACAATTGCAAGTCTAGTTATTATTATTATTCTTCTGAAGAAGTAAAGGCTTATTACTCAGAAACTAATAAAGGCAGGACTTTAACCCTTCAAAGTCACATAGACGGCTAGAGCGCACTTTGAACAGCACAAATTTCATGACCAAATTTCGTGAAACTTCTGCGTAATTTACAAAAGAAAAAACAAATTTAAGAGCACGGTTTTAGGAAACTGGGCAGAGATAATTCCATGGGAATTTTTCTCAAGATACCTTAGACAAATACGCAGTGCAGAAAGGAGTTTGAGCCAAATGGTGAGCCTGCTGACTGAACTATGAATTTTTGAAAAAAAGTATTTCGAAATTTTCATGAAATTTTTTTTGAAAACCATAGAAGGAATAATGATATTGACTTGCAATTTCACACTTTTATAGTCCTACCCTAGGACAACTACCATGCCAAAAATGAGCCCATTTGGTAAAGTGGTCTAGGTGGTACAGGGGTCCAAAGTTGCATTTTTTGACTGCTTATATCTCGGCTCCAAAGTGAGATACAGGAATCTCAAAAACATATTTAGAATCCTTGAAATGTTCTCTTTTTAGATATGTCTAGCAATATGTTCTAGGTCTTTCCGTTTGGAAAAGCGTCAGACATTGAAAATTTTTTGTCACTTTTTGAAATTCAAAAAATGAAAAAATACCAAAAACACTAGAAGAACTGCTTGGATTCTCACCATTTTTTTTACAGATATGTCCTCTAAGGAGTACTATGTAAATGTGTAAGGGCAAGGGCTTTGATCAAAAGGCTTAGGCCCTAGAATTTTTTTTCAGTACAAATTTCAATAATTTTTAACTTGAGTTCTTTTCAACCAAATTTCATGCAACTGGTGTCATTATGTAGAGAAAAATCAGGACTTTACAAAGAATACCATGTCTATTCACCAACCTTTACCAGTTTCGAACTTGGAGCCAAAATTCTCTTTCCCATGTTATCCAATGGGAAGACCTACCAACCCTGAACCGCTGAGTCAGCAATTTTTACAATGAATGTTAGGAAGTTTACGTGCATCGCCCCAAAAAAGCAGGAAGAAAGTCTTCAATTGCATTCATATTTTGCACATATATGTACTCTGGGTAGTGCTACATTACTGTAAAAGGGCAATTACCTTCATCAAACAGCTTAGGTCCTAGAATTTTGTTATCACTCATAAAGCCTGAATTGCTGACCTACCTACCTCCCAGTACCCTGGACCGCTGAGTCAGCAATTTTTACAATGAATGTTAGTAAATTTATGTTTCTCGCCCCAAAAAAGCAGGAAGAAAGTCTTCAATTTCATTCATATTTTGCGCATATATGTCTTCTGGGTAGTACTACATGACTGAAAAAGGTTAATTACCCTCATGAAACAGCTTAGGTCCTAAATTTTTTTTATCACTCTTAAAGCCTGAATTGCTTACTCAGACCAAAATGTTGTTGATAGATTGAACCAAAAAAAATTCACAGGAGTGTATATACATGTGCTTCACAAATGTGAGTTATTTCAGAATTTTGGGTTACAGGGTCAAGGTCACAGAGTGTCCTATATATGCAATTTTCATGCGTTTTTAACCTGGGTCCTATACAAGGTACAGCAACCAAAAAAATATTTTCTTAAACCTTTTTTCATTATCTTTCTATTCCTGTATAGCTTAAGAGGTTAGGGCAACTATTTTCGAGGTTTTCAGGTACTTTATTAATTGCAGAAATTCATGGTACTGGACAAAAAAAGATAAAAGGAAAGGAAAGTTTATCGTAATTGTCAGGGACAATTGCAAGTCTAGTTTATTATAAACTTTCCGAAGGAAAGTTTATCTTATTATTGTACGTCTTATTTTTCTTTTTTTTTTTTTTTTTTTTTTTTTTTTTTTTTTTTTTTTTTTTTTTTTTTTTTTTTTTTTATTATTCTTTATTATTATTATTATTCTTCTGAAGAAGTAAAGGCTTATTACTCAGAAACTAATAAAGGCAGGACTTTAACCCTTCAAAGTCACATAGACGGCTAGAGCGCACTTTGAACAGCACAAATTTCATGACCAAATTTCGTGAAACTTCTGCGTAATTTACAAAAGAAAAAACAAATTTAAGAGCACGGTTTTAGGAAACTGGGCAGAGATAATTCCATGGGAATTTTTCTCAAGATACCTTAGACAAATACGCAGTGCAGAAAGGAGTTTGAGCCAAATGGTGAGCCTGCTGACTGAACTATGAATTTTTGAAAAAAAGTATTTCGAAATTTTCATGAAATTTTTTTTGAAAACCATAGAAGGAATAATGATATTGACTTGCAATTTCACACTTTTATAGTCCTACCCTAGGACAACTACCATGCCAAAAATGAGCCCATTTGGTAAAGTGGTCTAGGTGGTACAGGGGTCCAAAGTTGCATTTTTTGACTGCTTATATCTCGGCTCCAAAGTGAGATACAGGAATCTCAAAAACATATTTAGAATCCTTGAAATGTTCTCTTTTTAGATATGTCTAGCAATATGTTCTAGGTCTTTCCGTTTGGAAAAGCGTCAGACATTGAAAATTTTTTGTCACTTTTTGAAATTCAAAAAATGAAAAAATACCAAAAACACTAGAAGAACTGCTTGGATTCTCACCATTTTTTTTACAGATATGTCCTCTAAGGAGTACTATGTAAATGTGTAAGGGCAAGGGCTTTGATCAAAAGGCTTAGGCCCTAGAATTTTTTTTCAGTACAAATTTCAATAATTTTTAACTTGAGTTCTTTTCAACCAAATTTCATGCAACTGGTGTCATTATGTAGAGAAAAATCAGGACTTTACAAAGAATACCATGTCTATTCACCAACCTTTACCAGTTTCGAACTTGGAGCCAAAATTCTCTTTCCCATGTTATCCAATGGGAAGACCTACCAACCCTGAACCGCTGAGTCAGCAATTTTTACAATGAATGTTAGGAAGTTTACGTGCATCGCCCCAAAAAAGCAGGAAGAAAGTCTTCAATTGCATTCATATTTTGCACATATATGTACTCTGGGTAGTGCTACATTACTGTAAAAGGGCAATTACCTTCATCAAACAGCTTAGGTCCTAGAATTTTGTTATCACTCATAAAGCCTGAATTGCTGACCTACCTACCTCCCAGTACCCTGGACCGCTGAGTCAGCAATTTTTACAATGAATGTTAGTAAATTTATGTTTCTCGCCCCAAAAAAGCAGGAAGAAAGTCTTCAATTTCATTCATATTTTGCGCATATATGTCTTCTGGGTAGTACTACATGACTGAAAAAGGTTAATTACCCTCATGAAACAGCTTAGGTCCTAAATTTTTTTTATCACTCTTAAAGCCTGAATTGCTTACTCAGACCAAAATGTTGTTGATAGATTGAACCAAAAAAAATTCACAGGAGTGTATATACATGTGCTTCACAAATGTGAGTTATTTCAGAATTTTGGGTTACAGGGTCAAGGTCACAGAGTGTCCTATATATGCAATTTTCATGCGTTTTGAACCTGGGTCCTATACAAGGTACAGCAACCAAAAAAATATTTTCTTAAACCTTTTTTCATTATCTTTCTATTCCTGTATAGCTTAAGAGGTTAGGGCAACTATTTTCGAGGTTTTCAGGTACTTTATTAATTGCAGAAATTCATGGTACTGGACAAAAAAAGATAAAAGGAAAGGAAAGTTTATCGTAATTGTCAGGGACAATTGCAAGTCTAGTTTATTATTATTATTTTTTTTTTTATTATTATTATTATTCTTCTGAAGAAGTAAAGGCTTATTACTCAGAAACTAATAAAGAGAGGGCTTTGGCACTTCAAGAGTGCACAGACAGCCAGAGCGCGCTTTGAACAGCACAAATTTCATGACCAAATTTTATGACACTTCTGCGTAATTCACAAAAGAAAAAACAAATTTAAGAGCACGGTTTCAGGAAACTGGGCAGAGATAATTCCATGGGAATTTTTCTCAAGATACCTTAGACAAATACGCAGTGCAGAAAGGAGTTTGAGCCAAATGCTGAGCCTGCTGACTGAACTATGAATTCTTTAAAAAAAGTAGTTCGAAATTTTCATGAAATTTTTTTTGAAAACCATAGAAGGAATAATCATATTGACTTGCCATTTCATACTTTTATAGTCCTACCCTAGTACAACTACCACACAAAAAATGAGCCCATTTGGTAAAGTGGTCTAGGTGGTACAGGGGTCCAAAGTTGCGATTTTTGACTGCTTATATCTCGGCTCCAAATTGAGATACAGGGATGTCAAAGACATATTTAGAATCCTTGAAATGTTCTCTTTTTAGATATGTATAGCAATATGTTCTATGTCTTTCCGTTTGGAAAAGCGTCAGAGAGTGAAAATATTTTGTCACTTTTTGAAATTCAAAAAATGAAAAAATACCAAAAACACTAGAAGAACTGCTTGGATTCTCACCATTTTTTTTACAGATATGTCCTCTAAGGAGTACTATGTAAATGTAAAAGGGCAAGGGCTTTGATCAAAAGGCTTAGGCCCTAGAATTTTTTTTCAGTACAAATTTCAATAATTTTTAACTTGAGTTCTTTTCAACCAAATTTCATGCAACTGGTGTCATTATGTAGAGAAAAATCAGGACTTTACAAAGAATACCATGTCTATTCACCAACCTTTACCAGTTTCGAACTTGGAGCCAAAATTCTCTTTCCCATGTTATCCAATGGGAAGACCTACCAACCCTGAACCGCTGAGTCAGCAATTTTTACAATGAATGTTAGGAAGTTTACGTGCATCACCCCAAAAAAGCAGGAAGAAAGTCTTCAATTGCATTCATATTTTGCACATATATGTACTCTGGGTAGTGCTACATTACTGTAAAAGGGCAATTACCTTCATCAAACAGCTTAGGTCCTAGAATTTTTTTTATCACTCATAAAGCCTGAATTGCTGACCTACCTACCTCCCAGTACCCTGGACCGCTGAGTCAGCAATTTTTACAATGAATGTTAGTAAATTTATGTTTCTCGCCCCAAAAAAGCAGGAAGAAAGTCTTCAATTTCATTCATATTTTGCACATATATGTCCTCTGGGTAGTACTACATTACTGTAATAGGGCAATTACCTTCATCAAACAGCTTAGGTCCTAAATTTTTTTTATCACTCTTAAAGCCTGAATTACTTACTCAGACCAAATTGTTGTTGATAGATTGAACCAAAAAAAATTCACAGGAGTGTATATACATGTGCTTCACAAATGTGAGTTATTTCAGAATTTTGGGTTACAGGGTCAAGGTCACAGAGTGTCCTATATATGCAATTTTCAGGCGTTTTGAACCTGGGTCCTATACAAGGTACAGCAACCAAAAAAATATTTTCTTAAACCTTTTTTCATTATCTTTCTATTCCTGCATAGCTTAAAAGGTTAGGGCAACTATTTTCGAGGTTTTCAGGTACTTTATTAATTGCAGAAATTCATGGTACTGGACAAAAAAGATAAAAAGAAAGGAAAGTTTATCGTAATTGTCAGGGACAATTGCAAGTCTAGTTATTATTATTTTTTTTTTTATTATAAACTTTCCGAAGGAAAGTTTATCTTATTATTGTACGTCTTATTTTTCTTTTTTTTTTTTTTTTTTTTTTTTTTTTTTTTTTTTATTATTCTTTATTATTATTATTATTCTTCTGAAGAAGTAAAGGCTTATTACTCAGAAACTAATAAAGGCAGGACTTTAACCCTTCAAAGTCACATAGACGGCTAGAGCGCACTTTGAACAGCACAAATTTCATGACCAAATTTCGTGAAACTTCTGCGTAATTTACAAAAGAAAAAACAAATTTAAGAGCACGGTTTTAGGAAACTGGGCAGAGATAATTCCATGGGAATTTTTCTCAAGATACCTTAGACAAATACGCAGTGCAGAAAGGAGTTTGAGCCAAATGGTGAGCCTGCTGACTGAACTATGAATTTTTGAAAAAAAGTATTTCGAAATTTTCATGAAATTTTTTTTGAAAACCATAGAAGGAATAATGATATTGACTTGCAATTTCACACTTTTATAGTCCTACCCTAGGACAACTACCATGCCAAAAATGAGCCCATTTGGTAAAGTGGTCTAGGTGGTACAGGGG
This sequence comes from Alitta virens, assembly GCA_932294295.1. Classification (NCBI taxonomy): domain Eukaryota; kingdom Metazoa; phylum Annelida; class Polychaeta; order Phyllodocida; family Nereididae; genus Alitta; species Alitta virens. The sequence goes on from OW028584.1 coordinate 33,605,467, forward strand.
TCCAAAGTTGCATTTTTTGACTGCTTATATCTCGGCTCCAAAGTGAGATACAGGAATCTCAAAAACATATTTAGAATCCTTGAAATGTTCTCTTTTTAGATATGTCTAGCAATATGTTCTAGGTCTTTCCGTTTGGAAAAGCGTCAGACATTGAAAATTTTTTGTCACTTTTTGAAATTCAAAAAATGAAAAAATACCAAAAACACTAGAAGAACTGCTTGGATTCTCACCATTTTTTTTACAGATATGTCCTCTAAGGAGTACTATGTAAATGTGTAAGGGCAAGGGCTTTGATCAAAAGGCTTAGGCCCTAGAATTTTTTTTCAGTACAAATTTCAATAATTTTTAACTTGAGTTCTTTTCAACCAAATTTCATGCAACTGGTGTCATTATGTAGAGAAAAATCAGGACTTTACAAAGAATACCATGTCTATTCACCAACCTTTACCAGTTTCGAACTTGGAGCCAAAATTCTCTTTCCCATGTTATCCAATGGGAAGACCTACCAACCCTGAACCGCTGAGTCAGCAATTTTTACAATGAATGTTAGGAAGTTTACGTGCATCGCCCCAAAAAAGCAGGAAGAAAGTCTTCAATTGCATTCATATTTTGCACATATATGTACTCTGGGTAGTGCTACATTACTGTAAAAGGGCAATTACCTTCATCAAACAGCTTAGGTCCTAGAATTTTTTTATCACTCATAAAGCCCGAATTGCTGACCTACCTACCTCCCAGTACCCTGGACCGCTGAGTCAGCAATTTTTACAATGAATGTTAGTAAATTTATGTTTCTCGCCCCAAAAAAGCAGGAAGAAAGTCTTCAATTTCATTCACATTTTGCACATATATGTCCTCTGGGTAGTACTACATTACTGTAATAGGGCAATTACCTTCATCAAGCAGCTTAGGTCCTAAAATTTTTTTATCACTCTTAAAGCCTGAATTGCTTACTAAGACCAAAACTGTTGTTGATAGATTGAACAAAAAAAATTCACAGGAGTGTATATACATCTGCTTCACAAATGTGAATTATTTCAGAATTCTATGTCACAGGGTCAAGGTCACAGAGTGTCCTATATATGCAATTTTCAGGCGTTTTGAACCTGGGTCCTATACAAGGTACAGCAACCAAAAAAATATTTTCATAAACCTTTTTTCATTATCTTTCTATTCCTGTATAGCTTGAGAGGTTAGGGCAACTATTTTTGAGGTTTTTAGGTACTTTATTAATTGCAGAAATTCATGGTACTGGACAAAAAAGATAAAAGGAAAGGAAAGTTTATCGTAATTGTCAGGGACAATTGCAAGTCTAGTTATAAACTTTCCGAAGGAAAGTTTATCTTATTATTGTAAGTCTTATTTTTCTTTTTTTTTTTTTTTTTTTTTTTTTTTTTTTTTATTATTATTCTTTATTATTATTATTATTCTTCTGAAGAAGTAAAGGCTTATTACTCAGAAACTAATAAAGGCAGGGCTTTGGCACTTCAAGGTCACATAGACAGCCAGAGCGCGCTTTGAAAGGCATAAATTTCATGACCAAATTTCGTGACGCTTCTGCGTAATTCACAAAATAAAAAATAAATTTAAGGGCACGGTTTCAAGAAACTGGGCAGAGATAATGGCATGAGATTTTTTTTCAAGATACCTTAGACAAATACGCAGTGCAGAAAGGAGTTTGAGCCAAATTGTGAGCCTGCTGACTGAGCCATGAATTTTTGAAAAAAAGTATTTCGAAATTTTCATGAAATTTTTTTTGAAAACCATAGAAGGAATAATTATATTGACTTGCCATTTCACACTTGTATAGTTCTACCCTAGTACAACTACCACACAAAAAATGAGTCCATTTGGTTAAGTGGTCTAGGTGGTACAGGGGTCCAAAGTTGCGATTTTTGACTGCATATATCTCTGCTCCAAATTGAGATACAGGAATCTCAAAGACATATTTAGAATCCTTGAAATGTTCTCTTTTTAGATATGTATAGCAATATGTTCTAGGTCTTTCCGTTTGGAAAAGCGTCAGACATTGAAAACTTTTTGTCACTTTTTGAAATTCAAAAAATGAAAAAATACCAAAAACAGTAGAAGAACTGCTTGGATTCTCACCATTTTTTTTGCAGATATGTCCTCTAAGGAGTACTTTGTAAATGTAAAAGGGCAAGGGCTTTGATCAAAAGGCTTAGGCCCTAGAATTTTTTTTCAGTACAAATTTCAATAATTTTTAACTTGAGTTCTTTTCAACCAAATTTCATGCAACTGGTGTCATTATGTAGAGAAAAATCAGGACTTTACATAGAATACCATGTCTATTCACCAACCTTTACCAGTTTCGAACTTGGAGCCAAAATTCTCTTTCCCATGTTATCCAATGGGAAGACCTACCAACCCTGAACCGCTGAGTCAGCAATTTTTACAATGAATGTTAGGAAGTTTACGTGCATCGCCCCAAAAAAGCAGGAAGAAAGTCTTCAATTGCATTCATATTTTGCACATATATGTATTCTGGGTAGTACTACATTACTGTAATAGGGCAATTACCTTCATCAAACAGCTTAGGTCCTAAATTTTTTTTATCACTCTTAAAGCCTAAATTGCTTACTCAGACCAAAATGTTGTTGATAGATTGAACCAAAAAAAATTCACAGGAGTGTATATACATGTGCTTCACAAATGTGAGTTATTTCAGAATTTTGGGTTACAGGGTCAAGGTCACAGAGTGTCCTATATATGCAATTTTCAGGCGTTTTGAACCTGGGTCCTATACAAGGTACAGCAACCAAAAAATTATTTTCTTAAACCTTTTTTCATTATCTTTCTATTCCTGTATAGCTTAAGAGGTTAGGGCAACTATTTTCGAGGTTTTCAGGTACTTTATTAATTGCAGAAATTCATGGTACTGGACAAAAAAGATAAAAGGAAAGGAAAGTTTATCGTAATTGTCAGGGACAATTGCAAGTCTAGTTATTATTATTATTCTTCTGAAGAAGTAAAGGCTTATTACTCAGAAACTAATAAAGGCAGGGCTTTGGCACTTCAAGGTCACATAGACAGCCAGAGCGCGCTTTGAAAGGCATAAATTTCATGACCAAATTTCGTGACGCTTCTGCGTAATTCACAAAATAAAAAATAAATTTAAGGGCACGGTTTCAAGAAACTAGGCAGAGATAATAGCATGAGATTTTTTTTCAAGATACCTTAGACAAATACGCAGTGCAGAAAGGAGTTTGAGCCAAATTGTGAGCCTGCTGACTGAGCCATGAATTTTTGAAAAAAAGTTATTCGAAATTTTCATGAAATTTTTTTTGAAAACCATAGAAGGAATAATGATATTGACTTGCAATTTCACACTTTTATAGTCCTACCCTAGCACAACTTTCATGCAAAAAATGAGCCCATTTGGTAAAGTGGTCTAGGTGGTACAGGGGTCCAAAGTTGCATTTTTTGACTGCTTATATCTCGGCTCCAAATTGAGATCCAGGAATCTCAAAGACATATTTAGAATCCTTGAAATGTTCTCTTTTCAGGAATGTATAGTATTATGCTCTAGGTAGTTCCGTTTGGAAAAGCGTCGGACATTGAAAATTTTTTGTCACTTTTTGATTTTCTCAAAATGGAAAAGTCTAAAAAACACTAGAAGAACTGCTTGGATTCTCACCATTTTTTTTACAGATATGTCCTCTAAGGAGTACTTTGTAAATTTCAAAGGGCAAGGGCTTTGCTTAAAAACCCTAGGCCCTGGAATTTTTTTCATTCCAAATTTCAATAATTTTTAATTCCATTTCTATTCAACCAAATTTCATGCAACTGGTGTCATTATGTAGAGAAAAATTAGGCCTTCACATAGGATACAATGTCTATTCACCAACCTTTACCAGTTTCGAACTTGGAGCCAAAATTCTCTTTCCCATGTTATCCAATGGGGAGACCTACCAACCCTGAACTGCTGAGTCAGCAATTTTTACAATGAATGTTAGGAAGTTAACGTGCATCGCCCCAAAAAAGCAGGAAGAAAGTCTTCAATTTCATTCATATTTTGCACATATATGTACTCTGTGTAGTACTACATTACTGTAAAAGGGCAATTACTTTCATCAAACAGCTTAGGTCCTAGAATTTTTTTATCACTGAATTCCTGACCTACCTACCTCCCAGAACCCTGGACCGCTGAGTCAGCAATTTTTACAATGAATGTTTGCAGGTTTACGTGTTTTGCCCCAAAAAAGTAGGAAAGACTTTTTCAATTTTCTTCATACTTTTCAAACATATGTCTTCTGGGTAGTACTACATGACTGAAAAAGGTTAATTACCTTCATCGAACAGCTTAGGCCCTAGAGTTTTTTTATCACTCATAAAGCCTGAATTGCTTACTCAGAACCAAAATGTTGTTGATAGATTGAACAAAAAAAATTCACAGGAGTGTATATACATGTGCTTCACAAATGTGAATTATTTCAGAATTCTATGTCACAGGGTCAAGGTCACAGAGTGTCCTATATATGCAATTTTCAGGCGTTTTGAACCTGGGTCCTATACAAGGTACAGCAACCAAAAAAATATTTTCTTAAACCTTTTTTCGTTATCTTTCTATTCCTGTATAGCTTGGGAGGTTAGGGCAACTATTTTTGAGGTTTTTAGGTACTTTATTAATTGCAGAAATTCATGGTACTGGACAAAAAAGATAAAAGGAAAGGAAAGTTTATCGTAATTGTCAGGGACAATTGCAAGTCTAGTTATTATTATTATTCTTCTGAAGAAGTAAAGGCTTATTACTCAGAAACTAATAAAGAGAGGGCTTTGGCACTTCAAGAGTGCACAGACAGCCAGAGCGCGCTTTGAACAGCACAAATTTCATGACCAAATTTTATGACACTTCTGCGTAATTCACAAAAGAAAAAACAAATTTAAGAGCACGGTTTCAGGAAACTGGGCAGAGATAATTCCATGGGAATTTTTCTCAAGATACCTTAGACAAATACGCAGTGCAGAAAGGAGTTTGAGCCAAATGCTGAGCCTGCTGACTGAACTATGAATTCTTTAAAAAAAGTAGTTCGAAATTTTCATGAAATTTTTTTTGAAAACCATAGAAGGAATAATCATATTGACTTGCCATTTCATACTTTTATAGTCCTACCCTAGTACAACTACCACACAAAAAATGAGCCCATTTGGTAAAGTGGTCTAGGTGGTACAGGGGTCCAAAGTTGCGATTTTTGACTGCTTATATCTCGGCTCCAAATTGAGATACAGGGATGTCAAAGACATATTTAGAATCCTTGAAATGTTCTCTTTTTAGATATGTATAGCAATATGTTCTATGTCTTTCCGTTTGGAAAAGCGTCAGAGAGTGAAAATATTTTGTCACTTTTTGAAATTCAAAAAATGAAAAAATACCAAAAACACTAGAAGAACTGCTTGGATTCTCACCATTTTTTTTACAGATATGTCCTCTAAGGAGTACTATGTAAATGTAAAAGGGCAAGGGCTTTGATCAAAAGGCTTAGGCCCTAGAATTTTTTTTCAGTACAAATTTCAATAATTTTTAACTTGAGTTCTTTTCAACCAAATTTCATGCAACTGGTGTCATTATGTAGAGAAAAATCAGGACTTTACAAAGAATACCATGTCTATTCACCAACCTTTACCAGTTTCGAACTTGGAGCCAAAATTCTCTTTCCCATGTTATCCAATGGGAAGACCTACCAACCCTGAACCGCTGAGTCAGCAATTTTTACAATGAATGTTAGGAAGTTTACGTGCATCACCCCAAAAAAGCAGGAAGAAAGTCTTCAATTGCATTCATATTTTGCACATATATGTACTCTGGGTAGTGCTACATTACTGTAAAAGGGCAATTACCTTCATCAAACAGCTTAGGTCCTAGAATTTTTTTTATCACTCATAAAGCCTGAATTGCTGACCTACCTACCTCCCAGTACCCTGGACCGCTGAGTCAGCAATTTTTACAATGAATGTTAGTAAATTTATGTTTCTCGCCCCAAAAAAGCAGGAAGAAAGTCTTCAATTTCATTCATATTTTGCGCATATATGTCTTCTGGGTAGTACTACATGACTGAAAAAGGTTAATTACCCTCATGAAACAGCTTAGGTCCTAAATTTTTTTTATCACTCTTAAAGCCTGAATTGCTTACTCAGACCAAAATGTTGTTGATAGATTGAACCAAAAAAAATTCACAGGAGTGTATATACATGTGCTTCACAAATGTGAGTTATTTCAGAATTTTGGGTTACAGGGTCAAGGTCACAGAGTGTCCTATATATGCAATTTTCATGCGTTTTGAACCTGGGTCCTATACAAGGTACAGCAACCAAAAAAATATTTTCTTAAACCTTTTTTCATTATCTTTCTATTCCTGTATAGCTTAAGAGGTTAGGGCAACTATTTTCGAGGTTTTCAGGTACTTTATTAATTGCAGAAATTCATGGTACTGGACAAAAAAAGATAAAAGGAAAGGAAAGTTTATCGTAATTGTCAGGGACAATTGCAAGTCTAGTTTATTATAAACTTTCCGAAGGAAAGTTTATCTTATTATTGTACGTCTTATTTTTCTTTTTTTTTTTTTTTTTTTTTTTTTTTTTTTTTTTTATTATTCTTTATTATTATTATTATTCTTCTGAAGAAGTAAAGGCTTATTACTCAGAAACTAATAAAGGCAGGACTTTAACCCTTCAAAGTCACATAGACGGCTAGAGCGCACTTTGAACAGCACAAATTTCATGACCAAATTTCGTGAAACTTCTGCGTAATTTACAAAAGAAAAAACAAATTTAAGAGCACGGTTTTAGGAAACTGGGCAGAGATAATTCCATGGGAATTTTTCTCAAGATACCTTAGACAAATACGCAGTGCAGAAAGGAGTTTGAGCCAAATGGTGAGCCTGCTGACTGAACTATGAATTTTTGAAAAAAAGTATTTCGAAATTTTCATGAAATTTTTTTTGAAAACCATAGAAGGAATAATGATATTGACTTGCAATTTCACACTTTTATAGTCCTACCCTAGGACAACTACCATGCCAAAAATGAGCCCATTTGGTAAAGTGGTCTAGGTGGTACAGGGGTCCAAAGTTGCATTTTTTGACTGCTTATATCTCGGCTCCAAAGTGAGATACAGGAATCTCAAAAACATATTTAGAATCCTTGAAATGTTCTCTTTTTAGATATGTCTAGCAATATGTTCTAGGTCTTTCCGTTTGGAAAAGCGTCAGACATTGAAAATTTTTTGTCACTTTTTGAAATTCAAAAAATGAAAAAATACCAAAAACACTAGAAGAACTGCTTGGATTCTCACCATTTTTTTTACAGATATGTCCTCTAAGGAGTACTATGATAATGTAAAAGGGCAAGGGCTTTGATCAAAAGGCTTAGGCCCTAGAATTTTTTTTCAGTACAAATTTCAATAATTTTTAACTTGAGTTCTTTTCAACCAAATTTCATGCAACTGGTGTCATTATGTAGAGAAAAATCAGGACTTTACAAAGAATACCATGTCTATTCACCAACCTTTACCAGTTTCGAACTTGGAGCCAAAATTCTCTTTCCCATGTTATCCAATGGGAAGACCTACCAACCCTGAACCGCTGAGTCAGCAATTTTTACAATGAATGTTAGGAAGTTTACGTGCATCGCCCCAAAAAAGCAGGAAGAAAGTCTTCAATTGCATTCATATTTTGCACATATATGTACTCTGGGTAGTGCTACATTACTGTAAAAGGGCAATTACCTTCATCAAACAGCTTAGGTCCTAGAATTTTTTTATCACTCATAAAGCCCGAATTGCTGACCTACCTACCTCCCAGTACCCTGGACCGCTGAGTCAGCAATTTTTACAATGAATGTTAGTAAATTTATGTTTCTCGCCCCAAAAAAGCAGGAAGAAAGTCTCCAATTTCATTCATATTTTGCACATATATGTCCTCTGGGTAGTACTTCATTACTGTAATAGGGCAATTACCTTCATCAAACAGCTTAGGTCCTAAATTTTTTTTATCACTCTTAAAGCCTGAATTGCTTACTCAGACCAAAATGTTGTTGATAGATTGAACCAAAAAAAATTCACAGGAGTGTATATACATGTGCTTCACAAATGTGACTTATTTCAGAATTTTGGGTTACAGGGTCAAGGTCACAGAGTGTCCTATATATGCAATTTTCAGGCGTTTTGAACCTGGGTCCTATACAAGGTACAGCAACCAAAAAAATATTTTCTTAAACCTTTTTTCATTATCTTTCTATTCCTGTATAGCTTAAGAGGTTAGGGCAACTATTTTCGAGGTTTTCAGGTACTTTATGAATTGCAGAAATTCATGGTACTGGACAAAAAAGATAAAAGGAAAGGAAAGTTTATCGTAATTGTCAGGGACAATTGCAAGTCTAGTTATTATTATTCTTCTGAAGAAGTAAAGGCTTATTACTCAGAAACTAATAAAGAGAGGGCTTTGGCACTTCAAGAGTGCACAGACAGGCAGAGCGCGCTTTGAACAGCACAAATTTCATGACCAAATTTCATGACACTTCTGCGTAATTCACAAAAGAAAAAACAAATTTAAGAGCACGGTTTCAGGAAACTGGGCAGAGATAATTCCATGGGAATTTTTATCAAGATACCTTAGACAAATACGCAGTGCAGAAAGGAGTTTGAGCCAAATTGTGAGCCTGCTGACTGAACTATGAATTCTTTAAAAAAAGTAGTTCGAAATTTTCATGAAATTTTTTTTGAAAACCATAGAAGGAATATTGATATTGACTTGCAATTTCACACTTTAATAGTCCTACACTAGGACAACTACCATGCAAAAAATGAGCCCATTTGGTAAAGTGGTCTAGGTGGTACAGGGGTCCAAAGTTGCATTTTTTGACTGCTTATATCTCGGCTCCACATTGAGATACAGGAATCTCAAAGACATATTTAGAATCCTTGAAATGTTGTCTTTTCAGAAATGTATAGTAATATGCTCCAGGTAGTTCCGTTTGGAAAAGCGTCAGACATTGAAAATTTTTTGTCACTTTTTGATTTTCTCAAAATGAAAAAGTCTAAAAAACAGTAGAAGAACTGCTTGGATTCTCACCATTTTTTTTACAGATATGTCCTCTAAGGAGTACTATGTAAATTTTAAAGGGCAAGGGCTTTGCTTAAAAACCCTTGGCCCTGGAATTTTTTTCATTCCAAATTTCAATAATTTTTAACTCCATTTCTATTCAACCAAATTTCATGCAACTGGTGTCATTATGTAGAGAAAAATTAGGCCTTTACATAGGATACAATGTCTATTCACCAACCTTAACCAGTTTCGAACTTGGAGCCAAAATTCTCTTTCCCATGTTATCCAATGGGGAGACCTACCAACCCTGAAGCGCTGAGTCAGCAATTTTTACAATGAATGTTAGGAAGTTTATGTGCATCGCCCCAAAAAAGCAGGAAGAAAGTCTTCAATTTCATTTATATTTTGCACATATATGTCCTCTGGGTAGTACTACATTACTGTAAAAGGGCAATTACTTTCATCAAACAGCTTAGGTCCTAGAATTTTTTTATCACTGAATTGCTGACCTACCTACCTCCCAGAACCCTGGACCGCTGAGTCAGCAATTTTTACAATGAATGTTAGCAGGTTTACGTGTTTTGCCCCAAAAACAGTAGGAAAGACTTTTTCAATTTTCTTCATACTTTTCACACATATGTCCTCTAGGGAGTACTATGTAAATGTAGAAGGGCAAGGGCCTTGATTAAACACCTTAGGCCCTGGAATTTTTTTTCAGTCCAAATTTCAATAATTTTTAACTCCAGTTCTATTCAACCAAATTTCATCCAACTGGTGTCATTATGCAGAGAAAAATTAGGAGATTACATTGGATACCTTGTCTATTCACCAACCTTAATTAGTTTTGAACCTTGAGGCAAAATTCTCTTTCCCATGTTATCCAATGGGGAGACCTACCTACCTACCTCCCTGGACGGCTGAGTCAGCAATTTTTACAATGAATGTTAGTAAATTTATGTTTCTCGCCCCAAAAAAGCAGGAAGAAAGTCTTCAATTTCATTCATATTTTGCACATATATGTCTTCTGGGTAGTACTACATTACTGTGAATTTATGAGAACAATTTGGAGTGAGGACACCCTATTTCGCACCCCCATGATATTGAGCAAGTGAGGACACCTAGTGGGCACCCCATGGTATGGCCCAATCGCACTCTGAACGGCACAAATTTCATGACCTTATTTCATGACACCTCTGCGCATTTCAGGGAATAAAAAAAAGCTTTTCTTCACAGTTCCAGGAAACTGGCCAGAGACAATGGCATGAAATTTTTTTTCAAGAGACCTTGGAGACTTCTCCAGTGCAGAAATTAATGGTACTGGACAAGAAAGATAAAAGGAAAGGAAAGTTTATCGTAATTGTCAGGGACAATTGCAAGTCTAGTTTTAGTTCCCTGTTGTAGAAAGACCCCTCTGAGGGCAATTTACTGCTACACAATCACACGTTCTACGGGTACGAGTTCTATAAATCTAGTCCTCAGTACATTGATGATTTTATTAATATCGATCACAAAATGCTTGTATTTACAGCATGTGAATTTCATCAGAATAATAGGCATAAGAGATAGATAACATTGTGCCTGCCTCTGCAGCGAAAAACATATCCACGAGCGAGAAATTGCATATACACGAATGTGTGTGGATTGCAAAAACGAGCAAAATATATGAGTCATTACTAGTTTTTGGCAGCAGGATAAAATACATTGCAGAATTTCGTTCCATCATTGCTAAGTTGAAGGGAATGGTAAGCCTTGATAGTGTGTGCTTTTCATTCATATTCTCTACAGATGATTTACAGATTCTACCAATATGAATGTGCATCACAATCCACATGGGATGTGTACTCATCATCTCATCCATGGTGCGTGGGTTCCAAGCCAGTTCAAAGCTCAGTCCCTGTCCCATCACCTCATCATCAGGTTGAGGCTTAGCTCAGTGGTGGCGTGCTGGCCTGGGTCCCGGGATCAATTCCTGGGTCAAGCCTAAGCTGGATGGCTGTTTCATCCTTCATCTCATTGCCATGGTCCCTGCTTGTCCTAATTAGCCCATCAGGTGCAGAAATACAGGATGTAAAGCCCTAATCCAACCACCCACGGATAGGGCGGGGGCCTAGCTCAGAGGTAGCGCTCTGGGCTTCCAACCGCTGGGTCCCGGGTTCGATTCCCGGTCAAGCCTAAGCTGGATGGCTGTTTCATCCTTCATCTCATTGCCATGGTCCCTGCTTGTCCTAATTAGCCCATCAGGTGCAGAAATACAGGATGTAAAGCCCTAATCCAACCACCCCGGGTGCATGTTCCAAATCCCACTCCTTGCACTATGAGCCATATCTCAGTCCCCGTCTTAACACATGGGACATGGTTACAGTTAGTTTAATAAAATACGGTTGACTCTAGCTGTTTGTAGTGACCTGTACCTCGCTGTGGTTTAAACAAGCTAAAGCCACCTGCTTCTGTCCACTTCTATAGCTAAATTAAAAATCGGCTGATATCCATCACCAGGTAAATATAAACCTTGGTAAATGTAAGAAATTAATCTAAAATATCATAAATATGTATTTTTAGATCCGGTTTTGAGGAGCCAGCTATGACAGCTTTGTCTAGTTCCAATTTGACAGGCCGTTTTTAATGGCAGTGACTGGGTGCATGGGTCCAAAACCCACTTCCATCACTGTTTATGAGCCACATCTCAGTCCCTATCCCATCACGTAGGATGTACTAATCGTCATCTCATCCATTTCTGCCAAAAAAATATTTTAATGATGTTGGCACTCTCTTGTACTTCCTTATTTAAACAACAATATGTTAGTTTGGGGTATCAGCATTCATAAATTATTAAAACTCCAGAAAAAAGCTCTAAGATTAATTTAAAATGCAAAATTTATTGCGCATACAGAACCATTGTTTAAAGAATTAAAACTTCTAAAAGCAACAGACATTTTAAAATTACAGGAATTCAAGTTAATTTACAAATTAGAGAACTACTTGCTACCATATTATTTCCAAGCTTCTATGTTTAGGTGACAATCAGAATTTCATGAATATCATACTAGACAAATGATTACAGGAACCCTCAAAGCAGACATGTTTATGTGAACAAGAGCATTAGACATAGATTACCAGATCTTTATAATAATTGTCCCCTCAATATCAATGAAAAAGTTCATACACATAGTTTTCCTGGTTTCACAAAATATATTAAACAACATATAATTAACTCTTACTCTGCAACATGCACTACTACAAACTGCTATGTATGCATTTAAATCAATCAAGAGCAGAAACTACTACTTAGGTTAGGTAAACTTCTGCCATAAATTCCCTACTATTTATATATAGTATACTCTCCTATGACATGCCTTATTTCAATTTCTGGCTTCTGGTTGCTATTTCATACAGGACTATATTTATAAAATAACGGTAAAAGAAATTTTATGTATCAGTCTGGCTGTCAAAATGTATTACACTCAAATTGTGCATATAGATGAAAAAAGCTGCAATATTATAGCTTGTGAATTTTATCTAAATTATTGGTAATTTGTGTGATTGTTATGCAGTGGTTGCACTCAGGAATTCTCTAATTACTGGATGAAACAGAATTAAAAAGTTACGATACAATAGCTTGCGAATCTCCAAATGCTTTCAGTTTTCATGATTTCATTGTCTACATTACTATATATGAGTATGGACAGTTGATGTTGCACTGCTCATTCTAAAACACAGGGGGATGGTTAGCTAGCGACCCAGGTAGGGTCTTAGGGCTATCCTCCTGGTATCTTGTGATCATGTTTTTTATTAATGGGTTATTTATATTTATATAAAGGCTAACTTTTTGCTGAAAGCTATGGAAATAGGAAAACAGTTACTTTTTGTTATTTAGACGTCACGTATTTAAGCACTAAAAAGGAGTGACATATAAGCCCTTATGGGGCTGGGTGGTTTATGTTTCCATGTACGATGTTTGTATTATTGTAATGTAAACCACATGTCAATAAAGATAAATAAATAAATAAAAATAAATATAGGTTATTTTTATGTGTATATATGTCACATAACAAATAAACTGTCTTGAGTCATGGCAGTGACTGTGGGTGCATGGGTTCAAAGTTCACTCCCTGCAACATTTATGAGCCATATTTCAGTTCCTGTCCCATAATATGTGACAAACTCATCATATCATGATATTGTAGCGACTGGGAGCATGAGTTCAAAGCCCACTCCTTGCACTGGTTATGAGCCACATCTCAGTCCTGGTCCCATCGTATAGGATGTACTCATCATCATATATCTAGTCTATGGTAGTGACTGTGGGCGCATGGGATCAACGCCCACTCCTTTCACCATTTATGAGCCACATGGGATGTACACATCTCATCCATGACATTGACTGGGTACATGGGATCAACGACCACTTCTTGCACATAATGTCAAAATCTTCCATTGTATGAGCTACATTTCAGTCCTTGTGCCATCATATGAGATGTACTCATCATCATCTCATCCATGGCAGTGACTGTGGATGCATGGGTTCAGAGCCCATGCGCTCCTGTTCCTGTTTATGAGCCACATCTCGGTCACTGTCCCATCACATAGAATATGAGGGTGCACAGGTTCAAAGACTTTTTACATCTCTCTCCCCTCCCTATCCCCTGCTTATGTGGAGTCACCTTTTCTGCAATTGCATAAAACATCTTCCCAGCAACATTTTCATATATGATTATAGTGTACACAAGTCAATTTATTCTTTGACTGAAATCCAATCCTAAAAACCTGCAATATGTATAACAAAAAAATTATAATTAGCTAATAATAAAATACTACAGCATTGCACATATTCCTAGGTCTTTGTTCAATACAATTATATATACAATTGTGTTGCTGTTGTCATTAAAGTATGTCCTGTTGCCACCAGGTGTTCGCTCCAAGATGCCACCTACTGGTGATTCAAATAACTGCACATCCTTAAGATTTGGTTTCCTTGAAGTTGAACTGTTTTGTTCTCACCTCGAAGATGTGAAGGTGAAAATTTGATGAATAGTGCTTGTTCGTCAACAACATGAACATTGTCTTTATGATTCATAAGTTCTTCTGGCAAAGCCACGGGAGTTTTTGCAGTGGTGGGATAAACAATATTGGCAACATTCTTAGAGCTTTTAGTTGTGACTTTGACAAATGTTGTCTGCTCTGCAAACGTTTTGTTGCATAGACTGTTAATGTCAAAATCTTCCATTGAATAACTGTTAATAATGAATGGCGAGTCAGTATTTTTGCTAGTTTCATTAAAAAATTCACTCAAACTTTTAGCATTTTGAAGAAAAAGAAGGTAGAAAGCATCAACAAAGATAATAAACTTGCTCGAGTATCGATACCTAAAAAAACAGTCATTCATGGCCAAAGTGTAGCCATATTCATGTAAAGCTCGGTCTCCAGGTGCCCAAATATGGTGACGTAATTCCATTGAATTCTTCAAAGATTTCATCAATTGCTTCGTGGTGTTGTCCGTAATGGGACTCGTGTATACATCCAAGTTGTGTACACCGTAATGATTCCACAATTGCAATTGCTTGAAAGAATCAATGGTAAATTGCATGCTTGGGTACCCTAATACACATAAATGTATGTCATGAATTGTTTTGGATTGTGCTGGATATTCTACGTGAATGACAGGACCATCATCATCACAATTGTTTGAAAAACTTAACGAAACACCAATAACGTCTGCTGTAATTTTGTAGGTGCATGTAATGATGACTTCTCTGTCCGGTGCATACTTTCCGTTATAGTTCAGTAGCATTTTCTCTGAAGCTGGGTTAGCAAGGCAGTAAGACGTTCCGTCGACTGCGATAAGTTTGCAATAAACTGGAAGTGATTCTGTGATGTGATGGAAGCCAAGTACTCTAATTTGTTTCACTTTGTTCTCGGAAAATATCTCTTCATGAAATGCAGACAGAATCTTGTACGTCGTCATGGCATGAGTTCGGAATCCACTGTTGTTCACAGTAATCTTGTTTATCAAAACCTGACGCTTCTGCGAAGTGACATAAAAAGAATAAGGAACAATGACTAGACTCAAAATTACCAACATTATCGTTGGGATAAAATGAGGTTTCATTATTCCACCGCATGCCACAGAAATTGTCGAAATGACGGAGGACATCATCGTATCTTGAATATTATTCAATAGGATTGTGCACCCTGAAAGGCAAGTACTCGCTGCTCACAAGGGTTGAATGGTGATCATCAGATGATGTGATTATGGAGTCCACCGCTTTGAGCATTTGACGATCATTCATTTACTGGTTTGCTTGAATGTTTTCTTCAACTTCATCACAAGTTACTTCCTTTTTGAGTGGTTCATTGCATAAGACTCAATGGACAGTCGATTTCATATCAATGTTTTCTCTTTCACATTTTCTTGAGCTGCAACAAAAGAAAATAATTTTATTTTCAACAGCTGGCTGGCATACCAAAAAGGTATACTAGTAATCGAAGTTGAGCAAACTATTCTATATACTTAATATACTGAAACTATAACTTAATCACATAGTTACTTATTCAATTAATGTATATATATTTAGCTTTATCTTAACCATTCATCAATTTTCTGATCATGTATATATAGTTTATGTTATGCTATTATTTCACAACCATTATTGTTCTAATACTTGAAATTGCATGTATTGTTAAAATTGTAGTTGTTCAATTTGTAGTATTTGTTTATTGTGTATGACGAATGTATCTAAACATGATTCCAAAACGTCAATAAAACATTATATATATATATAGGCCTATATCAGATCACGTAAGTTGGAGCAATCATATGCATACACACGTCAACATCAATATTAAAAAATGTCTAGTTCATATGTTAAGGCAAATTCATTAAAGTGCTTAATTACCTGGAGCATGTCACATCTAATTTCACCAACCAGTTCGACAATTCCAAAACACAACCTAAAATCAGTGGAGTGGAACTAAGCAAATATTGTGACAAGCCAACCATGACTGCTATAAGTACCAGATGGCGACACCAGTCATACTGAATTTATGTATTATTTTGACATTTTGTATATCTCTCATAAAAATAGAACAAAGTAATGAATATTCAATTCTAAGCAATAAAAGTGAATCATTCCATTGTTATGTAACAACCACATGTGGCTGTCAAGACTGAACATGACATGTACATTATGCAATATTATATTCATTATCACCTCCTACAGTAGAAATGGTACTGGTATTGATTTTATTTGCCTCATAAAAGGCAGTTAAAATATAAAAATGGGATAATAATTTAAAAGCATATAGGCTTATAAGACAGTGTAAGATACAAGGAAAGAGATGTAATTCCTTTGGAAATTTTTTTTTTTCCAAACATTTTTAATGATCACCTGTTGGGGACAGTATATATTTCTGACATAAATATTTTGTTATATATTTTTGCCTTTTTTTTTTGTGATAATAGTACTATCAGTGAATGAAAAAATAAGCTGCGCTGCAGCTAAACCCTCAGCGAATCCCACATGGCACACAGACATCATTAAAATTGTTATGTGTTCGTCCGACAGGCAGGAGGGCGGGCGTTACACCTTTCACCCTATATGTCCTAGTGGTGCCTTGTGATAGCCACACTGACATATATCGGCTATGTTTTACAAAATTTGGAAAAATATTAATTCTTGAGTGTTTAAATAGTGTGTGCCATGAACCGAAACAATTGCCACTTGGCCTATATAGCCTGTTATACAATGCTAATTAGAGTCCAAGATGTCCTATTGTTTTCAACTCTTGAATTTCTTCATTTGTTCATTATATTCTGTCAAGTGTAAAATAATGCAGTGTTTCCATGGGTTATAACAAAGTCTGATAAAGTCGTACTTTATTTTTGTAAGGCCCGAATGAAGTCATATTTTTGTCCACTAAGTCTTACATTGTCCTATTTTGATGCAAATATACTTGGATATTAACATCTACATTGTAATATTCAGATGATTTGGTAAATATAAATAAATAGAAATTATGAACTTTCTTTAAATACACAGGAACTGCATTTATTTATTACTTAATAGCCAATACCCCCATGTTTTTTTTGACGATGAAATTAAAAATATAGGTGTATATTACTATATTAGTGGTCTTATTTTTCATGTGCGCATGATATTTTAATGTCTTACAAATATCTTACTTCTTATGAAGGTAAACCTGCAGGAACCCTGTAATAACAACAATCCAATCTGTTCAGAGTAAAGCCAAGTGAGCATAAAAAGTATTGTCTATCCTTTTCTGCCATTTAATTGTTCTGTTTTAAAGATTTTATGCACAATAAAGAGTATTCAGTTATCAACACAATAGCATGTTCCCTTAACTCATCTACAACTAAGATTATCATTTGTATGTCTAAAATAGTCATATTTGGGCTACGGCAATGATCCTTAGGAATATATATGAAATTCAGCAATAATGTTATGCCACATAAAGATGTTGGGTGGAATTTCATACAAAATGAACCTTCAAGGTTTGTATTTACTTGTATTTAAATGAATAAAGTCTAAATAAAAATAAATACAAATCTTAAAGGTTTATTTTGTATGGAATGATACTCAACACACCCATTTTAATGCCCTCATCAGTCAAAATATTTTTTGCTCGCTGTTTACAGTTAGCTGACAACTACAAATTATCAATTGCCATATTCCCTTCAACAGTTACTGAATTGTTGGGTTGCTGATTGCCATTAAATCTATAGCATTTAAATTAATATTTATAACCGAACACTTTACAGGTGTATATGAAGAAAACAATAATAAGTATTGGAGTCAAGTGAAAGTAATATAGATTATCATGCAACTAATTATTATGAAATTGCTAATATATAAACAAAAACTATTGAATGGGTTAAGCATGGCAATACTATGATCAAATATTTAATAATTGTATGCACATGAATTGTACAAAATTTACGGCTGTCATTGCTAAGTATGGGATGCTAAGGAATATGAAGGAAGCAACACCATTTTAGCATTTTTTCCAGATTTGATATGAGGGTTCCATTATATGAATCATTGATATGAGGGTTTGAAAGAGTACCAAATTTTCATATTTTTCCTTATTATGTAAAAATATCCGTCATAAATGGTAATGAAATCCCAAAAAGGTATCTCTCCACTATTTTAGACATATTCTTATTAAGTTTTGTTTGCATGTAGGTGCAGTAGTGTGTAAGTCCTGCTCTGGAAACGGAATTTTTTATTTTATTTTTTTTAATTTTTCTCTAAATATTTTAAAACACAGCTCAGATATGTCAATATGACTATCAAAATGCACAGCTAAGCTATATAGAGTAATAAAATATACAATTTTGTTAGGGTAAGGGCATTAGTGGTAGAGTTCTGTTTAACACAATTTTCAGCATTTTTTTCTGTTTTTCCATTTTTTTGTAATTAGCATGAAATGAATATCAAAATGAAGTTTAAAAAGTGAAAATATTATAATTTAGATATGTTATTGATACAGTTTCATTCAGGTAAATAATGTCTTTTTTATGGATGTATTAGTGTTATGAGCTCTGCTCCGGAAACAAAAGTGTTACGCCCTCCCGCCCGTTCGAAACACGGACACACTTTCACCAAAGTAACTACAATACCTTCGGCAAATGTTTTTGCCGAGGGTAAAAAGAGCTACTTGCTCGTATCTGTCAGTCATCTACAGACCCTAACAACTAGTATAAAGTTTTACTGGAGAACTTTCTACATTTATCCACCTCTTGTCTCATTTACAAGAAAGTGAATTCATCATGTGATGAGGTAATAGAGTCTTTTCACTGAGCATAAGTCATAAGCTTTCATCTCATTTTACTACTCTTTTTGCTTTTCAGACATATAGTAGGTCATAAGTACTGATTCCATAAATTATCTCTGGGAAATAACAGAAATCATCTAAATGATAAAATGTCAAATATACATTAAAATGGACTAAAAAATACTGCTGCTAGGATGCACTTTGCTTCAGCCAATTAGAGTCAAAGGCGGGATTTTCTTCAGCCAATACAATTACAGTATTCTGTTGTAGCCACCTGGTGGAGGGCGGGGGCCTAGCTCAGAGGTAGCGCTCTGGGCTTCCAACCGTTGGGTCCCGGGTTTCCTGGTCGAGCCTAATGGATGGCTGTTTCATCCTTCGTCTCATTGCCATGGTCTCTGCCTGTCCTAATTAGCCTAACTGGTGCAGAAATACAGGACATAAATCCCTAATCACACACACACACATAGCCACCTGGTGGACATACAGAGAACCTTCCGTGAAAATCCACTATTGAAAAGATGATGTAATTGGTCACTTTTGGGAACTGGAACCATCATATTTTTCATGGTATGTTCCAGCAGCCAATATTATGTGTGGGCTGGTTTTTTGTCAGTTTTCTTGTCATGAACATGCAATATTATATCATTAGCTCTGCCCACTCCATGGGCAGAGGTTTTGTTAGTACATCGATCTCGCGAGATGACGTCGCCTACCCACAAAAACGTACGATCTGTGATACCACAACTTACATGGCGTCTTCCGCTACATCCCGCGGTTTAGCGCTACTTATTCCCCTTTTACATGCTGCTATTGCTTTCTAGCATGATTCGTGGCTCCATTATCCTACGCACACCCGCTTTCTACACCCGTTTTGCCCTCCACCTTGTCCCAGCTCTCGCCATTGCCCGAGACGTCCGTATGACGTCATCAAGGGAATCCCCGTAACGGGGAAAGCCCAGTCAGCAAGGTTGCCGTTTTTCCACAAGCTGCCTTATTGACCACTTCAAGGCTCCCACCTCTCCAGATAAGTCATTCAAATGCTACATTTCTGTGTTATTGACTCATTCCAACTTAGTTTTGTCCAATACAACTCGTTTCCTCACTTGCTCGTCCATTCCAGTTCCCATTGGGGGAACCCGTGCGAATCAAGGACGTAGCCTACAATGCAGCCCGCTGGTGGAGCGATTGCAGCGCTCCTGGTGGGCAGCGACAGAATTACCCAGCAAAAGTGGCGGGAAATGTCGCGGTTTCGATCCCATTCGGGATCTAGGTCTTCTGCAGATTTGGGCAGAGCTCTGCACATCCCATGTGCATTCTAGTTAGCTTTGTAAAGCACTACATTTTATGGGGTACTGGGTTGTGCCAAAGTATTCGGCTGTGCCCCAGGTTTCCCATTTTCAATTTGTAATATGATACCTGGCAAACGTTTTGAAAGGAATTGCAACGTGATCCATTGCTTAAATCTTTTTATCCATTGAGTTTCTTGCTAACTCCATTTCATGTGGAATAATACATGTAAGTTGCTCACATAATATATATTTCTACCACAAGTAGGACCAGAAACTATAGTTGAAACAAGACGATGATGAGGACAAAAACTTACCTGTGGGAACTACTGGCAGGTAGCTCAGTGGTAGCGCTGGGCTTCCAACCACTGGGCCCCAGGTTCAATTCCCGGTTGAGCCTATGTTGGATGGCTGTTTCATCCTATGTCTCATTGCCATGGTCCCTGCCTATCCTAATTAGCCCATCAGGTGCAGAAATACAGGATGTAAAGCCCTAATCCACCCACCCACCCACCCACCTCAATGGAACATTTCTAAATCTTCCAATTTCGACATTAATTGGCAATATCCCTGCTCTAAATTGAGCTAACAATGATCTATGAATACGTGGTAAATTACATGTAATATATTTTTCCAATGAAGATGACATCTTATAAGTATTGTAATACCTTAGTTTGGGTTTGTTATATCTAGTATTTTTCGCAATTCGCCTAATATATGTTTTATTTTACATTTAAGCAGTCTAATATCACATTCTAAATTATTATGCAATAATTCAACTTTTCTAAAAATTTGTTTAAACTCATGTGACCAATTATTTCTACATTTACTAATATCATAATCAAATATTTTTCTAGTCTTTCTCTGTCCATTTTCAATAACCTTTTAAAATATTTACACATATTTACATGTTTGTTGCAATTTATATATACACTCAAAGACAATCATATTGCAGCAGTAATCTCCTGTATGTTTTGCTGTCATGCTCAACCCCCTATAACATATGCTCCATTCAACCAGCAGCAGTGTTAATGAGGCAGCATTCATCAAATCACATTACCTGGTTGTATTCACTTTCACTTTTGGTTAGCATATTTATGAGGCAGATATTACCGACTGGTCAGATAGTAGAAACATTCTAACATAATCAGTCTATGGATGATTGGTGGAAATCAAAATATTATTGAATGAAGTCACTTTCTCTTTGGACACAACCCCATTTTACACAAGGACATATAACTTCCATTGGCCAAGAGTTAAAAATTGTTATTAATTATTACTTATCATTGAAATGCTTGAGTACTGTTTAATCATGCCATTGATATTAATCTTTGAATTTATCATTAAAAATAAGATGGCATTATTACTGAAAAGATATTTATCATTTTATATACTGACCTTTTTTTTCTCTGATCTAGGAACACTTCCAATTTTGGTCTGGATTGCTGGTGGTCGTTGGTATGTCCCAACATTTACAGCTTGGCTGTGACCCATATGCATGTGAAATAAGTGTCTTTCATTTTTGTTGATATCTAGTGCAGCATTATTGTACAAAGCCGTTTTATTTGTGAAGTGGCACTTAGCAAATGAATCACATCATTTGGTATGCCTCCCTTAACAAAAAGACTAATACGCTTGCCACCATCCACATGACGGGTAGAATGCTCGAGCAGCATTGGAAAATATGTACTTGTTTCTGGGAAGCACTCCTGGTCAGCTTGTTTCCTTTCGTGCTTACATATGTGATCTGCATTGCTTTGAAATATTTTTTGTCGTTTTCTGAGAGATATTGCATTTATTCACTTATCCACTGTTTGGGTGGGGGCCTAGCTCAGAGGTAGCGCTGGGCTTCCAACCACTGGGTTCCGGGTTCGATTTCTGGTCAAGCCTAAGTTGGATGGCTGTTTCATCCTTCATCTCATTGCCATGGTCCCTGCCTGTCCTAATTAGCCCCATCAGGTGCAGAAATACAGGACGTAAAGCCCTAATCCACCCACCCACCCACTGATCCACTGTTTACGGTTCAGCCACTGTGCCATGGTCACATGTGAGGGTTCACCTCCCCTGCATGCTTTAAAAAATGTGGTTCTGCTGCATGCCAGGTTACTAATTTCCACAAAATCAGTTTTGCCATAGACAACATTTTCCATTATATATGAAATCTGGAAACTTGGAAACCACGCCATACATTAAAAGGGAAGCAAATCACTCTGTGACAGCTATCAACTCATATGCCTGTCTAGTGTGGTATGTGCCCTTGAAGGTCCTGGGCCTCCAGGCGGCGAGGGTGGAAACACTTGGGGTGAAGTCCTCTATCCCCAGTGGCTAAAACAGGACAGTGCACATTGCACAAGCTGCTCAAGCTATCCAACGCAGACAATTATTGATTTTTTACATGCTTCTGGTTTCTACTACCAACTATAGATAATCAATCTTACCCTAGAGAGCCTCTACATAGCCCACTGAGGTGCTGATGAGGCGTTAAACAATGACACTAACTAACTAACTAGTGTGGTATGTAAATTGATGGAATCAATGATAAATGACTCAATCATGGATCACATGCTACATTACCACCTTTTTACATCGCAACAATTTTGGCTTCATACCAGGAAGATCAACAATATTACAGCTACTAAGGGTCCTCGATGAATGGAAAGAAGCATTAGACAATGGCGGCACAATAGATTCCATATATCTTGACTTCGACAAAGCATTCGATCAAGTACCACACTTACGTCTCTTGGCAAAAATTGACCACTATGGAATAAGAGGCTGTCTGAGAGCATTGTTATCAGAATTCCTCTTAACAAGACAACAAAAATTAGTCGTCCAAGGCAAAAAAAATCACTTCCTTACTTAGCAACTAGTGGAATCCCTCAAGGTTCCATACTGGGACCGGTGCTCTTTACCATCTTTATCAATGATCTCCTGAACACTATCAACTCAAAAAGTATTTCTCTTTGGTGACGACACTAAGCTGTTCTGTAGAAATGATGGAAAAACCGCTCACTCCAATATCATATAACATGACCTAGATAAGCTTTCTCAATGGTCAGATCAATGGCTTCTGAAATTCAACCCAGAAAAATGCAGACAGATGTTCATCCAGAATGGTACATCAAATTCCTACGCCCCCCCCCCCCCTTCTACTAGATACCTAATATCTGAGACCAACACAAGATGCGAAATCCATACAGTCCATCAAAAAAAAGATTTAGGAATAATATTTGACTGCAATCAATGCTTTGAGGAACACATAAATGCTGCCATCAAGAAAGCATCAAGGAATATGGGCATTATACGAAGATCAATCGACATGCTGATTCCTCAAATATTTGTCCCATTATATACCTCACTTGTCAGAAGCCATCTGGAATATAGCCAAATCATCTGGAGCCCCCATTACCAACAAGACAAAAGATTGGAGCTGCAAAAAAAGTAAATGGACTCAAGAACAAACATATTTAAAACGGCTAAAGGTCTCCCAACATTAGTCTTCAGGCACCTAAGAGGGGACATGATTCAAACCTTTAAAATCATGACAGGATTATACAGCCAAGTCAGCCTAGACCTATCAAGGAACACATCAGGAAGTTGAGGGAATGACCTAAAGCTGTATGTGGAAAGTGGAATACGCCTAAATCTCAGGAAATACTCCTTCAGACATATAATTGTCAATGAATGGAATGGTCTCCCAAACCACGTCATACTGTCCACATCAATCATTGGACCGAGCATCCACTAAAACTAAACATTAACACATAAGCCCAATGCACATGAGAGTCACATACGACAGCATCATATGCGAGTTTGTTGCACAACCCCTTTCTACCACAAAGTCGTAAGTCAATGCACACGAGGACCTACCCTGCGACTCTGTAACCCCTCTGTCCTTGTAACCTATATTTATAGAAATCCTGGAAATTCCATTCCATAAATAGACACAGGGTGCAAGTTTACCCCACTCATGACCTATATTCACATGTGAGACCCTCGCAATTCAATGCACATGGCAATAATGCTGTCATAAAAGTCATAAAATTAGCGTCGTAGGTTGATGCACATGATGTGATGCAGTCGTAAGTTGGGGTTGCAACAGTCTCATGCGATGAGATCGTAGGAAAAGTCCCGTGTGCATTGGGCTATAGGATCTTTCAGCTGCCAGAGGCAGATGTAATGATACAAGGCACCTCCAATTTAACGTCTTGCGAGATCGACATCCAGCTGGGATGTAGCTCATGAAGAGTGCACAGGCTAGGGATTGAACCCAGGACCTTCAGCACAGCTGGCCAATATGGAATTGGGGGATGCCTTAACCATTAGGCCCCCAGCTGCTATACACTACACTGCATTGTGGGTGGAGTTTTCATTGTCTATTTGCTTTAATTAAAATGCCAAAAAATTTCAAAGAATCTGATTACTTCTCTCAAGAGTTTTTATTATTCCTTTATTGTACAAGATAACAACAGTTTAACATAAATTCAGTTCTTGATTTTGCCGATCATGTTGCTTTCCTTTTTCAATAGACTGAGTTCCTTGAACTATGTGTTTTGCATTTATACTGTTGTCAATTTTACCTACTTTTTCAGTTACTAAATGTTTCATAGCTATCACATTGATTTTCCTTAAATTGTTGATTATTTATCAACATTTTGTCCTTAGTCTTTTTTGTTGCACAACTTTTGGATGACCTTGGTGCTGTACAGGTTTGGCTGGTTTTGAGGCTTGTTTCTTTACTTTAGTTTCTTCGGGATTTGGCGTATTGGTTTGTTTTCCAGAAGAAATTTTGTCCTACTTTGTATCAACATCCGGTTTTTTAATTGATTTCAGTTATTTCTATTCTTTGTGATTTATTTGAATGTCTAAAATTTCTTGTGTGAAGCTGATCATGCTTTCAGTCGCCCTGACAGCAGAGTCAAAGATTAAAGGCGGAGCTTGAAATCCAATCATTACATGAAAACCATCAGAAGAATGATAGCGAACAACTTTGTTTCCTGCTCGCTTCAATCGATTGGCATACCATATTCCTTCATCTCTGATTGGGTCATTCTCTACCGTCAAAACAAAAGCTGGAGGTAGGTTAGAGAGATCATCAGCCAGCAACGGAAACAAGTAAGGATTAGTGAGATCATCTTCAACAAAATCAGCTAGGGCTTTGTTGATTTCTTTCGGCCTAACTAGCTTGTAATTTTCACCAATGCTTTCTTTTGGGATCTCATCAATATTGAAGTACTTCTTGTACTTGTCCCAAGTTTCTGACTTGACGTGTTTGTTTTCGGGTAATTCGGGGAATGATTTCGGTGGAATACCAAGAAATGATCCAAGGAATGATGCCATACTTTCATGCTTCATCAAAAAAACAGCACTAGGGCAATTGCGTTGGTATGAAGGAGTTTGCATATCGATGCCTTGTACCCAAGGATAAATCAAAAGTTGGAAAATAAACTGATTTTGTAAACCTTGGTCTCTGAATTTTAGCGATAAAGATGCTGCAAGGTTTCCTCCTGCACTGTCACCTGTTAACAAAAAAAAGTTTTATGTGGTGTAAAACATTAATTTAACTGAAATTACTTATTAATTTAATGACACCTCACAGCTGGTCAGACTTTGCCAACAAAGTTGTTACTCTTAAGTCTCAGTTTTACACAACCAAATTACAAAAGCATAAATGCAGCTGCTTGACCATTTAGCTTCTGTTACCTCCTGCACCAATCTTTTTGGGATCCACACCATATTTTACAGCATTAGTAAAGAAATATTGAGTAGCTCTCTCACAGTCCTCATGGGGTATAGGAGCCTTAATAGTTGGAGTGAGTCTGTAGCTGGAAATAAATGATATTATTTTGCCTTATTTTGGACTGAGTGCCTGTACAATCTGGAAACTTTCTACTACTTCTTTGTACAACAATTTAACCTTGTGTTAAACACAGCTTTGCAGATTAAATAACTCCTTAAATTTCAAATGTGAAAAGAAAAACTATTTTGTTATAAACTAGTTACTAAGACCTTACTCAACAGCAACTACCACAAAGTTCAATTGCTTCACAAACTTGAAGTATAAGCTTTCGTGCGAAGCTGTAATTGAAACAAATCATCAAATAAGTTGCAAAATTGTTAAAGTAACAAAATAATAAAATATTACATGTTATTAGAGCAGATGTCAAAGAATTAGGAAAAAAAACTTCCTAGGATATCAAGTGAATCCAGGATTCCCATAGGCTGAGCTTCATTGCCAATGAGAATCCTGAACTCACATGACTTCCTGTGCAGTGAAGTTTCAAAGTCTATGAAATTGGCTGTAAGAAGGAATACTATGTACAAACACTAACTTGGCCCAGAAGTACGAAATCCTCCCCCATGAAAAAATATCAGACCAGGTCTGTTCTTCATATTTGATTTGGGTTGGTAAATGTAGACTGGCACACCATTGAATTTCTCTTTGCTTTCCTATTAAATTAAAATGAAATGAGATAAAACAGGCATAGCAAACAAAGCTCACGAAGAGTGCCCAGGCTTGGTATCAAACCCATTCAGCAGAGCTGACCAATGTGGAATTGGTGGATGCTTAACCATTAGGCCACCCAGCTTTATTGTTGACACAGCAGTGCCAAATAATATAGCCTCTACTCAGTTGACACATTACTGTGACAGTTCACTGATAATTGACACAGCACTGTTGCAGCAGTCACTGCTTTATAATAACTGCAAACAAAAAATCACTAAATTGCATAGAACAGTTGCCAAGGACCAGTGGCCAAGGTGTTTGCCTGCAAACTCGAGGGTTGCGGGTTCAATCCCGCCAAACTCAGGCAGATTTTCAATAAGACTCACCAGCACTTCTGGGTCAGGTGAACGAACAGAAAGTTCGAATGCTCGGAGATGGCGCTGTTCGATAAGTCTGTAGTCCTCCCCTGTCCACCATGCTTGCAAATGAGCCTAAAATATTAAACAATTTTACAAAAATCTTAAATCCACAATACTACAAAAACGTCCATACAATTAATTAATAACGGATATCCAAAACTTGTATAGGACTATGTGTATGGTACCAAAACTTTCTTTAGGATGTCCTCTTTCAGAAAAAGGCGGAGACCTAGCTCAGAGGTAGCGCTCTGGGCTTCTAACCGCTGGGTCCCGGGTTCGATTCCCGGTCGAGCCTACGTTGGATGGCTGTTTCATCCTTCGTCTCATTGCCATGGTCTCTGCCTGTCCTCATTAGCCCAACTGGTGCAGAAATACAGGACGTAAAGCCTTAATCACCCACCCACCCACCATCTTTCAGAAAAAAACATGTTCCCAAGCAAAAAGTTGGGATGAACTACCTCATTTGCATAAAACAAAATGAACGTCAGTACAGCTATAAAAGGCTAAATAATGGTTTGCAGGCATGGGGAATTCAAACATAGACGTTATTTGGCCCTCAGTACACTTCTTGACCCCATAATTGTGAATGCTGCAATTTTTTTAAGTTGCTGAAAGCACAACTAAGATATTAAACTTTTCAAAACATAATCAAACTGGTTTTTACTTTGACATTTTATATATCATTGTATGTATTTGATGCATTTAACAAATTGGATTTGCTGCTGTTGCATATTTAAGTTTCCAGGAACGTTGTGGACAACTTCAATGTTGCTTTGTTGCTGCTATATTCTCTATTTTATAGCTATAGGTCTCACATAGCCTCTATTAAGCAGAGTACTAACCATTCCAAAGTTGGTGCTACTATAGGATAAGATAAATTTTATTGACACTTTTGTAGGTCAAATTTGACCTATTTGTCATACAACAGTAAAAAAATATAAAAATATAAATACAGGGGGAAAAAAAAACACATGTACATATCAATATAAACACACATATTTCACGTATACAAAAATATTGAATCAGATTGGTTAGAACCGACAGGCAAGAACAGCGCAAAAGCAATCCGGTACTTCTACGAGTGGTGTACAGTTAGTTTTATCATTTTTTCTTCAATTTTTATACATTTATTGGCTTTTTTCATTTTTCTTTATTTTGTTTTAGTTATTTACACAGACTTAGGGAAAGCAGCATTGATTTTACATATCATAATTTTATTGAATTTTAGTTATTTATTTATTTATTTCTCATTTATTTCTTCTGATCATTTATTTCTCATTTAATTTTCATATTTCATTCTCTTCTCTAAACTGTGATAGACATATTTCCCAAGAGCCCTAGTTGCTTCAATTTGTTGTAGTGTCATAATTTTTATAAATTTTGTCTGTTGTGTTTATATATTCATGAGTAATTCACTGGGCTGTTGCCAAGAAAAAGTTGGGATGGATTACCAAATTTGAGAAATAGTACAGTATAGCGGACCCAGATTTATGACCATATTTAACAAGCCTCATTGCAAATCCTATGACGTAAAAATGCTTGAAACCAATCTATGACGTCACAAACTAATTTAGTTATGACGGCGATTTTCATCTTCACGGTAAAGAGTTTTTTTTTGCTTTTTTTTTTCTACAACAAATTTTGTTTTGATTGTGCTAGAGATTTAAACTTTGAATATTTGATAAAATTTCATTTTTAATGCGCGCCAAATATGGGCATAAATTTGGGTCCGCTATACTGCACTAAACCGCTCATTTGCATTAAAAGCAAAGTGGTGCCACAAACTAAAATTAATCCAGGATTTTATATCTCATCTCCCAATTGATCTTTTGAGCCCTTTAAAATGCTGAATGATGCCATGCAAACATGTGAAACTCATGATCCAATGACCTTTGGTTATATGTTATGACAAAATTAAATACCGATTGTGGCCATTTTGGATTAGCCAGTATGGCGACCCTAATGACAGCCAGTTTTCTGATAACTTTAAAGAGATTATCTGACCACAACAGAAGAGACTTTGATGCATTATATGTCTAATGTGTTCTGAGAAGTTGTGTAATGCAAATAACTAAATGCTGTCCTGAATGTGTTTTTACTGCATGGGTGGGTGGGTGATTAGGGCTTTACGTCCTGTATTTTTGCACCTGTTGGGCTAATTAGGACAGGCAGGGATCATGGCCATGAGATGAAGGATGAAACAGCCATCCAACTAAAGCTCGACCGGGAATTGAGGGGTGGGTGGTGATTAGGGCTTTACGTCCTGTATTTCTGCACCAATTGGGCTAATTAGGACAGTCAGGGACCATGGCCATGAGATGAAGGATGAAACAGCCATCCAACAAAGGCTCGACCGGGAATTGAACCCGGGACCCAGTGGTGGGATTTAACTGCATGGACTTCAGTATAAATCAAGTCATGTGTCAAACTGACAAAAAGCATTCTGATAAATTTTCCAACCTATTTACAGTGCACCATAAAAATAGTTGTGTCAATGAAATACCTACCAGGTTATTATGAGCCCTGAGCATACTAGCAAGTATTTTGTATTTGATGGGATTGGCTGTATTTGGTGGGAGAGGCTCATTCAGCCAAAATGCAACAATGGCCAAGAAAACCACAAGAACTGCAAGAACTGATCTCCAGCCCATGGTGCCTGTAAATGAGTGAATAAAAATTCATCAAACATGACATATATAACAATATAAAATCACAGAAAAACGTGTCACAGTCAGCTCAATAAACTAATAGTTTAAAAAAATTATGTAAGAAAGTAATGTAATTAGTAAAAGTTACCAATAATGACTACACCAGGTAGAACATTTGGTGTATTAGCAAGAGAATGTAACATTCATCATTAACCATGCATTTGCTTTTTCCCAATACATTTTGTTTGTAACATTTGATGATTATGTAATCAATATAGCATCATATATACTTTAAAGCATATTTATCAAATGAATAGATAAATTTAACTGTTCAAAAATGTACGCAAATATTAAGAAATCAAAAAGACTATTCTTTTTTAAATATATAAAGATCGATTTTTGAAGAAATTCATAAAAATATGAAGGAATCTGACCACCAAAATGATATTTTAACCAGAGGAGCACTAAATGTGTGTGATATTGGGGAAAAATATGAAAAGTGATGGTGAACTCTCTTGTTGGTCAAAATTACATTAGAATAAAGGGCTTTTTTCATAATCGTATATTATTTGTCTTTTTAAAACTACTCTGGCATCCATCTTTTTGCAAAAAGGTGGTTTTGGCCATTCATATATGTGCAGGTGGACCGTAAGAAGCAAGAAAATAAATATGAGCTCTTATTCTTGCATAGATTTCGCACTGCCCGGCAAAATATAAAGTCTCTTTTTGCAACGTTTCCCATTTTCACCCTTTTTCAGAGCATTACAGTTTGACAAATATCACCAATAGCCCTGATGTAACAGCATAAATGGGTTCAATACAACATTTTTACCCTAGGTACAACGTTTCATGCCTACATTATGAAAAATAAGAGAGATATGGACGTCTGAACTTCAAAATTCATGCCGTTTGGCTTTTCCGCAAAAAAATTAATAAAATTTCAAATTGCTGTATCTTCCAAACCATTGACACTGGAGACCTGAAATTATGGATTTTTCCATTAATTATATAGTCCTACAAATGGTTAATCCAGAAAGTATTTCACTTTCATTAAAGTTATGCAATTTTGCTGAAAACGATCAGTCCTGCAGATCCTTATATTCAAACATAATACATTACTTACTTGCGCACTAAGAAATATCAACGTATATACACTGCCAAGAAAAAGTTTGGAAAAAAATATTTTTTCGTTATTTTATTTTTTAATTTCATGGTTTTATTAACAAATGTAACACTGACTGTAAACAAACACAAGAGAAAAGAATGTGATATCTACAAAACCATTAATTAGCAAAAACTAACTTGTTATAGTTCAAACTTTTAACCCATCAATAAAAAACACCTTTTGCAGCCAGAAATTTCAACTGCAAATGGCCAAAAAGAAACAGTTGACACTAGAAACTCGACAATCTATAGTAGTTTTGAGAAATGAAGGATATAAGCTTGAAGATATAGCCAAAAAACTGGGTATATCTTTAAAGGGGGTCCATTATACCCTAACACGACATGGTGATACTGGCTCTATTAAGGATAAACATCGGAGTGGAAGGCCAAAATGCACCACTGCTCAAGAGGATAAATACATTTGGGTGTCTTCTCTGATGAACAGACGTTTAACTGCTCCTGAAATAGCTGCCTTCCTGAACAGCACTTGCAGACACCAGTATGCACAGATACTGTGAGGAGACGACTCAGGAGTGTGGGTCTTATGGGAAGAGTCGCGAAGAGAAAATCCCTCCTGAGGTCTGCAAATCGAAAAAAGAGGTAACAGTGGGCCAGAGACCACAAAAATTGGAGCATTGATGATTGGAATCGGGTACTCTGGACTGATGAATCAAAATTTGAAGTGTTTGGATCCAAGAGGAGAACGTTTGTTAGACGCAGGAGCAATGAGAAGATGCTGGATGCCTGTTTAACACCTTCCGTCAAACACGGTGGTGGAAATGTGATGATATGGGGTTGTTTTGGGAATGGTAGAGTTGGCAACCTGTTCCAAATCAAAGGAATACTGGACCAGAGAGGCTATCATTCCATCCTGCAGCGACAAGCAATCCCATCTGGACAGCGAGTGATTGGGCGCAACTTCATTATGCAACAAGATAATGACCCCAAACATACGTCAAAGCTCTGCACAACATATTTGGAAAAGAAAGAAGCAGCTGGGATACTATCAGTTATGAAATGGCCAGCACAATCGCCCGACCTAAATCCAATAGAGCTTTTATGGGAGCAGCTTGATCAGAAAGTCCGGGAAAAGTTTCCCACAAGCCAATCTGACATGTGGAACCTTTTGCAACAGGCTTGGAATGAAATCACACCTGAATATCTCACCAAACTCACTGCCAGAATGCCCAAGATTTGTAAAGCGCTCATAGCTGCAAAGGGTGGTTTTTTTGATGAATCAAAAGTTTGAACTGTAACAAGTTTGTTTTTGCTAATTAATGGTTTTGTACATATCACATTCTTTTCCCTTGTGTTTGTTTACCCAGTCAGTGTTACATTTGTTAATAAAACCATGAAATTAAGCAGGACAGTACCAAATAGAGTCTTTTCACTGAACAGCCCTGAATTCAACAAGACATAAGTCTTTCCTCTCCTCTTATTACTCATTTTACTTTTCAGACACATTAGGTAATAACTAACTGATTCCATAAATATAACTTTCTCAGAAAAATAATCAACATCAACTAAATGATTGTGTCAAATATACATTAAAATGCACTAAAAATACTGCAGCTAGGATGCACTTTGCTTCAGCCAATCACAGCCAAGGGCGGGAAGTTTTTATAGCCAATAGAATTGCAGTATTCTGTTTTAGCCACCTGGTGGAAATACAGAGAACCTTCCGGGAAAATCCACTATTGTTACCTATACTTACATTAATTGTTTTAAACGCATGTTCGCTGATGGCTAGCTACAAGTCCCCTGTCCATAGGACAAAAAATATTGACCTTTTTTGCTTGAGTGGCAACTAGCCTTTTAGTAAACGTTTGTCACACAACATACACCCACTGTAGCGTTAGACATTCCTTTTTCCTATTGTTTCGCGCTCAGATATATTTGATTTCTCCCAATTATCATCGATTTCTACACTATTTTTGAAGTAGATTTTGACAGAATGATGAGAAAAAATGGCCGCCTATTTCTGCCAAAACTCACAAGAGGGCTCTGGCGATGTTTCAACGCCCCTAGTGGCACACAGAATAGCGCTGGAAAGTCTGTAGTTTTCTCAATTTCACAATTAAAATACTTTAATAAACTATTCCACACGATTCCACTGTTCTATGGGTCTAATGAAGCTAAAGTATTAGATATTTATCTGCACCATTGCATCTGGGTGGCGCTGTGATGTCGCCGGAGCCCTCTAGTGAGTTTTAGTGTAATTAGACAGCAGTAACATGGTCCATTCGTCACAGCACGATTCGTCTTCGTGAAAACTGTACGGTTCTTCACTCAAAAAAAGTCAGTTTTTCACCTGTAGTTAACATATTTTATATAGTAGCAGTGACGATACACTGTCTACTGGCCGAATCAATCAATTTCGGGTGACGAATTGACCAAATTCGAGTGACGAACGGACCAGTTTTCATTGGGTTCAATCAGGCAATGACGAATCGACCTGCTACCTGTGAAAGCATGAACCAAGCGAACGTGAATTTTGAAAATGCTCTTTAAAAGGATGTTTCCAGGGGCTTTTTCAGTAAAATCTGCGTGCAAGTAGTAAACGGAGTAGTAATCCTGTACATAACAACAAAATAAGGTATGCTAACGTGTTTATTGAGAAAAATGTGTCGTAAATTTGAGCGTCCATGAGATCCTATAGCAGGCATTCCGACCCTACATCGCATCTAATGCAATGTAGGTCGGTTCTGGCTAGCTGATGGCCTACCTTATACTGCATAGTATACATACATAACTGTAACAGACACAGACGAAATGTAGGTAGACTTTAAATGTCACAGAATTTATTCTCAATCTCACATTCATTCATTCTTGAATTCATCAATCCGCACATTCATTCGTGACACTGAAATAATGGAAATGATGATGAGCATGATGAACTATGGAAAGGTATAACTATAAATGTAAGACAAATATGTTGAGCTTAAATAAGAAATTACCTTTTGGAGTCTGTAAGCAATTATAGATCTGTGTCTATTGAAAGCAGAAGTGAAAGTGAGCAGAGAGAGGATAAAAGGAAGGAAATTGAGTAGGAAGAAAACTGCGAAAACTAAGAAGGTTGAATGAGTGACATGAACAGCATGAGCAATATAAGCAACAATGATAAGCATAAAACTTAGCAGTTTTATATAAGCATGGTCAGCTGATTGACAAATACAACAATAACAGTTTGGATTAGTGCAGTCTGTTTGATAGGCATTAAAAGACTATGTGTGCTCATTTTATCTATGATCATTTTTGATGCTTGATTAATTAGTTGTGGTAATCTATTTTTGATTGAGCTTTTTGACCGTTGGTACCTGAGCCAGGGGATTACTAATAGATATCTGTCTCTTGTAGGATAGGGGTGAATATCTAACTACCTGGGAAAATTACACTGCTGAAAGTAGTGGTAGATTTTGGTTAGTTAATCTGTGGTAAAATTTCCACTCCTGTAACTGCAAGATATCATCTAATTTTAATAAATTAGGTTGTTTGAAGAGCGGATTTGTATGGGAATTATACTTGCTTTTTGTGATTATTCTTGTCACTCTTTATTGCAGTTTCATTAACCTATTTGATTTTAATCCCCAAAGTAAAACACCATAAAGTAAATGTGACAAGACAAGAGAGTTGTATGTTACAAGTAATGTTTCAGTTGAACGAAACAGTTGAACACAATTCATAACCCCAAGAATTTTTGATATTTTCTTTTGGATCTTACATATATGATAATTCCATGTTAGACTTTCATCTAATGTAATATCCAGGAAATCAAAACTTCCCACTCTTTTATAGTCTATCACCATCTAAATATAACTGTATATCTGGAATGTATTTACTTTTGGTGTGAAAGATCATATATTTAGTTTTTGAGACATTCAGAGACAGCTTATTTACCTTTAACCAATAACTGATATTCATGAGCTCATTATTCAAATGAATCGACTGGCTGTATAATATGTCTTGGTTCACTGTAGAGAGACAATTACAGTGTACAGCTTTAAATGCAATCATCTATCAGAAATATAAAGAGCAATTGAGAGATCCCATTTGTGTATTTACACTGTTTTACTTGAGGAATAGTGAGAGCAGTGAGTGTGTGTGGCCAGTTTCATTCCTTTTATGGGTCAGAAAGTGCGTGTGTCACACAACTGGCCAATCAGGGTCAGATGTCTGCAATGGAGTGACCACTGCTTTACTGGCATGACAACAGCATCACAAGCACAAATTCATGATGGATTTTTTGTACATCTATAAAATACCTCATACAATATGTACTAAGATATCTTACTGCTTTAGAGTACTTCTATAATCAGTTTTAAAATTTGAGGACATGCCTGGCGAAGTTTTTTCATCATTTTTCGTGCATGCCCACATATGGTTTCACCTCATAAGGAATACTAGCTCCGTTTGGGGAGTGTGCTTTATGACCATAGTTTCAGCTAATTTTGGCAAAAAGTACTTGGTCACCACATTCAAAATGCAAACATTTCTGACACAAAAAGGTTCACAGTGACCCACTAGCAATTTTTTAATCACAGTGTAAGATTGCCAAGGGTCTTCAGTCCTGATCCACAGACAAACTCATCAGAGTCCGCTGTTCAGCATAGTGTAGATGTATATGTAACGACTCGCAGATAAAATCAAGGCAAAGTCAAGAGTATGGTTAGTTAGTTAGTTAGTTAGTTAATATTATTGTTTAACGCCTCATCAGCACCTAAGTGGGCTATGTAGAGGCTCTCTAGGGTAAGATTGATTATCTATAGTTGGTAGTAGAAACCAGAAGCATGTAAAAAATCTATAATGTCTGCGTTGGATAGCTGGAGCAGCTTGTGCAATGCGCACTGTCCGGTTATAGCCACTGGGGATAGAGGACTTCACCCCAAGTGTTTCCACCCTCGCCACGTGGAGGCCCAGGACCTTCGAGGGCTCAAGAGTATGGTATTTGACTGGGCACTTGCTCAAATCCAAGATGCCAGAGGGTGCCTAAATTTATTAATATTTATAGTAAATTTTCTTGATCCAAAACTCCCCCCTCCACATCCAATCACATCTCACAATCCCAATCAAGTTAACTCGTAAAATTGTACTTCACATTACAAAATTCCGTTTTTGGTCTTTCAGCTAACCTCCTCTCTCCTAATTTGAAGAGATTTCTCATTAAATTTAAACCGTCATATATATTCTGAGTGCACCTGAGTACCTTTGGTCAATACAGGAGAGGGCTTTAATCCCTGGAGGGCTGAACTGTCTTCCTCCTATTCCTCAAGTGTATTTTGACTAAAACAAAATGCAAGTTCAAGGTGCACCTATATTATCTGACATTTTAAGTTGCTCTATTTTCGTAACTGGGTCATTGATTTTTATTTTGCAACACCAGCCAGACCGTTTTATGTCAATAACATACTAGTTCATCAGGTGAGTCTGTGCTAAGATATTTATTTGCAACAGTTTAATAATAACAGCAACCGGATACAATTAAGTTTTGTTGTATAGAAGCTTTAACTGCAACTTATGTGCAATATTATCTTAATTAGAAGCTGCACATTATGTGCAATATTGTCTTTGGCATCCATTTCTTTCTGAGCAGCCTTTGGCCTAGTTTGTCTAATCAACAACAACACAAAATGATCAATGCTTACAGTGTAATACTAACTAGACTAGTGTGACCTGGCCTCGAACACCAGGGCATGCTAAAGACATAGGTACAGAGCAGGCATATACAGCAGACATACAGCAGGGGTCTGTGGCACTATAGACCCACCTAAACCCAGAAAATGGCAGTTGACTGATTGTGGGTGTTATTTTGGTCATTAAATATTCAAGAGTACAGCTACCTTAATCATCTGTTTATTGTTGTGCTGTGCTGTGTTGCAACTTGTCCAGCAGTGTAATAAAGATACATAACAGGCCTCCAGGGGCGGATTATAATTAGAGCAAGGAGCTGATGCAATTAATTGAACATAGGTTTCCCTCATGGAGACAAGAGTAGAATTGTCTCCATGGTTTCCATAAAGCTCTCCAACACATGCAAAATATTTAAAATTTTACTCAGTAATATATTAACCCCCTTCCCTCTCATAAAATAAGTATGGCTGTGCCCCTGATAGCCACAAAATTATTGAGAGGTGGCCACAACTTTGATGGAATTTATTATACTAGTTATTCGATCATATTATATCAAGAAAAGTTTGGAGCAATACAAAATGGACAGAAATGTTAGTGAAAATTAATTCAAACCTATATCTTTCTAAAAAAAAAACCCTTTTCCCAATGATAAGTTTTGGTCATTTTGGTAATTACTCATATTGTTAAAGAGAAGCAGCAAAAAATACAATGGACAATAGTGGATTTTCACGGAAGGTTCTCTATATTTCCACCAGGTGGCTATGACAGAATACTGCAATTCCACTGGCTGAAAAAGTTCCCGCTCTTGGTTGTTATTGGCTGAAGCGAAGTGCATCCAAGCAGCAGTATTTTCAGTGCATTAA
Organism: Alitta virens; assembly: GCA_932294295.1. Taxonomy (NCBI): domain Eukaryota; kingdom Metazoa; phylum Annelida; class Polychaeta; order Phyllodocida; family Nereididae; genus Alitta; species Alitta virens. Next base: position 33,642,777 of record OW028584.1, read on the forward strand.
ATGTATATTTTATATCTTATCATTCTATTTATATTTATGGAATCAGTTATAACCTACTATGTCTGAAAAGCAAAATGAGCAATAAGAGGAGAAGAAAGACTTATGTCTTGCTGAATTCAGGCTGCTCAGTGAAAAGACTATATTAAGCAAACTTCGAGTTAATTCTTACAAAGAAGTGTTTTGGTCACCACAAAAGTTGGAGTTGACTTGTTGCCAAGAAACAGGTGGACATTTTTATTTTTAATCCTACTATGCCTATTTTCAGGGAAATGGAAACCAAATCTTGCCAGATACAGTTGCCTGCATCATTGTCATGGAAACATATTCCACTTAACCTTTGCCAGCATGTCATGCTTTAGTTTTTAAGTTCAAGATTCAAGAATTTATGACCATTACACGATTTTATAAGTAAATAATATTATGGGTGGGTGATTAGGGTTTTACGTCCTGTATCTGCACCAGTTGGGCTAATTAGGACAGGCAGAGACCATGGCAATGAGACGAAGGATGAAACAGCCATCCAACTTAGGCTCGACCGGGAATCAAACCTGGGACCCAGCGGTTGGAAGCCCAGAGCGCTACCTCTGAGCTAGGCCTCCGCCCGTAAATAATATTATAATAAATGAAAAATACTGATAGGATTACACCATCTGGTGTGTTTGTCTTTACAATAAATATAACATAGGAATAAAATATTGTTAATATATAGAAAATCGTATTTATATAGTAAGTATTGTTACTGGTAACAAAATAAACTTAATTATACATAATATAAAAATATTCACATCTCTCCAATATGTATTTTGTAATTGAATTGTAAAAGATTCTATTTGCTCTTTTCTATAGGATCTTGTTTGGAAATACCGTGTAACCTTGACTTTTACATTTGAATTAATAGTGTATATAAGAAAATTATCAGATAAGCCTGTATACAGAATACCATTGAATATATCAGTGACATCTAGGTTATCCGTAAACATTTTATCAATTAATGTAGATGAGTTGCACTAAGTCTGGTTAGCTTATTGATTAGAGGATATACGCCATATGCATACAAATATCATACATACATTCGATATCCCTGAAGTAGGAACATGACTATCACTGTTAATAATTGATATTAAAATCTCCCAAAATATAGACAAATTTATTCTCACTTTTTATTATGGACCAAAAATTGGACAATTTTTCATTAAATGCAATTATAGCTGTACGGGGTGGGGGGGGGGGGGGGCGAGTCTATAAATAATACCAATTAAAGTATTCTTGTTAACACTAGTTGTCTCTTTAGAAATTTTAATAAAGACTGACTACATGGCTGCATATCAGTAATAGCAGTAACATCATTTCTTTGATAAGAGCACTTATTTTTGATATTATCCCTGTACAAAATGTTCACTATGGTTGACTGCATGGCTGCATATCAGTAATAGCAGTAACGTCATTTCTTTGATAAGAGCACTTATTTTTGATATTATCCCTGTACAAAATGTTCACTATGGTAACCGGAGTGAGTAACTATCTGCATTAGTATAGTTAAGCCATGTCTCTGTTATGCCTATTGCCATAAAACTGAAATTCAGTCCATCAAGATAGCATTAAAAATTGTCTTTTTTTTTAGGTAAACTTCTGATATTTAAATGTAATTGGGAAAAGCAGTCATCTGTCAAATCTAATTCACTACACTCTCTACAAAAATTTTCTTCGAAAAATAATCACAGTTACTAAGACTAGTGATAGTACTATGTCATTATAAAACTGAATATGTATGTATTAATCATTGTTCCATTCAAAAACATTGATTGTACATGGCCAAATGTGCCCAGGGTTTTCCATGAGAAAGATAAACGCATAAAAACGCCTAATTAAAACGTGCATTTTCCATGTGTTATCCAAATGCATGGAAAACGCACGTAGCACATGTGGCCATGTAACTGTGAAAGATATGCTAATTCAAGGTTGCTACAGCGTGAACAACTATCTGCAAGTGCAGTGAGAAAGTCATTATTTTCCTTGAAATGGTCAGACGGAAATAAACGCTCTGTACAAAGATGACCGTACCATGGTACAGTTGGGTGGGGGCCTAGCTCAGAGGTAGTGCTCTGGGCTTCCAACCGCTGGGTCCCGGGTGCAATTCAGTCGAGCCTAAGTTGGACGGCTGTTTCATCCTTCGTCTCATTGCCATGGTCTCTGCCTGTCCTAATTAGCCCAACTGGTGCAGAAATACAGGACATAAAGCCCTATTCACACACACACACCATGGTACAGTTTGAGCACCAGAAACAATGCATTTTAAGCCGTAGTGCTCATCACATACATCACATGTTATTGAAGACTTTTTAATTTATACAATATTTTGATTGACTGTTTTTAATTTCCTTAAAAATTAAAACTAAATTTTTATAATTGATATTTTATAGATTTAATTTTAATTTAATAATTTAAAAAAAATTCACAAAACTGCAGTCTCCTCATATTTCACATCATTATTAATAACAGCAGTATGTGATGCTATTTTAAGCATGAATATAATAAATAATTGATAAAAGATTAAACATGTAGTAAACATAAAAAAAGAAATGAAATATAATAGAACAAAATAGAAAAAGGTGCATGAACTGTGCATGATTACATTGTAATCACCCCTAAATGACAGATTTTTTAAGTTATTTAGTCTGAAAAATGAGGTAAGCTCTAAAAATGTCCTCTATTCATCAGTTTGTCAAGCTTGCTGAACAACATAACATACATGAATACACAGAAATGTTTACAAAGCTAATTTTTAGAAACTTGAAATGAGTCAAATGAATACCATACATATTCTAATATGGATGGTACCTCTGCAATAATATAAAACAAACACCAGCTGTTGCTGCAGGACTTACTATAATACATGTCCATTATTAGATTGTGTTCATTATTTTCAGGCACCATGGGCTTGGGATCGGTTCTTGCAGTTCCTGTGGTACTTTTAGCCATTGTTGCATTTTGGCTGAATGAGCCTCTCCCACCAAATACAGCCAATCCCATCAAATACAAGGTATTTGCTGGTATGCTTAAGGCTCGTCTAGACATGGTATGTACATTTAATTGAAGATTACTTTTTTTAATCAATTTTACCATTTAAATGAACCAACAAGGTTGTGGCACCCTGTCCCCAACATTAATTGTATATTAAAAGTGTAGCATCATGAAGATTCATAAGTCTGTTACTGCAAAAATAAATGTGTTAATTACAATTTGCTTATTCATCAAGTTCACTGCAAAACACAATTAGCCTTGCTTTAATTTATCTCAGCATATTAAACACAAGTGCAAAAGATTCATTATGTCAAATATTTGTTAAACAAAGAAGTTAAAAAATGTTTATCAGGTATATCTGGAATCTTGGTGGACTGGAGAAGACTACAGAATCATCCAACAGCGAAAAACGAGGTCAGCACAATGGGCAAGTCGGAAAACTGACCCTGACGTGCTGGTAAGTGCCTAATAACATTGTGCAATTTCGTTGAAATATATTTACATGTGCATCCTAGCCATTATTATTGGAAGCTCCATTCTGGCCACCATCAACGTAGTGTTCCAGTCTTTGCCCTTGAATAATCTCTGGTGTATCCAAGCTTAAACAGCATGGTGGCCTCAAAGGTTATTTGTGTCAAAGTCTAAGGCATTTCTCTCTTATGGACACCAGCCAATCAGATCATGTTAAAGATCACCAGGCAATCAGATCTCACCAGCCAATCAGATCATCTGTTACAGATCACCAACCAATCAGATCATCTGTTACAGATCACCAACCAATCAGATTATGTTAGAAATTGCCAGCCAATCAGATCTCACCAGCCAATCAGATCATCTGTTAGAGATCACCAGCCAATCAGATCATGTTAGAGATCACCAGCCAATCAGATCATCTGTTGAATATCACCAACCAATCATATCATCTGTTAGAGATCACCAGCCAATCAGATCCTCTGTCAGAGATCACCAGCCAATCAGATCATCTGTTGAATATCACCAACCAATCAGATCATCTGTTAGAGATCACCAGCCAATCAGATCATCTGTTAGACATCACCAAACAATCAGATCATCTGTTAGAGATCCCCAGCAAATCAGATCTTCGGTTAGCAAATCACCACCTAATCAGATTCTCGGTTGGAGATGACTAACCAATCAGATCATCTGTTAGAGATAATAAACCAACCAGATCATGTTTGGGATTACCAACCAATTATATCTTCTCTTAGAAATCCGACAATCAGACCTGTTCAAGACCACTAACCATGCAAATCATCTGTTAGAAATCACCCAATCGGATCATCTGTTAGAGATCACAGGTGCGATGTCAATAACGTGTCGTTGTTTTGAAGTCACAATAATGCGCAGAAAATACAGAGGCTACCCAGATATTGACACTTGATAATTGACATGACACTTAGGCAGCAGCAATAGGCTTTGCCATCCTACATACAGATAAACAAATCAGTCTGATCTGATCATAGCAAGCAAACTTTTATATATTTGCAAGTCTAGTTATCGATGAGGTTATATATGAATGAGTTTTTTCCTTCAAACAAGACCTACATATAATGAAACCTACTTACAACCAACACTTTTGGATAATCCTAAATGGCTTAAGTGGACCTGACTGTATATTGATTTGACTTTGCACAACTAGTGTTGCTCTTATTTTAAAGTAAGAATTTGTTTAAATTGCCAGCTTGTAGTTTCAATTTTTAATACGAGAGTTTCTTCATTAACATTCCAGGTGCAAGATGAAATATTCGATGGAGTGCCAGTTTATGTTTATCTGCCAAAAACTAATACGAAGAACAGACCTGGTCTACTTTTTTTTCATGGAGGAGGTTTTCGTGATATTCACCCAGGTAAGTAATAATTTCCTATTGCATTAATACTAAAGTAAATATACAGGGTATACAAGGTTTTAAAATATTCCCCCTTATTTATCCCTGTGTTGCAACTAAAACCCAGCACCTCTACCAATCTGGCTAAAAAGGAACTGTCCCTCTCCAGTTTGGATGGCTGCACACGAGACGTTTTGGCTCTTGCATTCAGTTGCAACTGAAATCCAGATGTGCAGTGGTTGTATACATGGGATATTTATTTGAATTTTGATAGATGATACAACTCCATGGCGAGAGAAACAGTTCCTTTGGCCACACTGGTAGGTGAACAACATGTTGGCAGAAGATAGGTGAAGCCAGTTCCATCTCCTTAGTTCCTTCTCAGTTCCTTCAGAGTTCCTTGAGAGATAGAGAACTCAGTTCCTTCTATTAGTTCCTCCTGGGTTCCTTTTGAGTTCCTTGAGAGATAGTGATTTCAGTTCCTTCTATTAGTTCCTCCTGGGTTCCTTTTGAGTTCCTATAGAGGTACTGAACCCAGTTCCTTCTATTAGTTCCTCCTGGGTTCCTTTGAGTTCCTATAGAGGTACTGAACCCAGTTCCTTCTATTAGTTCCTCCTGGGTTCCTTTTGAGTTCCTATAGAGGTACTGAACCCAGTTCCTTCTATTAGTTCCTCCTGGGTTCCTTTGAGTTCCTATAGAGGTACTGAACCCAGTTCCTTCTATTAGTTCCTCCTGGGTTCCTTTTGAGTTCATATAGAGGTACTGAACCCAGTTCCTTCTATTAGTTCCTCCTGGGTTCCTTTTGAGTTCCTTGAGAGATAGTGATTTCAGTTCCTTCTATTAGTTCCTCCTGGGTTCCTTTTGAGTTCCTTGAGAGATAGTGATTTCAGTTCCTTCTATTAGTTCCTCCTGGGTTCCTTTTGAGTTCCTTGAGAGATAGTGATTTCAGTTCCTTCTATTAGTTTCCTCCTGGTGTTCTTTTGAGTTTCTTGAAAGATGGTGCTTTCAGTTCCTTCTATTAGTTCGGGTTCCTTTTGAGTTTCTTGAGAGATAGTGATCTCAGTTCCTTCTATTAGTTCCTCCTGGGTTCCTTTTAAGTTCCTATAGAGGTACTGAACCCAGTTCCTTCTGGGTTCCTTTTGAGTTCCTTGAGAGATAGTGATTTCAGTTCCTTCTATTAGTTCCTCCTGGGTTCCTTTTGAGTTCCTTGAGAGATAGTGATTTCAGTTCCTTCTATTAGTTTCCTCCTGGGTTTCTTTTGAGTTTCTTGAGAGATGGTGCTTTCAGTTCCTTCTATTAGTTCAGGTTCCTTTTGAGTTTCTTGAGAGATAGTGATCTCAGTTCCTTCTATTAGTTCCTCCTGGGTTCCTTTTAAGTTCCTATAGAGGTACTGAACCCAGTTCCTTCTATTAGTTCCTCCTGGGTTCCTTTTGAGTTCCTTGAGAGATAGTGATTTCAGTTCCTTCTATTAGTTCCTCCTGGGTTCCTTTTAAGTTCCTATAGAGGTACTGAACCCACTTCCTTCTATTAGTTCCTCCTGGGTTACTTTGAGTTCCTTGAGAACCCAGTTCCTTTACTTAGTTCCTTCTCCACAGATCTTCAAGAATGTATATCTGGCAGAAAATTTAGAGGTCATTTACGCATGATTTTGAACAAATATGACCCAGTTTTGGTGCCCACCGTTTGACCGTTTTCAAGAAACTCTGAAATTGGCAGATCCAGGGGTTACGGGTGTAAGTCCCACTGAGGGAAGTGCCACTATAATCCACATTATCCCACAGCCTTACAGAATTAGGGTCACAGCAAATCTTAATTCAACAGTAAGAATTTCATGTAGGCCTACTAAAAACAGACACTTCCTAAAGGCCCCATGCATGCAGCCACCCCACCTATAACTCCTTAGTTACAAGGACATTTCCTTTGGCCAATTGTGTTGGGTTGTAGTTGCAGTATTAACACAATCTGACATAAATGCCATCAGTTTCTGAATGTGTCAACTCACTTCCTCTAATTTCAGTCGCACATGAGACATTTTTCTTCAAGCTAGTCAAGCAGCTGGGTCTGGTAGTTGCAGCAGTTGAGTAAGTGTTTGACTGAGTTTTTACTTTTTATGAAAAGAAATTCACTGATTGGAAACTAATCAGGTATAAGACCTGCTGCAAGACCAAAGAGCATATAATGTTATTTACCACACACACTAAGAAAACCTTACCTGAAATCGCATCCGTGCTTCAACCATTTCCATACTATGTTATTTTTTGTATTTTTTGTATCATAACTTGTAAACAACTTAGAAAATGGTTGAAGCACAGAATAAAAAAAGACAATCAATATACCGGCCGCTCAGCAAATCAGGCATGGCGTTTCATCAAAAGACTCGCCTGCTGAACAGCGTGAAGGCGTTGCAAACACTTTTTTTCCCACCAGCAAGGTTTCTTAGTGCCACAGCATTGACACCAAGCCCATGGCAGTAGCAATAATATTATGCACAGTAGCTGGGTGGCCTAATGGTTAAGGCATCTGGCAATTCCATATAGGCTAGCTCTGCTGAAGGTCCCCAGACCCAGGTTCCATCCCCAGCCCGGGCACTCTTCATGAGCTACATCCCAGCTGGACGTCGATCGCATGAGACATTAAATTGGAGCCGCCTTGTACTCGGTCTCTATGCTGAGGCATGTAAAAGACCCCAACCATGGGGTAAATGTGTAACATGGTATGCACATCAAGCCTTATCATCTCATCACTACGTCTGCCTCTGGCAGCTGGTCATATAAGTTGACTAAGCTTCATGCCTAGTTGCATTAAGACATTAGTCTGTCTCATGTGAACAATAACATTTAATGATTATCTTGATGCTTTTATTTTATTTTTCAGCTACAGATTGGCACCTCAAGTCAAGGCTCCTGTTCCTCATGAAGACAGTATGAAGGCCACAGATTACTTCTTCACCAATGCTGAGAAATATGGAGTTAATCCGAACATGATAGGAGCTGCAGGTACCAAAAAAACTCCCATTAAAATGCTATTTGAAATTTTATCTGAGCTCTTTGCACTCTTCCACTTTACGTAAACTATATTGGCCACATATTTGTATTGCCTCAGTTGCACTGGTTAAATATTAGCCAATTTACATACTAAACCATGCTGCAGTCATAGTAGATGTAATGATGAGATGATAAATTCTCACCATGTCACCCATTTACTCCATAGGTGTCTTAGCATGCTGACAAAGTTGGATCTTTTAACCCAGGTTACATTCCAAATATTGTCTGGTGCCAAAGATAGGTAATAAATCATCCCTGAGCAACGACCGCAATAAAGCCAGACGTTCATTATAAGCAAGCTTGTTATAAATAGGTCCAACTACAAGGTGCCACTAAATTAATGTCTTACATCCAGCTTTGAATTAGCTCATTAAGTGTATGTGAGGGTTTCAAACTCACAGCATTGAGAAGGCTGACCAATAATGCCTGACCACTATTCTAAGCAGGTTCGTTAGATTTTTTCTTTTTTTCTTAACTTTAGGTGACAGCGCAGGAGGAAACTTGGCCGCTTCATTATCTCTCCAACTGCGAGACAAAGGACAAAATCAGTTTCTTTATCAGATTTTGATTTATCCTTGGGTACAAGGGCTTGACTTGCAAACTCCTTCATACCAGCAGAACTGTCCCACTGCTTTGAAAATAATGTCAGCGGACGCTATGGCATCCTATGTTGGTTCATTTCTCGGATTACAACCACAAACATTTCAAGAATTACTCGAAAACAAACACGTCAAGCCAGAAACATGGGACAAGTACAAGAAGTACTTCAATATTGACGAGATCCCGAAAGAAAGCATTGGTGAAAATTACAAGCCAGTTAGACCGAAAGAAATTAACAAGGCTATAGCAGATTTCATCGAAGATGACCTAACCAATCCTCACTTATTTCCGTTGCTTGCTGATGATCTCTCTAACCTACCTCCAGCTTATGTGTTGACGGTAGAGAATGACCCAATCAGAGATGAAGGAATATGGTATGCAAACAGATTGAAACAAGCAGGAAACAAAGTTGTCCACGATCATTCTGAAGACGGTTTTCATGCTATGATCAGACTCCTGTCTCCCCCATTTGTTTTTGACTCGGCTTTGAGAGCAACCGAAAATATGACAAGTTTTATTAGAGAAATGTTGAACTCCTCGAAATAAGTCACAGAAGAAGCAGTCCAGAACCTCTAAGTGATGCTACTAGTGGTGTGAACTCAAAAACTGTAAAATATGATCATATGTGAAAACCTAAATACCAGTGCAACAAGAATACACAATCAATGAATGTCATCTTATATAATGTACTCAGAAAAAGCCACTCCACAAGACCACAACTTGCTAGCAACCCAGGTGGGTTCTTAGGGCTATCCTCCTGGTCTGTTGGGATTGTTTTTTTTATGGGTTATCTGGTATCAATATGGGTTATTTAACATAACAAATAAACTGTCCTGAGTCTTGAGTCTTAATAAGTTTTAACCACTTGAGCTCAATCCAAGTCTGCAAAACACAATTCCCAATCTGTTAAAAACTGTTTAAAAAAATAAGGAAAGCAAATTAAAACTGGATCATTGAACATAAAGGAAAATCCAGGTGGCACCATGAAAAATCCAGAAGACAGCCACATCAAAATACTGGAAACTACTATATATAGTGGTTCAGAAAGCCACTCCACTGACCAGAAGTTACCCCAAAATCATATTTCAATTCAAACCAACAATCCTATCTTCAGAATGTGCCTCGTCTGACCATCATTGCTGACCGATCTAGAGTTCCAGTTTCACATACCGTGACTTTATTTGATCTTCATGTTCACATTTTCTGTTAATCCAATTAAGAAATAAATCAAGAACCACAGGTTTTATAGGGTTTAAGACAATTTTTGACAGCGAACGAACGTTTGAAAATGATTAACCACTAAATGGCGTCAGTCAACTTGGAGACAGCCTTCAGAATTGTATTATGCATTACCAAATTCGATGAAATTCACATGCTGTAAAAGCTTAGCATTTTCAGGTAGTTGTATTGCTGTTTTAGACAACCCAAGGCCGTACTTCTGATTATGTATCAATCGCCAAATTAATATCAAGTGTAGCTAAAGCATTTTATTCCAAATAAAAATGAAACGTCAAAATTTGGTCACAATGTTTATTGTGATTATTTCTACATGAAACAAGAATGCACAATCAATTTATGTCATCTTATATAATGTACTCAGAATTTTTCTTTCCCAAACCCCAGCATGGAAATGGACTATATTATACAGTTCAAACAACTCACGACTTATCTTAAATTTAAATATTTTGCCTTCTCTTCAAGAGAAGCTGTTACATTAGCATCTCATCATTACTTATATAAAGCAAACTGCTCCATTCATCCTTCACAACCCTTCCATTCACTCAATAAACATTTTCAACCATGCTGGAGTTGTTTACTTTGTCATAAATATTTACATAATGACATATCAGACCTGATTAATACAGGTGTTTAGTACATGAACTCTCAAAAAGTGTTTCACTACAAAAAATATACCAGCCAATAAATGATTTAAATGTGAAAAGATACAATAATTTTTGTGTTACCAACTTGATGAAAGCACTTTTAGTTTATTAGATCCTTTTTACATCCTTTCCTAATGACTTAAGGTCTTCCAATCGTACTTTTTAAAAGTTAAACAAGCGTAATATGCATTATATGTTTGTTAAACTGTCCATACTTTATACAGTCACAATTTGGTACATATGCATCCAGGCCTATCGTCATAGCAACCACAGAATTTTTCAAAATGTTTCCATGGCAACAATGCTGCAGGCTAGATTACAAGGTCTTCATGTACAATAAAATTCACCACCATGGCAGATTTATTTACTCTTAGGGAAATCCATCAAAGTCCTCGTCGGCGATTTCTTTCGCACTTTCAAGTTCTTGCTGCTCGCGCTCTCTTCTGTCCTGTGGAAATAAATTTAAATATTTCAAAAATTCTTTGTGGATTAAGAGTCACAGTAATGTCAACAATGCAGGGTTGGACTTAAACCCGGGTTAAATCAATTTTACCCAGCCCAGCGAGTAACACCTGGGTATACCCCGGGCAATATGGGTTTCACCCTAAAATCCTCTTACATCATCTATGCAAAGTCTGGTTAAAAAGAATAATTGTATTAATTATGGCTTCGTCTTTGCTGCTTAATGTTTGTACCGTTATTACTCATTACAACCATTAAATAATGGGTTTCAACCCAGGTTTTAACCCACTTTGGGCAAAATGTCTATCAAGCCCAACCCGGGTTTAATACAGGTTTAGCCCGGGTTAAACCCAGTGGGTGGATTAAATCTGCCAACCCTGCAACAGTACGAGACTGCTGAAATGAACCTAGATGTCAAGTCTTCCTTTCGAAACATTAAAAGCTGGACTTTTTATCATCACGCATCAAAATAAAGTTACACAATCAAGGAGTTTGGCAAAAAGTAATTCTTTAGGGGGTCATTAAATAGGTGAATTTTATTGCTTAATTTGATTTTAATGCATTTTTCTTGTCATAAATCTTATATGTAGCAGAATTGATTAAATTGTACAAATGAAAATTTCTTGTCCGCTTACTTTTAAAATCACATTCTCCACTAACAGAGACATCATCTTATCAACTCACCTCGACAGACTCGAGATCTTTGTTGTAAGACTTCGGAGGGAACCTCATAGCTTTTACCGACTGGTTGTGGATGTCCAGACAAAAGCTAATACGCTGATGAAAAGCGGACATGGGCTCCCTGGTGGAGTAGATGTCAGGATTGTCCTTCGATTGGACATAGCCATTCTCGTGGTCAATCGTGGCTTCGATGACACCATCTCTGATTGCCTGTGGAAGAAAAGATAATTAGTTACCGATGAATTAGTGTTATTCTGTTATTATAGATTAGGTGCATGATGTCTAGGGGCGTGTCACTTTCATTCAACCATGAATTAAACGTAATTAACACTTTATGACATCGAAGAAACACCTACATCGAGCATATACTTTTTTTCCCCCATTAAACAAAAAAATTATCAAACGCAATGATTACCTTCTTTTAAAATCTCTACCATCGACTTATTTGTATAGAGATACACCCATATTTCACAATGAAACATTTACCTTCGCAACGATGAATTCGGCATCTTCAGGACTGTCAAGTACCAACTTCTGAGCTATGTCGGCAAGCGAGATCCGTGAGTAAGACAAGTTGATCATACGGATCCCCGTCTTGATGACGTTGTGTCTGAGACGGATAATCAAAGTGTACGTCTTGTCCTCCTGAAACTTCTCACGATGCTTTTCCAGGTTCTCGTTGAACATGGCCAAGTTGCCTGTTCTTACAGCTGAAATAGGAAAAAGAATATTGTGATTAAGAAATATGATAAATAAAACTTAAGTATGCCAAAAGTAAATGACAAAGTGATCCTATCTCATCATTACATTTGCCTCTGGCAGATAGTCAATTAAACTGGCTAAGCTTCAGAGTTCAGATTAGTTACACTGGGACATTGAAACACTGACCATATTCTGAATATATGTCCTATCTCAACAACCAATAAAAATTAAATCCTCTAGAGGAAGCAACAAGTATAATGCTGCTCTTAATTAATTATAGGCTTCTCGGATCCCTCAATATGATGAAAAATGTGCCAATAGAAAATAAAATAACTTTATTTTATTAAAAAATACCCTGAGAATAAAGAAGCTAAAAATTCAAATAAGTGTGGCCTGACAAATAAAGCTGATCAGCCTTTAGCTAAACACTGCAGTTAAAATTTGTTTCAACCCACTGTTAAAAATCTTTAAAATGTGTATCCACACACTGTCACACGCTGTTATAAAATGAATTCTTTCTCACCTTGAGTCAACTGGAAATAAGGAGCTAAAGTTTTTCTCATCGAAGGCTGTCTGAAGATGGCCCTGTCTGGGATATCACCCAGAAGTAATTCTACCGTAATTGCTAATTTGTGAACCTGGAAGTGAATGTAAACTTCTAATTAGTTTAATCTTGAAATAAACTTATAAACATCAAGAAATTCTTTCAGAAAAAACAAAACTAAAATCATATAGAATCATGTGGATTTGATCCTGTCTCCGGACTGATCATAGCCAAAGATAAATCCTGATTGTTTTAGAGCTTTTAAGCTTTTGACCATAGTAATGGTCTGAATATTTGAAGATGACCATGACGTATGGTGAACAGCTCCAAGCTCTATGACAGTTGCTCCCCACAGCAAGGGTATTCTTTCACAGAAATTCTGAATCATTCGAACTAGCTGTCCTTGCAAATGATAACCTAAATCCACCCATGCTTATATTTGTAAATATTTTGCAATGACTATTTGATTAATATTATGCCATGTATATGTGCATGAATAAAGATATATATATATATATATATATATATATATATATATATATACACTAATGAACTTTAAAAACACATAGGTAAAACATGTTGTACAAACCCGAGATAATGCGTTTTTAAAGTCCATTAGTGTATATATATATTCAATAGTACAATATCCATAAGGTCTTATTTCTGTGATATCAGCACAATTAAATCTCAACCAAGACCTTATATGTATTGTTACAGACGGGTACAAGACTGCCAAAATAAACTAGAGCCTTCAAGTTCATATTAAAGGTTCTTCTAGACGAAATGACAAGATAGAAACTTACCGTCTGTTTGAAGCCAACTGCGGAACTCTGCGGAGCTTTCCTCGTGGCTTGCATCAAGTTCTTGTGTGCTTCAGTGTAATCCAACTGCATCGCTTTGATGAGGCCTGTGTCAAATAATTTATAATGTGTTATGTATTTTTTTTTTAAATCAGCATTCCATGAGCATATTAAATACTGCATAAAACATTATAAGTCAAATATTGTGACAATTTAATGGTGCAGTATCAAACTGAAACTTAAAGATTAACATATATGTACTGAATCGGTTTTTCAGTATTTCATGTCAAATTCATGATGCCACAAATAAAAACAATAAGAACTGCATCATTAATGACTGAGTTCAATCACGACAACAAAATCGTCACGGCGCCACCTGGTGGAAACTGTAGCGACGCTACTAATCTCCTACTAGTGTCAAGTGTTAATCCGGAAGTGTACAGATTTTAAGTAGACGTAATAAGTGCATATTTACCTAAGTAATACAAGAAGCGCGCCCACTCATTAATAGATGCTGACTCAGGGAAAGTTGATTTTGACACGAGTTTGTCAGCCTGGTCGTACAAGTTAAAATGCAGGTAATTTCGAAGAAGTAAATTCAACAAGCTGGCTTGGCCCTCGTAGTCGCTTCGCAGTGTACACGTACGCAACCTTGCGTGGAGAAAGCTGAAAAATATAAAGGTAATCTACTACACCTCACATTTCAATATCATTTGACAATATTTGTGTCGTAACATTGTCAGACAAATTACCAACAGGCAACAAGACATCCTAAATTTTACAAGATCTGGTTTGAACTATCTTAGGAGAGATGGTCTCACAATATCTCCCCACTATTGGACGAAAGTTTTGCAAGTTGAGTTTGCTTACATGGCTATCTTTCAGAGGCAGATGTAATTCATGAATTAATCACACTTTATGCATGTCTGTGGACGAATTGAAGATGTATTAATATCTACTATATTTGAAGTCCTACCCTCATCCTGAAATCTTACATATTTTGTACACATGAAAAGCTTACAAAACATACCTGCATCTACTTCTGAACAAAATGCCAATCAATGAATCGCACAAGTGACCATTTAATACATAGTCATACACAGGGTTGGTAAAAATCATGATTTAAAAATAAATAAATAAATGAAAAGCTGATGTTTTTAAAATTTATATCAGATTTTTAAAATTTAAATCTGATTTTGTTTTTAATGGTGCAATTAAGGTCTAGCATCAGCCAAGTTTGACCATTGTTCCAGCATTTCTTAGTAAAATTACTTAACTATTCTCTACAAATGCACAGAACTTTAACAATTTTGGTTTAAAGAAAAACTAAGGCCTTACGGCGCTGAATCCAGAAGGTGATGCTATTGTATATGTAGTGGATTAGTAGAGTGATAGTGCTAGTACCAGACATGCCAAGTCTCACTCGTTGGGAGCGATTCTCACTCATTCGGTTCTAGACTTTCTTCGTAGGTGTCTGACAGCTACCTGGATCACTGGGGATCCAAATTACGTCATTTCCCGCCATTTTGCCGTGGCTTGCATTAAGCTCAAATTTTGTGTGTCGAAGTGTTAGTGGTCTGCATGATACCATCAGATGGTATTAAATTGATTTGGTCCGCATTATATCTACTGAAAAATCGAAGCTTCTCAGGTTGGACAGCTTGGACCAACAAAAGAGCGTCGCTCCTGTTTTGGTTTAGCGATAGTCCGCATGATCTGCGTGGTCCGCATTTGACACTGACCCTGCATACTGAGACAAGAACCATTTTTGCGAAGATCAACTAACGGATTTCCTACACTCACTACAGCTCAAAAACGGCCTCTAACAGAGAAAACTTAGTTGGAACTAGAGCACATAAGATGTGCAACAAAAGTGGCTGGAGGACTGTTGCATACATGTTGAATGGCGGATTATTAGCAATTAGAGGTGTACTTGCCTTGGAATTATTGCGAGGAACAAGCGTTACGATGTGCGTTGACATTTGACAGTTTGACATTATCAAAGCGAACGCTAGCTACATACAGGACCGCATAACTTCGTCAAAAGTTTATCAATCTTCACAAATTATACATTAAATGAAAGAATTCTGAACAGAAACGGTATCCAGACACTGTTGAAACTGCAAAATTCTACTGAAAACATACCTTTAACTTGCCGGACAACACCAATGTGAGAATTGACCTACATAGCCGTCTAGATACATCACTGTGCATGCGCGAATCCATTAAAATACGGAAAGAGGCCCCTCGGTGGGTTTTCAAAATTGAACGACCAATCATCGCTAAGACACTGCAAGAATTCCCCGCCGGGGGCCTCTTCCCAAACAAGCACGAAGCCATACAACGAACTTCGATAATTTCCGTTGGAGTTCACCATCTTGTTCATCAGAGAGGCACAGCGTGAAAAATGCATCTTTTTACCGGCGATTTGCACCAACTTCTACTTGACGAAATGCTACCAAAAAGTATACAGCTCTGAAGCAAGAGGTTGCGTGGCAGCTGACAAAACGGCAAGTGTGTAAAGTCATTTCTCTGCCCGGAATCGTGGCACACATCCAGTATTTTCCTGCTCATTGACTTAACATACTTTTTCAAATTTGCCGCTGACCTAGTTATAAAACCGGATACAACCCCTCGTCACGATGGCTTCCGCACAGCGTTGCAAACAAAGGAGGCAGCCAGAACTGCTGCCTTTGAATAAGTCAATAACACACTAACGTTCCTTCAGAATCACTCTCTGGCATGACAAAGCCTTGAAAAGTTCAAAACATTACTCAAAAGTCAAGCGGAAGTTGCCGGTGAATGTAAACAAAGCTCCAGGAGCTAGGCTGGCGGGGGAGCAAGTGCCGGTAGGTGAAATGACGAATGCTCATTCTTTGCATTTTTTAGCAAACTACTCCTATTCTTTCTAACAAACGAGCCGACTGATGTTGTGCAATGCAGTTTAAAGTATACTAAGACTTATGTGACACTGCTCAGCTTGATCTCTTCTGAGGTATTTCATTTGAAAATTATCCCCTTTTCACTCGGATGTACTCATTCCAATATCCTGATGTTTCTAGAAACCTTCTGGTTAAAAAATACTTTAATAAAATCTAGTTGTATTCAAAATTAATCATGTTTTGAGTTGTAAAAAGCAAGTTTTTAACAGAATAAACTTGTCAAATTAAAAAAAAAAAGATTGTTGGTGTTTTTGCCTTGATTTAAATCATGATTTGAATGAATGATTTAAATCTGCCAACCCTGGTCATACAAGACACATCAAGGAAATATTAACGGAAATGTCAAAGTACTTACGTCCTAACAGTATCCAGCTGCTTAGTGAGTTCGTAGGCTCTGCTGTAGTAAAAATAACACTTGGCTGCTAACATGTCTAACGTTCTGCGATTGTACGATGTCACTTTATCCATTAAGGTATCTGCACATTTTACAGCCTGAAAATATTAAACAAGTCAAATCGATTAAAAATTTATCATATTATCATGACCTTCATTTCGTTTGATTTCACACATATAAATTTAGTAACCACCTGCCCCAAGTTTACAACTGTTTTCAGTGAAACATAGGTTTGAGATCAGATGTGAAAATTAGTTGTAAAGATTTAGTGGATTTTCACGGAAGGGGCTACAACATAATACTGCAATTTTATTGGCTATAAAAGTTCCCACCCTTGATTGTGATTGGCTGAAGCAAAGTGCATCCTAGCAGCGGTATTTTTAGTGCATTTTAATGTAAATTTGACATCTTATCATTCAATAGATTTCCGCTTTTTCTCTGAGAATATCATATTCATGGAATCAGTCAATTATGACCTAGCTACTATGTCTGAAAAGCATAACAAGTAATAAGAAGTGATAAAAGACTTACGTCCTTTTGAATTCGGGGATTGCTCAGTGAAAAGACTCTATTACCCACTGCTTTATGTTTTGTCTAGGCCCCATACCATCTCTGCCATATGACAGTAACTATTATTAAAATTCAACAACAGGGAATTTCCCATTACCATCAACAACAAATGTTACATATAACATTATAAAGACAAACAGTAACAAAGTACTCACCTCATTAAACCTATTATTGTCTATTAAATAAAGAACAAGGAGAAGGTGAAGATAAATTTCTACTTCAGGCAACAAAGGTTGCATGGCCAACTTCCCGATCCTTGGTCGGAATACTATGTTGTTATTGTCCCCGGTTTCCATAGGCTGAAATTAAAAGTCGTAACATTTCAAATATTCGTTTTACTTACAACTTCATTATCGTAAGAGATTGATTTTGTTTTTGTAGTCGGATTGAGGAACACATCACTAGTTTATTAGTGATTTGAAATGCTAATCACATACTATTAAGTCAAACACAATACAATATTTGTTGTTCATTATAAGAGACATTTTATAGTTAGATTGAGAAACATCACCAGATGATTAAATTCTATTCTACACTTCTTTTAGCATACTAATCATACATTATTAAGCTGTCAAACAGAAAACTAATAGCAATAGAGCCAAGTACTATTGTGAATTGGAATAGAACATTCTTATCTATGTCTGTCTGTCAGTCTGTCTATCTATAATATGCACACTATATGCAACATTTTATTTGAACTATAATATTGTCAGGAATTGACCTTACTGCGAAAGCTTAAACTCATCATGAAAAAAGGGTAACTATCGTATGAATTCATTTGCAAAAACTCGTTGATGTCGCCCTGAAAACGGGAATTTCCACAAATACTCTTCCTTTTCAAATTTTAACTTCAAATCAATGTGAAACTTTTCTTTCCAAGGTTGATTTTTTTTAATTTCATTCTTAATGAAAACACCTTGAAATGTCATGCATGAATTGATTTATACCTATCACAGATTAAAAATCTGACTTCTATTTTGGCACGTTGCCAAAAAAAAGATCTGTCAAAGGAGACATTGATATTCTTGCAGGAATTAATTTGGAGTTCACCCAACCACAGCAGATCCAAACACAGAACATTGTTATCACGTAAAGATATGAGAAAAGTCTCCAAGGCTCGAACACCGCTGAGAATAAACACAGCTAATTCACAATATATATCCCGATTGTTTTTTCGTTGCGACAGTACGTACCTCTTCTAGGAAACCTAATAGGCCATCCTTGGGTGTGCTTGTGAAGTAGCCCTGAACAGCTTTGTTGAGAACTAGGTGATTTAATTTCCTTCGTAAAGGAACTAAACCACGTAAGGCTCGTGACATGAACCTTGGTTCCTTTGTCGCTACTGCTTTTTCTACATGTCGCAAGTTTTCTCTTAGATCTGTGGACAACAAAAACAGACATTAATAATTCAGTATTATGGAAAAAAGTATGTGTTGTCATTCAACATAAGTAATAACTTTAATTTAGATTTAAAACCCACCCTAATGAACATACTACATATTAATCACTTAAGGTGTACATGAATGCGTATTTATAAATGACTAAAATTAAAAAATAAAAACAAACCATGGACACTTCTAAGTTACACAAAGAAGAGACTAAAACCTGTAACAGGCATTACTCATTCATTTTGTCTATTAATCAAGAAGATATGGCCATTTGAGTTAGTGAAGCCATAATAAGGGAGACCTAAGATTGGTATGTGTTACAAATTAAGTCATGTGAAGTATAGGCCTAAATCAGGGATGATACTGCAATTTTGGTGAAACAAAAGAGACAGGAGCTGGCATAATGCCATCAAAGGAGTTTGACAGTTATCAAATCTGACAGCTGTCAAACCCTGTTAAGGGCATCTATGCTTAAAAAACTAATTCAAAACCCTATATTTTCTCATTAGGATATAAATCCAGTGATATAGGCTATCAAAATATCGAATTTCTTTCATAAACCAGTTGTTTGGGCTTGTCGATGTTATTCTACGCGTTTGTTTTGGGTCGTAAACGAAGATTTTTGCACATGAATCAGCAAGTATTTGAAGCTAAACAAACTCCATTGCTTGACCGTTCTGAGCAATAATCGTACCTGAAAATAGAAGTTACTCACATTTCTGAGAGATTTCAGGGTATATAGTTTGTTTATTGGCCATTAATTGACCACTAGATTGACATTGTAAACGATTTACCTTCCAAAGTAAGAAGGTTGACATCTTTCTTCACTTCGTCATTGTTGGCGGCCGGACTTTCAGCGTCCTTCATTTCCACATCCACTGGTTCTTCCTTGCCCATTTTCGACTTTTTTAAATTAGGAGAAAGTGGATTGTCACTCAGTATCTCCTTCTTCATTTAAACCTGATTTCTGATCCACCCCACACGAAAGTTTTAAGTTGTCAAACTACCGGCGTGGATTTGCTAAGTCACAACATGGCGGTTCTTAGCAGTTCCGCACTGAATGACAATTTTCGAAATTCCATCTTTTCCTACCTCACGTGAGTACGGGGCAACTATAATTTGCTATTCTGGTAATTATTTTACAACATGATTTTTAAATGAATGGCAGTGTATTTTAAAGGGAAGAAACTGAAAGAAAATATAGGCCAATGAAATTTGACTAACAAATTTAGCCCGATAATATCAGAAAATGACTCATAGCCCCCTAGCGGTTATAAATTAAATTAATGTATCCTTAATCACTGGGATCAGAATGATCCAATTAGGAGTCTGAGTAAGCAATAAATGGGATTTGTAGAGGTATGAACAATATTATGCTTACTGAACTGAATATTTACATGTTAATATTGGACATTCCTCGTAACATACAAAGACCATATTAACAATTAATATGATTAAATACCAATGCATATTTTTTTTGTGCAGTCCTTTTCTTTTCTGAACTCATATTTCTGATAATATTGATCTAGGCAGCCAAAGTCAGTGCCTCTTTTCTGAGGCTGATTTGGTGACGTCACAATTTACATCAGGTCAGTTTAAAGTTATGTATTCAAACCTCATAACACAATGAATCAGGGTGTAATAACTGAATATTTTACGTAATATTGGACATTCCTCTAACACACAAAGACCCTTCTAAATGCACGTTTTTTGTGCACTCCTTTTCTTTTGGCACTCATATGATAATACTGATCAGGGCCAGACTCTTGCCGCCAGAGCCAGCTGGCGTTGTATTGGGTGGGTCTTTTCATGAAATTGTGGACCTTCGATACAATTTTTTAATAGCATTCCCTCATGTGGACCCAGTGTTCGAAATAAGGGCCGGTCCGTCGGTCCTGACCCTGCTACAGCTTCAAGGCAGGACTGACAGGGTTGATTACTTTCCAGTCCTGGGGACCAGCAGGTCTGAATGAAAGGATATAGCTAATGTTATATTATGGCTGGTATAGGGACTGGCAAGTTTGCTCAAGACCTGGGAGCTTCACACACAGCTGGTCCTTGGGACCAGCTATTGCTTACCGTGAACACTGTCTGGACCAATGTGTGGACATGGACCAAGTTCGGTAGGTCAAAAGACCCCCTCGAACTCCCCCCCCCCCCCCCCCCATTGGCTACGTGCCTGCTGATCTAGGCAGACAAAGTCAGTGTCTCACGTGCTACACAAGAAAGTGGAAGAGGTAATATTTTTTCCAATAAAAATGCATTGTGTGGCTCAGAAAATTTCCCCTCATCTGAATATGGATTATCTGGTCAAAAGTTACTGATCACACCAGTGAAAATAATGCTACATATTAGGTCAGTTTAAAGTTCTTGTGTTCAAACCTTATTATACACAATACAATTAATTACACTATGTGTTAATTGCACCCAAAAGCTGGCAGAACTGCAGGGGGTACCTACACCCTGATTCATTTCATTGTGTAATGAGGTTTAAACACATTTATCTTTAAAGTGACATGATATGCAGCATTATTACCATCCCTGATGTGATCAGTAACCGTTTACCAGAAGGTTTATCCATATTCCAGATGAGGGGCACTACTTTTCTGAACCACACAATGAAGGTTTCCAATGCATTTTCATGAGAAAAATATTAGGCTCTTCCACCAGTGTTTCTTGAATTGTGACATCACAATGGTCAATTGTTATGTCACAATCAAGTAGTAATTGTGACGTCACCAAATCAGCCTCAGTAAGAGGCACTGACTTTGGCTGCCTAGATCAGTATTATCATTAGAAATATATGAGTTTGGCAAAGTAAAGAACTGCACAAAAAAAAATGCATTGGTAGTATGGTCTTTCCATGTCCAATATTAACATGTGAATATTCAGTTCAGTTATTAAGCATGTGTTCATACCTCTCTAAACATCCCAAAAATAAAAATACATAGGCCCATAATTAGATATATATATATAATAAGATATATTCTGCAGATTCTCTCATAACTATCTTTTCCTTTTTTTTATTTATTTTTTTTTATTATAATTGATAAAACAGACTCATAAACACCATGTTAGACATGTTTAATATCCATCAATTTAACATGTAACATATCAATCTAGTCTCAATTAAATATATTTCAATATCACATAAACAAAAAATATTCAATGAACAAGGACAAATAATTATAAACAACTAAATTTGCATTGACGATTATTGACTACAGTAGTCCGTGGGATATCCAACATTTATAGCAGTAAACAAATAAATAAATACTCATAAATACCCAATCTGCCCGAGTACATGCTGGGAATTTAATATCTTAGAGGATGCCTTGAATGTGATATCAATGCAAAACCAGAATCTATTTGAGATTAAAAATTCACATAAAATTTTTTTTTTAACAAATCATTGCAAAGGATCCTCAGTTTATAAAGAGACCAAGCTTGTCATCAAGCAACTGCGGTAATTCATATATTCTTACTAAAGATGCTCAATTCATATTACAATCAGACACGATAGATTTCCAACACATACTGACTTAAGGAAGACTAAACGATTAGTAATTTTTACTTTACATGAGCAGTTCATAGCAAGATGTCCGATAATAGATATACTTTTACTTATTTACAGTACATTAAATTTCCATAATGCCCACAATGTTGAGATCTTTGTAATTTATGACTGAATTTGGCACCATCAATTTAAATGAGTTGTTATCCAATCCGAAGATATAATACATAGATGTTGAATTTATCACATTCCTTAGAGATGGGAGTTTTGTGTGTCACCAATCTCATTAACCATCAATTTTAACAGAGGTTATGCAGGATTTTTTTCAAATATCTTTTCATTGTTACATGCTGGAAGAACATCATAATTATAGCAGTCATTAAACTAACTCATGAGGCATTCAAAGCTTAAAAGCACAGATGAAATAATGACATGAGCTGATGGTATTTTTAATATTTCAAAAATATCATTATTTCCTGAATATGCATGGTCCCTGATCACTTCATATTACCCTATTCAAGCATGTGAGCCTGCTTTTCCAAAGTTGTACTCATGACTAAACATCATACGAAGCTACAGACAAATCAGTTTTCAGGGTTCCTGCAGGTTTACCTTCCTAAGAATTAAGACCTTTATAAGACATTATAATAAAATGCGCACATGAATATAAGACCACTAATATAGTATTTGCACCAATATTTTTAATTTCATCATCCAAAAAATCAGGATATTGGCAATTAAACAATAAAATGTATTAGTGGACAAATTAAGACTTTATACGGGCCTTACATTTTACAAAAATAAAGTAAGACTTCAGACTTTGTCATAACCCGTGGAAACCCTGGTTTTAATGAGCACAAAATTGTACCAATAGTTAGCTAACATTAGAAGCGAGTAGTCAAGTACAGTTCCCTATAAGTTATATTTGTCTACTTTAAATACATTAACCCTGTAGCATTAAACAGTTAAGTTCAGTTTACCTAACTACGTGCGAGTAACTTCATTTTACGTTAAAAAACTCCCAGCTTTGCATTTCATCGTCAGCCCATTGTAAAGACCAGCTTATAACGAGCTCTTTCTAAAAAAAGTTGACAATGTGTTGACAAATGATGCTTTGAATGCGCCTTACGAAGTGACTTCTTTCCATATCTGACAGTCGTTGAATCAATGACAGTGATTGGTATCACAATATCTGTGTGCGATAGGCCGTACAACACCTTTTTTTAGTCTGTGGTGAATCAGATGTTGATCAAATCAAAGAGTCATGGCAATCATGCGAAGTAAGATGTTAACCAATCACGACGAATAAATTAAACACCCTTTCATCGAAACCATAAAGCACTTCATTACACTTCAGAGCAAGCAAGTATGATGACATTTAGAGACATTTAAGTGAGTTTTGTTCCAGCAAATTTCTTGCACGTTAATATAAAGTACTCCACGTCAAGTGCTCTTAAAACCTTTTCAGTCATTAATTCCACAAAATCTGACTAACCTTGATATGTTAACATTGAATTAGACTATACTATCTTATTCTATCTTACTGCAAACAACCCATACTTGAATAATTCCACAATATCACATCCCTATAGTCATGAAATATATATTTATATAGACAGTGAACAACAACGCAAAAAAGCTATATGAAGACAGAATTCACCGTAAAGTTTATACGAAGCTCGGTGGGTTTCACCTGTGATGTTATATTGACGTTGAACTAATCAAAATATCCTATTAGCAATACACACAATAAGGCTAACTGGTCGATTGACTTCATAATTCTATTTTGGTTTGACTAATATATATATGTACCTGACAGAATACAACCACGTGTAATTTAAGTCATAAGTAGACACAAAGTATTGAATAAAGCTCACAAATAGACATTCTATATCAAGGAATGACTAGCTAATGAAAGATAACCAAGATACATGTCATAAATACACCAAAGTCGAAAACATCTGACCACAAAATTAGATATAAACGAAGACTCATTACAGTCAAATTTGTTAAAACGAAGTCTTGGACCCCGAAAATGTCTCGTTCTAACAGGTTTATGCTATGACTTAGTGGTACATATATATGCGATTGTGCTTAAAATAAAAAGGAAAATATTGGCAATTTGGTAAATCTGATATTCGGTCACATTTGAGTGTTTTTAATGCTTGACCGTATTCCGTAATAGTTTTTAAAAATTATTTTGGGTGCACTTCGGTACAAAACATTTGGATTTTAAATCACTGAAATATGGTAATTAAACAATATAATAAATAAAATATATATAAATATATCTCATTTGTATAATTTTCTCTTTGTGTTTGAAAAATTGTAGGAAATATGAAGTAAACCATACTTATAGTTATTGGTAATGCACATGTCTCAAGTACATTTAAAAGCTGTGAAATTGGTACGAAATATTTGAATATTTAATGAAACGAGTGAGTTATTAAGCGATGAAAGTTAATGAAAATCACAGCATTTCATAAACAATAAGGCATACACAATCCAGGTTTAGCACAACTTATAAATACACCTAATTTCCCAAAGGAACGACAGCTGATATTTATTGCTAACCAATCTTTATCTTAAGCCACTTTTGCATAAGTGGATCATGCATACTAACATAGACCATTAACTGTTATATTTGATTGGATGTTAAACCCTTTTATAAAGGTGATCTTTGGTTGTAAATTATATATTTTTGTGATACTTGAACCACAAAAAAGTTTCATTCAAAATCCTGCAAATGCCTCGTGTCTCCCTTAATGAGATTCGCCAGATGTAATCAAATGGAAAAAGACGTCTTTGCAACAGTCACTCATTAAATAGCATTATCATAGTCGCCAATGTGTTATATCAAAACAACATTCTACATGAAGTTCATGAACACTAACTAGAGATTAAACACGTCGTATGCTACACACAACTAGTGTTACATGCAAAACGAGATATCATTCATAAATACGACTAATAAACAATCAAATGTAGCCAATGGGAGTTACTCGCACCATATCAAAACAAATGACCAAGATCTGCTAACAAAGTCAATCTTTAAAACTGGTTTCTAAAATTTCAGAGAAATTTATGACATATCACACACAATTCGGCACTTGAAAACCTATACATTTCAGACTTTAGATACACTTTGAATACAGCCCTGTATAAGATGCCCTACATTAAGGAACAATCCATTGTCTCGCAATACTTCTCTGAAAGCACATCTTTTTTTAAAATTTTTTGGTCATACTTCTCTACAAAAGATATAACATCTATGCAGTTTTATCTCTTATCTACAAAAACCCCACAAATACAAATATGAAACAGTCTTTTTAGTAGAAGCTATGATTGAACAATTCCTACGTAACCATGGTAACGATTCACCACCAGGTTGAGCCACTGACCCGCTCTGGTGGCTAACACGTCAATCAACAACCAGATGGCGTTTTAGATTCTTTCTTATTCACTGCTGCTCCCTGGTGGTATATACTTGAAATGATGGGTTCAAACAGTATTGGAGATGCCTGTGTAGAATAACGACGTACTCGGTTAGCTCGGCTAGCCCCATTAGTGCCAGAGGTGAACAAACGGTGTTGGCCCACTTGGTGGAAAGCTCCTTGAAGTCCTGTAGTTTGGCTTGGGTCAGACCAATCGGCAATCGGCACTGAGGATGAGTACTTGTGGTAAGAAGTCTTGTTGAAGATTGGCAGAAGTTCACTGGCTTCGTTTGGAAACACCTGCAAATGCCAATATTTGTCAAATTTAAACAAATATTTCGTAGCAGCGAATTGATTTAAATTTTATATATATATATTTAATTTTATTGACAACCTCAATATCATGAGTTGAAACACATGTCAAAAATTAATGAAGTAACTCCTCAAAAGGCATGACATGATGCAATTTTATCTTATGTTTTTAATGTATTTATATCATTTAGTTTATAACTTGGCAAAATTAGGTACACTCACTCTCATATAGATGATGGCATCCGTTCCATATCCCTCGACACTACTCAGGCTAAGATCTCCGTTGAAGTATTTGGCATACAACCGGGATAACGGTAAACCGTAACCGTAGCCAGCAAGAGGGGTAGTTGACGCGGCAGAGGGTGATGGGGGTCGAGGGGCCGTTGAGTACATGTAGTTGAACAACATGTTGATAATGTTCTTAGGAATGCCGCCACCTTGGTCCGAAATCTGAAGAATTTGAAGAAGGGAATATTATTATAAATTAAACAGAAACAGACTTTTTTTATTGAAAACAATACGATAGAACACAATAAGCACAGTGCAGTTCAAAAAGCTATTTCTTGTCACTAACGAGGGTGATGCAGGAGGCTGTGAGCAACAGCACATTTGTAATTAGGAAAAAGTACAGTATAGCGGACCATGATTTATGACCATATTTAACGAGTCTCATTGCCAGGCCTATGACGTAAAAAGGCTTGAAATCTATTTATGACGTCACAAACATATGTAGTTATGATGGCGGTTTCATCTTCATGGTAAAGACCGAGTTTATTTTTGCCAAACCCTCGCCCATCTACACCAAATGTTATCTTATTTGTGCTAAAACTTAAAACTTGTCAAATATTTGATAAAATTTGATTTTTAATGGGCGCTAAATATGGGCATAACTTTGGGTCCGCTATACTGCGCTGAACCCTGTTATTATTCCAAGTTTACCGCATATTAAAAAATATCATTTCAAATTACAATGTTAAAATTTACTATATTGCATATGTTTTTTTTTTTTAAATCTTGTACCAGATATTATAGAAAAAATAACAGACCAGTGGAGTAGAAACGGACCAGTACAAAATTTCATGAGCAGAGGACACTGTCGGCCTATATGAGTTACCTTATAGGGCCGGAAATACCAATACCATACATGACGTCATCCGTCATCTAGTATTGTGTATTGGTGACGTCATGCATTGTCCTATTACTGTCGGGTCCTAGGTCACATGAGATCTGACCAGCTGACCAGTGATACTGCCAATAGGTGGGAGCTTTCCCTCCGCATAGAAAATGGAGCCTATGTCGTTTGTCAAAAACCAGGGTCTAAAAATTTTCAGGTCCACCCCCCTCCCCCTCTTTTATAAATGGAACAGCTCTTAGAATTTCGAAGTAATTCTATAAGGACTTATAAATGTATCTCCCACCTTAACAGTAACATCCTCTCTTCCTTTACACAGCATCACTTCGACCGGGGGCAGAGTGTCGCAGTCTTCACCGTGGAATTCAACAACAGCGCGCAACGCGTTCTGCAACACATAGAAATCAACATGAGCTAAACTTCCAAGCAAAATACACCAGAGATGTCCTAATTAATTAGGACAGTAATCTTACTATTAGTTACCATGGTTACTTACCTTAAACAATTCAAACAACATGTGATAAAGATGAGATGGCACATAGTGAAAATTGATCTTATCAATTTCTTCATAATCTGAAAATTAAATGAGAGTGATATGAAAATCACACCAGTACAAAACAACGTCATTGTTAGGGGAAGTTAAGCGCATAATGTTCTCATTTCATATATTCATATATGATATACATGCTGTTTATTTTATTTTATTTTTTGTATATGTGTTATTTTAGGACATCCACAATTCCACATGGATTATGAAATTCTGTGGCACTTTGAACATATATTTCTGAATTAGGTGACCCAGTTAAGACGCATTAGTTTTAAATTAAGAGTAAATTATTAACATAAAACCACTTACGATTTATAGACACAAAATTGACGTCCGGGGACATCATATAATACTGGTCACAAAGAAATCTTGCATTCTCATAGGCATCTAAAAAAGTAAATAAAAAAAAATATTGTGAAAGCATTTCAAAATTTTTCTTTCATATTTTGAACAGGATATATGCCATAGACTTATTTTCTTTATTATTTTGTTTCTTTTATTAGAGTGTTTATTTAATTGCATTGCACACAACAAATTTTATCAGTTATAAATTATTGATACACCAGAGGGCGCCATGATTACAAGACCACCCTGCCACCTGGTGCATAAATTCTAACATTCTGCAGATAACCTTGCCTCGTTCAGCTACCCTAGAGAAATTGATCCTAGTTCTCTTCTTCACAGTTATTGGTTGGCAAAGTCAATACAATAGCAATGGGACAATCGATCCAAGTAGCATATACTCTTATCTAACAGTAAATTGTGA